>CM032473.1:14325852-16725852 GCA_019059595.1 Marasmia exigua
AGTACCATAGAAGAATTAAAAGTTGAATGTGTAAAGTTCTATGAATTTATTAAGCTTATATCCTCATTGAATTAAAACTTTTAAGGCCCGATTCAACCAATATTTATCCGAGAGGTAGTAACACTGTTACCTGATACCATACAAATTGTAGCGGTATATTATACATTATTCTCGTTTAAAGATTGGTCGAACTAGGCCTAAATAGATAAACTTTTACAAAACAGAAACACTCAAAAACTTTATTATTAAAGAAAATTACTCGAATAGATGAATGAGTTCATTCACTTCATGACCAGAACAAACACACGATTTATGTTCGGAGTTGTATCTTACAGAAGCAATACAAGTTACCGTCTTCCAATATTTGTACGAACGATATTAATGGCCGAGGGATAGTGTTGTCACTACACTTTTATTTTTATAACGTTATATTGCCAAAGCAAAATATAGGGTGTATCGATAATTATTACATTAGAGTAAGACTTATGGAAATTCACATAAAAAATTGATACAAAGTCTGAACTTTTTCATTTTGTATGGGGAGTCGAAAGAATTTCGACAAATTCACAAAAATCGTACGGCAAATATTGTTTGGAATGCTTGTAAAAAACGTATTTAAAGGGATATAAGTGAATCTGTTACACCGTGTAGAAGTTATTATGAATAAAGCCCTTTTAGCATGTTAGATCAACAATATAAGCGAAAAACATTATATTCATCCATAGTAGGTACATAGGTAGCAAGTCAGTCAGTTTTCGATAATTCTGCAGTACAGATCTCAGACACCAACCAACTAACAATGGTCAAATAATATGCCATGGTAATATTTGTACGTCGTAAAAAAATTGTACAAACCTAAGGTTCTGCGTTTTTTTTTATTTAACATTATACCGGACAAACGATTAGACGGACCTAATGGTACTCGTGAGTACCGCCGCCCTTAGATATCTGCAACACATAAAGCATTTCAGGTGCGTATATGTTAACTTCATTTTAATAAAAATGATAATGTTTCAAGGTTGCTACCGTTAATTTTACAAACGATAGTTTGTAGTATTTACAGAAAAAAAAAAGAAAAAATCTTTATCTTGCATAGACTTGTTCACAGTACTTTCAAATCGTCATAGATTAAAATATTTAAAAAAAAAATTAACGTCAGTTACCAATATTTTTTATAATCGATAGTTTGCTATCGATAGTTTTTAGTTTTATAAGCTTAGCCTTCAACACCAGCTATCGATAATTCTACAGCCGATAGTTTTCCCCTTCACTGTGAAAGCGCTTAAAGCAACCAGTATGGCCCAAGGGACAAATGAGCGGGCAGGTTTTTAGCTAAGAGCCCCCGCCGATAGATCTCAGAACGCCGCACATTTTTCAAGCTCTCGTTCTACGAAGACTGCAAGTAATTAGTTTGATCAATTTAATTATTATAGAGGTAAGTTTAAATTAGGCTTACATAAAACTCAGTTAAATCGATTGAAAATAAGACTTACCTTATTGTGCAGGTAAAGTGAATGAGTTGTTTTATTTTTAATGAATAAAATTACATACTATTATTATATTGTTTTAAATGTTAACTTTCCGATATTTCGGCGCTTTTGCAAGAGCCATGACTGTGTGTGGTCATGGTCACGGATTAACTGAAGTGTTTCCTATTATTGTTACAGAATGAATCTGATAAGTGATAGGGAGACGCATAATTTAGTTTTTCATATGTTTACTAACTTCTCGCTTGCTTTTTTTTAGATAGATAGATACTCTTTATTGCACAACATATAAAACTTAAAAGCTAGGTATACAGAGATACAATGTACAACTAGGCGGTCTTATCGCTGGGAGCACTGGGATTTCAGTTTTTTTTTATGTGATAGGTGGCAGATGAGAAGACGGGTCGCCTGATGATAAAATATTGCCTCCGCCCATTTACACCCGCGATATCAGTGGAGTCACAAGTGCGCTGTCAACCTTTAAACCCCCTTTCCCCCAGATTGGACCGGTACCCTCACTCACGCAGCTAAATACAGTGCTGCTTCACACCGGTTTTCTGTGAGGTGTATATTTTTGTATCAACATGTAAATTATACATAAGTACTTGTAAATAGTTTAAAAATTACTTAAATGTATGAAGATTTGTAAATGCAGTGTCAACAAGAATACGAAAATAATGATTATTTTGATTTTGAAACGAAAATGTTTATTTTCTCTTTAGGCCAATCAGCGCGGTGGGGAGTATGCTTCGAGCTCATGCGTGGTTGTAGCTGCAGAATCTCATTCTTTTGGTCTGTGACGGCATCGGCCCAACCGATTGATTGACCCAAAAAGATTTTCTTTTTGGATTGGTCAAACGCATCCCGCGCCCCCGCATCCCGCATACCATGGGAAGGTCGACTATGCAGCGGTAGAGTTATAGCTTTCTTTTATGAAACCGGTGAAATGTTTTTGAGTATATTTGTTATAAAAATGCGCACATAAAATATTGCTTTTAATAATATAACTATAAATGTATAACTAAGTAAACCTTCGTACCTGCATAGTTAATAAGCAGTGAAACCCAGAATAACTAATATCATGTCGTACGAACCCTGAAGACATTATTTGAGGCAGTTCCAATCGGATATTAAAGTGCCATTTACTGGGATATAATAATATTCTACCTGCTAGAATTAGGGCTGTCACTTTGTTCAAGGATCGAAATGACTGAGACAGACTATTATGAGAATAAACGAAAATTATTATAGAGAAAGTATGCGCGAGAGACGCAACAGGATATATTGCTAACGCATGGGTCAACGAACTCTTCTATATTAATGTCAGCTAAATCAGACTATTTGTGTCTTTTTTAGGGTTTCGTAGCCAAATTTCAAAGAACGGAACCCTTATAGATTCGTCATGTCTGTCTGTCTGTCCGTCTATCCGTCCGTCCGTATGTCACAGCCACTTTTTTCCGAAACTATAAGAACTATAGGTACTATTGAAACTTGGTAAATAGATGTATTTTGTTAACCGCATTCCAATTTTTACACTATAAAAATTTTTTTTGGGGGTCCTCATAGGTATTTAGATAAATTTACTTTTTCATCAAACCCATACTTTAAAAATGATCTTGAGGGAAACCTCAAGATATTTTTTTAAGTAGACCAGGGACCTCTTGTGCAGCCGTCGCTTTAAAGTGCTACCACTGCGCCTCCGAGGCAGTCTAAAATTATAAACAGATTCTCTTCTTTCTTTCTTTCTTCATCAACATTCTTTCGCCTACCGTAGGCCATATGCCTCTCCTAAGCACCTCCATTCGGCGCGGTAATTAGTTTTCCTGGTCCATGGGATGCCTGCGTGACTTCTTAGATCATCTACCTATCTGGCTAGTGGTCTGCCTACGCTTCTCCTATCCAAACGCGGCCTCCAGGATAAAACAAACTTACTCCATCTTTCGTCGTGTTGGCAACATAAGTAGCCGGCTAATGCCTAGAACCCTTAACCAGATAGCACCTATTTCTGTCCTTTAAGCACCTCCGTGCGGTCACAGAGACCACTAATAAATTATTGCTATTATTTTGGAATCTTTGATAAGAAATTAAAGTTTGAATTAAATAAAATGCATGTCTATACTAATTGCTTCATTCAAGCGTCACAAATTAGCAAAAGTAATATTAAAGTTTTATAAAAATGGAATAATATCTATGAAATAAGGAAAATGGCACCAAAAATAACTATACTAAGTAAATGAGATCTTTATGCTAAAAAACTTAAATTTTTCACTATTTTTTCTTATTTCTAATAATATGAATAAACTAAAAATAAAATCAAATAAAAAAACTAAACGGAAAACAAAAAAGTAAATAAAACTGCAAAGCCTCAACTTTTACGTTTTTTCGCGGCAGCAACAACACACTTTTTGCAAACACTTCAAACAAATAGGTACTTTACATTCGAAACATATAGGTATATAGATTACAGCGACAATATAACATGAGACTCAACCCTAGCTAGAACGCACGACGCATACAATGTGACTTATACTCCGCTAAACAATAGAGTCACATATAAGCCAGTATACGTACGTATAGGTCGTATCTAGTGTAAGTGCTACAACAATGCAACTGAGGTCTGAGACATTACGAGAGCGTAAATCATGGGACTGCTTTGTGACGTATGTACCTGAGTTAGGGTCGATTCGACCAAACTTAATTCGATACTAAATCTATGGTCATGACATACGGAACCGAGACATGGCCGCTTACAATGTGCCGATTAAGGAGGCTCAAAGTCACCGAGAGAGCAATGGAGAGGGATATGTTCGGAGTCTCCTTGCGTGTTCGTATCAGAAATGATGAGATCCACAGGAGAACTAAGGACACAGACATAGCCCATAGGATTGCATGCCTCAAGTGACAATGAGCAGGGCACATAGCGAGAACAGACGGCCGTTGGAGTGGAAAGGTCCTCGAGTGGAGGCCACGTATAGGAAATCACAGCCATGGCAGGCCCCCCACAAAGTAGACCGACGATCTGGTGAAAGTTGCGGGAATCCATTGGAGGCGGGCAGCGCAGAACCGATCTGTGTGGAGATCATTGGGGGAGGCCTATGTCCAGCAGTGGACGTATATTGGCTGAAATGATGATGAAATCTACGGTAGATAATTCTGGCGGTAGGAGTCAAACACACCGCGTGGGCTGATGCAATTCAAAAGTTTTAAATTAGTCTCTTGTGGTTATTAGTGTACAAATTTGGTGTTCATTTGCGCAGTGAAGTGCCTAGAAGTGATCCTGATAATAAGAATCGTTGAATTGGATCGTTTTTAACACTTCTGTTTTGTGTCGAGTGAGTTGTCACGGACGAGTTGCTTGGACCTAATAGAATCTTAAAACCCGCGATTGTGTTTAGACTGGTATCGGCAGAATCCGTAGGTCGATAAAACGTAAAACACCGGCGTTTTATTGAGTGACTCTGACTTTGACTGACTTCGACTGTTGACTACCCACTTATTCTTGATAAGTTACTTGACATTGGCAAGATATCTTCGGGTACAGCCATAATGATAATATAAAGAATCTATTGTATAGCGTTGTCATGATCTGACGTTATACCATAGATTTATCCACGGATAAAAATTGGTCGTATCGAGCCTTAGGTCGAATTTATGTCACATGAAAAGAGTAAACTGAATTGAAACTTTTTTATTACCACTACAGTTTTCATTACTTGTTTTGATTCCTTTGTCGATAAAAAACCCATAAATAAAAATTTCACAACATCCTTAGACAAAAGACAACATCACATACATTGATCTGACTCCGAGATAGGTAGCTCAAGCACCTGTGTTATGGATATCAGAATCAACAGTGGAACTACAAATATATACATATAATATAATAATACTTTTCTTTTCTAAATAGATACTTATAGAAAACACCCAGACCAATACAAGCAGACACATGAACATTCATGCACACAAATGTTTGTACTGTGCAGTGATTGAACCCGCAACCCACTACCACTGTTCCAAACGAATGAGATCTAAGACTTTACAAAATGTAGCCTAAAATATAATAATCATAAATCCCTGTTTGTAAAACTGTACATATAAAAATTTGAATAGACTTGTGCAGGTTAAAATGTGCATTTGCACGCTTTTGAAACTAAACCGGACCCCGAGCTTCAACCACCTTACTTGAAAATGCGATTTAAAGTTGTTACCGTACTAAAACTCATGAAACCCCGTTCCAACATGCAATGTAAAAAGGGGGTAAAACAAGTTTTGTTCCGGAACTATTCTTAAATTGCGTTTTGTAATAAAGGAACAAAGGACCAGCTTGGGACTAGACTAAACTAGACTAGAATTAATGCCCATGTAATGGGCCCTTTTAGCATTAATTATAACCCATTTTTCCGACCTCAGCGTATAAGGTCATCATTACGTAATAAGGTTGTATAAGGAATGTAACCTATACTATTTATAAAGAAATAATCACGTATTAGTCTTATTAGACATCAAAAGCGCCTATAGCCAATCCGAAAACACGAAACGTTTGCGTGACGTAGTCGACACCTAGCGCCATCTATTAGTATAAAGTGGAAACAATGCCCTAAAACAATGTGAGGAGAGCCACTAGTTAAAACTATCATTATGGAGAAAAATAAATTACAAATTACTCTCAAATACTCAAACGCTTCTCTACAAACGGCGCTTCCTCTCAAATTTACAACCTAATCTTAATACTTGTTGCTTCAGCACGCGCTGTGCGTCTCTTTTGCACGTTAGCCGTAAAAGATTGAGGCCCAATCTTTACCCGAGATGAAATCTATTAATGTGAATTCGTTTTTGAGTTATGAGGGGGACAAAAGTCACTCTAAAGGCTTCGTGTTATATAGCACTTGTGCGCATTTTTTTAGCCAAGGCTCCTTGGATTACCATCTATGCTATAAAGCTGACATCCCATATAATTTGTAGCGTCATCCCATATATTATTCTCGGATCAAGATTAGTCGAATTAGGCCTCAATAAGTTAGTTACACTCGTTTACTTTTTAGACATTGGTCGTAGTTTTAAAACGTTACAATTTGTTTCTACACAGGTCTAGACTATAAGTACAACCGGCGTTTCCAACTAGGGTCTTGTTGGATCTCCTCGGGGACTATTAGATTACAGAGCAGAACATTGGAACAGTTGTGCTCCCAATATATCAATTGAGATGTCTCGTGAAATGTTCAACTGAAATGTAATTTTGTTACCATTCACCAAGTGAACTCATGTGGGTGGGTTGCCGACCGAATTCTAAGGTTATTTTAGTTTAAATAGGTATTTTTAACACAAACTATTACGAATAGTGTATTCACGTAATTCGGACTAGCCATTTAGGTACAACCTACTGATACGTTAAAAATATGCATATTACATATTAAAATTAAAGATAAATAATTATCTTGGCATTCAAAAGTTCGAGTAAATTAAGTTTTTACCTACCACAATGTTATTATGAGCCAATATTAAATCAATGATTTCATTGAACATGCTATGTCAAATATTTTAACACTCTAAATCGAATGCTTTACTTAAATTTAATTGAAGTTATATTATAATACTATCAGTCTCCCGCAGCTTTACTTGTGTGGAATTAGGTTTGATTGAAGATTCCTTCAACTATCTCCAATAAAAAGTATCACGTGAATTCGTCACTTCGTTTTCACCGCACATTCGCACACCTTCCCATTAATAACATTAGTGACTACCTCGATGGCGAAGTGGGTCGCAATTTAAAGTGACGGCTGCGCAAGAGGAGACCTCTTGCGGGTTCGATCCCCGGGTAACCGATCCGGATCCTCCAACCGATTCAACTAAGGCTAACTTCTGATATCTCTGTCTGTCTCTCTGTTTGTCCATCTTTCAGCAAAACGGCGACATTATGATGTGAATTTTGAATAGAGATAGTTGAATGACTGGAGTAACATAGCACTATTTTTGTCTATTTCTTACACGAGCAAAGCCTAGTCGGCAAAAGCTAGTAAAATAATGAAAAGATTTTACAGCATCAGTAACGATATAAATGTTACAGATCGTTTCATTATTTCCTGTTTGAGTAGCTCTTAAGCCATATCATCCATATTTACAGCAGATTTTTGCATAAAATATCGACGCCCTAGCGAGCTTTCAGCTAAAACTGAACTTTATGACGTAGATATTGAGGTTTTGAATTCTATAAATATTTAGGCTGAAATACATACAGCCAAAATAGTAGCATCAGTAACGTAATAAATCTTACAGTTCGTTTCATTCGATTCAGTAAATATAATACAGCTGTTTCATATCGACTTTCCCTATCATACTCTCCCACCGGAGAGGTCCAATAGGGTGTCATAGCCCACAACAATTTGAAGCGATCGCTTGATACCGGCCGTCACCGCGACAAAGGGACAAAGCCCATTCAGTATTGTTCCACCGTGGCCATCTATCGGGGATCGACGTTGGCACTTTACGGTATAGGAAAGGTAACGCTATTCTAAAATATTCCTTTAAAATTGGCCTGTATATCGTTTGGATCAAATTTTAGGTAATATCGCGTTGCTAGAAAGCGCAAAGAAACTATGATTTACGTTTATACAAGACTAGAGACCTAGTCTGCGCCCACAATTTGAAGCAACTCTGAAGCTGTACGGCTCCAAACGCTAGGGCCGCTCCGCAGTCGTCAATGTCAATGCCTGTCAAACGCATCTCGCGAAAAATAATTTACTATGACGATTTGTGCAGTAAAATTTTATATTACGCGGCGGTTTTCCACGGTTCCAAGGACCACGTTTGGGGACCTGCGCCGCAAGGTCGCAGCCAGCGGATTGCGGTGGTAGGTCGGAGTTGTTTGCGTCGCGTTATTATGTTAAAAGCCTTCGGGTTTGTCCCTAACTCGCACTGCACTGCAGCCAGCAGTGTATGTGCGGGGAGGGGTGCCCGCAGTCCTCCTCTCGGTGGCGCTTGCACTGCATCCAGCAGCGTGGGTGCTACCCGGAAGGTTGAGTGGGAGAGAGGCCGAGCTGGCGAGCCTCTTCGCCCTGACCGGGCGACGGATGAAGCCTCCGTGGCAGTCCTCACCCCGGTCTGATTGTTTCCTGGGCGAGGGACGGAAAATCTCTGATTAGCAGAGACCTAACCCGGAGGAGAGCCCCTCTCAGCGTGCATAAGGTGCATTTTCACTGGGTCATCAAAAAAATAAAAAGGTACTATTAAAAACAGTACAGTTACTACAATAACCATTTCCCATGTTTTAGGGAAATATGTTGTAACTGGTAATATTAATTAGGATTTTTATGTTGATACTACGTATGTAGTACCAACTTGAAAAACCAAATTTGTGCTTCAAATTTGAGGTAGCAGACAGCAGTAAGAAAATTGTCATTCTAGTCTTGTTCTGCGTTTATACGTTTATTCCAAGGAAATCTGCAGTAAACGGTTGCAGCAACAATAGGCACTCGCACGAACTATAACCGCGGATGTGACTCCTCCGAGAGTGACTGCTATTCGATAAGCGCCCTACAGAGGTCAGGCTAGTTGTCTAGGGAGCGGAACCGGCTACCCTTATTAGGGTTTTCTGATAGGCTTTCTTTTCAAAAACCCTATCAATAAGGTAATCAATTATGCTTTCCCATTCAATACGGTAAGCGCTATCATCACGGAAAAACCTATAATAGTCTTACCATATCAAGATAGAGTTTTAGAACTCTACCAAGCTATTTTAATCTCTACGCGCAAAGCATTTGAATCAATATTTCGCACCTCGCAATGTAAATTGTACATTGTATCTCTGTATACCTAGCTTTTAAGTTTTGTAAGTTGTGCAATAAAGAGTATCTATCTATCTATCTCGCTAACGGCGGCAGCCGATTGGTCGGATTGAGAGTTAATTTGTTTGACAGGTCGTGGAAAAGACAAAGACAGTCAATAGGGTAACCCTTACTATGCGGTAAGCGATTGTATCCCTATCTATACGTTTACCAATACAATGAGATTACACAATGAATAGGGTAACCCTATTGATTTGGTAAGCTAACAATTAACTCTGAAAAGGGGTTTTCCGGTCCCTGCCACAGAGTAAGGTGATAATTACCTATGGTCTGCATCCATCTTTTGATAGCGACTACTTAAAAACTTGGTTAATCACATCACTAGCCCAAAAGGACCAATGTCCTTGACCGTGAGAAAGAGCGAGTAATTTGAAGTACAGTAACAATCACTCTAAGTTTTTTTATGCCAGGGACGGACAAACGGCAGGCGAGTCACCTGATGGAAAGTAATCAACGCCACCCATAAACATCCGCGAAATCAGTGAGATCGCTAATGTGTTACCTGTATTTTTAAAAAAGAGTGCGCTCTTCTCTTGAAGGTCTCTAAGTCGTAGCCTGTGGAAATACTCCCGCAGCCAAACCGTTCCACAGAACTGGATTGCGTGGTATAAAATTCCGCGAGAAACGCACAGTATTAGACCACCATCTATTGAGATGATGGGGATGGAATAACAATCGCTTGCGTGTGATTCAATGTAAGAATTTAACTGCAGAGAGTAGATCAAACAGTTTCTCAGAGCACTTACCATGATAGATGCGGCCGAGAATGCTGAGGAAAGCTAAGAGGAAAGGATCAAATCGACTAGAGAGAGTCAAGTCACCGAAAATTCAGCAGCCCTACGTTGTATGCGGTCAAACGGAAGAAATTGGTAGGTACTGAGGTGCACCAGCCCAGAGATGGAAGCATTCTACATGAGGTCGAACTTTTGCCATATAGAGTTGTAACCGATGAGCTGATGTGAAATACGCTCTATTAAGTACACCAAGTTTCTTTGAAGCTATTTTAGCAGTGTCTTCCAGGCTTGTTGTTTTTTCAACAGTCTCTTCGTTTCATCTCAATGTGTAAGTAATTGGCTGTCGATAACTCATGATTTGGGGGATCGGGTAATTTTGATGCCTTTTGACCTGCACAGCACTGTAACGGGGGAATCAGATCAACTGAATCATGGTTACACGTTTCAGAATCTATCCAAAACGTGCAGGTTTTCTCACGATATTTTTCTTGACCGCCAAACTAATGGAAGAAATACGCACATAGATTTTAAAACGGGATTTTTAAAATCTATGTGCGTTTGCTTAGATTCGTATTTACGACCGTATGGAAGGTGCGATTTTATATGCTGAACTATCATCAGTTTCCTATTTTATTTTTTTCGTTTATACAAATATATATGTGTGAACCCTACACTACACACCGCGTTTAAATTTACAGCATTTTAAAAGAAAGATCCCATCTCACTCTTAAGATTAAAACGCCTCAAGGGGCCTCCACATGTTGGCCTACTTGCATCCCCTCGCAGCCTTCCAAAGGATTGAAAAGGGTTATTCCTTGTTTTAGTGATGTGCTTCAATTTAACTCGAGTTTATTATTTGAGTCAAATTCTATCTGACTTATTACTTAAATGAATACTTTCGTCCGTAATGAAACAGCTGACTGATTTAATAAGTGATTAGTTGCATAACTACTACTTGGGGGTATGTCTAACACAAAGATGTGGTCTAACATGTTAATATTTTACTGTAAAACATATTACTTCTTATTTCAAAAAAGTTGACATTTAGTATTCATAAGTGTTCATTATGAAATACAATAAAAGAATGAAAAGAATTCACATTTACATTTTAGGTAAATTAACCTCTTAACAGAATAACGAAAGCAAATTTATCTGTGTGGACCTGTAAGTAATGTCTTCGTAACTATTACTGATTTTAACATGCAGGTGTCCATGCGCGGCGGCAATCACTTACCATAAGTATGCCATAAAAAGCCCTGTTCTGCCGGATAAAAATAAATAAATAAAACACTTCCTCAGATTTCCTTATAAGTAATCGTATCCTTTTTGTTAAGTAAGTGGATAGCGTTTCCTTAATAAAGTTTAGCTCTATTTTCTGTTTGAGTAGCTTTTAAGCCCGTCATCCATATTAACAGCCAAATTTTGGATACTATATAAACGCCCTTGCGAGCTTTCAGCTAAAACTGAACTTTATGACGTAGGAGTTGAGGTTATAGATTCAATTAGTATTTTTGTGATCTATGAATGACGTCAACAGGTAAAACGTGAGCCTTTAAAATCTTTCTAGCGTACCGTTATACCGGGAAGGTAGTTTAATTAAAAAAAAACTAAATTAATGTAAAAAAACTGGCCATATACGAGTCAGACTCAAGCATGACATCAGTCGGGCAGTTGGACCTACCAAACTAGAACTCACTCGGCAATTTTTAATGATGTGTTACATCATTAAAAATTGCTCACACCTTTTAATGGGACTGTTGTATCGAAGTCTCCAATTTAAATTTAATATTATATATTCTGTGAACGTGGCCGCTTACAATGTGCCGATTAAGGAGGCTCAAAGTCACCCAGAGAGCAATGGAGAAGGGCTATGCTCGGAGTCTCCCTGCGTGATCGTATCAGAAATGATGAGATCCGCAGGAGAATTAAGGTCACAGACATAGCCCAAAGGATTGCATGCCTCAAGTGGCAATGGGCAGGGCACATAGCGAGGAGAACAGACGGCCGTTGGGGCGGAAAGGTCCTCCAGTGGAAGCCACGTACAGGAAATCGCAGCCGTCGCAAGCCCCCCACAAGGTGGACCGACGATCTGGTGAAGATCGCGGTAATCCATAGAATGCGGGCGGCACAGGACCGATCTGTGTGGAGAACATTGGGGGAGGCCTCTGTCCAGTAGTGGACGTCTATTGGATGAAATGATGAGGATGATATTCTGTGAATATTTAAATCGTCTACCTGTTGCTGGTATTAAATTAAGACCGAATCCTGGAACATGATCCAAGCGTACACGGACTCCCGAAGTGACAGCTTTGGACGCGACTGGCAATATGATGCTAAGATAAGATTGAGGAGGAGAAAAATCAAGATCTCACGTGCACAGAAGGCCATTTAATAGATTCGTAAAATGTAGTTGTTCTAGCAAGACGTATTTTGCCCTCGAGAACAGCGTTGTGTACCCCACCGTTTCCGAGAGTACCGAGATACTTAGTTGTATCTCGCTCCTAGACTTATCGATCGGGCGCGTCCCTTTTCGACCAGCTACACGGCTCTAATCGCCTGCGCGCGTTGCGCGAGCCGTATAGCGGGGCGGGGATCACCGATGGCGCTCGATTGTTCGACAGTTAGCCGGCGATCTTACTTGTAGACGCACGTCGCGCTCTCTCCCGCGCTCCTCTCGCTGTATTGTAACAGCCCGCGCGGACTCGCCACTGTGTTGTCACTGTGTGGTCACGTTGGACCTACACGGCGAGTTAACTTTCGTGTTATTGATTAATTAGGTTTAGGATTAACGTTAAGTAACTATTGTTTTGCTCCTCCTGTGTTATTTGATTGTGTGTTTATTCGTATCTACTTGCCAAAATACATTTAATTACTGAACTTTGTATTTTATTGGCCTAATAAACCACTACGCAGAGACGTGCCCTACCCTAAATAATCCCTTCTTTTTTTATGTCATAGGTGGTAGACGAGTAGAATCACCTGATGGTAAGCGATTGCCGCAGCCAATGGACATACGCGATACCAGTGGAGTCGCAAGCGCTGCCAACCTTTACCCTCCGGTACCCTCACTCACGCAGCGTAACAGAGCACAATGCTGCTTCACGCCGGGTGTTCGTGAGGCCGTGATATCACTCCGGTCGAGCCGGCCCATTCATGCCGAAGCTTGGCTCTCCCACGATCAAAATGTGTGTCAAATGTCCAAAAGGTACCTTTGTGTAAGATGTCATTCTCAATGTATAAAGTCCTCATCAGCATGTAAAACCCCGTTGCGTCGAAAGCTGTTGCTTTGGAGCCCGGGGTACACTTGGACCATGATCCAGGCCCGTCGCAAGCCTTAGATAGGGGTACCAGTCCAACTGGATCACGGTATCAATGTGTAAAGTGGGCTTAGGAAAATCTTAGAAATCTCGAGCGTCAGGTTTTGTGAACCATAAAGCTCAACGTTACTAAGCGATTTTATGAGTTTCATATCAGCAATTTCAACTTTACCCACAGAGATATTTTACTTACTCTTTTATTATTTTTCTTTTCTGCTTGTTTATGTTTCCATTAAATTTTAATGTTTTTTTTTGTTGTTTGTCGTCCATCTCCCGGTAATACTCGTAAAATGTGTATCCTTTCTCCAAATTGCCTTTTCATTTTCCACCCGTAAAATATGAATCTGAGCTTTCTTTCTTTGTTCACTAGAGTATGGACACATATCATTTCAGCTTATTTATATTAAGGTATTATAACAATAATAATACTTGTTGACTGCCAAACCATCTTTGATATTATTTATGTTTTTTATAAGTCTTTATTTTTTATTCATTTTATCGACTATGTAAAAACAGTTGAAACTGCTTGTTAAAATATATTGAGTTGTGTAAAAGTAAGTGTGGCGATTGGACTTTTATATTATCACGCTGGTAAGGGGATACCAACAAAGTTCTTGATATCAGCAAAACTTTATCTTTTCCACTAGAGCATGCACTTGTGTTTGCGCACACACTTGAGCACTATAATATATCCTGCGTAAGTGGCCGATCGTTGAGATTTTCCGCCGTAACCGTAATCGTATAGTCGACGACGAGAATCTCACTGATCGCTTAGACTCTCTGGCCCTTCGGAGAGAAGTCGCATCTCTGTGTCTTTTACCGCCTTTACCATGATGAGTGTTCCGAGGAGTTGTTTGAGTAAATACCCGCTGCTGAATTTCACCACCGTACTACACGCCGTAAACTAGGATTCCACCCGTACCATCTGGATGGTTGGAGGTCCACCACCGTGTGCTTTACACGTCATTTTTTGCCACGCACCTCCTCATTGTGGAATCAACTTCCCGCAGCGGTATTTCCGAACTGGTACGACATTGAGATCTTCAAGAAACGAGCCTATACCTTCCTAAATGCCGGCAACGCATCTCCACTCCCTCTGGTGAGGCTGATGTCAATGGGCGGCGGTGATAGCTTACCATCAGATGACACCCTTTCTCATTAAAAAAAAAGAATCGGTTGGAGGATATTATAGGCATGTTAATTAGCGACTCTGTGAAGCTAGGGATAGTAAGGCATGCATCTATTGTAAGTAGCTCATTGGATATGAACGAGCGCCTTCCATACGTCGTAGTTTCAATTTCAACAAGCACTTCAAGATTTTTCAAAGCTGTGTGCGTATTACACATTATACCTACATTTACACTAGGTACCTTTACACATTATACCACGCGGAAAACATCGTGAGTAGAATCTGCACTTTTCGGAATCGTGGTCTAAGCGTACCCCAGGCTCCGAAGCGATAGCAGTATAGATTATAGATAGCAAAGTGTAGAGAGCAAGAGTATAGATTTTTTAATTTATTAGATTTATTAGATTTTTTTTAAGACTTACCGGTAAAATCTAAGATTTACAGACTTGAGTTGGTGAATCTTGCGCCAAAGGTCGCAGGTTCAATCCCCACCCAGGACAAACATTCGTGCGATGAACACTTGTGTTTGTTCGGCGTCTGGGTGTAATATATGTATTGAAGTATATATTTGTGTTCCTCTGTTGTCTGATATCTGTAACACAAGTGCTTAAGCTACTTAGTACGGAATCAGGTCAACGTATGAGATGTTGTGAGAATTATTATTATGTTTGGAATATATAAATATATTCTCCTATTTTGGGGTACGCTAACAAAATTGCGGGCTTTTGGCCAAGCAAAGTTGTAGAGGAAAAGTATTATGTTGTTATGATGTCAGAATCCGATTCAAGCTGTAAAAATTTGCGGACTATCTTACAAGTGTTAAGAATCGCTGCTTTTTGGAGAGTTAGATAGGTGAATTTTGGCAACTGTAAATAGTTGAGACTAATATGCAACTGTTTAGGTATGACGCCAGTGGTAGACACTACTATTGGCACTATGGTTACGCGATCCATCTTCCATACTCTTTTTATTTGGTCCTGTAGTTCTGTGTATTTTCTTACTTTTTCTGTTATAGTTGATTGAATATTATTAGTATTCGGAACTGCAAACCCGCCCAGGAACTTTGTTTGCAGGTGTCCGCCCCCTACGTGGCTTAGATGGTCAAGCACGGACGTAAGGATGGACTTTAGGGGGCTTATTATTATTATTATTATTAATGCTTTTGCACATTTTTTTTTATGTGATAGGTGGCAGACGAGTAGAAGGATCACCTGATGGTAATCGATTGCCGCCGCCCATGGACACCTGAAACACCAGTGGAGTCACAAGTGCGCTGCCAACCTTAAAGGTTGGGCCCCCTTCCTCCAGATTAAGCCTTCGGTATTCTCACTCACGCAGCGAAACACGACAGTGCTGCTACACGCTGGTTTTCTGTGAGGCCGCGGTATCACTCCATCGGACCATTCATGCCGAAGCGTGGCTCTCCCACGATTAAAATTTACCAGTAGATGTTGGTTAATCTTAGGTTTTACCGGTAAATATTTTAGATAAAGTTGGCTGGATTTGAGAGTCAAACCAATTTTTTTGTGAATATGCGTGATCTGTACAAAGAAAATTGTTTTCTATTTCCTGTTATTTTGGCGGAAATACTAGCAAAAAGTGTGTGTGGCTTTGATTGTGTGCTGGGAACAAGGATACAGAGCGCCAATATTCGTTGTTGTTGCAAATATTTTTGAATAACATGATAACAAGGAAAATATTTGACTAGGGACATCATATAATCTTCACCTCACTCAATTACTTACACTATCCCAAATGTGTACCTTAAGGGCTTTTCTTTGAAATAATATTTATTTGTATTGTTATATTGTCACAAATAAGTGCAATAAC
Source organism: Marasmia exigua (assembly GCA_019059595.1). Taxonomy (NCBI): domain Eukaryota; kingdom Metazoa; phylum Arthropoda; class Insecta; order Lepidoptera; family Crambidae; genus Marasmia; species Marasmia exigua. The sequence goes on from CM032473.1 coordinate 14,342,191, forward strand.
CTAGTTTGTTTTACCGTAGTTTTAAAATCATTCATGCATATAAAGTATCAATTGCTAACGACTCAACCAAAGGTATAATTCGAATTTTTCGAACAAAACTCGGGTGTGCCATCATCACCAATCCGCATTAGGCAAGCGTGTATAAATTAACAAAAAAAAATCATACAATATTGTCATCATCATCTATTTGAAACAATTTCGGGATCACAATATCTCGGCAAACACTTATACTATTTAATAAATAGTAACCATGCAATAATGTTGGGTCCAACGCGTACGCGAAAAATTAATTCACGCCAAAAGCGGCCACTTTTGGCGTGAATAATTTTTTCGCGTACAAGAACGGACCCAACATTTGTGCATTGTTATTAAAATCGATTGGCGTCACTAGTGTGCTCTACCCGTCACCTGAAGATACAAATCTTAAAAGTATGTAGATATAATGCTTAAAAATGTTATCTGCAGTCAAATCGGATAAAACAAAGACTACTTGCCAGAAGAAAATAAGTCTTATTATTGCAAAAGTTTACACATTCGTGAATGCAGTTAAGTTGAAGAACTAAATTAATTCCAACCAAACACGCCAACACCGGGACGATTTTGTCTCTAGTGAAAACACGGAACAACTTTTAAATGGCGATTAAAAATGAAATAAAACTTTTCTCTCAATTAACTTTTGAAAGTCTTTTTAAGTAACAATTTTGTCGTTATTTACCCGTAAATTATTAAAAATAATTATGACTATATAAAAAATCTTCGCTGGCTAAAGACTTCGCTGGCTCAGCCACCTCGAGAGAATGGAAGAGGATCGTGCAGTAAAAAGAGCGTACCTGGGACGGCCAAGTGGCTTTCGACCATTTCGACCTAGTCTCTCCAAGGTACCGATGGAGAGACTAGGTCGAAAAGGATTTGCGTGGACTTCTGGCGGATGACTGGCAGGAGGTGGCGCATGACCAGACCTAGAAGGAGACTCTTATTATCGGAGGCCAAGGCACACTTTGCGTCGCTGCGCCAACCTAGTTAGTTAGTTATATAAAACCAAATTTATAATATGGAGAGATGCTCAGGGGATATAAACGCGCCTTCCATGCGAGGTGTCGTGCGCTCCAAAGCGAAGAAATTACACGCTAAGATGATGATTATGATGAAGAAGAAAACTAAATTGATAATAAGCATGCACTGGCATACTTTGTATTTAATCAGTGCTGAGAATTCATAAACTCGGTTATTCCTTTGTTGGCTTAAGTATTACGATATTCAATACGCTCCCATAAAATGTCATTAACACTGGATAATTATCACTGGATAAGTTTAAGTCTCAGTCTCACATATTAAAGCCTGCCTAATGAAAAAAGGTTACTATAGTATACAAGACTATATAAATTATAAGGATTCTTGGTTATGTTAATCGATTAGTCTTGTGAGTTGTTATTCATAGTAGTAAGTTAGCAACTTTGTGTTTTTTGACACAAATAAATTTATTAATTATAAGTTGATAGTGACTGGCAAAAAGCTTTATTTGCCTTATAATGTAAAAAAAGAACTAGCTACTTTGTTAGCATTTAATATAAATAATATATTTAGGCAGACTTTGGAAATTATTCCAAACAATTTAAATTTAAGTCTAAGACAATAGAGGACGCCTCTAGCAATTTATTGACCAGGGAAGATAATTTAAAACTTATTCACCAAAATATACAGGGTCTTCCTGGTAAAGAACTAGAACTAGAATTATTTTTAGAAGAAATAAATGTTGATGTACTATGTCTCACCGAACATTGGTTAAATAAACATCAATTAATTGTTACTATTAATAATTACAAAATTATCAGTTCGTTCACGAGAGACTCTGCAATAAGAGGAGGGTCATTCATTTTGTTAAAAAGTACTCTTAAATGTAAACAACGTAAAGATATTGAGTCACTATCTATAGAACGAACTATTGAAATTTCGTGTGCAGAGCTGGAACAGCATATCATTGTCTGCGTTTATAGACCCCCTTCTGCAAATTACGACTCATTTAAAACTAGCATGGAAGAAGTCCTGAGAAAAGTATGTGCAACTAGTAAACAAGTTATCGTGTGCGGTGACTTTAATATTAACATCCTGGAGAATTCGCAGAACTCAGTTAGGTTTCTGAATCTTTTTAAGTGTTTCAATCTGGTGCACCTCTTCAACGAACCTACCAGAATCACCCCCACTTCAGCTACATGCTTGGACAACATATTCTGTGATTGTATTGTAGGGGAGAAATCTATAATAAATTTCATAAACTCTGATCACAGTGGTCAGCTGGCTGTTATCGACTGTCATCGAAATGATCCGTCTACAAGTTTTACATGTAGGCCTATTACTAAAAGACGTATAGATAAATTCAAAGATAATATTTATAATAAGGTATCCTTAATGCCTGGTAATAAAAATAGTGTCGACCAGTTGTATGAAAGCCTTTTCGAAATTGTTGAAAAGGAATTTAATGATATTTTTACAAAAAAGACCATTAAAGTAAACAGTTCTAAAAATAAATTTAGTGACTGGGCCACTACAGGGATTCACATAAGCAGGAGAAAATTGTTTGAATTATATGATATTAAAGCTAATTCACGTGATCCTGCGATAGTTGATATGTTAGAAATTATTCTAAGTGCTTTAAGAAAGTATGTGCAGTTGCTAAATCTACTTACATTAAAAACAAAATAAGTAAAGCAACTAACAAAAGTAAAATCACGTGGAACATCATCAACAAAGAGACTTGTAAAAATAAAACACAACAACACAAGTTCTCTTTAAAAATAAATGGCAAATGTCTTGACTCTGATACTGAAGTGGCAAATGCATTTGAGTCGTTCTTCACTAATATACCAGTGGCAACAACAACTACATTAAATTCAAGTTCGTATCTTGCTATCTCGTTACTTAAAGCAAATGTAGACGAGTGTCAAACGCCTTTCAAATTTTACCATGTAACCTCCGAGATAATAGTTAAAACTTTCAAAGATCTGAATATGAAAAAAACTGAAGATCTTTGGGGAATATCAGTGGACATTTTAAAAAATATAATACTAGCTATTGCACCCCATTTGACAACGATATTCAACAGATGTATTGATGAGGGTCAGTTTCCTAGCTTAATGAAGTACAGCAAAATCATACCGTTATTTAAATCAGGTGAAAAAAGTGACCCTTCTAACTTTAGGCCTATTTCTATATTACCAGCACTGAGTAAAATTTTTGAAAAAGTCATATTCGTTCAGTTGCTGTCTCATTTTAAAGTTAACGATTTACTTCATAATAAACAATTTGGGTTTACCAAGGGTAAGTCAACCACTGACGCAGGAGTTGCACTTATCAAGTATATTTTTGATGCATGGGAAAGCAAACAGGATGCAATTGGTGTTTTCTGTGACCTCTCGAAGGCGTTTGATTGCGTTGAGCATCAAACATTGTTGTTGAAGTTAGCTCACTATGGTGTTCTAAATAATGCATTAAGTTTGATAAATTCTTACTTGTCAGATAGACTTCAGAAAGTCAGTGTCAATGGAACTGACTCTTCAGGCGCCCCTTTATTAATGGGAGTGCCCCAAGGATCAATATTGGGACCTCTGCTCTTTCTGATATACATAAATGACCTCCCTTACTTTGCACAAGATCTTTGTGAAGTAGTGTTATTTGCTGATGATACCTCTTTGATTTTTAACGTTGACCGTCGAAAAGATACGTTTGACGACGTAAATGACACCCTCTCACAAGTGCTACATTGGTTTACAACTAACAACTTGCTTTTGAATGCCAAGAAAACCAAATGTGTAAAATTCACTATGCCCAATGTAAAGCAGGTCAACACTAACGTCGTTATGAATAATGAACATATTGAAGTTATTAATTCGACAATTTTCTTAGGTATTACACTGGATTCCAAACTGCAATGGAAGCCACACTTGGCAGCCTTGGCGGGAAGACTTAGTTCCGCCGCATATGCGGTTAAGAAGATCAGACATCTGACTGATATTGAAACCGCGAGACTGGTTTATTTTAGTTACTTTCATAGTATAATGTCATATAGTCTTTTGTTGTGGGGGTCGGCGGCTGAGATACAGACTATTTTTGTATTGCAGAAGAGGGCCATCCGCTCCATATACAACCTTAGGCCTCGCGATTCGCTGAAAGAACTGTTTAAGAATATCGACATTTTAACTGTAGCTTCCTAATACATTTTGGACTGTATTTTGTACGTGCGAAAGAACATTGATATTTTTTCTAAAAAATCTGATTGTCATGGTTTTAACACTAGAAATAAACACAAGCTCGCGATTCCAAATCTGAAGCTCCAAAAGATTAATAGTTCATTTGTTGGTCAAAGTATTAAAATGTACAATAAGTTGCCACAAAATGTTATTGAGTTACCAACGCATAAATTTAAATCCCACGTGAAAACCTCTTTAATGAGTAAAGGATTCTATACAATTGTAGATTACTTAAATGATAAGGATTCATGGACATGATGACCTCCGTGCCTGCACACATGTAGTAATTTTATAAATATTTACTGGAATCATTATTATTATATAATTAATCATTTTTGATAAATTAGGCTTAGCAGCATTTATTATTGTATACAAATTGATTAGTATTGATTAATCAAAAAATTGACAAGATGCTAACCACCTACTATTGTACACCTCGTCCTGCAGTTTATTAGTATTGGATTAAGTACTCTGTGACCTATGAGGGGAACCTAAGTAGTCATGCTCACTCAAATGTCTCTGAGGTGGTGGCGTTATGTGGCGGGTCATTACATTCCCTCTAATATGGTTGAGTGAAATGATGGCTGACACATACGTCATACTTGTGAACAGGTGCCACCTTTGGGGACTGGTCCGCTTCGGTTTACCTCATATTTAGCTTTTAATTTGCTTCATTCTATTTTGTGTTGCATTAGACTGTATGACTTGGTATGAGGATAATAAACCATTGTAAAAAGTTGGCGATTAAAAAGAGTAACTGGCGAGTTTCTTGCCGGATCTTCTCGACCAGAAACAACTTTCCGAGCCGGTGGTAGAATCGCATTATGTTTATTTATTTCTTTAGTATATTTTATGTATCAACATATATATGTATTAACATGTGAATTATACATAAGTACTTATAAATAGTTTTAAGTCATTCAAATGTATGACGATTTGTAAGTGCTGTGTACAAGCCTATGCAAATAAAGAATTATTTGAATTGAATTGAATTGAATTGAGTCTGTTAACTTTGATAATTTTATATTTTTTTCTCTTCTCAATTGAAACTCTGTAATATCATCAATATTTGAAAAGACTAACTACCGAGTTTCTTGCCGGTGTCTTCTCAGTAGAAATCGACATTCCGAACCAGGGGTAGTCGCATGCTAAAAAATCTACGCACACAGTTATCTCGGCCTGGTTCGGCATCATAAAGACTGTTTATTAATATGTGTACCTATTTTGACAATCACAAGTGTTCTGATCATCATCATCCTCCTGCCCTTTTTCCAGGTTATCTGGGGTCGGCGCAGTATGTTTTCCTTTTCTATACGTCCCTGTCATTCGTCATCAAATCATCCACCCCTTTTTCTATTATGTCATTCTTCACACAATCCATGCATCTCTTTTTCGGCCGTCCTCTGTTCCTCTACCTACTTACATTTAAACTTTTTTGGTTACATGTTTTTCCCCTCTTTTCATTACATGGCCAAGCCAGGAAAGACATGCCTTCAATTTTTCAATGATGGAGGCCACTTTCATACTTCCTCTAATATACTCATTCCTTATCTTGTCCATTCTCGTCACTCCACACATTCTCACCTCTGTCGCATGCAATCGTCTTTCATCCATCTTCTTAACGGCCCAGCATTCTGATCCATACAGGGCAACAGGTGCAGTGACGGATTTGTAAATTTGAGAACAGCGTTGCGATGCGATAATAATTCATAAGTGTTCTGTATGGGCCTAAATTGAATAAAGAATTTTTTATCTTTATTTTTAGTAGTTTAAAAGGGAAAATTCAGAAAAGCGGGTTATTCCGAAAACTTCAGATTTATCAAATCCATAAATAATTTTATCAACCGTTTCAAAAATACCGGGTGTACAGTTCAAAGCGAAAATGTTCGGTATAGCGGAATTATTCAGGGGGTCCCCACTCGGTTTCAGGAGCACTTTGAATCAAAAGGCAGCGAAAATGAACAAACTGTAGTACACTTAACGCTGGTTTGCAGCATTTAACGCGCTTTGCAGCACTTTTGTTGCTTGCGACGCATACAGGTCTCATCCGAAGTGCTGTTAGAACGACGTACGTTGACTTTGCGTTACTCAGCCATGATTTTTAATGTGCACTAAAAATTCAATTTTAAGGCGACTATTTATTTTTCAAGCGACATTTTTTTTTATTTTATGAAAATATCAAAAAGCCAGAAACTTCTGTTTGACTCGTTTTCCAAAATGAATGGTATGTTATTTTCATTATTATTACATTACATTATTTCATTCATTAGCACTGTTTGTTAAGCTTTACGCCTTTTAAATGTGGTGTTGGTGAATTATGCTCCAAGGTGGTGAAAGCTGCCTTTGGTCCAAGGGTTGCGGGTTCGATCCCCGCACAGTACAAATATTTGTGTGTATCTACCTGCTCATCTGCCACCTAATTTTAGAGATAATACGATGTACAAAGATGGTTGATATTGGAGACACATTAATTATTTAATTGAAATACCAATAAGTAGGAGAACCCTAAAATATTATTTATCCACTGTATTGCAAATGGATTTTAATCACGTAGCTATGCAACTTCATATTAAATTGAAAGGGGAAAGCCTTTTGTCATACCATCGCATGTAAAACATCAATGAGAGAACCCGCGACAAAAGCAATAAGCCAACCTTTGTGGCTTACCTTTGTTTAACATAAGCGTATGGAAATGTGCAGAGTGCATCCTACATCTGCGACTGTGAATTACAGCGGCCACGCTATGGCGCAAGCCACGGGTCTGTTACACCTGGCCTCTTTAACAAAGCTGATAATTTGACAAGTCTGATAGGATATGACAAAAAGTGACAAATCAAAAAATTCCATACTATGTACGTCTGCCGGCCGTGAGTTTTTGCGTTGACTATAACAAACTTTAAATTTGCATCATTCAACTTGTTGTAAATACGTATTGTGATTATTAGCGCTTTTGATATTGATAATCTGTTAGCTTGAAAGAGACCATGTTTTAAATTAATAAAGCTGATAATCTGACAAGTCTGAAAAAAATATGTCATTCCTCTACTTTTAAACTTACAGGCGACAACATTGATGAAAAAATTACAAATATGTACCTACATTGTACTAGTATAATACCATAGACTAAGATCTGTAAATTTTGTGCAATAAAGTGTATCTATCTATACGTTGAACTACAGCAAAAAATCATAAAACTAGTTGGTAGCTACTTTTTAGTCTGTTATTCTGGATGTAGAATGAAAAATTGTAAGTAAATAAAAAATAACAAAAATGTACGAGCCCCGAATCTCAGCGGCGCAGAGGCCTGACATTACAATTTGATAAAGGGTTTTGGGTATTTTTTTATGTGATAGATGGCCGACAAGTAGACTGATCACCTAATTTTTAGTGATTACCGCCACCCATGGACACCCGCAACACCAGTGGAGTCACAAATGCGCTGCCAACCTTAAACCCCCCTTTCCCCTTTTTTCCCTTTCACTGTTCATATAGAGCTGACTCACCTATATTTATTCGCCATTTTGATTCATCTTCAAAATAGCATCCATGAAGGAGCCAAAAACTGCCAAATCCTTTTGTAAGAAATTGAAACGTGTAAAAAAATCTTATTTTTTACTCTCTTGATAAGGGATCAATGGGAAAACTATGGCCCGCGGGCCATCTCCGGCCCGTGAAGCGTAGAAATCCGGCTTATGATCCACAAACAAAAATGAAACCAATCTGCCAATAACGAACGAACGACAAACTTTTTTAAAATGTAAGACCCCCTTATTAATTTCTTCGCTAAAGAATCTCTCTCTCCTCTTCTTCAGCAGCATGTATTTGCCCACTGCAGAGCATATGCCTCTCCAATTTCTCTCCACTTTCTTCTTCTGTCGTCGGTTTTCCTGGACCACGCTACACCAGCTTGTGCCTTGATGTCATAGGACCATCTGGCAGTTTGTCCGCCAAGACTCCTTTTTCCGTCTCTTGGTCTCCATTCAAGGTCATCCTTGCTCCACCTTTCATCACTCCTTCTGCACACATGACCGGCCCACGCCCATTTTAGTTTTGCGGCTCGGTACCCTACGTCTATCACTTTTGTGCGTTCCCTGATGATTGTGTTGCGCACTCTGTCTCAGTAAGGATATCCCGCTATTTAATATTTATTTATTTAGGATTGCTAAGTAATATTAGCACGCGAAAAAAAACCCTTCCCAGCTCTTTCTTGAGCATCTAAGTGAAGCAGACCTGGAAAGCCTCTTTTATTTTAACCACGCGCCCAACGTTTATATACAAAGTTTTCTAAAAATAAAACCTTCGGTCGCGAGTCCGTTGGTAAGTGGGGGGGGGGGGGGGCATAAATCACGAGACATTGCGAATGGCAGACGTGGATTAATTTTAACAAGCGTTCCAGTATTTATGCGACTTTTTCAAAGTTTTTTTTGCAAAGAAAACCTAAATTATTGCTTAGTGATGACAGTCACAAATATTTTTCCCTTAGTGATTACATGTTGCGGGTGAGCAGTACAGGACCGATCTGTGTGAAGATCATTGGGGAGACCATGTCCAGTAGTCGACGTTTATTGGCTGAAATGATGATGAGGATGATGACATTTAAGCACGTAGGGTTGGGTAGTACCTGCCTATCAAACCCAGCGTGTGTCTGATCGTATAGAATGTTACGTAAGTTGGTTAGACGTACAGCGAAAGCTAACGTGACGTACAGTGAAAGCTAATGTGACGTACACCGAAAGCTAATGTGACGTACGGTGAATGCTAACTGACGCTTGGTGTTTAAACGCAACACTCGCGGCAGACGCCAAAATATATAGTTCATTATTATAAAGGAAATGATTAGTCTGGAAAAACAACATTGATAAATAAAGTACCTACCGCATTATCGATGCATTATTTTTCTGCATTATTTCAAATGTCGCTTAATAGATACTTAGCTCTTTCACTACACGAAACACAGCACAAACGCTACTTCACGCTGGATTTATTCACTCGAAACGTGGTATCACTCCGGTTGAGCCGGCTCATTCATGGCTCTCTCATGGTCAATACTACATATAAACGACTTGATAATCTTTTCACTGATTCTGTATAACGCTAAAACATTAAATTCCGTTTTATTGAATGAATTGACTAAAATAAATTTTCACTTCTCCCAAAAAAAAGACAAATGGATTTATAAGTTAAAACATATTACACATGCGGTCCGAGAAAGAATAAATAGGCATTGTTGTTTCCCCATTGCCGGGAACAGAGCCTAAACAAATAAAACACTAAAATATTCCAATGTTCCCGAAACCGCCCGAACAAACAACCCACAACTTATCAGTAAATAGAGCCCAATTCCTAAATATACAAAAATAATATTATGTGGGAGGATATATTAACACTTTGATTTAGTAGAAAATTTCGGACAGAAAGACCAAAAGCTATTTGTCCTCCTCAGCAGGAGGACACCTGGGAACAGGGCCTTATAGATATAGATAGTACCTACATTCATAAAAATAGACCTCATAATAATAAAAAAAAAAACCCATAACTATGTAGTCAGTTTATTAAATCGTCGTGTGCCTTTGTTTAGGACTCGCACTGGTACTGCTGATAAAATTGGCCAAGAGAAACCCTAAGTCAGCCAGGCCTACCAGCCCCATACGTTTTGACGTGAAAAACGACATGGGACGGTGAAAATTTTGTCTGAAAAATACGTCAGTTTTTTGCATAAAATGTGATGCGCGACTTTGTTTTGTTACGGGGAAAAATGCACGCAATTGTTTTTTAAACTTTCATGCTAAATAAATAACTTTGTCTTGTATGTATAGCTGTTTTCATTTATGACCCAATTTTACCATGGTACACAGAGAACATTACAAAATATTAGTAAAGGCTTACATATATATCCCCAATAGACAAGTGCTACCTACGTAAATGTATGTATGAATGTCAAGATGTAAGCATTCCTAATAAATAAATAAATAACTAAAAAAAACTAAGATATAATAATTTATGTATTACATTTATTCGTCACAAGACATGGGGCGTTTAGACTGATGATAAGGTGTCCTATTTGATGCAATAAAAGCTTAAAAATCTCAATCACTACCGTTTCTAGACAAAGTCTGTTCTAGGGCTAAATCTAAAATAGATTATAACTACACTTTTGAATATGGAAGTTACTTTATGTCAAAGGTAACTAATTCTTAAAACCTCTACCCATCTCCAACTAATCTGTGATCTTGTCCTTACGATGAGTTTATCGAGCTAAGTCACTGAGACCTTCATAATGAGACGGCGGGAAAAGATGATCAGAACCTTCTACATGGTTTCATGTGTCGTGGAAGGCAAAAGTTGGAAGCCGAGAAAATAAATTAAAGCAAATTAAGATAAGCGGGTTTTATTAACATGAGAAAAATATTTTTTGCTACATAGGTGCGTTGCTCACCGGATTAGCAAGCTTAAGTGGTAGCGGGCTGGCATAAAAAAATCGGTCTTGAAACGCTAACAACCATTTATTTAAGGCGACCAATCGCAACGATCAGCCACTTACGCAGGATATATTATAGTGCTCAATTATTTGCGCAAACACACGTGCACTCTCTTTTCCCTTGCCCTCATATTTCGATGGGATACCAATGTGACACGACCGGAGAGGGATCAGGCGCAGAGCCAACGGCTTAACGTGATTTCCGAAGAATGGGGGTACAAGACAGCCAGTTCTAGGCTCCGGGCTGACACTGAGATATTCTTAAAAGAAAAACCTAGGTTCAAATTTTGGCCCGACCCAGAGATAGAACCCTGGACCCGAAGCGCAGGGTCCGGGCCCTTTGACATTCAATTAAAAAAGTGGTTACTAAATATTTTAATCTTGCTAGAGATTATTGTTACATGAATGGCTAGTGCAAAATAAGTTTTAAAATAGAAAATCTTTATTTTTTTAAAATATCTCGTTCTATATAAATCTTTCATTTTTAGAGTTCCGTAGCTAAATGGCAAAAAACGGAACCCTTATAGAGTCGTCATGTCTGTCCGTCTATCCGTCCGTCCATCACAGCCAGTTTTTCCAAAGCTATAAAAGCTATACTATTGAAACTTGGTAAATGGATGTATTTTGTTAACTGCATTACGATTTTTACACAGAAATTGGAGAATAACTTTTAAGTTTTTAATAATGCTACTCAAGACGTACCAAGACCGACTTCGTTGGCTCGGACACGTAGAGAGAATGGGAGAGGATCGTGCAGCCAAAAAAACCAATCTGGGACGACCAATGGGTCGACGTCCAGTGGGTCGTCCGAGATGCCGCTGGAGGGACGAAGTCGCCAAGGACCTCAAAGCACTCCAGCGTGCACGATTGGGCGGCATTGGCACAGGACCGCAAAAAATGGCGAAGGTTGACGTCGGAGGCCGAGACCCACTTTGGATCGCTGAGCAAGCGTAGTAAGTAAGACGTACCAAGAAAAAAGTTAATGTAACCATTTGATTATTATCTATCTTGCTCTTGCAACGTGTCATGCCGTAATGATTGGTTGAACCATGATACGCGCGACAAGATAGTAGGCAAAGTTTAAGCTCTCGAGATATCGTAAGATTAGCGGTTGTAAATAAAATGGACGACGGTACAGTTAAATATGAAAGGTTTAGGTCATGAAGTCGCGTTATATAATTTAAAAAAATCCTACCTGTTTAATAAAGTAACATATATCCTATTTTTCATGAGTTTAAACTACATACTCGACTGACCGGATGGCGCAATTGGTAGTGACCTGCCTCTTACGCCAAAGGTCGTGGGTTCGATCCCCACCCTGGACAAACATTCGTGCGATGAACACTTGTGTTTGTTCAGTACCTGGGTGTAATATATGTATTTAAGTATATATTTGTGTTCCTCTGTTGTCTGATAGCTGTAACACAAGTGCTTAAGCTACTTAGTACGGAATCAGGTCAACCTATGATATGTTGTGAGAATTATTATCATTATTATTTTAGCTAAATATTTCGGTGTTGGTAATATTGCTTGGTTTATCTGTCAGTGCGAGAAATAAAACAAATCGCGGTGGTTCTGCTTTGAGTAAAGAATACAATCTCATTTAATTCGGAACAATTAAATTAGATTTTTAACATTATACGCAGCGACACTACCTATATTAAAAATTACTACCTACTATTACATCTACCTGAAAGAAAGTCGTGTTAGTTACTCTATTAAGGTGTAACTCAAGAACCGCTCGATAAATTTGGCCAAGAATTGGTAGAGAGGTAGCTTGAACCAGAGGACGGAGAAAAAATACTTTTAATCCTGAAAATGTCCAGTTAGGGATAAACAAAAACGAATACTATGCGAGTAACCAGGCGAAAGCTAGTAACAAATAAAGCACCCGAGGAAGTCATTCTGATCATCTAGTATCAAACTAGGGCGTTCCCTGTACTATGAATATAACATGACAAAGGCGGGGTCGTCACCTAAGCCTGAAACCATTTTTAGAAGAACTATTAAATCGAAACCTGAAACTAGCCGCCCTTGGGTGCCACATTATAGGGACATGCCATCGAGTTAGTCTAGGTATAATACAAACAATTTCTAGTCATAGCCGTGATGCACAGCTGGTTCCACTGAAAACCATCATTGTGGCCCCACATAGGCTCGTAACTTAAGCTGAGTGTGGGCCATTTATGCTGGATACCTCAACACAACACAATATGCAAATACTCAGCACTGCCTGGCTAAAGAGAGATGATATTATGTACAGTCAAAGAACGAAAAGGTTCGTCAGTTTTCAAATTGATTCGGTTAAAATGCTATGAGCACTTATTACCTTTTGTAAATTTGTCAGAGTAATACCTGTTGCACCGAAAATTATACTTAACAGTTAGATCAGCAAATTCAGATTGATTCCTTTTGATGTAAAGAAATTTTAAGGAAGCTTAAGTAGATTTTTTAAAACGGTATATCGGTATAACTGCTTCTTGCCGTGCAAGCGAAAATTTACCTTAAAGTAACGAACTTTTTTTTTTATCTGTACTTACCGTACATCTTCTCGACATTGGCAAAATTATATTTACGTTTGCAGATGGTTGTATTTAGTTGTTTAATATTTTCTTTTTTGTACTCGAACTTGCCTCTATTCAATGTGTTGTGGTGTCCAAATCAATGAAATGTATTATTTTGATCGCTTTGTATTAGCACTCATGTCTACTAGTCATTAACGATGGTAGAATGACTACCACAACACAATTTTTAATCAATTAAGGCACCGATTCGACCAATCTATGTATGGTATGACAACGCGATACCACAGATTAGTCGTCGGATAACGTTTGGTCGAATCGGGCTTAAAAGCAATACAGTTACTTCATAAAATTATACATAGACAGTGTATTTTTTTTTATTTTAACACTCGGCCATTCTATGTCTATGAATACAGTCTTCCTTCCGTGTTGTTCTATGTTTGAGATATTCCGTTCCAAATTTAAATCAAAGTAGATTTTAAAACCTGGCCAGCAGCCAGTGTAGTCAGCACAAACCATTATCCCGCTTGTGGTATTCTATATTTGATATTAAATCGAAACGGGGTGTACCGATCGTGACAGCAGACTCTGTGGCACGTTCGCCCTATTTCTAGTCGAGTCGTTATTTAATGTCAAAACCAGTCGTCGGTTTTGATCAATGTAGGAAAAGACGAGGGTGAGCTATATCTGTGTCGAATTGGGCGGTTTGATTCCTATAGTGCCAGCAGGGTAGGGTAGAGTACCTGGAATAGTAGATTTATTTGCGTAGGTAGGTTTCTCTAAAAAAGGTTTGACAAAAAGATTAGAAAAAAACTCCGTACAAAAAACACATACGGACGACGTTATATTGAGTCAAACATGGAAAAAAAGCACTTGTGTCGTAGACATACACAGGTATAACGTCCAACAATGGTAACTCCAGGTGACACTGCGTGTACCCCACGGAGAAATTATTAAAATTTAAAACGAATCGCAAATATCGCTTTTCGAGACTGAAAATGAAATAAATTTAAAGAGATTAATTTGAATAAAATTTAATGGGATGAAACTGAAAGCTATTATTGGATACTTAGGCAATAAGTTTCTGGATACGAATCGGGTAGAAGCAGACAGGGGTGGATTAAGGGTAATTTTTTCCTAAAAAACCTAAAAAAACAAAACGCCAGGAAAGTTCTAACACTACGCCACCAGCAATTTAGTAAAAAAAAAACTAAATTGTGACTTACGTGGTCATCTCAAAGCGTAGGTCATTTTATGACTTCCGTGCTGTTCATCATCAGCAACCCACACTAGTCCACTGCTGGACATAGGTCTCCCCTAATGCACGCCACTGCTCCCGATTTTCGGCCACTCTCATCCAGCCCACACCAGCCAGCCCTCGAATGTCGTCATCCCATCTTGTCGCAGGGCGTCCTACACTACGCTTACCGAGTCGCGGTCTCGACTCAAGGACTTTACGGCTCCAACAGCTGTCAGTTCTGCGGCTAATATGCCCAGCCCACTGCCACTTCAGTTTGCTAATTCAGTGGGCTATGTGGGTGACTCTGGTTCTCTGTCGGATTACATCATTTCTGATGCGGTCATTCAGAGATACTCCGAGCATGCATCCAAAGCCTGTATAGCCGTGCTGTTATTTTTTCGTAATTTTAAAAGTTTTTATTGGTCGTATCTCAATTCTGATTGGGCGAAATGACGCGTCTATCGATTCTCTAGCGAATAGCATCAAAATGTAGAAACCTCCAAAAAATTACTTACTTGGAGTTAGAACTTCACTGATGACAGGAATACTTACTATTCCTTATCCAGCCAGTGATTCTCATGTACCCAAAGAACTAATTTACAATCTCAGGTTATTTCAGAAGCCTAGTTATCACAATGAAGCAACTTTGTATGAGCTAGTAGTGGAAACTAATTAGGCTAGTGAGTTACTTAAATTTAATAAGTCTAAATGTATTAGTATTTAAGCTGTTTGTTTCCTCAATAAAGAAAATAAAAGAAAAAATAAAATTAAACTGCGCTATCCTTCGCAAACCATTAGACGTGGTAACACATTCGAAATATATTTTTTTATGCTAGAACTAAAACAAACGAGTAAGCGAGTCACCTGATGAAAAGTAATCAACGTATCCCATGAACATCCGCGAAATCAGGGAGATCACTAATATGTTGCCGGCCTTTTTAAAAACGAGTACACTCTTCTCTTGAAGATCCCTAAGTCGTAGCCGTCGGGAAATACTCCCGCAGCCAAACCGTTCCACAGAACTGAGGTAAGTGGTAGAAAGTTTAAAAAAAGTGATCATTATTTCAACAATACACAGTTCCAGAAGCTACTGTTACTGGGTATCGAAAACCAGAAGGCCCTATTGTATTGACCAGACTCCTCGGGCTCCAATTAGACAGCTTTTTTATTTCTTATAATAGGCAGACGAGCTAGCGGCCCATCTGATGGTAAACGGTAACCGCATCTGCTCATAGACATCAATGATGCCGGAGCACAGTCATGCCGCTGCCTACCGTGAAAGAAGAACTCTTTTCAAACCTCGTTTAAAAAGGATATAAAAGCTTTGGATGCAAACGGGGACTAAACATTGAGATGAACGACACAGTTTCAGAAGCTATCCAGAATCTGCAATTTTTCTCACTATAATTTCACTATCACCAATCTAAAGGTGAAAATATTTAAAAGAAAATTGAGAGGTGCGTGATCGCATCCGTATTATATCTACCACTTACCTCACGTTTAATAGGCACAAATACCTTTATACAAAGCTACCTCAGCTCATCTCAAACTTTTTGATAGCATTATAAAGTCATTTTTCCTCTAGGAGCATAGGATCTAATCTTAAAAAAAATATATTTTCATAACCAACTCAGATTAAGATAAAAGATGTTTTTGTATACTTTTCTAAACATTAACAATTTGGTTGTTACTTCAAAAAAATCTAAGGGCGGATTCGACTAACTTGACAGTTATAAGAGGATAACTACCTACAGGATAATTTACTTCGTTACTTTATTTTCATGATAAACTCAAAATTGTGTTCTCCCAAAGCCTGTATAGCTATACCTTGTTTACGAGTGAATGAGCGAATGACATTATAAACCTGCAAAAAATAATGTGTATTGTTTTGTGATTTATGATATGCAACTTAAGATATGGATGGATATTCTTGTTAAGTAGGGTTATACAGGTAATGTCAAAAGGCAATAACAGCTGTGACAATGACAACGCCATTTTGAATTACCTAGGATATTACTAATCCTGGCAAAATTGGTAGTCTAACGATTTACTATTGGAATCAGGCGTTGACTGTTGGATGAGTAATTGGAAAAACGGATTTTTACTGCATATATCATCACTGTATCATATATTTATCCTTGAATAAAGATTGGTCGAATCGAGGTCACACGAGATAAAATGCAGCAATAACAGTAATGGCCATTGTTATTGAAAACCTGACTTACGTACACCTACGTAAACAAGTTATATGGTTTTAAAATAAAACCTCATTATTCAATACCAATTCAATACAATTTTGTACCCGACTGAGGTCCAGCAAAGCCGTGAGAAAAGACATACTTTGTAATAATTAAGTATGCCCAACCCTGATTACTATCTCCGAAATAGAAGGGCTTTCATTTGTGTCCGTATTGGGTCAATTAGGGCCATTTTCTTTCCCTTTTGCAAGACAACGGCGCGGGGATAGCCCAACAAAAATAACATCTACTACCCCTCCATTTGGGTCCAATATCGGCTGCGTATTGTTCTTCGATGGTTTTTTGGCTTTATACACGTTATTACAAAAAGACTAAGATTAAAATTAATGGTTACTTTGGCTTTTGTTCGTAAAAGATTTGTTTCTTGTTAAGGAATGTTTGATGCAAATTGTATTGTCTTAGCGAATTATTGTTATAAATATCTAATTAGGTTTCGCAATTATACTGGATGTGATATAAGAGAAGTATTTTCTAACAAGCCCTATTAATGGATGCTGAAGCTACTGAGAGCTACCGAGAACAAAGCAAAATAGATTATTTCGACTTAGCATCTAAACTACATAGCAGGCCTAGGGCAGCGCGAGGCAAGCTTCGGCATGAATGGGCTGGCTCGACTGGAGTCTCAGAGAAAACAATACTTGTATTTTGTTTTTTGTGCAATAATAATATCCTCCAACTGATCGGCTAAGGCGGCCATTTTCAACGATCAGCCACTTATGCAGGATGTATTATATTGCTCAAGTGTATGCAATAACACAAGTGTACTCCAATCCCTTGCCCTCATATTCCGATGTGACACCAGTGTGACATGACCGTAGAAGGATCGGCCGCCCAGTGAGGATACCAGAGGCCCAATCCGGGAAAGAAAAAGTATCGATGATCCAATCCAGTTGATCTGGTTTCCCTGACCAGGGATTCCGAAGATAAGAAGGAATTCGCTTAATTATAATCCATTACAAACCAGCAATCGGGAATGGTTTGCTGAGATGAGAACAAGAGAAAGTATTACAAATTTCGTCGGCATTATGGATGATGTGGGTTCGAGTCCCGCTTGAAGACGAAATGATTTTTTCAAGTGTGTTATTTACTTAAGAATAAATTTTAAAAAGATTGCTATAAAAATATCCACAAAAGAAAGTATATATAAAAGTGTTACCGATCTTGCAAGACTGTTTTACGTTCCTCTTATATTTACGAAATCCTGGCAATCCCCTTAAGTGGATCCTAAACGTTGGCCCACGTGGCGAAAAACGATTAAAGTGAAATGTGAGGGGCGGATCAGGTGCGTGCAATGCAGCCAGGGAGTCAAGGAGTGGGGGAAATCAATGAACCTTTATGTGCCGTGCTTGTCTTAAAGTAGGGAATATCTACTCTTATTGTGTCCGCTAAAATTCACGCCGGTGCACGCGCGTTCTTCTGTATCGAAATAATTCGAATCGAAAAATTATTTGACCAACGCTAATAACACCCATACGTACCTATACGGCGTGCGTACGCCGCGTGCTAACGCAATGGGTAAGACAGTAATTTACTGTCATAACAACATGATGTTAGTATTTTCGGTTAATTAATATGTTGTGATGATGAGAACCGCAGGAGAACTAAGGTCACAGACGTAGCCCAAAGGATTGCATGCCTCAAGTGGCAATGGGCAGGACACAGCGAGGAGAACAGACGGCCGTTTGAATATTTGGACTACGTCAGACTATGGTGTCGTTGGCGCGTTTAAAAAATCTATGTGCATCTCATACCTAGACGTTGTCCAGAGATAAAAAAAAAACTAGTAAAAAGATAATGTAGATATGCCACAAAAACCATTTCACGCAAGTAGACACTTAACTTTTATGTTCATGTTTAAAAATATATAATAATTATAAATTATCAACTTAATTAATTATAATTATTAAAAAAAATAAAGAGTTTTTTTTGTGTCTCCAGCAATGGTAGGTATAATTCAAGGCGAGAAAGATTTCTTTAATTAATGGAATACCCTTTGTTTAGTTTATTATTTATTTATTTATAAAAATATCTGATTGACATTCGGAGACATGCTGGTCCGAAACGGTTGCAGATGGCGAGGGACAGTGTCCTGGAAGTGGAAGGATGGTACAATGGTGATGATGATAATATCTGATTTCGATTGATTATCTGATTTCGCTGAGTGTAGTCGCCTGATGAAATACGTAGTTTGTTCGGGCTATTATTTCCTAGTAGCGTGTTAATAAGACAATGTTCCAGAGAGCTAGACCGTGGGAGAGCCACGCTTCGGCATGAATGGGCCGGCTCGACCGGAGTGATACCACGGCCTCACAGAAAACCGGCGTGAAGCAGCACTGCTATATTTCACTGCGTGAGGGTACCGGAGGCCCAATCCGGGGGAAAGGGGGTGTAAAGGTTGGCACTGGTGTCTCAGGCATCCATGGGCGGTGGCAATCTCTTACCATCAGGTGATCCGTCTGCTCGTCCGCCACCTATCAAATAGTAAAAAAAAGCATACAACAAAATGATATTCACGGCCGAATTTTTATCCCCGTCCCTTTTATATGCGCTGGACGTCTGTTTTGTTTGGACGCGACAGCTATATTCTCGTTTATTGTACAGCTTCGTTGTAAATCCCCAGCGTTACGCGGTCGCGTAACGTCTGTGCGTACTATCGATTTTCTTCCGCTAAAAGTATATATAGTTATACGTATATCGTTTCCTCAAGAGAAAAGTTACGAAGTCTTGTGGCAATTACTTCAGCATAAAACTACCGAGACTCGTAAACTCTCGGATCCTCAGACTGTAGTTACATATACGTAGATAAGAAGGATAGATAAGTACAACTACTTTACAGATTCATAGGGACCGAACATGTTAACTCGCGGTAGAAGTCGAGAAATTTCAAACCATAGAGTAACTTATATACTGAGATTGAGGCATCAGTCGGCTAGCATGTGCTAGCGCCATCTAGAGGAAAACGACCAATACTCAACGGCTATATAGCACGGCCACATTCGAGAATCAGTCACAGAGACGATTACATAAAATATCAGAAATGATTTCATTTCAATACCTTCTGGATCTCTGGTTTATTTCCCATACGTTTAACGCTAATGTGGGCAGGTGGCTTGAGGTCATTGTTTTGAAAACACGCTTTGCTAGCGCGCTATAAAAATGCATAGTGACATCTAACGAAACAACGCCGAACCATCTGATTGATTGCTTTTTAAAAGCTAAATCTGCTTTGAACAAGCTCCAATTATCGAAACCGCTGAATTATTTTTTCCATACTAAGGAAAAAACCGGCCAAGTGCGAGTCGGACTCGCCCATGAAGGGTTCCGTAGCAGCAAGACACATGGAAGGTAAATTGCAGTTTACAGTTTATAACGTATTAAAAAAACTACTTAGGTACTAGATCTAGTTCAAACCAATTTTCGTTGTTAGTTTTCATGGTAATTTATATCATATATTTTTTTTAGTTTTACAATTATTTTATTACAGAAGTGGGGGCACACATTTTATCACTTTGGCAGCGTCTCTTGCGCAAAGTATTAAGTTTAGAAAAAAAATATATATATTTTTACTATATATATACTATATATATACACTTTTAAAAGCAAACGTTTTATTAATATTCCATTGTTTTTTTTGTAGAGTTGTTAAACTTGTTGTAAATAATATTAGTACTTAAGCAACATCAGCAGAACTATGGTTCTGCGGATGTTGTTTCAGTATTAATTGGAATGTCAGTTCATTCATAAGTCCATGTATTGATTTGTTTTAGTTAAAGATAGGTATGTTTACTTTAAATGTTTATCCCACTTCTTTGAATATGAACGTGACACAACTATAACCCAAAAAAAGTGTACACAGCTTTAGCTGCCTGTACATAGCGACTACCTGTACCTCTTGCGCAGATCATGCGCATTATCCTCCGTTAGGACCTTCCCATAAATGGCACTTATGCCCTTTATGGGAAGTTGAATGAAAGTTCCCATAATTTACGCCCGAAAAACAGTTTCCGAACTTCTGTATCGCAATAATTTACAAACTTTAAGTGTCTTATAACATGCTGATTTATATTTTAGTTTCATGGTATATTAATAGAGTTGTAAAAGTAAAGTTTTAGTTAGTTAAAATACGAAAACAAAGCGCAACAGTGCCGAAAAATTAAATTGAAAATTAAAAAACCCCCGACACAACTAAAGCTCTTTCATTTGATACCTATATTGAGGCAGTTGGAACAACAAATAGGTTATTCGTCATTTTCTGACGGCGGCCATCTTGGATTTGAAATGTTTTACAATTAATATATTCTGCTACTCAAGCCCTTTTATATGATACCCATATTGTGGGAGTTGTGTTAAAACATAAAATCCAAATCTTTGTGACGGCGGCTATCTTGGATCGATTTTTATCCAACAAAGCTAAGAACACTTCCTCCTTATTCATCTTTCAAACAAAAAAAAACAAAATCAAAATCGGTTCATTTGTTCGGGAGCTACGATGCCATAGACAGACACGCACACACAGACACATCAAACTTATAACACCCCGTAATTTTTGCGTCGGGGTTTAAAAAGAGCACACTACAAAAGACAAATCTCACGTAACAAATAAAAGCGGAAACCTGTTTATCTTCTCTATATCATTTTTGTAGTTCAAGAATTTAGAAAAATGATTTATTGAAATTTTGAGATACCCATCAAATTCGGCAGTTAAAAATGTTAAAACTTTTTACAAACTTAATTAGTGGTAGCGTATACACAGGGTATAACGTTAACAAATAAATTATTTTGAACACATAGAAAGAAAAAAAAAATTAAAAACCATCAAAACACTAACAACTTTTTTTATGCTAGACGCGGACAAACGAGCAAGCGTTTCACCTGATGGAAAGTAATCAACGCCGCCCATGAACATCCGTGAAATCAGACAAATGGCTAATGTGTTGCCGGCCTTTTTAAAAAAGAGTACGCTCTTCTCTTGAAGATCCCTAAGTCGTAGTCGTCCGTAGATATTCTACTCATAATTTAAAACAACAATTGTGAATAGTATAAGTACTTGAAAGTCAAAATACCGTGCAAGTATGATTTGAAAACACCTTGGCACCGAATTCAAAAATCCTGCCGACGCATAGTACCCGATTCAGAACTGACCTTTTTTAGGGTTCCGTAATGGCAAAAAACGGAACCCTTATAGATTCGTCATGTCTGTACATCTGTCCGTCCGTCTGTATTATTGAAACTTGTTAAATAGATGTATTTGTTAACCGCATTACGATTTTTATACAAAATAGGAAAAAAAATTTTTTTAGGAGGTCCCCATACTTAGAACTGAAACTCAATTTTTTTTTATCTAACCCATATGTGTGGGGTATATAGATACCCCACACATCCAAAACCTCAACATGATTTTTAAAGACCTATTCATAGGAATAGGTCTTTAAAAATCATGTTGAGGTTTTTAAATATATATTTAAACTTAATACTTTTCGCAAGAGACGCTCCCAAAATGGTAAAATGTGTGCCCCCCCCCCCCTCTAAATTCTTTAATAAAAGAATTGTAAAACAAAAAATATATGATATACATTACCATGAAAACTAACAACGAAAATTGTTTGAACTAAATCTAGCAAGTAGTTTTTTTTTTGATACGTTATAAACCGTAAACCGCAATTTACCTTCCATATATCTAACTTGCTGCTACGGAACCCTGTATGGGCGAGTCCTACTAGCTCTTAACTGTTTTTTTTTTGAAATTTGAGTGACCGTCGTTCATGATAGAATTCACTGTTGGGCCCGACTTCAAAAGGTGGAGCAGCCTTGGTATGTATTACCAACTTAAAAGTGAAATATTTTGAAGAAAATGAAAGATTTCCTCATCTTAGTAAATAAGGTCCCGGTTGCGTCCAAAGCCATGGTTCTGGAGCTTGGACGTTTACACCATGACTAAGCAATTGGGGTGTCTAGTAGGTAATGACGATGATAATTAAGAATGAAAGATTATTAGGTTAATACTTAATAACTAGTTCACATCACAAAATATCAGAACAGAACGGTGCATGTAAGGCCAAATTTCTTACGTAGGTAATAGAAATATTTCTCAGAATTTTTTTTATTTCAAACAACGTTTAGAAAAGTGGTTTAAAAGATGTGACACCCTGTTTGCTCCATGATAAAATTTTAGCAAGATAGACCAAATAGTGCACATGTCACAGCACTTGTCCGTGGCTCGACCGGAGTGATACCACGGCCTCACAGAAAACCGGCGTGAAGCAGCACTGTGCTGTGTTTCGCTGCGTGAGTGAGGGTACCGGAGGCCCAATCCAGGGGAAGGGGCGTTTAATGGTTGACAGCGCACTTGTGTCTCCACTGGGGTCGCGGGTGTCCATGGGCGGGGGCAATCGCCTACCATCAAGTGATCCGTCTACTCGTCTGCGACCTATCACATAAAAAAAAATATTATGGACAAGAAAAATCTGCTGATCCATACAAAATTGATCACCAAATTGGCAATATAGTATGGAACCGCGATGCAGAAGCATTATACTAAAAATAAGGTTATCTCAAATCAAGATAGAATGAACAAGAACTTGCTACTTTAGAATATGTCGATTTTCATTACGAAGATAAAAGAAGTTTAAATCATGAAAATCGGTCAAGCAATTTAAACTTTCATCGGAACACAATCGAAAAGTAAAACAGACCAAAGATAATTTTACGTTAGTCATTCATAACATATGATGTTTAACTGTGTTCGTAAAGTCAAATAATATTAGCTACATTATAATAAATACTAAGTATCTAAAACTGCTGCATAAAAGAAAACATGAATTCATAAATAAAATCTCAGTTTAGTTCCAGGTAAAACCAATATTAATATTTCTATACGGTAAGCCAAGCGCAATAATTCTCTCCAGAAAATTAATGTGAGATAAACTTGAGGAGTAACGAATAGAAGTTCGCGGTATCTTTGATAGATGACTTCCCCCCAAGTGGTCCCGTTTCGCTAATAAAATCTAGGTCGCAGGAAATTTTACTATAAGCCTGTTACATGTAGGTGCAGGTACAACGTATACACCTTCAACACATACCAATTTCAACCTTCTTGCGTTGCATTTTAAGTATAATAAGTATAGATAGAACGCATCTTTCTTTAGCTGACTGTACATAGCTACCATCGGTACCTCTTGCGCAGATCATGCGCAGTAGGGTACACGCCATTATAGTCCATATTGCCGTTTATGGGAAGTTGAATGAAAGTTCCCATAATTTACGCACGAAAAACAGTTTTCGAACTTCTGTATCGCAATAATTTACGAACTTTAACTGTCTTATAATTGTCTTAACATGCTGATTTATACGTTAGTTAAATGGTACATTATTAAAGTTGTAAAAGTAAAGTTTTAGATAAGGACAAGAAAACAAAGCGCAACAGTGCCGAAAAAGGGCGCGCACACTACAAAAGGCAAAACTTACGTAACAAATAAAAGCGGAAACTTGTTTATATTCTCAACAACGGCCTATTTCCTAACACTGAACGCAGGGTAAAAACAGGCCGTTTATCATGTGTCGGGCGATCAGGCCGGCACCTGTAGAATGCAGGTTTTTTGCTACATACCGCGTGCGTTGCGGGCGCGGGTCGCGGTGCGGGCACGCGATGCGGGCGTATCGCTGACGTCCACCGGTGTACTAACGCGACCCCCGCCGCATCGACCGCCCGCGTCGCCCTCGGCGCCCCTCGGAGCCTCGCGCCCACGGCTGAACGTCGCTTATGGCGGAAAATTATTTTTTTATACTAGATATGCTAAACTAAAAATGCACTCGGAAATACTAAGCATTGTAGATAAGATTTTTTACTGGAGGGACTTATTGTCACTTTCCATCAGGTGAGATGAGGTCAAGTCAAGTGAAAACCCATTTAACATATAAAAAAAGACAGGAGGATCAATTTATAAAAAAATACGGAAGCTCAAATAGAGCTTCTCTATTTTTCAATAAATTTCTGTGGCAAATTGACTGTTACGTCGACGTAAAGGTTTAGTATAAATGCAGTAACGGAAGCTTAATTACTTTCCTAATTGTATAATTTCGAGTCGTATTAATTTAATTAATACAAAGTTATTACGTGTTATTCTTTTAGATACAAAAAGCTGCGTTTAAAACGCTAAAGGAAATTAATTTAATTTTTATAAGTTATCTACAAAAAAATCTAACGAAGGAAAAATTGCAGAAACACTGAATCTCGAACACACTCCTTCACCGTTAAATTTTCATTGTAAAAAATCTGTGGTTTCGTTTCGGAACGCAAAGTCGGCAATGAAAATAAAGTGTAGAAGTAGTTAATTTTTAATTCAGTTTTATTTTTGAGAAGATTCGTCATAATCATCAGCCAGGTAGTACTCACTGCTGAGTGTATGCCTCCTCTTATTTACGCCACCATACCTGGTCCCGAACTGCTCGGATCCATGTAACCATTCCCCATGAATTTGAATAGCTTCGCTTGCGTGGAATTCGTTTCGCCACTTGCGGGAGCTTCTCCTAACGAGCTAACTAAGCCAATAAAATGCATACCAACTAAACCCCAGCGGTTTCCCGTCATCGTTTTTAAGTGATGAGGAGTCATGGGTTCAAAAAGGGTGAACCTTGGGACAATAACCCCCGCCCGGGCGGTGCCGGCCTACACGGTGGGCCAGGCGATTCCTCCCCCGGATTGGCCGAAAGAGGGGATAGGGACAGCCGGGAAAACTGAGCCGTCCATACCAGGCTGCGGAGGGAGCCTGTGCAATGCCGGCGATGGTGTCCCTACACCACGCGCCAGCGGGCTTCCTCTGCGGAGAGGAGGGAGATGCGCATTTCTTCGGCGTCTCCTCCCCCTCCTTGATCCCTTCAACTATCAGCACTTAAAAAAACCACGTCAATTCGTCGTTCCGTTGAGGACAGACGACCCAAAGAGATAGACACATACATTTTCTCATTTATAATATTACTATGGAAGATCTAACTAGTCAATGGAACTAATTCATGACAACTATTCAAAACACTTGGCATATATCTATCACTTGGCATTTTTAAGTACGTAAATCCCAGGTGCGTCCTAAGTTGTCCTTTCAGAGGCTGAGGAACGGTTAAATCATTATCCAGGATTCGAGAAGTCTAGTAATTAATGAAGCGACTGCCGTCAGACCTTCTTAACCTAGATAGGGGATTTAGACAAACAGGATCGCACGGTTACACGTTCAGAAATTTGTTATCTCCTATTTTAGGTAAAAGTCACCCAGAGAGCAATGAAGAGGGCTATGCTCAGAGTCTCCCTGCGTGATCGTATCAGAAATGATGAGATCCGCAGGAGAACTAAGGTCACAGACGTAGCCCAAAGGATTGCATGCCTCAAGTAGCAATGGGCAGGGCACAGCGAGGAGAACAGACGGCCGTTGGGGCGGAAAGGTCCTCGAGTGGCGGCCACGTACAGGAAGTCGCAGCCGTGGACAGGCCTCCTACAAGGTGGACCGACGATCTGGTGAAGGTCGCGGGAATCCATTGGATGCGGGAGGCACAGGACCGATCTGTGTGGAGAACATTGAGGGAGGCCTATGTCCACCAGTGGACGTCTATTGGCTGAAATGATGATGATGATTTTAGGTAGGTAACTTGAGAAATTATCAGAAATATGCAGCTTTATATACGAAGTTTCCCTCAACGTTGAGCTAATGGTGTATTTCTACCATAAAAAATCCAGAGAACGTGCGTTCTTACGTGGCTCTCACACTTGGCATACATAACTACGTCAATTAGACAGCTAATATGATTGGGTTCAAACTTAACATATCCAGTTTAATAAAAATCATTGGTCGCAACGTAACACAATTAGCGACAGCTTTTTTCTGTGACTGCTGCCATCGTCGAAACCAGTTGGGCCCAGCGCCTCGGGACAGGATAAATGTTTGTGATACCAATAAATAGACACGTCGACACTTTCGTTACTTCGCTCGCCGTAATTAAATTATATCCAATCAGGTTAGGAAAATAAAACGTTACTTACTACAACGCGTTCAGTTACCCGAAATATAATGTTTTATTTATTTACTGACTTACAATAAGACAAAAGACAGGTAAGTAATGAAATAAAACATCCATTAAGAGTTTTTAAAACATTTTTCAACAAACATGAAGTCCAAAAAATGTCGATAATATACTCTCCTGCAATTTCCCATAAACGAAGTGGTCATTTTGTTCTTTTTTAGTTAAAAAATATTTTCACTATTTTAAACGATGGTAAAGCTGCTGGCATGTTTATCAGCACCCAGAGAAGGAAAACTCTGCATTTATATCAAAACCCTCGCCAACCCGTCTGCCAAGCGTAGTGAGTATGGCAATTACCCCTCATGTGATTGAGGGAGGCCCGTGCCCCAGCAGTGGGGACTTAAATGGGCTGATGATGATGATGATGATTATAAGGATGGTCCAACGTGACGCCGTGTGTACTTACATATAAGATTATCTACTTTTGTTCCGTGTACATTAAATATTTGAAAAATGTTTTAAGCAGTGTGGTAGCCTCAAGATGACCGAAATATACTATGTTGTATAATATACAACCTACAGATTAACTTCTGTGGGCATGTCGCGTGACGTGACAGGCGTGGGGCGGTGCCAGACTGTAATTAGTTACTGGTATACTCTGTCATGGGCAGAGGTGTCATTCATTCAGTGTTCAGTCGGCTTGTCTTCGCCTTATGACCAAAAAAATAATGATATCGGTGGTGGTCGGTAACTTATTGAGAATAAGTGGGTAGTCAACAGTCAAAGTCAATCAAAGTCACCATCACTCAATAAAACGCTGGTGTTTTGCGTTTTGTCGACCTACAGATTCTGCCGATACCACTCTAAATACAATCGCAGGTTTTAGGTAAAACTATATTAGGTCCAAGCAAGCTGTAACGAGGCAACTCACTCGACATACAATAGCAGTATAAAAACGATACTATTCTAAGATTATTGTTACTATAGGATCACTCTGCGGCACTTCACTGCACAAAAAATCACCAAATTTGTTCATTAAAAACCACGCGAGGTGTTTTAGTCCTACCGCCAGAATGGTAATTTTATAGTCATGGATGTCATCAACAGTTACTTATTTATAACGGATACTATAAATATTGCATTGTTGTTTTCTACTAATTATTATTAGATTAATATAAATCGATACGTAATGTTATGTGAATATTATATTTACTTTATGGCTTTTAATTTTTTTTAAAATAAAGTTGCTCGGTTGACTACGCGGTTCTTTTGGAGGTTGGCGCGTAGTCGACCGAACAGTGGGAGATGGTTTTTGACAGCGGTACCGTTATTTTCGAGAAAAGTGTAAGTTGTGTTACGTGTGAATATAAGTGAAAAGTGAGTATGAAATGATTCGTTTTATTTATAATACACCTGCATGAGTAGAATTGGATAGCTAATTATTGAGGAGAGTTAATGATAGCCGACATGGATCTAAAGATCTTCTTTCTGTGACACACGTAGCTATCATTCTAATCAATCTTTTTATGGACTTATACAGTACGACCACGATCAGAAGGCACTTTAGTGAGATTGACAGGGGGGCGTTGTACAACATTTTTCTATGAGAAAATGTCAAAAAAGCATTAGTTCTGACTTTTGCCACGTGCCAAATAACCATAGGGCGACTATCATTACAGCCAATAGACGTCCACTGCTGGACATAGGCCTCCCCAAAAAACTCTTCGGTCCGCAGTGTGCGTGTGTTGTGTTTTGCCAGGGCCAAAGTTGTTCGACGAATTGTTTTCACCACTCGGGGATTCTTTTCATCCCTGGCGCCTCGCCTATAGCTTAAGGTATATTGATGATTATGGTAAGATTATTATCGTCAAGGGCGTCACAGCAGTAGGTATTCTATCAAACCACAGTACATGAATCTTATCCTGAACTTAATAGCTTACCTAAGCACTTAGATAATAATACGGTATATGACTATTTTTTTTTTATTTTTGCAATCAAAAGACCTCTCAATGATAGAAACATCGTTGAAAGAATCACTTGATTCTCATTTAAACTACCTGAGATATCACAACTTTAAAATCACATTATTTTGGGCAAACCCAAAACGCTCCATACAAATGGCTACTAAGATGTGACGTCACACGACAGTATTTTGTATGCATTTCATTTGAATTTTGTATGGTAGCTATATCAAATGTATCGTTTATGTCAATGGTTCTATTATAATAGTTGGTGCAAATTGTATGGATTATTCAATGGTAAATTTATTTTTTAATAATTTCATACTTTTAAAATGGACTTGCCCATGAATCTTTGAATGACCATAAAACCGGCTAGACGTTATATTTTTAATTGAGAATTTTTGCCATTGGCACATATTAACCTATATTTTGATAAAATATTTATATTTTGTAAAATCTTGAGCTTAGTCATATACCCTATTTAAAAGAATAGCTCGACCCATTTGTTAGTAAACGAGGTTTGAAAAGAGTTCTTCTTTCACGGTAGGCAGCGGCATGACTGTGTTCCGGCATTGTTGTTGTCTATGAGCGACGGTTACCGTTTACCATCAGATGGGCCGCAAGCTTGTCCGTCTATTATAAGCAAAAAAAATAAAGCTCTTATTACTAGTGGTAGTGAAGATATTTTTATTTCATTACGGGTATCCAATTAATAAAATAAACCTGTTCCGCGTTCGGGTTTATAAGTGCCTCATCAGCAATCTGTCCCATATCCCCGCCAATCTCTTTAGTATACTGTTGAGACTGCCAATCATACTGCGTCGAGTTGATGCAATTTTTTTCCTAATGAAGGCGTGGAAACCATCCACGTGAGCATCGGCAAACATTCCTAACGCGCTGCAGAACCTCGGCAGCCCCACTTAGGTATGTTGTTGGAATTAAGGAAGGTAACATAAATGGGGGACTCAGGTGTATCTACCTCCTAGAGTGGCCCCGCTGGTAATCAGTTCTGTCCTGATTCCAGCTTCGGTTGGTATTAGGCAGAAACGGTTACCGTGGGGCACGGTTTTCCCCGGGCAACGGCGGGTAGTAATTCATTCGTGGATTGCTACCCGACGGCCAAAGGATGCACAGATTTCCGGCGGACCAGCCCCGACGCAGTGGATCGCGTGCAGCGCACACCACTCGGGGGCTTTCATTGTCCGCTGAGGGCTTAGAGGACCGGCCTCTCTTTACGGACCTGAACACAATAGGGCCGGGCACGGAGGCTGCCTTCTTTATCCAGCCCCCCCTTCTGCCGTGGGTTGGCGTTGGGGTGTGGTGGCACCCACTGTCGGGCGCTTTGGCGTGCGGTGGGCCGGTGTTCCTAGTGTGATGGTGCCGTATGGGGGCCATTTTGTTCTCGGGCCTTGAACTGTCGCGCCTTCGGGCGCGTTCGAATGTTGGGGAGTTCCACGGTGGTGGAATTCCTCCCAACAGCCTGTTGCGCCCCGATTCTCGGGAGCGCTCTCCCCGCCTTTATGGTGGGGGCTTTGTTGGTGGGTCTGTGTTGAGTCCCGCAGCCAGTGGGATGCAGCTACGACTCGCCACCCCCGCTTTTCCCGTCCCGTCGATTGTCTCCGCAACCCAGCGGGGATGCTCGAACGGGAGGGTTTTTCGGGTATTACTTAAAGTCTGTGGGTGCTCTTTCCTCTCTCTGCCCTGCAGCCAGCAGGGTATGGGTTGGGGGAGGGGTCTGCAGTCGTCCCTTCCGGAGCGTCTGCGTTGCAATCCAGCAACGTGGACGATTCCGGAGAGGGGGGAATGGTGGGCCATGGGAGTGGCCCTAGGCCTCGTTTTTTCGGCGAGGCCCGGTTTTGAAGAGGCCGTGCTGGCGAGCCTCTCGTCCTTCGAGGGTGGGCCGCGGACTTGGTTTCTACCCGTTACCGTAGCCCACCCCACATGGACGTAGCAGGAAATGCCCCGGTGGTTTTTAGTGGGTAGGCCCCTGGGAGCACCCCAAGGGAGAGCCCCACACTACCCGGCCGTCTCCCAGCGGTCGGGTGTGCTTAAGGCGGCATTTTCCACCGGGCAACAAAAAAAAAAAAAAAAAAAAAAAAAAAAAAAAAAAAAAAAAAAAAAAAGGTAACATAAATGTATGTAGGGGGGACTACGGTGCGGTGGCCTCCTCGTGTGGCCCTTTCGGTAGTATTTTTGCTCTATTTGGAGCTGCTACCGAAAGGGTCCTGGCGTCCCTGAGCAGCGGTAATCGTCATCGCCCATTGCTATCCGGCGGCTAACAGCTGCACACACACGGGTCGGCTCCTGGAGTCGTTCTTTCGACCAGCAGTTGAGCCCCCTCGGGGCCTAGGACCGGATACATATTGACCGTGGGAGAGCCACGCTTCGGTATGAGTGGGCCGGCGTTTCACTGCGTGAGTGAGGGTACCGGAAGCCCAATCCGTGGGAAAGGGGGTTGTAAAGGTCGGCGGCGCACTTGTGTCTCCACTGGTGTCGCGGGTGTCCATGGGCGGCTGCAATCGCTTACCATCAGGTGATCCATCTGCTTGTCTGCCACCTATCACATATAAAAAAATACAGATACTGAACAAACACAAATGTTCATGACGCTAATGTTTGTCTAGAGTGGGAATCGAACCGTGGTCGTAAATTTTACCAAAGAAGAGCTCTTCGGCATGAATGGACCGGCTACACCGAAGAGATACCAGGGCCTCACAAAAAAACGGTGTGAAGCAGCGCCTGCACTAGGTGAGAGCACTGGAGTTCCAATTCGGAGGAAATGGGAAAAGAGTGGCAGCGCACTTGTGACTCCACTAGTGTTGCGGCAATCGCTTGCTCGCTTACTTTACTTACTGCGATAGGTGACAGACAAGCAGACGGATCACCTGCCGCCTACTTGTCTGCCTATCACAATACCAAAGATGTCATCAGGGTTGTCAATTGATGATTTATTGGTATTTTGCGATCGGCGATACACCCCAGTTGGACCGGAAGCTTTGGCAAAAGGTAAATTATTGTGATACTAATAAATTGGAGTCCATAGACAGGTCAACACTTCCGCCATTTTCACGCTTATTTACCATGTAATACGATTATTTCTGTTGAATTGGGTTTAGAAAATGCTAGTTACACAACTCGGATGTTTGTAACTTCGCATTTTGTATAGGTACAACCAAGTGATAAGTATAAAACTTTTTCTTTTTGGTGACCCAAGAGAAATGCGTTACGGATACCCATCCGTCTGTAAACGGATGGGTTATGTCAGACTCTCCTCTGGCGACGGCTTCTCCTAGCGGGAAGCCGGCCAGAGGCATACCGACTAAAACTCTTGGGACTCTCCCTCATCGTCCATAGTGGGAGGAAATCGTGGGCCAAATAGGTATATAACCTTTTTTTTTTTTATCACTGAGGAAAATGCGTTACGCACCGTCCTATCAGGTCGGGAGACCTGACAGGGTGTGTGGGACTCCCTCTGGGAGGTAACCCCCACAGGTTTACCCACTAAAAACCCTCCGACGCCCGCCGCTGTTGATATAATAGACGAGGTCCACGGTGACTCATCAGTCCGTTAAACCTCGCCTCCGGCCAACTTCCACCCATGTATAAATGGAAGACCGCCTCAGAGATGTGCAGTAACCTAACCTTTTTTATCCCTTTTTTATGACGGACCTTTATATTAATAAACAAACTTTATATTACTACAAAGTCCGTCATAATTATATGACGGACTTTGTAGTACCTAATTTATAACCCTCGTCCTAGGGTTGATTTACCAAAAAATTCGTCTAACTGCCAGCCAACTAAGTTAATCGACAACTCTGAGTGTGGACTCAGAATCGTCGATTAACTTAGTTGGCTACTTAAGAAAAAATATTGACACTTATTTTGATACGCATAAAGACTACCGATACTAAGGTTAATGAACATTAGGTTAAATGACGTCTCTGAGTGCGGCCGTTGGTATTCAAATTTTAAGTTTCTAAAGTTCAGTGTCAGTTTGACCCTCGCAACCATTTAAGAGGGGAACCAGACCAATTGAATCATGGTAACACGTTTCAGAAACTATCCGAGGTTTCCTCACGATGTTTTCCCTCACAACCGAACTAATGGTAGAAATATGCACGTAGATAGACACGCACGCACATAGATATACAGTCGCTTCATTGCAATTACGAGTACCTGACTCCCCAAATCAAGAATCATGGTCCAAGCCTACCTTGGGCGAGAGGAATTGCTTTTGACGCAAATGGGAAAAACATGGTAAGATTCAATTTCTTCTTGAAAATGAATTTATTATAGCTCAAATTTTACTTAAAACTAGGGTATAACTTTTCAGTATCCCGTTTAATTATTATGACTAAATTGCTTATAGTTAAAAGTATGTATTCTTTCTATTTATTTCATATTTATAATATATATATGTGTTGCTATGTATATGAATATATGTATAGTTTGTTGTGGTTACAGACATAGCCCAAAGGATTGCATGCCTCAAGTGGCAATGGGCAGGGCACATAGCGAGGAGAACAGACGGCCGTTGGGGCAGAAAGGTCCTGGATCCTGGAGTGGAGGCCACGCACAGGAAGTCGCAGCCGTGGCAGGCCCCCCACAAGGTGGACCGACGATCTGGTGAAGATCGCGGGAATCCATTGGATGCGGGCACAGGACCGATCTGTGTGGAGAACATTGGGGGAGGCCTATGTCCAGCAGTGGACGTCTATTGGCTGAAATGATGATGATGATGATGATGATAGTTCTTTGTTTTGTTCTCCACGTTCACGTAATCTTTTTTCGCCGCATCATTATCCTTTCTGTATGACCCAAAGGTTGACTGGTAGAGAATGCCTCTTGGCATTATGTTCGCATATTGTATTAACTTATTGTGTAATATAGTTTTTAATAAATAAATACAAAATAAATAAAAGTGACAAAAGTATGTACATATTCAACATAGTTTCCAGGGGTACCCAAACTAAGCTAAGCTTGTGTCTCGGGATACTAATTTCCAAAAAAAAAGAGTTTCTTAGATCTTACTTAAACATAAATTAAATGAATTCTAGCATTCCTGCTGTACATGCATAGACAAATAAAATAGTTAAGGTGACGGGTAGGGCACACTAGCGACGCCCATCGATTTTAATTTTTAGCTACTAAACCGGATCTATTTAAAACAATTTCGGGGTTACAACCACTCGGTAAACACTTATACTATTTATTAAATAACCATGCACAAATTGGCCGCGCAAACGCTAAAAGTGGCCGCTTTTAGCGGTAATCAATTTCGCGTACAAAAACGGACCCAACGTTTGTGCATGGTTATTTAATAAATAGTATTAGTGTTTGCCGAGAGGTTGTTACCCCAAAATTGTTTTAAATAGATCCAGTTTAGTAGCTAAAAATTAAAATCAATTGGCGTCGCTAGTCTGCCCTACCCGTCACCTTAAAGTAAAGTTCAAAAATAATTGAGAATTTGCAGGTGTATTTGTGTCAGTGTGCGTGTGTGTGTCTTTAAATTATCAGTTATCATCATCATCATCATCATCAGCCTATTTAAGTCCCCACTGCTGGGGCACGGGCCTCCTCCAATCACATGAGGGGTAATTGGCATACTCACCACGCTTGGCAGACGGGTTGGCGAGGGTTTTGATATAAATGCAGAGTTTTCCTTCTCTGGCTGCTGATGATCATGCCAGCAGATTTACCTTTAATTACCAGTTATATTCCACTATAACTTAGAATGTGTAAATCTGAGAAATTAGATGCGAAGACTTACCTATTCAAAACTTTTAAGAGTTGCTAACTCGCCGACAGCAGTATCATAACTTATCCATGCAAAATGCAGCCTTGTAACATTACTCCAGATTTCAAAAGACCCGACTTTAGGATATTAATTTCCTAGGAAACGTGGTGAAACATCCCAGTCTGGGAAAATGTGAAATTAATTTTCCCTCGATTGCTTCCTTACAATTTCCTTAGCTCTAGAGATTCGATAGCGCTTTATCTCGTAATTTGTCCATTATAATGATTATTATCGTTCTGGATATCAAGTTTGAATTTGGGTCGGTGCTTTGGCTTTTAGAATTGGGCTCTTTACGGGCCGTTCTTATAGTCGATGACGGCTTGGTTGGCCACTATGATGTAAAGACCCTTGTAAGATCTTCTTTTTTTTGACGACCCGATTGGAACAGTGGTAGTGAACGCTGCCTCTGATACAAGGGTTGCGGGTTCGATCCCCGCACAGTACAAACATTTGTGTGCATGAACATGTTTGTTTGTATTGGTCTGGGTGTTTGCTATGTATTATAAGTATGTATTTACAAAAGAAAAGTATTATATGTATATATTTGTAATCCCACTGTTGATTCTGATATCCGTAACACAGGTGCTTGAGCTACCTATCTCGGAGTCAGATCAATATATGTGATGTTGTGAAATATTTATTTATTTATTTATTTTTGTCATCAGAATATAATAGTTACAACCTGTGCGGATAAAGAATGGGATCAGAAATGGCGGCGCATCTATTCACTTCTCGCTCGCACACATATTTGCGTCTATACTCGCACTCGTGGGGTGCGAGCGAGAAATGAATAGATGCGCCGCCATTTCTGATCCCATTCTTTATCCGCATGGTTTGTATATTTATTATTTTGGACATGACAATACAGATATGAGTTTCATATCTGGGTTAATATTTAAAAATAAAGTCCTAAACACATAATACAGAATAACAAATCTATTTAAGATAATCAAAATATATATTATGAGTCAAATCACATTTCCTTTCTTCCTAAAACCGGTCCTCTCCCTGTCTCTCCACCCGGCCTTTGGTAACGTAACGAGTCTGTCCATCGGATTAAATCGTACCAATTTGAATACTCACGTGTATTTATTTCTGAGAGTAATATGTAAAACTATAATTACGTTTGATTATTTATTTAATTATGTTTTATAGTAACTAGTATATGTATTTATTGCCGGACTGCCTCGGTGGCGCAATGATTAGTGGGTCGCACTTTAAAGCGACGGCTGCGCATGAGATCGGCGGGTCGGGCCAAAAATTTGTATCTAAGTTTTCGGTAATAAATTCTTAGTGGCAGCCCAGAGTCTGGAAGTTGGCGGTCTTGTACCCCCGTGCCTCAAAAAGCACGTTAAGCCGTTGTTCCTGCGCCCAATCCCTCTCTTGTCGTGTCGCAGAAGTGTCCCATCGGAATATGAGGGTAAGGGAATAGAGAGTGCACTTGTGTTAGCACACACTTGAGCACTATAATATATCCTGCGTACGTGGCTGATCGTTGAGATTGGCCGCCGTAGCCGTAATCGGTTGGAGGATATTATATATTTATTGATATAATTTTAAATTCTTACTTCATTCTAGTAATAACAGATTTGCACTGTCTTATCCCAAACTTGCTGTACTTTTCCTTTACCCTACGGTAGTCTAGAAGAGATAAGGTAGTCGAAAATAGCGAAAAGACCGTCGAGATTGTATTTACCAGTGATAATAGCATTAAATTCTGTACAATCTGTGCGGATATAGAATGGGATCAGAAATGGCGGCGCATCTATTCACTTCTCGCTCGCACACCCACGAGTGCGAGTATAGACGCAAATAGTGTGCGAGCGAGAAGTGAATAGATGCGCCGCCATTTCTGATCCCATTTGCACAGGTTGTAAAATTTTGTGCGAGTATCTATCTATCTATGTAACAATGAAATATAGCGTGCTTTGGGCATAATGTTTCCGTGTGTTATGATGACACGCAGGGTGGCTGTTAATTAGCCCAAGTCACGAAATAGAAGAAGACATGACCCTGGTTTTCAGTGGAACCTTCTAAATGACAACCCCCGACGATAGGTCAGTCGACAAGAACGTAAAATTGTAATTTCAAGTTTGAGCAGGCACTACCAGATTTTCAAAAATCATAGAGGTACATTTTACCACTAGTTTGGCTAAGGCGGCTAATCTCAACGATCAGGCATTTAAGCAGGATACATATTAGTTTTGAACTGGGTGCGCAAACACAGGTACACGCTTTATTCCCTTGCTCACATATTTCTATGGGACACCAGTATGACATGACCGGAGAGAGATCGGGTGCAGGGCCAACGGCTTAACGTGCTTTTCGAGGCACGGGGGTACATGACCGCCAACTTCCAGACTCTGGGCTGCCACTAAGAATTTATTGCCGAAAAACTTAAGTACACATTTTTGGCCCGACCCGCCGACCTCATGCGCAGCCGTCGCTTTAAAGTGCGACCCACTAGTAAATTCTTAGTGTCGGCCCAGAGTCTGGACTCCGGGCCGACACTAAGAATTTCTTACCGAAATCTCAGGTACAAATGTTTGGCCCGACCCGGGGATCGAACCCGGGACCACTTGCGGTCATCGCTTTCTACTGCAACCCACTAACCACTGCGCCACCGAGGCAGTCACCTACATTTTTACTTCTAGTTTGGCGGCGAAGGTACCTATTTATAGGTGGGAAACCTCCATGTTTCAGAGTTTTTAAAACAGTGAAAATCTAAATAGGGGTGTTGACAATTACTTTTGACGAGGAGCAGACGGATATTAAACTTTTTTTTATAGTGACACATTAAATTGGCTCTCCTTAGCCAGATGGTAAACAAGAGAAGAGCCCACGTTGCGATTTAAACGGAAGCGATGTCAGGCATCAACACCGATGGGACCACCATACTGGCCCCCGAGATGCTTCAACACGGTTCGTTTGATGGAATCCATATTGTAGGAAGAAGGAAATATATGCGCCGGAAACGAGAATCACGACGGTGTGGCCGAAATAGGAACTGCCAAATTTTTTAGTCCGTGATGGAAAGCTGTTAAGCGGTGATAACGTTTAGTTAAGTTAACTTTGTTAGATATCCGTAACGCAAAGTAATTGAAGTGTGGTCCCCGGCAGAGTAGAATAGGCCACCCTCACTCTTACCGAGGTGTCGTAAAAGGCGACTAAGGTAAAGCTGCTGGCATAATCATCAGCACCTAGAGAAGGAAAACTCTGCATTCATATCAAAACCCTCGCCAACCCGTCTGCCAAGCGTGGTGAGTATGGCAATTACCCCTCATGTGATTGAGGGAGGCCCGTGCCCCAGGCAGTGGGAACTTATATGGGCTGATGATGATGATGATGAACGCAAAGTAATTAAGGTACGGAAGTAGGGTAATGTATGTAGTTGTTGTAAGAATTTGTTACTATCAAATCTCATTATTTATTATTATCAGTGACCATAGCATTAACTTCTGTTAAATTTTGTGCAATAATGAGTATCTATCTATCTATGTTTATATTATTTGATCATTTGTTATTGTTTTAGTCTTATATATTATCGCGTCGAAAGGATCATGTCTTACGATTCCCTTTTTATTTATCAAGCGTAGCATTTTCAGCGTAATAAAAGTATAGATGGAATATATTACGAATAGAAGGCAAAGAAATGTGTTTCTCGCGTATCATTTTTTTATGACAACTGGGTGTGTAAATCATATTGAAATAATCACATTTCCTCCGCATAATATTGCGTACAAATCAAGAATTTCGTATTCCGAAGGAATCAAAGGAACTGGTAGGATTGAACAATTTTTATTTTTCTTAGAAGTTAATTATAACTGCTAAATGCGACTTCATGACCTACTAAGCTTTCCTTTTTAGGTTTTCATTTCAAAGAAATTTTAAATACGCAAGAAAACACGTAAATAAATGTGTTTATATAAATAATAATAAATAAATAATAAATATTTCACAACATCACATAAATTGATCTGACTCTGAGATAGGTAGCTGTAGCACCTGTGTTATTGATATCAGAATCAACAGTGGGATTACAAATAACACATTTATATGCGTGGTTAGCGATAATGCTAGTATAAAAGGTCTAGGAAAACAGTAACAGTCCTTACCTATACTGTTTTTATTAATAAATAAATAAATTTTTAATAATCTCATACACAGAACTAACTCCGCACTAAGTAGCTAAAGCACTTCTGTTACGTGTCAGACAATAGAGGAATTACAAATAAAATACCACATTCAAATACCTGTCTGACTACGTCACCCGATTTCCACAATTTTTCAATTACCCTTAATTTTATACCACCAAAATATGCTTTAAGTTTAAGGCGAAGATCGGTTGCCCACTGCAGAGCATATGCCTCTCCAATTTCTCTCCATTTTCTACTGTCGTCGGTTTTCCTGGACCACGCTACCCCAGCTTGAGCCTTGATGTCATTTGACCATCTGACAGTTTGTCTGCCAACACTACTCTTTTCATCTCTTGGTCTCCATTCAAGGACTTGCTCCACATCTCATTACCCCTTCGGCACACATGACTCTGCCAGAGAAGGAAAACTCTGCATTGATATCAAAACCCTCGCCAACCCGTCTGCCAAGCGTGGTGAGTAAGGCAATTACCCCTAATGTGATTGAGGGAGGCCCGTGCCCCAGCAGTGGGGACTTAAATGGGCTGACAATGATGAATGATGAAATCACACATGACTGGCCCACGCCCATTTCAGTTTTGCGGCTCGGTACCCTACGTCTATCACTTTTGTGCGTTTCCTGATGATGATATTGCGCACTCTGCCTCGTAAGGATATACCGAGCATGATACATTCCATAGACAGATAGATAAGATCGGTTTATGAAAGAACAAATGCAAGATAAATCAAAATAGTACAGGTGTGCTATTGAATTTTTGGTATTTTATACTTTGGTACTTTATTGCGTTTCGTTACCTATTCATATTTTTACGTTATCTTTAAATGTATTTAAACTTTTTGTGAAATAGTTGTAGAAATACGATACAATTACATTTCTAATTACGAGATTCAAGACGAATAAATACTTAAGGCGACGGGTAGCCCTAACTAGCAACAGCAATCGATTTAAACTGCTAGCTACTAAGCCAGATCTATTTTAAACAATTTCGGAGCGGGAGTATCTAAGCAAACATTTATACTATTCATTTATTTAATTATAATATAATAATATAATTTTCACAATCTCATACGTTGACCTGATTCCATACTAAGTAGCTTAAGCACTTGTGTTACAGATATCAGACAACAGAGGAACACAAATATATACTTAAATACATATATTACACCAAGACGCTGAACAAACACAAGTGTTCATCGCACTAATGTTTGTCCAGGGTGGGGATCGAACCCATGACCTTTGGCGTAAGAGGCAGGGTCACTACCAATTGCGCCATCTGGTCACTCAAATTTATTTAATTATGTGCACTACTTTTTGATCTGTTTTTGCACTCAATATTTGGATTAACGCCTAAGTGGCCGTTTTTAGCGGAAAATCAAATTTCAAGTATAAAAGCAGACCCAAAAGTTAAATAAAAAGTGTTTTCCGAGCAGCTGCAACTTCGAAATTGTATAAAAGATATCCGGTTTATTTGCTAACAATTTAATATGTATACTCTTCCACATTGCGTAATAGCACGGTGCCTCTACAACATGGCTCTCTGACTATCTTCTTTAACAAATATGTATTTACAAGTGTTTGTACAAGATAACAAAATAAGTAGGAGAAGTTAAAAGTAAATTTTCAACACGTTTTCAATAACAACAGCAATTTAAAAGCACGAACATCCCTCTTTAAAGCCAGACAATGTTTCACTGTAAGATTAAAAGCACTGGCTAAAATTAGATTTTTGCTCTCTTTGAAACGTTTTGTATCAGTGAAATCATTAGAGCTCTGTACGGGAACAAAGGACGCGTATTCCAGAGGCGCTTTGACTGGCCACTTGTGGAGCGGGTTTTTGCTTGATCTAGGGATGCGACATAAGTAGACTTTAACTCGAGTAAGTTCATTAATAAATAAATAAATAAAAATATATGGCGTCCCAACTCGTGGCCGTACCTACTTACAAACTCAGTGATAACTAATAAAACAGTTCAGTGCATATACATATACCATTTTCGAGTGACAATTGTGAGTTTTACATCTATAATTTGTAATGCCGATGATCACAAGAGGACGAGCAGGGAGTCCTGACAGAGATGATGCGGCGCAACTTCCCGCATTCCCCACTCCTCTGTCAACCGTGCATCGAACGCCGCCGCGGGGCCGCGCCGACGATGAAACGAGTACATCAATCTGGCCCGACGCCGGCGCCTCCACGTCCACCCCTCATCCTCCAAGTGCCGACCTCACTTTCTCTAGTGAGAGTGTCGCTTCAATCATCGCCACTCTACAAAAGTCCCAAACAGAAGCTTTCCGAGACCTTCTAAGGACCATGACGCTCACGAATCCATCCACGCCCCAGGATTCTGCCACGCTGACACGGTGAAAGGCGACGTTCGCCGGCAAGCCACACGAGTCGGTGGAAGCTTTTATTGATGCTGTGGATGCCTATAGCGAGTGTGCGCAGGTTTCTAACACCA
Organism: Marasmia exigua; assembly: GCA_019059595.1. NCBI lineage: Eukaryota > Metazoa > Arthropoda > Insecta > Lepidoptera > Crambidae > Marasmia > Marasmia exigua. Next base: position 14,383,316 of record CM032473.1, read on the forward strand.
ACATACTACGCGGACTCGCTTATCTGCTCACAGAAGAAGCCGCGACGTGGTGGCTGGGCGTTAAAGCCACCATAACATCCTGGGAGGAAGCAAAAGACAACTTAGTAAGCGCTTTCGGCGACCGCCGCCCGCCCCATCGTATCTATAAAGAATTTTTCGGTAGTTCACAAACTACTCACGAAAATACGGATAAATTTGTAGCACGCTGCCGCGCCCTTCTATCTAGAATCCCAGAAGGAGATATCACAGATAAAGCCAGGTTAGATATGGTTTACGGCCTGTTAAATAAAAAGATTAGAACGAGACTACGCCGAGAAGAATGTAATACATTCCACGAATTACTGCGTCTGGCCCGCTACATAGAAGACAGCGAGGGAGAGCCTGACGGGTCTAAGTCTACGTCGACTACGCGAGACCCGCGCGCGACCACGTCCACCACGCCACGCGCAGCCCCGGCTTCCGCAGTGTCTCGCGTACCCATGTTCGCGCCCGCAGCGCGCGAGGAGCGCCCGCCCGCAGTCACGCTTGCCGTTGGCGCCAGCGCGCCGCCGCATCAGCGCGAGCGTGATGACCGCACGACATCGAAGCGACCATTTTGCGTGTATTGTAAAAACTTCGGTCACCAACGTGAACAATGCCGTAAGTTGGCGGAGCGAGGTGAGAGGCGAGGCGAGGTGAGAACAGTTATTTGAACTGTTTTAACTGTAATATCCTATTTTAAGTAGTGCTAAATTAGTGCCCCATCTGTATCACCTGATGGTAAGCGGTTGCCGCCGCCCATGGACACCCGCAACACTAGTGGAGTCACAGTGCGCTGCCAACCTTTAAACTTCCCTTTCCCCCGGATCGGGCCTCCTCGCTCACGCAGCGAAACACAGCACAGGCCGTGGTAGAAATCCCTTTCATGCCAAAGCGTCAACTCGGAAACTATCGGAATATCGGAAACTCAAAAATAAGGTACATGGTAGAAATCTCGTTAGTAACTATTCTAAAGCGTAGGTCTTCCACCTCCCACATGTAAAAGGTGACCCAAAAGTCAGTATAAATTTTTGACTCAGACCACATTACTAGCCCAATCTTTTTCCAGCTCGACAACTATAAATTTGCCTGCGTAGAAAGAAAAATATCAACAAAACTGGACTGGAATTGATGACTATCGTTGAGCTGGGGAAAGTTTCTCAAATGAGCCTTTTTGTGTTAAATCTTTTGCTTGGGCTTATTCATACTACAACGACGAGCATTCGTTTTTCATGTTTTATTGGAGTTGACAAATTAGTCTGTGTAATGAATAAAAACAAACGGGGTCTTTACATATATGATAGGTGGCAGGGGTTAAGGTAACAGTTGATAATATACTTTTTTTTTTCACCATTTTGTAACACAGTTTACCCAATAAATGATTCTGATTTATAGACACACACAACACCAATGCAATGCGAAACGTGGACGCTTACAATGTGCCGATTAAGATCCGCAGGAGAACTAAGGTCACAGACATAGCCCAAAGGATTGCATGCCTCAAGTGGCAATGGGCAGGGCACATAGCGAGGAGAAAAGGCGGCCGTTGGGGCGCTAAGGTCCTCGAATGGAGGCCACGTACGTGAAGTCGCAGCCCTGGCAGGCCCCCACAAGGTGGACCGATGATGTGGTGAAGATCGCCGGAATCCATTGGATGCGGGCGGCACAGGACCGATCTGTGTGGAGAACATTGGGGGAGGTATATGTCCAGCCGTGGACGTCTATTGGCTGAAATGATGACAACACCAATGGAGTCACAAGTGCTCTGTCAACTATTGGCCTTCCAGTACGCTTACTCACACAGCAAAACACAGCACAGACACTTCTTCACGCCGGTTTTGTGAGGCTGTTGTATCACTCCGGTCGAGCCGGCTCATTTATGCTCATTCATTAACACTTATTTAATGGTTTTTCTTGAAAATAAATCTTATTTACTGCGTTTATGTCGTCGGCTTGGACATCCATCTCACTGTCACATTCCCTACTATTTTAATATCAATATCGTCCACGTTTTTAGGGTTCCGTACCTCAAAAGGAAAAAACGGAACCCTTATAGGATCACTTTGTTGTCCGTCCGTCCGTCCGTCTGTCAAGACCCTTTTTCTCAGGAACGCGTAGAGGTATGAAGCTGAAATTTATATCAATTACTCAGGTCTACTGTCCCTTGAAGCTGTGAAAAAATCAAACTTCTAAGCCAACGCAATCAAAAGATACAGCCGTTTATGCCGCAAGTTTTCGACACTTGCAAGGGAATCAAAACCTACAGGGTGCTTCCCGCGAACTCAGAATCTTGAAATTTGGTACGAAGCAACGTCTTATAGCATAGATAAAGGAAAAATTACGAAAACCATAAATTTTTAGTTACATCACATAATATATATATTTTTTAATAATTTATACTTACTACCCATTTCCTCATAAACGCGTAGAGGTATTAAATTGAAATTCATACCAAATACTCAAGTCCATAATACCTTTAAGCTGTAACAAAATCAAACTTCTATGTCAACGCAATCAAAAGAAACAGCAATTTAAGCTGCATATTTTGAAACTCGCAAGTACTCGCAAGGGAATCAAAACCTAAAGGGTACTTCCAGTCGACCTAGAATCATGAAATTTGGCATGAAGCAACGTTTTATAGCTCACATAAAGGAAAAATTCCGAAAACCTTACATTTTTAGTTACATTACAAAATATATATTTTTTAATAAATATAAACTTATTACTTTTTTCCTCATGAACGCGTAGAGTTATCACGTTGAAATTCATATCAAATACTTAGATCTAATTGCCTTTAACCCGTGAAAAAAAAAATCTAAGTCAACGCAAAAACGCAAAACGCAAAAGTACAACCATTGATACCGCATATTTTGAAACTCGCAACTACACGCAAGGGAATTAAAAACTAAGGACCACTTCCCGTTGACATAGAATCTCGAAATTTGGTAAGAAGCAATAGCTTACAGCACAGGTAACAGAAAAATTCCGAAAAGCTTAAAATTTTAAGTAGTTATACCACCAAAAAAATTGTGAATGTAAACATAATTGTAGTTACAGCAATGACCGCGAGTTATTATACTATGTATGGGGAGGGCAACATTTAAAGAAGACGAAATAGCCTTCTTCTTTATATTTCGACGTTCTTTTATCGAAATGATATGTGTTAATATAAAATAAAGGATTACTTAAACGATAAAGAGATCTTTGTCTTTAATTTATGCTCCTCCATCTTTCCCCATTGTAATGTTATGAATTTCATTTTGCAATAAAAATACCATAGTTATGAATCGATTGTCGTAATGAACGAACTTTGTAAACTTTGCAGGTTTGTACGGAACCCTCGGTGCGCGAGTCCGACACGCACTTGGCCGGTTTTTCTATGCATCTATCATCTTACATCTTTATCCTGTAAATGGTCCTCCTGGCGTCAGCATCTAAACTCTCCTTTAAGAGATATTGACAAGCAATGACACTCTATACAGTTTAATATTGGTAGCATTTTAAGAGTTTTTAACTTTTTAAGAGTTATTCAACCATTATGTAGCTAAAGGCAAAAAAATGCAAAGAAATATGCACGTTATGGATAGTTTTCTGAACGGTTTATATGATCCAGTTGTTTTTTTTATGTTATCTAGACGAGCAGACGGATCAGTTGGTTTAGTTTCCCTGTTTAACGCTTACAAAGCTCCAAAACCGCAGTCACTCCGTTGTAATTATTAGTCTCTGGGATCTTGAATCATGTTCCAGGCGTATCCCGAGCTCCAAATTGACAGCTTTAAACTCAACGGCTTTGCAAACTGATATAATGACGCTCTTAACCAGTTTCTTACAATTTTTACTCTCAACTTTTTCACTTCACTGGTTCTATTCTATCCAAATTATGCATGCATGTTTAAGATGAAAACAAAAAAGCGCTTTAGCATCTAGTATCCATATTTCCCGGTAGAACGAATTTACTCCGCAGATGAACGGTTGCTACGCCCCGGCTACGGACCGTAGCAGTGACTACGAAATAAAAATGTAAGCTACGAGTGCTACGAGTTTGTGAGTACATTGCAATAAAATACGACAGATGTGTGATGCAGAGGGCTTGCGTAGTAGAATATAATCTGGATTCAATGAGTTTGTTGCAAATTTCTTTTAAAAGTTATGTTGCTTTAGACTTAATTTTATTAAAAATACGATAAATAATGATCTAACAGACAGCTACAATAACGTAAGAGTGTTTAATATGTTCGGTCTTACAATTGGAAGATAAGATGAATATTTAAAAGTTATTTATAAATAAACCAAAATCCGACCATTAACGGCAAAATTAAAAACTCTCATGCTATCCCAAGTAGAAAAATAAGTCCAGGTAAAAGTTATGAACAGAAAGTTATTTCTTAGTAGGACGAGTAGAAAAAGTTGTTCTTCTCTTCTCTGTCTTTCGATAAACAGTTGCTACACCTACCTAAGAGCCGTAGCACACGACTACGAACCGTAGCAGCGACTACGAACCGTAGCAGCGACTACGAAATAATATTACGAGTTTACTGCTATTTCATATGCCGTAAATGTCTTACTTACACTTAGTCCATGGTATTAGGTACAAAGTGTGTGCATACTCTTTGGTATATTTCTCACTACCTAAGCAGATTAAGTCAATTTATTGCACCTCTATATTTTGAAGATTATAATATAGTTTTCATTCTAAAACCCTTCATGTAATTCAAATTAAAAAAACTTAAACTAAAGCACAAAAAAAAACGTACTAAGTAATAATCTATACTACAGCCAGTTAAATTAAATTTTCCATGACTTGCAAAAGCCTGCTAATTAACGACAGAATAATCTGGCCAATAAAATGACGCGTGTCTTTTAGGCGGAAAATTGGAAATCCAATTTACACAGAGCTGCGTGCGATGTCGAGTAACAGGTGCGCGTTGATTGATCGACATTGGCAGAAACTAATGAATTACGACGGTCTAAAATCCACAGCGTGACAGGTATGGAAGCAAAATGTAGTCAGTGCCTGGATTTTTAACCGTATGAACGTTTGTTTTTTTTAATTTTGTTATATTTGGCAGACGATAAGGACGGATTATAGAGCGCCCATGGACTAGTAAAATCATAAATGTGCTGCTAACCTTTAAAATGTAAGTTTCTCAAGACGAAAGTTTTTAATGCGTGTGTGTTGCCAGTGATGACATACGGAACCGAAACGTAGCCGCTTACAATGTGCCGAATAAGGAGGCTCAAAATCACCCAAAAAGCTATGGAGAGGGATAGCCCTCACGAGGGATCACGCAAGACTACGGGCATAGGCCCGTAGTCTTGCGTGATCGTATCAAAAATCATGAAAGTTATTTCTTAGTAGGACGAGTAGAAAAAGTTGTTCTTCTCTTCTCTGTCTTTCGATAAACAGTTGCTACACCTACCTAAGAGCCGTAGCACACGACTACGAACCGTAGCAGCGACTACGAACCGTAGCAGCGACTACGAAATAATATTACGAGTTTACTGCTATTTCATATGCCGTAAATGTCTTACTTACACTTAGTCCATGGTATTAGGTACAAAGTGTGTGCATACTCTTTGGTATATTTCTCACTACCTAAGCAGATTAAGTCAATTTATTGCACCTCTATATTTTGAAGATTATAATATAGTTTTCATTCTAAAACCCTTCATGTAATTCAAATTAAAAAACTTAAACTAAAGCACAAAAAAAAACGTACTAAGTAATAATCTATACTACAGCCAGTTAAATTAAATTTTCCATGACTTGCAAAAGCCTGCTAATTAACGACAGAATAATCTGGCCAATAAAATGACGCGTGTCTTTTAGGCGGAAAATTGGAAATCCAATTTACACAGAGCTGCGTGCGATGTCGAGTAACAGGTGCGCGTTGATTGATCGACATTGGCAGAAACTAATGAATTACGACGGTCTAAAATCCACAGCGTGACAGGTATGGAAGCAAAATGTAGTCAGTGCCTGGATTTTTAACCGTATGAACGTTTGTTTTTTTTAATTTTGTTATATTTGGCAGACGATAAGGACGGATTATAGAGCGCCCATGGACTAGTAAAATCATAAATGTGCTGCTAACCTTTAAAATGTAAGTTTCTCAAGACGAAAGTTTTTAATGCGTGTGTGTTGCCAGTGATGACATACGGAACCGAAACGTAGCCGCTTACAATGTGCCGAATAAGGAGGCTCAAAATCACCCAAAAAGCTATGGAGAGGGATAGCCCTCACGAGGGATCACGCAAGACTACGGGCATAGGCCCGTAGTCTTGCGTGATCGTATCAAAAATCATGAGATCTGCAGGAGAACTAAGATCACAAACATAGGCCCAAAAGATTGCATACCTCAATTGGCATTGGGCAGGACAGATAGCGTGAAGAACTGACGGCCGTTGGGGAGAAAAGGTCCTCGAGTGGTGGCCATGTACAGGAAGTAGTAGCAGTGGCAGGCCCCCATAAGCTGGACCGACGATCTGGTGAAGGTCGCTGGAATCCATTGGATGTGGGCGGCAGAGGACTGATCTTTGTGGAGAACATGAGGTCTATGTCCAGCAGTGAACGTCTCATGATGATGATGAACCTTTAAAATCCCCTTCCTCTGTTGGGCCTTCGGTGCCTTGTTCTTTTTCGCTCCATTGGAATGTTTTGCTTTCAACTTTTTGTTTGTATTGTGTAATTAATTTGTGGTCAGTAAGTAACTTTTCTTTGTTTCTTAAGCAAAAATCTAAGGTCCGTTCTAAGATTATCACTAAACGAGTACCTATTCTACGAGCATCATCATCATCAGTAAGGCGTCCTCTACTAAAAATAGCTCCCCTTTGTTGCAATTTACTATGATGGTAAGTAGCTGGAAAGAGGCTTGTGGGTAGGAGGAAAAAAACATGGCTGCATAACATCTGGAGCTGTTTCGCCTCACGAGAAACCGAAATATGCTAGATTGACGGCCAACCTTCACTAGTTGGAGAGGCACTTTCTTCTTAAAAAAGAAGAAGATTGGCTATCAATGAAAATGAAATATTTACAGCACTCATTGTTTTGTCGGTAACAAGGAACGTATTGTATCTATATCTTGTAACTAGTATTTTAATGTTGTTCGATTTATGTAGGCAGGTTCAGAATAAATAGGTCGGAAAAGCGGTAAGCCGATTTCCTTCACAATTAGGATAGTCGCAACGAGTTCGGCGATAATAATACGAAACTTCTATGTTTAGTGATGATATGGTCATTGGAAATAAGCTCATTGAAACATTGCCTTATTACTTGGGTACAGTCATTACTAGAATGGAGATCACGCCAGTATGTAAGAGAGAAAAAAAGACCATGAAAACGGTATTCTGACGAAATCTGATGTCACGCAGGATTCACGGGGTTCCTACCATGTACCTTATTTTTGAGTTTCCGATATTTTGGCATTGTTGGAAGCGCCATGGTGACGGAGTAACTGAAGTTTTTGCGGGTAAGATGTTACTGGCAGACAAATCGGTCCACCCTCCTTCGCAATCTTTTTCTTTTAGATTGGGGGTTCCCCATACTTAGAACTTAAAACTATTTATGATTTTATTAAATTTCTAAACTATTAGCTCAAGATCTTTTTGGTAATTCAACGTAGGTAGAAAATTAGCAAAGCTAGTCGGCTATATACACTTTTGAAAATTTGATAAATGTAAGTTTATTTTAAAGGTTCTCATCGTTAGCCCATTTAAGTCTCCACTGCTGGGGCACGGGCCTACCTCAATCACATGAGGGGCAATTGCCATACTCACCACGCTTGGCAAACGGGTTGGCGAGGGTTTTGATATAAATGCAGAGTTTTCCTTCTCTGGGTGCTGATGATCATGCCAGCAGCTTTACCTTAGTCGCCTTAGTCGCTTAAAGGTTAGAACACTGGAATAAAGTCCGTGGTGACGATCTATTGCTCAGATAAAGATGATGAAGGTAGAACTTTTTTTATCAAAATCCGATTTCTACAGAGCTGCGTGCGTCGAGTAACAGGTGCGCTTTGATTGATCGGCATCGGCAGAAACTAATGAATTAAGTATGAAGGTCTTACCTCACTTTTATAATTGGAAATGTTGGTATTACGATTATCTCCACACTTTCATTTCATAATCAGTTTTGTTTTTGCATTGTGGGTGCGCTATGAGTATTTTGATGACCTCAGCTAAAAATGGTTTGTTAAAAATTCATAAAAAGTTCTCTACTATCAAATGTCCTTTGTGAAGGTTAAAGGATGTCTGGTAAAAATCGCTTCCAGCGATAAGATCGCCAAAATTGTACATTTAAATTTCTGTAATGCCTAGTTTCTTAAGTTGTGTACTTTGTGGAATAAAGTATATCTAGCTAAAAAATTTGTTCGTTAGGTAATTTGCTGTTTAATACCTACCCCCTTGCCGTGTGGTCCCCGGCAGAGTAAAATAGGCCACCCTCACTCTTACCGAGGTGTCATAAAAGGCGACTAAGGTAAAGCTGCTGGCATGATCATCAGCACCCAGAGAAGGAAAACTCTGCATTTATATCAAAACCCTCGCCAACCCAGACGGGTTGGCAGACGCCAAGCGTGGAGAGTATGGCAATCACCCCTCATGTGATTGAGGGAGGCCCGTGCCCCAGCAGTGGGGACTTAAATGGGCTGACGATGACCTACCCCCACATTCGTTCATTACTTACTAGCTTATACCACCAAGTTGAATACTAGCAATGGAAAAGATGAGCTTGCCATCATCAGGTGAACATAATCCAATTGTACGTAAATACAATAGTATGCTAATGTTTTACAATGGATTCTAAAACCGACAGCTACATACATACCACCACTTCCTGGTCTTGGCAGAAAGGGTGGACCCAAACAGGTGTTGCTTAACGTGGAAAGTGAAGACATGCGCGCCAAAAAACTAACCACTTAGGATGCGCAAGACCGTGCAAATTGATAAAGATAAGGATAAAGATTTCTTTATTGGCCACAGAACACAAATCAAATATGAGTGACATAAATACACAAGTATGACAGATTCTGTAGCCAACAAGGCCCAACCTCAGCATTTGCTGCAGTGGCCGAAGCCGCTACAGCGCTGGTTATTAGGCGGAGCCTTGGGCGACGTACGTGCACACAAACATAACATATAACAGGAAGAAAGACAAAACAAGTAAAAATAATAATAATATAAAAACAATACAAATAACATAGGAAGAGAATAATAGTCTACAAGTATGTAAGAAATTGGAAGAGTCATTGCAGGAAAGCGGACCCCGGGCTCCGAAGCGATAGCTAGCGTGTGTGCGTGTTTTTACACGAAGATGATGCTGCCGACCGCTATCTAAAAGATCGCTAAGCCACTGGCTTAGCGACATTTCAGCTAGCGGACTTCAGTACGATGATTATGTACGTTAATATTTTTGTAGTTTGTCACATACATGATTTAACAAGTCTGTTGAGTCTATAATTTCAGACGAAGACATTTTTTGAATCAATTGCATACGACTAATAGTGTTGGAATTTTATAGCGACCAGAAAATAAAAGAAGAGCATTTAAGTATTTCGATCAGGGAAGGAAGCACGCCAATCATGACTTAGCAATCTCTACAAGCTTGAATGTCAGTTCTAAAAGCATTCCTTTGATACAAATACAGTAAATATTAAATGGAATGGATGACCTGAATTTTCAGTGCTGATTAACAAAGAGCATTTTTTAGTTTTGCTGTCGTAAAATATAAACTGTAACCATGTTTATTACTTTTTGTCAAATAAGAGTCATTTACCACACGGTTTATAATTAGACCAAGAAAGTTTCAACGATCTCAATGGCGCAGTGGCTACGATATTTTATTCATACACGAAATGGTAGTATTGTCAGTAAACACTATCCATCTTATTACAAATCGCGAACTAAGAAGGATAGTCGCGGAACAAAATTCGTGCCTGCCCCTTTAATATTACGTATTAGAACAGGCCAACGTGAGCGTTAGTACGGTAATAAATTTAGATCACTAAATATAAAAAGGTGGTAGCTATCTTATCGACTGACCGGACGGCGCAATTGATAGTGACCCTGCCTCTTACGCCAAAGGTCGTGGGTTCGATCCCCACCCTGGACAAACATTCGTGCGATGAACACTTGTGTTTGTTCGGTATCTGTGTGTAATATATGTATTTAAGTATTTATCTGTGTTCCTCTGTTGTCTGATATCTGTGATACAAGTGCTTAAGCTACTTAGTACGGAATCAGGTTAACATATGAAATGTGAGAATTATTATTATTATCTTATTTGCAATAGTAATGCACTAATACACCAATCAAAAAATAAAATGCATCAAATTAATTATTGTAATATTTACACTTTTAAAATATTTACACAGAAATAAAGATGAATGAAGACGCTTATTTGCCAACTTGTGTACTGTAAAATGAATTAGATGTTAGAAAGTTTTAAGCATTTCGTGTTAAACGTTAAAACGTTTTCCAGGCCAACATTTTGTGGCCATTAGTGAATATTATAATCTTATACAATTATTTAACGCTTAAAAGACTTTATTATATTAGATACCTATGTCATAAAAAACACGCTCTTTAACTTTTAAATCCCTGCAATCATCAGATCAGGTTTAAATCGTACGTAGGTATATATTACCTTTAATAAATATTGCAGTAATAGTGCAGAACTATATTATAAATCGCGAGCTAAAGTTATTACCGTACTAAAGCTCATGTCATCCCGTTCCAACACGCAAAGTTAAACTTTGTTACAAATCACGAAGTAAAAGATAGTCCCGATATCTTTAGTACGTGATTTGTAATAAGGGGGTGGTAGTTCAGTGGATAAGATCGTCCGCTTTCTGAACGGGAGGTTTCAATATACAAAATCTAACCGTGAGAGAGCCACGCTCGGCATGAATAGCCGGCTCGACCAGAATGACACCGCAGCCTCACACAAAATCGGCGTAAAGCAGCACTGTGCTGTGTTGTGAGGGTACCGGAGGCCCATTTCGGGGGAAATGGGGGTTATAAGGTTGGCAGCGCATTTGTGACTCCACTGGTGTCGCGATGCCAATTGCTTACCATCAGTTGATCCGTCTGCTCGTCTGTCACCTATCACATAGTAAACCAGTAATAAGACCTATACTGATGTACGGATAACTTTAAAAGAAGAGCAGAAACTTCTCGTGGCAGAAATGGTTATAACCAAAATCAGCAAATCCTGGATAATGGCTAAGTGTGTCCCAGAAATAATAAAACTGAGTAGAGGATATGTTAGGGCACTCACTCGGACCCTCACAGGGCACTGCAAATTAAACAAGCACCTGCACAACATAGGCCTTTCAGATACCAAAATCTGCAGGTTCTGTCGCGAGGACGAGGAAACGATTATCCACGTCCTCGGCGAGTGCATAGCGCTGCACCGCTGCAGAAGCCGGCACCTAGGAGCACACATGATCTCAGCAGACGAGATCAAAAGCTCCCCCATCAGCTCCATTCTCGGGTTTATCCTGGACCTGGAGCTACATGAGGTGCTGTAATAGGTTATGCGGCTGCCACAATAGATCATCTACTGGTCGCAGCGGCTATGAGACGCAGGGCTCACCCCATTTCTAACAAATAATAATAGGTGTGTCCCGGGCTCTAAAGCAATAGTTTTGGAATAACATGTGCACAAAAATTGCAGTAAGTTTCGCATAGATGGTTATCTTTCTTCGTCTAAATTCCTTATAATTCCGGAACTCCGCCATATCTGATGCGAGAACTTCTGCGATAGTTTCCTTATTGGATGTTGAAATCAATACTTTAAGGGTGGATTCATCCAATTTTATCCAACGATAAATCTATGATATAGCGCAGTTACTCGTATATGCAGTGTAAAATAAAAATCCGCTCTATCAACTACTCATCCAACAGTCAACGCCTATTCATTAGAATACCATAACATTCATTGGAATAACGATATACCATTGGGTAAATCGTTAGAGCGCCAATTTTGACAGAATAACTAATATCCTAAAGATTTCAAAATGGCGGTGTCATTGCCACAGCCGTTTTTGATTTTTGACATTATCTGTGTAACCCTACCAATAATAACAAAAATATCCCGGTGACATTGTCATAAACCACAAAGCCATTCATTCATTCATTCGTAAAACAAGGTATAGCTATACCGAATTTGGTTAAACACTAGTTGCCGCTATTTTTATTATTTGATAGAACGGTTCATTCTGATTATATTACGCCATAAAAAATGAAGCACCTTTCCTAATATATTTTAAATTATATTTTCGATATTACAGCCATAAAAGCCGTCCGCCATGACGGTATATTAATTATCCGTGCTGTGACGTCACTGTTATTGTAAGCAATACGCGTGACTGTCATGACTCATAACCTTTAACCGATAACCTGAAACTAGCGTTTGACGTTTTGTTGTTTACGAATGGTGACGTAGAACCATGGCGGACAGTGTTTTCAATCAAGAAAAAAAAACAACTTGCCTATTGAGTTTATTACGAAAATAGAGTAACGTAGTAAATTACCACGCGGATAGTTATCCTCTAATAACTGTCATGTCGACTGTTGGTCGAATCGGCCCTAATATGTATGAGTATATTACTTGAGTGGGTGAATTAAAACTTGACTGCTATGGTAGTACTGTAGCTAGCAAGATACATTTTAAAAACGAATGATATATATTGTTTTAAACTTTCATGGTCACTAACATTAGAATAGTTATTTAAGGGATTTCTACCATGTACCTTATTTTTCAAAATAAAAGCAGTAAAAAACAACGATAAACAGAAATCTGCAATCGCAGAACTTTTGTTGGAATCGGATCCAAATCACTGTATTGAGTTTTATAACCCTCAGATTATTTCAACAGAACGTTACTACATACCAAGACTGGTCAGGGAAGCGTTTTAAATGACCAAGTACAAATAATTCAATCGTGAGGATGGGTTTAAATTGTCAAATGTCCGGAATCCAGTGATTCCAAAATGTAATAATCGGAAAAATAACAAATTGTTGTTTCGTGGCCAAATATTGTGAGTGTTGTGTGTCGAGAACAGGTGAGGGAAAATAGTGAGTTAGTGAACAGTGGTACCGCAGGTGCGCGTAGTAAAAGACTATGAAGGAGGGTAGATAAATTTGTCTGCCAGTAACAAATAACCCGCAAAAGCTTCAGTTACTCCATGACCATGGCACTTGCAACAGTGCCGAAATATCGGAAACTCAAAAATAAGGTACATGGTAGAAATCCCGTAAATAACTATTCTACCAATGATGTATTTGGATCCCTTGGTTATATGTTTAAACATATTTGTTTTATGTGTAAAGTGGCAGACGAGCGATTGCTGCCGCCCATGATAGTTTGAGAAATGGAGAGTAACATAAGCTATTTTTGTCACTTTCTAACACGAACGAAGCAGCGGGCAATAAGCTATATTCTGTATAGTTTAAGCTATGTTTGATTTAATGTCCTTTCTCAATTGCCAGCAACTGTTCTAAAATGTTAAGACATTAGCAAAATTTCTAACAAGTCAACTGAAACCAAGCCATGCTATCTTTTTACACACAGGCCGAAGTGAGAGAATATTCCGCAGCAGTTGGTGCATGAATAATAGGGTAAGACGATGCACTCTATCGGCAAGCGTACACTATTTACATTTATTGTTTACTAGCCACCTGCCCCGGCTTCTCACGGGTTCATTATTATGCATGTACTAAGGGCCGAGTTCACCAACTTTTCAAACAATAGTAATCACGCTTGAATCATGCAAACACCGATAGCAAGCACTATTAAAGTGTGATTACCGTTGTTTTAAAGTTGGTGAACTGGGCCCTTAAATATTAAACATTAACCTTTCACTTGAATAGGGTATTTGACTAAGCTCGAGATTTTACAAAATATAAATATTTTATCAAAATATAGGTAGACATGTGCCAATAGCAAAAATTCTCAATTAAAAATATAACGTTTAGCCGGTTTTATGGTCATTCAAAGATTCGTGGGCAAGTCCATTTTAAAAGTATGAAACTATTAAAAAATAATTATACCATTGAATAATCCATACAATTTGCACCAACTTTTATAAAAGAACCATTGACATAAACGAAACATTTGATATAGCTACCATACAAAATTAAAATGAAATGCATACAAAATACAAGCGTGTGACGTCACATCTTCGTAGCCATTTGTATGGAGCGTTTTGGGTTTGCCCAAAATAATGTGATTTTAAAGTTGTGATATCTCAGGTAGTTTAAATGAGAATCAAGTGATTCTTTCAACGATGTTTATATCATTGAGAGGTCTTTTGATTACAAAAATAAAAACAAAATAGTCAAATACCGTATTATGTAACTCTATCTATTAAAGAAAATCAAACTGTAGTTTTAAAGATCTAAACATACATAGACCGTTGAAAAAAAAACAGCTGTTCCATACAAGAGATTCGCTAGTCAGATAGACACTTTAAGAGGAAGAAGTTCCGTACAAAAATAATATTATTCACTTGGCAATAATATATGGAAGAGCTGGTTTTTTTTTTCGCTTATTTTTTTGATCTAACATGCTGTTATAAGGTTCTCGGGATGTACACGATAAAAAAATACTCGCACTCGTGGGGTGCGAGTATAGAAGCGAATAGTGTGCGAGCGAGAAGTGAATAGATGCGCCGCCATTTCTGATCCCATTCTTTATCCGCACAGGTTGTATGTATAATTTCATCGTGATTTTTTAAATATCTGAGAAATTTCTCAAGGGCATTAATCTAACGTAAACAAACATTCGACGACCCGTTTGGAACATATATCTATACTTAGCGATGGATCATGTCGTATGAATTAAGGAAAGTGCTAGATAATTACATCTATATTTGTTCTATCGGAATAGATCATGCATGTAATTTGAGATATTTTTGTTTTCTTAAAAAATGCATCAATTGTAGCCGTTAGCTAGCGATGTACTTCTGTATTACGTCATATAGGAATACAAAATTTATCTGGTCTATTGCTTCTACATTAGATCAAATTTCGTGTCTACTTTAATATATTTCATATATTTCTAACCCCACTGTTGATTCTGATATCCGTAACACAGGTGCTTGAGCTACCTATCTCGGAGTTAGATCAATGTATGTGATGTTGTGAAATATTTATTTATTTATTTATTTGAACATTTTCCCCAAGGAAAAGATACAATAGAGGTCAGCTGATTGATGCAATTAGTATGGGAAGGCGAATTTTCTTTATGAGGTTAGTTAGACCCTATGTTCTTTCGGGAAAAATATTTGTTCTCATTACTTTGATGCTCTCCAGAAATTTCATGGTAAGCAAAAAATCACGGTTCATAGAGACAGACAGATAGCAAAAACGATTTTGATTTAATATATTTGGTGGAGTCAGTGAGTTATTACTACTGATATTATCCTCCAACCGATTACGGTTAAGGCGGCCAATCTCAACGATGAGCCACATACGCAGGATGGAGTGGTCAAGTGTGTGCGCAAACACAAGCGCCCTCTATACTCTCTTAGCCTCATATTCCGATGGGACACCAGCGTGACACGACCGTATAGGGGTCGGGTGCAGTACCAACAGCTTAACATACTTTCCGAGGCACGGGGGTACAAGATTGCCAACTTCCAGACTCCGGGCTGCCACTAAGTATTTCTTACTGAAAACTTAGGTACAATTTTTTTTTATATGTTGTAATAGTAATTCAATAAGTGGAGTAGGTTTTGCTTGGTGGCTTCGGTTGCCTTAGATTTAATTTTGAGTTTGATGAATGTTATTATAAAGTTAATAAAATACAACAGCATTTATTTTATTTTTATCGAGTGTTACACATTAGAGATCTCTCTGATTTCGCGTATGTTCGGCGTGGGCGGCGTTAATAACTTTCCATAAGGTGACTCGCTTGCTCGTTTGGCGCCTCTAGCATAAAAAAAGGGTTTTTTTCTTCTTTACGACGGCGCGGTAGCATAGCCACCCTCGATGAGATTTTTCCTAAATCTATGGCATTACTCTAATGTTTTCCGGGTCATCCGAGTGTAATAAAATCTAATAACCCTTCGAAATTCACATCGGAATCTTAAAATAGACGAAGACGCCTTCTAATCTGTATTTTTTAAGATTCTTAAGTAAACTTCGGAGGAATATTTGATTTGATGACTGCTACGTTAATGAGATCAGTCGGTTAAGCCAACATTAGAGTGACTGCCACACTCAGAGTCGTTGATTAACTTAGGTGGCTACTTAAGAAATAATATTGACACTTATTTTGATACGCACAAAAACTACCGATACTAAAGTTAATGAACATTAGCTTAAATGACGTCTCTGAGTGCGGTCGTTAGACGCCACAAGTTTAGAATAGGGTAGAATTTGCATTTCATAATAATTGGACTATGGATGTAGTTATGTGGTTAATGTGTTAGGAAAGAACTGTGTGTCATCTTAAGACTAACCATAATTTATTTACGCTCTTGGCAATATCTCAGTCTAAATATCCAGGTAACTAAATTGGGTTAATTACGAAGACCTCGCTGAACCGTCACTTTTCTGTACGTAAAGAGAAAATTGAACTACGTGTATCTAAATTAATTTACTTAAATGGAAGTGGCTTCGGTGAGAGCTCTCAGATGCTCTGAGCTTCCCCGAAGTACCTTCGTAAGATTTGGGTTACATTGATGAGAAATCGCGAATTTGATTAACGATGTACCTATCTCATATCTTCATATTTTCATTTAATACCTATATTTTGTACCTAGTGTGTCGGTAGCAAACAAGCGTGCGGCTTGCCTGTTAGTAAGTAACTACCGCAACTTATGAACGCTTGCAAATCTAAAGGACTTGTATATGTGTTGAACCGACCCTTTAAAAACCATAACACTCCTTTTTTGAAGAAACTCTTAGTGTAGTCCCTCGGGAACTACCTTTCAAGGTAGTCATTTCACAGCCGAAGCGTTCGCGGAAGAAAATTTCTCTAGAACCATACCGTGAACGATCATTTGGGTTTCAATACGTCTATTTTATTAATTTTAAAAATATTTGGTATTATAAATTATGCCTGTGTTTAAACGGCTCGTTTAGCGAAGTGGTTTTTGCACCGGTTAAGATGCAAAGGGTCGCGGGTTCGATTCCCACACCAATACAAATGTTTGTTCATGAACCAGACATTCCCACAGGGTCTGGGTCTTTGTGGTACCTTCGTTGTTCCTGGTATTCATAGTATAAGAGAAAAACCTTAGTTTGGGACCAGAACTATGTATGTGATGTTGTCTCAACTTATTTACTTTAAGATTATTACTCTCATATCAACACAAAACCCGTAATTTTGAAGCAAAGGAAATGTTAATGTTGCCTGCATTATAATATATAACCGCATTGTGTATGTACTCGGGCTTGTTTGTATTTTGTTAGCTGTTGACCCTTTTGCTCCTTAGGATTAGTGCCAAAATCTATCTATCAGCTTCTTTTGCTGTTGACTGTATCTACACGTATGTATGGCTAATTCTTTGGCGAACGCCCTTCAGGTTGGATGACTTGATGGATTTTTGATGAGGTGTATACTTTTTCTCTACATAATGACATTCTCATTTGCATGGTCTGTGTAATATTAGGGGTTAAAGTATGGAATTGCCGTTTTGTATGGCGATTTTTTTTATGATATAGGGACCAGACGAGTAGAAGTATCACCTGATGTTAACCGATTACCGCCACCCATGGACACCAGGCTCGTCAAGAAGTCACAGGTGCACTGCCGGCCTTTTTAAAAGGGAGTACGCTCTTTTCTTGAAGGATTGCAGGTCGTATTGGTCCGGAAACACCGCAGGTGATAGTTCATAACACAGTTTTTTACATATTTACATTTTTAGGGTTCCGTACCTCAAAAGGAAAAAACGGAACCCTTATAGGATCACTTTGTTGTCCGTC
Source organism: Marasmia exigua (assembly GCA_019059595.1). NCBI lineage: Eukaryota > Metazoa > Arthropoda > Insecta > Lepidoptera > Crambidae > Marasmia > Marasmia exigua. The sequence goes on from CM032473.1 coordinate 14,401,265, forward strand.
CGTCCGTCTGTCAAGACCCTCTTTCTCAGGAATGCGTGGAGGTATGAAGCTGAAATTTATATCAATTACTCAGGTCTACTGTCCCGTGAAGCTTGAAGAAAAAACCAAACTTCTAAGCCAACGCAATCAAAAGATACAGCCGTTTATGCCGCAAATTTTCGACACTTGCAAGGGAATCAAAACCTACAGGGTGCTTCCCGTGAACTCATAATCTTGAAATTCGGTACGAAGCAACGTCTTATAGCATTGATAAAGGAAAAATTACGAAAACCATAAATTTTTGGTTACATCACATAATATATTTTTTTTAATAATTTTAAACTTATTACCCATTTCCTCATAAACGCGTAGAGGTATTAAATTGAAATTCATACCAAATACTCAGGTCTATAATACCTTTAAGCTGTAACAAAATCAAACTTCTATGTCAACGCAATCAAAAGAAACAGCAATTTAAGCTGCATATTTTGAAACTCGCAAGTACTCGCAAGGGAATCAAAACCTAAAGGGTACTTCCAGTCGACCTAGAATCTTGAAATTTGGCATGAAGCAACGTTTTATAGCATACATAAAGGGAAAATTCCGAAAACCTTAAATTTTTAGTTACATTACAAAATATATATATTTTAATAAATATAAACTTATTACTTTTTTCCTCATGAACGCGTAGAGCTATCAACTTAAATTTTTATCAAATACTTAGATCTAATTGCCTTTAACCCGTGAAAAAAAAAATCTAAGTCAACGCAAAAACGCAAGACGCAAAAGTACAACCATTGATACCGCATATTTTGAAACTCGCAACTACACGCAAGGGAATTAAAACCTAAAGACCACTTCCCGTTGATATAGAATCTCGAAATTTGGTAAGAAGCAATAGCTTACTTTGTAAACCTTGCAGGTTTGTATGGAACCCTTGGTGCGCGAGTCCGACTCGCACTTGGCCGGTTTTTTTGAATTTACAAAGTAACAAATAAAGTTACTACATAATTAACTGTGCTTTAACGAACTACGTTTAGAAACGTGTAGAATAGTTTTTCAGATTTTTCTTTTTATTTTAAAATTTATGATTGATGAAAACATCAATTCTGCCAAGTCAAAAAAAAAGAGTCATTTTCAAGATTTTTTTTGCATTGCAAGTATACAAATATATTTAATCTATATTTAATATAGACCTTACAAATGTAGTCTTAAATCAATATAAAATTATAGTATGGTCTTCTTATTGAGTCTAGAAAAGGAATGGCAATTTCATACTTTAACCGTTTTTTTTTATTTAAATAATATAAAAATACGCCCAAAAGTGTTTTTAAGACATAAAATTGGCTACTATCTTTGTAATGGCTGATGCACGTGCAGATACTTCTGATTGAAGTGCGTACCTCAATCAGAAGAATCTGTTATTTTCCAAATTCCAAGAATCTTTAAATTGGAAGTATTAGTAGAAAACATCCTCAACATATCCAATAAATAAGTACGATAGCTCAATTAGTAATGAACACACAGCCACAAAAAATAATAAGCTACATTTTTGTGTTTACAAAAATAAATGTGTTGTGATTTATTGCTACGCTTCCTCCTTGCTCTGGGCAATTTTAGAAAATGTTATTGGTAGTAAGAAAAATGCTGCCGCAAATGTTACACATAAAATGCTTCGGGTATCATACCTAATGCTATTTTTACCCGAGTACAGTAAAGCCAAAAAAGAAGGGTTATGATTTTAGCAGTCTACATAGACTAACGTAAGTATGTAAATATGTTTGTTTGTTCCAAGATTCCGTCTAAACTACCCAGCCGATTTTGACGGATGAGGTATCAATCTTATTACTGTCCAGGTGGCCAAGGCTAAATATTTTATTTAAAAATAATAGCATAAGCAAAAACAAAAACTGAAAGATTTTTTCAAACAATATTTATTCATCTAATAATATCAGCGAATAAATCCATGGTGCGGATGCGCTAGAAGCAGGTACAGCTGTACCACGTTTATAAGTAACATCGACAAAAAATCATCTACGCAGAAGAGCTAGTTAAATCCTATTGATTACGATTGCGAAAGCAGTTGAAAATAAAAAATACAATAAATCCATGGAGGAATGCCATCTCTCTCTTAACCGCACTCGCACCGAACATGGCGCTGACGCATCAACCAATAAGAATTTGCAATTTTTGGCGCGCGTAAATGGAGCGTTGTAATTGGTTAGGATTTTGCCGCTCCTTTCGAAAATAAGACATCTACGCAGGTACATTTGTGTAACTTATAAAATTGGTAAAACTGTACATACTAAAGTTTGTAAGGCATCTCAAGCCTTACCTTGGTGTAAATAGTGATTCGATATTTAGGTATGTATCTATGTACTCTGAAGAGAACGCTGAGGCAATACCAACGCGAAGCGACGGTTTGAATATCCGCGTGTTCAGCGTCCGAACCAAATATTTGATCCATTCTTTCAGATTTCAATATGAGGCCTGTTGTACGCTAACAAAATATTCGACTATTTTTGGAAGTTTTCATTAACAAGATTACCTTTCATACCTTTCACGTTCCGGATAATTTCTGTACTTGTAACCATGATTCAGTTGGTCTGGTTCCCCTGTTAAAGGATTGCGAAGGTCAGACGGAAGTCGCTTCATTGTAATTACTAGACTCCCCAAATCAAGAGTCATAGTCCAAGCGTGATAGCTTTTTTTATGTGATAGGTCGCAGATGAGCAGACGAATCACCTGATGGTAAGCTTGCCGTCGACCTTTGTCTTTCTTTTGTTTGTTTGTTTTTTTTTATGTCGTCGCAGTTTGGACGCAACTGAGAATCACACGCAAAGATGATGAGGAGCCTTCCTTCTACTGTACTACGAGTGCACTCAGTAATCAATTCTAGCTATCATCATGATTCAAACGCTTGCAAACAATTCATTTAACAAATTCGGACCGCCGCAAGAACCCGCTTCCGCCTGGCACTATAAATCTTCGCCGAAACCGGTTTATCGCCACATTCAATTACAACCAACTCCATGTTCACAAATAGATATGGACAATATCATGGTTTAAAATTCAATTACTCGCGAGATGTTTTAATGAGATGAGAATGAAGGCGGAAGGGAATTTAGGCGCTGTTTATACGTGCTAAGTACAGTTAAGTATTGATCGTCTAGATTGTGTGTACTCTGGGACCTTCTCATCTAGCTGTGTGGTACTGACATAGTTCCGGTGTACCTATTATTATCATACTCTGGGTATATCTTATATCAAGATAAGCACCTAATTAATCTATTTGCTATCGTGGAAGAGCCACGTTTCTGCATGAATGGGACGACCGGAGCTGGCGTGACACTGTGCTGTGTTTCGATGAGTGAGGGTACCGGAAGCCCGATCCAAGGGGGAAGGGGAGTTTAAAGGTTGGCAGCGCATTTGTGACTCTACTGATTTTGCAGGTGTCCATGGGTGGAGGCAATCGCTTACCATATCATAATATCATAGTAGTGGTATCACTCCGGTCGAGCCGGCCCATTCATGCCGAAGCGTGGTTCTCTCACGGTTTTACAGTGTTACGTCAGACAAGCATTTGACCTCAATCCCACGGTCACCTGATGTTAAGTGCAGATAAGGTCCTAAGGTGGCCATGCTTGCCCGTGAAAAGCCTATTCACTTTGCCTTTTAAATATTTGAATTCCTTTGTTGTCAGAAATCCATGACACAATGTGATGATGTATGAATTTATTCTATTAAATATTTATTACTAAAATTATTTTGATGCTAAGGTTTAGCATGTGAAATGTCTCCCCTCTGGGCTTAATAGTGATTGATTACAGCTATTCAGGATCACGAAACACCCAGCCCGGAATAATGTCTTGTAAAGATGCTTTTGTCCGGATTTCGGCTATAAAAAGCAAATGTATACAAACAGTTTGGGGCCTCTTCAATTTCTTAAGACGCAATTTGTGTCCATTGTACAATAATTGTCCATTTGATGTTCAAATATATTGAATCGTCCGAGAAAAACCTCAAGGGATCGTCTACGAAACAAGGAAAAAAAGGTGAAATGACTAAAATCTCTGATATAGCCCAATGGATCGGCATACTGAAGTATCATGGGAGAGCCATGTTTTGGCATGAGTGGCTGGCTTGAATGATACCATGGCCTCACTGTACTTGCTCTAGTGCGTATATGTTACGAGTTATACCCACCCATATGTCATATTTAAATAAATAAATAAATATTTCACAACTTCACATACATTGATCTGACTCCGAGATAGGTAGCTCAAGCACCTGTGTTGCGGATATCAGAATTAACAGTGGGATTACAAATATATACATTAAATACTTTTCTTTTGTAAATACATACTTATAATACATAGAAAACACCCAGAACAATACAAACAGACATGTTCATGCACACAAATGTTTGTACTGTGCGGGGATCGAACCCACAACCCTTGCAACAGAGGCAGAATTCACTACCATTGATCCAAACGGGTCGTCGGTATTTGCTTTGCTTTATGTTCTTAGCAATAAAGAGTAAAATTTACTTGAAATTTTAGTGGGAGAACTACGTGGGTCGAGCTCAACCGGAGTGTCTTTCACCATTGGATTAGCTTACCATCAGGTGATCTATCTGTTTATCTACCACCTATCACATAAAAATTTACCGTGGGAGAGCCACGCTTCGGCATGAATGGGTCGGCCGGAATTATACCACGGCCTCACAGAAAACCGGAGTGAAGCACCATTGAGCTGTGTTTCGCTGCGTGAGTGAGGGTACCAGAGGCCCAACCCTGGGGAGACGGGGCTTAAAGTTTGTGACTCCACTGATGTCGCGTATGTCTATAGGCGCTTGCCATCAAGCAATCCGTCTGTTCATCTGCCACCTATCACATAAAAAAAATGAAAAACCAACACAATCAAACAAACGCCTTATTTCAACGCTATCATCATCAATAATAATAATAATTGTTTATTCAGTAAATAAGGGCACATCAAATTACAATCAAACTTAATAAATTACAATACCAGGGTTATTCATAAAGGTAAAATATTTTACTGATTACTTACAATTTATTAACAATTTTAAACTTCTTATGAGCAAAACTAATTACATTTTGAAGTAAAAACTTAGCAAAACTTTTATTTACAAACTACAGGTAAATATTCAGTATCGTCGTACGATAATGTTCTTAAGAATTTATTTATTACTAATCTACACTTATGATTATTTAGATTAGAAATCACTAGTTCTTTATTTATTTTGTTATAAAGATATGGTCCAAGAGATGTGAAAAACCTATTTGTAAAAATAAATTTGGATGTTGATTGACATTGTCATGAGCCTGTTGGCAGTCCACTGCTGGACATAGCCCTCTGCAATTGTTCGCCACTTCGTTCGATCTTCGGCTACTCGCATCCAGCTCCATCCTGTCATCTTGCGCAGATGGTCATTCCGTCTGACCTGAGCCATAGTGTAACTGCTATATACTGAGATAGAGGCATCAGTCGGCTAGCCAGTGCTAGCGCCATCTAGAGGAAAACGACCACTACTCAACGGCTACGTAGTACGGCCACCTTCGCGAAACAGTCAGAGAGACGATTAAATAGAATATCATAAATTTTGATTTGCTTTATTTCAAAATTGCCAATATCGTCTGGATCAATTAGCCATACTTTTTTAAAATTGCTAATGTGGGGGCCTCCCCACATTAGCAGTTTTTAAAAAGTAAAGTTTTAATAAAGCTGCCTGGCTTGTTTCGGAAACACGCTTTACTAGAGCGATGTAAAAATGCATAGTGATATCTACCTAAACAACGCCGAACCTTCTGCTTGATCTCTTTTAAAGCTACATCTGCTTTTTACAAGCTCCAGCTAACGAAAACCGCTCAACTGAGAGTGGCGCCACGGTCGCTGTCAAGTACGCAATTGCTCGTATTTAATTCTAAGAGTAATATTATACACTAGGTACACAAGACACACAAGGCGTGGCCCTCACTCAGCTGGCCCAACTTAAAATCAGGGTCATGACATAGGCTGAGTGGGGGCCATTTATGTTGGAGGTCACAACACACAATATATATGCACTGTCTGGTAATTTGTACCCTTATTATAGATAGATAGATGGATACTCTTTATTGCACAACATACAAAACTTAAAAGCTAGGTATACAGAGATACAATGTACAATTTAGGCGGTCTTATCGCTGGGAGCGATCTCTACCAGACAACCTTCAGGTAAAGGTATTATTTGTTTTTCCTTTGTTTTGTTTTCTTTTCTTCTGTTTCTATTTTTTTGTTTGTCTGTTCTTTTGTAACTGATGTTGTACTCGTATATAGTGTAGTGATGTCCAAAATAATATTTTTTCTTTCTTTCTTTCTTTTGTTCTTTCAACAATTTTTCCTACACTAAGGAAAAAAATACTAAGTGAAATGACTCTGGCCTGAGCCCCCCAACAAGACGTTTACCACGACGCAAAACGCTATCAATATCCAAACAATACATACCTAACAATAGTCCTTGTTGCCCTGAAAAATAGCCGGGCGCCCACCTCGAGAAATATTAAAATGTGGGAGGGTTCGCGAGGGTCATCAATATAAATAATACAACCCCAATCTATGAGGTGGCGGGTCCCGGGGCCGCAGTCTCTTTGAATCTTGAGCAAACGAAGTCAAATCGTGCTCCATGAATAAGTGTAACTTAACAATATTTTTTGCTACGACTACATATTGTATCTTTTTATTTTCTTGAATGTTACTTGAGGGTAATTTTCAATGTCAACTGTACTACGCAAAATCCTAAAAATATTTTTGAATAAACATAAATCAAATTCTTGAAGAGCTCGTTATGTCTCTATACTCAAATGTACCTATGTAGCTCTAACATGAACATTATGTTTATTCAGTCAACTTTGAATTTTATTTATTAGACACAAAGCTCGAACTTAATGGAGATGTTTGACACGATTGCTGGCGAATAAAGCCGCAATAAGTATTGTAACAATGGCTTAACTATAAGTATAACATAGAACAGTCCCGTTTGCTCCGGGCCTTTTTATTTGAAAAATCGTCGAAGTTATAGTTGAACTTGCGAGTAGAGGGTTCCGTTATTTACTTGTTATGTTTTTTAAATCGTTTGAAAGAGACATACGTCCTTTTTTTTCATTAGGACAAATGCCAACGCGACATTCACTTTTGTTTGAAAAAATGTTAATTACTAGGAGCACATTTACTATAGGTATTTTTTTTTTCAAAGTGTAAATGTATACCGACTTATAGTAAAGTATCAGCCTATATACTGTCCCACTGCAGAGCAAAGGCCTCCATCATCGAAATCAAGTTATCGCTATCATGATGGTATTAGGTTTACTCACCTCGCTTGCCAAATGCGGATTGGTGATCGCAAACCGAGCTATGTTCGACCAATTCGAAACATACCGTTTTCTGGACTTATATATTTAAATATGTTATTACCACGAGGCTAGGCGGGGTTACTAATACATATGAAATAACAAAACAAGTTTATTATCAAAATACTTTGCCGTCGTAATTGCTAGAAACACTAAAACTTCTTATTGGAAATCTAAGATAATAAACATTTTGATACTTTTCAATATAATAAATTGTAATAAATAAAAAATAAATATTTCACAACATCACATCTGATTCTGAGATAGGTAGTTCAAGCACCTGTGTTACGGATATCAGAACCAACAGCGGAATTACAAATATATACATTGGATACTTTTCTTTTATAAAAAACATACTTATAATACTTCGAAAACACCCAGAACAATATAAAGAGACATGTTCAATCTTTGTACTGTGCGGGGATCGAACCCACAACCCTTGCACCAGAAGCATCGTTCACTACCACTGTTCTAAAAAAAATTTTCCACGTAAGCCGTAAGTGCGTTCTTTCCTTTTACAGCCCCATACTTTGTCACCGTTTTCCTCACTTCCCTCGGTACTCCAAAAAGGGGTGGTCGCTATCACGAGGCACCTTTACCACAGTAGATAAACACGCTAAAGCAGTATCGACACTCCGCCATTTTGGGCATAAAGTTACCTACCGTATAGGGTTGTCCTCTTATTTTTGTAAAATATTATTCTTAATTTGGGACTTCTGGTTTAAGTACCGAGCCGTGATCGCGGGGTGTTACAAGAATCATCTGGTGCGTGTTAAATTAGAACTAATGATATTTCTTAAGAAATGAGCATAATACATACAAAATTCGTGCACAAAGGTACACAAAATGATTCCTAAAGTTGCAAAAAGCTTACATAAAATTAGACATACTTTTCATAACGTTTTGTTTCATTACTCCCACCATCCCCCCATATCAATCTCCATCTCTGACCCCCCAAATGTAATTTTGATCATGACTCTCCTCCTTCGATACACCACTTACCTCATCCCCCCCCCTCCCCAAAAACTCACTTTAAAATCTGAAACCATTTTTTGATAACATACATAATAATATATCTACTTATTTACTTATTTTCTTTACCAAAATAAAGAAAGCGGCACTCGAGTAAAACCGACAACCCTGAATTTAGATCCTACGATTGTACTCCGATGGGAGCTTAGAATACGCGTAAAGTATTCGTCTGTGTGCGTGCGTAATCCAGCGTTTGTTCGTAGTGTCCATACTGCTTGTGTATATATCTACTGTGCCTTTACTAACTTTCATATCTGAGTTTGTTAACATCAGCAGTATGGCGTGCACGGCAATCTATTGACAAGGCAATGTATTCGGGGAACATTTCATTTTCAGCCGATATTAGAACCACGGGTCCTGATAGTAGACTTGGCAAAACGTATCTTTAAAAAAATTGGAACATTTGCATCTGAATCAGTGCAGAGATGCGGAACAGTGAAACGCTTCATTTACAACATCGACTCTCAGATAGATCCGCGATTCATTCCACTCCTACGGATCATTCGGCTCACTCGGATCCTTAAGCTCATTCAGATCATTCGGCTCATCGGATCATTCGGCTCATCGGATCATTCCGCTCATTCGGCTCACTCGGATCATTCAGCTTTTTCGGATCATTCAGCTTATTCGAATTATTCGGTTCACTCGGTGTTAAGATCCATTTTAGTCGAATGATACATTCGGAGCGAACATTAGAGATTCGGAACACTGAGTCGTTTCAGTAAAGAGCTACACACGTCTAATCGATAGTGTATCGATAGATTTTCATTTTAGCCAGTCATTAATTTTTTATTTCATATTCTTTCTTCAGTGCATTTCCTTCCTTCTTGCGTCGCATTTCTCAAAGCCTTGAGGGTCGTAAAATTTCTCTCATTTGGTTTCCCGCTATTTGTTTCTGTCTCCAGAGGTGTGGAGGGCGTTGTGTTCCGTAGAGTTCTGTGCGGTGATGATCTTCAGATCATTACTGTCCGATCATAGACCGACGTATTGGGCTGCTCAGAGTATTCATTTATATATTCAATCAATCAATCAAATATCATTTATTGCTTTAGTTAAAGGTTACATCCAAGATCTCATTCTAGGGTTTACAATAATATTGTATGAACTATAACCTGCCATTTTGGTGTACCTAAATAATTAACTAGGTTGGCGCAGCGACCCAAATTGAGCTTTGGCCTCCAATAAAAGAGACTCCATCTAGGTCGGTCCTGCCAGTTGTCCGCCAGAAGTCCACGCAAATCCATTTCGACCTCGTCTCTCCATCGGTACTATTTTGGCGTACAATAATAAATTATTTATCTCACGTTTTATGTATTTATATTCATCACCATTTTTTATTGATTGAAATTTGATAATAATATTGATTTTAAATTTAAATGCATATAAATAGCAAAGCCACATTATTCAACTTAAAAGACGTTATTATTTAAAAAAAACATCGAGTTGGCTTCTAACTCAGCTAATTGTTTAAAATGACTCCAGCTTCAAATTCGTTGCCAGACAGCAACGGCAATATTACAAGTTCAAGTGTCCTATCCAGTATCTAATATTGCGATGATGAGGTATACCTAGTTAGTAGAAAATGTATTTTGAATTCTTTTAATTCAATCAATCAATCAATCATCCTATCGCCGTCCACTGCTGAACGTAGGCCTCCCCCAAAGAGCGCCAACCAACCCGGATCTAAGCGGTCCGCATCCAGCTCACACCAGCCATCCTTCTCAAATGGTCAGTCCATCGCGCCGCAGGGTGTCCAACACTGCGTTTCCCCACGTGTAGACCACTCCACTCCAGTACGTGTCGACTCCATCTTTTATCAGTGCGTCTAGAAACATGACCGCCCCATCTCCACTTCAGCGTGCTGATTCTGCGTGCTATGTCCATGACTTTAGTTCTCTGACGAATAACCTCGTTAAGAATTTTATCCGCCAGAGAGACTCCAAGCATAGCACGCCCCATTGCCCGCTGAGCTACTTTAAACTTGTGGATCAGCCCCGCAGTCAGTGTCCACGTTTCGGCTCCAAATATCATTACTGGTAAAACGCACTGCTTAAAGACCCTGGCACAGTAGATAAATACGCTAAAGCAGTATTGACACTCCGCCATTTTGGACAGAATGTTGCCTACCGTATAGGGTTGTCCTCTTATTTTTGTAAATATTATTCTTACCTTGGGACTACTGGTTTAAGTACCGGGCCGTGATCGCGGGGTCCTAGGTGCAACAGGGATCATCTGGTGCGTGTTAAATTAGAACTAATGATATTTCTTAAGAAATAAACATAATACGAGCATACAATATTCGTACATAAAAGTACACAAATGATTCCTAAAGTTGCAAGAAGCTACGCAAAGATACATAAAATTAGACATATTTTTAATACCGTTTTGTTTCGTGTAACTCTCCTCCTGTAGATAGCATCCACTCACCTATCCCCCCCCCCCCCCCAATCATTCACTTTAAAATCCGAAAACCATTTTTTGATAACATGCATAATAATATATCTAATTATTTTCTTTACAGAAATAAGCGGCACTCGAAGGTAAAACCCCGACAACCCTTATTTAGTTCCTACGGATTGTACTCCGATGGGAGCTTACAATAACGTGTAAAGTGATTTCGTCCTGTGTGGCGGTGCGTAATCAAGCGTTTGTTCGTAGTGTCCCATCACTGCTTGGGTATATAGATCTACTGTGCCTTTACTAACTTTCCATATCTGATGTTGTTACATCAGCAGTATGGCGTGCACGGCAATCTATTGACAAGGCAATTTATTCGGGGAACATTTCATTTTCAGCCGATATTAGAACCACGGGTCTTGATAGTAGACTTGGCAAAACGTACCTTTAAAAAAAATTGGAACATTTGCATCTGGATCAGTGCAGAGATGCGGAACAGTGAAACTCTTCATTTACAACATCGACTCTCAGATAAATCCGCGATTCATTCCATTCCTAGGGATCATTCGGCTCACTCGGTTCATTAACCTCATTCAGATCATTCGGCTCATCGGATCATTCGGCTCATCGGATCATTCCGCTCATTCGGCTCACTCGGATCATTCAGCTCTTTCGGATCATTCAGCTTATTCGGATTATTCGGTTCACTCGGTGTTAAGATCCATTTTAGTCGAATGATACATTCGGAGCGAACATTAGAGATTCGGAACACTGAGTCGTTTCAGTAAAGAGCTACACACGTCTAATCGATAGTATATCGATAGATTTTCATTTTAGCCAGTCATTAATTTTTTATTTCACATTCTTTCTTCAGTGTATTTCCTTCCTTCTTGCGTCGCATTTTTCAATGCCTTGAGGGTCGTAAAATTTCTCTCATTTGGTTTCCCGCTATTTGTTTCTGTCTCCAGAGGTGTGGAGGGCGTTGTGTTCCGTAGAGTTCTGTGCGGTGATGATCTTCAGATCATTACTGTCCGATCATAGACCGACGTATTGGGCTGCTCAGAGTATTCATTTATATATTCAACCAATCAATCAAATATCATTAATTACTTTAGTTAAAGGTTACATCCAAGATCTCATTCTAGGGTTTACAATAATATTGTATTTTGGTGTAACTAAATAACTAACTAGGTTGGCACAGCGACCCAAATTAAGCTTTGGCCTCCGATAAAAGAGACTCCATCTAGGTCGGTCCTGCCAGTTGTCCGCCAGAAGTCCACGCAAATCCATTTCGACCTCGTCTCTCCATCGGTACTATTTTGGCGTACAATAATAAATTATTTATCTCACGTTTTATGTATTTATATTCATCACCATTTTTTTATTGATTGAAATTTGATAATAATATTGATTTTAAATTTAAATGCATATAAATAGCAAAGCCACATTATTCAACTTAAAAGACGTTATTATTTAAAAAAAACATCGAGTTGGCTTCTAACTCAGCTAATTGTTTAAAATGACTCCAGCTTCAAATTCGTTGCCAGACAGCAACGGCAATATTACAAGTTCAAGTGTCCTATCCAGTATCTAATATTGCGATGATGAGGTATACCTAGTTAGTAGAAAATGTATTTTGAATTCTTTTAATTCAATCAATCAATCAATCATCCTATCGCCGTCCACTGCTGAACGTAGGCCTCCCCCAAAGAGCGCCAACCAACCCGGATCTAAGCGGTCCGCATCCAGCTCACACCAGCCATCCTTCTCAAATGGTCAGTCCATCGCGCCGCAGGGTGTCCAACACTGCGTTTCCCCACGTGTAGACCACTCCACTCCAGTACGTGTCGACTCCATCTTTTATCAGTGCGTCTAGAAACATGACCGCCCCATCTCCACTTCAGCGTGCTGATTCTGCGTGCTATGTCCATGACTTTAGTTCTCTGACGAATAACCTCGTTAAGAATTTTATCCGCCAGAGAGACTCCAAGCATAGCACGCCCATTGCCCGCTGAGCTACTTTAAACTTGTGGATCAGCCCCGCAGTCAGTGTCCACGTTTCGGCTCCAAATATCATTACTGGTAAAACGCACTGGTTAAAGACCCTGGCACAGTAGATAAATACGCTAAAGCAGTATTGACACTCCGCCATTTTGGACAGAATGTTGCCTACCGTATAGGGTTGTCCTCTTATTTTTGTAAAATATTATTCTTACCTTGGGACTACTGGTTTAAGTACCGGGCCGTGATCGCGGGGTCCTAGGTGCAACAGGGATCATCTGGTGCGTGTTAAATTAGAACTAATGATATTTCTTAAGAAATAAACATAATACGAGCATACAATATTCGTACATAAAAGGTACACAAATGATTCCTAAAGTTGCAAGAAGCTACGCAAAGATACATAAAATTAGACATATTTTTAATACCGTTTTGTTTCGTTACTTGGAAACTCATGCACCCGATCGCTCGGGCCAAGACACATCTACTTATTTTCTCTACCAAAATAAAGTAAGCGGCACTCGAGTGAAACCGACAACCCTGAATTTAGTTCCTACGATTGTACTCCGATGGGACCTTAGAATCCGCTGTAAAGTGTGCGTTTGTGTGCGTGTGTAATCGAGCATTTGTTCGTAGTGTTCATTACTGCTTGCGTATATGTCTACTGTGGCCCTGGTCTTAAGTGACTGGGGGATAGACGACTCAAGTATATGAACGCAGCTTCCCGTACCGTTAATTTAAACATTTTTGCAAAAAAAAGTGCTTTCAAATTGATAAAGTGTACAGTATGCAACGAAATGAATGGGAGCAGTAAATGAGGGCTTTCATTTTGTTTGTAATGAGCTTGCGCGTCATTCAATATGGCGCTTTAATAACCGGCGAGAAATGGGGCGACCCGTTTAACTCACAATGATTTTATCTTTTCCTTAATTGAAATCGTTGTTAATAAGTTGATTATTAGTTTTTTAGTATGTATGTATGTGACCGTGAGAGAGCCACGCTTCGGCATGAATGAGCCGGCTCGATGGAAAGATACCACGGCCTCACAGAAAACCGGCGTGAAGCAGCACTGTGCTGTTTTTCGCTGCGTGGGTACCGGAGACCCAATTCTTGCGAAAGAGGGCTTAAAAGGTTGGCAGCGCACTTGTTACTCCACTGGTGTCGCGGATGTCAATGGGCAGCAGCAATCGCTTACCGTCAGTTGATCCGTTTCCTCGTCTGCCACCTATCACATTAAAAAAATGTAGGGAATTTAATTGCGACTATAAACAGTAAGAAAAAATTTGAATTCGAAAGAATGCTGAAGATGAAGAGAGCCTCATGTGTTGCTGATGTCCATGGGCGGCGGTTATCACTTACGATCAGGTGAGGCTTCTGCTCGTTTGTCCGCCATAATGTAAAAAAAGGTTTTAAGGTTTTTTTTAGACATGTTCATACATTTGTGTGTATGAACATGTCTGTTTGCATTGGTCTGGGTGTTTATATGTAATTATAAGTAAGTATTTTACAAAAGAAAAGTATTATATGTATTTATTTGTAATTCCGCTGTTGATTCTGATATCTGTAACACAGGTGCTTGAGCTACCTATCTCGGAGTCAGATCAATGTATTTGATGTTGTGATTTTTTTTTTTATGTGATAGTTGCCGCCGCCCATGGACACCTGCGACACCAGTGGAGTCACAAGTGCGCTGCCAACCTTTAAACCCCCCTTTCCCCCGGATTGGGCCTCTGGTACGAGGGTACCGGAGGCCCAATCCGAAACGAGAGTGAGGACTCTCGTAGCGAATCACAGTACAGTGCTTCATGCTGGTTTTCTGTGAGGCCATAGTATCTATCACTCCGGTCGAGCCGGCCCATTTTTGTCGAATGTTAACAACAATTCATGTTTATCGAAAATTGTTTAATTAATAATAATCATATCTACTCCTTAGTAATAACTACAACAACATCCACGCAAATGTGACATGCCTTTGTACTTTATTCACGCAATAAAGTATAAATAATAAAATGTTTTCGTCGCTCCGCAATTTTATGCGGTATTACAATGCACAAAGAGTGTAATTTGGCGACCGCACATTGAGCTTGGTTGGGTAATTTGTTTTACCGCCGACATTGTCCCGATTGTTATTCAACAACCAGGTTCAGATGTCGTATAATTCCATTTCTGAACAAACGTAATCTGCCCGCGGCGACAGAGACGGATTTCAAATATTTTTTTACCTCAGGCTTCTCGGACAATGTACACGTCAATAAGTAAAATTCCGAAATTCTTTGAATTAAGGTCTGTTTCTTTTAATAAAAAGGAAATAAAATGCTTACTTTAAGTAAAAGGTGATTAATGATTTGAGGTAGTTTCTCTCCAGAGTACAATGCTTTTCTACCTTGTATTAGACTGCCTCGGTGGCGTAGTGGTTAGTGGGTCGCAATATAAAGCGACGGCTACGCAAGAGGTCCCGCAGTTCGATCCCCGGGTCGGGCTAAAAATTTGTACGTAAGTTTTTGGTAAGAAATTATTAGTGACAGCCCGGAGTCTGGAAGTAGGCGGTCTTGTACCCCCGTGCCTCGGAAAGCACGTTAAGCCGTTGGTCCTGTGCCCAATCCCTCTCCTGGTCGTGTCACGTTGGTGTCCCGTCAGGAATATGATGGTAAGGGAATAGCGAGTGCACTTGTGTTAGAGGCGGTCACAGCTTTTCTCGCCACTTAAATAAAATTTGCAACACGTTACGTTGAGGCGTCGTTATAAATGTTAGAGGCGGACACAGATTTTTTTTATGATATAGGGGGCAGACCAGAAGACGTGTCACCTGATGGTAAGTGATTAGCCACCACCTATGGACGCCAGATAAAAGAGACTAGAACTTTTTTGTATAGGGGCCTGGCAAGTGTCATATCCTTCTACCTAAAATTACTTATTTTGGTGTACATCACATTAAATGCCGATTCGACCAATCTTATTGGGATACTAAATCTATGATATAGCGCTGACATTCTATACAATTCTGACGTTATAGCCAAGATAATAGACTCATAAGGTAATCTCCGATTGGGGCGATGCCAACCTACTGTCGTTTAATGATACCAAAACACAGGCGTGTCTATTCTCCACCAAACGGAGTCCATTTGACCTGACTCCTAACTTTTCGGAATGTACCTGTACCCGTGACTGAGAACCTACAGCTCCTAGGTATGCAGTTGACATCAAAACTAAACTTCGGCCAGTACATCGAATCCATTGCCCAAACAGCAGCCAAAAAACTTGGTATTCTCTCGACGGCCTGACGGTACTTCACACCGGAGCAGCTTCTACAACTTTACCAAGTCTTAGTCCGAACTTGCAAGGAGTCACCTTTGGGATGGATCTGCCAAATATCAACTGGCTGCATTGGAATCGATAGAAAATCGAGCGAAAAGGATTTTTGGCGACGCCGAACTTTTTGACCGCAAGTTGCTAAGCCTTGAACACAGGCGTAAGGTAGCGTGTCTTTCGGTCTTTTACAGAATGCATTTCGGTGAGTGTGCTAAGGAATTACATGATCTTATTCCACCGGCTCCCTTTCATCATCGGGACACAAGACGGAGAAGGGGTTACCACCCTATATGGTACCCTATATGGTAGAAATACCGGCAATACGTACCAAACGGTTAAAATGTACATTCATGCTCATTCAACTCTGTGCCGGAAGATGTGTTCATTGATGTGTGTATGATCTGAACTTATTCAAGAAAATAGTGACTAGACTGTTACTAGATAGGCATGATCCATCCTCGGCCACATCATCACTTACCATCAGGTGAGATTGTAACCAAATGTCTGGCTATTCTAATTTAAAAAATAGATTTATCCACGGATAACGATTGGTCCAATCGGGCCTTACATACATAAAAATACTTTACAGGTAGGTGCCAAGTCCGCCTCTGGCTACGGCTGACAATACGGAAATACTGCCGGTGATTCAGCGGTAATATTATCTCAAGCCTGGAGGTCTAATGGAAACTTTAGCCGATACCGCGGATGAGTTTATGTGCTTTCGATATTATTTTTTTACTTTGAACTTGATGTGCTTTCGATATTATTTTTATTATTTTATAAACGTGAAGTTAAGACAAGTTTGTGATTTATACAAAGCACTGTTAATAACACATAACTTATCAGTACTAGCGTTTTAATTTTTACCAAATTACCAAAAAACTTGTTTGTTCATCTCATCATCATCATCACCAGCAACCCACACTCGTCCACTGCTGGACATAGGTCTCCCCTAATGCACGCCACTGCTCCCGATTTTCGGCCACTCTCATCCAGCCCACACCAGCCAGTCTTCGAATGTCATCATCCCATCTTGTCGCAGGGCGTCCTACACTACGTTTACCGAGTCGCGGTCTCCACTCAAGGACTTTACGGCTCCAACGGCTGTCAGTTCTGCGGCTAATATGACCAGCCCACTGCCACTTCAGTTTGCTAATTCGGTGGGCTATGTCGGTGACTCTGGTTCTCTGTCGGATTACATCATTTCTGATGCGGTCCTTCAGAGATACTCCGAGCATAGCCCTTTCCATAGCTCTTTGAGCGACTTTGAACCGGTGGACTAGTCCAGCCGTGAGTGTCCACATCTCGGCACCGTAAGTCATGACCGGAAGGACGCACTGGTCGAAGACTTTCGACTTAAGACTTTGAGTTTGTTCATCTACCCTTGCATAAATAGACATTTACATTTTATTTTTTTACAAATGCCTATTAAACTATTGGTCGTAACGATTGATTGTTAGATTAAACCGATTTTTTAATGAATGGGCGTTATTTCCAACGTGATTTTTATTATGACGAATAAATGATTTCTCCGTTTTCATCTGCTTAAATGGATTGATTTTAAAGATGAATTGATAGTGGATACATGTCGAGATCGTTAATCGTTCATCGAAAACGATATTGGAGATCGCCACAAAAACGATGTAATCATGAATACAGCAACAACAAATCTACTCTTAATTTATAATCCACTCCTTCTGGTGTGGCTGATGACCATGGGCGGCGGTGATCACTTACCATCAGGTGACTCGCTTGCTCGTTTGCCTCCCTTTCTCATAAAAAAGGCTTCATTTACGATGCGATTAATTGTTTCGAATTCTGATGATATCGATTGTTTCAGAGTCCTTTTTACCATGAATAGTAATACACTTCTTTTCCATAAGTTTGCACCACCAAAGAAGGCCTCCTGAAAAGCGCCATCAACACTGCAATTTGAGCCTTATGTATATACACTTTTTAACTGTGAGAGAGCCACGCTTCGGCATGAATGCGCTGGCTTAACTAGAGTAATACCACGGCCTTACAGAAAACCGACGTAAAGCAGCACTGTGCTCTGTTTCGCTGCGTGAGTGAGGGTACCGGATGACCAATCCGGTTGAAAGGGGGGGTCTAAAGGTTAGTAGCGCATTTGCATCTCCACTGGTGTCACGGGTATCGATGAGCGGCGGCAGTTGCTTACCATCAGGTAATCCGTCTGCTCGTCTGCCACCTATCACATAAAATAAAAACATATGTAATTCAAAATTTTATTTACGTGTATTGTCGTGGGACTTATTTCTTGGCGCAGACTCTATACCTCGTTAGGTGTTACATAAGAATCAGTATACCGCTTAACCTCGTACGATGCAATAGGTTACTCTGGAGCTATCCCCAAGGACCCTATGAGAGACGATACTTTCAATCGGCAGTATACATGGAAAATCGATTTTGCCACTCGATAACGCGTAGCATTTATGATATTACAATCTTTGCAAGTGTATTTCCGAACCGGTACGATATTGAGATCTTCAAGAAACGAGCCTATACCCTTCTAAAAGGCCGGCAGCGCATCTACACTACTTCTGGTGTAGTTGATGTCAATGGGTGACAGTTATTACCATCAGGTGACTCGTTTGCTCGTTTGCCTCCCTTTCTTATAAAAAAAAGGTTTATTTTTATCTAGATTCTGAAATGTTTCGCTACCAGTCATTTGACTCCGAACGTTCACCAGAATCAGATCAGATTTTTTTACCCATAAACCTTTCGCCCATAGATCATTTAAATTTTTGACCAATCGAAACCTTATACCATCAGTTCTTCTTGCTGTTCACGACTAAGCAGCTTTACTCTACTGTTGAAGTCAGTCATAGTCACTCAATAAAATGGTGTATTCTGTCGAGACCACTCCGACGCAATCCCGGGTAAGCCAGTTGTTCATGTGACGACTCACTCAACACGATATCAGTAGGTAGGTACTTATTCTGGGGAGGGTATAGTGCCAAGGTTCACCCTTTTTGAACCCAAGGTTCTTGAACCCATCACTCCTACCCACTTAAAAACGATGAGCGAAAACCACTGGGGTTTAGTCGGTATGCCTCTAGCCAGCTTGTCGTTAGGAGAAGCTCCCGTTAGAGGAGAGCCCGACATAACCCTCCTACTCCTTAGCAGGAGGGCATCCATAAGGCACCGCCGAACGGCAGCGACGTCGCCCCATTGCACTTCGGGCCGGTGGCATTACCCAGCGACAAAAAGAAAGGTAAGTAAGTAAGTAAGTAAACATTCATTGACCACATAAAAGATTTACATAGACAGGACACATAACATAAGCATAAGGAGATTGCACAGTAATACATAGGAAAAAATATTAAACAAAAACAAAAAAATAAGTTAATAAAACTAGTGACCAAGGAAGAAGAAAAGGAACAAAGTGAAGTGGTCAACAAGGTCCAAGCTCAGCATGTGCTGCAGCGGTTTGCCGCTGCTGCCGCGCTGGTTTTCGGTTTGGACCTTGAGTGACTAGCGAAATCAATTTTGAATGTGACAGATAACAAGAAATGTGAGAAATAATCAAAGATAGCAAAAAGAACGAGGATACAAAAAAACAGTAGTAATTTTCTATAACATATAATACAGTGATAATAATAATAATTCTCACAACATCTCATACGTTGACCTGATTCCGCACTAAGTAGCTTAAGCACTTGTGTTACAGATATCAGACAACAGAGGAACACAAATATATACTTAAATACATATATTACACCCAGACACCGAACAAACACAAGTGTTCATCGTACGAATGTTTGTCCAGGGTGGGGATCGAACCTACGACCTTTGGCGTAAGAGGCAGGGTCACTACCAATTGCGCCATCCGGTCAGTCAAAATGAGTGATAGCCTTGGTGATGGCAGACCGCGCGCCGTGTGTGCAGCGCGAACGGGATGTGACCGGTCGTGTGGAGGTGCCGTCAGCTAGGTAAGCGTCAGGTAGGTACTTTTATAAACAATGATTTTTCATATTGAGGTCACTTCCCGGCACTTCACTGCACAGCACAAAATAAAATCAAAAGTGTACACTAAAACTCACTAAATTACAATTAAGTGGTATTGATTATCTAGATTGGCCGTGTGGTCCCCGGCAGAGTAGAATAGGCCATCCTCACTCTTACCGAGGTGTCGTAAAAGGCAACTAAGGTAAAGCTGCTGGCATGATCATCAGAACCCAGAGAAGGAAAACTCTGCACATATATCAAAACCCTCGCCAACCCGTCTGCCAAGCGTGGTGAGTATGTCAATTACACCTCATGTGATTGAGGGAGCCCGTGCCCCAGCAGTGGGGACTTAAATGGGCTAATGATGATGACTTATCTAGATGTGACGTATATCTACGTGTCAGTATCTATACCGACTCGTCGTTCTACTGAGAGAGTCCCTTTGCAAATATCTACATACTAATTACAACCAGACTACGTAAAAAACATATTAAAAACTCATAAACTAAGTATTTTTAACCAAAGGATTGCATGCCTCAAGTGGCAATGGGCAGGGCACATAGCGAGGAGAACAGACGGCCGTTGGGGCGGAAAGGCCCTCGAGTGGAGGGAGGCCACGTATAGGAAGTTGCAGTCATGGCAGGCTTCCCACAAAGTAGACCGATGACTTGGTGAAGGTAGCGGGAATAGTATTCGCGTCTCTTTTCTTTTAAATTTATTCCAAATCTAGTCACAAGACCTATTGTCCAATCAGAAAATTAAGATAGGCACAATTTCAAGTTGGTCCCCAAATCCTGAATCATGGTCTAAGCTTACCCAGGGCTCCAGAGCGACAGCTTAGGACGCAGCATCACATACATTGACTTGACTCCGAGATAGGTAGCTCAAGCACCTGTGTTACGGATATCAAAATCGACAGTGGGATTACCAATATATACATTTAGGTAATACTTTTCTTTTGTACATACTAATGTACATAGAAAACACCCAGTACAAACATGTACACCAATACAAACATGTTCATGCACACATATGTTTGTACTTTTAAATGTTGTTTAAATGTGGGTGAGCCACGCTTAAGCATGAATGAGCCGGCTCGACCGGAGTGACACCACTGTCTCACAGAAGACCAGCGTGAAGTAGCGCCTGCGCTGAGTTTCGCCGTGTGAGTGAGGTTACCGGAGGCCCAATGGGGGGAAGGGGAAAAGGTTAGCAGCGCACTTGTGACTCCACTGGTGTTGCGGGTGTCCATGAGCGGCGGATTGCTTACCAAAAGGTGATCCGTCTGCTCGTCTGCCACCTCTCATATAAAAAAACTGTGCGGGGATCAAACCCGCAACCCTAGAATCAGAAGCAGCGTTCACTACCACTGATCCAATTACGGGTCGTCACAATTAAATACACACTAAGATGAGGAGAAATCATTTCCTAGCAAGTATTGTGGTATATTTGTTTTCTCAATATTAGGAAAGATATTTTTCCTCTAGTACCATTTATAAATCAGAGTGTCATGTAGTTTTTAACCCCGGACGAAAATAGGATGATTATTCCTAAATTTTTTCATTATATAATTCAACACTTTTAAGAAGTCCTCCTATTTAATATTCCCAAGGAAAAAGTAACCCAAAAGCCCCAACGACAAATTCAGAGCATTATCACGCCACTTCGTAATAACATTAGACAGACCTCGCATCTTTTATAAACAGAATTCTTTAAGTAGGTGCCCCTGCATAATTTTTAAGAGCGAATTTTCGCGTGGAGATAGCTTCGTCTGCCCCGCTCCGAGGAGCTGGAAAATTTCAATAACCGAATACTTTAAGGCCTGCCTCCACTGCCGGTCTGATAACGGGGTGACAAACGAGCTTTTTAACTTACCCCTATTTTTTAAACAAACAAGTGAATTCAATTAAAATTTGAAACAACTCCCCGATCAGTAAAGACAGATCAACAAAGTAGGCGAGTATATCTACTAGTATACTTTTTACTCCTACTTAACCAAGACATTTGACTATCCCGATGACTGGGTAGGTACTAATCCTGCCTCATTAAGTCAAAGGTCGTGGGTTCAATCACCGCCCTGTACCTACAAACATTCATGTAATGAACACTTGTGTTCCTTCAGTGTCTAATGGGTATGAGTATTTATGCAATTTAGTATAAGTAATTTATGTATTTTCTGATATCCGACCGAAATGATTTTGTACTGACTTGCACTGTCTTACCTTTTTTTTTTTTTTTTTTGGTGTCGGTGGAAAATGCCGCCTTAAGCACACCCGACCGCTGGAAGACGGCCGGGTAGTGTGGGGATCTCCCTTGGGGTGCTCCCAGGGGCCTACCCACTAAAAACCACCGGGGCATTTCCTGCTACGTCCGTGTGGGGTGGGCTACGGTAACGGGTACGAAACCAAGTCCGCGGCCCACCCTTGAAGGACGAGAGGCTCGCCAGCACGGCCTCTTCAAAAACGGGCCTCGCCGAAAAACGAGGCCTAGGGCCACTCCCATGGCCCACCATTCCACCCTCTCCGGAATCGTCCATGTTGCTGGATTGCAACGCAGACGCTCCGGAAGGGACGACTGCAGACCCCTCCCCCAACCCATACCCTGCTGGCTGCAGGGCAGAGAGAGGAGAGAGCACCCACAGACTTTAAGCTATACCCGAAAACCCTCCCGTTCGAGCATTCCCGCTGGCTTGCGGAGACAATCGACGGGACGGGAAAAGCGGGGGTGGCGAGTCGTAGCTGCATCCCACTGGCTGCGGGACTCAACACAGACCCACCAACAAAGCCCCCACCATAAAGGCGGAGAGAGCGCTCCCGAGAATCGGGGCGCAACAGACTGTTGAGAGGAATTCCACCACCGTGGAACTCTCCAACATTCGAACGCGCCCGAAGGCGCGACAGTTCAAGGCCCGAGAACAAAATGGCCCCCATACGGCACCATCACACCAGGAACACCGGCCCACCGCACGCCAAACCGCCCGACAGTGGGTGCCACCACACCCCAACGCCGACCCACGGCAAAAGGGGGGGCTGGATAAAGAAGGCAGCCTCCGTGCCCGGCCCTATTGTGTCCTCTAAGCCCTCAGCGGACAATGAAAGCCTCCGAGTGGTGTGCGCTGCGCGCGATCCACTGCGTCGGGGCTGGTCCGCCGGAAATTCTGTGCATCCTTTGGCCGTCGGGTAGCAATCCACGAATGAATTACTACCCGCCGTTGCCCGGGGAAAACCGTGCCCCACGGTAACCGTTTCTGCCTAATACCAACCGTAGCTGGAATCAGGACAGTACTGATTACCAGCGGGGCCACTCTAGGAGGTAGATACACCTGAGTCCCCTGCACTGACTTACCTACTGTTCGGACCTCGGCGCCATATATTTAAAAAAGGAAGAAAATGAAAAATAAGAAAATTCGATTTTGACACTTCGTGTCACTTTGTAATTTATTATCAATTCAATGTTCCCATTGATACGGGAAACCGAATTTTCTTTATATTTAACTTATTTGGACTGAAGATACTCAATATTCCTACTACATAAGCATATGGACGAAGAGACGGGTGTCTCGCCTACCCCTTTTCAATTGCTTGATCAAAGACCTGTAAACTTTGCGACGTTGTGCATAAAAGAGTATGTATTATATCTACTCAGCTACGAAATCACTTCAATTGATGTGATGTAATGGACAGATATAGTACCTCGTCAATTTTCGCAGTCAGTCAAAGAATCTACCACTATTCGATCACCCAAACTAATATTTTTACTATTTATAAAGACATAAATTCTACAGATAGCGGCAACGTTTACAGGTATTCTGAAAACACGAAACGCTTTCGCGATGTAATCGAAACCTAGCGCCATCTATTGGTATAAAGTGGAATTAATGTCCCGAAACAAAGTTTTTTTTTATGTCATAGGTGGCAGACGACCAGACGGATCACCTGATGGTAAGCAATTGCCGCCGCCCATGGACACCCGTGACACCAGTGGAGTCACAAGTGCGCTGTTAACCTTGTAACTCTCCTTTTTCCCCGGATTGCTACGCTTCGGCATGAATGGGCCGGCTCGACCGGAGTGATACCACGGCCTCACAGAAAACCGGCGTGAAACAGCACTGTGCTGTTTCGCTGCGTCAGTGAGGGTACCGGAGGCCCAATCCTGGGGAAAGGTTAGCAGTGCACTTTTGACTCCACAGGTGTCGCGAGCGGCAATCGATCATCATCAGGCAATCCGTCTGCTCGTCTGCCACCTATAACATAAAAAATCCATTTTGCGTCTACCTAAAAATAGCAGAACAAAAATCACAGTGTACAAAGGCCTTTAAAAGCGTCGGCAGTTTGCATTGCTTGTTATTTGAGCATTTTTTAAGCTTCTCCTTGGGCCCCTAGCTAATCCATCACCGTCGAAGGCAGGACCTCGTTATCATAATGAATTAGCGCCGACGTCCGTCATAACATCACGAGCTGATCAACACTGAGGAAGGTTTGATTAGTAGGTTTTCAACCCCTGACACGAAAATAAAAAGGCCGTTACGCGTTTAAGGTAGGGACCGCAAACTAGGAAGAGGTACTACATAATTAATATGTACGGAGAATAAGAAGGTTCGTCACCTTAAGGTAAATTTTCGCTTGCACGGCAAGAATCAGTTATACTAACAGACCGATTTAAAAAGTTCTGCCAACCTTCTTTAAATTTTCTTTACATCAAAAGGCGACATTAATTATGTTGCTATAAGCAAATCTGAACTTTCTGATCTAACAGTTAAGTATAATTTTCTGTGCAATAGGTATTACTCAGAAACTTACGAAAATGCTAGAGCTAATAAGTGCTCATAGCAAAAAACCAAACTAGTTAATTTGAAAACTGACGAAATTTTTCGTTCTTTTACTGTACAGAGGAAACTTCTCGTAGGGACGGATGTTACAGAGGACGCATTTCAACGTCTTCAGGAACAATTTCTAATTCGAATAAATAATCAGAAAAAAAAATTACTAACGGCCACACTCAGAGACGTCATTTAAGCAATGTTCATTATCTCTAGTGCCTATCGGTAGTCTTTATGCGTGTCAAAATCAGAGTCAATATTTTTTCTTAAGTAGCCGACTAAGTTAATCAATGACTCTAGTGCGGCAGATACACAACATAGATATGAGTACTGACTTAGGTACATTGCTGGCTGAAATTTTTAGCGCATGAGAGTTTAGCGCATTCACGCCAAAAGCGGTCACTTTTGGCATGAATCAATTTTTTGCGAACAAAAACCCCTACGTTTAAACCTTTTATTAAGCTATTTAAGGTGCCAGACCTTAAATAGCTTAATAAACAGCTTTCAAGGTGTCTTCATGCATCGTTTCAAGGATAAAACACATGCGCCAAAAATCTGTTTCTTTTCACTAAATGTTACTGCAGAAATAAGATGGGATGGGATGGGAATATTAAACCCCCTGATCTCACAATATGGCTAAAAATTACAACATTTTAAAACTTCTACTCCGCTTCCTATGTTCTACATTAGAAGAACGAAGAAGCCAGGTAATCCACCTGGACATACCTACTTCCATTAGGGGCTATCGTCTCTAGATTGTTGGTCTTACAAATGCAATTATCTTTCCAGTTAGGCACGCGGACAATTAAGCGAATCTCCGCTCCGCATCTTACGGATACTATAGTAAAAGGTGTTTGTTTAATAGAGATGTGATAATAATCGATTTAATTTGACATGATCGTAACATAATCGATTTAATAAATCGGTTTTCAGCATTGGTTGGAAGGTATAAGATGTTATATGTGTTCGGTATTTGATGTAGTGTAGAGTAACTGGTTTTAATACTTCTTTTTTTTTAATATGACCTAGCTCTAAGATAGTTGTTGACGATGAACTGTATATTAACTTAAAGCGCTGGTTTAAAGGATGCTAATAAAAAGTGGCTGATATTAGCAAAGCAATGTATTCTTGTTCAATCGACATAAGACATCAAGAAACAATAAACAAAACAATAATAAATCAAAATGAATAAAACAAGTATAAAAACATAAACATTATAAAAGAGGCTGGTCCAGCCGTCGACCCTCAACAATAGTCAAGTAACTTATTGAGATTACGTAGGTAGTCAACAGTCGAAGTCAGTCAAAGTCACAGTGACTCAATAAAAGACGATGTTTTACGTTTTATTGACCTACGGACTCGGCGGATATCACTCCAAAAGCAATTGCGGGTTTTAAGACTCTATTAGGTCCAAGCAAGTTGTCACGAGACAACTCGATCGACACACAATAGCAGTGTTAAAAACGATACAATCCAACGATTCTTATTATTAGAATCACTTTGCGGCACTTCACTGCACAAATAAACACTACATTTGTACACTAAAAACCACTAGACACTAATTTAAACCTACCCGCCGAATCCCTTTAAACATTTCATACCTAATATGAAAGCGCTGTCAACTTCTTTTTCTCTGTTCATTCGCTGTTTGCCTTCATTGATACTTATTCATTTTAAGACATTTTAAGGAAAAATCTCTACGTAAATAGTAAAATAACATCAACATTTTATTATTTTCAAGGTAAATCTTAAAATATGGTTCTGCTAATTCGTAATTATTGTTAAAAGTGATAACTTTTAACAAGATCCAGTCAGCCTTTTTAAAGATAACTACTACTTTACTAGTAAAACAACGTTAGATCATTTTAACCTATTCAGCATTTTCTATTCATAAAATTCAATAAATTTTTCGTGTCAATATTCTCTCGCTCGACACAAAATAGAAATAAAGGTTTTAATTAGTTTAACGTGTAGGTACTACCTGTGTTTATACTTCCATTAGCGGTCAACGTCCCTGGATTGTTGGTCCAACAATGCAATTATCTTTCTAGTTAGGCACGCGGACAATTAAGCGGATCTCGGCTGCGCAACTTGCGGAGATTTTAATAAAAGGTGCCTTCTCGTAGAGATGTGAAAACCACGTTGAATACATTTTTCAACGTGGTTTTCACATCTCTACGAGAGGGCACCTTTCAATTCTTTACATTTACGAAAAATCTATTATTCCTCTCTATATCTTATTTGCGATCGAATCGATTGACTCCTCTGTAGTTTTTTGATCACTGACATAAATTAAAAAGTCGGAGGTTATCGACCCTGGATTGTTTGTTTGTCCGTATCATGGAAATAACTTGCTACTTACTTAGTCAATTAGGCTCGCGGATTCCGCAACTTGCCGAGCATCGATAATCGGAGTTACGGAGCTTTAAGGACCATGAGAAGTGGACTAGTCGAAGTAGAAAATCGAAAATCGAATCGAACTGTCGACCCCGATGCGTCAGTTTAGGACGCAACCGGAACAAAACGCTAAGATGATGATAATGATTTAAAAACTTTTTTTTATTCATGAAGAAACGTTTTTTTTATTGATACGATGGAGAGGGCTATGCTCGGAGTCTCCCTGCGTGATCGTATCAGAAATGATGAGATCCTCAGGAGAACTAAGGTCACAGACAAATAAAGGATTGCATGCCTCAAGTGGCAATGGGCTCGAGTCCGAGTGAACCGAATGATCCGAATGAGCGGAATGATCCGATGAGCCGAATGATCCGAATGAGCTGAATGATCCGAATGAGCGAAATGAATCATGGATCTATCTGAGAGTCAATGTTCCAAATGAATCGTTTCACTGTTCCGCATCTCTGCACTGTTCTAGATGCAAATGTTCCAATCTTTTGAAAGATATGATTTTGCCAGGTCTAATTGATGCCGGTGTTTGATAAAAAATGTGATTATTTAATCGATTTTTCATGTTATATGAGTAGAGCGCTACGTCCCTACATTATCCCCGTTTTTATTACGTTCAAATGTTACTCGTTAAATTGTGGGGGGATGAGCAATTTTTATGAAAAAAGTGATGTACGTATGCAACAGAATGTGGCAACGATATAAGTGCTTTTTACTTTTGTACCCAAACGTAAAACAATATCTACCTTCTTATATGGCTATTAAGAGCGTACTCTTATACGAGGTAAAGCCTAAGTATAAAGATAACTACTAGTTTTTTTTTACATTATTGCGGACATACGAGTAGACGGTTCACCTGATGGTAAGTGATTACCCCCGCCCATTGACATCTGCAACATGAGGCATCAATGCTAAGGGAGAAAAAAGCTCTTTCCTTGAAGATCACCAGGTCGTATCTGTTCGGAAACACCATCGTTGGTATCTG
Source organism: Marasmia exigua (assembly GCA_019059595.1). Taxonomy (NCBI): domain Eukaryota; kingdom Metazoa; phylum Arthropoda; class Insecta; order Lepidoptera; family Crambidae; genus Marasmia; species Marasmia exigua. The sequence continues at coordinate 14,429,574 of CM032473.1, forward strand.
ATTACTACGGGCGGTAAAAAGTGGCGTGAGAACCGCCCTGAGATGGAATAAAAACCATTCAGTTGATGTGGATGGAATTTGAAGTTCTGGCGTGATGTATGATGGTGAAAATTGCAGCTGGAATAAGGCCGAACAGCTCCTCGGATCACTCCCGATTGCAGATGCGATATACAGATAGCGATGCTACATCTCTACACAGTGTCAAAGGATCACCATTATTATCATCATAAGATCCCTATTACTGTTGGAGAGGCTGGTTCTTATCGTGGAATAAAATAGTTAAACATTTTCGTATTTTATTGATTAAGAAAAAGTAATAACAGACAGTGACACATTGACACTCAAAGTTTTTATATGGTAATAGTTAATATGGTTTAACAATTGAGAACCTCCGCCTTTTTTCAGACGGATCGGAAAATAAGTATAATAATGACCGACTGGAAGCCGCAGCAGAACAGACCAAGGCGAAGTCCTGAGAAGAGATGGTGGTAATGGTGGATCTTAAGGCGATGAAATGGTTTACGAACTGGAGACGGAAAACCAGGGTTTGTCGCGCTTGGCAGCCCATAGTAAGTAGAAGCAGCCAAGATCCACAAAGGGTTATAGCGCCGAAGAAAGTAAAGTGAGTAGAAATGGATATCTGCGTAGTGAAGGTCACCACAAAAGCATAGACTTAGAATAGTGAATGCTAGAAAGTGACATGCCGGAGCTCGAACTTGATACCTACTATCTTAGGCTTTAAATGAATTGATTGGTTGATTGTCGCAACGAGTAAAATACCTACGTACAGTCGCCTACAATGAAATGTATACACCTCGACTCTTAAGACAGAATAATAAAGTGTATATTTGAATGAGGTTCTATAAGTACTTATTAGTGCACGAGATTGTACTTGAATACTTAATTACCATTTTTGCTTTGGCGTAAGGTATTTTCTTCTTCTTTAAACCATACTCAACAGTTTTAGTAAGAGTATTGTGCACTGCTCGTGTGCAGTTAAAATATAATACCCTTCATATGGGCTCAAAAGTATTAATGGGATTGAAGGTTTATGTCACTAATTTAAGAAATATTTATAATGATTTGATTAAGCTTTACACGAGCAGTGTGTCGAGCCTGTGTGAATCGGACGAGGGGAGCCGGGGGTACCTCGAAGAAATACCCTAGTTACATGTGTGTTTTTGGCAGTCCCTTACCGACTTTTTGATCTGTGCATGCTGTGGCAGCCTTTAAGTAAGGCAACACTATAACATGTAGATAAACAAATAAGGTCATCCATGTAAGGTGTATGCTTTGTTGGTTGTCCTTAAATAAATAATATAGGTAAGTAAAAGAAATCCCTTTTGATATTTGTTTAGTCCCGAAAAGGACATTAGGGCACACTAGCGACACCAATTTATTTAAATTGTTAGCAACTAAATCGGTTATCTTTTTAACAATTTCGAAGCTGCAGGCTCTCGGAAAACTTGATATTAAAATTTGATACTTACATGTGTATACCTTTTGGGTCGGTTTTTGTACTCGAAATTTTCGCCAAAAATGGCCTCTAATGGCGTTAATCCAAATCGAGTGCAAATATGATCAAAAAGTACTGCACAATTATTAAATAAAGAGTATACCTAAATGTTTGCTTAGACTCCCGCTCCGAAATTGCTTAAAAATATCCGGTTTAGAGGCTAACAATTTAAATCGATTGGTGTCGCTAGTGCTACCCTTCGCCTTAAGGTGACGGGTAGGGCTCACTAGTGACGCCAATCGATTTTAATTTTAGCTACTAAACCGGATCTAGTTTAAACAATTTCGGGGTTACAACCTCTTGGCAAACACTTATATTATTTATTAAATAACCATGCACAAATGTTGGGTCCGTTTTTGTACGCAAAAAATGGATTCATGCCAAAAGCGGCCACTTTTGGCGGTAATCCAAAATTCGAATGCAAAAGGGGACCAAACAGTTAACTATAAGTATTAAATAAATAGTATAGGTGTTAGCCGAGAGGTTGTAACCCCGAAATTGTTTAAAATAGATCCGGTTTAGTAGCTAAAAATTAAAATCGATTGGCGTCGCTAGTGTGCCCTACCCGTCACCTTAACACTACTTGCAGATGCCCGGGGCGTCGACCTGTGACGTTAGCAAAAAAGATAAAACCGTTGTTTTTCTACCTAGAGTAAACTGGCATAATTCGGTGATAGGAAGTTTCGAAGCGTTTCATTCAATCACCCGTTTTAAATTGAACTTTATACTAACGCAATAAAGCTTCTTTACGTATGAAAAAAAATGTTTATTGTGCAACGGAGATAGCAACAATAATTTCTGGGTTTCCTTTACAAAATTTCATGTTATCACCGAATTATGCAAGTTTACCCTACACGAGTTTCAGCGTGGCGTGTCACGTTACGTAGGAGCTAAATTAAATTCTCTACGTTTAGCTACAAGGATCAGCAGTAATATTACTTTGTTTAAAACTAGTGGCCCGCCCTCATTTCTTTTCGGGAGATTAGTTCCACTTTGTACCAATAGATGGCACTATGTGTCGATTACGCGTTGTAATCGTTATAAGCGTTGCCGCTGTGGCTAGTAGGATTTACTGATTTACCTTTTTATAAATAGTATGAATAGAGAAGGTCGGTATGTCGTAGTTAGGATAGAATAATCCGCCGTATTACTTAACGGCTAGCTGTTATCAAATACAGGGCCGTTTTGATATGCTTAAGTACAATGATTAGCCGGATTGACATTCTTCAATTAGGGGGCTCCTTTTAGCCGCATAGTACTACTTACTAGCTCAGAAACTCGGTCCTTTGTCGGATAGTTATTTCATTGATCCATATTGAAAGAATAGCAATTCTTTAGTGTGCACCTGACGATTGTTCATAAACACTGACAAATTTGATACGTTTTCTTTGTTTAATTCACTCATAACTTGGCAAATTAGCGACACATTTTCAGTACCCAACGCTATTTTTATCATATACCAAGCAGCGCCACGAGTGTTAAAAATCAGAACTATAAACTGTCAACGTGGCGGTTAATCTCTCGTTTTACTACATTATGGCTAGCCGTGTTGAATAACTTAAGACGCTGAATACATTCCGGCGGTTTTTTATTCAGCCGCATTCAATGCGGCCTATCTTTGAACCGCCGCTTTTCAAAACAGCCCTATTTTTGATAACAGCTAGCCGTAATGTAATACGGCGGATTATACAGCCCGACAGATAGATGGGAGTGCTACGTGCTGTTTATGAACAGAGAGGACTTACAATGCAACTGTCCCGTAATGAACGAGAATCTATCTATCGAATCCATACGAAACAGACGCAAGCGCTTGCTAAAGGGACGTAGATAAAAATAAAAAGTTAGATGAATTGTTTCGCTGTAGGCCTTCTACTCAGCTGACGAGGTAATGAGAAAGCACTCAAAAAGCTTCAGTCAATTATGAGTTTATATTAACCAGAGTATTATTACTTTCTCACTTACTCTATGGTTTATAACATTAGATAATGATCATGAAAGATGAGTAGGTAAATAGGTAGGTAAGTCTTCCTCCCCCCACGCCTGGGAAGGAACGTGTAGTCAAAGTTCATCTACTATCATCACTTATCATCATCATAACATCACTTGTCTCTTTCCCACTTCGGCGAAGAAGGGAGCGCCGTCGCAAAAACAAATAAAATAAAGGTGTATAGGTAAAACTTTACATTCCTGTAACCATCGCTCCTAACAACGATTCTAAACAACGTTTGTACTACGACTTTTGGAATCGAAATCATTCAATCATCAATCATCGAAAATTATTTAGGATTTCCTTACAAAATGAACAAGTTACATATATAAATGAAAAGTTATGCCCAAAGTCAAAAAAACAATTTTTCAAGAATGATTAATGCAAGAGGTGGTTAATAGGTTATTCATAAATGTAGTGGGGGTGTAAGGGGTTCTGCTCAACATCTTACGAGACCCAAGTCAACCTCACGTGGCGCACCCTGCTGCACAACGGAAGAGGCTCAGACGTCCCCCATCAACCCGCACTGGGCCCGCGTGATGGGTGTAGGCCCGAACCGCCCTATAATTATCATCGGGGCAGGCCTATGTCCAGCAGTGGACGTTTATTGACTGAAATGATGATAATGATGAATCATAAATGTTTGTCAAACCTTTGTTACCTACAACGGCGTTAGAAAGCAATTTTCATTCTTTTTTCGAAAATTTTTTACGACATTTTTTGTTTTGAACGTCAAAACTGCTCTATAGCACCATTTTAGCGACAAAGGTTTATTGAAAGTTCATAAATAAAACCCTAACCCTCTTATTACAAACAATTACTCTGATACCGACTTTAATCCTAAACTAACAAGTTCATGATTTTTACGGAATAACAATAGTTCTTAATTTTTTATTACAAATCCTCGACTAACCATCGACCACTTACTTACCGCAGGATAGTGTCAAAATTGATCGAATCATTCAATCATTCGTTCAGTGACGTTTCGTTTTACATAACCTTGTTTTGTTGTCTGAAGTAAAAAATATTTTGAAATGTTTTAAGCCAACAATAAATTACAATATTGTGTTAAGTAAGGTGTCCAAGAATATGATCAGGAATTGCTTATATTTTTGGGATCAAATCCAAAAAATAAGTTAATTACTGTCTTACAAAGAACTTACCGTAAATCGGAAAGAACTGTCACATGGATAAACAGTCATTGTCACTGAATTGATATTTTGAGGTTATTATATTAGTACTCATTTTAAACTAGGGTTTCGGGTGGTTTAACATTAGTACTATAGTTGATATACTAACTAACGTTAAACTTAGTTTTTGTAATTATGTTTATTCTAGTTCTTCAATTATTTTTGGTACTGATCACACTACTTATCTTAAACCACGTTTTGAAATAAAAGGGATAAATGTTTATCTACCAATAGTTTAGGTACACTCTGTATAATCATGCTACGTAACGTACACCTATTGCAATGAACTTAGTAACAATGCTTTTACTATAATTTCTGTGGTAACACAACCCTAAACAGTTTCGCTATTCTCGGCAAATCTACCCACGCACGTCTTTCTCTCTTATTCAATTACTGCCTCTTGAGAATAATAACCTCCTATTAATATAAGTAGGTAACAGTATGTTCGGCAACATATAAAAAGGATTATCATGTCAGGCTTCGTTCATATGAACTTAATGAATTAATATGACGAAATACCCAAGTAACTAACATACCTTCTTCTTCTTTCTTGGAACTGCTAAGGTATGGAACAAGCTGCCGGCTTCTGTATTCACAGAGAGCTACAATTTGAGTGTCTTTAAGTCGAGAGTGAATAGGATTCTTCTGGGTAAGCACGCTACATCTTAGACCTTATTGTCACTTTCCATCAGGTGTGAATAGGTCAAGTGCAAACCCATTTAATTAAAAAAAAAACACCTTTGTTAGCAAAACCAAGGCTAAAACGGCGTTATAGAGCAGTTTTAAAGTTTGAAACAAAAAAAAACATACAACATTTTTTAATTTGGAATGTAAACTGATTTATAACACCGTTTTAGTTAATAAATGTTTAACAAACATTTATGAAAAATATTTATAAAATTCATAGTCCCTTATTTTCTTACAACATGGTATAAAGATGATTTCATGATATAATGTTAGTATCATAGACTTAAGAGGCCGCCTTATGGTTAATATGCAGGTAGTATGTTTTTACGTGGTAGTATAATTTTGTGGATCTGCTGATGATGGAAGGTAAACTCCTTAACGTTAAGGAGTTAAAGGATAACTCTTCCAAAACTGTACTCACAATTAGTTTGTTAGTTATTTCGCGGGGGTGTAAGAAGGAAGGGCCAAAAAATGAGACAGCAAAAAAGCTTGAAAAAAAATTTCTGCGAAAAATCCCTATTGAATAATTGAATGTTGTATTAAATTACGATAGTATTGGGCGCTGACTTCGGTAAAACCCTTTCTCGAGTGTACTGTTATAAAATGTTATTTGAAGTGTATAAAGTGTTAAAAATATTATTTTACACTTTTTAGTTCGTGGTGGTCGAAATAAGGTGATCCGGCAGAGAACCAAAGACATCGACATTATTCACTGGATTAGCAAGCTTAAGTGGCAGTGGGCTGGCCATATTAGCCGCAGAACTGACAACCGATGGGGTAAACGAGTTCTAGAGTGGAGACCGCGTCTTGACAAACGTAATGTAGGGACGATCTGCGCAGGATGGCTGGTAAGAGCTGGATGCGAGAAGCCATGGATAGATCACAGTGGCGAACAATTGGTGAGACCTACGACCAGCAGTGGACTGCGATAGGCTGATGATGATAAGTTCCTGGTTTTTTCGAAGAAAAAAAACCGCCTTCAAAATCCACGTTGTTCGCGCATTTTGAAACAAGAGGGCGCCAGGTTATTGATTGCACCTGGGCGCTCCTTGGGTTAGAGCCGCGCCTGCTAGCAGATATAGGTAGTCGATGACTCTTCCTAGTTTGTGGATAGTCCCGAGCACAAACTAAGAAGAATATACTACGTCGCGTGCAAAAATACTCTAAAAAGGTAGGAGCTCTACACTTTAGTAGGAACCTGCAATACTACAGTTAATCATCAAAAAATATAAGTCACGTAACTAGCTATTATGACTAAGTATCTAGAGCCAGTAACTAACGAACACTAGTAAACATTTTCAACTACATTACTTTATGTATATTGTTTTAAACTTTCATGGTCACTAACATTAGAATAGTTAAGTACGGGATTTCTACCATATGCACCATACGCCGTGTGGTCCCCGGCAGAGTAGAATAGGCCACCCTCACTCTTACCGAGGTGTCGTAAAAGGCGACTAAGGTAAAGCTCCTGGCATGATCATCAGCACCCAGACAAGGAAAACTGTGCATTTATATCAAAACCCTCGCCAACCCGTCTGCCAAGCGTGGTGAGTATGGCAATTACCCCTCATGTGATTGAGGGCGGCCCGTGCCCCAGCAGTGGGGACTTAAATGGGCTGATGATGATGATCTACAGTCAGCATCAAAATGGTCTTAGCATGCAAACCTTTAAACTATATGTCATTTTGTTCAAGAACAATTTACAACCAATGAAAGTTCACCTGTGCTAAAAGTAATTTCTCAAATGCTCAGATATTTTTTCAGCCCACTATAGCGATACTATAACTATGGTGAACTCCTTCGCTACTGGCCGTATTAACACTATGCCAATTATTAAAAAGAAAGAAGTTTTTAAATTTTTGAATAGTGACGGTTGTCAATGTGATTACTAACAGAGCTGATGCTGGGCAATTATATAGTGATCTGTAAAACGTAGTGATTACATTCTCTTTGGTGATGCTGGTCACTCTTGCAGTTTGACTCGTTGGAGATAGAGGGTACAATTAGTCCGACCTCCGGATGGCGCTTATCGAATAGCAGTCACTCTCGGAGGAGTCGCGTCCGCGGAACAACTCGAGCGAGTGCCAATTATTGTGTTAACCCCTTTTTATTTATTTATTTATTCTTTATTGCACAAGAAAGTAAAGTACAATTGGCGGACTTAATGCTATACAGCATTCTCTACCAGTCAACCATTAGGCGATGCAGAAATATGTATGACGGCTAACTAAATTTATATCCATAAACATACATGTGAGTAATATATAATATGACTAAATATACATACATAACCATACAATACAATAAACCTACTTATACTACAATTAACTCATAAAAAAAAACAAAAAAAAACAGAAGCGACGAATACCGGCTAACCTACATTGTAAGCATTAAAGGGTTGAAACAGACACAATACATCTTGCCACAGCAGTCATAAAAACAAGGAATAAAAAAGTTAAGTTAAATTTCTAGTGAGCGGACAAAATTATCACGAACTGAATGCTTGAATGAAAATTTGGTGGAGGACTTTTTGATGTCATCAGGTAGCGAGTTCCAGAGCCTGATGGCAGACAGGGTGAAGGAGTTCCGTAGCCAAATGGCAAAAAACGGAACCCTTATAGATTCGTCATGTCTGTCCATCTGTCCGTCTGTCCGTCCGTCCGTATGTCACAGCCACTTTTCCCCGAAACTATAAGAACTATACTATTGAAACTTGGTAAATAGATGTATTTTATTAACCCCATCACGAAACCCTATTACCTACACAAAATTTGGAAAAATTAAAAAAATTAGGAGGGTCTCCATACTTGAAACTGAAACTCAATTTTTTATCATCAAACCTATACGTGTGGGGTATCTATGGATAGGTCTTTAAAAATGATGTTGAGGTTTTTAACATATTTTTTTCTAAATACAATTCTTTGAGCAAGAGACGCTCCCAAAGTGTTAAATTGTGTCCCATCCCCCTCTAACTTATATAATAAATGAATTATAAAACTGAAAAAATATATGATGTACATAATCATGAAAACTTACAACGAAAATTGGTTTGGACTAGATCTAGTAAGTTTTTTTTTTTGATACGTTATAAACCGTAAACCGCAATTTACCTTCCATATATCTTACTTGCTGCTACGGAACCCTTCATGGGCGAGTCCGACTCGCACTTGGCCAGTTTTTTTGCAGATTTCCTTGGAATATACGTACATACGTTCTTTTATCTGTTCTTCTTTGCGGCATCACAGCGCGACAAAACCTACCAAATGGAGAATTGTCATACTGAATTCCAAAATTGAGTTAGATTTCAAAACAAATGACCACAATTACCTATATTTTATTTTATTAACTTGTACCAATAAAACAGTCTGTTCTCGCAATTCCCAAGACATTATGGTAGGTAGGTGGTACACTGTAGTAAATAAAGTACCTGCGTAAGACTATCGATTTTAACAATGATTTCCTCTGGGATTTACAAGTCACAGAACGACTTCAATTGAAGCGTAATAGCACTTCAGGTAAATTACATCGAAGGAAGGTGGATCTACAACCTTATTGTTTGTTACATAAGGTTCGAAGATGTTACTTTTCATTGCAATTTGTCTACAATATTGCGACTCCCTTATAATTTACATCGGCTGGTTTTTCAGCTTTGAACTTCCTAGCCCCTATTAATATCAGATACAAAATACCTACATCATTATCATATCAGCCTAATAGACATCCTCTGCTGGAGATAGGCCTCCCCCAATGTTCTCCAAACAGATCGGTCCTGTGCCGCCCGCATCCAATAGATTCCCGCAATCTTCACCAGATCGTTGGTCCACCTTGTACCTACTAATACTTACGCTTGTTTCAAAGCCCTATGTTGTCCCAGTACTGTAGGTACTCCATGGTACCTAGCTCCTGTCCAATATTGGTTCCTGTGTAGGTATCCAAAGGCGATGGTCGTTAAGAACCGTCCTGGGGTTCTGGTTACGGTTGGAGTCCACCAAGCAACCTTGTTTCCTACAACCTACAAATGATAAGGTGACGACCATGATGGTTTCCCCTGGAATGAAAGTTAATCCACCTTATTATAAATCGCGATCTTAAGTTATTACCGAACTCATGTCATCCCGTTCCAACAATCAATGTTAAAAGGGGCTGGCACGAATTTTGTTGCAGGATTATCCTTAGTTCGCGATTGTATATAATGAGGGGGAATATCATGATTGAAACAAATTCCCTTAGGATAAGTAACAAAATGTGAATACCAAAGAAAACGTTAATATAGGTATAAGGTAAATACTCGTATTTATTAAAGAAGCTCTGCGTAGGTAGCAAGGATAATTTGTTTGCCTTGATCCCAAATACCGTGGGAGAATTTGATGAAACCGCCCACGATCTAAATTAGCTTTTATTACTAATTAGGCCTGATTCGTCCAATCTTTATCCAACGATAAATCTATGGTATAGCGCAGGTATGTGAAGTGTTAAATAAAAATCCACTCTACCAAGTACTCATCCAACAGTCCACGCCTATTCCAATGGTAAATCGTTAAACCGCCAATTATGACAGAATAACTTGACTGACCGGATGGCGCAATTGGTAGTGACCCTGCCTCTTACGCCAAAGGTCGTGGGTTCGATCCCCACCCTGGACAAACATTCGTGCGATGAACACTTGTGTTTGTTCGGTGTCTGGGTGTAATATATGTATTTAAGTATATATTTGTGTTCCTCCATTGTCTGATATCTGTAACACAAGTGCTTAAGCTACTTAGTACGGAATCAGGTCAACGTATGAGATGTTGTGAGAATTATTATTATTAAAATCCTAATAATTTAAAACGGCGTTGTCATCATCACAGCTGTTTTTGACTTTTGACATTACCTGTAAGTATTACCCTACTTAAGATAAATACCGGGATTCGGCGGGTAGGGCTAAAACAAGCCGCGTGGGCTGATGCAATTTAAAGTTTTTAAATTATCTCTACATAGTGAATATTGCATACTTCAGAATAGTATTGTATGACATTATTGTAAATTGACAACGAAGGCATCTTGGTAAAGTCTACAGTGTCCATTTACTTGCATCTACATTAGCAACTTTGTTAAGTTCAGTATTCTGAAAATCTTGTTTTATACTTTTTCAGCGTCGTTTTTGTCGTAGTTGGGTTTTACTTTTTTTTACTTTTTTTATTCAAATATGACAACTAGTGAACAACCATACACAGAGGTCGAAATCATAACCCTCCTTTTTGCTTCGCCGTAGTTGGGTTAAAAATACTAAATGGATGATTCACGATACCAAAATAACGGCGTATTATATTTTCAGTATAACCTACTTACTTAACTATTATTACCTTTGTGACGGTGATTCACCGGTTGAAGCAATTACTTGGATTTAAATCGGATATAGCCTCCGGGCTTTCCATCCTTCTATTAATTTACTCAGACAGCTCTCGTCTTTGAGATAGATTTCTAAAGAAATTGTCTTATCATGTCTTTATTGGATTAATGGAGGTGGGCGAAATAATAGACAGGTAACCGTAGTAAGTTTAAGTAACCATATTTAACCATTTAAAAATGGAATGTTCATGACATTTTACTTCTAACTTCACGCTTGCCACGACAAACAGCAAGCTCACTAACGTGTGGATGGGTGTTCACCTGTTTGTGTTTACCAGAGTGAGAGTAACTTCAAATGATGCTCTGCTCTGCTCTTAGGAGCGTTAACAGGGCATTATGCAACGAACAAAATGCTGATGAAGATGAACATAACATCGAACAGCGACTGCAGAGCATGCAAGGAGGAGACGGAAACCATAGAACATCTTTTATGTGGATGCGACTCACTAGCCAGAGGCAGAATGTGTCTTCTAGGTAACGCTTATCCTAAACCAGGACTACAGGCACTTCAATCCGAAAGACATCGTGACGCTGATGAAACGAATCTTTCGTGAGTAGGAGCGCAAAAGGTAGGGGGGGTACAAAAGATCCCTTAGGGTCGACGTGCCCCATGAAAATGACCCCCTAACAGATAAGATAAGATAAACTTCAAATGATTCATCTAATTAAAACCCTCAACATAAAATTAAAAAGTCGACAAATATTGTCGCGTAGGAGGTAGGGGGGGTCTCTACATATTAGCCTAACATTTTGTTAAAGGACACATTTTATAGGTAGGTAAGGAGAGATCCCCCATCATCATCATCAGCCCATTTAAATCCCCACTGCTGGGGCACGGGCCTCCCTCAATCACATGAGGGGTAATTGCCATACTCACCACGCTTGGCAGACGGGTTGGCGAGGGTTATGATATAAATGCAGAGTTTTCCTTCTCTGGGTGCTGATGATCATGCCAGCAGCTTAGGTAGGTAAGGAGAGATCCCCCGACGCGACAATATTTAAGCAAAAATGTTGTCAACAGCAGTTTTTATTTATTTTTGGACTTTTTTAATTTACGTCAAGGGTTTTTTAATTTTTTATTTATTTTTTATTTTAGCCTCTCTATTTTTTATTTTATTAAGTACAATTCAGTTCCCGCTTTAAATAGACACCCCACCCCACTCAAGTATCTACTTATATATTATAATTTATTATTTCGCCATTTTATGGGGGCGGCCATCTTGGATCAATTTCCATCTAACATAGCTAAGAAAACTCCCGATCAATTCACCTTTCAAACAAAAAAAAACGAAATCAAAATCGGTTCATCTCTTCGGGAGCTACGATGTCACGGACACACACACACACACACAGACATGTCAAACTTATAATAACACTCGTCGATTTTTCGTCGGAGGTTAAAAATAATATTTAGGATTTTAGGACTCACGGTTTTTTTAACCTGGCTGGATACGCTTACGTGTCATAATGTAAACGCCTGATGAATCCACCTTCTTACTTTTCCTTTATCATAAAACACGATCTAAGAATGTTACGGAACAAAACTTGCTCTAGAAACTACTAACATTGCGTTTTGGAAGGGAATGTCATGAGCTTTATTAATTTTTATTTATTTCAAAATCCACAGCTCTTAATATAAGATACACCATGTAAAAAGTTATGCACTACCTACTTAAACCTATGACGGATTATAAATACATTCACAAACTTAATTCTATAAATTCAACAGACAAAGGGCAACAAAAATGCAAAAGGAAAAACAGAAAAAAAAAATAACTTTAGATCGTGTATTGAAGTCGATGGTCTTACAATAAAGCCAAATATTTTAACTCTCCTTTGTCCAATAAAGTGTATCTATCCATCTAGAGGTGAAAGTTTCCTCCACAAAGGTATTAGCCAACTCTGGTGAACAAGACCCTCGCCGAAAGTTTTATGCTACAACCCGGTATCGTAGGTAATGGCCGTTTTATCGCATAGTTATTATTTCGGATGCGGACGTAAGTACCTATAGCTCGGAGTTACGTAAGCCCCGAACTTGGCTAGTTTCCGATCTTGGCCGTAACATGACCGGCCATTATCGGAGATACGAAATTGTAGCTACATAATATACCTGAGTAAAGTCAGCAAAGCCTTAAGGCTATTTAGATAGGACTACACTTACACGCTAGTCTACTAAGCAGAGGTCGAAATTAGGTAGAGTTATTTATGAATTTGCATCGAAATGTCAACATTTCGTTGCAAATTGCCCTACCAATAATGCCCGACGCCAATCTATTTGAATGTTGGGTCCGTTTTTGTATGCGAACAATTTTTCGCGACGCGTGTGACTGATTCCTCGGGCGCAGAAGCTTCCCCTGCATAGAGGGCTGTTGGTAGCGCCTAGGGTGTAAAGGTGTTTATTTAGGGGACAGTGGCCCGTGATTTTCCCCATTATTATTGTGAGGTTTTTCCTACTGAGGTTTAGAAGTCGTTTTGTAAGCCGCGGGTCTTATTTAGGTAGTGCGATTTTGGATCGCCTAGAGTCCATGGTTTGCATTCATCGTTTGTTCTATAGGTCAATGGATAACTGGCGTAAGTGAATGTGCGCCGACCACTGTTGTTTCCGCTCCTCTTTTTACCAACTGGTCCGCGGCGTCATTACCCATTGATCCGCTATGCCCCTTCATCCATTGCAGGATGATGTGATTGTTTGAGCTGAATTCATTTAAAGCTTTGTGGCATTCAGCTCTTAGTTTACAATTGTTAGTTTGTTGTCTGAAGCCATGAGGACATATGCATTATCTGATAATTTTTTTATTGAATTTCTTGTCGAAAATATATTGGTTGTGTGTTCTGTCGCATGGCGCGGCTATAAGTGGTTCGTGTACAATTATTCTGCTTAGTATAGCAGTGTGTTGGCTGTTGTGGTTTTTTCCCCAGAGTCCCCGATAAATGAGTCTAGCAGCCGACATCGCTGCCTCCTGTTGTATGTAGATGTCTAGGGGTGTGATGTGTAGTGCAATCTCCAAAGCTGCCGTGGGTGTGGTTCTCATGCAACCACTTGCACAAGAGCACTCCAGGCGTTGGAAGCGTCCTAGCTTAGTGATCACAGTCCGGAATTCCGTCCTAGTAGACTAGAGCCCCATACGTCAGCATGGGTCTTATGAGTTTTGTAGAGCCATAGTGTTATTTTCGGTGATAGCCCCCATCTGCTACCAATCATTTGTTTGCATTGGTAGAAAGCAATGGTGGCTTTGTTCAGTTTGTAGTCAAGGTGTTTATTCCACAACAATTTGTTGTCTAGTATTATACCTAAGTACTTGACCTCTTCTGTTAATTTTAGTTGGGTGTTGAAGAGTTTAGGGAGCTTGTAAGGTCCAAGAACTCTCTTGTTTGTAAACATCACCAGTTCGGTCTTAGTTGGGTTTACGGAGAGCTTGTGTGTGGTGCTCCAGTTTTTGATAATTCCGAAGGCTTTACTCATGAGGTCACATAAAGTGCCTTCGAAGTTTCCTGATATGAGGATGGTTAAATCGTCTGCGTATCCCACCGTGTAAAGGCTTCTGTTGTTGAGCTCTGTGACAATTTCATTTACGACTAGGTTCTACAGTAGTGGAGATAGAACCCCGCCCTGTGGACAGCCTCTACTTACGATGCCACGTGTGGTGGAATTAACAGTGAACTGTATAGCTTGGATTTTTAATCCAGTCTGTGAGTGTTGGTGGTATTCCCCATGAGGTTAGAGCTCTGTGTATGCTGGAAATGTTTATTTTGTCAAACGCAACCTCAATGTCGATGAAAGCACCAAGGGTGAGTTGCTTTGAAGCGAGTGAGTTCCCTATTCGAGAGACCACGCTGTGCAGTGCCGATTCTGTTAATTTGCCTTCCCTTCACAAAAGCAAGAACTGTAGCTAAAAAGCCGCCTTCAAAACCCACAAACTAAAATGTGTAAAATAATTTTTTTATCATTTTATAATCATTTTATACACTTCAAATAACATTTTATAACAGTACAATCAAGAAAAGGTTTTACCGAAGTCGGCGCCTAATTTCTGTTGAATAATTGAATGTTGTATTAAATTACAAGATAGTATTGGGCGCCGACTTCGGTAACACCTCTTCTCGAGTGTACTGTTATAAAATGTTATTTGAAGTGTATAAAGTGATAAAAATATTATTACGAGTATTTTACACTTTTTAGTTCGTGGTTTTAGAAGGCGGTTTTTTTCTCGCAGATTTTTTTTTTAGATCAACAAAATAAGCGGGGAAAAAATCTGCTGTTCTATACAAAATAGAATACCCACCCGGCAATAATCTATGGAACAATGTAAACGACAAAACAATGACGGTGTATATTGCGGAAAACATCAAGCAGTCAGCGGAAAACGTCACCTCACACGTGATTGAACTCACTCTGCACTGCAGCCAGCAGTGTATGGGTGGGGAAGGGTACCCGCAGTCCTCCTCGCGGTGGTGTTTGCACTGCAGCCAGCAGTGTGTGTGTCGATCGGAGGGCGGTGTTTGGTGGGCCTTGGGGGAGGCCTTTGGACCGGAGTGCTGGCGAGAGGCCGTGCTAGCGTGCCTCCTTGCCCTGAACGGTTCGCGGCGGGATCCCTCAGGTCATAGGCCTCGTGTTCTGTTCGGAATTTACCGGGCAATGGTCGGAAAAAGTCTCGGAAGTTTTAGTGGGCATACCCACTGGGAGCACCCCAGAGGAGAACCTCACACTACCCGGCCGACTCCCAGCGGCCGGGCGTGCCGACAACCGGCGCCGACGTCGGCTCCTTCTGAGCTGGCGGCATTTTCTCCGCGATGTTCTAGCAGCATGGCATTAGAATCAGGGGGACAGGAGGCCAATTCTACTAACTAACTAAAAACTGAATGATAATTGAAACTGAATTGAACTTCTATTGTCGAATATTGAGTTGACCTGGACGACTATGCATTTGCCTTCCTAAGGTAAATATGTAGTCTGTATGTATGTAGTCTGTATAATATGTAGTCTCATAGCATAGCATAGCCCTATCGAATTTAGCCAGCCACATTAGGTGCACAGGGAAATAATGGTATGTGATACCCGTTACGTCATCCCTCATCATGACCGATAATCGACCAACTTTTTGGAGGTCCTACAGTCGATCCGACAAAAAATGTTTCATGTGGGATCACCCTTATACATCGCACCCCCAGGGGAAATAAGCATAAGTGGTCTTACTTCGAACCATATCGATTTTATCATATTTGAAAAGTACGTTTAAGACGATGGGTAGCCCTAACTAGCGAGACCATACGTTTTTAAATGTAAGTACTTAAACCGGATCTATTTTTAACAATTCCGGGGTTGCAACCTCTCGGCAAACACTTATACTTATTTATTAATTGACCATTCACAAATGCTGGGTCCGTTTTGTACGCGAAAAATTGATTACCGCCAAAAGCGGCCACTTTTAGCGTGAATCAATTTGTCGCGTACAAATGTTGGGTCCGCATTTGTGCATGTTTATTTAATAAATACTTAGTATAAGTGTTTGCAGAGAGGTTGTAACCCCGAAATTGTTTAAAATAGATCCGGTTTAGTAGCTAACAATTATAATCGATTGGCGTCGCTAGTGTGCCCTACCCGTCACCTTAAAGATAAAAATGTTGACTTTCTTCCATTAATTCGTCAAATTAAAGAAGAAAAATATGTTAAACGTACTTTTAATATATGATAAATTTGATGATTGATGAAGACACTTATGTAATGCTTATTTTCCACTGGGGGTCCGACATTTTTGTGTATTTTTTTTATGTGATAGGTGGCAGACGAAACGCCCAGTTGGTCTAGTGGTTTAAGTACCGGGCCGTGATCGGGTTCAATTCCCGGGTCGATCAAAGGTATGTTTCGAATTTATCGAACACATCTCGAGTTTGTGATCACCAATTCGCATTAGGCAAGTGATTAAGCCTAATCCCATCATAGTAGCGATGACTTGATTTCTATGATGGAGGCCTTTGCCCTGTAGTGGGACAGTATATAGGCTGATACTAATACTAAAATCACCTGACGGTAAGTGATTGCCGCCGCCCATAGACTTCCGCGACACCAGTGGAGTCACAAGTGAATAGATTTTTTTATGTAATAGGTGGCAGACGAGCAGACGGATCACCTGATGGTAAGCGATTAGCGCCGTCCATACACACGCGAAACACCAGTGGAGTCACAAGTGCGCTGCCAATCTTTAAACCCCCTAACCCCAGATTGGGCCTCCGGTACCCTCACCCACGCAGCGAAATGTCTTTCGCTGTGTATCACGCCGGTTTTCTGTGAGGCCGTGGGGAGTGATATTTAGTGCAAGTGTGTAGTTGGCAACCCTAAACCATCAACATCCGGCCACTAAAACTCGAAGGGCTATGCTCTTAATATTAAATTACAAGCTTATCTCATGTATCGCTGAGCAGGTAGACGACCTGAATCATAAATAACATCCTACTATTAAGATGTTTTAGTAGGTAGGTACCTTAGACTTAATAAATAAGTATTATACTATTCACCTAAGTTATGAAGGAAACAATACGATCTGGAAACCATTGATATAAATGAACTTCACGACTGACCATTGAACTTGGCACCAATAGGGTATTTGACTAAGCTCGAGATTTTACAAAATATCATTATTTAAATATTAAATTACATAGGTAAATATGTAACAATAGCAAAATTTTTCAATTAAAAATATAACGTTTAAACGTCGTCTAGTTTTATGGTAATTTCAAAGATTCATGGGAAAGTCCATTTTCATCATCGTCATCGTCAGCCCATTTAAGTCCCCACTGCTGGGGCACGGGCCTCCCTCAATCACATGAGGGCTAATTGCCATACTCACCACGCTTGGCAGACGGGTTGGCGAGGGTGTTGATATAAATGCAGAGTTTTCCTTCTCTGGGTGCTGATGATCATGCCAGCAGCTTTACCTTAGTCACCTTTTACGACACCTCGGTAAGAGTGAGGTAAGTAAGTCGGTAAGTCCATTTTAAAAGTATGAAATTATTAAAAAAATATTATACCATTGAATAACCGATACAATTTGCACCAACTATTATAATAGAACCATTGACATAAACGAAACATTTGATATAGCTACTAAACAAAATTCAAACGCATAGGTAATACAAAATACTTGCATGTGACGTCACACCCCAGTCGCTATTTGTATGGAGCGTTTTGGGTTTGCCCAAAATAATGTGATTTTAAAGTTGTGATATCTCAGGTAGGTAGATAGTTTCAGTGAGAATCAAGTAATCTTAAATCTCTGATTTCGCGGATATCAATGGGCGGCGATGATTGCTTTTCATCAGGTGACTCGCTTGCTCGTTTGTCGCCTCTAGCATAAAAAAAAGTAATTCTTTCAACGATGTTTCTATAATTGAGAGGTTTATTGATTACAAAAATAGAAAAACCTTGTCAAATACCGTATTTAGACCTCACTACTTTTGTCGTTAAAGCGTACGTACAATCAAGACACAAAAATGTAAGTAGGTATCTAATAGATATAGTATTTTTTTTATTTCAAAAATCCACAGCTCTTAATGAATATTAGGTACCTATATAAAATATTTATAGCATCAATAATTTCACCTTTTTAATATTGATGGGATAACATCTGACCAAACTCTTTTTTTTACGGCAGACAAACGAGCAGACGGATCACCTGATGGGAAGTGATTAATTACCGCCGCCCATTGACATCTGCGACACACGGGCCACTACAGATGCGTTGCCGGCTCTTTAGGGAGGAATACGCTCTTTTCTTGAAGATCAACAGGTCGTATCTGTTCGGAAACACCATCGTTGTACCATCGTTGTTATTTTGTGTCGTTTATTTATGTACTTAGATTAAATCAATAATTAATCTATGTTCATGTCCCCTTGTGAAAACGCCACGGCGCAACAAGTGGATCCTTATAGTTGAGGATGTATGTTCGAGGTGGGTCGAGCTGTTTCGACTTGAAAACGCGACAGGTTTCGATTGCGCCAAGGTGCTGGTCAATGAGGTGTTCCTGAGATATGGTGTACCTCGTCGCCTCATCAGCGACAACGGGGTTCAGTTCGTCAGCGAGGTGATGCAGCAGGCATGTCACGTGATGGGTGTAGACCAGGTGTTGACTCCATTCTATCACCCACAGGCGAACCCCATCGAGCGCAAGAATAGAGACCTGAAGCCACAGTTGGCCATACTTGTCGGCAATGATCATGCTGAGTGGGAAGTGCATATTTCTGCAGTTAGGTATGCCATGAACTCATTCAAGTTGAAAACAAAGTTTGTAAACAATGTGGACACCCGCGACACCAGTGGATTCACAAGTGCGCTGCCAACCTTTAAACCCCCCTTTCCCTTATCACTATACTAATGAAAACAAACATTTTTCCCCAAGAAACATAGAATCTCTAAAAAATTATTTATTCTTTTAAAAATTGCACCATCAGCTGATCACTTGTATTGTAAGTTGTTTTTTTTCTGAGATTATTCCCTATGTTCCTTGGAGAACTAAACACTTGACATTGGCGGAATCACACGTGCGGCCGTCACCGTGCGCGGGATTAAGTCCAAATAAAAAAAAGTTCCTTGGAGAAAAAAAACAGATTGCTTTCATCAGTATCACGGTTAAAATGCACGATGTGTAAACACTTTTGGTTGGTACTATGTACTATTTTGAGAAGGTTTAACCCTCAATTAAAAAATAAAAATCAGAATGAGTAAAATATCCTTACACCGATCAATTTCTCTTTAAAACGTCTGTTTAATCGCTCGACATTTGCAGTTCTATAAGTGTTCGCCGTGGGCAACACAGTAGCAGCCATAATTAAAAAAAAATACTATTGAGAAAAAAAACTGGACAAGTAGGTACGAGTAAACTCGCGTGTGGTTACGAACCAGTGACGATTTTATCTACGCCTTACTGTGTTAAACATCAACATTAACAATTGTAACCACCGCCTAAATCCTACTCATTAGTTAATCGTTGTTTTAGTAGGTCAAACCTAATCTCTCATACATTACAACCATCTGTTTACACTATAACTTTATAATGACAGCATAAAGTTAATAATCCGGTAATAATCCTGGTGTTTTACATAAGCCCTCTTAGGTTAGTCGTTAAAACTTTTCCTTTCTACAGTGAAGTTGTTTTCTATCTTGCACACAAAGACTGTAATTGAATTTACGATGCTTCGTTGTGAGTGCAAGCATAGATGTGAGTACCTACTTGAATATAATACCTATCTGAATTTCACGCATTCGCCAACAGTTAGGTTTTACTTTTAGCATTCACAATAAACAACTTTACTTACTTTGATTTTCGTGTCGTATTCGTTTTTGTTTATCCCACAGGAACCTGTAATTTTTCGGGATAAATAGTATCCTATAACCGTCTCCTGGTTCTAAGTTAGCCTCACCAACAGCCAAGTCTTCCCCGCCGTTCTTCTTTTTTATGTGGTAGGTGGCAGACGAGCAGACGGATCGTTGATGGTAAGCGATTGCCGCCGCCTATAGACACACGCGACAGCAGTGCAGTCACAAGTGCGCTGCCAACCTTTAAACCAATCAGGGCTCACATAATACCAGCGCCATGGCCTATAGGAAGGTACCTATCCCTTCGTTAAGTCGTGGCTTTAGCTGAGTGAGCTCCTTTTTGTTGGGCACCGCGACACATCTGGACACAATTTATAGGTACCTACACTACCGGGGTGGTCCAACTAGTGACGTCAATATTTTTTTTTAGATTCCTCACACCTGGGGGTATCCAAAAATACCCCATGTATGATTCGCGATTTTTTGTAGTTTTCGAATTTTAATTTTTTAAGGTTTTTTTTTTAGTATTCTGCCAGCGAGGTTTAAAAAATTAATATATTTTTATTTATTAGGTATTTCGCAATTCTTTTTTTATGACATAATATTATAGAATGTTATTTGTAATCGAAAAAATATTAGGCTTCCTGACATTACTTAATGTTACCCAAAAAAGTCTTGAAAGTTAGAAATTTAGTTTTCAGTAGGATTTACATTCAACTTCTATTTAAAAATACAAACAGGACTTTTCATAGCTTTGGATTAAATTTAAAAACTTCACAGGTTCCTAAACTACCAATATCATGAAAAAAAATACTACTTTATTAGCCTCTTTTTGAAGTAATCGGCTTCCGAATGTAGATAGGCTGAAAATGTATGAAACTCAATTGAAGCAATTTTTCTACTTTTTATCATTCCAATAACGTCAACGAGCGCAAACAAAACACGCGATTTTTTTTATTTTTTTTTACTTTTTTTTAGGGCTAATGCAATTTTAAGGTTTATTTACCATTGGAATGATAAAAAGTAGAAAAATTGTTTCAATTGAGTTTCATACATTTTCAGCCTATCTGCGTTAAATAAGTAAATGTTTTTATCTTTAAAAATCTCCCTTTCCCCCGGATTGGGCCTCCGGTGATCTTGAATTATAAATAGTGTAAATTTCGACTTTTTATAAATATTCGATTTGGATTTGTGGATAAAATAGTATTCCTGTACTAGTCAGAGACTGTCGCTGTCATGTCATAGACATTAAATTGTAAATTAATTAATATCGACCGGAGTGATACCACGGCCTCACAGAAAACCGGCGTGAAGCAGCACTGTGCAGTGTTTCGCTGCGTGAGTGAGGGTACCGGAGGCCCAATCCTGGGGAAAGGGGGATTTAAAGGTTTGCAGCGCACTTGTGACGCCACTGGTGTCGCGGGTATCCATGGGCGGCGGCAATAGCTTACCATCGGGTGATCCGTCTGCTCGTCTGCCACCTATGACATAAAAAAAATGTTAAAGTATATATTTGTTTTAATTATTAAGGTATCAATAAAATGAGACAGCTTCAGAAATAAAGAATATTATATTTACATGACGGTCAATATTATACATAAACTTAAGTGGTAACTAAAATTAAGGCGACAGCTACCCCTAACTTGCGACGCCAATCGGACTAAACTGGATCTATTTTAAACTATTTCAGAGCTCCAGTCTCTACGAACATTGATACTAATTAATTAATAATTTGGATTGACGCCATAGTCCGTTTTTGGCGGTAATTCAAAGGAGATCCTCTAAGTTTCATACATTTTTGATCCAAATATGAAAGTGCCGGCCAAAAAAATGTTAGCTGTATTCTGTTAGGACTTGTGCCCCTGATGTTCAAATGTCAAGTTTTGCTACACCGAAAAAAAAATATGTTGATTCTCTGACAATGTATGAAGATGTTGACTTTTGAACTCAAATAGAACCAAGGATGGATAAGGACGATATTAGCTTTGGTGCCATAGTATTTAAACCATTGAATAAAAAGTTGGCGATTACAAAAGAGTATCTGGCGAGTTTCTTGCCGTATCTTCTCGAACAGAAACAACTTTCCGAGCCGGTGGTAGAATCGCATTATGTTTATTTATTTCTTTATGTATCGGCATATATATAACTACATGTAAATTATTATTATACTTATAAACAGTTTCAAAAGATGTTAATGTATGACGATTTATAAGTGCTGTGTACAAGCATATAGAAATAAAGAATCTTTTGACTTTGACTTTGAGTAATAAATACTCAGGGGGATAACTCCTACAGAATACAGCAAAAAAAAATCTAGCCGGCACTTGGACCAAAAAGTTAGAATAAGCATTAAATAAATAGTACCTAGGCGTCGCTAGAGTGCCCTACCCGTCACCTTAAGTTATTATATGACTTAAATAAACATAACAGGTAACGGTATATTCTTTTCATTAGTAGAAAAATCTTGCGAAACTTATCGTGGATAAGTACTTTATTTTTCGAGAGATGTTCCAGCCATTTCTATAAATATTACTTTTAAATCACAGTTTTTAACGAACACTAGTAAACATTTACTACTTTATCTTTAAGTACTATTGTTTTAAACTTTCATGGTCACTAACATTAGAATAGTTAAGTACAGGATTTCTACCAGTTTCCGATATTCGAAAATGTACCGAACTACAAATGGTCATTTCACGGCCAGATACTGTGAGTGTGTGTCGAGTACAGGTGCGAGAAAATAGTGAGTTAGTGAACAGTGGTACCGCAGGTGCGGGTAGTGAAAAGACTGCGAAGGAGGGTGGCCCGATTTAGTCTGCCAGTAACAACTTACCCGCAAAAACTTCAGTTACTCCGTCACCATGCCGCTTACAACAGTTCCGAAATATCGGAAACTCAAAAATAAGGTACATGGTAGAAATCCCATAAATAACTTTTCTAATACTTAACTTTATCCTCACTTTTTTTCTGCAACCCCACCTCTACCCCAGTGACATTATGTGCCTTTGCACAGTGCGACAAAATGTTGCTCTTATTATGAAAAGTTCTCTCGCAGTACGGACACTTGTATCTCCTTTGACCGGAATGGACGCTTAAGTGTACTTTCAATTGGTTCGAAGACGCAAACGCTCTCGGACATTGCATTACCGTGCACTTGTATGGTTTATCTCCTGTATGTTTCCGAGTGTGGATCTTCAACTGACTTTTGACTTTGAACGCGGAATCGCAGAAGTGGCAAGCGAACGGACGATCGTCGGTATGCCAAATCATGTGTTTTTGTAACATATTCGATGTGATGAAACATTTTGAACAGATTTCGCACTGGAACGTCTTCTCTGTTTCCACCCTATGCATATGCACTTTGAGGTTGAATTGGTTTTTGAACTTCTTGTTGCAATGCGTGCAAGTTACGCCCTTGTGGTCGTGTACTTGTGTTATGTGCATCTGGAAATACCATTCAGTTTAGATTGATCAAATAATAATAACGACTCCAACCGATTACGACTATGGCGGTCAATCTCAACGATCAGCCACATACGCAGGATATATTATCGTGCTCAAGTGTGTGCGTGTGTGCAAGTACAAGTGCAATCTCTTGCCTGGTTGCCTGGAAGAAATCGCTCATAGTGATAAGGCCGCCTTCGTTGTACACATCCTGTTATACCTAGTTTTTAAGTTTTCATACTTTATTTTGAGTGCAATAAAAGTATATTCATTTATTCATTCTCTATTCTCTTACCCTGATATTTCAATGGGACACCAGCGTGACACGACCAGGGAGGAATTGGGCGCAGGACCAACGGCTTACCGTGCTTTTCGAGCCACGGGGGTACAAAACTGGCGGTTTTGTACCCCTACTCGGGCTGACACTAAGAATTTCGTACCTAAAACTTAGGTACAAGTTTTTGGCCCGACCCGGGGATCGAACACGGGACCTCTTGCGCAGCCGTCGCTTTATAGTGCGACCTAACCACTACGCCACCGAGCCAGTAGTCATTGACCAAATAAGTAGGCAAGAAAAGGATCGATCAAGTATAACATAAGCACCGGGGGGAGAATGGGATCTAAGCCCTGGTTTCTTTTCACAGTGAGTATGTATAATAGTGAGTGTTTTTTCAGTACAAACCTCGAGGTTTCTCAATCGCCTAAATTTATTTCCGCAAACGTCACACACATGGCTTCTGTACATGCCGTGGTCCTTTAAATGCTCGATGATGTCGTGTCTAAATACAAATCTAAAAAAATAAACGACAATAATATAGCTAATGTTTGATAAAAAGTACATAATCTATACATCGTATAAGACCTGCAAAATATGTATACTTTAGCACCTTGTCACAATACTATACATTTTTATATAAAAAGAGAAGTCGAATAGCTAAGATTTATGACTAGATTTTTAATTTATTTGCATTACATTGGACTAGTCAAACGATTTTTTATACCTAGGTGTAGCAAACCGACCTTTTTAAGTAATCATTTTATTTTCGTTTTTATTTGTGTTGACCAAACTGCACTGTGCTGTTTTTCGCTGCGTGAGTGAGGGTACCGGAGGCCCAATCCAAATCAAATGGGGAAAGGGGGATTTATAACTTGTGACTCCACTGGTGTCGCGGATGTCCATGGGCGGCGGCAATCGCTTACCATCAGGCGATCCGTCTGCTCGTCTGCCGCATATCACATTAAAAAAAACTGCGGGTTACGATGACTATAAAGAGTAAATTAGACAATATTCTAGCAAATAGTTTGACAGAATCCCGCAAATATGGGTTTATGTCTATCAGTCTAAATAAAATAGTTGACTATCTAAATACTCCTTGTGTACGGATTGTCAAATTTTAGTGTAGGACCACGTACTATTTGGAATTTTGGAACGAAGCAATATTCCAGTCGCTGTGTGTGTATGCGATTATCGCCTAGTGCTGGTACACCGGAAATTTTGTAACCTTTCAAATTACAGATCAAAATTGTATGTTCGGGTACTTATTTGTAATGAAATAAGATTCTATCTGAACTACAAATAACTACATTGTATGGGATTTAGTCAATTAAATACACAGTAGAGAGCTCACGTTTAATTATAAAATTAACTTAACTTTACTTTTACTAAGCAACAATGGTTAAAATTCCTAACATAAACCAATAAAGAAGCAAGAAATTATTCATGATTTTTTTCTTGTCGATCATTGTCGAAACGAGAGACCAAAGCTTTATCCCTCAATCTTCTTAAAATTAATAGTTATTTGTAGGATGCGCCATTTTCTTCAGCCCATTGCAATCCCAGTTCAAATGCGTCAACCGCATCTTGAGCTGTCACTTGTGCAGTAGTTGCGATTACGTTATTATCTTCCTGCTTTATTGTCGTAGAACCAAATGTATCCTTTGTAATATCTTCGTCGGACATTTCATGGAAAACATTTTCTTCTGTATCCATTCCACGGGACCAGTTTTCCAAATCTTTTAGACTTATTCGTGTTTCGGCAGCAACTTTTTCTATTACTTCTGGATTAAGATTTATTTGTAAGTCATCCGTAGGAGATGCAACTATATCTGGCCATATTTTTCTCCAAGACGATGTTATATCTGATGGAGCAAATGCATTCCAAGATTCACAAATATCAAAAACCAAGTCTTTCATGTTCAGTTCTTTTAACGTTTCTTCTATTGGTTGGTCTTTTGACACGGCTCTGAGAAGTAGGTTTTTCTTGTAATCTTGCTTGACAAACTAAACTAAGTAATCCATTGGATGAATCAGTGCAGTACAGGTTTGTGGAAGAAACATCGCAGTTATGGATTTATCTTCAGTTGTCAGTTCTTCTTCAGTCGGATGTTCAGGAGCGTTATTCAGAAGCAACAATGCTTTTGAGGCAAATTATGATCCTTTAACCATCTTCTAACTTCTGGTACGAAGCATTCATAAAACCACATTTTGAAAAGTTCTTTTGTCATCCAAGCAATATCTTGACCGTAATAGTGTACAGGTATGTCAAATTTTTTTAATTCACGTGGATATTTCAATTATCCTACGACCATCATCTTTAACGCGTGTGTACCCGCAGCATTGGCACATAGTAATATGGTTACACGTTCTTTACACATCTTTTGTACAGGTAAGGATTTTTCGTTATGTGAAACCACTGTTTTGTTGGGTATTACACGCCAAAAAAGTCCTGATTTATCTGCATTGTATACCTGTGATAGGTCGAGATCTAAATCTTTCACTCTTTGCAGAAATCTAAATTTAAATTTCTATGTTTGTATTAATAGACATTTTCTCCGGTGTACTAGTTATTAAACGTATGCCGTGACGATTTTTAAACCGTTCTAGCCATCCCCTGCTTGCCATAAAATCATCTTTTTTCATTATTTTCTTATAAAAAAAACTTAGCTTTCATGGCCAACATGGGTCCCGAAACGTGCGCATGCCTGTTTTTTTGCTGCAGAAACCACATGTACAAAGCGTCTTCCACTTCTGGATATACAGTTTTCTTAAGTGTCTTTCTTTTGCCTGGTTCACAGTCTGTAGTTGACGCGAACTTTGTAATCTTCTCGTGGCTTTTTTTAATGTCATAGATTGTAGTGTATTGTATCGACCTAAGCCGTATTCACTTGCTAAACTTCCGAGAGATTCATTACGTTTTAAACGGTCCAGAATATTACACTTTTCTTGAATTGTCAGTGTTTTGTGCTTTCGCTTCAGGGCTTGTGACGTCATCACTAAGCATAAGTAATACACAATGAATAGACAATCAACGCACGCTAAACAGATCCGATATCACTTGTACGTAGTCAAAATTGTACTGAGCAATAAAAACCAAAACGAAACGCGCCATCACACTGAAGTGGACCCCCAGGAAACTAAAGCTCTTCCTCATCCGGCGCCCCCTGTAATCCGACACGCCCATCACTGTTGATTGAACGTACTGGCCAAACAAACAGCCAAACAGATTTTCTTATTCTTTATTCAGACAATAAATTCTGGCAACGTGACAATAAAGGGCACGATATTTTGCATTATTGAAACGGTGTGGTGAGTTTACACTTTTTAGGCTTCAATTTAGTTGAGTTTTACACTTGTCGTCACATTTAGATTTATCACTATATCACCCAGCAAAACGTTTCTCGAATTATCGCGGTTGTACATTTTTCCAACAGACTTCAGTGTGGGATTACATGGACGCCGGATTATCGGTGATTACTGGGGTTCCACAGGAACGCGGTACGGACATAGTAAGCACGAGCGTTCACGCTAAGACGGTCCTCCCGACTAAAATCAGACGCGACGCACCTTCCCCCTCCCTCTCTCCGCATAAGTAGGACGGGCGTGGGTGCAGCCGTCTAGGTAGTCTTAACATCTTTATTTTCACTATGGTTGTTAGGGATTATTCAAAACGTATAAAATCGATTGCAGTTGGACTGACCCATTAAAATCAGTTATAGTCGCACCAACCGCGTCCGCACTCCTCTGTGCAGACGAGCATACGCGCGGGTATTGTGAAGCCAAAAGGCGTTTAGGTACATTTGAGTTATTAGCACCCGCGCCAGCGATTTAACTCTGAAGTGTGAAAATTGTTAAGGTGACCGGTAGGGCACACTAGCGACGCCAATCGATTTTATTTTTAGCTACTAAACCCTATAGCCTGGGTCCCCGTATCATTGATATGACTGACTGTAGCTACGCCTACAATATCGACACTGAACGCCGGCTAGGGTCCAAATATGGGGGAATTTAAAGGAAGTTATTCGGCGGAGGGCGGGTAAAGGTGTCGATTACGCGTTAGGGGCCCTGTAGCCCGGGGCCCCGAATCATTGACACGTTTGACTGACTGTAGCTACGCCCACAATATTAATAGACACAGAACGCCAGCTCGGGTCCAAATGTGGAGGAATTTGAAGGAAGTAATTCGGTGGGGGACGGGGGAAGATCTCGCTTACCCGTTAGGGGCCCTATAGCCCGAACCCCATATGATTGACGCTGGCTGCCTACATCGCGTGCTAAAAAAGCTACGCACACTTGTGCGTAGCTTTTTCGGAAAGAGTTTGGGAGAGACACGATACGATTTACTTGATTCGGATGACAGATGTCACTTGACCTTTATTTCAATGAATTTTTTTTTATTTTATTTTATTATTAAGAAACTCAACAGCTTATTTGTAACAAACATACACAAAAAAATCACACCTCGTAACACACTTAGCCACTAACTGAGTTTCATAGCATTTTATGATTCTTACGAAGCAAAACGAAATTAACTTAATGATACTACTTAATATTAATATTATTAACAAGAGTTATATCATCAATAAGACTATATCGGTGTCTATATTATACCACCAGGAAAGACAGCGGAATGCCGGAATGGCCTTAATTAATATTGTTTCCTGCGAAGAGAGACTTGCCAACCCAATCTAAAGCATTTGAGGCAATTACATAAGACATTACTAGCATATATATTATGCACATATAAATATATTATTAACTGAATATTAATAAACTTAATAAATACATATTTATACATAAAACAAACATATACATAATAATACATAGAAAAATCGCATGCTCTAATAATGGAAGCGGCCAAAGTAAAACTAAGGGTAGGAGATAGAGAGAAGAGAAAACCCAAAAAATATGCAAGACACTCATGCAGCAGGAAGCAGTTATCCGTAGATTACTGCTTTGCTTCTTCAAACAATTTTGATTTTAACAATAAATCTCGTTTTAACAATAAATCTCGTTTAAAACGAGACTTAGGTAAACTGCAGATATCAATATCGTGATATTTACCATTATATATTTTAGGTAAGCGAGACATGATAGCATTCGTCCCGTAGTTAGTACGATGTTTGGGTATACATAGTAGAGGGGTATTTCTCGTGCGGTATTTAGGAGTGCAGAATCCAATTCCAGCTAGAAGATTAGGGCTATCAATGTTACTATGAAGGATGCCATGCAGAAAATACATATCAAGCAACTCTCGCCGAGACTCGAGCGGAAGCAGGCCATGTTTAAGGCAGTCCTTTGTATATGACAGTTGGGGTTTATAACTTTTAAAATTGAGATGCTTTATAAATCGATTTTGTATTCTCTCAATTCTATTTATGTATACAGCGTACTGCGGACACCATATAGAACTAGCATACTCAAGAATGCTGCGACAGTATGCATAGTAAACAGATTTAAGACTGTTTGTGTTTTTAAACGGTTTACAGGTTCTAATAATAAATCCTATCATCATCATCATCATCAGCCCATTTAAGTCCCCACTGCTGAGGCACGGGCCTCCCTCAATCATTTGAGGGGTAATTGCCATACTCACCACGCTTGGCAGACGGGTTGGCGAGGGTTTTGATTAAATGCAGAGTTTTCCTTCTCTGGGTGCTGATGATCATGCCAGCAGCTTTACCTTAGTCGCCTTTTACGACACCTCGGTAAGAGTGAGGGTGGCCTATTCTAGTCTGCCGGGACCACACGGCTGACCAATGAATATAAGATCTACCATTTAACCAAGTTTTATTACCTACATAGATTTTTATTACTAATTGACCTAAAGATATTTTTTTCCGTGACAACAATAGCTGACATTATATACTATATTGACTATATTGTGAATGACGCTCTGTTGGTGACCCGTGATCTCGGGGACCCTGGGTTCGATTCCCGGGTCGAGCCAAAAGTATGTTTCGAATTTTTCGAACATAGCTCGGGTTTGTGATCACCAATCCGCATTTGGCAAGAGTGGTGATTAAGCCTGATCAGATCATAGTAGCGATGACTTGATTTCTATGATGAAGGCCTTTTCCCTGCAGTGGGACAGTTTATAGGCTCATACTTTACTATATTTTGAGTATGTACATTTCTAACCTTTTTAATGGTTATGTTTACAGCCAATGTTCAATTTGTAAAATAAAAATGTCTCACCGTCTGTCGCAGTGATCGCAAAAGTATCTTTCCGTTCTATGGGATCTCTCATGGTTTCTCCACGTTTTATATACCTTATACACCTTATTGCACTGAGAGCACAAACCCCCAGGTTTCTTAAGGTGCACAGATCTATAATGGTACTGTAAACTTAGAAGAGCCTGGCATTTTTTATTACAACTATAGCATTTTAAAATCTGGTTTGGCTGGTGGACGTATCTGTAAATAATAATAAAGAGATAAATTCTACAGATAACGACGATTTACGTAAATGAAAAAGCAAAACACATGCACGATGTAATCGACACCTAGCGCCATCTATTGGTACGATTTGAAACTAATCTTCCGAAACGGAGTGTGGGCCACTAGTAATAAATAAAATCAACTAAGTTGAACAAACTCGAGTAGAAGAGTACTATGTACAGGTCAATAACAAAAATAGACAACTAGACAAACAAACACTCACTAAACTAAGGGAATCAGGACACTATACAGTCGTACAACATGTACAAGTCGGAACTATACTCTTTTCGCTTTAGCATGATAGGGAGTGACATATGTCAAAATCTATACATTTTTCACGTTAGTCTCTTTCTAACGTGTGACTCACGTATAACTTTGTCCTGCTGTCACCGATATCATGATAAAGCAAAGGGGGTTATTGCTGTTTTGACAACGTTTTACAACGCCTCCCTGTCAATGACACTGAAAAGCCTCTCATCGTGGTCGCACTGTATGAGATGTTACTTAAACGCTAATGTTTTTACATAAAACCTACCGATGTGTCACCATATCTGCAAAATCTCTGCCAGTATATTCACACAATTTACATGACAAATCATTATTAGAATTATGACCATTTAAATGTTTCTTTAGTTCACCTTCACTTTGGGGTTTTTCCTCACATTGCCCTGAAATGATAACTTACAAGTAGTACAGACAGCCAAACATCAGGGAATACTACAATTTGCTAAAGGTGTTATCCAAAATCGTATGGCTAGGCCCTGGTACAGTTGTTCAAAAAAATTACCAATATACCTACAACTCTTTTTCACTATCAAATTTATTTATAATATGGCTTCGTTTTCTGGTGCAAACATAAAAATCACAGAAAATTATAGCAATTCAGAAAAGAAAAAACCATCAAGGCGGGCGTGATATTTCGATGGTGACGGCTGTCAACTGTCAGGTTCGACAGTACAAATCTATGGGTTATGTCAAAGCGACCAGTGACATCTAGCAGTGGTTATTATTTGCCAGTCTATGGGACCTGTCGTTTTTCCTGTCGTCATATTGAATTGACAGCAAAATTATTAAATTGTTTTCTGATTTGCATCACGTAATTAAAAATATTATGAGTGATTTTTTTTGGGATTTTTCCGAAATAAGCCGATTTTTTTTATTTTTACTAGGAATACCGTACAATGTCAGCTAATTCCTGGACATGTCCTTTCCTCAATAAAATTGATATTGAATTATTGAACCAATCATGGTTGACATTAAGGTGAGATCTAATGATCATTTATCTGTGACACAAATGCATAATGGCTATCATGATTATCAGCTACTTTTTACTAATTATAGGTACTTACATAGTTATTTGAAAAAATACCTATTGAAGTTTCTTGTCAGTAATCGACATTCCTAACCAGCAAAATAAATTACATAATTCATTTGATATTTGTTAGTGTTATGTATGGATGTTAATGAAATGAAGAGTTTTTCTAGTACAACATGGTATGCCTGGGACTATAATAGATATAAATAATCCTTTTACTAGATTTTTTTAGAGGAACATCAGTATAGGACACTTACCACAGTCAAAAGAAGCCTGAGATTTAGGAAGTGCTTTATGTATTCGTTTCCAAGTTTTAACCTTTGTCCTGCACTTATTTTTCATTGAATGTATTTTGAATTTTTTCTCACTTTCTACAAAAGAAAAAGCTTTTCATCTTTAAAAATAAATCAAAAATATTTAAATCCTCCTCATGAGGAGGGTACCAGGAGACCAGGGTATGCTTGGACCATGATCCAGGATTAGGAATGGACTGCTGTTTGACCTTCAACCCTTTGACAAGGGAACCAGATTAACTGGATCAAGGTCAGATGTTTACATAGCAAATATTGTATGTACACACAGTTTTGAGAAAATATCCGAGGCGTGCAGGTTTCCCCACGATGTTTTCCGGCCGAGCTAATGGTAGAAATATGCACATAGATTTGAAATACCTAAAAGTGCATGCCCAGATTTTGGGCATGAACCCGTATAGAAGGCACATTTTTATCCACTGAGCTACAATCTGATTCATACATATTTATAGAGGTATAAATTGTCAAATTTATGACTAATGTGAACCTTAAACTTACTGAATTGCTTTTCACAATATTCACATGTGTAAGGTTTGCTTTCACTGTTACATTTTTTGGATTTTTTCCTCACTCTCTTATGACCTTCTGCAAATCCATTCTTTAGCAGTTTATCAGCAATATTATTTTCTTCTTTTAAAATAAAGTCTTCTTCAAACTCATAATGAACACTACCACCGTCTGAACCATCCAGCTCAAACTTGACATCTTCCTCTTTAACTGGTATTAATAACTCATCTGTATTAGAGAACTTTTCTGAATTACATAATACCTGAAAATAAAGTATAAAACATAAAGAATAGGTACTTCTTCAGTATAAAAGTATCAGCCTATAAACTGTCCCACTGCAGGGCAAAGGCCTCCATCAAAGAAATCAAGTCATCACTACTATGATGGGATTAGTCTTAATCACCTCCGGCCACCACCAACACATTGCCAAATGCGGATTGGTGATCACAAACCCACGCTATGTTCGAAAAATTAAACCACTCGACAAACAGGGCATTCAGTATACTTTGGAAATATTTACACAAAAATACATCACATTCTTTTAAATTAAAAAGTGATTTGACATAGTTTACTTTTAATGGTCAATGCTGATTCGTTGATCTTTATTTGAACAGTGTTTAAAGTCAGAAGTAAAAAAACATGATTGAATTAAATACTTACCGGACCCGTTGTCAGTATTGTCTTCCAAAGTTTGTCTGACTTGTGTGATTGATTTTTAAGTTCAGAAAATTCTTTCATTTTCTGAACGCAAACCCCACACAACTTCCGTGGCAGGTCTTCAGGTGATACCTAAAACAATGATTATTTTACTACTATCTCTCCAAAATCCTTACAAAAATACTAACATTGATTAAGTGTAAAAATTACTTTTATTGTCAAAAGTAAGGAAATAAAAAGCTTTTGGTATAATTTATCTTTCCAAGATATTTCAGAAAATCACAGGTCAAAGTAGTCTCTATGGGGCATTATCTGTACTTCAAGTACCTACTTGCTAGCGAGAGCCTAGGACGTTTTCAAATTAGATTACTTCTAATTAGACGGGTAGGGAGCACTAGCGACGCCAATCGGTTTAAATTTTTACCTACTAATACTACAAAAATGGACCCAACATTTGTGCATGGTTATTTAATAAATAGTATAACTGTTCGCCGAGAGGTTGTAACCCTGAAATTGTTTAAAATAGATCGGGTTTAGTAGCTAAAAATTAAAATCTATTGACGTCGCTAGTGTGCCCTACCCGTCACCTTAATGTTTAGCTAAAAGTTTGATTTATCAAGTAAATAAAAATAATCAACAATCATCTTACCCACAATTATTTACAATTGCTTTTAAAAATATACAACTCATGTTTTTTTCCCTATGACTGTGATTGTATTCAAATTATTTGACTAGCAATTGGATACAACTTTTGTATGAATGTGTGATATTAGGGGTTCTTATATAAATAAAGGCATTGATTATGGTCACATACCTATCGCTTTATTTATAGAAATGAAATGTTGAGTTAAAATCAATGTTGGACTTTAAAGTACAGGGTAGAACAGGAGGAGAAAAACAGAAGAGATAATTTAGATATTATTAATAAATTTTTACTATACTTTTAGTTAAAAATATGCATATAAGTACAAAGCACAGTAAGTCCAAATAAAAGGTTATCCAAATTCAAAATCTCTTCAAATGTTATGTTCGTGATGCTATGTTAAATAAATATTAATATTGCTGATGTAAATTACTAAAACAAAAAAAAAATCTTTATTTACCAAAAACAAATACATGGTACAATATTTTCAGCGGCCAATAAGCATTTCCTAAACCTAATTATTGTACGAACGCACGGTACTCAATATTTAAGGTGAATTTAAATTTAAATTACAAAATAAAAGGAGCAATTTATAACATAAAAGGGTACAAGAAGGAAATCTAATAACCTGATTTCAATTAAATGAGTTAAATCAGATACATGTTATTGTCAAGATGTGGCATTGAAACCATAAATACTAATTTTATTAAGGGTACTTTGAGGACAAATGTTCACGAATTTGTCTATCAAGGCTGGGTACTTGGATCTAGAGTCTACTCTTCACTATCAAAATTGTTTTTCATTAATTAATCACAAAACTACTCACTATTAGTCCAAAACAAAACTCGAACATCTCAATCCACCCGTCTTCATCGTCAAATGATACAAAATCTGAATATTTTGTATTTAAACAAATACGGCACGCATTAGTTCTCATATTTATTAATTCTGCTGACATAATTGGTTTAATTTTACATTAATTTTACACTAGCTTTAGTTTCGTAAAATCACCACAACAAACGAAAACATTTATCGCTAACTGACAGCAACTGACAAGTGACAGAGGAAGTGGTTGACATTATGTTTTTTCTTGGGAATTCTAAGCATTGTCATTTTGGTTTCAGGCAATATTTTATTGTAAAAATGCTACGGCAATTCCGGTTTAAATTTGCAGAAATATTTGAACTTGAAACCTAAACCTGCTAAAAACATGACGAAGCTAATAAGCAGCCAAAATATTTTATTTCTACTTAAATTAATTTTGTAACTGGCTTACAAAGACTCAAAAACTATTAGAATGCCGGTTTTAGTCTAAAAAAAAATCTATTTTTTTTCTTACAATATGATATGGCTGCTAATATATTTTTTTTTTGCATTCGGTAACCAGTGTTCAATCAAAAAATTGAATAAAACATTTTTAACTATCCGTAATTACCAAGAAGGTTATAGATAAGAATAACTTGGTGGTAATTACTCCGTATGGATGGCAGTCCATCTTTCTATAATTATTAATGTTCCCGGTCCGCCGCGCCGAGAAGAAGAAGTCCCGTGAAAAGCGCGCTTCCATATTTTGCCGCTGGAATTCTTTCATGGCGTAGACTTTATCTATTAAAATACGGCTTAAGCTTTTTCCATAGAGTAGGATAATAATAGTCTTTTTAGTTTTTTCCAAAGTTTAATAAAAGTAAGTTTATTTAAAATCCGACTACAAAAAACACGATTTATAAAGTATGAAACAAGATAAGAGTCTCCGCTGAAATAATTATGCCGTATCATCGTGATCGAACGAGACTAGACTGTTGATTGAACGGCTGAATTAGCTAGTTGGCTGCGACATTGCAATGATTATCTTGCTTGGTGTTTGTTTGCATTTCATTTCATCGAGCCGGACGCGATTGAAGCGAGTGGTATTGAATATCCGTATCGGGATAGCAACCCGATAACTGCATTTATATAAACAGTGTCAACCAACAGTGATATGTTATGTATATCTGTGTTATTTACCGAGGCCAGAATGAGGGATTAGTTGTTGACACGAGTTATTTGGTACTTCATCGAAATGTTGATATTAATATGTATTATGTATGCAGACTTCTTGGTCTGCGATAAGACTGGCGGCTGCGTCCGCTATTTAGGTGATTAAAATATTACGTCAAATAAACGTCGTCAGTGCGTTCATAACCTTTTTTTTTAAGATATAGGTGGCAGACGAGCAGACGGATGACCTGATGGTAAGCTATTACCGCTGCCCATGGACACCTGCAACACCAATGGTGTCACAAGTGCGCTGTTAAGTACCTTTTAACCCCCCTTCCCCTGGATTGGGCCTCCGGTACCCTCACTCACGCAGCGAAACAGCGCATGCACTGCTTCACGCTGGTTTTCTGTGAGGACGTGGTATTACTCAAACGTGGTGGTCGAGCCGGCCCATTCATGCCGAAGCGTGGCTCTCCCACTGTCTCCAACCTACAAGCGTTTTAGTTTTACATTCCCATCAGATCTCAGATTTAATAATATGAGCTAGCTACAGATACTTAAGCACAAACAGCCACACATCAGGTTACCAAAATCTGTCAAATTTACCCAAATGTTATTGAACCAAACGTGTTTGACATTAAGGTGATAATCGACTGAAGAAATTTGCCAGATTTGTATACATTGATGTGTTACTTGCCTTACATGCCGTTTTTACCGTGGGAGATTGGTTCGGCATGAATGGGCCGGTCAACTGGAGTGATACCACGGTCTCACAGAAAACCGGCGTGAAGCAGCGCTGTGCTGTGTTTCGCCGCGTGAGTCAGGGTATACCTTAAGCCCAATCCAGCGGAAAGGGGGGTTTAAAAGTTGGCAGCATTTGTGACTACACTAGTGTCGCGGATGTCCATGGGTGGCGGCAATCGCTTACCATCAGGTGATCCTTCTGCTACCACATAAAAAAAATGTATCGAAATGTTGATGGACCTAGCTGCGGATAGTCAAGCAAGTAGGTAGGTACCTACGTACGTACATATTCACACATCAAAATACCTACACAAAACTGTAATTTTCTTTATTTCTTAATACTTAGCATGTTCGCTTGAGCCTGTTGTGTGGCTGCCTGTACAGACATTTTAATTAAAGCGTCTTTGGTAACTCTGTGGATTCCGCCTGCAACACGGGGGGTCATGGTTCGAATTCGAGTATTCACTCTGTACATACTTATATCTACCATAAGCTCGGCGGTAAGGAAAAATATCGTGCTGTTGGTTCTGATGTCCGTAATTCAGGTGCTTCAGCTACCTGTCTCGAAATCAAATCATGTATGTGATGTTGTGAAATATTTATTATTATTATTTATTTACTATAGATGGCAGCACTTTGCATTTCTTAACATATCCAATTAAATTTAAATGTATGGCTCTAGTTGGCAGCACCATCTATGTGGTAGTAACCTCCTTTCGCTTTAGCATGATATGGGTGACAGATGTCAAAACCTATACATTTATCACGTTAGTCTCTTTCTAACGTGTGACTCACGTATACGTCTGTCCTGCTGTCACCGATATCCTGATAAAGCGAAAGGAGTATACATTTCCCAGTACTTTGAACCGGGATTGGGGAAACTCGCCCTATTAAAACTCGTTCCAGAAATAGGATTTTTTTGCTGGCCACTGTTCTAACCTAACCCAACCAATATTTTTGTGGCGGTAATACACACTAAACTCTACAAACGAAAAATATTAGTTAGATTAGGTTAGAACAGTGGCTAGCAAAAAATCTTAAAATTCTGGGACGAGTTTTAATAGGGCGAGTTTCCCCCTAACCCCTTTGTATTGCCTAACAGGGCAAAATAAGTTCGAACGCCGATGCCAGTTAGCAGCACCGTCGACGTGCACGCTCCCTATTTGTATCTACAACTTGTACAACTGTAGGTAGTTGTGCATGTACCTATTTGTATTATGTTCAAACATGTTGGTAATGTATAACCACGTCTTAAAGTACGTATCAATTTATCCCCAGGCCGGGTTCGCAGTCACGTAAATAGTCGGTAGGTACAAACGGGCGCGTGTGCTGAATTCGTGAGGGCGCTTTGAGAGTAGCTGTCATTACGGTCTCACTTGTTGGAGTTCCTCAGGTGAAATATAGTGAAGGAAGTTTTAGAAGAATAACTTACCTACCCTAATAGCTCACTTATGCACCGTCATTTTTTATTGTTAATATCCCAAAACCTTTCTAATAAGAGGTATCGGGAATAAAGTCCATTTAGCACGTTACATAAAAAAATAAACGAAAAAGAATCAGCTGTTCCATCATCATCATTTCAGCTAATAGACGCCCACTGCTGGACATAGGCCTTCCTCTATGTTCTCCACACAGGTCGGTCGTACCCACTCTTGTAAAGGTTGGAAGCTCTACCTACGTACATCATATAAATCTACTGGCGGAGCTAGTTACGTCGATACTGCACCTTAAAGTGCCCTCCCACTAGCGAAGTGATTTTCTCTTGGTACTGTTAGACGAATAAAATCGATAGGCAAAGGACATCTCTAGCCTTACGCACAACACTAGTCAATCTGAAACTATGACCTGTCAGTCAGTCTATTTCATAGGCGCGCGTACGCAGTATTTAAGTTACTCTATGGGCGCGCGGTGGGGGTGGTTACTAATTTCTGTTATCTGCGATTAAACCTCATTTTCTAAACCGTTTTTCATTGTTTATTAGGAACCCATAGAATAGAATAGAACATCATTTATTTGCATAAAATATGGTGTAAAATAAGGTGTTAAAAAGAATAAAAGTGCACATATTTTACCAATTATTGGCATGCAAAATGTTTATAAAATTAGACTTCAGTAAGCTTAACGAAACTTATTATTATACTTATCTACACACTACATTACAAATCTAGTTTATTTCTTAAATTTCTCGCATCCAGCTCTTGCCAGCCATCCTGCGCAGATCGTCCCCCCACCTAGCCAGAGGGTGCCCTACATTACGTTTGCCAAGACGCGGTCTCCACTCTAGAACTCGTTTACCCCATCGGTTGTCGGTTCTGGGGCTAATATGGCCAGCCTACTGCCACTTAAGCTTGCTAATCTGGTGAGCAATGTCGATGACTTTGGTTCTCTGCCGGATTACCTCATTTCGGATTCGATCTCCGAGAGAGACGCCGAGCATTGCTCGTTCCATAGCCCGCTGAGTGACCTTTAACTTGTGGACGAGCCGTACCGTAAGTGTCCACGTTTCGGCTCCGTATGTCATGACGGGTAGGACGCACTGATTGAAGACTTTCGTCTTTAGGCACAGTGGTATCGACGATACGAAGACACGACGTAGTTTTCCAAACGCTGCCCAACCTAGCTGGATTCTCCTATTCACCTCATGCTCGATATAATATATATATAAAATTTTAAAAAAGACTAGAAACCTAGTCGGCGTCCACAATTTGAAGCAACTCAAATGGAGCCGTACGGCTCCAAACGCCCGGACCGCTCCGTAGTCGTCAATGTCAACTGCGAAAATTAATTTACTATGACGATTTGTGCGGTAAAATTTGGTCACAATGATTCGGAAAAGCATAAGAAGTAACATTACTTTTCACAGGTAAGCCTTCAATATTGCGATATATGTTCTGTTTTATTTAAACTAAAAATACAAACGATTTATTAAAATGCTCAGTGTTACCCGATACTTAAAAATATTTTCTCCATTTCAACTTTATTGTAAGATATATTTTTCCGACTGATTAATTTAATCCGTTGCTACTGATATTTACAGCGTGAAGCAGTGTCTCTACTGTTTCGCTGCGTGAGTGCGGCTAACGGAACTTTTATTTGTTAAAAAATAAATAAGCTACAATTTATTCATTTAATAATATTTTTAAGATTTATGTCGGTTGATGTGTTTCTGACAATGCAATGGATTCACATTTTACACGAATTTAAACTCACCCTGATAGCCATTAAGATAAGTAGGTAGCTCTTTATTTATTTATTTCTTATTCATTACTGTATGGTCAAGGCATCATAAATATCAAAACATAACTTGCCAACTAATTTTATAATCACAGTTAGGCAGATACTTGTAAGCGCTGTTCTAGGCACTATTAAAAACAAAACAGTTACTACAATAACCATTTCCCATGTTTTAGGGAAATATG
Source organism: Marasmia exigua (assembly GCA_019059595.1). Lineage (NCBI taxonomy): Eukaryota > Metazoa > Arthropoda > Insecta > Lepidoptera > Crambidae > Marasmia > Marasmia exigua. The sequence goes on from CM032473.1 coordinate 14,469,394, forward strand.
TTGTGACTGGTAACATTAATTAGGATTTTTATTTATACTACGTACGTAGTACCTACCAAATTAAAAAAAAAACAAATTTGTGCTTCAAATTCGAGGTGACAGCTGTAAGGAAACTTATTCTTGTTATAATTCTATGTAGGTAGGTACGTAAGTATTTTAGAAAATATTTCTTCAGTTCAGTACCTACATGAAACATTGTACCTACCTACTTACTGAACTGACTTTTTATTTTCTAATATTGCCTAATCTTTTTCCTTATAATAAAATTTTATCTATCCATCATCCAAAACAAAAATATTACCTACTTTACTAAAAGTGCAAGAAGGGGGCATTTTTATACACTAATAGTGGCCCGTCCTCACTTCGTTTCAGGATTTCGCTTCGCTTAGGCATGAGTGGGCCGGCTCGACCGGAGTGATACCACTACAATGGGGGAGAAGGGGAAATGGTGGCAGCGCACTTGTGACTCCACTGGTGTTGCGGGTGTCCATGGGCGGCGGAATTGCTTACCATCAGGTGATCCGTCTGCTCGTCTGCCACCTCTCATATAAAAAAAAAGATGGCGCTAAGGTGTCGTCAAGGTGTCGTAGGCGCTATTTTTTGGATTATCTGTAAACGTTGCCGCTGTCGGTAGGATTTACCTCTATAAATAATTAAATAGTATAGATTTTATCTATCCGTCATCCAAAACAAAAATATTACTTTACTAAAAATGCAAGAAGGAGGAACTTTTATAAAGTATTTTTTTGTAATAATTTACCTCTCAGCAAAAGTACCAAATAAATAATAGTTATGTCTTAATTTGTTACGGGGAAATATTGAATCAGCGCGGGCTCAAAACCAAACCCACAGGTGACACAGCCTAAAATCATGCTACGCCCTGTGTACTTCGGAGATTAAACGGTTGTCACAACTCGGCCTAAAGCTTCCAGGTCGGAAATCCCCAAACACTTTCGCCTCGGTAATGAAGGTAATTTTTTCGGTGACATATATATACACGCTACCGAAAAAAAAAACTGCAAAAAAAAAGCGCCTTCAAAAACAAAAACAAAAGTGTAAAATAGTTTTTTTAACAGTTTAAACACACACCTTCGAGTGTACTGGTAAAAAATGTAATTTGAGACATTTTATAACAGTACACTCGAAGGTGTTACCGAAGTCGGCGCCCAATACTATCTTGTAATTTAATTCAATTATTCAAGAGAGATTACGCTTTGAGGTGTATAAACTGTTAAAAAATTTATATTTTAACAGTACAAAACATTATAATTTATATATATTTTACACTTTTTAGTTCGTAGTTTTACAAGGCGATTTTTGTTTTGCAGAAAAATTTTTTTACTGTCTCATTTTTGGCAGCCGCCCCTTCCTCTTCCACCCTCGCCCAATAACTAAAAAGCTAACTGTGGGTACAGTATTGAAAGAGTTATCCTTTAACTCCTTACCGTTGAGGAGTTGACCTTCCATCATCAGCAGATCCACAAAATTACTACAGTAAAGCGTAAATACTGGTGCAATTTTAAAAAAGATACAAAAATATTACTTGCCCCTTTAAACTTTGAGAGTTCCCCTTAATTTTTCCAGGATCCCATCATCAGATCCTGATATCCTGATCATGGTACCTAATCGGGGATTATCTACTTTCCAACTACAAAACAATCATCTAAATCGGTTCATAAATGACAAAGTTATCGGCGAACAAACAATACATGTCGAATTGAGAACCTCCTTTTTTTAAGTCGGTTAATAATGGCGGAGGCTTTACAAAATGTTCAATTTGTACATTTCTCTCGATTTTCCTGAGATTCCAAAAATGCAAATGGTCAGTTAGTAATATGTACTGGCCAAAAATTTATGAATACACAAAAAAAAATACTCGTACCTACAGTCAAAAATACTTATAGAACCTAAACTTTTTTGGAGGTCAGTAAAAATATAATAACTTTTTCATTACTCACGCACGAGTTACACAAAGGTTCTTTGCACTATTCTTAGAAAATAATAGATATATACGAGTAATATGTACGGGTGAACAGTGCAACGCACTGATCAAATCCTGAATCATGGTCCAAGCGTACCCTGGTTTCCGAAGCAACGTCTTTGGACGCAACCGGGAATGAAATCGCACGATTAGACTAAATAAAATTTTAGGTTATATGCAGAGTTGATTGGACCTTAGTTGTTTTCATAGTATAATTAAGTTAATTTAATTTTCCCTGGCGTATATTATCACAGCGGATTGGAGGTCGCATACGGCTATTATCAAGCTCTAATATTATAACAATGACCTGATTTCAATAGACGTCGGCATTTGCATAATAATAGGATAAAAAGATAAGTTTGCTAGAACTAAGCTGGGTACACGCTTGTTACGCGATTTCATCTGATTAAGGAGACGGGTATGGCACACTAGCGACGCCAATCGATTTTAATTTTTAGCTACTAAACTGGATCTATTTTAAACAATTTCGGGGTTACAATCTCTTGGAAAACACTTATACTATTTATGAAATAGCCATGCATAAATATTGGGTCCGTGCACAAACGCGAGAAAATGGCCGCTTTTGGCGTAAATCATTTTTGTGAATCAATCAATCAATGAAATCTATTGAGAGGCTAGAGAGAAAAAACCTTGACTTGACGCCTTAGTTTTAGGAAAATAATAATCGTGTACAAAAATTCAAAATTTAAAAGTGTTTTATTTGCATAGGCTATATACAGCTCTTACAAATCGGCATACATGAAAAATATAAATTATAGCTATGTATATTATACATGTAATTAAACATATGTCAATACAAAAAATATACTAAGAAATGAAAAAATATAATGTGATTCTACCACCGGAATCGGAAAGTTGATTGACGAAAAGATCCGGCAAGAAACTCGCCAGTTACTCTTTTTAATCGACAACATTTTTATCAGTACAGTATCATGGGTGTAGGCGAACAGTTTATCATTTTCACAAATTCTTGTCATTTAAGTAGATTATAATTAACTATATAATAGGCTTTTGCCATTAATTAATTTTTAACATGTGTTTTAAATTTATGCATTGGTAAATCAAGAAGCTTTTGTGGTAACTTATTAAATATTTTAATACTCATTCCTATATTATTATTATTATTCGAAGTTCTGGGGAGCGTTCGTTGCCGAGTGGTCACTGCGACCAAATTTGATCTATTGTGACCTCCGCTCCCCCTTACAGATCGTCTCCGAGGCCCACGGCTTGCATAAACCGTATAATGGCCTTGGGAGCGATAGCCTTAACATCCTCCGGGCAGATGTGGTAACTGCCCAGGGTGCGGCTTCTTGGGTGCCCGAGGGCATCGCATTGACAGAGGACGTGCATCGGTGTTTCGTCCTCTGCTTTACAGAATCTGCAGGTGGGATCTCCGGCCAGCCCGGTTCTGGTACCGTGCTTGTTTAGCCTGCAATGACCAGTAATGGTTCTTGTGAGGATACTCAACTGTCCGCGAGATAGCGCTAATATCTCTTGCGTGTATTTGTTGGAGAATCCTGTCATTAAGGTCTTGGCGTGAGCCTGACCTGTCGACCTGAGCCATAGTTGTTTACTTTGTTCGATCGACCACTCTTTGAGATTGCGTCGGGTGGTGCACTTGGGTATGCCCAGTACCGGTTCCGGGGTTTGTACCGGGCATAAGGCCCCCTCCCTTGCAAGCTCGTCGGCTTTTTCGTTGCCCACGATTTCGGAGTGTCCTGGTACCCAGCGAAGGGTTACTCTGTTGTTGGAGCCCAGACAGTTTAGGGTCTGTGCTCCCTCCGCTATTAGTTAATCTCAGCAGATTCAAGTGCCCTTAGAGCCGCTTGACTGTCTGATAGGATATATATATCTTTACCTTTATAGCCGCGTCGCAGATTCTCCTGGACGCAGCGTATTATAGCAGCCACTTCGGCTTGGAATACTGTGGCGTGTAACCCCAGGCCCTGTGATATTTGGGCCCTGGGTTTTTCGCCGTATACTCCGAAGCCAGCTCTATTGTTGAGTCTGGAGCCGTCCGTGTACCACACGATATCCCCAGACCGGAACTCAGCGAGCGTACCATCAGTCCACTCCTGTCTGTCCGGTATCTCGATTGAATACCACTTTGTGAAGTGGTATTCTTTGATCATGCTGTCCCCTGGCATAAGCATGATCGGCATGACTTGCAGTTTTTTTAGAAGGGTTCTCATGCCGTAAGAGTGCCATGTCTTGGACCCGTTTTCCCAGGCTCTCAGCATAGAGGCTCTTGCCTCTTTTGATATAAATGTAGGCAGGGGGCAGAGAGATAGCAGAGCCTCCAAAGCGGCCGTTGGGGTGGATGACATGGCACCTGTGATTAGCGAGCATGCATAGCGCTGTACTTTCGTGAGTGCCATGCTGCTTGTGGATTGGCGGGTCTTGTTGTGCCACACTACACAGGCATAGGCAATCATGGGACGTACCACTGCCGTGTATAACCAAAGCAAGTACCTTGGTTTTAGGCCCCATTTGGGTCCCACCATCCTGTAGCAGGTTCCAAGTGCCATCTTGGCCTTCTTGGTAACGTAGTTGAGGGTGTGAATTCCAGGTCAACTTTTGATCTAGCATCACCCCTAGGTATTTGACTTCTCTAGAAAACTCTATGGTTTTCCCAGATAAGGTAGGCTTTCTTAGTTTATCCAGAAGCCTTTTTTTTGGTGAATGGGACTATGATGGTTTTATTCCCGTTCACGTTGAGACCAACATCGTTGCACCATCTTTCAGCATACGTAGAGCCTGCTGCAGTCGATCAGATACTGTGTATTGGCATTTGCCAACCACCGTAATCACCAGATCGTCCGCATAGCCCTGGGTTGTAAAGTGAGCCCCGTTTAATTTGTGAAGCAGCTCGTCAACTACGATGGACCATTCCAGTGGGGACAGAACTCCCCCCTGGGGGCATCCTCTCGCACTTTGAATTCTGCTGTGGTGTCCAGAAGTGTTAGTTTAGCTACTCTGGATAAGAGCATGGATTCGATCCATCCTAGGGTGGTCTCATCTACGCCCTTATTTCTCATGCACCTTATGATGACTGACGCTGAGGTGTTGTCAAACGCTCCCTCCACGTCTAGGAAGGCGCATAGGGCAATTTCTTTCTCTTCTATAGCCCTTTCTAGTCTATCGGTAAGCTCCATTAAGGCTGTCCTCGTAGACTTGCCTCCTTGGTAGGCATGTTGACGTACATGCAAAGGACACGATTTGATGAAGTTCTCTCTGATGTACATATTTAGTACCTTTTTCCATCGTTTTCAATAGAAAGGAGGTGAGGCTAATCGGTCGGTAGGATTTAGGCTGTGACTTGTCTCTATCTCCGGCCTTGGGTATAAACACCACCCTTACCTTTGTCCATATAGCCGGTAGTGATCTCCAGGCAAAGCTTGCCCTAAAGATTTTAACTAAAAACGGGAGGAGCCCTTTAGCACCTTTTTGAAGGAGGGCAGGAAAAATGCCGTCCTCCCCCCCAGACTTGAATGGTTTGAAGCTATTTATGGCCCACTTGACCTGGTGGGGTCTGAATATCAGAGTGGCTTTGCGCCAGTCCTCTGGTCTGGGCCTAGGCTTGCCCTGAGGATGTGCTGGTTCCTCTCTTTCTGATATTGGAGTGGATCCTGGGAAGTGTATGCTAGCTAGCAGTGCGAGTGTTTCTTCCTTGGAGTTCGTGAACGACCCATCTGGGTTCCTTAGTAACCCTAGGTGTGTTCGTTGGTGATTTTGACATAATCTTGTGGATCCTAGATGTCTGTGTGGCGCTATTTATGTCCTCACAAAATTTCCTCCAAGATTGTCGTTTTGCCCTTCTTAGCTCCCGGTTTATATTCCGTAAGTGCCTCATAGTACAGCTCCCAACCTCCCGTCTTTTTGGCTTTATTAAAAAGTCCTCGAGCTTTTGTCCTAAGGGCCGCTAAGTTTTTGTTCCAGCCTTCAACGTTCTTCCTCCTTCTCGCATTGTTGGTTTTTTTTGAGAGGGCAATTGTCCTGGTATGCCTCCAGCATAGCCTTCGTGACGCCCTCTACCGCTGATTCGAGTTGTTCCCGAGATCTAACGGTTTTTTCGAGAGTGTCCAGGTTTGCTTGCAGACTCTCTCTGTACCTTCCCCAGTTGGTGTTTTTGGGGTTTCTATAAGGAGTAGCATTGTCGCTGTCGAACAGCCCTATGTTGAACCTTATATGCCTGTGGTCAGACATTGTGACCTCATTTGATACAACCCACTTACCTACTAGCCCTGCGATGTTCCATTTGTTCAATTTGAACATTTCTCTCGATTTTCCTGAGATTCCAAAAATGCAAACTGTTCAGTTAGTTTATTATGTACTGGCCAAAAATTGATACACAAAAAAAAAATACTCGTACCTACAGTCAAAAATACTTATAGAACCTAAACTTTTTTGGAGGTCAGTAAAAATATAATAACTTTTTCATTACTCACGCACGAGTTACACAAAGGTTCTTTGCACTATTCTTAGAAAAAAATAGATATATACGAGTAATATGTACGGGTGAACAGTGCAACGCACTGATCAAATCCTGAATCATGGTCCAAGCGTACCCTGGTTTCCGAAGCAACGTCTTTGGACGCAACCGGGAATGAAATCGCACGATTAGACTAAATAAAATTTTAGGTTATATGCAGAGTTGATTGGACCTTAGTTGTTTTCATAGTATAATTAAGTTAATTTAATTTTCCCTGGCGTATATTATCACAGCGGATTGGAGGTCGCATACGGCTATTATCAAGCTCTAATATTATAACAATGACCTGATTTCAATAGACGTCGGCATTTGCATAACAATAGGATAAAAAGATAAGTTTGCTAGAACTAAGCTGGGTACACGCTTGTTACGCGATTTCATCTGATTAAGGAGACGGGTATGGCACACTAGCGACGCCAATCGATTTTAATTTTTAGCTACTAAACTGGATCTATTTTAAACAATTTCGGGGTTACAATCTCTTGGAAAACACTTATACTATTTATGAAATAGCCATGCATAAATATTGGGTCCGTGCACAAACGCGAGAAAATGGCCGCTTTTGGGCGTGAAATCATTTTTGTGAATCAATCAATCAATGAAATCTATTGAGAGGGCTAGAGAGAAAAACCTTGACTTGACGCCTTAGTTTTAGGAAAATAATAATCGTGTACAAAAATTCAAAATTTAAAAGTGTTTTATTTGCATAGGCTATATACAGCTCTTACAAATCGGCATACATGAAAAATATAAATTATAGCTATGTATATTATACATGTAATTAAACATATGTCAATACAAAAAAATATACTAAGAAATGAAAAAATATAATGTGATTCTACCACCGGAATCGGAAAGTTGATTGACGAAAAGATCCGGCAAGAAACTCGCCAGTTACTCTTTTTAATCGACAACATTTTTATCAGTACAGTATCATGGGTGTAGGCGAACAGTTTATCATTTTCACAAATTCTTGTCATTTAAGTAGATTATAATTAACTATATAATAGGCTTTTGCCATTAATTAATTTTTAACATGTGTTTTAAATTTAGGCATTGGTAAATCAAGAAGCTTTTGTGGTAACTTATTAAATATTTTAATACTCATTCCTATATTATTATTATTATTTCGAAGTTTCTGGGACGTCGTTGCCGAGTGGTCAATGAGCGACCCAAATTGATCTATTGTGACCTCCGCTCCCCCTTACAGATCGTCCTCCGAGCCCACAGCTTGCATAAACCGGATAATGGCCTTGGGATGCGATAGCCTTAACATCCTCCGGGCAGATGTGGTAACTGCCCAGGGTGCGGCTTCTTGGGTGCCCGAGGCATCGCATTGACAGAAGGACGTGCATCGGTGTTTTCGTCCTCTGCTTTACAGATCTGCAGGTGGGATCTCCGGGCGATCCGGTTGTCTGGTAATCCGTGCTTTTTAGCCCTGCAATGACCGTAATGTGTTCTTGTGAGGATACTCTACCTGTCCGCGAGATAGCGCTAATTCTCTTGCGTGTATTTGTTGGAGAATCCTGTCATTCAGGTCTTGGCGTGACCTGACCTGTCGACTCTGAGCCATAGTTTTTTTTTACTTTGTTCGGATCGACTCACTCTTTGAGATTGCGTCGGGTGTGCACTTGGGTATGCCCAGTTACCGGTTTCCGGAGTTTATACCGGGCATAGGCCCCCCTCCCTGCAGCTCGTCGGCTTTTTTCGTTGGCCCACGATTTCGGGAGTGTCCTGGTAACCCAGCGAAGGGTTTACTCCTGTTGTTGGAGCCCAGGACAGTTTAGGGTCTGTGCTCCTCCGCTTTAGTTGGCGGTAATCTCGCAGATTCAGTGCCCTTAGAGCGCTTGACCTGTCTGATAGGATATATATATCTTACCTTTATAGCCGCGCGTCCGCAGATTCTCCTGACGCACGTATTATAGCAAGCCACTTCGGCTTGGATACCTTTGGCGTGTAACCCCAGGGGCCCTGTGATATTTGGGCCCTGGGTTTTCTCGCCGTATACTTCCGAGCCATAGCTCTATTGGTTGAGTCTGGAGGCCGTCCGTGTACCACACGATATCCCCAGAACCGAACTAACGAGCGTACCTCAGTCCCACTCCTGTCTGGTCCGTATCTCGATTGAAATACCACTTTGTGAAGTGTTATTCTTTTGATCTGCTGTCCCCTGGCATACGCCATGATCGGCGATGACTTGCAGTTTTTTTATAAGGTTCTCTGCCGTAAGAGTGCCATGTCTTGACCCGTTTTCCCAGGCTCTCAGCATAGAGGCTCTTGCCTCTTTTTGTATATGTAGCAGTGGGGCAGAGAGATAGCAGAGCCTCCAAAGCGGCCGTTGGGTTGGATGCACTAGGGCACCTGTGATTAAGCGAGCATGCATATCGCTGGTACTTTCGTGAGTGCCATGCTGCTTGTGGATTGGCGGGTCCTATGTGTGCCACACTACACAGGCAAGGCCATCATGGACGTACACTGCATGTGTATAACCAAAGCAAGTACCGTTGGTTTTTAGGCCCCATTTGGGTCCCACCATCCTGTAGCAGGTTCCAAGTGCCATCTTGGCCTCTTGATAACGTAGTTGAGGTGTGAATTCCAGGTCAACTTTTGATCTAGCATCACCCCTAGGTATTTGACTTCTCTAGAAACTCTATGGTTTTCCCAGATAAGGTAGGCTTTCTTAGTTTATCCAGAAGCCTTTTTTTGGTGAATGGGACTATGATGGTTTTATTCCCGTTCACGTTGAGGACCAACATCGTTGCACCATCTTTCAAGCATACGTAGAGCCTGCTGCAGTCGATCAGATACTGTGTATTGGCATTTGCCAACCACCGTAATCACCAGATCGTCCGCATAGCCCTGGGTTGTAAAGTGAGACCCCGTTTAATTTGTGAAGCAGCTCGTCAACTACGATGGGACCATTCCAGTGGGGACAGAACTCACCCCTGGGGCATCCCTCTCGCAACTTTGAATTCTGCTGTGGTGTCCAGAAGTGTTAGTTTAGCTACTCTGGATAAGAGCATGGATTCGATCCATCCTAGGGTGGTCTCATCTACGCCCTTATTTCTCATGCACCTTATGATGACTGACGCTGAGGTGTTGTCAAACGCTCCCTCCACGTCTAGGAAGGCGCATAGGGCAATTTCTTTCTCTTCTATAGCCCTTTCTAGGTCTATCGGTAAGCTCCATTAAGGCTGTCTCGGTAGACTTGCCTCCTTGGTAGGCATGTTGACGTACATGCAAAGGACACGATTTGATGAAGTTCTCTCTGATGTACATATTAGTACCTTTTCCATCGTTTTCAATAGAAAGGAGGTGAGGCTAATCGGTCGGTAGGATTTAGGCTGTGACTTGTCTCTATCTCCGGCCTTGGGTATAAACACCACCCTTACCTTTGTCCATATAGCCGGTAGTGATCTCCAGGCAAAGCTTGCCCTAAAGATTTTAACTAAAAACGGGAGGAGCCCTTTAGCACCTTTTTGAAGGAGGGCAAGGAAAATGCCGTCCTCCCCCCCAGACTTGAATGGTTTGAAGCTATTTATGGCCCACTTGACCTGGTGGGGTCTGAATATCAGAGTGGCTTTGCGCCAGTCCTCTGGTCTGGGCCTAGGCTTGCCCTGAGGATGTGCTGTTCCTCTTCTTTCTGATATTGGAGTGGATCCTGGGAAGTGTATGCTAGCTAGCAGTGCGAGTGTTTCTTCCTTGGAGTTCGTGAACGACCCATCTGGGTTCCTTAGTAACCCTAGGTGTGTCGTTGGTGATTTTGACATAATCTTGTGGATCCTAGATGTCTGTGTGGCGCTATTTATGTCCTCACAAAATTTCCTCCAAGATTGTCGTTTTGCCCTTCTTAGCTCCCCGGTTATATTCCGTAAGTGCCTCATAGTACAGCTCCCAACCTCCCGTCTTTTTGGCTTTATTAAAAAGTCCTCGAGCTTTTGTCCTAAGGGCCGCTAAGTTTTTGTTCCAGCCTTCAACGTTCTTCCTCCTTCTCGCATTGTTGGTTTTTTTGAGAGGGCAATTGTCCTGGTATGCCTCCAGCATAGCCTTCGTGACGCCCTCTACCGCTGATTCGAGTTGTTCCCGAGATCTAACGGTTTTTTCGAGAGTGTCCAGGTTTGCTTGCAGACTCTCTCTGTACCTTCCCCAGTTGGTGTTTTTGGGGTTTCTATAAGGAGTAGCATTGTCGCTGTCGAACAGCCCTATGTTGAACCTTATATGCCTGTGGTCAGGACATTGTGACCTCATTTGATACAACCCACTTACCTACTAGCCCTGCGATGTTCCATTTGTTCAATTTGAACATTTCTCTCGATTTTCCTGAGATTCCAAAAATGCAAACTGTTCAGTTAGTTTATTATGTACTGGCCAAAAATTGATACACAAAAAAAAAAAAACTCGTACCTACAGTCAAAAATACTTATAGAACCTAAACTTTTTTGGAGGTCAGTAAAAATATAATAACTTTTTCATTACTCACGCACGAGTTACACAAAGTACAAGGTTCTTTGCACAATTCTTAGAAAAAATAGATATATATACGAGTAAAATGTACGGGTGAAGAGTCCAACGCACTGATCAAATCCTGAATCATGGTCCAAGCGTACCCTGGTTTCCGAAGCAACGTCTTTGGACGCAACCGGGAATGAAATCGCACGATTAGACTAAATAAAATTTTAGGTTATATGCAGAGTTGATTGGACCTTAGTTGTTTTCATAGTATAATTAAGTTAATTTAATTTTCCCTGGCGTATATTATCAAGCTCTAATATTATAACAATGACCTGATTTCAATAGACGTCGGCATTTGCATAACAATAGGATAAAAGATAAGTTTGCTAGAACTAAGCTGGGTACACGCTTGTTACGCGATTTCATCTGATTAAGGAGACGGGTATGGCACACTAGCGACGCCAATCGATTTTAATTTTTAGCTACTAAACTGGATCTATTTTAAACAATTTCGGGGTTACAATCTCTTGGAAAACACTTATACTATTTATGAAATAGCCATGCATAAATATTGGGTCCGTGCACAAACGCGAGAAAATGGCCGCTTTTGGCGTGAATCATTTTTGTGAATCAATCAATCAATGAAATCTATTGAGAGGCTAGAGAGAAAAACCTTGACTTGACGCCTTAGTTTTAGGAAAATAATAATCGTGTACAAAAATTCAAAATTTAAAAGTGTTTTATTTGCATAGGCTATATACAGCTCTTACAAATCGGCATACATGAAAAATATAAATTATAGCTATGTATATTATACATGTAATTAAACATATGTCAATACAAAAAATATACTAAGAAATGAAAAAATATAATGTGATTCTACCACCGGAATCGGAAAGTTGATTGACGAAAAGATCCGGCAAGAAACTCGCCAGTTACTCTTTTTAATCGACAACATTTTTATCAGTACAGTATCATGGGTGTAGGCGAACAGTTTATCATTTTCACAAATTCTTGTCATTTAAGTAGATTATAATTAACTATATAATAGGCTTTTGCCATTAATTAATTTTTAACATGTGTTTTAAATTTAGGCATTGGTAAATCAAGAAGCTTTTGTGGTAACTTATTAAATATTTTAATACTCATTCCTATAAATGAATTACCAATCTTATGAAGTCTGTGATGTGGAACAGCAAGCTTGTTTTTATTTCTATATGTTTGTATTTAAGTTATGGTTGTCGGATTTTTGAGGGAAGTTTTCTAAATTATTATAAACATACATAATACAGTCAAAGATGTACTGATGCTAATGTTAAAATGCTAATTTTATTATCTAACAGTTTTTTTCGATCCATTTTTGAAAATCATTCATGTGCACTCATATCTGTAGATACTTAGGTCACCGACGTTAGTCAAGTACTTATAGTCATGCCACGTGACCATATATTGAAATTCGAATAACGATTTCACGAGACAGAATAAATATAGCCAGTTTTTAGGGTTCCGTAGCCAAAATGGCAAAAACGGAACCCTTATAGTTTCGTCATGTCCGTCTGTCCGTCTGTCCGTCTGTCCGTCTGTCACAGCCGATTTACTCGGAAACTATAAGTACTACAGTGATGAAATTTGATGGGAATATGTGTTGTATGAACCGCTACAAAAATATGACACTAAATAGTAAAAAAAAGAATTGGGGGTGGGGCCCCCCATACATGTAACTGAGGGATGAAATTTTTTTTTTCGATGTACATACCCGTGTGGGGTATCAATGGAAAGGTCTTTTAAAATGATATAAAGTTTTCTAAAAAACATTTTTCTTAAAGTGAACGGTTTTTGAGATATCAGCTCTCAAAGTCGTAAAAAGTATGTCCCCCCCCCTCTATTTTTATAACTACGGGTATAAAATTCTAAAAAAAATAGAGGTGATGCATGCTAATTAACTCTTTCAACGATTTTTGGTTTGATCAAAGTATCTCTTATAGTTTTTGAGATAGGTTGATTTAACTGTAATTTTGGTTAAGTTATTGTGCTTACACTGAAAACGATGGCTGAACCTTATAAGATAGATCAAAAAATATACTACAGTATTGTACACCTTTAAAAATCCGCGATGATATAAAATCTTTATAATGTATATTTGCTGCTACGGAACCCTTTGTGCGCGAGCCCGACTCGCACTTGGCCGGTTTTTTCCAATATTTAAAATTCAATCCATGGTTGAAAATTCTATGTCAAAAATGTGTGACTAGTCGACACGTGATTTTTGCTTGCATTGCACTTTTTGCTTTCGGCTTTAATTTAGTATATAGTGACCGTGGGAAAGCGACGCTTTGGCATGAAAGGGCCGGCCCGATCGGAGTGATACCACGGGCTCAGGAAGATGAGTCATATTGCACCTGGTTTGTTACTCGCGTAGGTAATGCTTAGCTATTTGTACTGGACTAAGCTAATGCTAATAAAAAAGGTTTATATATTTTAAGTCACCATTTGTGTTTTTTGTCACAAGAGGGATGGCGCATTCCCCAAAGTGTAATGAGGCGACTATCTGGCCAGCGGGAGTCGGTTGAGTTATATTATATTGGGCTTGGGATCCGTCTGCGAAAAGAAACTTCTCAGAAGGCACAGCCAGTTCATCATAATAGTAAATCTGAGGGCCTATTCTTTACGGCCTAGTATTTATTTTATTAATTTATGCATGTTTCTTCATTAACACGGTCGTCACTCACAACATGATCCTGTCAGAATACCAGCGCTGCCGCGGCATTTCTGTCGGTGTCGTGGCAACACCATGCTGAGGCCTAGGACCTGATTGACCTCATACTTCAGCACACGCCTATTTATAGTATTTAGAATATTTTCATTGTATGACTGTGTATTTATACCTAAAGCATTATAATGTTTAATAAGTTACCTCAAACAATTAGTTGATTTACCGGTACATTACATTTAAGTTGCATGTAAAAAACTTCTAATGCAGGAAGGGCTACTATAAAGAAGACAATTATTTAAATGATAAGGAATTCCTGGATATGTTGATCTCTTCGCCTGTCCTCTATTTTCATTTTATAATTTTCACTTTAACGAGTTATCTAAACGATACTGATTATAAGCATCGTATGTCATACTGTCACTTTTGTTACGAGTATGTGTACTGTTTGTATAAGAATGAATGACTAGCAATGAAAATTGTAATTACCATATTATTTGAAAAGAGTAACTACTGAGTTTCTTGCTGATTCTTCTCGGTGGATATTGACATTCCGAATCAGCGGTAGATTATATAATATTTGACATTCATAAATGTTCTGTATGGACTTAAATTGAATAAATATATATATTTTTCATTTTTTATATGAGAGGTGGCAGACGAGCAGACGGATCACCTGATGGTAAGCAATTCTGCCGCCCATGGACACCCGCAACACCAGTGGAGTCACAAGTGCGCTGCTAACCTTTTAAACCCCTTTCCCCCAAATCTATTTTAAACAATTTCGGGGTTACAGCCTCTTGGCAAACACTTACTGGTATCACTCCGGTCGAGCCGGCCCATTCATGCCTAAGCGTGGTTCTCCCACATTTAAATATATTTTTATTTATTTATTATTTGTCTGTTTTCGTACTCACCTTTGTCTGTAATATTACCTATGTTTTCTAATGAGTGTCAATTATTGTTAATTATTATAGTAACACAGTAAATTGGCTCTCCTCAGCCTGATGGTAAGCAGGAGAAGAGCCCTCGTTGCTATTTCAACGAAGCGATGTCAGGCATCACCTCCATCAATGAATTATGTATTGTGACGGCCAAAAAAATTGTTTCTTCCTTTCTATACTCGAGCACTCGACAGTGTAGTCGAGTTAAAGATTTGTATGGACGAATGTATGAAATCTCTAAATTAGACTTCAATGTCAAGTGGACCACAGTTGCATCTAGGGTCTTCTCTTGTAACGCCTACAACAATTCGTAAAATGTATTGATTGATTGGAATGACAGCTATTGATGTTACAGAAAAATATCTTTAGGGCAATTAATAAAAAAAAATCTATGAAATTAAACTTGGTTAACATGATAAACCTTATGTATATTGAAATAAAGGTCAAGTGACAGCTGTCATCTAATCAAGCTATATTTTACGGAGATTAGCATGCTCCTTTTTAGGCGGAAAGACCCGCTTACGTAGCGGACCTGTCAATATAATATACCCACATAGGCAGGAAGGGAACAAAAAAGACAGAAGGAAGCGCCGAGCCATCCCTATTCTTTTTATGTAATAACTGGCAGACAAGCACACGGCCGCAGCCTATAGACAGATACATAACTTCGCTTACCATCAGGCAATCCGTCTGCTCCTCTATCACCAATTAGTTAAGTAAAAAAGCTTTTTGACTTGACTTATTATTATATGTCCCCGAGCTGGGGCAGAGGGCGTCCACAGTGGTCTTCCATCGCGTTCGGTCTTAAGCTTCGCGTTTGACCTCACTCCAAGTCCTGCCGATGTTCTTCACCTCGTCTGCTACAGTGCGTCGCCAAGTTTGATTGGGACGGCTACGTTTGCGTTTCCCTTGGGGATTCCAATCCAGAGCCTGTTTAGCGATATGATCAGAGTCCCTCCAGAGAGTGTGGCCAATCCAGTTCCACTTGCGGCGCTTGATCTGCTGGTCGATCGGGGTTTCGTTACGTTCCAACAGATGCTCGTTGGAGATTTTCTCCGGCCAGTGCACACCAAGAATTCGGCGAAGAGAGCGGTTGACAAAAACCTGGAGTCGGTGCGAGATGGTTTTGGTGACCTTCCATGTTGCGCACCCATATAGCAGTACGGATTTGACGTTGGACCCGAAAATCTTGAGTTTAATCCTGCGGGTCAGTTTCCGTGACTGTCATACAGGGCCGCATTTGTACGAAGGTTGCGCGAGCCTTGGCAATGCGCGCAGTGATGTCCTCTTCTGTGCCCCCCACCTCGGATACAACACTACCCAGATACGCGAAGCTGTGACACGCTTCATATCATCCGCCCAATCCGTAATGGTATTACTACTAATAAATTAGCGTGTAAAACTGTCGCTTTGGAGCCCAGGGTACGCTTAAACCACTATTTAAAATTTAGGGGGTCTGGTAATTACAATGAAGCGACTACCGTATGACCTTCGCAACCCGTTAAGTCCGGCAACGCATGTGCGCGTATTCCTTATCTAGTGAAACGTTTGTTAGTTTCCTCCCCATTCTCTTAAAAGTTAATAAATGATATGTTCCATCTCATCACAGGCGCACACAAATAAAGAAAATTCTTATTTTTTTTTCAGATGAAAAAATACAAATTTATCATTCAACGTTACCTACGTTGAATGATAAATTTGTATTTTTTCATGTGGTACAAATGGGAAAATATTTTAATAACAATCATACAATGCCGTCAAAGAAAGAGAAAAACAATACGTTAACTTACAAATACAGTGCGTCCGCGATCAGACGGCACTTTAGTGACATTGAAAAGATGTTGTACAATGCCCCCCGTTGTACAACATTTTTTATGGGAAAATGCCATATGACGGTAGGGCGACTAGAAAACCACTTAGATTTTTGCCGTGTGGTCCCAGGCAGAGTAGAATAGCCACCCTCACTCTTACCGAGGTGTCGTAAAAGGCGACTAAGGTAAAGCTGCTGGCATGATCATCAGCACCCAGAGAAGGAAAACTCTGCATTTATATCAAAACCCTCGCCATGTGATTGAGGGAGGCCCGTGCCCCAGCAGTGGTGACTTAAATGGGCTGATGATGATGATGAGATTTAACTTATTTTTTTCTATGTGAACTCAATCACACGTTCAGCGACGCAATGATTCCGCCAATGTCAAGTCAGATTTCACTTCATTTTGACGTTAACATAATGTTGGTATTGTCAAAATTGAAATCTGACACGTCAACAAGACACTGTAATTTCCGCCATGATGGTTTTTTCCTGTTCTGTCCGCTCCTATAATTGTTTTTGTTTTGTAACAATATGTACATAAACGAAACCATTGTAAATAAATTAGATAATAAAGTGTTGTTATATTGGCATTTTCTTTCAACACAATCAACAACAAGGCTAAGGCTTGTAGCCTAAGCACAAGGCTTTCGTTTTTTTTTTCATTTTAGGTGAGTGAATTTTTAACAGTAACCGACTCTACCTTATTACTATGCTATATTTTTCTATCCAATTCACGGTCCCCACTCAAGAACTTATCCATCCCGGTTATAATTTCCTGAGCAGGTATGGCAAATGGTGTCCTTGATTACTTATCATCAGGAGCCCAATTCTCGTGCTCGTGACATTTATTATCATACGACATATATCACTAAAACATAGTTTTTTTGTATGGTTTTCAGGTGATACACGCCATGTTTTCAAAATGTCACGAGCATGAGAATTGGGTTCCGGGTGACCGCTTGCCTGTTTGTCACCTCTGGCACAAAAAAAAAAATAGAAAGCGATGCGTAGGACATCTTTCGACTACATGGGTTGAATAAATAATAGGCCGTTGATAGAGTCTCGATGTATCAAGCCAAATACATGGTAAAATGGCGAGCATTGGGGAAGGCTGATGTCAATTATGAAAAGTTTTCTCAATTTAATAGACTAATATGTCGAGTCTTACATGAATGTTCCAACTAAGTATAAGCACAAAATAGGTTCTTTAAACTCTTTGACTTACTAACGCGTTCGGTAGTTCAATTAGAATGGTACGCGGAAGGTCTTTGGTTTGGTTTTCAACTGAACGTGCGATCATTTACTATCTGGGTATCCGTCTACTCGTCTGTCACCTACCACATAAAAAAAAATTGAGTAGGTTTTTTTAATGGGTTTAGTTACATCCACAGACTCTAGTCTGTGCGTTTGTTTGCTAGTTAGTTACAATTAAATTGTTGCTCCGCGCACAAAAACTAATCTTCTCCAGCGATAAGACCGCCGAAATTGTACAATTAAGTTTCTGTAATGCCTTTTAAAGCTGTGTTTTTTATTTGTGCAATAAAGTATATCTATCTATCTATCTTCTCTTATCTTCAAAACGTCTTACATTTTTACCCGACTACGGCGAAGCAAAAAGGAGGGTTACGATTTTGACCTGTATGTATGTATGTAAAAAAGGTTGTTCATCTGTTCCCTCATAACTTCTAAACTAGTTATCATATTTGAACAAATGAGGTGTCGTTAGAAGCGTCTTGGTTGTCTTCTGGAGGCAACATGACATCACGTTAAATTGATTACAGCGCCCTCTAGGGAACTTAGAGTAAGAAACTAAAAAAAAAATTTGCTTGACTGTACCGTGTGGGGTATCAAATGAAACAGCTTTTTTTGCACATTCGAAGAAGTCAGCACGAGGAGAGGGAGACACAGCACTGCTTGAGAGAGAGGGCTCACCAGAACCCATTTCTCTTGTCCAACCTGTCCAGAAACTCCCCTGGAGAAGAGAATGGGGTGGACGGTTTTTTAAGTAGGTTACCAACTTTAAAGAAAACATACTGTGAATCAAATTTGAACTGTCATTTGAAATTGTAGCTCTATTTATTGTACGGACAGCCATTACGTACAAATAATACAAATCAGTTTTTTTTTTTCAAATGACTTACCCTTACGTATGTCAAACACATGATAGATAGATAATTGTAATCTGAAGTGTGCCGGTAATTACTTGAAGTTTTGTTTAAAAATCATTCCGTATACCTGTTGAACATTCACAGAGGCTGTGAAGATACTCGTATATTGTATGTTTTATTTCGATCCCTTGCGTGAGTACACGCTTCAATACTACGAGGCACGAACAGGCGTATTTGACGTTTAAGATTCGATTCGTACACAAGATAAGACAGGTTTATATGGGTGCGTGCGTCACCATCGGACCAGGTGTCCGCTGATATTTACCGCCCTACTTATTCAAGACCGTACGCCTGTGGGGGCGTATCTCCACCCTTATAGATCGGAGTCGAGCAGTGAGTCCCGAAGTGCCGGCTCGTGCGGACGCCTCGCACGCCAAAACCGCGACTAAGCGAGACGCACATACGCGCCGACTAGCATTAGAGCGAGACGCAACACCTTCGAGTTTTCAACAGGTCGTTACTGTTACTCCAACTAAATGGTGATTCCCTGCAATAATTCTTACTTCTGTTGTACTTTTATTAAATCGCTCGCTTAAAGTTTCACGACATCCGTGGCCTCATGAGAATGGGATGCTCTTTGAATAATTTTTATGTTAATTTTCTTTTTCTTTAATAATGTATATTGTTGATCAACTTTGCACTTGGAGGAATTACTTAGTCTGTCAGAAGTATTAAAAGTTTTTCCATTAACTACTTAAGGTCAATTTGTTGTGTCTCTTAATCGAATCCGGTTTTTTCAAATTGATTTTATATTTAATACAAATTAATTTATTAAAGAATTCCTAAATAATTTAAAAAATGCCGGGCTTTTGAGAAAATTTTATCCTTTTTGTTAAACTTTTATAAAATTAAAAAACTATAAGTGATTTTTCTTCTGTAATTTTTAAATACTCTTTCAATTAAGAACTTTCAAAGATGAAGCAGTTTATTTTATGAAAAGAACATTTTAATGACGTGTTAACAAAAATCGCCTCTTTACCTATTCGTTTTTATTTTATGTGTATTAAAATGCATCAGGGTGAGGATGACAGACTTAATGGGTACTTTGTTAGTTCTTTTGGGCCTGTCAGCCTTATATTTGGATTTCACGGCCGCTTACCATCAGGCGGAGTGAGGTCACCTGTATGGTCTTTGTATAAAAAAAAATAGTTTTCAATATAAAACACTAGTAGGTGATAAGAGTGTAATCATGACATCAGTGTCGAATGCTTTTAGTTTTTACTAAGACTAAGTATAATTACTCAAGTGGACTGTTAATTTGTTCATCAGTGCAGTGTACAGTCAGCTACGTAAATTTGTGCACCACCTCATTCTACAGTGATTGAAAGCAAACAGTGTAATGTTGTCAGCGTGATTGAACGTAGCTATTGTGCTAACTATTTAGGACAAGGGGTGTACCTGTTGCGGACGGACAGAAAGACAGACGGGAGGGTCCTCTGTGTCGGACGTTTGGATGAATAGGCTGCGCCTAGACTAGGGTTTGTTCTTGCAAATACTCGTACGTTTTGTGGTTTGGCATTATATGACTCTAGTTTAAAAACAAAAACCTTTGTCAAATATACATTAATATTTAGTATGTATATTTCTGCCATTTTCAATTTCATTTGTTAACTGCTTTGCGCTTTCCCCTATTACTTAAAACGTTATCTTTCCTCTAAGGTCCCCAAAGGTTGTCTGGACGAAATCGCTACAAGCGATAAGACCGCCTTATTGTACAGTCTGTTGTTGTTGTATCATAATTGTATTATGTTTTTATGCAATAAAGAATATCTATCTATCTATTAAGGTGTCTCTTAACTGTTTGACGTGTTTTCTGAAAGGGCATTTGGTTTATTTATTTATATTAGTTACATACAACAGAGTTACAGTAAATAAAAATAAAGATAATAGGTACATAGTAACTGTGCAGTCATGGTAGACTGTACATCCAAAACTATGTGTAAACAGCATGTCAATAACTTATTATAACAAGCAACATTAAATTTTAAATCACTGTTATTTAATAATATAATATTAAATAACTCATCGTCAGCCCATTTAAGTCCCCACTGCTGGGACACGGGCTTCCCTCAATCACATGAGGGGTAATTGCCATACTCACCACGCTTGGCAGACGGGTTGGCGAGGGTTTTGATATAAATGCAGTTTTCCTTCTCTGGGTGCTGATGATCGTGCCAGCAAATTTACCTTAGTCGCCTTTTACGACACCTCGGTAAGAGTGAGGGTGGCCTATTCTACTCTGCCGGGGACCACACGGCTAATTAAATAACACATCAAAAAAACATTAATTTTAACATATGTATATTATATTATTCCTTTTTTTAATTTGATTAAATAACACATCAAATTAAAAAAAGGAAAAATACAATATACATATGTTGAAATTAAATTAATATATTTCAATTACTTTAAATATGATAAAATAATTAAATTAAATCAAATAAGGTAACATTTTGAATAAAAATAGAATACAATGGAATTAGAATTAAGTGGTATTAAATGTTTATAATCCAATTATATTCAAAATTTAATTTTACTGAATTTAAATAGTGTAAACTTCCATTTACCGAGTGATGATCCATAGATATTAGGCGCGTCCCTCGATTGAGAAACTGAGTCATTACATTTGCGGCACATTCTTAGGACTGGATTATGGAATGAAACGTTGTTATTGCTGAGAGGGTTTCTGTCCCATTAGTTTGTTCGTGGCATTAAATTAGATTCAAGCCGTAAGTGCCTATGCCGAGTTATCCATAGTCTTCTCTCACTTTAGATCATAATAATTATGTAGGTCCACTTAGCAACCAGAAGACAGGCCCACTTTTGATTACTTTTTGTACCGCCATTTTTTGGAAATTGAGATGAAATTTGTATAAGTATGGGTATACTGTTGGTCTAGTGGTTTAAGTACTGTGCCGTGATCTCGGGGTACTGGGTTCGATTCCCGGGTCGAGCGAAAAGTATGTTTCGAATTTTTCGAACATAGCTCGGGTTTGTGATCACCAATCCGCATTTGGCAAGCGTGGTGATAAAGCCTAATCCCATCTTAATAGCGATGACTTGATTTCTATGATGGAGGCCTTTGTTCTGCAGTGGGACAGTTTATAGGCTGATATGATTTTATGGGTATATTACGAATACACCCTAAAGTGCAGCTACAACTAGGTTTAGCCAGAGAGTAAAGTGGAGCCATAGAGCCTATTGTTTGTGGCTAACTAGATCTATAGTTGATATTTTTATAGCAATTTTTTGCAATTTACTTTTAAGTAAATAACACACTTAATTTTTTTTACCTCGTGTTCAGGCGGATTGCTATAAAAATATCTACTATTGATTAAGCAGTCTCATCTTAACTGGTGGTCAAATATTTGTAATAATATTTCCACTGGATATTGTAAATATACCTACAATATTGATGCGACTATCGACAGCTCATGTCCTATTAAGCACTTGCAAATTTCGTCAGCTTAGTAACGCGTGCAGTGGTCTAATTGGTAGAACATCCACCCGGATTGTGGAAGGTGTGGGTTTGAGTGCCGCCTGAACACGACATAAAAATTTTTAGTGTGTTATTTACATAACTAGATCTAGCCGAACAGATATTAACAAGAACGATATCTTATAATCCAAGCTTCGAACCTGTGCGTACAGCTTACTCGTAGTATTAGCCGCTAGGGTTTAAATAAGGCTAGTTCTAGCTGGCTAGTTCTAACTGGCTAGTTCCAGCTGGCTAGTTCCAGCTGGCTAGTTCCAGCTGGCTAGTTCCAGCTGGCTAGTTCCAGCTGGCTAGTTCCAGCTGGCTAGTTCCAGCTGGCTAGTTCCAGCTGGCTAGTTCTAGCTGGCAAGAACTAGGTGTAGCCGTAACAACGTTTTCCGACTAAAATAAGGTCCAACACTCTCATTCAAGTTAATGAATTAAAGCTTCTCTTAAGGTGACGGGTGGGACACACTAGCAACTTTTACAATTCATAAATAACTCTACCTAATTTCAACCTCTGCTTAGTAGACTAGCGTGTATTCCTATCTAAATAGCCTTAAGGCTTTGCTGACGTAACTCGGGTATATTATGTAGCTACAATTTCGTATCGTAAATGTTGATATTAAGGTGACGGGTAGGGCACACTAGCGACCCCAATCGATTTAAATGTTGGGTCCGTTTTTGTACGCAAAAATTGATTCACGCCAAAAGTGACCGCATTAGGCTTGAATCAATTTTTCGCGTACGTGTTGGACCCAACAATTGTGCATGGTTATTTAATACATAGTATAAGTGTTTGCCGAGAGGTTGTAATCCCGATATTATTTAAAATAGACCCGGTATAGTAGCTAAAAATTAAAAACGATTGGCGTCGCTAGTGTGCCCTACCTGTCACCTTAATTGCGTTCACTACAACATACTCGTACGCAACGAATAATACGACGCTACGGCAGCTACTACTACCTACTACTAGGTGTAGCTACGTAGCTACTAAAGAAAGAAAGAAAGAAAATACATATAATGACCATCACAATACACAGGAAACAAACATATAACAGTTGGTACACGGTTTAAAACAACATAAATTTTACATAGAAGAGGGACAAACAGATGTGGATAGTGTGTGGTCAATCAGGTCTCGACCTCAGCATTAGCTGCTACGACAATATCTGCATTGCCGCAGCAGCGCTGGTATTCTGGCGGGACCTGTTTGCGAGCGAGTGTAATGGTGAGGTGTAGATAAATAAATAAAAATATATATACACGTACATATTATAGATAGGTAATATGTGATGTGGTATATATAATAAGATGTGTAGTGTAGATATAATATAATAAGATTCGTATCTACTACGTAGCTTTCTGTGGCACTACTGGCACTGGTGCACGCATTGTTTCAAAACGGAAAAGATGGTTAATGAGAACATACCTATAAATTTGTATTTTATTAAGTCTTCTAGTTTCACTCTTTCTTTTTTGTTATTTCTTTCTTCTTATGGTGCCGTCTCCTTCTGAAAGTTGGCATTCAATAGGACTATTTGCAATCTGAACCTCTTCTTGTGTTTGGAAAATATATTTTTTCTCTTTTTCTATTCAAAATTCATATATAGCGAATTTCATTTTCAAACAATAGAATATAATACAATAAAATCACAAAATTTAGCTAGGTAAAATATTTATAGCTTAAAAGAGAGAAAATATTTTAAACGTTGATTCTCGTGAAGTTATATTCGATATTTATTTAATCTCGCTTTAAGTAAGACAGGCACACATTCAATTATTATAATCTGTCAAAATTCCGCAATTGTTAATGAACCGAACGTATTTGACATTTGGGTGAGAATCGATTGAAGTAATAATAGTCGAGAGTGAAAAGGCTTCTTCAGGGTAAGCACGCTACATCTTAGACCTTATTGTCACTTTCCATCAGGTGAAATGAGGTCAAGCGCAAACCCATTTAATATATATATATATATATATAAATCTGACAGTTTTGTATAGTTAGATGTGTGGCTGTACGGTTCTAACACTTGTAGTAAAGTAAAAGCTTTGATATTTACTAAGTATTTTGATTGCGTGATCGTATCAGGAATTATGAGATCCGCAGGAGAACCAAGGTCAAAGACATAGTCCAAAGAATTGCATACCTCAAGTGGCAATGGGCAAAGCATATTACGAGGAGATCAGACAGCCGATGGGGCGAAGGTCCTCGAGTGGAGACTGCGTACAGGAAGCCGAAGCCGTGGCAGGCCCCCCACAAGGTGGACCGACGATCTGGTAAAGGTCGCAGAAATCCCTTGGATGCGGGCGGCACAGAACCGATCTGTGTGGAGATCATTAGGAGGCCTATGTCCTCCAGTGGACGTCTATTGGCTGAAATGATGATGGTGAAATATTTTGAGCAATTGACTGAACTCATCCCATATAAGTCAAATGTTAAACAAATACGATTATCCATTTCATGGGAAAAATATTTTGCCTACTTCTTGGCGGTGAAAATTGGAACTGTAAAAGGCGTTGCGATTTTTCCTTATAAGATAAAAATATTGTTACATTTTTCCTCCCTAATATTGGAAATCACAGCGCAGTTGTGCTTTCTATGAGATTAAATTTTGTGAAGTTTACAAAAATCCAATAGCAACTCATTAATACGTGGACAATTTTTTGTATTTCTGACATACTTAGAAGTGAACTAAAACTGGTTTTGCAAGGATTTTTAATATTTATTTTTTTGAAAATAAATAATAATTATTAATAATGTTTAACATTTAACCATGCTATTAACCATAGGGGACCAACAGACTTTGAATTTTGTATAGATGAGATAAGGTTGAAAACTAATGAAGTAAATGATGTCTAGTTGCCTGGTTAAGGGATAAGCTAGTAGTATTTCTTTTGAGACTTAAACAAAGTCTACAGGTTTTTTTTTACAATACGGTTTATGACTATTTTTATTTTTATTTTTGCAATCAAAATACCTCACATTGATAGAAACATCGTTGAAAGAATCACTTGATTCTCATTTAAATTACCTGAGATATCACATCTTTAAAATCACATTATTTTGGGCAAACCCAAAACGCTCCATACAAATGGCTACTTAGATGTGACGTCACACTTAAGTATTTTGTATGCATTTCATTTGAATTTTGTATAGTAGCTGTATCAAATGTTTCGTTTATGTCAATGGTTCTATAATAATAATTGGTGCAAATTGTATGGGTTATTCAATGGTATAATTATTTTTTAATAATTTCATAGTTTTGAAATGGACTTGCACATGAATCTTTGAATGACCATAAACCGGCTAGAGGTTATATTTTTAATTGAGATTTTTTGCCATTGGCACATTTTGACCTATATTTTGATAAAATATTTATATTTTGTAAAATCTTGAGCTTAGTCATATACCCTATTAAGACCTAAATTATTTTTGCGTTATTATTCGAATTATAAAAAAGATAAACTTAATTTTTATATTATGTTGCATATAGTGTTAAAAACATGAACTAAACAAAAAAGCACCCTTCCTTGTAGACTCCCTGGTCCACTATAAAGGTTCCTTGACAATGGAACCCAAAAATGTTTTTTATCTAATCCGAAGTAAGCAAATTTACCGTGTGAGAGACACGCTTCGGCTGGAGTGATACGACGGCCTCATAGAAAAGCCGCGTGAAGCAGCACTGTTCAGTGTTTCGCTGCGTGAGTGAGGGTACCGAAGGCCCAATTCACAGGAAGGGGGTTTAAAGGTTGGCAGTTGTGACTCCATTGGTACGGGTGTCCACCGGTGTCCATGGGCGGCGGCAATCGCTTACCATCAGATGATCCATCTGTTCGTCTGCTACCTATCACATAAAAAATATAATATCACTTAAAAGCAAAGTTAGCAAAATTTACAAAACTTTCATCAGGCCCATATTGGAATATGGTTTCCAAGTGTGGAACCCTTATTTCATTAAAGACGTTGAGTTGCTGGAAAGGGTTCAAAGAAAGGTCACCAAAATTCCAAGACGACTTAAGAGCCTTGATTATGATGAAAGGCTGAGGATGCTAGGCTTGTCTACCTTGAGGGACCGAAGAGTGCGAGGGGACATGATCGAAGTGTACAAGATCGTAACAGACCATTATGACGTGCAGGGCTTCGACAACATGCTCACCCGAAACAAAAATCCACACCTGCGAGGGCACAGCCTTAAGCTGGCAAAAACGAGGTCAAACAACAAGCCGCATAAACACTTCTTTAGCAACCGAGTGGTCGATCTGTGGAACAAGTTACCACAAGAAGTAGTCTCAGCCGAAAACACAAATATAATTAAGAATAGACTAGACAACTACTTACATAATGGAATATAAGATATACTTGTAATGTAACTGGATACAGGCAATAATCAGTTCTTGAACTGCCTGCCTGAATATTTAATAATAATAATAATAATAATAAAATATTAGACTAATGCGTAGCTAAGTGGATAAAGAACGGGAGGTCGTAAGTTTGAATTTGAGCTCGAACCTCAAATTTCCCAAACCTATTAGGCCCTTTTAGAGGATTTAAAGTCGTAAGGCCGATTATCCTATTAAATGCCAAACCCAATTGATTTTCTATTGTGTCTGCGGTCTACGCCTTAGGAGGATACAACTTGGCAGTTGGTATTGCGGTTACAGTAGCTACTTAAATATGGAAATTAAAAAGCAACAAAAATGACGTCACGTTGCACCTCATGTTCACCCGGCAACTTGGCAAACAATATTCACTAATGGTCGGTATAGATTTCACAAAAGACGTGTTTGTTTAATAATTCGAGTATTTTTTTTGCAAAATGTTCAATATTAAGCCAGTTATTCTCTTCTTCTACCAAAGGTGGTTAGTCTAGTGGTTTAAGGTGACGGGTAGGGCACACTAGCGACGCCAATCAAATAACCATTTATTAAATAATATGCACAAATATTGGATCCGTTTTGGTACGCGAAAAATTGATTCACGCCAAAAGTGGCTGCTTTTGGCGTGCATCAATTTTTCGCGTACGCGTTTGACCCCACATTTTTGCATGGTTATTTAATAAATAGTATAAGTGCTTGCCGAGAGGTTGTATTCGAAATCCGAAATTGTTTAAAATAGATCCAGTTAAGTAGCTTAAAGTTAAAATCGATTGGCGTCGCTAGAGTGCCTTACCCGTCACCTTAAGTACCGGGCCGTGATCACGGGACCCTGGGTTCGATTCCCGGGTCGGGAAAAAAGTATGTTTCGAATTTTTCGAACATAGCTCGGGTTTGTGATGACCAATCCGCATTTGGCAAGCGTGGTGATTAAGCCTAATCCCATCATAGTAGCGATGACTTGATTTTTATATTGGAGGCCTTTGCCTTGGAGAAGGACAGTATATAGGCTGATACTTTACTTTACCTCTCTCTACCGAAGGTTCCATGAAGTTGTTTTCTTCTTCCATAAAGTTTTTCCTGATATTCATTAGTTTTTCTCATTAATCAGAATAACGTGGGAAAGAACAACAACCAAGCCAACATAATAAGTTTTGTACAAAGTGTTTGTAGCAACCTAAGTTAGAAATTGTAAATATATATTTTCGCTATTTCGATGTTTTTGTCTATGCCATGTGTTGACATGGGTATATTTTGTCCTGTACCCTTTTCTTAATTAATTGTCTAGCGAAGAAAGATTTGATGTTAAAATAGATGTAAAGTGGACCTACATTTCGCACATGACAATCAACATAGTATTAACATATGTGGGAGAGCCACGCTTAGGCATGAATGGGCCGGCTCGACCGGAGTGATACCACTGCCTCACAGAAGACCGGCGTGAAGCAGCGCCTGCGCTGTGTTTTGCCGTGTGTTCAAGTGAGGTTACCGGAGGTCCGGGGGAAGGGGAAAAGGTTGGCAGCGCACTTGTGACTCCACTGGTGGTGCGGGTGTCCATGGGCGGCGGAATTGCTTACCATCAGGTGATCCGTCTGCTCATCTGCCACCTCTCATATAAAAAAAAACTCAAAAATTGTTATTATGAAATTTTAAACCGTACTACATGTACGGTACATCTTTAAGGCGGTGTATCTCAAAACATTTTTTTTTGAGTTAATACTATGTTGATTATCATAATAAACTATTAAAATCAAATGAAAAATGTTTTATTCATAAAAATCTCTAGCGGAGCCGATTTCGGCCTTTTATTCATTCCATCATCAAATCATCGAAATCAAGTCATCGCCATTAGGCTTACCACGCTTTCCTTATGCGATAAAAAAATCGAACATCCTTTTTTCTCGACCCGGGAATTAAACCCAGAACCCTGAGGCCACGGCCCGGTAATTAGACCAACAGGGCGTTTTTGCATAAGCATAAGCAACAAAATTACCGAATAAATAAATACAAGAACGTATATATCAAATCTCTTAAAAGGCCAACGTTCCGCATGTCTGGTCCCATAGGACGAGAATATTACAAAAACATAGAAGTCTCATTTCGCACAAAATGTTTCTGTCGCATCACACACGACATATCATTTTCAGTCCCTCTTAGATGACCTACATTTGTCGCCAGGGGGCGCTCAATGTTAAGTTTACCTCATGTATACTTTCAGACAACTTTGTGTTTCATTAATAATGTGTTAGGACTCGGTGGCTTAGTGGTTAGTGGATCGCACTATAAAGCGGCACGAGGTCCTGGGTTCCATCCCCGGGTCGGGCCATAAATCTATACCCAAGTTTTCGGTAAGAAATTCTAATTTTCAGCCCGAAGTCTGAAAGTTGGCGGTCTTGTACCCCCGTGGCTCGGAAAGCACGTTAAGCCGTTGGTCCTACGTCCAATCTCCCTCTGGTCGTGTCACACTGGTGTCCCATCGGAATATGAGGCTAAGGGAATAGAGAGTGCACTTGTGTTTGCGAACACACTTGAGCACCATAATATATCCTGCGTACGTGGCTGATCTTTGAGATTGGCCACCGTAGCCGTAATCGGTTGAGATATTATAATGAGTTAGGGGCACTTAGCTAATTGAATAACAACGTGTGCCATCTGAAAGGGAGTTCTACGTTTGAATCCAAGTGGGTAGATACGAACCATTAATAAAATCGAAATGCGTAATTTTACCACTACCTCGGCAATCAGGTAAAACCTACAAGTCCGTAACACAAGTGCTTAAAAATAAACGAAATCAGGTCAATTTTAACAATTATATAAATTCATATATCATCTTGTACCTGACCTGATACCGTACTTATGTTACAAATATCAAACATTACAGGGTGTATCTGTAAACACTTATATCCCTTTAACCACGTGTTCTACCAACTATTCTGAACAACATTCGTTGTTATGACGTCTTATGGAATCACCAAGTCACATGAATGAATTTGGTTTCCATAGTGTTAAATTATTATCTAGTGGGTTTAGAATGTCCCATTGCGCTTAAAATGGTATCAGCGGAATCCACAGGCAAAATCCGACTAATAATTCATGGAGTGACTAAATTTTGACAGTTAACTATCCACTTATTTCAAAACTGAGTTTAGCACATGTTAGGGCACTCACTCGGACCCTCATGCAAATTAAACAAGCACCTGCACAACATGGGCCTGTCAGATACCAAAATCTGCAGGTTCTGTCGCGAGGACGAGGAAACGATTATTCACGTCCTCGGCGAGTGCATAGCGCTGCACCGCTGTAGAAGCCGGCACCTAGGAGCACACATGATCTCGGCAGACGAGATCAAAAGCTCCCCTATCAGCTCCATTCTCGGGTTTATCCTGAAACTGGAGCTACATGAGGTGCTGTAATAGGTTATGGGGCTGCAATCATCTTTTGGTCGCAGTGGCTATGAGACGCAAGGCTCACCCCATTTCTATCAAATAATAAAAAAAAAAACACATTTATTTCAATACAAACCGACCAAGATCAGAAGGCACTGCAGTGACATTGACATGGAGGCGATGTGGAAACGCACTGACACTTGTAAAGGAAATAGCGTTAGTTCCGACTTTTTCCACGTGCCAAATAACTGTGATGACTTTAAGTTCACTTGACATTGTCTAATTATCTTCGGGTAGAGCCCTAATTGACGTGTCCCTCTTAAACACTTGACATTGACGGAATCACACGCGCGGCCCGTAATCGAGCGCGGGATAAGTCCATTAAAAAAAATAGTGCCATATTAACATGTTTCAGTAGCAAAACATGAGCACTATTGTCATATTTATCTTAGGACCGTTTATATAATGTTTTAAGCAAATAAGTAATCTAATCTAAATCTTAAAAATAGATGTATTTTTATAAATCAGCCTATAACTGTCCCACTGCAGGGCAAAGGCCTCCATCATAGAAATCAAGTCACCGCTACTATGATGGGATTAGGCTTAATCATCACGCTTGCCAAATGCGGATTGGTGATCACAAACCCGAGCTATGTTCGAAAAATTCGAAACACATTTTTTGCTCGATCCAGGAATCGAACCTAGGACCCCAAGATCACGGCCCGGTACTTAAACCAATAGACAGGGCGTCGAAAAATAGAATAGAATGCTTTAGTTTTTCACATAGTGATTACTTGCTCAGTGGTTTTTCATACATTTTTTCGCCAGTGTTCAAGGTGTGGTCTTGATAGAGGTTCTCGCAAATACTTTCACGTTTCCTTCCCCACAAAATGAGCAGCAGAACCTTTTGTGTAAACCGTCTAACTTATAGATAAAACCCACGTTCGCCGGTCACGTACGCGCCGTACACTCTGCTTTGACACATAATGGTGTTACATTAGCCTTCTATTGTACCGACAGTGGAGGATCTGAGTATTTTTAGAATATGCTCGAGTTGTAGTTGAATAAGTACTTATTGAAGGCACTACACATACATGTTTTTGTAATGGGTCCGTTATAATTAAGAATGTTGAAAGCAAAAGTATGGTTATTGTAAATTTGGGAAAACCTGTGAAGCCTATAAAACTTTCCTGAAGAATAAAAAAAACAGTTTTTTTTATTTATCACGCATTGAACTAGTGGCGGCCTTGTTTTTTTTCTTTTGGTTATGGATAGATCTTTAAAATATAAATATCAGTTAAAGAATAGCATGAAAACTCTTCAAAATATCATAATAATTATGATATTCAAATTATTTGTTTGGTTCAGAAGATTGTCTAAATTGATTTCGTTCTTCATTATACACATAAGCTCTACGTGTCCAGTAGGAAAAAGGAAGAATATGAAAATGGTACCAAATTTATTTCATTCACTAGGGATGCTATACGATTTTCGCCACGTGGTCTCCTCTTATTTTCAGGGCATCCATTCTGTGGTGATTTTCGCCCAAATATTATCCAGCATTCGATGCCTCTGAAGGATTGGATGACTGTTGCTCGTGACATTGGAAGGGGGGTAGGGACGCCTGATCGATCACATTAGAGTATTTATCAATTATTGAACGGGCCTCTATTAGTTGGCTTCAGCCAAACGCACGCCTTCCAAAAGTCCGGTACATATATGCCCGTGGTTATCAAATGACTTTTGGTATTAAAAAAAGTGTTTTAGCGAATTGACATTTGTAATTTATTAATAAAAACTAAATTATTTTCCTTGTGAAATTGGAACTAATTTTATTGAAGAAAACTACAATAAAATCTATAATCACCAAAGCGCATTAGGAAAACGTGGTGATTAAGCCTATCCCGTCATAGTATAACTTGATTTGGCTTTAGTACTTTTACTAAATAATCCGTCAAAACTTTCAATTGAAGACAAACCCCGTTAGCTTGATTTACGCGTTCAAAAGCTGTTCTTACTATCCAGTAAAAACTCATATCCGTGTTTTGACTGTAACACATATTATGTACATTTTCCTCGAAAAAGTCCCAGAGAGATATCATTTTTCGGCGCCAGCTACAAATCGAAAATTGGTCATGCAATATTTATGATACTACGTATTGAACTTGATTGACACAAGGTCGCTGATATAATAACAACTGTCTGAATGATATCGTCCCTGAGGTATTTTTTACTGCAAACCAATATTAGTATCAGAATGAAATGTCTGCCAGGTTTTTACTTAAGATTTTTGTTTTCTTGCTTATTTATACATAAAAGATAGATAGATAGATATACTTTATTGCACAAAATACACATCTTAAGTACTAGGCATTACAGATATTTTGTGTACGATTTCGGCGGTCTTATCGCTGAAAGCGATTTCTACCAGTCAAACTTAGGATACTTACCCGATATAAGATGTAAATATTTAACGTAGTGTTTTATTATTTGTAATCAGATACTTTATTTTTAATGGAGAATTGACAACATTTCAATTTTAAAAAGGTACTCTAATTTTTTGAAAAACCGTTTTAGAAGATTTTTTAGCAGCTTAAAATACACAAAATATGGACCCAACGATGATGTTATATATCCAGACTGGAAAATATTCAAAGCGTTTTCTCAGATACCTGCCTATTTAGAAGTAGGAAATATGATGCTAGTACAAATAAAGTTGCAGACTATCACATACTTCCACTCCAGAAACGCAGGACTTAGCTGACGTAGTTTACTTATTTAAAATCGCAAATAATCATCATCATCATAATCATCAGCCCATTAAGTCCCCACTGCTGGGGCACGGGCCTCCCTCCATCACATGAGGGTAATTGCCATACTCACCACGCTTGGCAGACGGGTGGCGAGGGTTTTGATATAAATGCAGATTTTTTCCTTCTCCTGGGTGCTGATGATCATGCCAGCAGCTTTACCTTAGTCGCCTTTTACGAAACCTGGTAAGGTCGTTACCAAGGTGTGTATAATCGCAAAGAGTGGTGGATGGTTCGGAAACGGCTTAAAAAATTATCCTTCCGTGCGCCTGCGAATCCGGAACTCTGCAGTGCCTAGAGTGACCACCAATTATAGGCAAAAATGCATTCATTTTAAAGAGCAGCTAGCAAATTTAACAAGCTCCTCAAAAATCTGATAAAGACCTCTTTAACGAAAGTGTTGCACAACTAAAGAGATTTCTGTTGTGGACGAGTTTTAAAAATAATAACGAGTAGGTAACTGCGCGCATAGAACAGTTTAATTCATCATCATCTTCGTCAGCCCATCTTAAGTCCCCACTGCTGGGGCACGGGCCTCCCTCCATCACATGAGGGTAATTGCCATACTCACCACGCTTGGCAGACGGGTTGGCGAGGGTTTTGATATAAATGCAAAGTTTTCCTTCTCTGGGTGCTGATGATCATGCCCGCAGCTTTACCTTAGTCGCCTTTTACGACACCTCGGTAAGGTCTTACCGAGGTGTCGTTTAATCGCACATGAGTTGGTGGATTGTTCGGAACTGCTTAAAAAATTATCCTTCCGTGCGCCTGCGAATCCGGAACTTCTGCACGTGCCTATAGTGACCACCAATTATAGGCAAAATACATTCATTTTTAGAGCAGCTAGCAAATTTAACAAGCTATCTCAAAATCTTGATATATATCTCTTTAACGAAAGTGTTGCACAACTAAAGAGATTTCTGTGTGACGAGTTTTTTAATAATAACGAGTAGGTAACTTGTGCGGATAGAACATTTTATTACTGTGGATTATTTTCTTTTTTAATGTATTTTTATTTATTGAAGTGGAAACTTGTAATTGGCCTCATTATGTTTAAACTCAATGCTATCAGTGGTTTAGCTGTAAGATTCCCTAAAACTGTAAAATAAAATAAAATAAAAATATTTCAAGTTTTTAAATAATTATTATATATATAATGGGGAGGAAATAATCTAAAAAGAAAAAATACGTATCGCTTATTTTTCGACAAGCTATCAAAATAAAATAGAAAATAAGAACCTTAAAAAATTAAATGTTGTGAATTTTGACGCCGCGCCGTGTCGGCCATGAGACCGCAATTAGAGATAAATAATCTGTATTTCTTTCGGTAACTCAGAGGTAACCATAGAGTATAGTAATAATAGTGAGGTAACAGAGCGCAGGGGACCTGAATTCAGTAAGGCAGGGTGTGTGTAGACACTACTACTGTACGTAGTACTCATTTTTAAAATTAATACTCGAGTTATTTAGGGCTCTTCTCTCGAGCGAGAAGCCTGCCAGAGGCATGATGACTCCACCATAACCTCTTAATGTGGTCCTGTGATAACTTCATCTATAAACACACTTACCACTTTATTTCGCCACTAACTGAATGATTCTTCGAGATGTGATATTACTCCGATATTGACATAGAATCCTAAAATACACGTGAAAGTTAAATTCTTTGTAGAAGATGAAATTAATTTATTCAGATATTTTAAGATTTTGATGCAATTTTCGGAGTAATATTAGATTACATTTTCGTGGCCGTTCACGAAAATCGAAGTAATACTCAGCTGCGCTGCGTGGTGTCCCCGCGCGGCAATGTATAATTATGTCAATATTAACTTTATGAATTGTATAAGCATGCATTAGATGCCGTGTGGTCCCCGGCAGAGTAGAATAGGCCACCCTAACTCTTACCGAGGTGTCGTAAAAGGCGACTAAGTTAAAGCTGCTGGCATGATCATTAGCACCCAGAGAAGGAAAACTCTGCATTTCAAAACCCTCGTCAACCCGTCTGCCAAGCGTGGTGAGTATGGCAATTACCCCTCATGTGATTGAGGGAGGCCCGTGCCCCAGCAGTGGGGACTTAAATGGGTTGATGGTGATGATGATGAAGCATGCATTATGATATGTAAGCTATATTATTATTGTGAAGTTTCATTAAAAACCAATTCAGAAATTTGTACGTGAAAGAGGATCATATTTACATACATTTTCACAAACTTTTGCGTTTATAATATTAGTAAAATTATTTACCCCTTATACACGTCACGTCCTTTACTTCGTTTATTTTCCCTTGCTTTTACAGCAAAGCCGTTTAATTAAAAATGTGAAATAACAACTTGTAACCGAATTTTCGGTAACCACATTGGCCGGTGTTGTGGCTAATTTAAAACAAACATAGACAAGCAAACATTCCTCATGTTACAACATTACACCATTTCCATTTAGACACGTTATTTAGTTGGCACGCCGATTTGTTTACCGTAAAACCAGAAACCACATGCCAGTAGCGGGTTCCCACGGGGGCTACATAATTTAAAGAATGAAGTTTGTTCCAAATCCACGTGGAAAATGCTATATTTTTTTTAAATCAATTACATTATGTCAAGTCGCTGAAACAATTTTTTTATGATACGAGTACCAATGTACTATAGATTGTTCTTTTCTTGTTGCTTTTGTACCACCAACTGCAATTGTTGTAATAAACCCATTATTATTATGTCGGTCAGTCTTTTCATAACCACGGGCATATATATGCCGGACTTTTGGGATTCGTACGTGTTTCAGCCACACTACTAGAGGCTCGTTCAAGTGACAAATTCTCTAATGTGATTGATTAATTTTTTTAACCAATAATATCTCACTGCAAGCCTACCTACCCGAATAGGGTATATGACTTTTTTATTTTTATTTTTGCAATCAAAAGACCTCTCAATGATAGAAACATCGTTGTAAGAATCACTTGATTCTCATTTTAACTACCTGAGATATCACAACTTTAAAGTCACATTATTTTGGGCAAACCCAAAACGCTCCATACAAATGGCTACTAAGATGTGACGTCACACCTAAGTATTTTGTATGCATTTCATTTGAATTTTGTATGGTAGCTATACGTTTATGTCAATGGTTCTATTATAATAATTGGTGCACATTATATGGGTTATTCAATGGTATAATTCTTTTTTAATAATTTCCTATTTTTAACATGGACTTGCCCATGAATCTTTGAATGACCAGATTACCGGCTAGACGTTATATTTTTAATTGAGAATTTTTGCCATTGGCACATATTGACCTATATTTTGATAAAATATTTATATTTTGTAAAATCTTGAGCTTAGTCATATACCCTATTCCAATATTTTTGGTCACGAGCAACAGTCATCCAACAGTCATCCAATCCTTCAGATAGGCATTGAATCATCATCATCATATCAGCCCACATCCACCTACTGCTGAGTATAGGCCTCTTCTTTATCACGCCACTCCCTTCGGTCCCTTGCCAGCCTTATCCATTGTTTCCCCACTGTCGTTACAATATCGTCGGACCATCAGGCAGGTGGTCTACCCACAGGACGTCGCCCCATTCTTGGTTGCCATTCGGTAAGTTTTATAGTCCACCTATCTTTACGCCTTGCCAGGTGTCCTGCCCATTGGCATTGAATGCCGGGAAAATTTTTGGGCGAAAATCGCCACAGAATGGATGCCCAAATATAAGAGGAGACCACGTGGCAATCCAAAAAAATCGAATAACATCCCTAGTGAATGAAAATAAATTTGGTAACATTTTTATATCCTTTGACTGAACACGTAGATCATACTTGTATAATGAAGAGATTTAGACAATCTGCTGCTTGAAACCTAGAAACCATACTCAAATCTATGGTCCTAAAAACGTTCCTCTGAAATGTACCAAGTTAGTTATTCAACATTTAAGTTCACGTGGTCGTATGTATGTGGCAAAGGTTCAAACAATGCTTTGTACATTATTTCTCGAGTGAATGCAACACGGGTATCTTCGTGGAAGTTTGCCTTACAGTTTGACTGGCAGGTTCGTTTGTAGGAGGTAATAGCCCAGTTACAGTATCTATAGTAACTGAGATCTTTGCGTTCGGTACGAGTCTTACTTCTGCTCTGCTAGAGACGTCAATTTACTTTAATGGTTTCTTATGGAAAAATATTGTACTTATTTGTAATACGAATTGAAAAGTTAATTTATATTAGCCTAATTTTTTTTAAGTGATAGTTGGCAGACGAACAGACGGATCAGCTAATGGTAAGCGATTGTCACAAGTGCGCTACCAACATTTAAACCCCCCCTTTCCACGGACTGGGCCTCCGGTACACTCACTCACGCAGCGAAACACAGCACAGTGCTGCTTCACGCCGGTTTTTTGTGAGGCCGTGGTATCACTCCGGTCGAGCCGGCCCATTGATGCCGAAGCGTGACTCCCACGGCACTCCTTAATTGACGTCTCTCAGTGCGTTAGTAAGTCTTAGGAGTGATAATTATCCAGTGGCATTACAATAACATGCACTCATAGGCATACAACGTTAGGTTACAGCAATCTGATAAATATCTGTTTTTACATTTGTGTATCGGTGAAGGGTCAGCTGGGGCGTTTTACGTCAAATGTGATAGATTTAATTCCCACTTAGGACAAACATTCATGTGATGAATTTGTGTTTTTTCCATTTCTGGGTGTATTGGGTAAATTTAATATCTTACAAAAATCTTCTGTAATCTAATATCCGTAACACAGGTTTGAACGCCACTTAATACTGAATCAGGTCTGATTTGAAGAGTTTTTTTTTAAATTTAGTTTCGAAATATGAATACTAACAGTTTTATTTTAACTCTGCAATCACCTTTTGAAAATATAAGATTTAAGCAGATTTATCTTTGATCACAAGGTGTGGTTAATTTAAAAAATATCTAAGTCCACTTTTCAAACTTTTGATTCAGTTCCCGTCATTATGACACCTCCTGTCGGTGAAAAATCACCTTGACCTAAAATGTTCTTACTTATTTCTATAGAGGCAATACCGACGCGAGAGCCGTAGACAAAGGAAGGTGGGAGGCGGAAGATAAATATCTTTTCACGCTACACGCCCAAAATAAGTCAATGATTGCGTGCTCACAATTACCTCCCACCACTCGACCTTCCACTTTTTCTAAACTTGGCCATTTTATTTGCTATCTTCTTCCATCTGACACAGACTGATTACTGCTCTGTTGCCTGCTTTCGTTTTATGTTAATAGATAAATAATTAAAACAGTTGGATAATTGAACATGAGAGTTGTTCAGTGGATAAGAACACGCCTTCAGGTTATCGTTATTCGAACCCGAGCAAACAGCTCTGGATTTTTCAAATCTATGTGCGTATTTTTTTCATTAGCTCGGCGATGAGGGAAAACACCGTAAGGAAACTTGCACTGTTAAGATATTTTCTGAAACGTCACCATGATTCAGTTGGTCTAGTCCCCCGATTATAGGGTCGCGAAGATCAGACGGCAGTCGCTTCATTGTTATTACCAAATTTTTCAAACCATGAATCGCAGTCTATATAATCGTTCCCTTGGCTCCATATCAACAACTTTGGTGGGGTTGCCCCACACGCTGAAATGAAGAAGAAGAAGATTCTAGGTTTTATACCTACAACTTCCGAGATATTCATAATTTAAATTATAACACACGGAAGTTATTGAAGTAATGATGTAGTCATAATCACGAGTTTATTCAGTTTCTCCGCGTTTCTGCGAGTAACTTGTTTTGATGGAGATAAAGTCGTAATCAACTTTCCACAAGTTAATTAACAAACTTTCCGTCGATGTATTTTGGTGTAGATTGTGTTCAGTTGTCTATTTACTTTGTGGATCTAGCGACTCGTACCTAAATTAACTGGTAGTTAAATCAGCTGTATCCTGTCGAAGGAAACTCTTGTTATCAAGGAAGTGTTTGCAAGTTTTTTTTTATTGAGGAAAAAACGCAAACTACTAAGCGGACCATCTGATGGTAAGTGATAGATAACATCAGATCTAGATACTTTTGATGTGGGTACTTTGAAAAACGGGTCATGTCTTTACACGACTCTACATTGTCAAATAATTTATGGCACTCAAACTTATGCTTGATATAAATGTAACCATCCCAAGCAAAGTTTAATTTAAAATACCATTTGTTTAATAAGAGCTTAAAATTTGATAAATGATACAAAATTTGATATTTATTTATTAAAACAGAATTACCTAAAACCATATACTATTGAATATTTTCGCTATACTTTCCAATATTTAAAAATATTTTAGTGCTGACGGAACAAAATCTGGATTACCAGATTAAACCATACAAACCTTTAGAATAGTTATTTACGAGATATCTACCATGTAAATATTAATATTGCACTGCCCACACCTCCATCAAGTGTCCTTTACCCAAAGGTTGGCTGGAAGAGATTGCTCATAGTAATAAGGCCGCCTTCGTTGTACATATCCTGTAATACCTAGTATTAAGTTTTCTTACTATACTTTGAGTGCAATAAAAGTATATTCATTCATTCATTCATGTACCTTATTTTTGAGTTTCCGATATTTCGGCACAGTTGCATCTCGTAAATAACTATTCTAATGATTGCGACCATGAAAGTTTAAAACAATATAAAGTTTACCTTTGTATCAATCAAAAGTTTGAATATACAAGTAAAAAGCTGTTTCGTGATAAATCGTTGTTTAGAATATTTAAATTAACACCTCCACAGTTCAATCTTATTACAGGAGAAGGGGGTCGCATCCTCCAATACTGCGAGCTATCAATCTTGATACGGGTCGTGAATGAAATGTCTTTATAAGTAACCCTTTTGAATCACGACGCGCAAGGGGGGAAGTAGGACGTCATTGTCTATACTTGTTGCGCCGAAACACTGGAATAAATAAGTAGGAACGCGGAACGTTATCTGAGCCGTAATGTCGGGAATCGGTTGTGCTTTTGAACTCAACTTCTTGGAACAGTAGGTATTCTTTTACAAAGTTTGTGCACGGAGTTCGGAAATGCTACCGTGAGGTTTACTGAGTTAAAAGATAAAAGTGACATAAAAAGTTTATGAGAGTAATTCATTTGAAGACACGATCTCGAATATTTGATGTGAATATTAACTCAGGGCGCACCAGTTCAAAGGAAGAAATATCTTGAAACCACTGCTGCAACTGTCATAAATTTGACAAAATATAGGTATAATTAGACCAAAATAAGAAAACTATTATAAACGTTGCTATCTAAATGTGTTGGACTTATATCAATTTCTTGAGCATAGAAATATAAGTCATTGAATAATAAAAGAAGTTTGAGTAAGTAAGATGCATGATTAAAAATCTTTTTGTTAAATGTATGTACAGTCAATGAAAGAAAAGGTTCGTCAGTTTTCAAATTGATTCGTTTGATATGCTCTCGCGCATTAAACAAGACAAAAAGTAGGCTATGTTACTCCATCCCTTCAACTATCTCCACTAAAAAAATCACGTCAATTCGACGCTCCGTTTTGCCGTGAAAGACAGACAAACAGACAGACACACACACTTTCACATCTATTAATAATATTTGTATGGAAGTATGGATTGTATTTAACATTCAATTATACTATACGGCCTCACAGAAATCTGGCGTGAAGCAGCACTGTGCTGTGTTTCGCTGCGTGAGTGAGGGTACCGGAGAGCCAGTCCGGGGGGAAGGGGGGTTAAAGGTTGGCGGCGCAGTTGTGACTTCACTGGTTTGGCGGGTGTCCATGGGCGGCGGTAATCGCTTACCATCAGGTGGGTAGACGCTCGTCTTCCACCTATCACATAAAAAAATATGTTTAGTCGTTACGTCCCACTATTTTCGCTAAATTTGAGGAAAGTCAAGACATGGAATGCACTCCCAGCTCATGTGTTTCCTCCTTCATACAATCCGGGGTCTTTTAGGCGGGGCGTGAAGCGGCATATCAGCAGGCCATCAGGGCAGGGTGAGGATGGCAGACTCAATGGGCAAGTCTTTTGTGCCTGTCAACTTCATATTTGGATTTCACGGCCGCTTACCATCAGGCTGAGTGAGGTCATCCTGATTGGCCTTTCACGGTTTGAAATTATCAAGATAAATATGTCCTTTGATAATTATCGAGATAATTATCCGATAATTATCAAACAGATATAAGCCTAGTAATCCTTTTTTAACTGATATTACATATCAATATTTTACGTTAGAATCAAGTGATTTAAATAAACGAGAGACATTTTACAATCAAGGTCAACTTTTTTTTTTTTTTATAATTTCGTGTATAATAACTTGCAAACCAAAATACGAGCAGTTAATCAACTAATTATATAATACTTTTACAACGATAATAATTGTACTTATTTAATCAAAATAAATTGATGAGTGGAATATCATCTTCATCAACCTCAACTGCGTTAACTGGACGGGGGTTTTCTGTATCTGAATAACAAATGGGAAATATTTTCGATTATACTTATCAAGATATTTATCAACCAATATTTATCTTGATAATTATCTTGATAATTATCTTGATAATTATCTTGATAATTATCTTGATAATTATCAAAGATAATTATCAATGATAATTATTACTTCAAACCCTGCTCTATAAAGAAATCTTCGTAAAACATGAAAAAAATGGTGTACCGCCACAGTACCGCGGAGAATATCACCATTTTCTTTACTTGTTGCTCTCTCGAACTGAAACTGAAAGGTTGGGTCGTAATACTCGTAATGTCGCTGAATCGAAGACTGGCTCCAGTCGTGGAAACTCCCAATATGCATATTTCAAGTCAGTTTATTGTTTAACATAAATGCCATAAGGTTGTTCAATTTGGCTGGATTGAGTAAGCTTGGCGCAAACTTTGATGTTTTATAGCTTTATCGTAAAGTGGATGGATTGGATCCCATGAACTTAGGATATTATTGAAATGTTGAATTTGAGGTGTGGAATTATGCGTAAACGTTGGTT
Source organism: Marasmia exigua (assembly GCA_019059595.1). NCBI lineage: Eukaryota > Metazoa > Arthropoda > Insecta > Lepidoptera > Crambidae > Marasmia > Marasmia exigua. The sequence continues at coordinate 14,511,014 of CM032473.1, forward strand.
AAAAGTACAGTAAGGTTAAAAAATAGTAGGATCGTCTTCAATATAATGTACATTTTACAGTTTTTGTTTCTTCTCAGCGTACAATTCCCAATTGCGCCCAAAGTTGTCGCTTTGGAATTCAGGGTATTCTAAGACTAATCCAGATCAGAGTCTGGTAATTACAATGAAGCCATTTTCAATTTCATTTGTTAGACTGCTTTGCAGTGCCTTCCCCTATTACGAATACGATATTTCTTTCCTCTACCCAAAGGATATCTGGAAGAAATCGCTACAAGCGATAAGACCGCCTTATTGTACTGTCTGTTGATGTTGTATCATGGTTGTATTTTCTTTTTGTGCAATAGAGAATTATCTATCTATCTATCTATGAAGCTACAGCAATTTGACCTTTGCAACCCTTTAACGGAGGAACAAGACCAACCGAATCACACAATATTACATGTTTCAGAAACTATCCGACCGTGTGTGAGCCTCGCTTCGGCATGAATGGGCCCAGTAATACTAAGGCCTCACAGAAAACCGGCGTGAAGCAGCATTGTGCTGTGTTTCGCTGCGTAAGTGAGGGGACCGGAGACCCAATCTGGGGGAAAGGGGGGCTTAGAGGTTAGCATCGCACTTGTGCCTTCATTGGTGTCGCGGATGTCCATAGGCGGCGGCAATCGCTTACCATCAGGTAATCCGTCTGCTCGTCGGCCACTTATGACATAAAAAAACCGAAACGTGCGTGTTTCCTCGCGATGTTTTCCCTCACTGATGAGCTAATGGAAAAGCGTGTTCTTAACTACTGAGGTACCATATCAAGTAAAGTAAAGTACAGTAAAGTTATAACTGTCCATAACTGTCTGTAAAAGTTATAACTATAGAAATCAAGTCATCGCTACTATGATGGGATTAGAGTTTATCATCACGCTTGCCAAATGCGGATTGTTGATCACTAACCCGAGCTATGTTCGAAAAAATCGAAACATACTTTTTCCTCGACCCAGGAATCGAACCCAGGACCCCGAGATCACGGCTCGGTACTTAAATCACAAGACCAACAGGGCGTCCATATCAAGTATTGCAGCAGAAATCCCAGATAAATCAACCTTTGCTAGTGACAGGTCTTTTCAAACTTTGCCGATAGCAGTCAAGGCTCTGTGATCGTAAATGCCATTTTTTTGGCATTACCGGTTTAAATAAACCGGATTTAATACGTATCTCCGCAATTTCATACCGTCAGGCTTCTGTTAATCCGTCCACGTTAACATCACAAAAGCTGAGCGAAATTGGCTTGTGGTTTTAAAATACAACGTAAAGTAGTGATGAAAGCATTTACAGAAAAAAACCGGACAAGTGCGAGTCGGACTCGCCCATGAAGAGTTCCGTAGCACCAAGTAACACATTACTTAATTGTGAAACAATTGAGTTGACCAAATACAAGTAGAAGGTAAATACCGTTTTACGGTTTATAACTTATTTAAAAAAAAACTACTTACTAGATCTAGGTAAAACCAATTGTCGTTGTTAGTTTTCATGGTAATGTACATCATATATATTTTTTTAGTTTTATAATTAGAGGGGGGGGGGGGGACATATACTACCACTTTCGGAGCGTCTCTTGCGCAATAATAATATTAGAAACCTCAACATCATTTTTAAAGACCTACCTACCTATAGATACGAGTACCCCTCACGTATGGGTTTGATGGAAAAAAATGAAGAGTTTCCGCTCTAAGTATGGGGATGACCGAATTTTTTTTTCCTATTTTTGTGTAAAAATCGTAATGCGGTTAACAAAATACATCTATTTACCAAGTTTTAATTGTATTAGTTCTTATAGTTTCGGAAAAAGTGGCTGTGACATACGGGCGGACGGACAGACGGATATACAGTCAGACATGACGAATCTATAAGGGTTCCGTTTTTTGCCATTTGGCTACGGAACCCTAAAAAGGAAGTGTAGTTATCAAAGTGACTAAAGTGAAACCAGGAGCCCAATTCCCGGAACGTGGATTGATATCGAATGAGAGATTTCCATACATCCATCCTTAAAAATGACAAATTTGGTATCTATATCACGTCCTGAGAATTGGGCAGATGTTTGGCGGGTAGAATTATTTTGTTCTAACGTAGGATATTCATTCACTAAACGAAGGTATTGTATTTGTATTGTCCATTTGTATTTGTAAGTCTTGTTTGCCAATGTCAAGTAGGGATGTGAAAAAATAATCGAGTTTTACATGAATCAATTATTATTAATCGATTCGTGTACCACAAATAATCGATCTTTTACTAATCGATTTTTTTAAAGTAGATTTTTTTTGATCGATTATTATTATGGAAAAAGTATTTCGAGATTAAAATATTTTTTATTCAATATAAAAGAATTTCGTGGAGAACTAATTTAAGAGTTGGCAACACTACACTGCTGTGCTACGTCACAATTCAACAGTATGAAATGATGTAATGGTGTTTAATGCTACTGGAGAAGGGCACCACTCCCATACAAGACTGTCTAAAATGATGTCTTTAGTATGGCTGCGTCGTTGGTTTCAATTAGTGCCACAATCAATGAAATTGAATTTAAAGTTGTCTTATTTCATCCCATAAGAGTGGGTTCATGTTTGGCGTTTCTGTTGCGTGCTTGAAACGCTAAAAACGCGCGACAAGGAAAAATAAAATAAGAGTCACGCTGCAGTCACTCTATTGTGAAGCAGTGAGATCAGTTGAAATACTAAATTAGAGTTTTCTTTTACAAAAATCATTTCTTTTGGAAAAATTGATTATTATTTGTAAAAATATCGATAATATTAAAATCGAATTTTATACTGATTTAAAAAAATCGATTATTTATGTGTAAAGTCACATCCCTAATGTCAAGTGAGAATTAAAAAGTGAGTTGACAAAATGTGGCCCGTTGGTAGCGAAGTGTAAGTCAGACCAAGTCAAAACGGTTACCATTTTTTTTATCTATGGACTCTATTAAGACAACTCTTAGCGAAATCGCAGTTCTTAAAACTCTAAAAAAATGTGTCTACGTTACAATTCACTCAACGGTAATATTTAAGTACACGATGGTTCTCTTATTGTGCTTGTTATGCTGTGTACACATATTATGTGTTTTTGGTGTTGCAACCTACCATTTTTTCTGTTTGGTTTTGTGTTCTCATGTATTGTTGTAACTCTGTTCTGTGAACCAAATAAAGAAAATAAATAAAAATAAAATAAATAAAAACGAACAATAGCAGATTTAATAAGATAAAAACTTTGCGGCACTCCATTGCAATATTTTGTAGAGAGCGTACTCTCTTTTTAGTTTTTCGAAAGCGAGACAAAACCAATTGACCTAAAAGTCAAAAAGTATACCTTCAGCGACATAAAAAAGTTCACCATTTCATACCCGAAGATTTCGAAGGCACCTAGTCCCTATCTTCGGGGATGACACTCGTAGCTGTGTGTAATGGTAACACCAATTTTGTTTCCTACAATCAACAATCCAACAAGAATGAGTGGCCATGACATCGTTGTGTATGCCGAGTATAATGATCAGATGTCCACGAGAAATTACATATCTTAAACATGCAGATATGTAATCTTTACAATTCTGCCGAGCCAATGATACAAATACAAACTTTTTTACACTTAAGAAAAACTTATAGCTAGATACATATATTAAATTATTACTTAAACTTATCAGCAGATACATTTCTACATGTTATTGACGGCCAATTAAAAGTTTCCACAAATAGCTAAAGAGTAGTTATGAACACAGTAACAGTAGACGACTTAATAAACCTTAATATACCTTTGATGGAAAAAAGTGTATTGGTTATGGTACCACGTGTTTTCAATAAATTGCCAACAAATATACAGCAATTAAATGAATCTAAATTTAGAAACATATTATCAAAGACATTGATTGTTAAATGCTACTATAAAATTGGTGATTATTATAATGATAATGCTATTTTTGAATATTATTAATTTGACATTCTATTCTTTATTCATAATTTAGGGTTCTAATTTATATTCATTTTTTTAATATTATTCCTTATTTTAACATTTTGTAACGCATGCTATTTTTCGTATACCATGTCTCGGTTAGACATAGTGGCCTTAATTTTGTGTTTTTAAACCTATGTTTACAAAATAGATGTCACACACAATAATAAATAAATTGATCGATTGATTGATATAGATAAATACAATAATAAAAGAAGAATTTTGTATGGAACATTTAGTTTAGCAGTTTACCTCTTTTTTATATTTAGAGTTAATTCTTGTTTTTTATTGATTCTTTCTAGAACTTCTTAATTGGTAATTGTGTCCCTCCATGATATTTTAAAATTGCGTCTATACATCCACATTTTGAAGGCATTTAGTCTGCTTATATGGCCTTTTCGGATGGTCAATGCCTCAACTCCATATGTGAGTATGGACAAGATATATTGCAAGTAAATTGTGTATATTGGAGGGGAAAATCGAAGGCAAAAGAGGACGTAGAAGAATGTCCTAAAAGGACAATCTAAAGGAGTGGACGGGAATAAAAGACGCTGCTCTGCTAAAAAGCAGAGCACAGAATAGAGAGGAATATCGCAGGGTGGTCGCCGATATCTGATGAGGATATGGCATTAGATAAAGAAGTTAAGTTTAGCATACATACATAACATTACATAGATTTGAAAAATCCAAGGTGTATTAGAATACTTATTTACGAGATTTCTACCATGTACCTTATCGATATTTCGGCGCTGTTGCCAGCGCCATGGTCACGGAGTAACTGAAGTTTTTGCGGGTAAGATGTTACTGACAAAACGATCTACCCTCCTTCGCAGTCTTTTACTACGCGCACCAGCGGTACCACTGTTCACTAACTCACTATTTTCTCGCACCTGTTCTCGACACACTCACAGTATTTGGCCGCGAAATGGCCCTTTGTTTAGTTTTACAGTTATTACATTTTCGAATCACTGGATTCCAGACATTTGACAATTCGAAACCATCCTCACGATTGGAATGTTTGTACTTTATAATTTCAATCGCTTCCCTGACCAGTCTTGGTATGTAGTGGCGTTCTGTCGAAATTATCTGAGGGCTATAAAACACAATCCAGTGATTTGGACCCGATTCCAACAAATGTTCTGCGATTGCTGATTTCTGTTTATCGTTGTTAAACTCAAAAATAAGGTACATGTTAGAAATTTCGTAAATAACTATTCTAATGTTAGTGCCCATGAAAATCTGCAAGGTGTATGTTCAGATTTGAACCTACGACCTCCCATTGGGTGCATGCTCTCATTCATAATAATATTAATAATAATAAATATTTCACAACATCACATACATTGATCTGACTCCGAGATAGGTAGCTCAAGCACCTGTGTTACGGATATCAGAATCAAAAGCGGAATTACAAATACATACATATAATACTTTTCTTTTGTAAATACATACTTATAATACATACAAACACCCAGAACAATAGAAACAGACATATTCATGCACACAAATGTTTGTACTGTGCGGGGATCGAACCCGCAACCCTTGGACCAAAGGCAGCGTTCACTACCACTGTTCCAAACGGGTCGTCAGTTCATTCATTGAGCTTCCATCGCTCTCTGGATGGGCGTATAATTCATTTTTACTTATTTTCCGTGAGTGAATAAATTATCAAGTTACACGAGCTTACTTGTAAGTTGTAAACAGCTAAATATTTCAAGAAGATTCCTGAATACATTTTAAGTCCATAATCCTCTAAGATGGTTTGACTCGAACAAACCTAACACTAAGATATTTTGCTTAGAAAATATATTCAACAAGTCTCGCTCTGTCCAAGTGCAAAATGAAACAGTGAAATAAAAAATGAATGAATGAATATTAAGCTTTTATTGAACTCAAATCAAGTATGAAAACTTGAAACTAGGTATTACAGGAGATGCAAAACGAAGGCAGCCTTATCACTCATACTCTGGTGCAATGATCAGTACAAACATTTGTGTGCATGTCTGTTTGTATTGGTTTGAGTGACCAAAAGAAACCGCCTTTAAAAACCACGTACTAAATTATGTATTGCTATAAAATGTTATTTGAGGTGTATAAAGTGTTAAAAATATTATTTTACACTTTTTAATTCGTGGTTTTTTTCGCAGAATTTTTTTGACACTGTTATTGTGTGTCGAGTGAGTCAACTTGAATATGATTGTCTTTTGGTTTTTGTTTTTTTTTGTTCACTTGTAATTTTGAAACGAAACGTTACTCACCGTTATTAAATTTACTATGTTTGCTATAAATCTGGAGATTATCTCGCTTGGTTGTTTATGTTGAGTCCTATGAAAATGGTGACTTTTAATGTTCCACAACATTTTAACTGACGTGTTATTAGACGTTAAGTCTTTAAGCCGAAGTTTGTTAACATTTTAGTACCTTTATAACTACCGTCGTTGTTTAATTCTGTAAGTACCTTGGCTATTTCGGCAGATTAGCGGACTAAACGCCCTAATATTTGAGACAACTCAAACATGTTGTTTTCTTGGCCAATAAGTTGAATTGGAAAGATGCACGACCGTGGGAGAGCCACGCTTCGGCATGAACGGTCCGTTTCGACCGGAGTGATACCACGGCCTTGCAGAAAACCGCCGTGAAGCAGCATTGTGCTATGTTTCGCTGCGTGAGTGAGGGTACCAGAGGCCCAATCCGCGGTAGAAGTGGATTAAGGGTCGGCGGCGGATAGCTTACCATCAGGTGATCCGTCTGCTCATCTGCCTCCTGTCACAAAAATATTGTCATGGCTGTTGGTCTGGTCTGAGTGCTTTTATCCCCCGACGAAAAATCAACGGGGTATATAAGTTTGACGTATTGAACCTCCCATTTAATACTGTGTTGTCTATGTGTACGTTTTGTTTTGTTATAGGTGGTGATTTTCTAAAAAGAAAACTAAATTAACTAAGAAATAAACTCAAATCACCGGTCAATTCAATTCGTGATAATGTGTCTCTACTCACTTGACATTGGCAGAGTTGACTGCGTCTCCGACGTACAACACTACTAGCCATTTAAAAAAAAAAGTTTGACGTATCTCTCTGCCTGAGTATGTATGTCCGTGGAATCGTAGCTCCCGAACGAATGAACTAACAACAAGTAGGCTTTTATTGTTGGCAAAATCAGACATAATGAATTTATTGTTTTAATATTAGTAAAATTGCTTTTTGGACGTCTTTATCATTTAAATAAACAACAGGATAAGCAATAAGCTGATTGCATTATGAGTCTGTTTTCAGCATCGTCATTATTATTTCAGCCAATACACGCCCACTGCTGGACATACTATGCCTCCCCCAATTATCTCCATAGAGATCTGTCCTGTGCCGCCCGCATCTAAGGGATCCCTGTTACCTACCACCGAATGAGTCTGCCTTAATCATCATCATCATCATTAGCAACCCACACTCGTCCACTGCTGGACATAGGTCTCCCCTAATGCACGCCACTGCTCCCGATTTTCGGCCACTCTCATCCAGCCCACACCAGCCAGCCTTCGACAAGATGGGACGACTTGTCATCGTCCCATCTTGTCGCAGGGCGTCCTACACTACGCTTACCGAGTCGCGGTCTCCACTCAAGGACTTTCAGGCTCGGTTTGGCCATTTTGGATTACTACGGACATATTAGCAGCGTCATACAGACACCTCAACACCTCGATATATCACCATATCTGCCTTAATACCTACCTAATTTAAGAAGTTCAGAACAAAATTATCAACTTAGTATATGGAGCCGTAAAACTTTAATAAAGTCACGAATATTCTTAAAATCTCTTAGACCCGAGATTAAGGTGCTAGTAGGTACTTACGCGCTTAGAAGCAAAAGTTTTTATTGGATTGGTATACAGAAGCGCTCGATCTCAACGCATAACACCGTAATATCAGTTGGGCCATAAAGATATTCCTTTACTGCTGAAAATGAGGCGCTATAAAAGTTTCATTCGACGCAATAAGTGTTATTACGCGTCTATACAAAATAAAAGATTCATATTTTCAGATAAGCAACAGGGATGGCACTACTACAACTAACTTTCTGCTTATAATGAAGTTTAATTATAAAGTGGCACATCTCAAAACTAATTATTTACTTAAAAATGTACTGACAGTCATCGAGTGGAGATCGGCAAAATGCTGTGCTTATACCAACTGAGTTATCAGAATATTATACTCAACGCAAAGAGAAGGTCCAAACCGCCGTGTGGTCCCCGGCATAGTAGAATAGGCCACCCTCACTCTTACCGAGGTGTCGTAAAAGGCGGACTAAGGTAAAGCTGCTGGCATGATCATCAGCACCCAGAGAAGGAAAACTCTGCATTTATATCAAAACCCTCGCCAACCCGTCTGCTAAGCGTGGTGAGTATGGCAATTACACCTCAGTGGGGACTTAAATGGGCTGACGATGAAAGAGAAGGTAAAGTATCTTTTTTTTTTCATTAATTATGAATGAATTTGACACCGACTGCCACGAGTCTTTGGCTTGAGTACAGGGTCTATCTGTGAACATTTACATCCCTTTAACCACGTGCTCTATCAACCATTCTAAACAATATTTGTTCTATGACTTTTGGAAATTCGCATAAAAAATTTCAACTTCTCATACAAAGTCGGTCACGTGACTTGGTCATTTTGTATGGGCAGTCGAAAAAGTTTTCGACTAATTTCGAAAAGTCGTAGAACATATTTTGTTTGTGATGGTTGGTAGAACACGTGGTTAAAGGGATGTAAATGTCCTCAGATACACCCTGTATAACAGTTAGTTCCCTGTTATACTGATGACCATTTTGACCAGCTTAACTGTCATATATCATTAATTATATCATTAATTATTAATGAACGAAATACTCTTCCCTCGCCGCGAGTCTTTGCATTGTGTAAAGTAAGTCGAATCCTGTCGATAATTATGAAATTGCTAAAAATAGCCAAAGACTATAAAATTCTACTACTAAGATAAAAATACTACCTAGCTTGTCAGAAGTACATATTTACATTTTTAATCCAACTTTTTGTTTCTTTTTTGTCACTTTCAAAGCTTACCTAATGTAATTCATTATGCATCGATATGTATTTCTATGCCCTCATCATCATCGTCAGCCCATTTAAGTCCCCACTGCTGGGCTGGCGAGGGTTTTGATATAAATGCAGAGGTTTCCTTCTCTGGGTGCTGATGATCATGCCAGCAGCTTTACCTTAGTCGCCTTTTCCGACACCTCGGTAAGAGTGAGGGTGGCCTATTCTACTCTGACGGGGACCACACGGCATTTCTATGTCCTACCTATATTGACCTTATGGTAACTATAATATACAACACGTGCGGATAAAGAATGGGATCAGAAATGGCGGTGCATCTGTTCACTTTTCGCTCGCACACTATTTGCGTCTATACTCGCACTCGTGGGTGTGCGAGCGAGAAGTGAATAGATGCGCCGCCATTTCTGATCCCATACTTTATCCGCACACGTTGTAAACGTCTTGTTTAGGGGCACATAAGTCTCGTTTATTTATTGAATACTTTTCGAGATCGAACTAAAAAATGACTGAACTCACCGTAAGCGATAGAAAAGTTTCTGTGCAACTTTAATTGCATTACTAGGATATGTTTCGGAGGCCCAATCCGGGGGATAGGGGGGTTTAAAGGTTGGCAGCGCACTTCTGACTCCACTGGTGTCGCGGGTGTCTATGGGCGGCGGCAATTGCTTACCATCATGTGATCCGTCTGTTCGTCTGCCTACCTATTACATAAAAAAATAAAAATGAATGAGATCCCAAATAGTAGTATTTCCTGTGTTGTATAATTATAACTTTAGAAAATGACTGCCTCGGTGGCGCAGTGGTTAGTGGGTCGGACTTTAAAGCGACGGCTGCGCTAGAGGTCCCGGGCAAAAAAATTGTGCCTAAGTTTTCGGTAAGAAATTCTTACCGAATTCTGACAGCGAATTCTGACAGCCCGGAGTCTGGAAGTTGACGGTCTTGTACCCCTGTGCCTCGGAAAGCATGTTAAGCAGTTGGTCCTGCGTCCGATCCCTCTCCGTTCGTGTCACAGTTGTGTCCCATCGGAATATGAGGGTAAGGGAATATTGAGAGCACTTGTGCGCACACACTTGAGCACTATAATATATCCTGCGTACGTGGCTTATCGTTAAGATTGGCCGCCGTAGCCGTAAATCGAAATACGATTTTTTTTAAACCACTGAGCTACTATCGTTCATGAAATAAAATGAAGGGAAAAAATATTTATTCAGTTATAGAGAACAATATGAAGCCTCACTCAAGCATTCTAGAATCATCTCGTTAAAATTATTACAGTAAAAAAAGTACCTTTTTAGTATGTGAAACAATTAAGTAGTATAAAGAGTGCATGAAACTTTTTCGTGCCAGTGTCTTTATTAGACGTCCTTCGAAAAGTACTCTTGACTTGAGAGCACAGCTTAGCAGATACTCTACAAGTCTTCAACTTGTCGGAGGGCGCCGATAAGAAAAGCCATTTTTCTCAATTGACCCAGCCGAGTATCGATCTAGTGACATTTCGCTTTTAGACAAACATTCTACCAACGCTCCAAAAGGTCTCCAGTTTAAATACTAGTGATGGGATTTTGATGAGGTTGAGTGAAAGTAACAGGTCAGGTGAAGGAACTCAATTTTTTTAAATTAGTACACTCATGACCGCACTGAAAGATGTCAAATTAACATTAAATAGATTCGGTGGGTAGGGCAAAAACAAGCCGCATGGGCTGATGCAATACATAAGGTTTTAAATTAGTGTCTAGTGTTTTTAGTGAACAAATTAAGTGTTTATTTGTGCAGTGAAGTGCAGTAAAGTGATCCTAATAATAAGAATCGTTGGATTGTATCGTTTTTAACACTGCTATTGTGTGTCGAGTGCGTTGTCTCGTGACAACTTGCATGGACCTAATAGAGTCTTAAAACCCGCGATTGCTTTTAGAGTGATATCCGCTGAATCAGTAGGTCAATAAACCGTATAACACCGGCGTTTTATTGAGTGACTGTGACTTTGACTGACTTCGACTGTTGACTACCTACTTATTCTCAATAAGTTACTTGACATTGGCGAATTATCTTCGGGTTCGTCGAGAGCCATTAAAAAAAATTAAATAAAGAAATAAATATTTCACAACATCACATACATTGATCTGACTCCCAGATAGGTAGCTCAAGAACTGAATTACAAATATACACCGTAATTTTTGTATCGTTTACATCCCGTAGCCTCATAATTATCGTAAATAAAGTCCAATTAGCTTGTTAGATCAACAAAATAAGCGAAAAAAAAATTTGATCATCATCAGCCCATTTAAGTCCCCACTTAGACGACCCGATTAGAACAGTGGTAGTGCACGCTGCCTCTGATACAAGAGTTGCGGGTTCGATCCCCGCACAGTACAAACATTTGTGTGCATGAACATGTCTGTTTGTATTGGTCTGGGTGTTTGTATGTATTATAAGTATGTATTTACAAAAGAAAAGTATTATATGTATATATTTGTAATCCCACTGTTGATTCTGATATCCGTAACACAGGTGTTTGAGCTACCTAACTCGGAGTCAGATCAATGAATGTGATGTTGTGAAATATTTATTTCTTTATTTAATTTTTTTTAATGGCTCTCGACGAACCCGAAGATAATTCGCCAATGTCAAGTAACTTATTGAGAATAAGTAGGTAGTCAACAGTCGAAGTCAGTCAAAGTCACAGTCACTCAATAAAACGCCGGTGTTATACGGTTTATTGACCTACGGATTCAGCGGATATCGCTGATTAACAACAAGAAAAACCGGATCTATTTTAAACAATTTCAAAGTTACTTTCGACAAACACTTATACTATTTATTAAATAACCATGCAAAAATATTGAGTCCAACACATACGCGAATTCACGCCGAATGGGGCCACTTTTGGCGTGAATCAGTTTTTCGCGTACAAAAACGGACCCAACATTTGTGCATGGTTATTTAATAAATAGTATAAGTGTTTGCCGGGACGTTGTAACCCACAAATTGTTTAAAATAGATCCGGTTTAGTAGCTACAAAATAAAATCGATTGGCGTCGCTAGTGTGCCCTACCCGTCACCTTAAGGGTCCGGCGAACGACGTTTTTTCCATCCCACAAACGTAATATCAAAATAATTTTCAATATGAGCATAGCTCGACATTTCAATGGTGTTACTCAGAAAGTAAGGGGGTGTAAGGGGTCCCGCTCAACATCTAACGGGGCCTAAGTCAACCTCACCTGCACGTGGCGCACCCTGCTGCACAACGGAAGAGGCTCTGGCGTTCCCCACCAACCCGCACTGGGCCAGCGTGGTGGATGTAGGCTCAAACCCCCCCTATGTTTAATAAAACAAATAAAAGGCCCCAAGTGCCCGGCGGTACCGGAGGCCGAGCCAGCGATGACGGAAGCGGGCGAGGCGCCGGAACCAGGGGTGCCAAGAATCCCCGGGTGGTGAAAACAAACCGTCGAACGACCTTGGCCCTGGCAACGTACAACACACGCACACTGCGGACCGAAAAGAAGCTGCTGGAACTAGAGAAAGAATTAAGCAGAATTCGCTGGAGTATCGTAGGGTTATCCGAAGTCCGACGACAGGGCGAGGATACGATGATCCTTAAATCCGGGAACCTGCTTTATTTCCGGGAGGGCGAAGATCTGTCCAAAGGTGGAGTTGGGTTTATTGTCCACAAGTCTCTCGTGAACAGCATTGTACAAATCGGAAGTGTGTCGAATAGGGTGGAGTACCTTACACTCAGAATTACCAAACGGTATTCGCTAAAGGTAATACAGGTTTATGCCCCGACCTCGACACACCCTGACGAGGAAGTGGAAGAAATGTATGAGGATATCTCTCGGGCAAAACATACTTCCAATACTCAGTACACTGTTGTCATGGGAGATTTTAACGCAAGGCTAGGCAAAAAGGGCGATGAGGAGTCGAAAGTGGGGCAATTTGGATCTGGAATCCGGAACCACCGAGGTCAAATGCTAGCCGAGTATATGGAGAGGGAGGGACTCTACATGATGAACTCCTTCTTTAAAAAACGGCTGCATCGTAAGTGGACCTAGGAAAGTCCGGTTGGCGTTACAAAAAATGAGATTGACTTCATCATGTCTACCAAGACCCGGATATTCAATGATGTCTCAGTGATCAATTCAGTGAACACTGGAAGTGATCACCGAATGGTAAGAGGCACTTTGAATCTACACGTTGCATCCGAAAGGTATCGACTGATGAAATCTACGCTCCGCCCTGTAGCCATCCAGATTCAAAACCCCGAGTGCTTTCAACTCGAGCTGGAAAATCGCTTCGATTGCCTAGAGAGCTGCTCAGACGTGGACATATATAATGACAGGCTCGTGGAAGCTGTTCTTACGGCGGGTGCAAAGGTCTTCAGACCCAGCCGTACGAAAAAAGCCAGTAAAATCTCGGAGCCAACTCTTAAGTTAATGGAAGAAAGGCGGAAAATGGTTCTGCAAACCTCTGATGAAGCTCGTCAACGACGGCAGCTCAGCAAGCGCATCTCCAAGTGCCTGACCCAGGACATACGTCGATTTAATACGGAACGTATTAAAGAGGCTATAGAGCGGAACTAAGGCTCCAAAGTGTTCGCCAGAGACCTGGCTATTGGAGAGAGCTTGCTGACCAAGCTGAAAACAGAGGATGGCAGAATCGTCACGTCACGTCCAGAGCTTTTGGCTGAGATCGAAAACTTTTATGGACAGCTTTACGCGACATCACGCGCACCTGTCATTCAGGCCGTTGAGCGAAGAGCCAAATTAACCCGGCACTACACCGAAGATATCCCGGACGTTAGCCTATACGAGATTGTCATGGCTCTCAAACAGCTTAAGAACGGTAAGGCACCGGGTGATGATGGAGTCACAGCGGAGCTTCTGAAAGCAGGTGGACAACCTGTCCTGAAAGCCCTTCAGAGGCTTTTCAACTCCATCATCACTGAGGGAAAGACACCCAAAGCGTGGAACTCTGGCGTGGTGAGGCTTTTCTTCAAAAAGGGAGACAAATCCCAATTGAAGAATTACAGGCCTATCACACTGCTGAGTCACATATATAAGCTGTTTTCGAGAGTTATGACGAATCGTCTCGTACGCAGGTTCGACGACTTCCAGCCTCTCGAACAAGCTGGATTCCGAAAAGGCTTTAGCACCATAGACCACATACATACGCTGCGGCAGGTTATACAGAAGACCGAAGAGTATAATCTGCCATTATGCTTAGCGTTTGTGGACTATGAGAAAGCCTTCGACTCTGTCGAGACCTGGGCCGTGCTACAGTCTCTCCAAAGGTGCCGAATAGACTACCAATACATACAAGTGTTGCAGTCATCGTACGGAAAAGCCACAATGTCAGTCCGTCTTCAGGACCAGGAATCAAAACCCATACCTCTCCGGCGAGGTGTGAGACAGGGCGACGTTATATCGCCGAAACTGTTCTCCACTCTGTTGGAGGACGTGTTTAAACTTCTGGACTGGGATGGACTTGGCATCAGTATAAATGGCGAGTATATGACGCACCTTCGATTCGCTGATGATATCGTAGTCATGGCTGAGACCTTGGAAGACTTAGGCAAAATGCTCGACGACCTCAATAGAGTCTCCCAACAAGTGAGTCTGAAAATGAACATGGACAAGACGAAAATTATGTTGAATTCCCATGTCGTACCCACTCTTGTAAAGGTTGGAAGCTCTACACTGGAAGTTGTAGACGAGTACATCTACCTCGGACAAAAAGTCCAGCTTGGTAAGTCTAACTTCCAGAAAGAGGTCGATCGACGAATCCACCTCGGTTGGGCAGCGTTCGGGAAGCTACGCAGCATATTTTCGGCAGATCTACCGCAATGTCTCAAGACGAAAGTCTTTAATGCGTGTGTGTTGCCAGTGATGACATACGGAACCGAAACGTGGCCGCTTACAATGTGTCGATTAAGGAGGCTCAAAGTCACCCAGAGAGCAATGGAGAGGGTTATGCTCGGAGTCTCCCTGCGTGATCGTATCAGAAATGATGAGATCCGCAGGAGAACTAAGGTCACAGACGTAGCCCAAAGGATTGCATGCCTCAAGTGGCAATGGGCAGGGCACATAGCGAGGAGAACAGACGGCCGTTGGGGCGGAAAGATCCTCGAGTGGAGGCTACGTACAGGAAGTCGAAGCCGTGGCAGGCCAGCTGCCACGTCAGTCCCCCCACAAGGTGGACCGACGATCTGGTGAAGATCGCGGGAATCCATTGGATGCGGGAGGCACAGGACCGGTCTGTGTGGAGAACATTGGGGGAGGCCTATGTCCAGCAGTGGACGTCTATTGGCTGAAATGATAATGATGATGATGACTCAGAAAGTATAAATAAATAAAATAAATAAATAAATATATGCGATTACGTTTCATTCATTTTTCTACTTATTGGTTTTATATTAAAAACTCAATTATTCACTATGAACATTTAACAGAAACACAGATTGTATTGTCTAGTAACACAATGTCTTAAAGAAAATCAAAATATAATCGAATTGAATTTAAACTGACCTCCCCGCAGGTCTCTTAAATCCATACCGCGACGATACAAGCGCCGCCAATTGATTAATATTGATGCAAATAAGATATTTTTTTAAAAAGTGAATACATATTTCTGCATCGCCTAATGGTTGACTGGTAGAGAGTGCTGTATAGCATTAAGTCCGCCAATTGTACTTTACTTTCTTGTGCAATAAAGAGTAAATAAATAAATAAATACTTTAAGAATAGTATAAACAATTTTTAGACAAACTTATTTAATAACTTCTTCCTGTAAGTAAGAGTAAAAGAGGTCACTTTTAGCAATTTAGCACCGCGATAGCGCTGGTTTTTCACCTTGTATAGTACATAATTATGCACATACATAATTATTCGGATAGAACAGTACCCAGCGTAATGTAATTGGAGAGTGATCTCACAGGAATCGGGCGCAGTACTGACTTAGCGTGCTTTCAAACGCTCGGGGGTATACAAGACCGCCAATGTCCAGCGTCCGGGCTGACACTGAGATTTTTGAATTCAATTATGAATTTTCACTCAACTCGGGGGCAAAATCACTCTTTTTTTTGTTACAATGTATATATTGTATAATGTCTACCTTTAGTTATACTCATACTTTTTTGTCACTATTTTATCCCAATGTAATGTGTCTGTGTAATGTGTCTCAAGACGAAAGTCTTCAATGCGTGTGTGTTGCCAGTGATGACATACGGAACCGAATACGTGGCCGCTTACAATGTGCCGATTAAGGACGCTCATAGTCACCCAGAGAGCAATGGAGAGGGCTATGCTCGGAGTCTCCCTGCGTGATCGTATAAGAAATGATGAGATCCGCAGGAGAACTAAGGTCACAGACATAGCTCAGAGGATTGCATGCTTCAAGTGGCAATGGGCAGGGCACATAGCGAGGAGAACAGACGGCCGTTGGGGCGGAAAGATCCTCGAGTGGAGGCTACGTACAGGACGTCGCCGTGGCAGGCCTCCCACAAGGTGGACGGACGATCTGGTGAAGATCGCGGGAATCCATTGGATGCGGGCGGCACAGGACCGATCTGTGTGGGGGAGGCCTATGTCCAGCAATGGACGTCTATTGGCTGAAATGATGATGACGATGATGATTTTATCCCAAAGCTTAACAGATATCCCACATCAAAACTGCGTGACACTGAGCTGCAACCGCTACGATAGTCATTTATCGATAGTAATTTATAACATTACTCTGTAGTTCAAACCTTAAAATACATTTTGAGACATTGTCGCGATTAGCAGACACTCCAGGCGATATACGTATTATTCCTCGTCTCTTCGAGGGTTCTTTTGTGTTGCGGCTCTTTCATATCGTCTAAAGTGCGTACGACAAGCGTGATGTCTCGCTCATGTTATTGTCACTCATATGTAGCTGTCTACAAGTGAGTGAAAATAACAGTTACCTTAGTCTTGATAAGCATGCATAAGGTGGTATAGGTACTGAGTGTAAAAAAGGTTCAGCACCAAATGCGCCTACGGCCCAGCCAATAAACAATAATAGAATGTACTCGTAACATTTCTATTTTAGTCGATACAAAGCCTTAGATGTTTCCCCAGTCACACAGCAAAAGTTCATCCTAAGTTCATTTCAATTCCGACTATGCCAGCAGATATTCCCGTTGACACTAACCAATTAAGTAATCTATTCTGTAGCGGCAACATCTGGTGGAGACAATGCAATATTTAGATCGCAACATTTCGCGCTGTGCCCCGGGGACTTACACGATCGACTGCACGGTTGTGTGGGAAACGTTTTCGTTTAAGGGTTTGTTATCGTTTGTCAACATTTCAAATATTAATGAAATTTACCCACTTAACTCTCAAATGGTGAATGATCCTAAAAATACAGTTAAAATGTATTTCTTAATAACTCTTCTGTACGAACTGACATGCAATTTTAAACTACAATTGTTAACTGCAAAAAAGGTGATATTAGGACTGTCTTTAACTCAATACTAGTTAGGGGTTTATGTCAATTGAAATATGCATTTGGTTCTGGGAGCGACGCGACTTCTGTTTTTCACCGACTTCAAAAAAAAAGGAGGTTCTCAATTCGTTTTTTATGTTTGTTCGCCGATTACTTTGCCATTTATGAACCGATTTAGATGTTTTTTTTAGTTGGAAAGTAGATAGTCCCGGATTGGTACCATGATCAGGATATCAGGAACTGATGATGGAATCCTGGAAAAATTGAGGGGAACTTTCAAATAACACGCCTAATCTCTGTTGAATAATTGATTGTTGTATTAAATTACAAGATAGTATTGGGAGCTGACTTCGGTAACACCTTTTCTCGAGTGTATTGTTATAAAATGTTATTTGAAGTGTACAAAGTGATAAAAATATTATTTTACACTTTTTAGTTCGTGGTTATTGAAGGCGGTTTTTTTCGTAGATTTTTTTTAAACAATGCAATATTTTGATCGGGATTCCTTTCATTTGCAAATTTTCTGTATGAGAAAGGTGCTTGCTTGTCATTCAAGGATTAACAAGAATTCTTTCTTAATCTACACCTGTTAATAATAATTAACCATCTTCAAATACTATTGAGTTCGTAACTTTAGCTTAGTAGATAATATGTGTACCTTCCGAACCTGTGAATTCTTTAAATATTTATTTGTTAGTTTTTGCGGGTTTCTCTTATTAGGCTAGGAGTGAACAAAATTATAGTGGACCTGCACGTTCGAAGATAGTTAAGACGACAGATATAAGTAAGAAATAGTATTATTGGGTTCGTTTTGTACAGCCCAAGCCAAATTAGGAGTTGACCCAATATGTTCTGAGGATTGACCTAGCTATATTCCAGGCGTATGGTTGTAGATGAGAATGTAATACTGGTCACTATTGTAGTTAAACAAATTATTTTATGCAACGTTCATGATTAAAGTGTGTCAGTGTGTGGAGCTGTATATCATGATTTAATTAATTAGAGTGCCTGTGGATTCCATGCTACTAGAGAAAAAACAAGGTTTTTTATAGAGGCGATAAACGAGCAAGCGAGTCACCTGATGGAAAGTTTCACCGCCCATGAAAATCCGCGAAATCAGAGAGATCGCTAATGTCATTTATACACCCGCGAATATAATATCCTCCAACCGATTACAGCTGCGGCACCCAATCTCAACAATCAGCCACTTACGCAAGATAATATTATAGTGCTCAAGTGTGTGCGCAAACACAAATGCACTCTCTATTCCCTTACCCTCATACTCCGATGTGACACCAGCGTGACACGACCGGAGAGGGATTGGGCACAGGACCAACGGGTTAACGTGCTCTCCGAGGCACGGGGGTACATAACCGCCGACTTCCAGACTCCGGGCTGATACTAAGAATTTCTTACCGAAAACGCTCCATACAAACAGCGACGTGAGGCGTGACGTCGGTCCTCACTAGTTTGTGCGTATCCCAAGATAGCTTTGTTCGATAGCAATATGAAATAGTGCGTTTATGAAAATGGTTTCTTAACAAAAGTTGCTATAAATTGAATAAGATATCGATTGCCATATAAATATATCGTAAATTTAAGAGTTAAAATTTACTTGCCTATCTTTGCTTTGGGGGCTTATAATAAAAATAATAAATAAGGTTTCTCAATGTTTTTAAAAAATCTGCCAATCTCTGACCTTGTACACAAGCCTATTGTTCAAACGTATGAAAGCCACGCCTTGCCTATGAATGGGCTGGTTTGACCTGACTAACACCACGGCCTCACAGCGAAACCGGCACGATGAAGTGAGTGAGGAATTTGGGGGAAAAGGGAAAATGTAGGCGTACTTGGCATACCATGGGAAAGCCACGCTTCGACATGAATGGGCCGGCTCGACCGGAGTGATACTACAGTCTCACTGAAAACCGGCGTGAAGTAGCGCCGTGCTGTGTTTCGCTGCGTGAGTGAGGGTACCGGAGGCCCAATCCGAGGAAAATGGGGGTTTAAAGGTTGGTAGCGCACTTGTGACTTCACTAGTGTTTCTGGTGTCCATGGACGACGGCTATAGCTAACCATCAGGTGATCCATCTGCTCGTCTGTCACTGTGTACAACTCTCAACATCGCGTGACCCAGGGGAAGGGCGCGTCGACTGATGTGGCCGCTAGGAGAGTATGCCATTTTGGTGTTCCTATTGAGTGAACCCTTTTGTTCCTCGCTCGGGTGGTTGTTTAATTTATTTGCGGGTTTGTTTTCTGCGAAAGCACCAGATCACATCCTATTAAAATAACAATGCTTTTAAAGATTTGTGACGTGTTGTTTTTTAAAAAAAGACTAGTAATATTATTAAGGCTGCATATTATTATGCTGGCAGCCGATGGTAGCACCGAGGCCGATGTGACCCACAGAATCACCGTGGGATGGCAGAAATGGAGGGCCTTAACAGGGGTTTTATATGACGCAAGCATGCCGATTAAAAGCAAAGGCATGACATACGCGACCGCAGTCCAGCCAGTTATGACATACGGTGCTCAGTGGTGGGCTATATAGAAAGCTCACGAACAGATGAAGATGCCAAGATGCTGCAGGTGTAACTCGACTCGATAAAGTGTGAAACCAGCACATCAGATGAAGTTTTAAGATCTCGCCTATTGTAGAAAAACTCACTGAACGCCGCCTACGATGGTTTGGTCCTGTCATGAGATGCCCTGAAGACCATGTCGTAAAATAATAAGAGAAAAAGAGGACGCCCACTGGCCACCTGGTGGTCCAGCTGCAGGTGTAACTTGACTCGATAAAGTGCAAAACGAGCACATCAGAGGAAGTTTTAAGATCGCGCCTATTGTAGAAAAACTCACCGAAAGCCGCCTACGATCGTTTGTTCATGTCATGAGACGCCCTGAAGACCAAGTCGTGGAACAAATAAAAAGAGCAAAATAGGACGCCCACTAGCCACCTGGTGGTCCACTGTGGCTAAGGACTTAAAGCTTGCTCAAGCAACCATTTCGACTCTCGGTAGCGCCGGGACAGTCAGTTTAGGCAGACTGTCCTGGCGCTACCGAGAGCCGACCTCAAAGAATGGGAAATGGCTAGGACAAAGAAGAAGACTAATATTATTAAGGTCTGATTCATCCAATCTTTATCCAACGATAAATCTATGGTTACATGCTATAGTTATATGCAGTGTAAAATTAAAATCCGTTCTACCAACTACTCATCCAACGGTCAATGCCGATTCCAATGGTAAATCGTTAATACCACCAAATTTGACAGAATAACTAAAATTTAAAATGGCGTTTTCGTTGTCTCTTGACTTTTAATATTACCTGTTTTACCTGAATTAAAATATCCCGGTATTACGATGTACCACAAAACAATACATAATAATAAAAAAAAAAAATTGTTTTTTGCCGGTTTATAATGTCACTCGTTCATTCACTCGTAAGACAAGAAATCCGTACCGGCTTTGGACAAACACAATTGAGTTTACTACGAAAATGAAGTAATGGAGTAAATTATCCTACGGATAGTTATTCTCTTATAACGATCATGTTGGTCGAATCGGCCCTACACCAAATAACACTTTACTCTTAATTAAAAAATGCACTTTAAAAAATTACACAGTCTTCAGATAGATTTTGCTTTGCCGTGAGCCGGTTAGCAAATGATCGTGGGTTCGAGTCCCACCTGAAGACTGTCGAAAAAATTTTAAGTGCATTATTTACTTAAGAATAAAATGCAAAACATTGCTATAAACAAAAAATTAACAATACTGTTTTTGTAGCCATGGTCGGCCAATCTTTGGAGATTTGGTCCAAATAGTGGCATTTAAAAAACACTTTTCAAGCAATACATATACTTTCTTAAGTAAATAACATATTTGAAAATTTCATCTCGTGTTCAGGTGCGACTCAAACCCTTCCACAACATAAACGTTAGTTTAAAATATATTTTAAGTATATTTAATGACTTAAAACTTACTTCTAATTTTCTAATTGATTTCGCAAAGTCACTCAGACGGCTCATTTTTATTTTTTTAAGACTCAGCACTGGGTACACATCGTAAAACCTTTTAAAACTTCTGAAAGCCGTCGCAAAGTAGCAATGTGAAACTTGGGAACTTTAAAAAAGTCTCATAAATATTTTTCACCAAAGAATAGTCGGACCGGCAAAGAAATAAAAACGCAGCGTAGGGACGTCAAACGAAAAACTGAATCAAATGATGGAAAGGAGAGTTTCATTCAGTTCCCTTAGAATCATTTTATAAAAGTCCTCACTAGAAATAAAAAGGTACTAATTAGTAACATATACGACTATTACCAGTGGCCTTAGCGCAAAGACGTCCAGTAAGGAACGAGAATTTTACCGTGGGAGAGCCACACTACGGCATGAGTGGGCTGACTCGACCGGGGTGATACCACAGCTTCACAAAAAACCGGTACTGTACTGTATTTCGCTGTGTGAGTGAGGGTACTGGAGGCCCAATCTGGGGGAAAGGGGGATTTGAGTTTGGCAGCGCACTTGTTACTCCACTGGTGTCACGGGTTTCCATGGGCGGCGGCAATTGCTTACCATTAGGTGATCCGTCTGCTCGTCTGTCACCTATCATCTATGTGACATAAGCTGAGTGAGGGCCATTTATACTAGACGTCATAACACACCATAATATTCATTTGTCTGTCTGGATATGATTGAATATAGTTTTGTTTTTTTTTTCTTTTGTTTTTATTATTTATTATTTTATATGTATTTTAATTGTTTTAAGTTTTGTTTTGTTTTCTGTTTGTGCCAAATTGTGTTCTGTTTGCAACTGCTATAAGTTCTGTGTTGTGATGTCTATAATAATAAATATTTTCTTTCTTTCTATCACATAAAAAAATACCAATTGTTGCATCCAAACAAAATACAAACATTGCGCGTGTGAAAGGAACCACGATTCGGTCGTACCGTCCGGTTTCCACTACCTTTAGTGACTAGTGTTAGACCTTTAGTGTTAGACCCCCAGTCAAGCAGCGCCTGCGCTGTGTTCCGGGACTTCCGGGGGGAAAGGGGAGGTTAGTATTTGTGACCTTGGTGTTTTTCAAAAAACCTATTTCAGGCACCAATCCTCCACAAATTTAGTTTTAAGTTTTACCTATTGTAACTACCATATTATAATTGCTATTGTAAAGAGAACAATAAACCATTTTTTTATTTATAATATAACTCTTCGGAACAATTAAACATATTCTACAGTGAATCAAATACGCAAGGTAACAATAGAAACCGGACTTTAACTGGAAATTCGGGTTGAAATCAACATGAAATTTTAAGTAGGTTTCCCTATTTACAAGAGAAAGCTGACAGCTTTTTTGTTGGAACAGGGGAAATGCCGTCAGAAGGAGGTACAATGGGCCGAACATCCTTATGCATACCCTTCCACCGGAAGGCGATCGGATTGTATATGGGGCTAACCCATACAGTCCAAGGCGTTGATAAATGCGTTCGATCAGAAACGAACTGTAGAAATAATAAAACTGAGTAGAGCACATGTTAAGGCACTCACTCGGACCCTCTCGGGGCACTGCAAATTAAACAAGCACCTGCACAACATGGGCCTTTCTGATACCAAAATCTGCAGGTTCTGTCGCGAGGACGAGGAAACGATTATCCACTTCCTCGGCGAGTGCAAAGCGCTGCACCGCTGCAGAAGCCGGCACCTGGGACCACACATGATCTCGGCAGACGAGATTAAAAGCTCCCCCATCAGCTCCATTCTCGGGTTTATCCTGGAACTGGAGCTACATGAGGTGCTGTAATAGGTTCTGGGGCTGCCACAATATATCATCTACTGGTCGCAGTGGCTATGAGACGCAGGGCTCACCCCATTTATTTCAAATAATCAACCCCATATACAAACCGAGCGAGCCGTGAGAAGAGAACCATCAGAAGCCGGTCAGAGGCATACAACCCAAAACCCCCTGTGACGCTCTGTGGTCGTGTTTTTCAGCACGCTATGTAGGCTACTGGGTAAATGGCTATGCATTTATACTCGTGCCTGAACGCGCACGGTGATCTCGGGGTAGTACGGCATGACACAGAGACCGACTGTCTCGTGAAACGTGTGCGAGAGAGACACGATAATAAGCCGGGATATTAAGAATTCAGTTTGTTCCGGTCACTCTTAGTTTTCGTTTACGAAGTACTTTGTCTCGTTCATCATCATCAGCCCATTTGAGTCCCCACTGCTGGGGCACGGGCTTCCCTCAATCAGATGAGGGGTAATTGCCATACTCACCACGCTTGGCAGACGGGTTGGCGAGGGTTTTGATATAAATGCAGAGTTTTCCTTCTCTGGGTGCTGATGATCATGCCAGCAGCTTTACCTTAGTCGCCTTTTACGACACCTCGGTAACAGTGAGGGTATAGACCTATTCTACTCTGCCGGGGACCACACGGCATACTACTTTGTCTCGTTAATAAGTAGTATATACAGAGGGTAAACTAAAATGCAACTAAAACTGTGTGTAACTATAATGCAACTCAAACTGTGTTAGTTATGAAAGGACACACAATTACGGTGTGCACGTGTATTTCGCAAATTCAGGTTTCCTCCATGTTCTGCACTGTAAGGTTGTACAACCGGCAAAAGTTTTAGAATAACTCATTAACCTGCCAGAAACAACCTGAAGTGGAATTTTGGGACATGATTTATTAAAGTGATATTTGTATAACCTAAATCACAATACCTAAATCCTGAAAACTTTACTACTATGAGTCAATCGTAGTAGCTAAAATTTTTTTCAGCGGCAATGGTAGCGCAGAAGTTCGAATCCGAGCTGTATGCTCTGGATTTTTCAAATCTATCCTCCAGCCAATTACGGCTACGGCGGCCAATCTCAACGATCAGCCACGTACGCAGGATATATTATAGTGCTCAAGTGTGTGCGCAAACACAAGTGCACTCTCTTTTCCCTTACCCTCATATTCCGATGGGACACTACTGTGACACGACCAGAGAGGGATTGGGCGCAGGACCAACGGCTTAATGTGCTTTCCGAGGCACACAAGACCGCCAACTTCCAGACTCCGGGTTGCCACTAAGAATTTCCCGGGGTCCGAACCCGGGACCTCTTGCACAGCCGTCGCTTTAAAGTGCGATCCACTGACCACTGCACCATCAAGGCATCAAATCTACATACAGTCAACGTAAGTCGAGTTACCCCCCTGCAGTGAAAAAATAGCAGGGCATCCTTATGTCCCAGAGAAAAGGATGGCCCAACGGTCAACAAGGGTAACTCGACGTGACGCCGTGTGTACGTATTTCTACCTTTAGCTCGGCGATGAGAAACCTGCACGTTTCGGATAGTCTCTGAAACGTGTAACTATGATAAAGTTGGTCAGGTTCCCCTTTTAAAGAGCTGCGAAGGTCAGACGGCAGTCGCTTCATTGTAATTACCAGGCATCTCAAAGAACTAAAACATAAATTGTCGACCAACTGAAGATTAAAACCATACTGTCGACTATCTGTTAATAAAGAGTACTAGGTTACTTTGGCTATTTTGCCCGGAGACTGGCCTACAACTTGGAGAAGTTGGCTGCTGTGGGGTAAGTCAATGGTAAAAAACTAAGAGGCCGTTTGCCTCTTCATTGGTCAGACCAAATAAGCGATGTAATAGGACTCACATTGCTGATTGCTCTAAGACAAGCCTAGGATAGGAAAGAATGGAAATACCTTGTCACCGCCTTGGTAAAAGCATTTCAAGAAAGGTAAGACCCCTCAGCAATTAATGAAACTAGGAAGAAGATTACACGCTAAGATGAGGAGTAGTAGAAGTTGAGGGTAGAGGTTGAAATGATGATCAACCAATAGACGTCAACTGCTGGACATAGACCTCCCCCAATGTTCTCCACACAGATCGGTCCCGTGCCGCCCGCATCCATTGGATTCCCGCGATCTTTACCAGATCGTCGGTCTACCTTGTAGGAGGCCTGCCACGGCTGCGACTTCCTGTACGTGGACTCCACTCGAGGATCTTTCAACGGCCGTATTAGTAGTAGCAAACATTTTAGTCCACACAACCTATAGATTCTCAGCGTGTGGTTCCCTTTTGCATCCACAGCTGTTGCTTCAGAACCCGGGGTGCGCTTGGACCATGACTCAAGAAGTCTGGTACGAGCCGTTGGACTTTCGTAAACTTTGGACGAAATGTTATCCCGGTCCCATTTAACTCGCAAATGTGACAGGTATATCGTCGTGTGTTACGGAAGAGTTTCATTGTAAGCCCAAAGACAACATTTTTCACTTACTTTATTTTTATTTGTCATTTCGAGTCGGCCTCTAACTGAGATAAGGAACAAATTACCTAATTGGCCTAATCACTTACCGACTTCTGTTTCTATATGCAGATGTATCTATTGCTGTGTAATTACATTAAAATTATTTCGTCATACAGAGACACACTAAGGGAAATATTTCTTGCTAATTTGACTATGGGCCTCTTTTTGAAGAATAGAAACATCGCTCTCAGTTCTCCATAATGAATTTCAATGTCACGAAAAAAGGCTTTCCCAAAATGGTCCATATACTATTTGACGTTACAGACAGGTCGTTTTACGCATCGCGCGAAATCTTTGTTTGACAGCTACCGAGTTTGTGAAAATGGATTCAAAATAGAAATTAATTAAAATCGTAAATTTTAATCTTGTCACTCAATTGTCTCTGTAAGACGGATGAAATGTGAACTTCCCAACCTGGGTACAACAATAAATATTCCTTTTAAATCTAAAATGTAATGTTACGCTAACTTACCGCTATTACACGCAAAGAACCAGTCAATTCTACATAAGTCGTTGTTTGAATATAATTAATAGGCCTAACCTAACTATTTGATATAATATGTACCTACCTACTACCTAATTGTATGCCTATAACGGTAAGCTGTGTAAAGTATCAGCCTATATACTGTCCCATCACTGCAGAGCAAAGGCCTCTGTTAGCGAGCGAGGGAGTGGAGTAAAAATAGCAATAAAATAATAAAATATAGAAATAAAGTATATTACGTACCGTTTGCACCAAAACAAATGAATGACAGTATGAAAAACGTCAAATTTAGAAACAAAACCAAAACGAAAATAAAATAATTAACTTAAAGAGGTCGGTTTGCCACAGCCTCCATCATAGAAATCAAGTTATCGCTACTATGATGGGATTAGGCTTAATCACCACGCTTGCCAAATGCGGATTGGTGATCACAAGCCAGAGCAATGTTTGAAAAATTAATGAAACATAATTTTTGCTCGACCCCGGAATCGAACCCAGGACTCCGAGATCACGACCCGGTACTTAAACCAGTAGACCGACAGGGCGTTACTAGACTAACCAGTGCGTTGTAAGCTGTGTGAAACACTTTATTTGAAAGACCTGCTTAGGTAAAGTACAGTGTGAAACAATAAAGATTTATGATTATGATTATGCAATAGTCAGAAAGAGTCAATAGTGTTGGCCGTGTGGTCCCCGGCAGAGTAGAATAGGCCACCCTCACTCTTACCGAGATGTCGTAAAAGGCGACTAAGGTAAAGCTGCTGGCATGATCATCAGCACCCAGAGAAGGAAAACTCTGCATTTATATCTAAACCCTCGCCAACCCGTCTGCCAAGCGTGGTGAGTATGGCAATTACCCCTCGTGTGATTGAGGGAGGCCCGTGCCCCAGCAGTGGGGACTTAAATGGGCTGATGATGATGAATAGTCAGAAAATAATGAGTGTGACTGTTTACATCGTTCCGGTATGTAAATTGAATTTTTGATCCCAAATAGTGCAGTTTAGGTTTGGCATTTTGATTGCACATTCTTTACTTCGGTTATTCAACGCACGCAGTTAGTGCAACCTGAATAGACGAATATGTTCCGGTACAATTTTTTCCGACAAGCCAATTTTTCTGCGATCGCTTCAGAAATATCGTACGCTGATTAATAAAAGTGACCTAATCCAAAATTTGCCAACATCGTAAATCTGATTTGGGTACCGGGACACTGTAATATCAGAGGCAACGAAGTCGCTGACGTTGATCAAAAGCTCCCCCATCAGCTCCATTGTCGGGTTTATCCTGGAACTGGAGCTACATGAGGTGCTGTAAAAGGTTAAGGGGCTGCCACAGTAGATCATCTACTGGTCGCAGTGGCTATGAGACGCAGGGCTCACCCCATTTATAACAAATAAATTATTATTTGCTACAAATAAAAAAAACTCACTTTCTGCAAATGTTGGATTATTATTAAATAATCCAACATTTGCAGAAAGTGAGTTTTTTTTATGTATAAAATCATACAACATCTCATTTTTCTTTTTAAAACCTGAATAATTTATGTACCTTCATTCTGTATTTTATGAGGAAGTTGCCAGTTTTCATAAAATTTGGCATGAAACATATAAAATGCCAACTTTCGGTAATATATCGGTAACATCGAAGACGAATGATACAACAATAAGGAAAATTATTTTCATGCGACTTGAAAGACGAAAGTTAATCATATGCGACAACGTAATATCATTTGAGCGATTCAAAAATAGGTAGTACCTAGGTATTTACATTTATTTTTAAGTACTTATTTCATTCCTTGGTAACCTATCTACGACCCATAGTTCATTAAAAAGTTTGCTACAGTCTCTCTGATCCTAGTTTGTAATTCCCAGTTGCGTCCAAAGCTGTCGCCCTGGATCCCAGGGTAAGCTTAGACCATGATTCACGATTTGGGGAGTCTAGTAATGTCTGACTTATCAGATCAACTGAATCATAGTGCAGGCCCCCTCACGACGTTTTCACGCCGCCGAGCACGACCGTTTAACCGTCGGGGAGCCACGCTTCGGCATGAATGGGCCGGCTCGACCAGAGTGATACCACGGCCTCACAGAAAACAAGCATGAAGCAGCACTGTTATGTGTTTCGCTGCGTGAGTGAGGGTACTGGAGGCCCAATTCGAGGGAAGGGAGGGTTTAAAGGTTGGCACCGCATTTGTGACTCCGCTGGTGTCGCGGTTGTTCATGGGGGGCGGCAATTGCTTACCATCAGGTGATCCGTTAATTCGTCTGCCTGCCACCTATGACTTAAAAAAAAACAAACGCACACGCCTACCATATGGGGTCGAAGCACGACCCCCCCTGTGGAGTGTGTTTTCTAAACCACTGAGCTACCATCGCTCAAATACCATAGTCTACCATAGATTACCTTAGCTATTTTTTTTATGATATAGGTGGCAGACGAGCTGACTGATCACCTGATGGTGAGCGATTACCGCCGCCCATGGACACCTGCAACACCAGTGGTGTCACAAGTGCGCTGCTTACCTTTTAACCCCCTTCCCCTGGATTGGGCCTCCGGTACCCTCACTCACGCAGCGAAACACAGCGCATGCACTGCTTCACGCCGGTTTTCTGTGAGGACGTGGTATTACTCCGGTCGAGCCGGCCCATTCATGCCGAAGCGTGGCTCTCCCACTGTTAAAACACCATTAGCTGCGACACCCTTAGCTCATGGCTAATCAATATGTTTTGACGTCATGAATGCTCACACGTATCGATTGACGTAAGGTTGACGTAGTCATACGCATCATCATAATCGTCAGCCCATTTAAGTCCCCACTGCTGGGGCACGGGCCTCCCTCAATCACATGAGGGGTAATTGCCATACTCCCCACGCTTGGCAGACGAGTTGGTCATACGCATCTCTCGTCAGTTAATACCCTTTTTGTCTCCTAATCCGGCTCTGTTCACAAGATTTGGAATATTGGCGTCTTCCTCCCGGTCTAATTAATTCGAAACTCCAACCTTTGCATTAGGGATGTCAAAAGGTCGTTAAATCATTCGTATACATATCTACCGACGGCTTCCCCCGTGCCTCGGAAAGTATGTTAAGCCGTTGGTCCCAATTCCTTTCCGGTCATGTCACGCTGGTGTCCCATTGGACTATTAGTGCAAGGGAATACAGACAGTCCTGTTGGTCTAGTGGTTTAAGTACCAGGGCCGTGATCTCGGGGTCCTGGGTTCGATTCCCGGGTCGAGCGAAGTATGTTTAGAATTTTTCGAACATAGCTAGGGTTTGTGATCACTAATCCGCATTTGGCAAGCGTGGTGATTATGCCTAATCCCATCATAGTAGCGATGACTTGATTTCTATGGTGGAGGCCTTTGCCCTGCAGTGGGACAGTTCATAGGCTGATTCTTACAATAGAGAGAGCACTTGTGTTTGTGCACACACTTGATAACTATAATATATCCTGCGTACATGGGTGACCGTTGAGATAAGTATACTTTCTTGAGAAATCATTCATTGTAAAGATTTGTAAATTTTTATACCTATTATGCTAAGAGTGACCAGTATGAATAAATTAAATAGTTGTATTTATAAATTATTTTACTAGTTCTCCTTCTACTAATTGCCAGTCCAGAGCTGTCGCTTCGAAGCCCGGGGTACGCTTGGGCCATGGGCCAAGATTAAGGTTTTTTGGTTATTAGAATTAAGGGATTTTCGTCTGATGTTCGCAACCCTCAGACAGACAACATCTATACATTTACCATAGTACACTATTCATTTAATTATCGAATAATAGTAATCCTAAAAAAAAATAGCAAGGTGTAGTAAAACTATGGAACCAGCTACCAACAATGGTTTTTGATACCTGGTTATCTTCAAAAGAGCTTATCCCACCCTTAAGAGCCAGCAACGCTGTGATGCCCCTTGTGTCGTAGATGTCCATGGGAGGCGGTAATCACTTACCATCAGGTGAGCCGTCTGCTCGTTTGTCCTTCATAATATAAAAAGAATATATTTTTATATTGCTACTTATCACTTTTATTTTAATAAAAAGAGTCGCTCTTAAAAATAAAAATTAACTTTTCAACTTCAGCCAGAAAACAATTTAACTTTGAAATTGTGTTGTTCTTCGATTAAAAGCGTTATAAAAACCGAATTAGTTACTTTTATCAGTTTATTAAAATCCGGGTTCTCATCATAATGGGTTATGTAAATTGCATTTTACATATTACATATTGCATATGTTTAGATATTGAATTTTACATAACCCATTACGATGATGGGAAAACCCAGATTTTGATACAACCTCACACCGCTCAACAACGTGCCCTGTGACAACGTGCCCTGTGACAACGTGCATCGTAGCTCAGTGCTCAACAACGTGCCTTTCATACGGGAGGCCGTTAGTTCGAATAGGAGCATGCACCATGAGTTTTAAACATTTTTCACCTGATGGTAAGCGATTGCCGCCGCCTATAGACACCCGCAATACCAGTGGAGTCACAAGTGCGCTGCCGACCCTTAAGCCCCGGATTGGGCCTCCGTAACCTCACTCACGCAGCGAAATAGCACAGTGCCGCTATATTTATTCGGTTTTAAATTGTATTCTTTTCATTTTTCCAGGTCGTTCGTGCCCGATTCAAGATGTGCTACTTCAGTATAATAGTGATTATATTTGACTGCTACAAGTGAAGTGCTGGACCGTTCGCGATGCGGTCGCGTAGTACAGAACTCCCACTACTACTGCTTGCCCATGTGAGTGGGATTGTGTTTGGTGAGTCATACCATATTACAACTACCTATATAGTCGCCTAAATTCAATTCGCTTCGGGACTGAATCTGTTAGTTTCAAATGCTAATAATAGATGGCGCTGGGAGGAGATTACATCGCACAAGCGATGCGCTTTTTCAGTTTACTAATAAACTTTCCGTGGTCTAATAAAAAAAAAATACTAGTAAACAACCTATGTAGTCGCGTAAGCTCAATTCGTTTCGGGACTTAATTAGTTTAGTTTCAAATTCTAATAATAGATGGCGCTGGGTGGAGATTACATCGCGCAAGCGATTAGCTTTTTCGGTTTACCTATAAACCTTGCCGTGGTCTAATAAACATTGTTATAAATTACTAGTGACCCACCCTCACTTCGTTTTGGCATATTTAGATTCAAATTGTACCAATAGATGGCAGACAGACTAGCGCAACAGGGCCCATGGCAGGCCCCAACCGGGGTCGATGACCACCCCAACCGCGCAGTGTCGGAAGGCCTCCTCTCCCAGAGGAGCAAGAACACCGCGCCAAGAAAGGCGCGGGATGCAGCCCGGGTAAAGGGTCTACCCCGACACCCGAACCGCACCAAGTACGAAGAAACAATACGATACGATTTGCCTTTAGGTTTTATCGATGTCTATAGAATTTGCCTTTTAATAAATAAGTAGGTATATATAGAAATATAGATAGATAGTAAAGAATACAATGTTAAACATCTTAATATTTATGAACACACATGTCTTATTCATTCCAAGTACCTAAATATAAATAAGAAGCTTCTCACTGTAACTACAATGTTCAGGATTTTATGCTTTATAGATCTTTACAGTGCAGGAGCATGAACTTGGAACCCTCCGTACATGCTCCTGCATATATTCTACGAGTATCATCCTTGCATAATTTGTCTGCAATGCTAAGGGTCGTGATTTCGATGAAAAATCTTTTGCTGGAAATCTTCTTTGAATGCCGTCTTCTAATGAAGATTGGCGATCATAATGGCGCTTTAAACGCTTGAGATAGCTGCTCTAAATAGAGAACGGATGGTTTTATTGTAGCACTGGCGCAGATTTCTAAGCCAAGATGTTCTTCTTCGATTGTTATTTCCGGCACTATATTCCGTCAACTCACTCTTTTTTTATACTACGTCGGTGGTACATAAGCGTGCGGCTCGCCTGATGGTAAGCGCTTACCGCAGCCTATAGACGTTTGTAATTGCAGAGAACCTATATTCGCGCTGCCGACCTCTTGAAAATCTCAACTCCTTTATCAAAGAACCTCATGCTGAATTCTCTCGGAAAAACCTCTGATGACTGCACAGTGAGAGCGTTTGCGGGAGGAAATTCCTCTGGAACCGTACTGTGTGAGACCATTCTGGTTCCAATGAGGGTGACTTTATCCTCGGCCGCATGGATTGCATCACAAAGTAGAGCACTTGATGAAACCAGCGCATGGGGCTTCTTCCTCTAGGCCTTCTTTTGCTCAACTTTCCCTTTTATTTTTCATTTGTTTTAATTTGTTAGTTGTGCAGATAGTGACTTTATCCGCTAGGTATATATTTTTCCCCGCTCGTGTAAACTCTGGAATGAGCTTCCAGCTACGGATGTTCTCTGATCGCTATGACATGTACTTTTTGAAACGAGGTTTAAAAAGAGTTCTCCTTTCACGATAGGCAGTGACATGACTATTTGTTGCAATAATAAAAAAAATATATGCCCTATTTCGTAATAAATGTACTTTTTTGTCGAGTTTTTATGCCCATTTTTTTGTACCGAAAGAAGACCGCCTGCCGTAATTTCCCGCAGGAGAGATACAATAATAATATCAAATGCGCAAGACAATTTACACTGATGATCTAGCCTCAAACTATACATATAGTATTTCATAGTACCTGACTGGGAAATCGACTTAAAGCCTTGACTGTCACGATAATTCCGTGGGTAGTAAGGTAGGAGGTAGGTTAAAATGTCGGCTTTCGTCGTAATAACTCACGTAGGACACTTTGATTACACTTCTGGTACCAAAATGAAAACGACAAAAAATAAAAATAATAATTTTGTAGACGGTTTTATCTGAAATTATACAGATTTACCATAACGTCAAGAAAACATATTAAAAGTAAAAAAAAAGTATTAAAACACAAATCTGTAGGAAACAGTTCGGTAGTGGCCGTCACAACAGACAGTTGTGTCATCATTTTAGCCAATAGTCATCCATTGCTGGACATAGGCCTTTTTTTCCCTGGGGAATCCATCATGGCCGTCACCTTGCTACATGTAGGAAACAAGGGGGTGTGTGGGACTCAAACCCTAACTAAAACCCCTGGGGTATCTATCTCCACACAATCACGGTCGGAAACCGCACAGCCGGGACTAGACCGTACTGCTAATTACGCTAGCATCTGGCGCAATACAGCCCTTCAACGCTGTACGACCTACCAGGACACCCAGTAATGTCGTCCCCCGCGGAATCGTATGCTGAGCAAGCCACTCCCCAGCAGTGGATACGCTCACGTACTCCGAAAGCCAGTTTAGTCGCCTCTTACGACAGGCCGGGAAAACCTTGGCAGTACTGCTGGACATAGGCCTCCTCCAATGTTCTCCACACAGATCGGTCCTGTGCCGCCCGCATCCACTGGATCCCCGCAATCTTCACCAAATCGTCGGTCCACCTTGTGGGGGGCTTGCCACGGCTGCCCCTGTTGTATACTGATATTAAAAAAACATGAATTAAAAAATTCGAAAGCTTTTTGTCCAACATCAGCGTTTTACTGGATTATCTTTATTAATAATCCTACAAACATAATCCTCAGTGGAAACACGTCGATGCGCCCGCGAATCACGCGGATTAGGTCCCACTAATCCGCAGAAAGTCGCAAATATTCGTGAAACATGAATAAATTATCATGGCCTTCGAAGTTCGTACGCGTGATGCGTAAAAGATCGACCGTATATGTATCGTGTTTCACTATCTATTTGCAGTAATTATAGTACACTAGAACAGTATATAAAATTGGCAGAAGGCATATAACGTTTCATATACATATAAGCATATTGTACAGCCAGCTTTCTAAAATATCTAAGCGTCAAATCTACCAAAATAATTCTCACAACATCTCATACGTTGACCTGATTCCGTACTAAGTAGCTTAAGCACTTGTGTTACAGATATCAGACAACAGAGGAACACAAATATATACTTAAATACATATATTACACCCAGACACCGAACAAACACAAGTGTTCATCGCACGAATGTTTGTCCAGGGTGGGGATCAGGGTGGGGAACCTAACCTAACCTAACCTAACCCACGACCTTTGGCGTAAGAGGCAGGGTCACTACCAATTGCGCCATCCGGTCAGTCAAAACCAAAAATATCTAAGCATTTGACAAAAGCGAACTTTATGTTAGTATACGGTGAGGTGCATTTTCATTTTTAGTTCGAGAACAAATTACATCAAATGAAAGTACACCTTCAGGTATTACGTGTACAAGTACCTAAAAGTGTTTTTGTTAAATGCTAGACTTGATCGCTTATTATTATATTTTTGAAGCTGACTGTACCGAGCAGTTTGAAAAGAAATAAAATTTAATTTTCCTTGACTTGAGGGTACTGGAGGCCTAATCCGGGGAAAAGGGGGATTTAAAGATTGGCAGCGCCCTTGTGACTCTACTGGTGTCGCGGGTGTCTATAGGCGGCGGAAATCGCTTACTATAGAATAGAGAACGCTGTTAACATTCTTGACGACCCGTTTGGATCAGTGGTATTGGATGCTGCCTCTGGTGCAAGGGTTGCGGGTTCGATCCTCGCACAGTGCAAACATTTGTGTGCATGATCATATTGTCTGTTTCTGGGTGTTTTCTATGTATTATAAAAAGTATTAGAGTATTATATGTATATATTTTATTTCCGCTGTTGGTTCTGATATTCGTAAGTTAACACAGGTGCTTCATATCAATGTATGTGATGCTGTCAAATATTAAAGGTAAAGGAAAAAGTAAAAAGATAAAAAAAAATCAATTTAGGTTCTTACAGTCACGGAGTGATACCACTGCCTCACAGAAGACCGGCGTGAAGCAGCGCCTGCGCTGTGTTTCGCCGTGTGAGTGAGGTTACCGGAGGCCCAATGGGAATGGGAGGAAGGGGAAAAGGTTGGCAGCGCACTTGTGACTCCACTTGTGTTGCGGGTGTTCATGGCGGCGGAATTGCTTACGATCAGGTGATCCGTCTGCTCGTCTGCCACCTCACATAAAAAAATACAGAACTTATGAATGTCAAAATAGTTACACATATTAACATCTACCGCTGGTTCGGAATGTCGATTTCTATTGAGAAAACACCAGCAACAAACTCAGTAGTAACTCTTTTCAAATATTGAAGATGTTACAGAATTTTAGTTGAGAAAAGAAAAAAATACAATCATCATCATCAAAGTTAACAGACTACTATGAACTCACAAGACTAATCGATTAACATGACCAAGAATCCTTATCATTTAAATAGTCTTGTGTACACTATATAGTAATCTTACTTCATTAAGCAGGTTTTAATATGAGACTTAAACTTATCCAGTGATAGGTTAATGACATTTTGTGGCAGCTTATTGCATATCTTAATACTTAAGCCAACAAATGAATTACCGATTTTATGAAGTCTGAGGATTATTATATTATTATTAACTTATTTAAAGAGCATCGTCAAACTAATGAAAGTAGTTTACAGCTTTAACATGTAGCCACAGTTAATGTTTCGAAATCCTTAATTCATTGTTGTCTATTATTTTGATGATCCTTTTCCAGGCTTTGAAATATTTCCCTCGGCAATTTATCAAACTGTCAGTGAGTCATCCTCCCAAACATCTGCAACTCCTCACACGCGCTAAACTTCGCGGTGTTTAGCCGTTATTAGAGCAGAAGGGCTATACAGGGTGTATTGATAAGCAGGTTTTATAAGATTTTTAACTTTCGCGTTGCATTATACAAATAATTTAAAACTCGGTTATTTTTATATGTAAGTACATACTCGCATGCATCTACTCACAGCTTGACGTTTCGACCCTGTTACAACGGTCGTGGTCACAAGCGGACTCATCCCGTGTACATTAATTATAAGCAGGTTTTATGTTTCTTTAAAATGTTGATATTAATAGATAAGCCTTGTAGAGATCAGTAACGTTCTGTTGATTTTTAACTTTCGCGTTGCATTATACAAATAATTTAAAACTCGGTTATTTTTATATGTAAGTACATACTCGCATGCATCTACTCACAGCTTGACGTTTCGACCCTGTTACAACGGTCGTGGTCACAAGCGGACTCATCCCGTGTACATTAATTATAAGCAGGTTTTATGTTTCTTTAAAATGTTGATATTAATAGATAAGCCTTGTAGAGATCAGTAACGTTCTGTTGATTTATTTAGATACCTACAGTAACACAGAAAATATGCAATAGACAACACAATAGATTACAAAAATTAGAATACAGTCCGCAGCAAATAAGGTTAGCAGTGAACTTTAGTGTGCAGAAATCAATTTTAGTATAAAGTGAGCTATTTGTGCAATTATCCGCACTACTTACGCCTAGCGCTACACTTTCGTGCCGCAGCCTGTAACAAGAGATGTTATTACCGACTTCAAAAATGGAGGAGGTTCTATGTTCGGCGATGTTTGTTGAAATGAAAGATTAAAAAGCAAGAAAAAAAAACGCCTTCAAAAATCGTATTACAAGATAGTCTTGGACGCCGACTTCCGTAACACCGTGTACTCTTACAAAATGTTGTTTAAAGTGTATGAAGTGTTAAAAATGTTATTTTACACTTTTTAGTTCGTGATTTTTGAAGCCGGTTTTTGTTACGTAATATTTTTTTTTACAAATGATTGTATATAAATTGACAATTTATTGCAAGAAATCATTAAGTGTTAAAATAGTTGAAGAGAAATCAAAATCAAGTTTTTAAATTTAAATTATAGGCACCATCATCATCCTTATTCAGGAATTAATAAGAATGGTAATTAATTGTAATGAAACGACACTGACGTCTGACTTTCACAACATTAGACAGGGGAATTAGATTATGGTTACCTTAGATTAATACAAAATAGCCGAAGATACGACACGTCCTTTTATTTAGACAACTGAAAGTTTAAAGTTGTACGATATTGGAAGATAGAGACAAACCTATTTTTTGACATAAGCGTGAGTAAGTCAAGCATATTACACGGAGGTACGCTTTAGAGTTGAGTCCTGTCAAAACGACTTAACTCGTCACATATTAATACTATCGTATATTTTAATCTCGCTCTGCAAAATGGTGAACAAAACGTTGATTAATTTAGAAATATCAAGAGAAATCAAAACATTTCTTCTACCTATGAGTGAAATAATTATGATACCATGAGATTTGTAAATTGAATAATTTGTACAACGCATAAAAGCGCATGAAGGCTTTTTGGTAACCTTTATCCCACTTAAAACAAATAAATAATATTTTTGTGTGGCACGACAGCTTGTCATACTCGCCAATTTGTGAAAGCGTGCAATCAGGCGCGACGGGGACCTGATTTATGCGATCAACGCGGTTGACTCATCATCTTTCGCTATTTTGATTTAATCTATGATCATAGATTGAATCAAAAACGATTATCGGTTACACGTTTAAATTATGATGTTTATTTCTCTATCAATAATTCGATAGTCAATCATACGTTCATACGTTTGGCGTGAGTTCACTATTGCTTAGGTCATATTTGCGGACACACCCTGTATGTCTGAGCGTCGGAACGCACCCAGACAATAGAACAACATTGCCACCGTGTGCACGTACCGATCGAAACTTTTCTCGCACGTATACCGGCAAACTTCGAGGCTAACAGTATTTTATTTGTGCGTCGGTGCCATCTTTAGGTACTTGCCGTTTTTTTTATGTCATAGGTGGCAGAAGAGCAAACGGATGACGATCAGGTGATCCGTCTGCTCTGCTCTGCCACCTTTACCATCAGTTACCAACAGGTAAGCGATTGCCGCCGCCCATGGACACCAGTGGAGTTACAAGTGCGCTGCCAACCTTTAAATCCCCCTTTCCCCCGGATTGGGCCTCCAGTACCCTCACTCACGCATCAAAACACAGCACAGTGCTGCTTCACGCCAGTTTTCTGTGAGGCCGTGGTATCCCTTCGGTCGAGCCGGCCCATTCATGCCGAAGCGTGGCTCTCCCACGGTACCTTGCCTACTACTTGCCGCTTTACAGGTAATTAGAACAGACACATGTTCCCTGTTTTGAAGTATCTTTTCTTACAAAACTATTCTTTTTTATAATACAATACGTTTTATATAATACAATAATCGTTTTGATTTCGTAGAAAAAGAAATAAACTGTCCGCAGATAGATATCTAGGATCGGTACCTACTTTCCTCTTTCTTTCCAATAATATTGAATCACATTTCTCCAAATAAAAGTACAAATAACTTCTTTTATTATAGTATTCAATTCAAGTTCGTTTTTAGTACATATCGATTATTCACTTTAATCGAAGTTTTAAGTAGGCCACCTCTCTAGAAAGCTAAAATTTAGAAACGTCAAATGTGGCTTATTAGTTTGGCTCTACTTTAGGATTTAATCGGACATAGCTGCACGTTTTAGATAGTTTCAGAAACGTGTTATTATAATTCAGTTGGTCTAGTGTCCTTGTTAGATGCGAAGGTCAGAGAGCAGTCGCTTCATTGTAAATACCAGACCCCCAAATCTTGAATCATGGTATTAGCGTACTTTGAGCTCCAGAGCGACAGCTTTGGACGCAAATGGGAATTACCCGCTAGGGTGAAATAGAGATTAAACGGATCATAGTCTTTCAGTTCAAAATTAGGCTCAAAAGTTTTCGTCACGAAAGTACTAAATTGTAGTGTTGAAGTGATTACCGTAACACGATCGAACTTTCCCTCAATCGCTGATGGACGCACTAATTATTTAAGAGTGAAGTTTTCCGGCCTTATCGAGTTCTGGCTTACTTTCGTACTAAAACTTCAGCGGGGAAGGGATTGGTGATAAAATTACGCTCAATTTATTCCTAGGACTGGCCATTCCCAACACCCGCGCGAGCCCTTTCCTACAGACTACTTGTTCCGACAGTAAAATGCTGGAAGGCGCATCAGTTTCATAGATATAAAACGACCTTGGAGCTGCTATACTCTGGATTGGGCTAATTGTCTCATTTTCTCGCCAGCGAGATTTATGTCTCGGTGATTTTTATTCGTAGGGTTTCATACTTCCCTGTATCATAAAGTGTTATAGCGAAGATTTGCTAATAAAAATACAAGAAAGAGAAAAATACCACTTTGTTCGTATATAAATTCGAACTACTATACTCCTTTCGCTTTATAATGATATCGGTGACAGCAGAACAGAGTTATACGTGAGTCACACGTTAGAAAGAGACTAACGTGAAAAATGTATAGATTTTGACATCTGTCACCCATATCATGATAAAGCGAAAGGACTAATAAATGTTACGTTTTGTTTGTGAATTGGTAATAAAAGTGTTGGTAATAGTCAAAGATCGATCTGTGTGCTGAAC
Source organism: Marasmia exigua (assembly GCA_019059595.1). Taxonomy (NCBI): domain Eukaryota; kingdom Metazoa; phylum Arthropoda; class Insecta; order Lepidoptera; family Crambidae; genus Marasmia; species Marasmia exigua. Next base: position 14,550,657 of record CM032473.1, read on the forward strand.
ATTACAGTAGAGGCCTATGCCCAGCAGTGGACTGCAATAGATAAATAAAAAAAAATAATTGGATCAACTCAACGGAGAGGGAAGGTTGCCCTCGCGCCGTTGAAGTCATTATGACGAATCGCGTCATATTTTTTTTTATATTCAAGAATTTCCATATAACCTATGTATAAGAATTCACTTTTATTTGAGAATAATGTACAATTTTTATTCTCTGAACCATAATCCAGTTGGTCTGGTTTCCTTGTTTATACTCGTAGGTTACGACGGTCATCGCTTCACAGAATCGACCGAACATAATGCAGGTTTAATACGATTTTAAACTTGACCTGTTTGTATTAATTATTTATGGGATATAGGTATTTTTGTTAGATAAATGTTATTTTCTTTTCTTCTTTATATTGCTTTTGTTGAATAGATACGAGTACTTATACGAGTATTATGTTGTATCTGCGTTTGACGTGTAATATCGATAGCACGGAGCTGATATTGGCAAGGCAACATTGTATTGTCATATGCAGAAAATACAAATCGAATTGTGTTGGTATTAAAAATATTCAGAAATAAGGTGATACCGCATGACCGAAAGTAGTCGGTGACCGATTTATGTAGAAGAAAAATAGAACGTACGAAACGAAAACGAATGTGATAATCAATACGTATCTATTTTCCACTTGTCTCAAAAATTAGATCAACTTACGCTGATGCTCTTTATGACATGAATCTTCGGATCACTGCTAAAATTTAGTAGAAGAATTAATTGCTCCAAAAGTTATCATTATTTTGTTAGAAAATTTGAAACAAACTTTGTTGATAAACGTAAGGTTGTTTGTTAACTTTCGAAGAAAGTTCTTCAACAAATTTATTTTTGAGAAACCCTATAAAATATATCCTCACACAGTGGAACACATTTCAACTTCACTGAAAAAGCTTCCCTAAATCCCATAACTCTGCCGAAAGCTAATATTCACCGCCATATTTGGGAATAAATACATCAACACGTCAAAAACAAAATACATATTTTTAAACACTCGCGGAGACGGGGTGAGCACTTGTCATACTCAAAGTGATTAACGACATTTTGTCATAAATTCCGAGACACACACAGTCAGCACCAACCCAAATATCTACATTTGACAAAAGACTACTATAATACGCCAATTCAATGTGTATTGTCAACTGATGTTCTAGAACAAATGACAACAAATAAAACCTTGAAGTATTGTGCTAAAAGTGTTTTTGCCAAATGTTCAGATATTTTGGCAGATTTTAATGCTAATATCATTTTTGTACCATTCAACATGCGGCTGTGTGTACTCTCTAAGGAGATTGGGTTTGTGTATATTGTAGCTCGTCTTGTCTGGCTTTGAATTTGAAACACATACAATGTTTATGTCATATAATACTCGTAATTTCGTCGGCCAATACCTATACCTAATCAGGTACAGGGTAACTGCAACATTTTGAGGGAGACTTGAGAACAATACTTAAGCTACTTTTAAATCGTAAATGTTTTCCTTTTTTATATATTTAAGAAACAAAATATTATGAAAACGTTAATCTGTGTTGCTTGCCCACGGGATTTAAATTTAAAAAACAAAGATTTTAATCAACTTAAAATTCTTTTTCCAAGAAATATCATATTTTTTTACTGCACCTGTCATATAACGTAATCTGATTGATTAAAAAAACAAGAGTTCACTGACTTAATCCTAAACGTCACTTTATACATCCTAAAGTCTGTTGAAAAGTTTACAATCGAGACCGTCCCCTCATTGGTTTATTGCACGGCGTTTGACCTATGAATGCTGTTAGGGCTCCTCTCACCAAACTGTAGAGATCGTCGTAAGCTGAAATGACGCGCCCTACCTCCGCATTTGCGAACACAAGTAAATTTTAAATATCAAGCGTGTAATAAATTGGTCGTTCAGTTGACGGTTAGACTCGAAACGTAGAAGCATGCATCGTTCGATTACAAAGTACCATCTTCAGCATGTCTACAAAAAATACCTTCGGAGCCAGGTACTTAGTAGTGGGGCGCGTCATTTCAGCCAATCTCTGAGTTTTAGACTTTAAGACCAGGCGGCGGTCTGATACTGTGCGTTTCTTGCGGAACTTTCTACCGTACCTTAGTTCTATGGAACGGCTTGGCTGCGGGAGTATTTCCCGTCGGCTACGACTTAGTGACCTTCAAGAGAAAAATCGTTCCTTTTTTAGGGTTCCGTAGCCAAATGGCAAAAAACGGAACCCTTATAGATTCGTCATGTCTGTCCGTCTGTCCGTCCGTCCGTATGTCACAGCCACTTTTTTCCGAAACTATAAGAACTATACTATTGAAACTTGGTAAATAGATGTATTTTGTTAACCGCATTACCATTCTTACACAAAAATTGGAAAAAATAAAAAAATTGGGGGGTCTCCAAACTTGAAACTGAAACTCAAAATTTTTTTTTACATCAAACCTATACGTGTGGGTTATCTATGGATAGGTCTTTAAAAATGAAGTTGACGATTTTGACATAATTTTTTTCTAAAGACAATACTTTGCGCAAGAGTATTGTGTTTAGAAAGTGGTAAATTGTATGTACCCCCTCCCCCCTCTAACTTCTATAATAAATGAATTAAAATAAAAAAATAAAAAAGTTTATTGCTTTCTCATAAAACAAAACAGGTACATAGGTATTTCCGTAACACTAGAACTTATCTACCTTACATACTTCGTTTTTTTAAATATTAACAATAATCTAAGGAAAGCCAAAGGCAGTGGCTCAGCTAATGCTGACATAGGTCAGCGCTGATTTTCAGCCGCTCCTACCCCTCTAAGGTCGAGTGCGAGGGTACGGATGCGAGGAATTATAAAACTAAATAAAATATATGATGTTAATAATCATGAAAACTAACAACGAAAATTGGTTTGAACTAGATATAGTGAGTAGTTTTTTTTTAGGTAACTAACACAACTATCGTTGTTGAAAAAAATATCCAATATACTTCAGGATATTTTTTAGAAAATGTGCTTATTTATTACATGATATGAATTACTTTACTCCATTTAAAAAACCCAAAAAGAGCTCGTGTGGAAGTCTAATTAGTTATGTACTTATCTCGGAGTCAGATCAATGTATGTGATGTTGTGAAATATTTATTTATTAACGGGTTTTGTCTTGGATTTCTACGAAAATTCTTTCCTAACCTTTTTTGTTAGTCGATTGTTTGTCAACCTATATGGTTGGGTTGGTATCACACAGACAGAAGGCTTGCGAGGTGCGCAGAAAATTTCTCATGTTACTGGAACTGAGCAGGTGTTGGAATCACGGTACAACCATAAAGCAAATCGGAGGCTATTACTTGCGCTTCAGTGGGCCAATTAAACTCTTGCAATGGCTTTGATTAAAGCGAGAGCAAATACTACCTGAGTAACGAGAAGTTAAAGGAAATTCAACTTTTAATGACTCACATTTATGGACATTTTGGTTTGTATGTCCTACCAATACCTATCTTACCTACTTAGGTACCTATAATTAGACACAGAAAGTTAGCTCTAGCTGACCTTCGTTGACCCGTCAGCAGAAAACCGGGATGAAGCAGCACTGTGCTGTTTCGCTGCGTGAGTGTGGGTACCAGAGGCCTAATCCGGAGGAAAAGGGGGTTTAAAGGTTGGCAGCGCACTTGTGACTCCACTGATGTCGCGGGTGTCTATGGGCGACGGCAATCGATTACCATCAGGCGATCCGTCTGCTCTTCTTCCACCTATCACATAAAAAAAATCGTAGTGTGTCTCTCCCGCACGTCTGTCTCAGTCATTTGTGAACCATACTGAGATCATTATAAGCGTGCATGTATGTGTGCGTAGCCTGTTTACGCGCGATTTAGGCTGTATTTTTTATAGTGTCGCAGTATATTAGCTCTTCTCAGCCTGATGGTAAGCAAGAGAAGAGCCCACGTTGCAATTACAACGAAAGCAATGTCAGGCATCACCTCCGTTGGGACTGCCATACTGGCCCGCGAGATGCTTCGTTACGCTTCGTTTGAAGGAATCCATATTGTAGGAAGGATGAAATACGTGCGCCGGCAACGAGTTCCGTTTCTTTTCACTTTCAGCAGAAATAGGAATTGCTATTTTTTTTTGGCTGTGATGGAATGTTTTCCACTGTGTCCAATTAATTTGTGCTTCTACAATGTGAGCCAAAAGCGGGATAGAAAATTAAATTGAATTTATGACACAACTACTGTTTCAAGTAACTAAAACTAGCATCTTCATCATCATCAGCCCATTTATGTCCCCACTGCTGGGGCACGGGCCTCCCTCAATCACATGAGGGGTAATTGCCATAATCACCATGCTTGGCAGACTGGTTGGCGAGGGTTTTGATATAAATGCAGAGTTTTCCTTCTCTGGGTGCTGATGATCATGCCAGCAGCTTTACCTTAGTCGCCTTTTACGACACCTCGGTAAGAGTGAGGGTGGCCTATTCTACTCTGCCGGGGACCACACGGCCTGCTAACTTAAACTAGCATTAGCACTTAAACTAGCATCTTATATGTAATTAATTTTGAAAAAGTATTTATCAAAGTTAAAAATTTAAGTGAATATTGTATCTTCCCTTTGCGATATCGTCAGCTAGTCACTTGGTAAACTGATCTTTACACCAGCTGTAAGAGGATCTCATAATTTCAGCCAATAGACGTCCACTGCTGGACATAGGCCTCCCCCAATATTCTCCGCACAGATCAGTCCTGTGCCGCCCGCATCCAATAGATTCCCGCAACCTTCACCAGATCGTCGGTCCACCTTGTGAACAACCTTGTGAAGAGGATCTACTAACATAATTAATATGTCGAGCCACTGCTAACACTAATATAATAGATATATTATGAGATTAAACTGTAGTCGTTTAATTAAAATAATTACTATAGGCAAACACCGCCCAACAATGACCGGATTGACTAAAGACGATAATAATATTAACATTCTCACTTTCATTATTGCGTCTGTATGAGAATCACTAAATAAATAATAAATAAATATTTCACAACATCAGATACATTGATCTAACTCCGAGATAGGTAGCTAAAGCACCTGTGTAACGGGTATCAGAATCAACAGTTAGATTAGAAATATATACATATAATACTTTTCTTTTGTAAATGCATACTTAAAATAAATACATAGGAAACACCCAGATCAATACAAACAAACATGTTCATGCACACTTATGTTTGTACTATGTGGGGATCGAACCCGCAACCTTTCACTAAAAAAACTGGCCTTCATTTTTTTAAGTGATAGGTAGGTTGATAGGCAGACGAGCAGACGGATCGCTTGATGGTAAGCGATTGCCGCCGCCCATAGACACCCGCGATACCAGTGCGTTGCCAATCTTTACACCCCCCTTTCCCCCATATTGGGCCTCCGGTATCCTCACTCACGCAGCGAAACACAGCACAGTGTCATATCCATGCCATGATTTCCCGCAAGAAATATAAAAATAATATAAAAACTGTAAGAAAAACCTTTAGAACAATAAAATACCTATAACCTACTTATGCTAAGGGAGAAATAATAAGTTTGTTGCTTGAACTATAAATATTCCGTATCTCAGATAAAACGAAAAAATACAATAGCTAATTAAAACTATTAACATCATCATCATCATCATCATCATCATCATCAGCCCATTTAAATCCCCACTGCTGGGGCACGGGCCTCCCCCAATCACATGAGGGGTAATTTCCATACTCACCACGCTTGGCAGTCGCCTTTTACGACACCTCGGTAAGAGTGAGGGTGGCCTATTCTACTCTGCCAGGGACCACACGGCCATTAACTATTAACATCAACACATTATATTTCTGTTACACTCGATACTCATTTCATGTTGTCAATCATGAGTACGGAGTTACGTGTCAGTTATGACCAATGATCGGAGTAGGTAGAGCTTTTAGTGCTTGAGATTTTTTTATATGGACATGCCTGGAATCCCGGGAACCCCGGGATTAAAGATATACTATATAGGTACTATTAACAGTCATTTTCGTTTATACATGCGAGCATTCAGACATCAGAACTTATTCATAAACGCTCTATGATACGATGTTAATTAAAAAACATACATACCTTATATAGAAAGAAATAAACTGTATTTTTTTATTATTATTTGTTAGAAATGGGGTGAGCCCTGCGTCTCATAGCCACTGCGACCAGTAGATGATCTATTGTGGCAGCCCCGTAACCTATTACAGCACCTCATGTAGCTCCAGTTCCAGGATAAACCCGAGAATGGAGCTGATGGGGGAGCTTTTGATCTCGTCTGCTGAGATCATGTGTGCTCCCAGGTGCCGGCTTCTGCACCGGTGCAGCGCTATGCACTCGCCGAGGACGTGGATAATCGTTTCCTCGTCCTCGCGACAGAACCTGCAGATTTTGGTATCTGAAAAGCCCATGTTGTGCAGGTGCTTATTAAATAAACTGTAAGTAAATATGGTTGTATCGAAAAAGATTATGGATAAGCCCTTCCATGATTAAAATGCGTTAAATACTTAACTCAGAAATGATGTAATCCGACAGAGAACCAGAGCCACCGACATAGCCCACCGAATTAGCAAACTGAAGTGGCAGTGGGCTGGTCATATTAGCCGCAGAACTGACAGCCGTTGGAGCCGTAAAGTCCTTGAGTGGAGACCGCGACTTGGTAAGCGTAGTGTAGGACGCCCTGTGACAAGATGGGATGATGACATTCGAAGGCTGGCTGGTGTGGGCTGGATGAGAGTGGCCGAAAATCGGGAGCAGTGGCGTGCATTAGGGGAGACCTATGTCCAGCTGTGGACGAGTGTGGGTTGCTGATGATGGTGATGATGAAATACTTCACTCAAAAATAATAATTTATTTATTTTAATCCCGGCATCATAGTCAGAATCCCGAGGTATGTCCATATTAACATCTATGTATGCGGTCAATGAACCCAAATAGCTCTACCTACTCCGATCATTTTTTATGGCTCTATATCGGCGAAACTAGCGCCGCTAAAAGATTTATATTGATTGTGGCGATTGTGAGGGGTTTATAAAAGGCTCCAGCCTCTCACAACGATACAGGTCATAATATTATAATTATATCTACTACTAGCGTTAAGTTACACTGTTCTTAGCTAAGACCTATTTTTGTAATAATATAATAATAATTCATTTATCATAGGTAACAAGATACATTCAAAAATATTGGCCCATATAATAAATACCTTACAGTCTAACATACATACATTATGAAGTATGTATGTTAGACTACAGTGACACTTATCAATTATGATGATTACATATTGTTACTGGACGTATATAAAATTTTTTTTTACTCTCATAGTCGCCACAATCAACAAAAATATTTGGCAGCGCTAGTTTCGTCTATGTAGGAGGGCCTTATTTACTAGGTACATAATATCGCTGGCTTGTTGCATGAACTTATTATTTAAGTAAGATTTTAGTACGAGCACCCTGTTCTTCTAACTCCAAGTTAGAATAACACTTTTCATTAAAAATAATGTACAATACCTTATTCAAATGGGCTGCAGTGTATAAGACCCAAGGGTAAATTCAATTATTTTAAATGGCTAGCCTACTTTAAAACGCCATAACGACATAAATTAATTGGAAGGTCGAATTGCTTGGAATCATTAGGATTATGGTCTTCCACAAATCCCTTTAGCATTCCTCAATTGGAGAAGGCTTTTCTATCTGTCTGTGATTGCATTTCCAGAATTACACCACTTCACTCTTTTCAGTTTTTACAAAATCGCCTAAGGTGATCTTTCGTTACTAAACGCCCACTTTGGACCCAGAGTTTGGTCTGAACCCGTCTAATAAAAATATAAATTCTGGAGCACGTAGACAAAATTGAAGATGTTTTTTTTGTAATCTTAGTTAAATATTCTTGCGGTGAAGAGACCTCAAATTTAATATTCTCCACCTCAGAAGATATTTTTCTTATTTTTACATAATGGGATTTATTTTATGGACTTTTGTATATTGTATTGTTTTGAATATTTGAATAAAATATCATTACACTAATAAAAGTTAACGCAAAGATTTGTGGCTAACGGTAGAGTTGTATTTTTTATGTAATAATTGGCAGATAAGCAGACGGATCACCTGAGTGCATTATAATATCTGTGCCTCAGTGCAAGCACTGTACACGCTGGTTTTCTGCCGATCCCGCCCATGCTTGCCGAAGCGTAGATCTTCCACGAAACAAAATAGTAAGTATATCTATCAACTACTTTAGTAAATTAATATAAAGGAAGGCTGTTATGAGTTATAGTCAACCTACATCATAAAGTCACTGTTTAACTTGACGTACACTCGTCCACACGATCCCCCTCACCATGGACGAGAGGGTGCCCAGTGGTTTTAATTGGTATACCCACTTGTGACACCACTGGTGTTGCAGGTGTCAATGGGCGGCGGTAATCGCTTACCATCAGGTGATCCGTCGACTCGTCTGCCACCTATATCATAATAAAAAAAATACCCCCTCCCGATATGCAGGGGGAGTCAGACATAACCCATCCGCCCCCGGCGGACGGGTATTAGATACGCAGCTTCCTTGAGAAAACAAAAAAAAACAGCATAACTAGTGAACATAGCTTCGTCAACACCTGTCAACACGGGGCTTTAGTCGCTAGGCTTCCACCCTCATGCTGGGGGAGTCTGACATAACCAATCGGTGTGCGTAAAAAAAAACAGTAAGTATTACTTACGCCTGTAACCTTGAAAAGAAAACTTTCTCTTACACAAAGGATTGTGATCACCACAATTTCCAAGGCATTTTAAGTAAGGTACCTACTGTAAAATAAATCCAACAGGAAACAAGTAGATTTACCTCCCACCTTCCCCCTTTCGTCGGAAGCGCGTCTTTGTAGAAGGTTTTACTGACTGTAATTACATTTGCAGAATCACTCCGCTCCACTCTTTGAAGTTTTCCTCAAATCGCCTCAGGTAGGGTACATTTTACGCCTAGTCTTGTTTCGTTCGGACTGTCCAATTAAAACTCAAAATTTGTTTCTTACAATTTGAGAATAGGCCTGCTATTTCTTTACATTGTAAGTGTAAATATCTAAAGGCTTATAAAAATTAAATTATAAGATAATTTAATTAAAACAATAAGTATCCTACTCATCTCAGCGTGTAAATACGTTCCAGAGACTATCCGAAACGCGCTGGTTTCCTCACGATGTTTTCCCTCACCGCTGAGCTGATGATGGAAATATGCACATAGATTTGAAAAATATAGAGAATGCATCTCTATATTTGAAATTTTCGCGTTGCATTATACAAATACGCTACCACGAGTATGTACTTATATATAAAAATAGCAGCTGTTTTGTCCCGTGTATGTACATTAATTATTTGTGTGCAGCCTTGAATTTGAATCACGACCCCCGCATGGAAGGCGCGTTCTTATCCACTGAGATACCACCGCTCAATGGACTTAAAAGTCATCGTCATCGTCAGCCCATTTAAGTCCCCACTGCCTGGGGCACGGGCCTCCATCACATGAGGGGTAGCTGCCATACTCACCACGCTTGGCAGACGGGTTGGCGAGGGTTTTGATATAAATGCAGAGTTTTCCTTCTCTGGGTGCTGATGATCGTGCCAGCAAGCTTTACCTTAGTCGCCTTTTACGACACCTCGGTAAGAGTGAGGGTGGCCTATTCTACTCTGCCGGGGACCACACGGCCTGCTAACTTAACTAGCATTAGCACTTAAACTAGCATCTTATATGTAATTAATTTTGAAAAAGTATTTAATCAAAGTTAAAAATTTAAGTGAATATTGTATCTTCCCTTTGCGATATCGTCAGCTAGTCACTTGGTAAACTGATCTTTACACCAGCTGTAAGAGGATCTCATAATTTCAGCCAATAGACGTCCACTGCTGGACATAGGCCTCCCCCAATATTCTCCGCACAGATCAGTCCTGTGCCGCCCGCATCCAATAGATTCCCGCAACCTTCACCAGATCGTCGGTCCACCTTTGTGAACAACCTTGTGAAGAGGATCTACTAACATAATTAATTTGTCGAGCCAGTGCTAACACTAATATAATAGATATATTATGAGATTAAACTGTTGTCGTTTAATTAAAATTATTACTATAGGCAAACACCGCCCAACAATGACCGGATTGACTAAAGACGATAATAATATTAACATTCTCACTTTCATTATTGCGTCTCTATTAGAATCACTAAATAAATAATAAATAAATATTTCACAACATCACATACATTGATCTAACTCCGAGATAGGTAGCTCAAGCACCTGTGTAACGGATATCAGAATCAACAGTGGGATTAGAAATATATACATATAATACTTTTCTTTTGTAAATACATACTTATAATAAATACTTAGGAAACACCCAGATCAATACAAACAAACATGTTTATGCACACTAATGCGGGGATCGAACCCGCAACCCTTCACTAAAAAACTGGCCTTCATTTTTTTAAGTGATAGGTGGCAGACGAGCGGACGGATCGCTTGATGGTAAGCGATTGCCGCCACCCATAGACACCCGCGATACCAGTGGAGTCACAAGTGCGCTGCCAATCTTTACACCCCCCTTTCCACCATATTGGGCCTCCGGTATCCTCACTCACGCAGCGAAACACAGCACAGTGTCATATCCATGCCATGATTTCCCGCAAGAAATATAAAAATAATATAAAAACTGTAAAAAAACATTTAGAACAATAAAATACCTATAACCTACTTATACTAAGGGAGAAATAATAAGTTTGTTGCTTGAACAAGCAATGGCTTACCATCAGGCGGTCTGTCTGCTCGCCTGCCGCCTCTCACATAAAAAAAAAATTGAGACTCACAATTTTAACAATTGTCATAAAAATTCATTACAGTGACACTTATCAATTATGATGATTACATATTGTTACTGGACGTATATAAAAATATTTTTTTACTCTCATAGTCGCCACAATCAACAAAAATATTAGGCAGCTCTAGTTTCGTCTATGTAGGAGGGCCTTAAAGGAAGCCTAGGTACATAATATCACCGGCTTATTTCTTTTTATTTTTTTATGTGATAGGTGGCAGACGAGCTGACGGATCACCTGATGGTAAGCGATTGCCGCCGCGTATGGACACCCGCGACACCAGTGGAGTCACAAGTGCGCTGCCAACCTTTTAACCCTCCTATCCCCCGAATTGGACCTCCAGTAACCTCACTCACGCAGCGAAACACAGCACAGTGCTGCTTCACGCTATTATTAGGTATTATATTATTGCATGAACTTATTATTTAAGTAAGATTTTAGTAAGAGCACCCTGTTCTTCTAATTCCAAGTTAGAATAACACTTTGCATTAAAAATAATGTACAATACCTTATTCAAAGGGGCTGCAGTGTATAAAACCCAAGGATAACTTCAATTATTTTAAATGGCTAGCCTACTCTAAAACGCCATAACGACATAAATGAATTGAAAGGTCGAATTGCTTGGAATCAGGATTATGGTCTTTCACAAATCCCTTTAGCATTCCTCAATTGGAGAAGGCTTTTCTATCTGTCTGTGATTGCATTTCCAGAATTACACCACTTCACTCTTTTAAGTTTTTACAAAATCGCCTAAGGTGATCTTTTGTTACTAAACGCCCACTTTGGACCCAGAGTTTGGTCTGAACCCGTCTAATAAAAATATAAATTCTGGAGCACGTAGACAAAATTGAAGATGTATTTTTTGTAATCTTAGTTAAATATTCTTGCGGTGAAGAGACCTCAAATTTAATATTTTCCACCTCAGATGATATTTTTCTTATTTTTACATAATGGGATTGATTTTATGGACTTTTGTACATTGTATTGTTTTGGATATTTGAATAAAATATCATTACACTAATAAAAGTTAACGCAAAGATTTGTGACTAACGGTAGAGTTGTATTTTTTATGTAATAATTCGCAGATGAGCAGACAGATCACCTGACTGTATTATAATATCTGTGCCTGAGTGCAAGCACTGTACACGCTGGTTTTCTGCCGATCCCGCCCATGCTTGCCGAAGCGTAGCTCTCTCACGAAACAAAATAGTGAGTATAGCTATCAACTACTTCAGTAAATTAATATAAAGGAAGGCTGTTATGAGTTATAGTCAACCTACATCATAAAGTCACTGTTTAACTTGACGTACACTCGTCCACACGATCCCCCTCACCATGGACGAGAGGGTGCCCAGTGGTTTTAATCGGTATACCCATTTGTGACACCACTGGTGTTGCAGGTGTCAATGGGCGACGGTAATCGCTTACCATCAGGTGATCCGTCGGCTCGTCTGCCACCTTTATCATCATATTAAAAATAACCCCTCCCGATATGCAGGGGGAGTCAGACATAACCCATCCGCCCCCGGCGGACGGGTATAAGAAACGGATCTTCCTTGAGAAAACAAAAAAAAAAACATCATAGCTCGTGAACTTAGCTTCGTGCCTGTCAACACGATCCCCGCACTATAGACGATGAGAGGCTGCCCAGGGGTTTTAATCGCTAGACCTCCACCCTCATGCGTGGGGAGTCTGACATAACCAATCGGTGTGCATAAAAAAAACAGTAAGTATAACTTACGCATGTAACCTTGAAAAGAAAACTTTCTCTTACACAAAGGATTGTGATCACCACAATTTCCAAGGCATTTTAAGTAAGGTACCTACTGTAAAATAAATCCAACAGGAAACAAGTAGATTTACCTCCCACCTTCCCCCTTTCGTCGGAAGCGCGTCTTTGTAGAAGGTTTTACTGACTGTAATTACATTTGCAGAATCACTCCGCTCCACTCTTTGAAGTTTTCCTCAAATCGCCTCAGGTAGGGTATATTTTACGCCTAGTCTTGTTTCGTTCGGACTGTCCAATTAAAACTCAAAATTTGTTTCTTACAATTTGAGAATAGACGTGCTATTTCTTTACATTGTAAATGTAAATATCTAAAGGCTTACAAAAATTAAATTATAAGATAATTTTATTAAAACAATAATTATTCTACTCATCTCAGCGTGTAAATACGTTCCAGAGACTATCCGAAACGCGCTGGTTTCCTCACGATGTTTTCCCTCACCGCTGAGCTGATGATGGAAATATGCACATAGATTTGAAAAATATAGAGAATGCATCTCTATATTTGAAATTTTCGCGTTGCATTATACAAATACGCTACCACGAGTATGTACTTATATATAAAAATAGCTGCTTTTTTATTTGTGTGCAGCCTTGAATTTGAATCACGACCCCCGCATGGAAGGCGCGTTCTTATCCACTGAGATATCACCGCTCAATGGACTTAAAACTTATCATCGTCAGACTATTTAAGTCCCCACTGCCTGGGGCACGGGCCTCCATCACATGAGGGGTAGCTGCCATACTCACCACGCTTGGCAGACGGGTTGGCGATGGTTTTGATATAAATGCAGAGTTTTCCTTCTCTGGGTGCTGATGATCGTGCCAGCAACTTTACCTTAGTCGCCTTTTACACCTCGGTAAGAGTGAGGGTGGCCTATTCTACACTGCCGGGGACCACACGGCAACTTAAAACTATCGCTCTATATTCTCATAAATGTTCTCTTTCGAGTTATAGCAGGTATTTAAAGCTGCCTACATTTGGTCGAGAATATCGTTACATTGTGGGAAGCGTAGACCTCTGACCACAAAGTACCGAAATAACTTCAGCCATACCCAAACCCATACCCGTTACACAAATAGAATCAGAATCAACAATAGAATTAATAAGTGGCTCGCCGTCATTTCGTTTTGGAACATTAACTCCACTTTATATTAATAATTGAGATACCAATGAGGCTCTTTACTTACTTGTTGCTTAAGGTGTCTCGAGTTTTTCAGACACGTTGCTAAGAAAAGAGAGGACAGCCTAAAGAAACCGCTTCTGACCGGCAAAGTTGGTGGGAAAAGACCGAGAGAAGGAGCCCAACGCGATGGTCTGACCAGCTCAGTGTCACGTTAAACACCTCAGTGTGCGATGCCATTCACGCCGCTAAAGACAGGTCAAGCTGTCAAAAGAAATTCTTGGAAAAAATGTTACATCGGGGTCACGCCCCTTAGCACTGAGGTCATCGACACAAGGAGGAGGATATTAATAATAGATGGCGCTAGGTGTCGAATACATCGCTCAAGAGTTTTGTGTTTACAGATTACCTATAAGCGAAACTTTAACAATTCTTCACGCCTCTCAACCAAGCCAACAAGGGTATGGATTGCCATGCATTTTAATGGCATGAAAATTCTGAAATTATTGCTTAATTGTTAGTTAAACCATCATTAAGTTAGCTGGTAGTCCGATAAGATTCGGCCGCGGTTTCGGAGCGGGCAGGTATGTAAATATCCCGATAGGCTTAATGGCCTGGAAGCACGCATAGTTCCCTTCTGTGGTAAGGTGATTTACTGAGTAGTTTGCAAGATATTCTAAAACAGCGATTGAGCTATTTGGTGTCATTAGTGAATCTAGCCTAAACTTTTGGCCGTGGGAGAGCCACGCTTCGGCTTGAATGGACCGGCTTGAAGGGAGTGATACCACGGCCTCATAGAAAACCGGCGTGAAGCAGCACTGTGCCCTGTTTCGCTATGTGAGTGAGGGTACCGGAGGCCCAATCCGGGGGAAGGAGGGGTTTAAAGGTTGGCAGCGCACTTGTGACGCCATCGTACAAGGTGTCTCGGGTGTCCATGGGCGGCGGCAATCGTTTAGCATCAGGTGATCCGTCTGCTCGTCTATACGCCACCTATTACATAAAAAAAATCATAACTTTGTATGTCCTAGTTAAATGTCATTCTTCGGGAAATTACTGGGTAAATAAGATTTACGTACTCAACAAGTGTGTATGACTTTAAAAAGGCCTTAGGCATATTAAAAGAGTACCTTATCTAAAAATACTTTACCCCTTTTCGCAGGAATAACACTTAAAAATTCATGTCCGTTGACGACTCAAGAGGGATTACCGACACGCGAAAATATCTCTTCGGCTATGAATCGTAATCCATTGACATAAGTGCGAAAATAACTTTGTTTTGATGTTCAACTTCATGAGATTGGACCAGCCTATCTCTCAACGCTGTGTTTTTAAATATTCACTCTCAGATTGTCTGGTAAGTGCAAGATTTAACGTTCGCTATGGGACAAATATTTTAGACAGTATTTTTTTTAATATTAGGCTTTTATTCAATGTGTAACACAAGTGTTTGAAGAAGAAATGGTTCCTCCAAAGTTGATTCACAAGAGCACAAGAGTAATAAATAGGGGTTGTCCATTAATCACGTGAGGCCGAAAGGGGGAGGGGGGTCTGAAAAAAAAACCACTAAATATCAACTGAGGGGAGGGGGGGGGGGATGTTTCGGGACATATACACGTGTATATGAGATATTACTTGAAATGATGAAAGATTGCCGCCTTTGAAACATTTTCGCTTTTTTGGGTTTACCTATAAGCTCGTAAGGTAAGGGTCGTAATCTATAGAATCTGACTGCCTTTATTTAAGCTATTGTAATTTTATTTCATTTCATTTTGTCCCTTAAAAAAATAAGCACAAAAAAGGCACGGAACCAGTGTCCGTGGAATTCAATGTATATTTAAAAAAATATCAAAAAAGAAGTTTATAGAATTTACGTATTTATATCTGCCGTATGGTCCCCGGCAGAGTAGAATAGGCCACCCTCACTCTTACCGAGGTGTCGTAAAAGGCGACTACGGTAAATCTGCTGGCATGATCCACCCAGAGAAGGAAAACTCTGCATTTATATGAAAACCCTCGCCAACCCGTCTGCCAAGCGTGGTGAGTGTGGCAATTACCCCTCATGTGATTGAGGGAGGCCCGTTCCCCAGGAGTGGGGACTTAAATGGACTGATGATCATCATCATCATCATCATGATGATGACGTATTTATAAATAGTATTGCAAATGATTAAGTATTAGATATTACCTACAGCTACAGTATTTTCATCTAGAAACATTTAGTATGTTATAACAGCAAAGGAATGACGATGTTATTAGGGATACCGCTGAAGGTAGATTAGATGTAATTTCACGCCTTAATAACGTGGAGTCGACGTCGACGTACCAATCTAAGCCCGTATCTGTACGGTAGCGCCCATCGCGTGACTACATGATTGAAATCTCGAGCAGACTCCGAAAATTAATAAATTCAAACAATATTCTAATAGATCTGACTAACCGCACTCAAAAATGTCAAATTAAGCTAATGTTCATTATCTTAGTTATAAATGCGTATTAAAATAAGTGTCAATATTTTATATTTCATTTATTTTATATTTCACGTTATCACATACTTTGATCTGACTTCGAGATAGATAGCTCAAGCACCTTTATTACGGATATCAGAATCAAAAGTGGGATTACAAATATATACAAATTTCTTTTGTAAATATAATAATAAAATATATTATTATATTTATTTATTTAAAAATATTTATATATTTCAAACATAATAATAATTCTCACAACATCTCATACATTGACCTGAGTCCGTACTAAGTAGCTTAAGCACTTGTGTTACAGATATCAGACAACAGAGGAACACAAATATATACTTAAATACATATATTACACCCAGACACCGAACAAACACAAGTGTTCATCGCACGAATGTTTGTCCAGGGTGGGGATTGACCTTTGGCGTAGGAGGCAGGGCACAGAGATAAGGCAGGGTCACTATCAATTGCGCCATCCGGTCAGTCAAATATTATACTTATAATACATAGAAAACAAAGACCCATAGTGTCTAATTTTTATAAATATATAATCCCCAGGATTGAACCTCTGCTCTCCTCACTGTACAACACAGACGCGGTACCTTAATAGGACTGTAATTTATGCAAAAATCACAAGGGAGTCACAATTGTTTTCAGTTTTGAGTCTGTAAATATGCAACTTTCCACTTGGACCATTACGTTGTTAATTTACTCGCAATATTTTATCATCTTTAAACAAAACTTCGCGTTGTAATAAAACGAGCACATTGTATTTACATGTTCGACGGAATATTTCGAAAATTTCCTGCTTTCGTGATCATGAATACGCGCATCTTTTATATGGATTTATTGAATGTGTCAATAGCCAGCTTGGGGTGAACAAACAAGTTCAGTTTGCTCTGCATCGGAATGGGTTACATGTCATGTCGTATTTTACAATGTGAAATGTTAAATTATGTATGTGACTGGACCAATGGCGGATTTAAGATTTGACCCTGCCTAATCCTGGTTCGAGGTCCACTCTGGACTGACTGGACTGGACTTTGTATAATTAACTTGTGTTTGAAACTTTCATGGTCACAAACTATAGAATAGTTATTTACGAGATTTCTACCATGCACCTTATTTTTGAAATAGTGAGTTAGTTAGCTAGTAAAAGACTGCGAACCAGGGTAGACCGATTTGTCTGCCAGTAACAACTTACCCGCAAAAACTTAATTACGCTGTGACCATGGCGCTTGCAAGAGTGCCAAAATATCGGTGTTTAGCTGACATTGCATTTGATCACAAATACCTACCTCATCTTTGGGATGGCTCAGCCAAATACCAGCTTGAGGCGTTAGAGAGTATTGAGAGAAGGGCCAAGAGGCTAATTGGCGACGACGAGCTTGTGGGTAAGAGGCTACAAAGCCTTGAACACCGACGCAAGGTAGCAAGCTTATCGATCTTCTATCGGATACATTTTGGAGAGTGCGCCACGGAACTGTACAATGCGATTGGAGCATCTCCGTTCTTCCACTACTCCATCAGGCAGACCCTCAATCGACACCGGTACATGGTAGAAATACCAAAAGTCCGCACAAAGAGGTTTGAATCCTGTTTCCTTATTCGTACTGCGAAACAGTGGAATCAGCTGCCTGAGGAGGTGTTTCCTAGTGGCTACAATTTGGGGATTTTCAAAGCGCGAGTGAATAGGTATCTTCTAGGTAATCGTGCTACATCTTAGACCATATTATTACTTACCATCAGGTGAAATATGGTCAAACGCTTACCTATATACAGTAAAAAAAACCTACCTACTATATCTACTAGTGGTATAGTAGACGAGGTACATACATAGTATAAAGTTTTATAATTTGCAAATGCAGTTACTATGTGCCCAACTTTTTAATCAGTTTGTAGTGACAGTGGCATTGTTATTTATTTCACAATTTTTTTGCAATCCTGTTTTTATATCATTGTAATTTTTTCCACTAGGTATAATTTCTCACTGTTTGCAGGAGCATGGGTCAATTACAATAATATACCAAGAGCGCAGTGTCATGGGTTAGATTATAATGCACAAGTATGTGAGTAGACACAAGTGCACTGATTATTCAACACAGGATTGTCGCACAGGATACTTAGTACGGAATCAGGTCAACCTATGAGATGTTGTGAGAATTATTATATTATTATTATACCCTATTAATTATAGTTATATATTCAACACGAATTTGACCGTGAGGGAGCCATGCTTCGGCATGAATGGGCTGGCACGACTGGAGTGATACCACGGCCTCACAGAAAACCGGCGTGAACCAGCATTGTGCTGTGTTTTGCTGCGCTAGTGAGGGTACCGGGGGCCCAATCCGGGGGAAAGGGAGGTTTAAAGGTTGGCAGCGCACTTGTTACTCCACTGGTGTCGCGGGTGTCCATGGGCGGCGGCAAACGCTTACCATCAGGTGATTTTTTCAAATCTATGTGCGTATTTCTACCACTAGCCCGACAGTGAGGGATACATCGTGAAGTAACAAGCACGTTTTGGATAATTAATGAAACAAGTAACTATGATTAAGTTGGTCTGGTTACCCTGTCAAAGGGTTGCGAATGTCCGATGGTAGCCGCTTCATTTTAATTATCAGACTCCCCAAATCAAGAATCATTGTCCAAAGAATTCCTGCGACCTTCACCAGATCTTTGGTCCACTTTGTTGGGGGGCTGACACGGTTTGGACCTCCTATACGCGGCCTCCACTAAAGGACTTTTCTGCCCCATCGGCCGTCTGATGTCCTCGTAATGTGCCCACCCCATTGCCACTTGAGGCATGCAATTCTTTGGTCTATGTCTTTGACCTTGGTTTCCTGGGGATCTCATCTGGAGATGACGCAAGGAGACTCTGAGATACTAATAATATTGACTATAGCCATTCTATCCATCCTAAGTTCAATACAATAAATTTCATATATTTTCCGAACTCAATTAAGCAATTCAGCAGGCTTCGTGTATTTTCTTTGAAGCTTTGCAATATACAATTTCATTTAATCAGCAACATATACATTGAGAAGTATTGACAAATACATAGCTTAACTCGATTCATACACTAAAGTTCACAAAGAGGCTTATATTCAAACTTCAATGCAATTATAATTGTTTAATCTAAAATTAAACAATTATAATTCCTTATGATGAAACAATAATAAGGTAAAGAAATGCTCAGTGTCAACTCTAATTCTTTAAGATGGTGGTCTTATACCTATATAAAGATTTAAAATATTATGTTGTTTTCTATCAATATCTATTTTTTTTAATTTTCCTTCCAAAAGAACTGTCAAAGCAGGAATCTTCAAACCTGATCTTATTTACTCAAATCAAAACCAAGTTACGTTTGGTTTGGGAAAAATAAGATTAGATTTACCTTAGAATGAAATCATTCTACCATCCAGCTCAGCGACGCTCCTTTGTGAAATACTCATACAGTCGAGAAAATTTAATATTTAGTTAGTCGGCTTTCGTCATCTAATAGCCAGGAAATATATTGTCTGTGAAGAAAATCGGTGGAATTTGGCTGACTTCTTCATTTATTTAATAGAATCATCATCACCATCAGCCTATCGCAGTCCACTGCTGGAAGTAGGCCCCTCCAATTGTTCGCCACCGTGATCATGGATAGATCCCTCTAGGCTTCTCGAATCCAGCTTCTAGAATCTAAAATTAGTTATTTAATGTAGATGAAATTGGTAATTCAAGAAGATAATTGAAATTGAATAATTTAATTGTGGGTGCTCTGTTAATTTATTTCGTCTTGCAGCAACTCTTAATAGATTTGTTTAATTTAGCTTAAGTCAGCCACTCTATTGGTAGGTTCATTAAAGTAATTTTGGGTTCAGATTTGCCACATAATGCAAGTGTTTACTTATCTTAAGGTGACGGGTAGGGTACACTAGCGACGCCAATTAATATAAATTGTGAGCAACTAAACCGGATATCTTTCTAACAATTTTGAAGCTGCAGCCTCTCGGAAAACACTAACTTAAACTTGACTTTTGGGTCTGCTTTTGTACTCGAAATTTGAATTTACACCAAAACGGCCACTTATGACGTTAATCCAAATTTTGGTATTAATCCTAATTTCGAGGGCAAAAACAGACCAAAATATCAAAATATTTTGAAGGTTTACCCTTTCCGATATTGTTTAAAATAGATCCGGTTTAGTAGTTAACAATTTATATCGTTTGGTGTCGCTAGTTAGGGCTACCCGTCGTCGTAATTAGATTCACATTGACTCAATTTCAAGTAAAAAAAGAAAAGTATAAGCCTGTATACAGTCCCACTGCAGGGCAAAGGCCTCCATCATAGAAATCAAGTCATCGCTACTATGATGGGGCTTAATCACCACGCTTGCCCAATGCGGATTGGTGATCACAATCCCGAGTTATATTCGAAAAATTTGAAACATACCAATGATTGACCCGGGAATCGAACCCAGTACTCCGAGATCATGGCCTGGTACTTAATCACTAGACCAACGGGCCGATTTACTCAATTTATTGCATAAAAATGCTGTTGCTTTAATTCTACAAAATGTATGATTAGACAAATATATGGAGGTAGTATTTTAATTTGTTTTCATATTTATTTATTTAGTGCAGCCACATGATACCTATTAATACAATCGCAGACTACACACTTTAAAGTTACATTTCTGATATGCACCAAAATAACGGCGAACATAACACTTATGATTTTTTTTAACCTAGCTTAATTAACTTAATCACCACGGGATTATGCTTAATCACCACCCTTGCCAAATGTGGATTGGTGATCACTAATCCGAGCCATGTTCGAGCTATATTATGAACGCCCTGTTGGTTTAGTGGTTTAAGTACCGGGCCGTGATCTCAGGGTCCTGGGTTCGATTCCTGGGTCGAGCGAAAAGTATGTTTCGAATTTTTCGGACATAGCTCGGGTTAGTGATCACCAATCCGCATTTGGCAAGTGTGGTGATTAAGCCTAATCCCATCATAGTAGCGATAACATGATTACTATGATGGAGGCCTTTGCCAGGGCAAAGGCACTGCAGCACTGCAAGCAGTGGGACAGTTTATAGGCTGATTAATAATTAACTATATATAGACCCTAAGTGCTAAGTAGGACAATGATACAGAGCGCGAAACATCCATCAGGCTAGTGCACTCATAGATACCCTGTCACTAACGATTTAAATTTAGGAAACGCATTGTCGAATATCTCCAAATCAGGGATGGTGCTGCTATTATACCTGGGACAAATACGTGCCAAAGGAGACTGACTGCCTAGATTAGTTCTGGTAAAAGGAATGGCGAATAGCTTGGCAATACGATGTCTAGCGTTTGTGCGGGACCGACATATCGCGTTATCGAGATAATCGCGTTTATTACAAATTATTTAACAATTTTCAGATATTCTATTAAAACGCAAACGTAATGTAGGGCGCCCTCTGGCTAGGTGGAGGGACGATCTGCGCAGGATGGCCTGCAAAAGCTGGATTCGAAAAGCCATGGGTAGATCACGGTGGCGAACAATTGGAGAGGCCTACTTCCAGCAGTGGACTGCAATAGGCTGATGATGATGATGATTCTATTAAATAAATGAAGAAGTCAGCCAAATTCCACCGATTTTCTTCACAGACAATATATTTCCTGGCTATTAGATGACGAAAGCCGACTAACTAAATATTAAATTTTCTCGACTGTATGAGTATTTCACAAAGGAGCGTCGCTGAGCTGTATGGTAGAATGATATCATTCCAAGGTAAATCTAATCTTATTTTTCCCAAACCAAACGTAACATGGTTTTGATTTGAGTAAATAAGATCAGGCTTGATAATTCCTGCTTTGACAGTTCTTTTGGAAGGGAAATTAAAAAAAATAGATATTGATAGAAAACAACATAATATTTTAAATCTTTATATAGGTATTAGACCACCATCTTAAATAATTAGAGTTGACACTGAGCATTTCTTTACCTTATTATTGTTTCATCATAATGAATTGCCTATTCTAACTATTTGATATAATATGCACCTACCTACTACCTATTGTAAAGGTAAGCTGTGTGAAATACTTTATTTGTAAGACCTACTAAATCATAGTTTGAAACAATAAAGATGTATGATTAACAGGGTGTAACTTTTGGGTGAGAACCCTATCGCAGCCATCGTTTTAAAGTACGACCCAGTAGAAACCGGGCTTCCGAGGCAAATATCACAATTAAGAGCTACTCAATCATGAACGGAGACAAATATTCCTGGGAAGTTAATAAACCAAAGCATTATAGAGTCACCGAACAGAAACCCCGCAGTTGACGATCTCCTACCTCACTAAACAGACCGTAGCTCTACGTAAATCGATTTAATTACTCAGACCAACACCGAATACTAATTGCCCGCTATCGATACACAAAATTCAAAATAGACTCCGTTTAAAATTCATGTTGGGAGTTATTAAATCGGCTCTGTTACCGACTAACCTCTGTTGCTGAATACGTAATTTATTTGGAACCCACTACTAATTACCGATTAAAATTATTGGGGCTACTGGTTTGACTGGCCTGAGGTTACATTTAGACCCTGCCTCAACCTTGCGCATACGCCAAAAGTCAGCGCGATTTTCACTCATTTTCATTTCGCTTGTTTTTGTTGAGTCTCTGTGGTTCGAATACTCAAATCACAAGTGTTTAAACACAGAACACAGACAGATAACCAGAGTCACCGACATAGCCCACCGAATTAACAAACTGAAGTGGCAGTGGGCTGGTCATATTAGCCGCAGAACTGACAGCCGTTGGAGCCGTAAAGTCCTTGAGTGGAGACCGCGACTCGGTAAGCGTAGTGTAGGACGCCCTGCGACAAGATGGGATGATGACATTCGAAGGCTGGCTGGTGTGGGCTGGATGAGAGTGGCCGAAAATCGGGAGCAGTGGCGTGCATTAGGGGAGACCTATGTCCAGCAGTGGACGAGTGTGGAAGACGAGTTGCTGATGAAGTGTTTAAACTATGTACTTACTAAGTATTGAAAACCAGACTTAAAAGATTCATTGATTTTACCAGACTTACCAAATCCTCTCTTAAGATCCAAGTGAAAATCCTCCACCCTACGAAGAAACATCTTTATGCGCAACTGGGAATTTGGCTATAAGTATGACTGAAGGTATAAAATATGGTTCTGTTAAATTAAATTAGAATATTTTTTGATGATCGCGATGTCACTCCAGTCACTGAAATATCTAAGAGGCAATGCGTGAGCATCACGTGTGAAACATTGTATGAAGTCTGAAAAAAAAACCTTGAAGTCGAATTTAGATATTTCATACATTCGTCGGTAAGCGTAGTGTAGGACGCCCTGCGACAAGATGGGATGATGACATTCGAAGGCTGGCTGGTGTGGGCTGGATGAGAGTGGGCCGAAAATCGGGAGCAGTGGCGTGCATTAGGGGAGACCTACGTCCAGCAGTGTACGAGTGTGGGTTGCTGAGGAAACCTTGAAGTCGAATTTAGATATTTCATACATTCGTCGGTAAGCGTAGTGTAGGACGCCCTGCGACAAGATGGGATGATGACATTCGAAGGCTGGCTGGTGTGGGCTGGATGAGAGTGGCCGAAAATCGGGAGCAGTGGCGTGCATTAGGGGAGACCTACGTCCAGCAGTGTACGAGTGTGGGTTGCTGATGATGATACATTCGTCGATAAAAATCTCCAACTCGACTTTACTGTGGAATGTTCGAGAATAGGCCCTCTATTTGTATCGTATCTATCGATTTAAATCGTATCGATAAGCCGAGCATATGCTTACAGCTAATTAATGTTGGAATCATTTTCAGAACGCGTAATGGTACAAATCACCTTAAATTATATGAATCAGGTCCTTAGTACACGATATGAAACTATGTAGTGTTCTTACAGTGATTATGTCTAGTTTCGTAATGATTATTTATTTCTATGATGACAAACATGATAATGGAAATAAAATTAGGTATGTTGTATGATTTTCAACTATAAATGGGAACGAATCGATAATTTTTGAAGTGACCTTCATGGACTTATAAATATAGACAGACAGATAGATAAGGACTCCATATTGTACAAAAGGTTAATTTTATTTTATTAAGTTAAAAAGCATTATTAGGTACGTAAATGCAATCTCGGCAGGCTTATTTCCAATAACAATTCCAGACAATTAAATATAAGAAAATCACAAGTTATCGAAAAAGGGTAGATTAATAGAAATCAGCAATGTGCCATTGTAACAAAAAAGTAATAGATAGGTATGAGTAATAATTATCATCTCAGCCAAGAGATGCTTCCGCATCAATTGGCTTCCAGCAATCTTCACCAGGTCGTCGAACCACCTAGTGAGGAGTCTAACACGGGAGCGACTTCCGATACGTAGATACCTCTCGACGTCTCGTTTCCCCATCGGCTGATATGCCCAGCCAACTTCAGCTTGCTAATCTAGTGAGCTATATCTAGGTTCTCTGCCTTGTTACCTTGATTCGAATTTATAGTATGGTATTGATTCTTATCATTAGGAAAATTTTGCCAGGTGATGAATCACCGGAAAGTCAACAGTTTCGACGATTAGCAAAGGCAAACACGCCGATGTGATTGGCTCTCCGTCTTCCATCTCAATATATGTAAAAATATGTATAGTAATACCTCGGAGTTGGTATTATACACCGTATTTTTTGGAATACCTAAGTAGCTTCTCGAGGGCACCAAACTAATGAAAACAACCATTTTTCCTCAAGAAACATGAGTGAGGAACATATTATACTTACTTACTTACTACGCTGGCTCAGTGATCCAAAGTGGGTCTTGGCCTTGAGGTTTCCCCATGATGTTTTCCCTCACCGCCAAGCTAATGATTAAAATATGCACATAGATTTGTGGGACAGCCACGCTTCAGCATGAATGGACCGGTTCGACTGTAGTGATACCACGGCCTCAAAGAAAATCGGCGTGAAGCAGCACTATGTTGTATTTCGCTATGTGAGTGTGGGTACCGGATGCCCAATCCGGGGAAAAGGTTGGTAGTGCACTTGTGACCCCACTGGTGTCGCGGATATCCATGGGCGGCGGCAATCGCTTACCATCAGGTGATCCGTCTGCTTGTCCGCCACCTATCACATAAAAAAAGATTTGATAAAATCATTACCTGACTGACCGGATGGCGCAATTGGTAGTGACCCTGCCTCTTACGCCAAAGGTCGTGGGTTCGATCCCCACCCTGGACAAACATTCGTGCGATGAACACTTGTGTTTGTTCGGTGTCTGGGTGTAATATATGTATTTAAGTATATATTTGTGTTCCTCTGTTGTCTGATATCTGTAACACAAGTGCTTAAGCTACTTAGTACGGAATCAGGTCAACGTATTAGATGTTGTGAGAATTATTATTATTATAGATAAGTACTTAGTTTTGTTACCCTTGCCAAAGCGCCAACTAGCTATCTTTATTGTTATAAACACAGGTCGTGAAAGCAAACCCTGAGTTTATTTTGATATAGCCAGTAACAATTAGCTATAATTGGCTTCCTCACTGGCCTCGGTATGTTTGCCTTAATGGAGGGCGTGGGGCAAAGGTACGCGAGGTCGCATAGCAGTTTCAATTCCGAGTGTGAGCGGGAAATGTTGGGATTTGTCGGGAAGTCGTTAATTTGTTTTTAATTTCTCTGTTTGTAGAAGAACACGTTACCTTTTTATATCAAAAATGAATAGCCATCGAGCTAACCAATAAAATCTTGTACACCCGCCGTTTTCTAAACGCTGGACACTCCCTTCGCTGTAGATGGTGGCTTATTATGAAATTAGCGATCTTATTAATCTTTCCATTTTTTTTAAATTTATTTATTTAAATTACCTACGAAAACAGATTACAGAATGCGATATAATGGCAGATAGCAAGCGGGCTCACCTGATGATGAGCAATTTTCCGCTGCCCAGGTATACCTTACCTGCTATCAACAGTGGAGTCACAAGTGTAGTGCAAATCATTTTACTCACGTTCCCTGTCCGATTGGGCCTCTAGTACTCTCACTCGCTCGGTAAAATACAGCGCAAGCGCTGCATCACGCCATTTGTATGTGAGACTCTGATATAAGGGTAGTTTCCGCAAAAGACATCATTTTCGCCTCCCCTTTGCTCCTAAGCTACAGCTTTTGGACGCAAGTGGGAATCACACAGGGAATCTCGCCAGTGCTTCATCATCATCATCATTATCAGCCCCTTTATGTCTACACTGCTGGGGCACGGGCCTCCCTCAATCACATGTGGGGTAATTGCCATACTCACCACGCTTGGCAGACGGGTTGACGAGGGTTTTGATATAAATGCAGAGTTTTCCTTCTCTGGGTGCTGATGATCATGCCAGCAGCTTTACCTTAGTCGCCTTTTACGATACCTTGGTAAGAGTGAGGGTGGCCTATTCTACTCTGCCGGGAAAGAAAGATTTACCATACAAAGTAACGGGCTTAAAATAAATAAATGTTTCACAACATCACATATATTGATCTGACTCTCTCTCGATCTCTAAGATAGGTAGCTCAAGCGTTACGGATATCAGAATCAACAGATTGTATTTGTTTGTTAATTTTTCTTTTTTTTTCAAAGTCGTGGTTCTCAATCGATGCTTGAAAAGGTTGTAAATATTTAAGTCAAATTGCACAGCAATTTAATAAAACCGTGATCTTTATCTATTCGCCCTTTCAAGTGTAGTCACGGACGCGTGCATGAAACCACTGATTTAAAACTACATTATTTGATTTAGACAGCGATAAAACAGATCTACGATTTCAACGAAATTGTCATCATTACGGAATGGCGTGAATTGAGCATATAGATACGTCGATCTGACTCTAAATGAAGTTTGAATCGATTCTAACATACTTTTATCGGTGTTAGAATCGATTCAAATTAATATATCTTTATTTACATACACTTCTATACAGCACTTTGAAATTGTCATCGTCAAAGGCATACATGTTAAACCGCGCGCAGCCGTTAGTACTGGGGTGACGTGCGGGGCGACGTTCTTTCTCTACAGCACCCGTATAGAATCTGCGTCAGGACCGGTTGGATCTCTTTCACACTCTGTGATGTTTTTTCCGAAAATGACACATTCCGTTTAAAGCGAGCTTTATAGTTCTATGCTCTACGCACGCAGTGTGACATTTGTAACAGCTGCGTTCATGACTGTTTAGGTAGTCCTAGGTAAAAAAAAAGCCCGAGTACAGATGGCTTTCGCGAAAAATAAGGGCTACAAAAAACTAAAACCCGTAAAACATTTGTCTCTGCTGATTTATTATCGCCGTATCGCCGTGGTCGTTATGTCCATATTAATTTATTTTATTATTATAATGAATCTGTTTTGCCTACAGTAGGTGGCATACGACCACGGGCAATACAGCATAATCATCTTCAGCAGAGAAAATTTCCTTGTTTCGTAATTTTTAGAGCGTGGTTTTTTTGGTTATTTTGTGAGTTTAACATATTTTTAGGTATGTAAATAAAATTACTTATTTGAAATGTGCTAAAAAAAGTTCTTTCATTTGATACCCCACACGGTACCGTCAAGCAACATTTTATTTTATTTCCTTACTCTAAGTCCCCTAGAGGGCGCTGTAGTTTAGCGTAGGTAGGTTAGCGCACTTTAGCGTGACGTCATGTAGCCTTTATAGGACACAAGGAAGCTTCATCGACAACCTCATTTGTTCAAATATGATAACTAGTTTAGAAGTTATGAGGGACCCGTGAACACCTATACATACATTCATACATACAGGTCAAAATCATAACCCTAATATTTGCTTTGCCGTAGTCCGATAAAGACTGGTGTAACATGATTACTGTGTTGCGCGGTTTGTTGCGTTACACAGGTAACATGACACGTAGCGCAACACGTTCATCATCATCCCATTTAAGACCCCACTGCTGGGGCACGGGCCTCCTCAATCACATGAGGGGCAATTGCAATACTCACACACCGCTTGTCAGACGTTTGGCGGGGTTTTATATAAATGCAGAGTTTTCCTTCTATGGGTGCTGATGATCATGCCAGCAGCTTTACCTTAGTCGCCTTTACGACACTCGGTAGTAGGTGATGGTGGCCATTCTACTCTGTGCCGGGGACCACACGGCACAACGCGTTGCACAACATAATTTCCCGCATAGCACGAATATAACCCGTCCAGACCAAAAATAAATAACAATGAAATAATTTTAAAATAATTACATTCCTTATGAGTCTAGGAGTATTGTGATGCAAGCTTGTGTAACCCATTTAATTATTATATTGTGGGTATGTTCGAAACGTGCAGTTTTCCTCACAATAGTTTCCTTCGCCGCACGGTGTGGTAGCTCTTTTTTTACTGTAGCTCATTATATGGGTTCGCTAGATGGTAACCAAAAGGAACAACTTTCTAAGTGCACATAACACATATTCTCTGCGATCTCTATTTCTGCAATGACTACATGCACTCGAGATGTCTCGGATCGTTAATAAGAAAACGTGAGAATGGTGACCCTAGCTGTGTTGAATCTGTCCTGAATTGATTTCTCGATACATAATATATGTTGCATGAATATTTATTTACCTTTCGTCGCTTCATTCTCGGTACAAACATTATTTAACTAACTTATTACGCACGACATGTCGAGATTTCTATCGGCCGGATGGAAATCTATCAACGTTTCTTCACTCGACTCTCACCTTAATATCAAACGGGTCTTGGTTCAATATCAATTAAAAATAATAATATAATTTAGAAATGTTTTATCTTAAACTAGCTTTTGCCCGCGACTTCGTCTGCGTTCACACAATATCTTTATAAATTATAGTCTATGTGTTATTCTGATCTATAAGCTACATTACTGTAAAGTTTCATTAAAATCCGTTTAGTAGTTTTTGCGTGAAAGAGGAACAAACATCCATACATCCATCCAAACAAACTTTCGCCTTTATAATATTAGTAAGGATAGTGTTTGCAGACAGTTTTAGCAAGTTTGTTGTTCTTTGTCAAAGGGAATCAAATTTAAAAAAGCTATCTTTTCCAATTTAATTTAACTCAAATGC
Organism: Marasmia exigua; assembly: GCA_019059595.1. Classification (NCBI taxonomy): domain Eukaryota; kingdom Metazoa; phylum Arthropoda; class Insecta; order Lepidoptera; family Crambidae; genus Marasmia; species Marasmia exigua. The sequence continues at coordinate 14,580,014 of CM032473.1, forward strand.
TTCATACCCACTACTACTAGCAAGTAAAATAAATAATTATAACACTTAGAAATTGTGCGCGCGATTTATATTTGAGGCACTTTTAACTACTCCAAAACAGCGACCATCCCCTCGTCACTACGTAATAATTGCTTTGTCTGTGTGCGTGTCGGTGAAGTAAAGTCTCGCCCACATTAATATATTTTTTGCCTCATTTTATAAACACTATCCATCTTGGCGTTATTAATCTAAGCTGGCAAGTGGGTGCGAAGTAAGAAGTGAACCTTTGTAGGGAAAACTTCACACTGCTGTAATAAAAAGTTTGAATTCCTACTGAAGAAATAAAAAAATAGAGTTGGAAGTGAAATCGTTTACTGGCTATTCCCTGAATGGCCCTATTTAACAAGTGGGGGATTAAAACTCTGTCTTCGACCTGAGTTAGTTGTGGTATTGTAAAACTATTAGTTTTGACCAGTGGTAGTGAACGCTGCCTCCGGTGCAAGGATTGCGAGTTCGATCCCCAATCAGTACAAACATGTATGTGCATGAATATGTCTGTTTGTACTGGTCTGGGGATTTACTAAGTATCATAAGTATGTAGCTATTAACAAAAGAAAAATATTAAATGTATATATTTGTAATTCCGCTGTTGGTTCTGATAACCATAACACAGGTGCTCGAGCTACCTATCTCGGAGTCGGATCAATGTATGTGTTGTTGTAAAATAATAATAATTATTATTATTATTACTTATACATAAGAAAGTAAGAACGGACCAAAGACATTCAAATGCGTTCAGTTTGCGGCAATCCTGAATGAAGGACGGATGCAAATGCTAAGCACACATGCACGGAATCCTGGCGTGTGTTATGATTGGAGAGAATACACGGCTCGTCTGCCAAAATATCGTAAAAAAACACGCTTTTTTCTAAATTTAGGGTTAGAAATTAATTTGTTTATTTATTTACCTAAGTCCAAAATTAGTAATAAGGTTTAAATCCGAGCAAGCACCGCCGGATTTTTAAAACTGTATTCTTAAATTTAATCATAAGCTCGGCGGTGATATTATAAGGCAACATACGCGTTTCGGATAGTTTTTTTTTAATTTGGTAATCATAATATAATTCAGTTGATACCTATAAAAAGTTACAGACAGTCACATGTTAAGATGTCCAAAACTGTCACATTCTTACTTCAATAATTTTGGACCAATTGGACGACCTGGTTTAGAACAGTGATAGTGAACGCTGCTTTTGGTCCAAGGGTTGTGAGTTCGATCCTCGCACAGTACAGACATTTGTGTGCATGAACATCATGTTGTTTATATTGGTCTGGGTGTCTGTATTATATGTATATATTTGTAATCCCACTGTCGATTCTGATTTCCGTAACACTGATGCTTGAGCTACCTATCTCGGAAACAGATCAATGTATGTGATGCTGTGAAATATAAATCGATGAAATTTTACAGTTCTAGCAACCTGACATGTGGCTGTCTTTTGTGTGTCTGTACTTTTTTTTGGTGAAGTCCTTTTCCTCCTAGAACAGTCGATTGGTCTCTGTCAGATTCGTACCTACTGTGTAGGTGGTCTTATCGCTAATAATGATAAGACCGCCTTAATAAAATAGTGCCTATTCGTAGTCTAACACTAACTAGTAATAACATTTCTGTGATCAACACAGTTGCATAAAATTCGATATATGTTACCATAAATACTCATACTTTATACTAAACAGTTTAGTGGAAGAGTGGTTCCCACTAAATTGAAATAAGCTAGTTTACCTACATTGTTTGTTGTTTTCCGGCAAACAATTTATTGAACACGCCAAATTCATTTGTTTAGAATGTAAACGTAAACACAGCGCAGTAAACCAGTGGGTCGACTAATCTCAGCGATGATCTTATATAGGGTTTTATGTTTATTTTTTTATGCTAAAGACGATAAATGAGCAAGCGAGTCATCTGATGGAAAGTGATCAACGCCGCCCTTGAACATCCGCGAAATCAGAGAGATCGCTAATGTGTTGCTGGCCATTTCAAAAAAGAGTACGCTCCTCTTTTGATGGTCCTTAAGTCGTATTTGTCAAAATAAACAACCTCTGAGGACAAAATAACTACTCGTAATTATCATCAGTCTTGCCTTTTGCACTCCACTTGGACATGGGCTTGGCCAAATATTCGCCACTTCCACCCATCTTTGCATACTCCCAAACAGCTCCTGCCAGCAATCCTGGACCAATTAGATAGATGTTTTGCTGGCTTGCGCTTACATTTGGTGCGTGGTCGGACGATGACGAACACTAACCGGCCGCAACACAGTTTTTACTTAGCGGCGGGTAGGGGTACGGATTCGATATATTATGCCACCCTCATTAAACTCGATAATATGTTCAACTTTTAATTGTCATCTTAGTATATCTTAGTAAGTTTAGTTTAATTATTTATAAGTATAAGTCAATACGAGTCGAGTTATACTACACTGTTTATTGACGTATTAGTATGGCTTAGAGTGGTAGTATTCTAAGATGTATTGTTGTTTTAATGGATGGCTAAAATAAACTATTTGTATTTGTAATCGTCACCCCATCTGGCCTGGCGCCCTGCACTACGTTTACCAAGACTCGGTCTCCACTCTTAGAACTCGATTTCTCCAGCAATTGTTAGTTCTGCGGCTGATATAGCCAGCCCGCTGCCATATCAACTTGCTAATTCGGTAAACTATGTCGATGATTTAGGTTAATAGCTAACAGATACCATAAAATCACAAATAACAACTGTGGATAAATCCTAAAAAAAAACACTTGGTCTTACCAAATAACAAAATAGCTGTTATGGTTTCTTTTTTTGAGATTTCCATAACGCGTCATACAAAAAGTTTTTGTGTTAGTGGTAGGCTACTAGGAGATAGTTGATCTTTTAAAAAGAACCTTGAGTCATTGGTAAAGTAGTAAGTCACTGTATAATATATTTAGGAAACTGCCATGGTGTTTCTGACCTGTCGTGAAATTCTCCAATTTGTTTTTGTTTTTGAACTTATCCCGCGCACGGCTATGGGCAGCCGCGTGTGATTCCGCCAATGTCAAGTGTTTAAGAGAGACACGTCGATTTAAAATTGTCCGGTAATATTGCCGAGTGCTCGATATTTTTTTAAATCTTCTCTTAGGTTAAGGAATTGCTTTGAAATGGGCCTTCCAATGATGTGAAAAGTCGACTACCCAATCGACATTTCACATGATTGGAAGGCCCATTAGCTCAGTTAGCATTCGCTTATACACCTACCGGCACGAAATCTTGGCCATAGTGTAATTTTCATACAAACATGCTCTCTTTACAGGTTCACAGAGCAAAAAACATTGTTATCTATGTACCAATTTTAACGTTTATTTAATGTTTGAATGCTCAACTTTAAATTAATAAATTCAATCAACTCATGAAAGCACTGGATTTCTACAAAATCAGAAAAGTACGGGCAGGTGTTCCGACTTAGTATAATGTACAGCACCATGCAAGTTTTTTTTTCATATGGCCACCGAAGAATCCGTCACCCTCCTATCTTAGCATTAGTTCCCAGTTCCGTCCAAAGCTGTCGCTTCGGAGCCCGAAGTAAGCTTGGACCATGATCCAGGATTCATAAAGTTTGGTACCTAATCAAAAATTAAACCACTGCCGTTTGACCTTCGCAACCTTTACTCCCAGGGGAACAAGACCAACTGGATCATGGTTTACACGTTCAGAATCATTATCTGAAATATTTTTTCTTATTTATTTTTTTTGGTTCACAAACACAAAGTACATATCTCTAGTCACTGTTACACAGCAAGGTATACATTTAGTTAGACGCTTATCAAAAACAGTGTCGCTGGGCTCCATACTAGGATACCCTGTGTCGTGGAAACCCAGACTTCCCTTAATTTAGTCATAAACAATAATTTCCCTTAAATTAGTCATAAACAAATATTGTCAATTGTCAACATCCAAATTTATTTTTACAAATAGGTTTTTCACATTTTTTGGACCATACCTTTATAACAAGATAAATAAAGAACTAGATTTTTATAACCTAAATAACCATAAGTGTAAATTAGTAATAAATAAATTCTTATGAACATTATAGTACGACGATACTGAACATTTACTTGTAGTTTGTAAATAAAAGTTTAGTTTAGTTTTTACTTCAAAATGTAAGTAGTTTTGCTCATAAGAAGTTTAAAATTGTTAATTAATTGTAAGGAATTAGTAAATCTTTTACCTTTATTTGTATAGCCTGAAACACAGGTTTTAACCTAGTTTAGGCAATGAATAACCCTGATATTGTAATTTATTAAGTTTTAATGTAATGTATTTACTGAATAAACTGAATTGTATCTACAACAAATTTACCACAGTGGCCTCACAAGACCGTGCGAAGTTGAGGAGTCAAAACTACAAAGCGAAGCGACAGCTTGAAACGCAACTGGGACAAAACGCTAGGATGATGATGATGATCCGTGCAGGTTCCCTCACGATATTTTCGCTCACCGCCGAGCCTATGGTAGAAATATGTCACCGAAGAATCTTTGTCATTTTACTGGGACTGTTTATGCTGTGTTATGGCACAAAGTTATTATCTCTAACTTGTTTGTTTGATTAATCTCGCACCCAGTGTAGGGTGCAACCCAATTATAAAGTCAGAATAGAATAAAACATATTGAACATTGTTGTTTGATTGTGTTCACTTTCCAATTAATAAACCCCTGGTAGGGTTGTTTCTGAGATATTTAGATTGTTGATTGCCATTCTGTAAAATAAAATGAACAAGTGATTTGAATCAAAACAGATTTTTTAATATTGAATTATAATGAACGAAAACGTGAGCCATTGAATGATACAGATCGTTAGGTCAGCGGTGAGGAATCTGGGATATTTTGGATTTATGTTCAAAAACGGCCGTTTCAACGATGAGGTCATCAGCTCGTTTGTCTCCACTAGCTTAATAAAGGTCACCAATTCCATGCAAATGTATTTTCAACAAAAGAACAAGCATTGCAACAAAGTATAGAAAGAATTCTGAAGGACCGCATCAGAAATGATGTAATCCGACAGAGAACCAGAGTCACCGACATAGCCCACCGAATTAGCAAACTGAAGTGGCAGTGGGCTGGTCATATTAGCCGCAGAACTGACAGCCGTTGGAGCCGTAAAGTCCTTGAGTGGAGACCGCGACTTGGTAAGCGTAGTGTAGGACGCCCTGCGACAAGATGGGATGATGACATTCGAAGGCTGGCTGGTGTGGGCTGGATGAGAGTGGCCGAAAATCGGGAGCAGTGGCGTGCATTAGGGGAGACCTATGTCCAGCAGTGGACGAGTGTGGGTTGCTGATGATGATGATAGAAAATCTTTACTCTTGTTCCGATCTGAACAGTCCTCGTGCAAAATGCACAAAAGCCAAGTCATGCGCATTACCTATTGACCTGTATCTAATCTTTTACTAAACCGATTCCGCCGCAGAACGCGAAATATTCACAATCTTCGAATCCGACATCTGCAATTTTAAACCCAGTATCGTAGCCGTATAAATAAAAGCCGGGGATAGGATTGTCCGCGGCAGCAATTTCCTTTTCCGTAAAGCGAAGCGGATTCTCTATTTTGAAACTAAGGTCGAGCACATGCGAGACTCTTCAGACAGCTACAAGTGTGCTGAAAGATTGCGTAAACTTTTCATGTTGGTATTAGGATATCTATAGAGCGATGAGCGACTGAACTTGTGGATATGAACGGTCCTCTTAAATGATTGCAAAGGTCAGACGGCAGTCGCTTCATTGTAATTAATAGACTTCCCAAATTCTCAAGGTCTAAGCGTGCCCCGGGTTCTAAAGCGCCTTTAGAATCAACCAAATTTATCGTGCGAGGTTGGACAAGGTCACTCAACATTCCTAAAAAGGAACCGTATAATTTTTATACATTTAAACATTCCTTTTTTAAAAGTAAACTTTTAAGATATTTCAGTTAGTTACATTAGAGAATTATTTAACATCTACTTGTGGCCACCCCTATGGTGATAATTGATTTTCTTACTTTTTGTCTAAATTTTAAAAGCTATTCTGTATTCAGAATAAATACCAAAACGCAATGATCAGTTGCTTCTGATTTATATATTTAATATTGTAGAATTAGTTGTCCCGTTATGTTTTTTTCACACGATAATTGCTCTCTTTTTTTCATTCCACTTTTTATGTTTTGTATAGATTATTAGCTATACAACCAGAGCTGTCCGGTATCTCACTCTCGTAGCAACGTCAGCCGAGCTCCCCCCCTACGACTTAATGTTAATTTTTTTAAATTATATGTTTCCATCTTAAGTCGTATTCTATGCGAACTAATTAAAAAAATATTTTTTATTTATCGTTATCCAAAAGTATTTATTATATATTTATTTAATTAGCTTATTTACTGAGTTAACACGTTACTATTCAAAAATTTACTGAGTTATTTTTAACGAACAAACGAGCAGACGGCTCACCTAATGGTAAGTGATTACCGCCGCCCATGGACATCTGCGACACGGGGCAGGGGCATCACATATGCGTTGCCGGCTCTTAAGGGAGGAATAAGCTCTTTTCTTGAAGATCACCAGGTCGTATCTGTTCGGAAACACCATCGTTGGTAGCTGATTCCATTGTTTTACTGCGCGCGGTACAAGTACGTTTAGTTTACTAATTTTCACGTGCAAGTAGCCTAAAGGAAGCTCAGCGGGCCAAATTTACATTCCATCGGTTTACGCTCTCCGTCCACTCGTCGGGAGTAAGAGACGTTTTTATTAAGAATCTCTAAGACCTTTTCCACGGCATGTCTGAACAACTGTTTTTGTTTGTCTCAAACGGAGTGCACTCGAATAGATTGTCGCTTCTTGGAATTAGGTGTAGATTTCTTTGATCTTTTTGTATCTTCCAACCTTTCAAGATAAATAACTTATCTTCCTCAATTATCTCTCTTTATGTACAGACATTACATATAATACATTATAGATAAAAAACAAATTATTCTTTCTGTACACACAGGTGTACAGAAAGAATAATTTGTTTTTTAACAAGTATTTTTTTAATGGGCGTGTACTTTTATTATTTGCTATTTACCCAAAGTAATCCAAAAAAATCCTCCATACCGACAAGGATTTGTGCTTAAACTATGGACGTTATTTCGAAAAATCATAGAACAAATGCTGTTTAAAATTGTTGGCAGAACACGTGGGGTTAAATGGGTGTAAATAATCAAATATACAGCCTGTATGTGCTCATAAATACTTTGCTTTTTTAAAGTAATGTACTCGTATATTATATAATGAGACAATGTGAGTTGAACAAATTGCTAATTGGATAATTTGGACATTATGCGTATAACATAATGCCCCCAATGGTCTAGTGGTTTAAGGCACCGGGCCATGATCTCGGGGTCCTGTGTTCGATCCCGGTCGAGCAAAGGTATGTTTCAAATTTTTCGAACATAGCTCGGGTTTGTGACTACCAGTCCGCATTAGACAAGAGCGTGGTGATTATAATCCCATCATAGTAGCGATGACTTGATTTCTATGATGGAGGCCTTTGCCCTGCAGTCGGACAGTAAATATGCTCATACTTTACCTTAACAATAGCATATGATAATCATCTACAATGTTATTCCAGCACACACAAATTGAAGTATCTTAATTGCTTCCTACCTACAGGCAAATGCTACTAAATCGGGAAATGTTTCAATCCTGAGTGCACTCCAGTGGCAGCGGCTGTAGCACTTAGTGGTCAGGCCGAGGCTGGATTGTTACTGTGACACTAAGTGGCCAATATCAATCGAGTTGTTGTAACCGCGACACTTAGACACACCTCTGTCAAGTGAACGGGGTGCTGATTGATGCACTGTGTATTGATACGGATAGTGTTCTCCGTGCATCCAGTTTCAACATTCTGCATATCTATAATTGATATTTTTATAGCATTTTTTGGAATTTATTCCCAAGTAAATCAGAAGGCTCTATTTGCTGCACATCATAATTAGAAAGCATATTTAAATCTCACGTGAAAGCCTGTTTAATGAGTAAAGGATACTATAAAATTGTAGACTACCTAAATGATAAGGATTCATGGACATAATGACCTCCATGCCTACACACTTGTAGCATTTTCATATAAGTATATTTACGGAAATTATTATATTAAATAATTACTCATTTTTAATAAATTACGCTTAGCAGCATTTATTACTGTATAAAAATTGATTTATATTGATTATTCAATAATTGACAAGATGCTAACCACCTGCTATTGTACACCTCGTCCTGCAGTTTATTAGTATTGGATTAAGTAACTACTACTCTTTGTGACCTATGAGGGGAACCTAAGTAGTCATACTCACTCAAATGTCTCTGAGGTGGTGGCGCTAGGTGGCGGGTCATTACATTCCCTCTAATATGGTTGAGTGAAATGGTGGCTGACACATACGTCATACTTGTGAACAGGTGCCACCTTTGGGGACTGGTCTGCTTCGGTTTACCTCATAATATTTATTTTATTATTATTTCCTTTATTTTATTTTGAGTAACAATTGAACTGTATGGCTCGGTATGATGATGACACAACATTGTATGAAAGTTTGGCGATTAAAAAGAGTAACTGGCGAGTTTCTTGCCGGATCTTCTCGACCAGAAACAACTTTCCGAGCCGGTGGTAGAATCGCATTATGTTTATTTATTTCTTTAGTATATTTTATGTATCAACATATATATGTATTAACATGTAAATTATACATAAGTACTTATAAATAGTTTTAATCATTCAAATGTATGACGATTTGTAAGTGCTGTGTACAAGCCTATACAAATAAAGAAATATTTTTATTTGAATTTGAATTTAATTTGAATTGAATTTGAATTTAAACCTAAATTTCAAGCCTGATATAATTAAAAAGCGAAGAAACTTCAACGTTGCCAAGGTCATACAAACAAATAAGTTTTTTTCCCAGACTCAGTACTCTTTCATCGATTTAATATGATAAATAAATAAATAAACTCTATTAAAAAACCACGAGAACAATATAATTACTTATAATCTACTTATACTAAGGGAATAAATTTTAAGTTTGTTGCCTGAACTAGGAATATTCTGTATCTCAGGAAAAAACGAAAGAAAGAAAAGAACAAAATGAGCTTATCAATTTTCACAATAAACATTAAATTAAACTTAATCCAAAATTACCTAATCTAGCACCCATGTAAATAATGAAAATCTAAAAATAACTAAACCTGACAATGATTCAAGATTAACCCAGTTAACAATTTGATGACTCTGAAAATTTACATGACACACGTACCTTCACACTTAAAAACGTTTATCTAGCAATACTAAAGAAACACCTTACAGTCTATGATTACATAATAAAATAAAATTAGTAGATATGTACTGAACACAATTAAAAAAATATAAGCTATTTATAGTAAATATAAGTAGGTACACTAACTAAATAATGGCGATATTAGGCGCCTCCGTAATCAACCGATCGAATATATCGATTTTTGGCCATTTTTCTGGCAGGGCAGTCAATGTCACCAGTTTTATGATTGGACTGTTTTTTGTAGGGCAGACAAGTGGCACATTTTGGTGGCTCGGCCTTCTTTGGGCAATCCTTTATGTCGGGTCCATCTTCTCCACAGTGACCGCAGATGGTTTTCTCACCACGATATGTTTTTGCGACATGCCCGTACTGCTGGCACTTGTAACATCTTGTTACAAGCGTGAAGTCTCTTACAGGGCACGACGACCAATTAACAAAGACTCTGTTATTTGTAATTAGGGCCTTACGTATCTCTGCAGAGACCTCAATCACGTAATGTAATAAAGTGTTAGCCATTTACCCCTTAACTCAACGCGAATGCAAATTTTAAACAAAAATGTAACTGCCTGGCTAAAAACTTTGGACCATAACGAAACAGAAATTCTTCTTAAGCAACTTATTTAAATTGGATATCCGGTTACACACCCACACACCCACACACCCACACACCCACACACACATACACACACTTACACACACGCATACACACGCACACATACACATATTTTTGTTCCATAAGTTTTTTTTTAAACTGTTCGTTTTCTTACCATATAAAATTTTATAGTGTGTTAAGGAAGTGTGACCCCTTCTGGCACAGGTGCTTCCTGCACTTAATAGAAGAAGTCGTCCCTTGTCTATGCAAATGTAAAATCTTGGTAAATATGAAATAAATATTTTGTATTTGTAACCCCTGCACTAAATAACGCACTTCAAAATTTAATCTCGTGTTCAAACGGGAATTCAATTTTCATTAGCCATATTCCTCTATGTCCTCTTGTAAAATGTAATTTCATCGGGAAATGAGTAATACGGTGATGACGGGTGCTAATACGGTACATGACTATTTTTTTTTTATTTTTGCAATCAAAAGACCTCTCAATGATAGAAACATCGTTGAAAAAATCACTTGATTCTCATTTAAACCACCTGAGATATCACAACTTTAAAATCACATTTTTTTGGGCAAACCCAAAACGCTCCCTACAAATGGCTACTAAAATGTGACGTCACACTTGAGTATTTTGTATGCATTTCATTTGAATTTTGTATGGTAGCTATATCAAATGTTTCGTTTATGTCAATGGTTTTATTATAATAATTGGTGCAAATTGTATGGGTTATTTAATGGTATAATTATTTTTTAATAATTTCATAGTTTTAAAATGGACTTGCCCATGAATCTTTGAATGATCATAAAACCGGCTAGACGTAATATTTTTAATTGAGAATTTTTGCTATTGGCACATATTGACCTATATTTTGATAAAATATTTATATTTTGTAAAACCTTGAGCTTAGTCATATACCCTATTATTGTTACGCATTTAGATGTGTTTTCTTACATAAACAATTACATTAAATAACGCTATTTCCTGGAAGTCATTTATTGTTTCTGACAAATGTCTCATACTGAGATAATACGCATGAAAAAAATGTGCTATCTTGTTATTTTTTTTTTCTTTTAATATTTTCTTCTCCTTTGAACAGCAAAATGGAAAAAGCTTTCGTTTAGTTTAGATGACTATTTTTTTTTTTGGTCTATAGGTTAACGCTTGGCCACAATCACACCTGATGGAAAGCGACAATGAGGTAGACCTCATCGTCGCTTCATGGTTCACCCTAGAGGATGTTAGGCGTTTTTTAAATTTTCGCGTTACATTATGACTATAATTAATCAAGACGGGATTTAACACGATATTTATTATGTGATAGGTACAACATTGTGTACTCACATATTTTACTCGACGTTTCGGCTACGTTACAGCACAGCGTGACCACGGCTGCTGTAACGTAGCCGAAACGTCGAGTAAAATATGTGAGTACACAATTTTGTATCACATAATAAATATCGTGTTGAATCCCGTCTTGATTAATTATAGTGAAAGGCGTTTGCCTAATAGATGCCTGTTCAATTTTGCATTAAAGATGTCCAGATTATAGAGGTCAGGAAAAATAGAACTCGGCACGGGCAGCCATTCCTTAGCTGTCCGCATTATAAATTATATAATATTATTAGAAAGAAAAAACAAAAATTTAAACTGCTGTGGTTAAAACTGTTGAGGGTACCGGGGCCCCAATCCGGTAGAAAGAGGGGTTTAAAAGTTGGCATTGCACTTGCGACTGGAGTTGCGGGTCCCAAAGCGGCGGTAATCGCTTACCATGGGATGATCCGTCTCCTCGTCTGCCTCCTATCACTTAAAAAACCTTTCGGTATAATATGTGTAATCCAAACGCGCTCATTGGCTTATCACTTCCTTAAGCCACTACGTAAATTTCGACTTATACCTTACTTCCATCACCGTAAGTTACTTGCAAGGGCCTGCCATTAAGCAAGGCTTGGTATTAATATTTATCCGCACCCTCAGGGGTGTCGCTACTTCTACTTTATGAAGTAATCTTGTTGTATACCGCTATCCATAACTCGGTTAAGAACGTTTATACAAAGGGGTACATCTTCTATAATATTAACTGACATACACCTTCTTTGAATGGTCTGATGGCGCATTTGGTAGTCTCGTACATGGGGATCCATCCAACCTACGATCTTTAGGTTGGATGGATCCCCATCCAAGATAAACATTTGTGTGATGAACATTGTGTATGTTCTGTGTTTGGCTGTAATATTATGTATTTAATCAAGTATTAGGGTGCTTTTGCATCAGAGATGTGCTATGCAGCAATATTACGAAGATTAGGAAGCTACGCGACGAAACTATGTGAATGTTTCTACCAATACTAAGCTATATAGCTGTGCGAGGAAGATGCGACGCAAGCCTACTGATCCATAGCAGACATCCATAGCACGCATCCGTAGCACGCATCCGTAGTACGCATCCGTAGCATGCATCCGTAGCACGCATATTCATTGCATGCATCCGTAGCAAGCTTCCGTAGCACGCAACATTTTTTTATGGAAAGGGAGACCGCGTTACTCCGAATTTAACTCGAACAAAGCCATCTGCAAAAGCTAATAATATTATTATAACTAGGCAGTTTGACATCCTCAGGGTATCACTACCTCTGCTTTATGAAATAGGTAGGTACCTAATTTGGTTGTAACTACGCCCCATAAATGTTAGCCCTGACAGATGTTGGGTAAAGCGGTGTTGTGAATAGAAATATTATTGTTGTCTCGGCATAGTTTGTGTTTCAAACCGCATCTGTCACAATGTAGGGTAATGCGTCGTTAACAACATTTCAACAACATTTCACTGTTCGATTTGTGTGCGTGAAATGTTTACAGTTAAAGCTTATTTTTTTGTAATATTGGGAACAATAAAACAACTTGACAAAGCCACGCTTCGACATGAATGCCGAGAGCTGGACCAGAGTAACAGAAATCCAGCGTGAAGCAGCGCCCGTGTTGTGTTGCACCGAGGGAGTGTAAGTACCTGGACACAATGACCTAGTGTAGTGCTGCATTACAACGAAACTTTAGACTAATTATTCCAAAAAGGGTTTTAACAATTTTGAGTGCTTAGAACCATGATTCAGGATATGAAAAGTCAGGTACCAAATGAAGCAAATGCCGCCTGACCTTCGAAGCCCTTTACAGGTAACCAGAAAGTCTGAGTCTTAGTTACACGTTTCAGAAACTATCCGAAATGTGCAGGTTTCCTAACGATGTTTTCCCTCACCGCCGAGCTAATCATAAAATACGCACATAGATTTGAATAATCCAGAGGTGCATGCTCGGATTCAAACCACGACCCCCCGGAGGCGCGTTCTGAACCACTAAGCTACCATCGCTCGAAGTTTTAATACTATGCTAATAATCGTTTGGTTGAACACAATGCAAAGTGTACACCCGGTCTCCGCCGGCGACCGCAACGAGCTACGGAGCTCAAGGGGGCTGGAGAGCACTCGTTACTGTCTGTTCTTGTCTCCAGAGTGCTTTCAGGATTGTACAGCTAGTTACACGAGAGTAATAAATACTTAACTGTGCTTATTTGTTTCGTTAAATACTTAATTTGATTCATTATTTGCACATCAAAGATTCGATTTTTGGAAAACTAAAAAATAGGCAGGATTACGAAAGGTCCTCGAGTGGAGGCCACGAACAGGAAGTCGCAGCCATGGCAGGCCCCCCACACGACGATCTGGTGAAGGGCGCCGGAATCCATTGCGAACGGTATAGAATCGATCTGTGTGGAGAACATTGGGGGAGGCCTATGTCAGGCAGTGGACGTCAATTGGCTGAAATGATCATGATGAGGCACGGACTCAACCATTTAATTTTTCACTATACTCCAATAAGAAAGAATCTGCCTTCTATTTTTATTTGATAATAATATTACTAAACAACGGTGGACGGTTGAGTATTTTAATTATGAATGAAAAATACTGACTGCCATGAGACTTTGGCTCGGGTTCACGGTGTTTGTTGAGATAAAAACCTCATATGGTTAAAAGAAAGAACAAAACCTCTTTTGTTCGAATGTTACAGTTAATTGTTTTGTCACTCTTGTCAAATATCTCTGTAAAAAACACAAGAAAAATTAATTTCTTTTGTTTTACATGAATTCGTATTATTTGACGAGTCAATGAGAAATCAAGAACCAGAATTACAGTCCACGGAAAACAAGGAAGGGCAATATTTGTATAGCACGAGTATAGGTATAGCAGTCTCTTCCCTTTACAGTGCGACCACGATCAGAAGGTGACATTGATAGGAGGGGCGTTGTATAACATTTTATTATGAGAAAATGTCAAAACAGCATTAGTTCCGACTTTTGGCACGTGATAAATAAACGTGGAGCGACTTTAAACCTACTGGCAATGTTAAACAATTTATTTTGTCATGTATCATTAATTATACTCCTTTCGCTTTAGCATGATATGGGTGACAGATGTCAAAATCTATACATTTTTCATGTTAGTCTCTTTCTGACGTGTGACTCACGTAAAACTCTGTCCTGAAGTCACCGATATCATAATAAAGCGAAAGGAGTATAGTAATGAATGAAACATTCTACCGTCTGCTGCGAGTGCCAGAGTTTAGTATAGTCGGTAAGGCTGCTGCAGCGAAGACGTCCGTGTTTACAGTGCTCGTCGCGAAATAGTTCGATGCACTGCAATGGTTCGGGAATCCTAAACGTAAACGCTAGATAAGCCAAGCAAGAGATGGGCGTGTGGACGAAAAACGTACTTGCAATAATCACTCTCCTCTCTAACATAGTGAGTGCATTGCAAATCCCTTATTGTTGGTGGTTGTTGAAAATCAGCTGTTTGCTTTTGCTACTTATGCTTACCAAAACATTGCTGTGACACACATGATCCGACTATGTAGACTTTTTGTAGAATTTTAATATTACAATGTACCTGCAACTTTAACCTTTACAATGTAAAATTATTATTCGGCATCTGGTGGCGTCGAGGGTGTCTGGGCTGTTGGTTGAAACTTTAGGTTTATCCTAGGGGCCCATATGTTTTTTATGGTATCTTTTGCATACTTGTTATGTTTGTTGCAGTTTATTTTTTTAAATTATTATTTTTATTGTTTTATTGCTAAATGCTTTTGTATTAATTGTACCTTATTTTTAATTTCGCTTTTTTTTTCTTGCATTTATGTGTGTCAACATGAATGCGAATAAATGTTTTATCTATCTATCTATCTTGTAAAAAAAACCGACAAAAGACGGCATATAGTACACTCGCCAATCGCTTGAGATGGGGTCTCGTTCGGTTCATCTAGCGTAGACCCGCCTTTACTTTTCGAATGTCATATAGGGACAATCGGCAAAACATTATTTGTCTTACAATACTGTAAATGTCTATGCTGTGGTAAACAGAAAAATCTCTGGGACCACCAAACGGACATTCTGACTAGTGTTCTTTTTCCATCTGAACAAATCGGCTGAATTCCAATGTTTTTTGCTAAACAAGTTACATTGCATTTTCCGAGTAGCACACAGCAAGCTGAAGGTTCAAATGTTGTTTTGTCAATCTAAAATGATCTACAACTAACAGTTCAAGCCACGCAGTGCAATTTTGCCCGGCACACTCGCTGTCGGGTCGGAACGTCCCACCATTTCGGTTAGTCACCACTGACAGTTATTAAAGTTGCAAGCGTCTCGACGCCAGTTGGAACATATTTTTCGGAACTTGAATAGAACTTGTGTTAAGTTAACAGCGGTTGTACTGTGTCTATTAAGCCATTGGGTACCAGTTTAAGTTGACGTTTGACGGTTCTTTTGTGTATCTTGTAAGTTTGTAATAGTGTTTAAGTTACTTAGACTGTAGTTGCTTACGACTGCGCGTCTTTCCATTCTGTACAAGGCCAGAACGCAGGGGCGTATAGAATGAACGAATGAATGAATGAATGAATGAATGAATGAATGAATGAATATACTTTTATTGCACTCAAAATAAAGTATGAAAACTTAATAGATAGATAGATTGGAAATTACTTGTTCACTAAGGTCTAAAACTTCCAATTTATACTAGACTAGTACGCACATACTCGCGTATACTTCGTAGTCACATAACTAACTAGCTAAAATTCTGAGTAAGCGCGCAAAAGTTTAGATTCCAATCTATACGCGAGAAGTTGCGTGCGCTGTTTTGATTCAAATTAGAATAGAAAAAGGAAACACGACCTTGCATTAAACGTTTCGCAATTATTATTTTTTTATTTATTTGCGCATACAAAGACTTTTGACAAACAATCACGTTAATGGCATTGTATAAACCACTGAGGTTAGGTCCACAATGCTGGGTTTTACGTCAGCCTATTGCTCGCTTTAAATAAAAAAAAAGTCCAACAATAAATTGAAACTGTTGTTGACTGTCCTATATATGAACATTTTTGATTAAATGGTGGAATAGCAATTGCACAAACACAGAAAATTGACACATTTACCTAAGTCATTGAAAAAACGACTTACGTGAATTCGACTTATTGCTTGGTACATATTGCGTATTTCTAGGTTATTACTGTACTATTATAACTAGTTTAGAAGTTATGAGGGAACAGATGAACAACCATACATACATACAGGTCAAAATCATAACCCTCCTTTTTGCTTCGCCGTAGTCGGGTAAAAACATTAGTGTATGTGGCATATTTACACTTGATACTAAGTTGATGCCATCATAAAATAATGTCCTATTAATTGATACTTTGTAACAGAGATGATTGTACGAAAGTTAATGGATAATGTATGGAACAGCGATTTTAGCTCAGTGGTTCGGAACACGTCTTCGACCCAAAATGAGTCTTGGCCTCCGATACGAGATGCCGCCATTTGTCTCGATCTTGTGCAGCTTCACGTCAATCTCCTGCTTCCATATCTTGCAGGTCCGCGTTCACTACATCCTGCCAGCGATAGCGTGGACGCCCAACTGGCTGCTGGCCAGTAGGTTGTCCGAGATATGCATTTTACGCGCCGCGATCTGATTCCATTATCTCGGTATGTCCGAGCCATCGGATTCTATGTGCTTTTGTCTCTCCTAGTATGTTGGGTTCTGCCATCAGCTCTTCTACTTCAGCATTTTTCAGAATCCTGCAACTTATGGTAATAATAATAATAATAAACTTTATTGCAAAATCATTAGAACAACATGATACTTATAATCTACTTATACAAGGGATCAATTTTAAGTTTACTGCCTGAACTAGGAAAATCCTGTATCTCAGCCAAAAACGAAAATAATAAAGGACTTAATTAACAAATTAATTTTAACAATAAACATAACACTACAATAATGAAAACGCAGAGTATCTAACCTAATTCTCCAATAAATAATGTTAACTAATACAATTAAGAGCAAAACTGATGATTATGATATAAGAAACATTGGCCCCGATAACAATTTGATGACGCTAATTATTTCGTACCTACATATCTGTGTACTTAAATACGTTTACCTAGCAATACTTAATACTAAATTAACCTTACAAAGTCTATGATTACATAATAAAAACACAAGAATATATCTTGGAAAAAACTTAAAAAATATAAGTTAATTAACATAATCTAAGTTATTACGCTATTAGGAGCCTTCATAATCAATTGAACTTAGGAATCTATTTTCCGCTAATTTTCTGGCCGGACAGTCGGGGTCCCCCGTTTTATGGTTGAACGGTTTTTTGTAGATCATACAGGTGGCACATTTAGGTGGCTCAGCCTTCTTTGGGCACTCCTTCATGTCGTGTCCATCTTCTCCACAATGACCACAGATGGTGTTCTCGCCACGACATGTTTTAGCGGCATGACCGTACTGTTGGCACTTGTAACATCTTGTTACAAGGGTAAAGTCATTCAAGTGGTATAGGTCTTATGATGGTCTTGTAAATAGTGATCTTCGTACTACGACTTAGAAGCCTGGACACCAACACCTTATGAAACTTCACGATATACTAAATTAATTCAGGCTTCCGCGCTCTATTTATTAATAGATTGAATCATGCAACAACAAACAAAGCCACTGGCTGTTCTTCTCATTACGGGTACAGTCGTTATGATGTTCAAGATGAGTACATAATAATTTCGTAAACAACATTTCCCGTTACGACAGAGATAATGTACCCGTACAGGTTTTAATTACGAGATGCGTGGGGTTCATTTAGCTGGGGTATTTTACGACAATCGCGCCGCGCACGGTTAGTACTCATAACTCAGTCTCCTTGAACAATTGTGTAAATAACAACGAGATGCGTTCGCTGAGAAGATTAAACTTGAGTAAGTAGTAAAGTATCAGCCTATATACTGTCCCACTGCAAAGTAAAGGCCTCCACCATAGAAACCAAGTCATCGCTACTATGATGGGATTAGGCTTAACTCTACCTCTCTACCAGTTAACCAGTAGGTGATGCAGAAATATGTACGACGGCTAATTAAATTTATATCCATAAACATACATGTGAGTAATATATAATATGACTAAATATACATACATAATTATATAATACAATAAACCTACTTATACTACAATTTACTTATACAAAAAATCATGAAAAAAAACCAAAAACGACGACTAACCTACATTGTAAGCATTAAAGAGTTGGAACAGACACAACACACCTTACCACAGCAGTCATAAAAAAAAGGAAAAAAAAAGTTAAGTTAAATTTCTAGTGAGCGGAGAAAATGATCACGAACTGAACGCTTGAACGAAAATTTGGTGGAGGACTTTTTGATGCCACAATGCCGAGCCTATGTTTGAAAAGTTCGAAGCAAACCGTTGCTCGACCCGGGAATCGAACCCAGCACCCCAAGATCACGGCCTGGTACTTAAACCACTAGACCAACAGGGTGATAAGTAAGATAAGAGTAAGTAGTACAATGCTTAAAGTTTATCTTTTCATTACTGCCTTGATTTTTTATTTGATAAGTGATAGATAAGCCGACTGAATTAATGGATGGTGAAGTGATTGTCGCCGCCCATGACACTCGTGACTTCAAGCAAAGTCACAACTGGGCTGATAACATTTTCCCCTTCCCCCGAATGGGGTATGAGAAGACAAATATGTTAAAACTTGTTGTTTAATAGGACTTGTTTAATTCGAAAACCTTTTCAAGATATTTGTCTTTTATACCATATTTTAATATTTAGAATATTTAAAACCACCGGATCTACGAGTAGGGTATTTTCAATTAAATAGCGTTGATCTTCAACCCCAGATACATGCATTCAGGATTCTTATTCTTTGAACTTATTCACTTGGAAAAAGTAACAGATGTCGCTAGGTGTAGTATTCAAGCTTGTAAACTAACGCCATCTGTAGACATGCACCTAAAACTATACAATTGACGTTTATTTGCAGGGTGTCACCAAAACTAAGACAGCGGGCTGTCTTTATTTTATTTCACCGTAATGTTACCAGATAGTGGTTGAAAATTTCCCCGATCATTCATAAATACGCATCGAATTCAAAATGATTGAAAATTAATTAAAAATTGAGTACCTGCTAGTTTACAAAAATATTCAAATAAGTATTCCCTTGCCGTTTGTTTACCTCCTGTTACAAAATAAAAATTGAACTAAAAATATATCTTGGACTTTTTGATTACTCGTATTATTAAAAAAGCAGACTTTGAAATGTAATGTTAGAGTATCTTTATGTAACATGTATATGTTACAACATAGAGGTTGTATCTGTATATCCTGTTACAAAAAAAACTAAAATAAAAATATGTATCTAAAACCATTTTTAATGATTTTAGATCCGTATACCTCAATTCTGTGGAACGGTTTGGCTGCAAGAGTATTTCCCGAAAGCTACGACTTAGGGACCTTCAATAGAAGAACGTACTCTTTTTTTAAAAAAAAGACCGGCAACGCATTAGCAATCTCTTTGATTTCGCGGATGTTCATGGGCGGCGTTCATTACTTTGTGTCAGGTGACTCGCTTACTCCTTTGTCCGCCTCTAGCGTAAAAAAACATAGGCGAAGAAATATTACTGTAACCATTTACCTACCTTTACAAAATGTATCAGGCTTGTAGCATATAATTTTCTACTCTAGTGTGAGAGTAGTAGAGTTTTATCCCTTAAATTCCACTCGGATATCCGATACCAAGTTTTCCACAGTATTAGCTTAGTTACTTGGTTTTTAATATAAGTGTCCACGACAGCTCCGCCGACGAACTCTTGCACAGTATGGTGATGTACAGTTTGTGTATCGATTTATTGATATTTTTATGTATACATACTTGCATTTATTTATTTAACAAAAGAAAAAACACATAAGAAAATTAAAAACAATAACTGAGACCTAAGTTTAAAGTAAGTAAAAAAAAAATTTAAACAAACAAGGTCCCTGTTGCAGTGGTCCCCCAAAATGCTGGCTGCATTAGGTACCCCGCTGGATCGCGATGGAAATTCGTTGTGCGAAGTAGCCTTAGGCTCTCCCGTGACTTCGACTAAACGCTTAGTTAAGTCACGGAAGAAAGAGAGAGCGTCGGTCACCACGGGCCCAGTGTTTCAACAACGAAAGTACAAAGTGGTAGGTACCGGATAGATGCCTGTACTTTGTAGCTTTCAGTCTCTCCTTCGCGTGGCACGTCGGTCGCAGCTCCGGCACTCCTTGTAGTCCCGGGAAGATGAGACGGTGCCAGAGTGTCGACTGGTGTCGACGCAGGTGGCATCCCACACGAGAGCACGTCCCATCTTCCAAGGGATGAGAGACATTCCGTCTGGCATCTTGCCATCATCACGTGAAATGCCGTTCGGCTCCAGGCTCCGACATATTGATGGTGATAAGCAACCGACGTATAATAACGTTTAATGAGCAATACTTGTATAAATTCAAATCTGTATTATCCAAGAAAAACGCATAAAGTAAGTAAACCAGACAAAACGTAATCAAAAATTCTATTTCAACCGGAATTAAGTATCTCAATTTAAAAAATTGTGTTGTTTTTTTTCTTATCTCATTAAAAGGGATCACATGCAAAAAGCAAAATAACTGGCCATTTGCATTTGGTATTACAATAATAAGGCAGGTTTTAAGCTACTTTTTTAATTGCAAGAAGAATTTTTAAAATGTATGCAAATTGAAGAAAAAAGGTAACGTTCCGAGGAATGGCTTGTTGACGGGCTGCCAGTTTAGAAAAAAGTAATTTGACAGTAATTTAACTTTTGTGTATTTTAGTCTGTGGTCAGCAAGCGCGGGAATAGATTTAACTCGATTGTGTTTTGTTTATTATTCATCGCGCGGGGAAAATATTACGGTTGAAATATTATTTTACAAATTGTTTAAGTACCCACTTAATATTTTGGCCGTTCATTACTGCTTCCAAAATAATAATTATTTATGCTTTAGATATATGTGCCTACCAATAGTAAATAGTGGAAGCTAAAACTATTTAAAGTCTGTTCATTAAATGTTTTGACATTTATAGTAAATTACTTTTTGAAAATTTGCGTTTGGTAAAAATCTGTCGTAAGACCAAACACGCTTAAGTTGTACAAATAAGATTTACCTTTAAAAAATCTTAAAAAGACTTGTAAATACCTAGATTTAATCACCTACAAATTGACATAGGCACATATTTACTGGTATCACTATTCAATCACAAATATTTTTAAAACAATTTTGTAGAATATCCTAGAGTGAAACTAAATCCCTTTACGATTCTAAGCTAGGATTGCATACCGTGCCTACTCTAGAACACGGTGGTATTAATATTACGTTTAATCTGTAGCAATTAATTAACAGAATACGCTACCATCCATTTCATATTTTGAAATGTACTCGTATGGTCGGGGAATCTGACGCATAACCACTTTTAAACGAAAATCGCTTGCACCACAATAGATAATTGTATACGCTTAAGCAGTATGGACACTAAGGACAAACGCTCGAAATTTGCTGCTTACTTTATTTTGGTAGACAAAATTACGAAATGTGATCAATCATTTTTTTTTCAGATTTTAAAGTGATATGGGGGGGGGGGGGGGTGTTTGGCCTAGATAGTAGATAGGTTTCCTACAAGGGATTTTGTTAAAATTTACGTATCTTGCAGACCGGACCCCACGATCACGGTCCGGTACTTAAACCTCTAGACCAGCATAGGATTTTATTATGGGGGGATTAATTTCTTAAACTTACCTGCTAATGTGGAAAGGTAAGAATAATATTTTACAAAAATAAGAGGACAACCCTATACCCTAAGTATCTTTCTGTCCAAAATGGCGGAGTGTCGATACTGCTTTAGCCCTTTACCGTATTTATCTAGTGCTTGCACGCACGACAAAAATGGCGTCATTTCAAACATAAAACCATGCAAGCTGCAAGCGATCTTTACTCTTTAGGTAATCATGTGCCAAATACCTCGGTAGTATCTACGTACGTGACTGTACAATCAGTCAATATGTTTGCAGTGGCGGGTATGGACAACGTATGGGTGGAGCTGCGCGCTCCGAGGTTCGTCGTACACCGGAACAGTGCCGTGCTCCGGTGCGAACACAACGTCGATCCAAACTCTCTTGATAAGGTATGTACTTTGACCTTAGATTTAATTTGATTTGATCTAAGACTTTGACGGTAGTTTATAATCATCATCAGCCCATTTAAGTCCCCACTGCTGGGGCACGGGCCTCCCTCAATCACATGAGGGGTAATTGCCATACTCACCACGCTTGGCAGACGGGTTGGCGAGGGTTTTGATATAAATGCAGAGTTTTCCTTCTCTGGGTGCTGATGATCATGCCAGCAACTTTACCTTAGTCGCCTTTTACGACACCTCGGTAAGAGTGAGGGTGGCCTATTCTACTCTGCCGGGGACCACACGCCCTATATAGTTTATAATAATAATAATATAATAATAATTCTCACAACATCTTATACGTTGACCTGATTCCGTACTAAGTAGCTTAAGCACTTGTGTTACAGATATCAGACAACAGAGGAACACAAATATATACTTAAATACATATAATGGTGTATATAAATTATACACCGTGATACCCAATAAATTTTCCCAGGGCTAATAAAAACCAACATTTTTCTCCACAGAACATTAAAAAAAATTCGTCACCTCATACATATTGCATCGATCAGCTGATTAATTTAGTATGGAATTTTTTTTTTGGTTCAGCTGTATGTTCCTTGTTGAAAAATGTTTGTTTTCATTAGTAAATTGCACTTGAGAAGATTCTCGAGCATTCAAAATGTCACGGTTTATTTGAGTAAAAAAACTGCCTCGATGGCGCAGTGGCTGGTTCGCACTTTAAAACGACCGTCACGCTTGGGTTCCCTAGTTCGATTCCCGGGTTGGGCAAATTTGTACTTGAGTTTTTCTGTCAAGAAACTCTCAGTGTCATCCTGTTGCCTGCAGGTTGTGGTGTAGGTACACAGATTGTTGATATTGACCGTCGTAGCCAAGTCGGTAGGAAAATGTTACATATTTCAGTATAAGCATATAAGTTATGTTGAATACAGAATTCTTTTACGGTAAGAGGCGCTCATATTGTATGTTTATACCTCTCGATATCTGCATGGATTAGGTACCTACCTACATAAATTAGTAGATTAGCACTTCAATTTGATTAAGTACAATTATATCAAAGAATGCATAGACTTTTGTAACGAATATTATATGTAGATCTATTATTTTACTTCTCTTTTGAAAAAGAAATCCTTTGTTAGACAGTAAAAAAATTTCACTCGAGTTAATTTGAACGGAAAACAGTCACCGGCCACTCGAACAAAGCACCTCGCTGGCAAACGAAGCAATGCGTTACTTCATTATTACACCTTAGTAACATTCATTTAAAGTGCAATTTCCAACGCAAGTCCTCTAAGCGAATAGGTTGCACTAACTTACAATACACTTTGCTATAAGCGTGTTTTATGGCACGAAACAGGTAAGACAATAGGATCTTTGTGGAAACAGTATTAAATGGGCTATGCTTCTGCTATTACTGTGATATTTTAGAAATTGTATTTTGTTCTTGAGTCTGAGGTATACGTATTTACTAGTAACAAAAAATATTACTGCTACTCGTACACGAGTAAACAAAACTAACAGGTAAACACGCCGATTCTTGTTGAGTGTTTTTCATTTGACACAAATTAACATCTCTAAAACTGATTGATTCCATACTAAGTAGGTAGTTTAACGAAAATCAGTCTACAGAGGTAATTAATTATAACAAGATATATTAATTACGAGGGCGACACTGAAAGTTTTTGGAACTGGCCACTTATAAGACGATGATTAAAAAATCAGTTTAAATTTTGAAAATGGAACTCTTTGCCAATTTTATTGTCTGTGCATTTAATTCGATTCTCTTTTTTTTCGATTTGGCGACAAATTGAAAATAATCTTTAGCAAGTGAGCCTGAATTTAACGCAAGAAAATTTCCGTGCAATGATTTTCCATAACTTTCACAAGACGACGACAAGTGTGTGCGCAAACACAAGTGCACTTTCTATTCCCTTACCTTCATATTCTTCTGGGATATTACTGTGACACGACCAGAGAGGGATTAGGCGCAGGACCAACGCAGGGACTTAACTTGCTTTTCGAGCCACGGGAATACAAGACCGCCAACTTCCAGACTCCGGGCAGCCACTAAGAATTTCTTACCGAAAACTTAGGAACAAATTTTTATCCCGACCCGGGGATCGAACCCGGGACCTCTTATCTTGCGCAACCATCGCTTTGAAGTGCGACCCACAAACCACTGCGCCACCGAGGCAGTCATAACTATATAACGTGATATTACTCTCAGATACAGAATAAACACAAATTTTCATCGCATGAATGTTTGTCACGGGCGGGAATCAAACCCACAACACTTGGCGCACAAGACAGGGTTTGGTATTAAGTACCAATTGGTTTTATTTAAATCAATTGAAGCAAAATTGAAGGATTGCATGCCTCAAGTGGCAATGGGCAGGGCACAGAGCGAGGAGAACAGACGGCCGTTGGGGCGGAAAGGTCCTCGAGTGGAGGCCACGTACAGGAAGTCGCAGCCCGGGCAGGCCCCCCACAAGGTGGATCGACGATCTAGAGAAGATTGCGGGAATCCATTGGATGCGGGCGGCACAGGACCGATCTGTGTGGAGAACATGGGGGGGGGCTATGTACAGCAGTGGATGTCTATAGGCTGAACTGATTATGATGATGATGAATTGAAGCAAATGAGATACTTAATCATGTAAAGATATTCTGTTCTCAAAAACTTTTTCTCGTTTTAAAGATAGTCATTCTGAACATGAAATTAAGATCCACTGGTTTCCCATGCTAATATTTGTGGGAAAAAAGAGAGATGAAAGTGGGAAGTAAATCGCTCCAGTCAGTGTTCTGATGCAGAGGAAGGACGCAGTGGAAAAAACCATAATAATAGCCGCTAGAGTATCCATTAGTTGTATTTAATAAGTTTAAAAAGTATACACGGTATCTTGGTCATATGGAGACAGTTAAGCATGATATATTATTATAAACAAAGTACATAAATTAAATTCATATTAGTGTCACAATATTGTCAGTGACTGATTAGTCAAAAAGCAGGTTTTACCTACACCTCCCCATAATCAGAACACTATATGTTCATCCTGTATATAATACAATGTATGTAAAAAACGTTATATCAAAAGTACAGTCAATTTGGGTAACTTTGAATTATCTACGTTGAATGGATCGACCTTTAGATACCGTTTTAAATTGTATAGGAATTTCAAGGAATAAAATAAAAAATCTTTAAACCAGTTTTATTCAAAGTTACAAGGTAATTCAAAGTTTCCCAAATTGACTGTACCTTAACACTAGCGCCTCGTGAACTACTTAACCTAACTGTACAGAGAACACAAAAACAAATGTTACTATAAACAAAACACTAGTATAACCCTAAATTAGTTAGGCAATTGTAGTGTCTCAGCTTAGGCAGCGGTTTTGTCTGTCTGCAGTTTGGTGAGCTGATGGAATGAAAACTACATTGACTTGATTGGTGAATATGGAGTTACGAACGATATGATGTCGGATGTCAATGTGTTTCGTGCGGGCGTGATAAGTGTTATTCTTAGTGAGTTTGATGGCACTTTGATTATCGAACTGAATGGTGATGGGTAACGAAAATGAAAAGATGTCGCTGATGAGTGAACGAATGTAAATGGCTTCCTTACAGACTTCACTGAGAGATGACTCAACCTCCGTCGTGGATGTGGCCTCGGTACGCTGCTTACGGGACTCCCATGACACAGCTGAGCCACTCATTAGGAAAACGTATCCTGTATAGGATCGTCTGTCCACCAGATTACTGCCGTAATCGGCATCAGCAAATCCGATTATGTCACCGCTGCTGTTGTGGGTCAACTTTTTATTTTAGTGGCCTTTTGGTACCGAAGAACGCGTTTTGCAGCTCTACAATGTACCTCCCCATAATGTACCTTGAATTGACTTAAGGCAGACACAATGTGAGCAATATCTGGCCTTGTGCCAGAGCAAATGCAAACATTAGACTTCCAATGAGCTGCTGGTATGGAAGGTCAGGATTTTCCTCCGATGGTTCAGGTAACGTAAGCATCGTACCAGTCTCCATGGGAGTCGACACCGGGATGGCATCTGTCATTCCAAACTTATTGAGTATACGCGGTATCTTGGAAACATTGAGACAGTTAAACATGACTTATTAACAAAGTACATAAATTAAAATCAGTCAGTGTTACAATATTGCCAGTGTCTGATCAGACAAGGACCGCATCAGAAATGATGTAATCCGACAGAGAACCAGAGTCACCGACATAGCCCACCGAATTAGCAAACTGAAGTGGCAGTGGGCTGGTCATATTAGACGCAGAACTGACAGCCGTTGGAGCCGTAAAGTCCTTGAGTGGAGACCGCGACTCGGTAAGCGTAGTGTAGGACGCCCTGCGACAAGATGGGATGATGACATTCGAAGGCTGGCTGGTGTGGGCTGGATGAGAGTGGCCGAAAATCGGAAGCAGTGGCGTGCATTAGGGGAGACCTATGTCCAGCAGTGGACGAGTATGGGTTGCTGATGATGATCAGACAAAAAGCAGGTTTTACCTACACAATGTAATTGCCAGACTTGTCAAATCCTGTATCAAATGGGATGTGCGACCTGTATTAAACATGAGACTAGACATTCAGAGGAAGGAGATGTAAGCATTAAAATCAAAAGCCCCTTCGTCCCAAAGTCCACTTCAAGTTTGACCACTAAGAGAATACAGTGTTGACACTGTATTCTGGGCTTAAGCCACTGGTTATATTAAACTACAAAGTAAATGGACTTTGCTATGATACTCGCATTAATTCCCTCACCAAGATACAGTCTGCACAACTACAAGATAAACACTAGATATTATCCAACAGAACAAAGCTATTTGAGCTACACTCGCAATCTGGCTATGGTCTAAAGCGGATTATGTGTCGGAATACTAAAGCACATTCTGCTCCCAGCGGATCGTCGATACGGCTAGAAAAGTCAGTGGGACACAGAATTGAAACACCTATTGCTTACGGAATTAGAATATTTATTTTCTATGTATTCTATTTATTATCCTGGCGGAGGAGCAAGAACTGGGAGCTACAAGACCAGATGGGCGAGCCTAATATCATCGGCGAAACTAATAGCACATCGACTTCGCTGGCTCAGCCACTTCGAGAGAATGGGAGAGGTTCGTGCAGTAAAAAGAGCGTACCTGGGACGGACAAATGGTCATCCAAGGTATCGCTGGAGAGACGAGGTCCAAAATTATTTAAGTGGACTTCTGGCAGATGACTGGCAGGAGGTGGCGCAGGACCGATCTAGATGGAGACTTTATTATCGGAGGCTAAGGCTCACTTTGGGTCGCTGCGCCAACCTAGTTAGTTAGTTTAGTTTTATGTATTCTACTAGACTGCGTCCGCGGCGTTACTCACGCAGTTTCAGTCTTTATTACAAAAGTTTTATTCAATTTCAAACCCGCGCAACTACCCCTTAGGGGTTGAAAGTTCAAAAGTCACTTTTTTAAGCAAAACCCGTACTCAAACATCAATTTTAAGTTTCTTACTTTACTAATTAGCAAGCAAACCCCCATACTGCATTTTACCCCCAATAGGGGTGACCCCTTCATAGGGTGATTTTACAAAACCGTTGAAGTAAATTTGTGTTTATTTCAAATTATACGTACAAATTTTCACATCCCTAACATCAAAGACGACGGACTATCATGCAAACTTCAATCCCTTTTACCACCCTCTTAAAGGTTGAATTTACAAAAATCTTAAATCAAATTGTTTTTGATTTAAAATTAGGAGCCCAAATAATGTTTCTCAAATAAGATCCTTATATTAAAATTGCTAAACCCCCATATCTCCCCCTATTTAAACCCTTGTTAGGACTGTTTTTCAATAAACTTATGACGAGTCTTTAATTTCCAATTGTTAGTCTAAATACAAATTTTCACATTCCTAACAACAAAAGTGGCGGACTTTCACTCAAACTTCTAACCCCATTTTTACCCCCTTAAGGGTTGAATTTTTAAAAATCCCTTCTAAGTGCTCACTTCCACTATTAAAGGAATTCCCTGCCCAAATTTCAAGTAACTAGCTGAGCCAATCGTGAAAATACGCACATAGATTTGAAAAATCCGGAGGTGCAATCTTGGATTCGAACAACGTCCTCCGTACGGAAGGCGCGTTCTGAACCACTGAGCTACCATCGCTGTTAATAGTTTCCCAGTAGTAGCAAATATGCTTTCTGCTCTAATCCTTTTTTTATTCATTGATGGATGATTTATTAATAATAGAGAACAATTATATAAAATACTTTTATTTATTTATTTATTTCTGGCAAACTTTACAGCATTTCAAAGTTCATGCAAAATACTTAAACATTAAATTCTTATTAGCCAATTAAAAAGTTTGTCACATTAAAATTAATTGAACTTTACTCAAAAAAAAATACATTTTAGTTTATTGCCAGAGAAAGATCACTATTTCTCTTTTTGTGAGGCTAATTTGCCAATGTCAAGTGAAATTATTGATAACATATGTCTTTCGAGGTCAGTCAAAGTCCTAAGAATTTTCTATGTGACCCTTAATCTCATCCCTTTTTGCGTTCGGATCTTATAACCGAATACTCAATCACTTCGTAAATTTGAGCGCTGCTCCAACAAATGGTTATGTAGTTTATATTTTTATTGCAATCTTTTTGCAATTTATTCTTAAGTAAATAACACACTTAAATGGTTATCACTTCACTAAGAAAGGGATCACTATATTGAAGCAGCTGCCAAGATAACAGGCATTTGAGTATTCGTAAGTTACGTCGATAAACGAAACAATACTAATAGAAGCCACAATATCAAAAAAACAAAACATTAAACCTTATTAAAATTTACTTTCCTTTTTACCATCGGTAATTAATTTTGCCTTTTAATTTTTACCGCCTCCATTTATTAAAAATATCCAGTAAAATGTTTCCCTGTTTATTTGGGTCGCATCAGCGATCAATTTCGGCGTATTCTATTTTTACCCTCCACCCTTATTGCCTTCCATTACGGAAAGCTAACGTCTACGCCAACACAAATTTTAATTTTACTCATCAAAATGATTGAATAGATGTAATTAGTTTAATTCTCATACAAGGGCGTAGACAGATTTAAATATCTAGGCTGCATTATAACGGATACTAACACCAGGGAGCAAGAAATAGACACAAGGATCCAAAATGCCCTCCGTTGTAGTGCAGCTTTACACAAGGTCCTGGTGTCCAGGCTTCTCAGCAGACGGACAAAAATTCGTATTTACAAAACAGTAATACGCCCAATCTTAAGGTACGGCTGTGAAGCCTGGACACTAACGCTTAAGGAAGAGACCAAGCTCCTTGTGGCTGAACAAAAGATCTGGAGGGAGATTCTGGGACCTACACAAACACTGGATGGAATCTGGAGAAGGAGGAAGAACTGGGACCAACAAGACCAGGTGGGCGAGTCATATATCATTGGCGAAACTAAAGCACATCGACTTCGCTGGCTTGGCCACCTCGAGAGAATGGGAGAGGATCGTGCAATAAAAAGAGCGTACCTGGGATGGCCAAATGGTCGAAGGCCAGTTGGCAGTCCAAGGTACCGATGGAGAGACGAGGTTGAAAAGGATTTGCGGACACTTCTGGCGGATGACTGGCAGGAGGTGGCGCAAGACCGGCCTAGATGGAGACTCTTATTATCAGAGGCCAAGGCTCACTTTGGATTGCTGCGCCAACCTAGTTAGTTAGTTAGTTTAATTCAATTCAAAAATGTAAACATTAGTCAACCTAAGTTCCTATATATTTTATAGGATACTAATTAAGCAAGCTTCTTTATAATAACATTCTTCGCCTCAGAAAATATGTTACCTTCTAAATACTTATTCGGCCACCACCAACGCGAAGTATCTTAGCCACTAGTTGTCTTCTATGTAAGCCACTGCAAATATGACTCAGCATGGTTATTATTTATTAGCATCTTAATTTGTCGTATGCATCCAAATAGAGTATGGCAATCACCCCTCATGTGATTGAGGGAGGCCCGTGCCCCAGCAGTGGGGACTGAAATGGGCTAACGATGATGATCCAAATAGCAAACATCTAAAATAATATTAATATATGACACCAAAATAGTTATTATATTAGCTTTAGCTAAATTTAACGATCGATTAATGTAAAATGAGTTACATTTTGACGATGTGACAAGAATGGACAAGATAAGGAATTAGTTTATTAGAGGAAGTCAGAAAGTGGTCTCCATCATGGATAAATTGAAGGCAAATCGCTTTTTCTAGTATGGCCATGTAATGAGAAAAACATGTTACCATAAAAGTGATCAGTATAAATGTAACGGCCGTGTGGTCCCCGGCAGAGTAGAATAGGCCACCCTCACTCTTACCGAGGTGTCGTAAAAGGCGATTAAGGTAAAGCTGCTGGCATGATCATCAGCACCCAGAGAAGGAAAACTCTGCATTTATATTAAAACCCTCGCCAACCCGTCTGCCAAGCGTGGTGAGTATGGCAATTACCCCTCATATGATTGAGGGAGGCCCGTGCCCCAGCAGTGGGGACTTAAATGGGGTGACGAAAATAAATGAAGGTGGGAAAAGGACGGCCGAAAAAGAGATGGACGGATTGTGTGAAGAATGACATGATAGAAAAAGGGGTGGATGATTCGATGACGAATGACAGGGAAGTATAGAAAAGGAAGACATACTGCGCCGACCCCAGATGACCTGGGGAAAGGGCAGAAGTGTAATGGAATATTTACATTTTTTTTACTTATGTCACCAAAACTACTGAAGAAGTCATATTTATTTTGTGGGACCAGTTTAGCCTTTCAAGATTTTCTCTCACTTTGGTATTCAAATATTACACAAGAATCGAAACCTATTTCGTGATACACAAAAAAAGTGTTTAAACACCTGTCTACCCAATTTCACCCTTCAGAAACCTACATGTAACGATATGCGATAACACGACCTTTGTCTGACATCCATTTTAGTGATGTTCTGATAGTGATAATTTTGATAGTGATAATTTGAAAATTCAGAAAAATCTTACAATATATTGAATAAATAAAATTTCTATAAAAATATTACTTTTACGTGTATTTCATAAAGTCACTTTGGGAGTAATATTAAATATGAACACTGCTATGAAAATTGCATCTCAAAGAATGTTCCTACTATCGATATTGTTTATAATGAGACTATTTAAAGGTGTGCTTATTCTTTAGAAATAGTTTGTACCTATAACTTATTTTTAGCTATCGATATTATCGTCAACTGTCCATAGGATTATCGAAAGACAGTCACAACACTAATCCATTTTAGTGGTTTGAAGCCTGAAGTAGCTCTCAGTGTATGCTTGCTATCCACAGGTGGTGTTTTTCAAGAATGGTATGCGGATCATGAAGTATGTGCGGGGGCGCGATCCACCATACGAGCTTTTTAATGTTACAGGAGCCGATATCAACGTAAGTAATTTTTAATGTTTTTTTTCTAATGACGATATGACAGCGGCATCAATTTTAAGGAACCTCAACCTGTATTTAAAAAATCCAGAGACACACTAGCAGGTCAAATAATGGTTAACATCACTGCCACCCATGAGTAATAAATAAATATTTCACAACATCACTACATTGATCTGACTCCGAGATAGGTTACTCGTAGCTCAAGTATCTTTTTTTATATGAGAGGTGGCCGACGAACAGACGGATCACTTGATGGTAAGCAATTCCGCCGCCCATGGACAACGCTGCCAACCTTTTCACCTTACCCCCCATTGGGCCTCCGGTAACCACACTCACACGGCGAAACACAGCGCAGGCGCTGCTTCACGCCGGTCTTCTGTATCACTCCGGTCGAGCCGGCCCATTCATGCCTAAGCGTGGCTCTCCCACATTTATTATCTATGTTACAGAACATGACCCAACAGCGGAATTAACAATAAATTAATTTGATACTTTCTTTTATAAATACATACTTATAATACATGACATAAAAAACACCCAGAGCAATACAAACCGATATGTTCATTCACACAAATGTTTGTACTGTGCGGAGATCAAACCCGCAACCCTGGCACCAGAGGCAGCGTTCACTACTACTGATCCAAACGGGTCGTCAAAGAATAAAAACCCGCTACATCATATTATATGCTACCATTTTAACTTATTCTTTTTTTCTAAGTGTTCACTGTACAATGAAAATCAATCAAACAATCGTTGACAAGGAATCTATCTATTTTTTAATGTCTATTAGAATTGATGACATAAAGCTTTTTGTTTGCTATACCTTTTTACATTAAAAAACACTTAGATGCTAAGTGCTCTTTACTGTCCTAGCTGGTCTTTAGTGCTTAAAATGCGTCTGTACAAATACCGTGCTTTAGTGTATCCATTCATTAAAATTTATTTACATTATGGCCTTGATACAAACATTAAGCTATGTTTTTGCAGCTAACTGTATTGATAGTAAGACCCACAAGGTACTCGCTCCATTACAATGTGCCAGATATATCAATTTTACTTGAATAAGTCATTATTTTTTCCTTTTGATTGATTTATTCCTGGCTTGAGGACGCATTTAGTCATATCAGAGATAATTATGAGATTGAATAGTGACTACACATATGACACACGCACACACACACACACACACACACACCCACACACACACACACACACACACACACACCCACACACACACCACACACACACACACACACACACACACACACACACACACACACACACACACACACATGTATTTATTTATTTAATTAAAACATACCTTAAATACTATCATTACAGGTTTTAACCTAATTCAATAGCCTGGTCCGCAGCATTACTACACAAGTCAATGTTACTACATACATTTACATTAAATTATGAATTAATTACATTATTAATTTATTACATTACATTATTAATTGATAACATTTTATTATTATTTTTAACATTCTTTATTTTTACGTAGGTACTAATACATACACTATACAGTACAGACGAAGTCAGGTAGAGATACTCCCCAGTGCGAAAATAGTACTTGGCGCTCAGACATACGGACGGTCCATTAACTTCTCAAGTGATTCTTGTGCAATGTGCATTCTTAAAAAGTTTGATGACTTGATATTTCTAGACCTAAATAATAAAAGAACATTTTATTGCTGATTCTAATTTATAACGTAAATTCAGAACATACACGCCACGTGCTACGAGCGAGCGTTACGAGAACATCGTAGCATTGAGTAGCAATGTTTGTAGCTACGAACGTACGAACTTGCTACGAGGTTCATACTATTAGCTAGACTATACAGACACAATTACGTACATTTTAGTGTGTCTGGGGATTTGGTGAATATAAAGCAGTAATGGATGAATTGCTGAAGCTCGATAGAATACAAAACTTCTTCATTAGAAAAAAAATCTTATCAACAAATAACAAAGAGACGTGTCGTGTGATCGCTAAGAATAAACTCTAAACTAAATAAATAAAAAATGATTTGCGAATAAATCGGTACAGTATTTTACCTTATTACGTTTACAGAGACCTACAACCTACAGATGTTTATTTATGTATACTACAGAAACTATTTCAATATCAGTGCATTTTGACCAAAGAAAATCCACGTTTTGGTGTGATTTAGCTAATTCGACCGGATTGATACCACGACCTCACTGAAAACCAGCGTAAATCGGCGGGACGCAAAGATCGTTTTCATTCAATCATTCTAGTATATTTACCAGTATCACTTAGAATTTATACCTGTTCAGGATAACATGCTCCTACGACATAGTTTTATAATGAAATAATTAAATATTGGTCTTGATTCTTAAAATTGTTTCTGTGAAGATAGCAATGACGCGAATTCACCCTTCAATTTTCTGAAGTACATACATACCCATTTATTTAATACGCGTCGTCAGCCATGTATCTGTCATAAAAATATAATTATAATATCTGCGTCATTGGAATGTGTCACCTGATTTTGTAATCACATACTTATGGTAAATTAAGAGAAACTTTTTATTGACCTTATTGTCAAATTTATCATAATATCGTCATTTTCCATCAGGTGAGATTGTGGTCAAGCGTTAGCCTACAGTTAATAAAAAAAAAATTGTCCTCAGTTCTGTGGAACAGTTTACCTATGGGAGTATTTCCCGACGGCTACGACTTAGGGACCTTCATGAGAAGAGCGGACTCCTTTTTAAAAAGGCCGGCAAAGCATTAGCGATCTGTCTGATTGCGCGATGTTAATGGGCGGCGATGATTGCTTTCCATTAGGTGACTCGCTTGCTCATTTGTCGCCTCTAGCATAAAAATAATAATGTTTCGAGGAAAAAAATGTATAAACAAAAAAAAAATACAATGTAAAACTCTGATGGTTTTCTAATAAATAAATAAAAATAAATAAAGAGGCGCTTGCGCTTTGTTTCGCCAAATGAATCAGGGTACTGGAGACCAGATCGGGGAGGATAGTAGGTTAAAAGTTTGGCAGCGTACGTGTGACTCCACTGGTGTTGCGAGTGTCTATGTGCTCTCAGGTGATCCGTCTCCTCTTCTGCCACCTATCACATCAAAAAAATATATATTTTTGCGGACCACTTTACATCAAAGGGTTAAAGTTCTAAGGTTAATTAATCAAACAGGGCTCTATTATTCACAGTAATTAGCGGCTAACAAAAGGTACAAGATAATTAACGCAGACAACCTTGTCTTTTTGTCCCAAATAGAATTAGTATGAATTCTACTAGTAGTTTTTAATTTGATTCGAGTGTTACCAGTCAAAAACACAATTTTTACATAGACTTATGAATATTTTTATGAAAACTCGTCTTCCACTCTGGTTTTTCTCGGCCGTGGTATCACTCCGGTTGAGCCGACACAATCATGCCGAAGCGTGGCTTTCCCACGGTCGAGGTATGAGGGTGTGTAGCACCGGTAAAAACAACTGTTACTTAATTTATAATAAATTTCAAAGCATATAACCGGTAAGGAACATTTATAGCAGTGCGTTTCAAATGTTACTGAAGCCATTTGAGAAGAAAATAGCAATTGTCTATAGAATTTAAGTTGAATGTGCCGAAAATGTAATTGCCGAAAATGCCGATTTTTTTTTGAGGTGCCGTGGATGCGATATCGACCCGGTATCGTTACCGCGTTTAATACAAGACATTCGGTACAAGTTCATAGTATTGGCTAAAGCAATGAATGGGTTAAATTATGTTATTTTGCATTTAGCAGAGGAATTCCCAGACAAACACAGGAACAGAGGAACCTCTTGTATTGATGTTATAAATAAATTCAACCTTTACCTTTTGTTAAATGAATTATTGTGAAGAAAAAAGGTGAGGCGTAGTTACAACGTATTGAGTCACGTTATATAATGTCATCATCATCATCATCATCAGCCCATTTATGTCCCCACTGCTGGGGCATGGGCCTCCCTCAATCACATGATAGGTAATTGCCCTACTCACCACGCTTGGCAGACGGGTTGGCGAGGATTTTGATGTAAATGCAGAGTTTTCCTTCTCTAAGTTATATAATGTATTAAAATACAAATTTTAACAGTTCTGTAACAATAAAAAATGGATGACTAATGCCAACAAAAACAAGTACAAAACTAACATATTCAGTCATTACTT
Organism: Marasmia exigua; assembly: GCA_019059595.1. Taxonomy (NCBI): domain Eukaryota; kingdom Metazoa; phylum Arthropoda; class Insecta; order Lepidoptera; family Crambidae; genus Marasmia; species Marasmia exigua. The sequence goes on from CM032473.1 coordinate 14,616,156, forward strand.
GGGTTATAGGTATCAGAATCAAAAAACATACATACCTCAAATACATTATTATAACATTGACATGATGGCATAGTTAGGATAGTATCTGCGACCTTTGCAGCGTGAGGCCAAATGCGCTACTGGAGGTTCTACCAAACGGAATCTGGTCATCCTACTCAGCAGTCCTTTTTATTTTAATAGTTCTTTCGCTGTTCCGCGTAAAAATAAAGTAACAAGAAATGTATTATTGTGTGGTTTAGTATCGGTAGTAGAATTATTCAATTACAAGACTTCGTTTGCACTTTATTCTTTCAAAGACGAAAAAATGTTTTTCGTTGTTCAAAGACGAATCTATAAATTATCGTCAGCCAATTTAAGTACCCACTGCTGGGGCACGGGCCTCCCTCAATCACATGAGAGGTAATTGCCATACTCACCACGCTCACCACGGGTTGGCGAGGATTTTGATGTAAATGCAGAGTTTTCCTTCTCAGGGTGCTGATGATCATGCCAGCAGCTTTACCTTAGTCGCCTTTTACGACACCTCGGTAAGAGTGAGGGTGGCCTATTCTACTCTGCCGGGGACCACACGGCCTAACCTATAAATAAAAACAGTTTACTTAAACACATGAATAAATAAAACATAAATGATTGAAAATATTTTTTTGTAAATGAACCATAGGAAATCGAAGAATTGAAATAGTTGTGACTCTTGAAGTTCCAGTTTGGTTTATTTATTGAACAAAGGCACAACTTTATGAAAGCTCGAAGATAGTAACAGATTACTTTGTTCACAGATTATCCAACTTTACCCAACGTCGATTACTTTGGACAGGCTGGATTTCTCGGCGTCGGGCCCCTACGCCTGTGAAATCGCCATCGAGACGCCTATCTTCTCCAAAGTATCCAAAATACACGAGCTTAGTGTAATTGGTAAGTTCATTTATTAAGGCGAAGGGTCCCTAAAGGGTACACTAGTGACACCAATCGATTTAATTCTCTAACTAGGTACGAAACTAGGTTTACTTTTATCAATTGTGGACCGTCGGAGACTCCTCCCAAGTTCCGAATACAAAAACAGATCAAACATGCATGATTATTACTGATATTGGGTAATCAACTGGTCCAGCACATGCTGAGACACTTACCAATTGCTAACACAATACTGTAGGTACAATTTGCTAAAATGTATGTTTGAGAGCAATAAACACATGTTTATTTATTAAATAAAAATAGTATATATGTTTGCCAAGATTCCGACTGTCCGCAATGTTAAACATAGATCCAGTTTAATCATTAGTGTTCGACACCGTTCGCCTTAATAGTAGGACTGTCACGTTACTAGGGTTATTAAAATACGAGAAAGTTTTAAGATTCGCGAGTGTTTTAATATTCAAAGTAAGAGATAAGAGGGAAACACGATTTTCGCAGTATGTCGATTCACTTGTCCTCACTGCAACTTTTGCTATTCTTCATTTAAAATTAAAGTGCTCAGTATCCTTTCCTAATATTTTTAACCCCCGACGCAAAAATGACGGGGTGTTATAAGACGTGTCTGTGTGTGTGTGTGTCTGTGTGTCTGTCTAAGGCATCGTAGCTCCCGAACAAATGAACCGATTTTGAAATGTGGTCCATTCTCACAACATCTCATACATTGACCTGATTCCGTACTAAGTAGCTTAAGCACTTGTGTTACAGATATCAGACAACAGAGGAACACAAATATATACTTAAATACATATATTACACCCAGACACCGAACAAACACAAGTGTTCATCGCACGAATGTTTGTCCAGGGTGGGGATCGAACCCACAACCTTGTGGCGCAAGAGGCAGGGTCACTACCAATTGCGCCATCCGGTCAGTCATTTTGATTTTGTTTTTTTTTCTTGAAAGATATGACGAACAACCTATTTGTTGTTCCAACTGCCTCAATATAGGTATCAAATGAAAGAGCTTTAGTTATGTCGTGAGTTTTTTTTAAATTTTCAATTTAATTTTTATAATATAGGCAATATTTTTCGATTTATAAGGGCAACGAAGCTGAAAAAGCGGGAATTCTTATAAAATCTCTGCGAAATAACCTGCTCCTACATTCTAAAAAAAGTTTTTCTATTTGTAAGGTTGTAATCGCGCCGATACCCAGACACAGTTACTTCTGTCAATCTCGCATAATTTAATAAAAGGTCCGTCCAAGTGTACCTTGGGCTCCAAAGCGATTAGTTTTTTTGAAATTCATTTTTCACATGAAAAAAAACATTAAAACTTATAAAAAAGCTTTTAAAAACTACTAAGGTTTATTCTAAAGATGCAACTGAGATTTTTTTTTTATATTAATTGGCAGACGAGCAGACGGATCACCTGATGGTAAGCGATTCCGCCGCCCATGGACACCCGCAACACCAGTGGAGTCACAAGTGCGCTGCCAACCTTTTCCCCTTACCCCCCATTGGGCCTCCGGTAACCTCACTCACACGGCGAAACACAGCGTAGGCTGCTTCACGGATTTGATAAATTAAGAATTTATTAATAAAAATGTTTTTTGTTTCTTTATAGTCCGTCAAAAACACCGTCCAAAAATAAAAATCAAGCACAAAAAGCTGTCATCGAGTGACTACCTCGAGGCAACATGCCACAGCGCGCCCGCGCACCCCGCCCCGCACCTCACTTGGTTCATAAATGACATGAAGGTACGTACCTAACTATTATAGCGATTGGACTATATATAAAATGCTGGTGAGGGATGAAAGAAGAAAGAAAATACATTTATTGACCATCACAACACAGAAAAAGTAAATATGTACAATAGGCATAACACGACACGACACAGATACAAAGAGGAAAGGTGATACAAGAAGAGATGGTGGTAGTGCGTGGTGATCACCAACCTGAGTTATGTACGAATAATTCTTATATTATGAGTTCCTTTTGTAGGTTACAACTTCTGATGCTTGAAGTGAATGAACGTGAATAGTACGTCAATTCACACAACATCACCAAAAAGCTCCGTTTTTACCCGATTACGGCGAAGCAAATAGGAGGGTTATGATTTTGACCTGTATTTATGTATGCATGGTTGTTCATCTGTTCCCTCATGACTTCTAAACTAGTTATCAATATTTGAACAAATGTGGTGTCGTTAGAAGCGTCTTCATTGTCTTCTGCTTAAAGGCGACATGACGTCATGTTAAACTGCAGCGCCCTCTAGGGGATTTAGAGTAAGGCACTCAAAAAAAACTGCTTGACGATACCGTGTAGGTATCAAGTGAAGGAACTTTTTAGCACATTTCAAATATGTAATATGTAATTTTATTTACATAACTTAAAAAACGTTAAATAAAAAAAAAGTTTAAAAACTAAAACCTGACTACCAAAAAAACACGCTCTAAAAAGTACGAAACAAGAAAATTGACTCTGCTGAAATTATTATTAAAATGATTGGTACTAATACTGTTTTATTGTTTATGCAAGCCTAAATGCAAAAGGCTGCTGTTGATTAGCTATCGAAGCTAGCTGTGCTATGCGATCAACAACTGACAAGCCTATCGTGGCAAATTATAGCAATCACTTATATGGCAAACCACAATAATAAATGCTTTACCAATACTTTAAGAAACTATCCAAAAGGTACTGGTTTCCTATCGATTACCTCACTTCCGAGCTCTACGAATAAATCCAACCTCTGTATGGCGCACCCTCTACTTTCCAAACTCAGTAATTTGTATATGTTGAAACTTTCATGGTCACTAACATTAGAATAGTTGTTTACGAGATAACTACCATGTTACCTTTTTTTTTGTTACACCGTGACAATGGCGCTTGCAACAGTGCTGAAATATCTAAACCTCAAAAATAAGGTACATGGTAGAAATCTCGTAAATAACTATTGCAGTAATTTGTATTTTCTTCTCTTCTTTAACAGCAGAGCATATTCTTCTCTAATCTCCCTTCATGTTATTCCCTTCAGCCCAGACTCGGGATCCTACATTGACCACTTTTATGCGTTCCCAGATGATTTTTGCAAGATAATAAGACAAAAAAAAATACCATTCTTATACGCTTTTCGAATAAAGATGCAAAAAAAGATGACTCACATTTTTTAGTTTTCATTAAACGTTTTATTGAAATACATATTTATTTAAATATTAATTAATATGCCTGGCCGTGTGGTCCCCGGCAGAGTAGAATAGGCCACTCTCACTCTTACCGAGGTGTCGTAAAAGGCGACTAAGGTAAAGCTGCTGGCATGATCATCAGCACCCAGAGAAGGAAAACTCTGCATTTATATCAAAACCCTCGCCAACCCGTCTGCCAAGCGTGGTGAGTACGGCAATTACCCCTCATGTGATTGAGGGAGGCCCGTGCCCCAACAGTGGAGACTTAAATGGGCTGATGATGATGATGGATTAATATGCCGGAAGTGACGTAGTCCTGAGGCTCAACGTGTTGTGATGTCGGTGCTATATGTACAATAAAAAGTTTAGGTGACTGGTCATGCCATTATTTGACGTTTGGTTTTTTGGATTACCCTTCTTTTCGTGATCAACGTGAGCAAAAGCGTTATTAATTTGTCATGATGAGTGATGACGTCACAGTAGGATTTTTAGATTTTATTTTTTCTTCTTAAATATCTGTTTAAAAACTCTGAAATTATTTTTCTTAAATTTCTATGAGTCAAATCTAGAAATAGTATTTTTCATTTCGGGAAATGATTTTTGTCGTATTGTCCATTGTTTATCTTATCATCACTTAGGTATTCACATGTGATGTTTCAAACAATAAAGCCAGGCACAGCCATGAGCACATAAAGTAAACATTCATTACGAAGTCTGGCAACGAGTATAAAAATAAAAATTGGTTCGCCTATATTTAGCATGAAACTATCTATTTGCGAAGCAGGCGAGGTAATAGTCGTTTCATAAATTTTTGCGACTCGATTCTGCTCCATTATGGCAGGGAGCCTTTCATTATTTAAGAATATTCAGAGTGGCGCGCTAAAGCCTGAACGATAGTGAGGATGGCAATTTATTCTTTTTCAAATTTTTTTGCTACCATTTTTAAGGTTCCGCATCCAAAGGGAAAAATAGGATCCTATTAGTAATACCATTTCTCGGTCTGTCTTTATATTACCAAGCTGTACCTAATAGTACGGAACCTATCGTGCGCAAATCCGACTTGCACTAGGCCGGTTTCCTTATTTTCTTATAAAGGTACTACAGATCGTTCATAACCATCATCTCATCATCATCAGCCCATTTAAGTCCCCACTGCTGGGGCACGGGCCTCCCTCAATCACATGAGGGGTAATTGCCATACTCACCACGCTTGGCAGACGGGTTGGCGAGGGTTTTGATATAAATGCAGAGTTTTCCTTCTCTGGGTGCTGATGATCATGCCAGCAGTTTTACCTTAGTCGCCTTTTACGACACCTCGGTAAGAGTGAGGGTGGCCTATTCTACTCTGCCGGGGACCACACGGCCAAACCATCATCTAGTCTGATCTTTTTTTCTAGTCTGTCTTTTTATCTAGTCTGATGAAGCAAACGAGCAAGCGAGTCACCTGATGGTAAGTAATCACCGCCGCCCATGGACATCAGCCACACCAGATGGAGTGGAGATGCGTTGCCGGCCTTTTAGAAAGGTATAGTCTCCTTTTTTGAAGATCTTAATGTCGTATTGGTCTGGAAATACCGCTACGTTGTAACGTTGATTCCACGATGAGGAGGTGCGTGGCAAAAAATGTCGTGTAAAGCGCACGGTGGTGGGTCTCCACCCATTCAGATGGTATGGGTGGAATTCGCTCCGCTCCGCTGGACCAGAAACTCTATGTGAGAGTAGAGAGTAACTACAAATTTTCTTTTCGCCGCACCACTGCACTTTCTGTATGAGCCAAAGGTTGACTGGTAGAGAATGCTTCTTGGCAGTAAGTTCGCCTCATTGTAACAAAATGTGTGCAATAAAGTTTAAATAAATAAGTAAATATCTTTAAATTAAGTAAATGACACATACGCACACACCTGTTAATCTTCTATTTTTATATATCTTTTAAGTGTAGGTTGATATAAATGCTCATCATCATTTCAGCCAATATACCTACTTCTACTTAGACGTAGGCCATAGGCCTCCCCCCTAGTAAGTGAGTACAACCTGTCCTATAACATGGTCATATCTTGCAAAGTGAAACAAAAGTAGATATTATGATAATATACGGAACATGTCTTTTAATTCATTCAAACTTGAATAAATGTATCTCACATCACATGTACTTAATATGCTAAAACGTAGAGGAACAGTATAAGTAATCTCTCGGCGTGTTGTTCATCTACTCTTGTATTGATAAGGGTTGTCACTGTACTCGAGTGAGCGACGAGTAGCGTATGCGTGCGATTACAGTTCACGGATCGGCCCGCACTGCTGTGCCCCCATGCATTGCCATAGGCGCGTCGCGCACACGACAATCATGGCGGTCAGTCAGCGGCTTATTGGCGGCGGCGGCTTGGAGTCGAGGTGCGTTTTAGGATTAGTCGAAAACATCGTGAGGAAACCTGCACTTTTCGGATAGTTTCTGAAACGTGTAACTATGATTCAGTTGGTCTGGTTCCCCTGTTAAGGGGTCAAGGTCCAGGGGGAGAGTTGCGAACGTCAGACGGCAGTTGCTTCATTGTAATTACTACAATCCCCAAATCCTAAATCATGGTCCAAGCGGACCCTGGGCTTCAGAGCGACAGGTTTGGACGCTAGGATGAGGAAGGGGTGGAGCTGAGGCGCGGGCGGCTATGCTTCCTTCTCTTAGGCTTATATGACGCCAGCGTCATATTGTTGCGGCATGACTCCAGAGTCATGCCGCCGCGACTCCACGCTGTCATCAACTCGAAGCCACCCCACCTTCACCTCGCCCGTGCCGTGACTCCAGTACCTGAGCGCTAGTCATTTATTTATGTAGAAACCTTACCTAAGTAAGGTGCTCTGCTTATGCGCTGCCTCGACTCCAACCCACCTCGACTTTCGTACAGGCGATACGCCATCATACACACACACACACATTCACATAATATTATGCTAATGTGTGTGGCAGCGCCAAAGTACACGACTTTCACACGGCACCAGGCGCCAGCGGCACATTATATGAAGATAAACAACGATATACCGGCAAAGGGTGCAGAAAATACGTTAATCTATAGACTACATTATCTGGTGCCCAAAGTAGGTCAAAACATTAACCCAGCTTAGTCGTAAAATACCAAATTGTTAAACGGTTGGCATTAACAATAGTACGAGTAACTCTCCCTTCTGGTTTATTTTATGAGGGCTGCTTTATGCCACGGGATAAAGCATATTTCGTAGGTTATATTGAGCTTACATCAATTTTAACTAGTTTTGATGATATATAGTCAGAATTTCTGATTTACAGAATAAGGTTTATTTGTCGAAATAGTATAAATACTGTCCCCTTATTACAACCTTATTTTTAACCATGGGACAGCTACGCTTTTGCATTAATGGGCCGGCTCGACTGGAGCGATACCATGGCCTCACAGAAAGCCCGCGTGAAGCACCACTGTGCTTTGTTTCGATGCGTGAGTGAGAGTACCGGAGCCCGGGTCCAGGGGAAAGGAACGTTTAAAGGTAGGCAGCGCTTTTGTAACTCTACTGTTGTCGCGGTTGTTTATGGGCGGCGGCAATCGCTTACCATCAGGCAATCCGTCTGCTCATCTACCACATATCACATAAAAAAACTGCGATCTACGAATAGTTCCGGAACAAAGCTCGTTTTAGCCCCTTTAAAATTGCGTGTTGGAACGGAAGGACATGAGTTTTTAGTGCGGTAATAACTTTAGATCACGTTTTGTAATATGGCAAATAGAATAAGGACCTACCTAATGGTAACATGATTAGGTGAATACAAGTATTTGATGTTACTAAATTAAAATAACTTGAAACTAAACAAGCATTTTCAGGTAGGTTACAGTTTTATTTGTCAATCCGTTTTCTCATACTATTACGTCACAAGTACAACTTATCGCAAGATTTATCCTGTCACGTTCTAGAATGACGTGTTACCTCGCCCCCGCCAACGTCTGTCGCCCCGCAGGATGGTCGCGTACGAAGTTGTCGGACTATAGATGGCGCATTTGGTAGCGGCACAACACAGCACAAGCGCTGCTTCAGGCCGGTTTTCAGTAGACCGTGGTATCATTCCAGTCGAGCCGGCCTATTCATGCCACACCGTAGTTCTCCCACGGTAAACGTGTTAAATATGTGTGGAAACAAAAGCGGAATATAAGTTCTTATCAATGACCACACTTCGCGATTTCCCTCAGTACTCTCGTGGGCCTCACCTGCTTTATAAATAATACGAAGGTACGTTCCCATTACTTGAATATTTTATGCTAATGCAGCCAGCCAGAAGATTTCATAAATGGAGCACGTTTTATATGGAACGCCGGCTTCTGATTATCTTTTTTTGAATTATTTGACGGTGAACTTATGGTATGCTTCGTACTCAGTTATTCAATTCCGCTGTGAGTTTATGAAAACAAAATCAATATCGTGATTGTAAGCAGATTTGGATATGCCAACCAATACGGCGCTTTAGCTCACCTTGAAAATGTTCAACTACCTGGGTTCAATGATAACCATCAACGCCTCATGCGAGCCTGAAAGTAGGCGTCGCATTGCTATGGCCAAAAAGGCTTTGACACGGGGAAAATATAGAAGAACAGCCATTCGACGCAAGACTAAATTACAACTTGACTGCACCTTGGTTTTCTCAATTTTCATTTATGCTAGTGAGACCTGGACGATCAAACCACCGGACATGGACAAAATATACGCCTTCCAAATGTGGTGCTGACGTCGCTTGCTCAGGATACCCTGAACCGCATTCCGCACAAATGAATCGATCCGAAGACAATTAGGAATCATAGGACTCAGCTATAATTTGAAAACAACAATTACGATACCTTGGATATATATTATGGAAACCACCGGATTGTATAGAAAGAGTGATCCTAACCGGGAAAAGAACAGGCAAGAGACCACGTGACCATAGACCTGCCCGATGGTCCAACACTCTCATTGAGTCAGTAGACCAAATCGAAGTGATTTCAAGATTTTTTTAATTGTGGCACAGTAGATAGGTATATTGGCTCAACTTTGCTTGATGATAAGCATAAGGAGAGCTCACGTTATAATTACAACGGACGCAATGGCACGGTATCACATCCATTGGCACTGTCTTCGTGCCCGCGGGATTCTTCTTTACACTTCATTTTTTTTTCCTAATGCAGAACTAAAATTATTCTATGAGCCAAATAAAACATACTATAAGCATAATAATCTGCTTCCAACAACCAAAACAAAGCGAAGATTGTCTGTCGGTTCCAGCAGATGGTGAAACATTCTTTAAGTTCATGTGAATATGATGTGCAAAACATCGAGGAGTGAGTATGATGAATGAAGTATGAATATGCCCAAAAGGGCAGTCTAGCGCAATGGCCGATGGGTCGCACCTAAAATCGGCTGTCCTTGATGTCTCAATTTTGATACCCGATATAGTGGTAAAATATGTAGGTATTATTACCGTAGATATATATAACCTTGGAAGAACCACGCTTCGGCATGAGTGGGCCGGCTCGACCGAAGTGACCGGCACGGCCTCACAGAAAACCGGCGTGAAGCAGCACTGTGCTGTGTTTCGCTGCGTGAGTGAGGGTACCGGATCCCAATCCAGGGGAAAGAGGAGTTTAAAGGTTGGCAGCGCACTTGTGACTCCACTGGTGTCGCGGGTGTCCATGGGCGGCGGCAATCGCTTACCATCAGGTGATCCGTTTGCTCGTTTGTCACTATAAAAAAAACCAAAAAGCCATTTGTTGTGAAATTGCTGCTGTAAAATCATATAATTTTACTATCACTATTCCAGCACTAGGTAGGTGTGCGCCCTATTACTTACACACGAATTATTACCCCACAGTTCCATTTTTTATTTGGCTTCATATTTTTCCTGTTTAGTGACGTATAGTTAATTTAAAGTCAGTTATAGATGGATGACATTAATTTAAAATCAGAAACTATTAATCTTAAATACAAATAACCCTCAACACACTTTTATTTATTGTGTGAGTAATTGTTTTTCTCTGTACCTAAAAAAACAATTTTTAAAATATTTATTAAATGGTAATTAGGGGAAGGGGTGGTAAAATCCGGTACTTTTAATGACCACTCACACAAATGCAAAGCTCGGTATAGGCCTCGAAGACTGTACTCTATAATGTACTTTAAGTAAGCTCATGTAGATAATCATATTAAGAAATAAAAGCACCTTAGTGTGCAATTCCCAGTTGCGTCCATAGCCGTCCCTAGGGAGTCCAGGTACGCTTCGACCTTGAGCCGGGGTTCTTAAAGTTTGGTAGTTACAATGAAACGACTGTCGTCTGACCTTCAAAACCCTTAAACAGGGGAACTAGATCAATTGGATCATGGTTACACGTTCGGAATTACTATCTCAAATATTGTATGTGTCCATGCAGGCTTCCTGCACGTATGCACACATAATATATCTATATATCATAACCCCCCCACCCCCACCCCCCTTATAGGAAAGCGCGTACTTATCCACTGAACTACTATCTGTCTGTTCGTCTGCCATCTATCACATAAAAGCAGCAATTGGAAATGATAATTCGTCTAGGCGTGTAATTTGTTTCATACCCATGAAATTTTGGTAATCACTATAATATAATATGAAATATCAAAAGGCACCATCAGTCACGTAAAGCAACACTTAAGGGTGCTCCGTTGATCCACTAGCTCTTCAGTTTGGTATTTATGAATTGTGATGTATTTTGAACATTAATCAGAAAGATACAATAGTATTTTTTTTAATAAAAACGGTACAGAGCATAAAAGTTGCGGCTAACAAGGGTCAGACTCAGCATATGCTGCCACTCCCGCAAGCAACAGATGCAGCGCTGTTTTTCAGGCGGAGCTTGAGTGACGCAATGTTACTTACGAGTACCTACTACACTTCCGTCGGGCTAGGAAGAGATCGATCGATCGATCGTGTTATGGGAAACAGTGACTCAACATGTATTCTTAAGGAGACGGGTTCCCTAACTAGCGACGCTAATCGATTCAAATTGTTACCTACTAAATCGGATGTATTTTAAATAATCTCCATGCTCCAGTCTGAAAGCAAACATTTATACTATTTATTTAATAATTGTGCACTACTTTTGATCTGTTTTTGAACTCGAAATTTGCATTAACGCTATAAGTGGCCATTTTTAGCGGTGACAATTCAAATTTCGAGTATAAAAACAGACCAAAAGAAGTATAATTATTAAATAAATACGTAGTATGAATGCATTCCGAGAGGCTGGAGCATGGAAATTGTAAAAAGATATCCGGTTTACTTGCTAACAATGTAAATTGGCGTCGCTGTTGTGCCCTACCCGTCACCTTAAGGGTGATCCCACATGACCGACAATCGGTGACCAATTTTTGTATAAAAGAAAAATATAACGTACTGATAACAAAAGGGCAACGCACACGACCTACAAAAAGATGGTGAGAAATTGTATGAAAAATCGACCAAAGTTTTGTAGGTCCGATAATTGATCCGATAAAAAGTCGTGCGGGGTCATCGTAAGGGACGAACGTAGAAATCGGGACTATCTATACTGATCTGCGCATTGGATGACTACTGACGAGCTATGAAGGTAATGATCGCTTGCAAACCATGAGTACAGTGCTATAGGAAATAGTGGTCCGACATGCACTCTTAAGGGTCAACATTAACCCTCATTAACTAAAACTTTCTTCCTCGTAGTAAGCAAAAAAATATTTTACTGTACTGTAGTTTGTAGTGTAGTGAAGGAAGCCATTATTTGCTTAGAACTTGTGTAAAGATCTGGAGGAGTAGCTATTTACTTCTCAAAGCGACTAAGTTTTAAGACGGTAGGAAATTCATAAAAAATAATGATTACAGTAATGATGGTTCAGATAAATAGCATAAAAAGCACCCATAAATATTTGGAGTACTGATATCACCAAGTGAACTATAAAAACAAAGTTATTTGACGAGTAACTACTTATAGAATAAACCCCTGAAAAGACTGAAAAGAAGAAAATAAGCCTTTTTTATATGACCTTATTTACTCATAGTTAAACGAAAAGTACTTACCTATACTTATTTAATTTTAATCGACTCAAAATTAAATCAATGTCGTTTGTAATAAATCTAAATTCTCACAACATCTCATACGTTGACCTGATTCCATACTAAGTAGCTTAAGCACTTGTGTTACAGATATCAGACAACAGAGGAACACAAATATATACTTAAACACATATATTACACCCAGACACCGAACAAACACAAGTGTTCATCGCACGAATGTTTGTCCAGGGTGGGGATCGAACCCACGACCTTTGGCGTAAGAGGCAGGGCCACTACCAATGGACAACATTTCAAATTTTTAACATGTCCATATTGTTTTTTTATATGAAAGTAGACATAAAATGAACAGACCCATATTTTTTCTTTTTTCAAAATCTGTCCATTTTAATGCATAAAATAATTATTGAAATTCTTTTTATTCTAAATAGACGTAAGCGCCAAATGACGTCATCGGACGGCTGAATACAGCGATATTCCTTTGCTTATCATTGTTTTAATAAAAAAAAGGTACTAATGTCAAAAGTAAATAATACTAGTGTCAACATTGTCAACGTCATTCATACATTCAACGTTGACAAGTTGTCTTTTTTTTTGACAGTTACATGTCATGAGTTTGGCATTACGTAAATTTAAAACTATAATGTGCTAAGCAAAGAAATATTTTACATTCTGCCGTCCGATGACGTCATCTTACGTTTTTTAGTTTTTCATTTTTTTCTCAGTAAATAAGCAATATAAAAAATGAATAAATATATATTCGAGCAGCGAAAAAGTAAACAAAGAATTGGTTTTTTTTTTGTTTCAGAGCTTAGCAATTTTGAAATGTTGTCCATTGCGCCGTCCGGTCAGTTATAACTGATCTACTCATCCCATTACAAAGTTTAATTATTATTAATCTTACGTTATCAATTCTTAAACTAATTTAAGTTCCTTTACTTATTTAATTTTGTGTCGTTTGATCCTTGACCTTATAGGCGCCTAAATAAACCTGAGTTTATGAGAACTATTATGTTGAAAAACGTACAGTGATTTCTCAGAGAAATAACAGAGCACTTTGTTAAAACATGTGTCCCTTAAGATGATACGTCTGATCAACTCATCCTATTTCGAAAATAGAGGCCTAATAAATAGCTAAACTACTCTTAAACCTCTCAACTTAATAAGTAACGGATCAACTACTTAATGTGCCTTCCGATACTGGTAATAAATGTCACTAAACGAGGTCGGAACGGATACGCATCCAACCGTACCGTACGTTACTTAAAGTTAACTAAGTAGAGGTATATAAGTAATAGCTACCCTACCCTAACTGTCACTAAGTCACGAACTTATCGCTATTGGAACTTTGTGTAGTCAACTCTATTTAACTATTGAATGCTCAATGACTCGTATGCTCCTTCATGCTAATGAGAATATTTGATGTAGGTATGTACTGTTTGTTTGTAAGTATCTTTTCATAGTTTGAATTTGTCGACATGTCGAAGTAATGGATCCCAGGTCAGTGTGTGTGAACTCAGTTGAATCACCCACCACAACACTGCATACACTTTCGGTTTACAATCTAGCGAATGTTATTTGAGTTTGTTACTGATTAGTAAGAGTACCTACTATAACATAGTATATGTATTTTAAATTATTTAAAATCGCACTTGGGACGGCCGAAGGCGGAACTGGTCGTAGGCTAGTTGGTCGTCCAAGGAATCACTGGAAAGATGGGGTCAATAAGAATTTGCGCAAATGACTGACTGGTCAGAGGTGGCGCAGGGCCAACCTAGATGGAAGCTCTTACTATCATAGGCTTACTTTGGGTCGCGAAAACCTAGTTAGCTATTTAAAATCTGTTTTACTAAAAAGGTGTAGTGTGTTCATTTCACGTTACACCTTTTTAGTAGAATATGACTGACTGACCGAATGGCGCAATTGGTAGTGACCCTGCCTCTTACGCCAAAGGTCGTGGGTTCGATCCCCACCCTGGACAAACATTCGTGCGATGAACACTTGTGTTTGTTCGGTGTCTGGGTGTAATATATGTATTGAAGTATATATTTGTGTTCCTCTGTTGTCTGATATCTGTAACACAAGTGCTTAAGCTACTTAGTACGGAATCAGGTCAATGTATGAGATGTTGTTATATATATATATATACTAGCTTTTGCCCGCGACTTCGTCTGCGTTCACACAATATCTTTATAAATTATAGCCTATGTGTTATTCTGATCTATAAGCTACATTACTGTAAAGTTTCATTAAAATCCGTTTAGTAGTTTTTGCGTGAAAGAGGAACAAACATCCATACATCCATCCAAACAAACTTTCGCCTTTATAATATCTGATATCTGTCTGATATCTGTAACACAAGTGCTTAAGCTACTTAGTACGGAATCAGGTCAATGTATGAGATGTTAACAAAGAACTTAGACGTGCTAAAATAGTTCTGGAACCATTTGGTTTATTATATGTAAATATTTTTATGACGTAATCTTTTCAAATCTTAAAGTAAAATAACGTAACCAAATTGTAAATAAGACCTTAATAATCCTATGATTTTCATTAGAAAAGTACAACAAAAGTGAGAACCCGATTACCCGAGTAGAGAAATATGATTACGATCATATTTCTCTACTCACAGAGTATGTGACATGAAGAACGCTTTTACAAAATGTCGACATATTTTGTAAAATAGTTTTCCTGTTGGTGTACCAAGGTGATTGTTACATGTCTTTCAGATTACAAAATATTACAGAATTGTGTTAAAAAGTCGATAAACATGTTTCATTTATCCAGTAACTCAAACCAAAATAAGGTAGTTTCTTATATTGAAAAACTTGACTTATTTCGATCCCTTTGATTGTTAAGGTGTTTTTGAAAACCATTATTATTATGAAAAGTTGAATATGTTCTTTTGTATCATCCTTATAAGAACAAGTTAAGACTGCCCGACTAGATGGCGCACGTACTATTCACAGACTTCCAATCTTGCCATGTACGTACATATTATTTATTCTCTTACATAGTACGGTCAGCATCAAAAGTAGCTTAACACTTTAGTACCATGTCGAAGTAACATTTTTTACGAATCCCATGGAAACTGCCTATAATAGGCAGAACAGTTACTTAGACATGGTACTAAAGTGTTAAGCTACTTTTGATGCCGACTGTACGTTACTTTCTATCCGCGCGTTCCTCGTTTTTAATCCGGACAGTTAAGAAATGATACGCCTAAGATCCTAATTCGCATCGTCGCTTTCTATCCGGACCGATTGTGGTCGAGGGTAAGCATATAAAAAAAGTAAAGTAAAGTATCAGCCTATAAACTGTCCCATTGCAAGGCAAAGGCCTCCATCATAGAAAATAAGTTTCGCTACTATGACGGGATTAGGCTTTATCACCACGCTTGCCAAATGCGGATTGGTGATCACAAACCCAAGCTTTGTTCGAAAATTTCGAAACACACTCTTTGCTCGACCCGGGAATCGAACCCAGGACCCCGAGATTACGGCCCGGTACTTAAACCACTAGACCAATAGGGCGTTCAACAAAGAATAAGTAAAAAATGATAATTATGCTTGGTTTTCTTTACCCAGGTGGACGAACGCCTCACCATCCCCCACGGCGCTGTATACGTGCACCGACACCACCACGGCATGCCGCTCTCCATCAACAACTCCTCGCTCCACTTCCCGCTGACCAGGTTGCAGCTGTACCCCAACCAGACGGTGTACATCACCTGCCTCAGCACCATCCCCAGCTTTGTCAGCAGCGACGAGGGCTACGCTGATGTCCAGAAACACACTGTCACTGGTAAGCGAAAATATTTTTTTAAGGTTTGGGTACAGACAGCCACACATCAATGTATACGTTTGTAATTAAGTATCGCCATAATAGGTCATCGCTAGGTCAATTGAAAAAATTCGATAGATTGTAATAACATGATAAGTAAGTACGAGAATATGACTTTCTATACCCTCTTTTTGTGAGAGACACCTTACTAATGTCAAGTGGAATATATGTTTGTAGTTGATTATAGAAGTCAGTCAAATGCTCAGTCACTCAATAAAACTCTGGCGTTATATTTTTTATGGATCTAGGAATTCTTCCGGAACCTTTTTGTTAATATCGCTTTGTGGGGTTTAGCTAATTTATTTACCTTGTATTTGCATCAGCCAGCTCAATTTCAGTTCTACCGACAGAATGGCAAACATTCTTAAGGACTTTTTCGACTGATTTTTTTCCATCGATTTTTAACTTAGAAACATCAGTGTAGTTATTAATATGAAAAAAATATATGTTTAGGGATGAGTTCAGGGTAACTTTACGAGCATGTGCTAGATCTACGTTTAGTTTTAAATATAATTCAAAAGTTAATTTCGTTATATGACTTCAGCGTTTTAGCTCCTAATAATCTCGTCCGATCGTTTTAAAAATAAAGGCAAATCAGTTCGGAATATCTCCCCTCCACTTGAATAAAGGTCCACCGCCGAGTCGCCGAATTCAATTATTAACTAAACGATACGATCCCTAAACTCTCTTTTTAATAAACAGGCTGTTTATTAAAACTCCGTGAACCCGAAATAACTTCAGTGTTCCTCAAGTGACACTGGAAATTTAATTTGAGTGGAAAAATTATAATATCCAATCCACTTGAACGTAGGTCTGTTAAGATATAATCTTACGCGCGGAATCTTTTAAGTCATGAGATGATAAGATTATTTTTGAAAGTATTTTTATTTTCTTTTTTCGACGGATGACGGGATTCTGTGTTTGGCCACTACACCTTAGCCACTACTCTATCGACAACATGTTTATATTATTTTTGAGTGGAAACATTACAAAATTGAATTCACTTAAAATCTAACTTACTTGAGCTCAGCTAAATGAATTCAATGAAAACAATCGTCTTCTTCGGTTCTCTGAAACAAAATTTTCTTTTTTCTTTCTTACTGATTTATCCTAGGAATTGAGCGGAAAATTTTCTAATTCATAGGAGTTTAATTAAATGAGCTGACTGTTCTTGGGAACCGCAATCAGAGACGTCAAATTAACTTTGATGTTTACTGAAGAAAAAATATTGACACTTATTGTAATACGCATAAGAACTTTCCATAATTAAGTTAATGAACATCTAGCTTCAATAGGGTATTTGACTAAGCTTGAGATTTTACAAAATATAAATATTTTATCAAAATATAGGTAAATATGTGCGAATAGCAAAAATTCTCAATTAAAAATATAACGTCTAGCCGGTTTTATGGTCATTCAAAGATTCATGGGCAAGTCCATTTTCAAAGTATGAAATTTTTTAAAAATAATTATACCATTGAAAAATCCATATAATTTACACCAACTATTATAATGAAACCATTGACATACACGAAACTTTTGATATAGCTACCATACAAAATTCAAATGAAATGCATACAAAATACTGTCGTGTGACGTCACATCTCTGTAGCCATTTGTATGGAGCGTTTTGGGTTTACCCAAAATAATGTGATTTTAAAGTTATGATATCTCAGGTAGTTTAAATGAGAATCAAGTAATTTTTTCAACGATGTTTTTATCATTGAGAGGTCTTTTGATTACACAAATGAAAAAAAAAATAGTCAAATACCGTTGCGGCAATAACCGATTGAGTAATATTTGTATGAGATACTTGAGTCGCAAAACTTTACTTGACTCCGAGAATAATAGATTGCTTAATTATGTTTATTCTTCCAGTGAACGTGGTACGGATTGAGCCCCCGCCGACGCAACTGCCGGTAAAGATCGTCAGTCCCGAGATGAACTCGTCTTGGCAAGTCCAAGTTAATATACTCATGTTAGTGTTATTGTCTGTGTGCCATTTTAGCTTCTAATTCTTTGATTCTAAATGAATGGTATAGATGCCGATATTAATACATATATGAAAGAAAATCAAGTGACAAAATTATACCGTCAATTTGTTTTTATATTTCCTATTTTTTAATCATACCTACAAATAAATCAGAAAAAATGTTATGAACACCGCTTTGTTCAGTTTTTTAATGAAAGTGACGTGGTATTTTTTATTTCGCCCTGTGAACTCTTTATTTAATTTAGGTGTCACTGTGTATTTTTGTACAATTACATAAAGCTGTAATGGTGGAAATCCGATATAACTATTATGTTTCATTAAAATAATAATTCGATGTTGAGATTGAAATGCGAAAAAAAATTTTTATTCGATAAATAAATAAAATATTCGTTACTACGAAAAAAAAGAAAAGTAAAGTGTACAATTTCATTTGTCTGGGGTCTTTTTATTTTTTGTACACATTCTCACTTCCGTGATGTCATACTGACATAACGAGTTCTTTTTTCTGATCACACGTGCCTACAATATGCGTAGATTGATGTTCACGTCTTACATATCCCAACCCGACACAATTTATGAGAGTGACTGTACAAAAAATGAGATTGGCTCCTGTGTCGACACTGGCACACTCTAGCGGCCATTATTTAGTAAATATAGTTTATTTGTTTCTCCAAACGGTAAAAAGAATTCAGGTTGTAAAAAAATAGTGATATTCATTTAGTCAAATAATTATTGCTTAACTCGCTTGAAGTTTTAAAACATTATTTATTTTTATTTGAATCAAAACTTTTCTAAATTTTGTTTGGTTGGTTTGGTTTGATTGTCGTTCTTTACTACTTAGATCTGTGTGTAAAATTTGTACGTACCTAATACATAAGTTAAATAATATAATTTGTTTTTAATTCAGTTGGAAATATAGTATATGTTAGAAACAGAATACATATTTCAGTAGGTTAATTAGAGATAACACAACTCGATATAATAATGCAAACTTAAGTTTATTTAGGACTTTTCAACAAATAAAGAAGAAAACTTTGCATTAGCATGAAAAATGTAACAGATCAGTGAAAAATTAAATTTTTTATGTCCGCATATTCAGATGTGCTTCACGCTTCTTCAGTACATCCTTTGTACATTGACATTTTACTTATGTACGCGCAAATAAGAGACTGAATTAGGAAATTAGGGATTTTTATGACCCAATGTAACAACCATGTAACCAATGCTAGGTGACCCTGTCCATTGTAGAGTTAATTGAGGCCAAAGCCGATACTTTAAGATACGGACAATTTGATTCAATATCATCTTCTTTGATCATTTTAAACGAGTTGAGACTAATTCAACAAAAAAGTGTACATATTTTTTGACAGTCACGGTAAGTACTCACTTGACTTACATATTATATGTGTAACGCTCTTATAAACTAGTAATTGAATAATAAAAGAATCAATCGTTATAAATAGTAAAAGTATATTTTATTTTGATCAAAGTACAGTACATGAGTATTGACACATAGTATTATATTTTAAATATATACTTTCCTTTTTAAGCTTAACGTTAGAAATAATCGCACGTTAAAAACAATTTATGAAATTAAATTATTAAATTCATCGACAGTTATGTTTCCGAAAATATATCGTCAGAAGTAATAAAATGTACAGTCAAACCCGCAGTCGTTTGCCAGATATCGACGAAATGTCAGACATTACAACATGTGGCATCGACATAAACATTTTGTGGCCGCCGCCAGAGGGTTAGCGTTGCACAAATCCAGATCGCACACAGTGCAGGCAGGGAATGATACACGCCAGCCAAAAACCAATCCAAGCAATTCAAAAATGTTTAGGAGCAATCGTGTAACAAAACATATCATGATTAGGAGTGAGTATTTGTAAACAATTTATAAATGTTGTGCGTTGGAGAGGTTATCGTGACGAAAATATGTTTGGATGGAAATTGAAATATTTGTAAAATAAATATATTTTTAAAATTCACGTCCGTGTTTTTGTGTATTGGGCAACCGCGGACCTATCGGGCGAGGGTTATAAGAACGCAAAGTATAGACTATCGTCGGTTCTAAAACTAATAAGAAAAAGTAGGTAAGCTACTAAATGGATTGTTTTATTTTTATTGCTTCGAATTACGGAGTATGTGTGAAGCTTAAAGCGTATCTTAGATAGATAAAGTAACTACTAGTAAATATGTGTGTTAATAATGACGGATAAATGTATATGTATCTCAGAGTCATAATTATGATTTAGAGATGGCCTATAGCGTAGCTGTATTTCATTTTCTCTTATCTGCTTTCTTTACTTAGAGTGCCACGAAGGGGCTGGAAAAACATTTTAGATAGCACCGACATGGGAGATGAGGTTCCTTTGTAGATAACTTGAACGCATAATCGAATTCCACAGCAGGAACTGCACGGAATTTGACGTTACTATCTAGAGTACAGGCTTGTATGTTTGTTTACGACATGTACATACAACCGTGTAACGTTGTCTTTCACAAAAAAAACAGAGAGAACCATATCTATAATTTTAACGTTTGTATTGATGTATAGGCGGCTTCTTTCTAATATGAAATCACTTCTATTATTATTTTGTTTTGGCTAATAAAAGCTACTTCCTAACATTTAATTATTTTTCTACCCATGGCCTAAATTTTGTAAAATATAGCTTTTCTATTAATAAACGCGGTAGAACTATAACTATTGACATAATAATGTGAAAACTAGATAGGAAATTCTATACTCACTTGTGTGCATATCAGTAAATTTAATCTCCCTCGAATGGAAAAATGTTTATACGTCATTCTTCAGATTGTAAAATTAGAGCATTTTAATGAATATTCAGATGTATACAAATTACGTGTAAATAGTATAATGAGGTATGACGCATTTAGAATGCTTTCTTTTATTATTAAATACTGATGCCAGTGTTCGTGTAATATAGAATAATAAACATGAAATCGAAAGTATCCCTAGATTTTGTCGTATTAATGTTTAGAAAATTGAAATTTATTTTATACAAAATATATAACACATGCCTAGATGTATCTACCAGTAATAGTTTGGGTATAATATAAATATAATTTAATATAAATGTAATGCTTAATTTGCTCTGTTTTGCAATTTGAAGATTTAGTAATTACATAGAGTAGATTAAATGTAGTGAGCATTATATTAAATTGTATTAAAATTTGAACTGCATAATTGAAAATAATTTTACTACTGTATTTTCTATATTGACAAAGAAATTCATGCAGGCTATCGATGTCTTCCTAATTGCTATACACTCTTTATATAAACTTTAAGTCTTATTGTAAGTTAGATTTTATAACGTCATAGATGATAACAACATCTGTCAATGTGAAAATTAAAATTTCTTTGTTTCCTTATGCGTTCAGAAATATGTATTAACGCATAGGTAATAATGACATGGAAATGTTCCTTGCACAAAGGAAATATTATAGTTATGGCTGCGTATTTATATTACATTAATACTTTTAGAAATGACTGTTTTATGTTGCTTATAGATTGGTTGTCAAATTTGTCAATTAAGTGTAAATTTTATACATAATATAATGAACTGTGCATACTCAAAATACTTTTATATATTTATCTAAATGGTGTTAACATTTTGTTAAATTTATTTTAAACTAGTCATGACTTCCGTCATGGAGCGGTAATAGAATCTTCCTGTTAACTTAAAACAAAATCTATAATATTCAACACATGATTTCCCGTTAAAAATTAAATGTAAATAATTATATTTTTATTTAAATATTAAAAACCAATTGCTGTTAGAAATGTGACCATGGAGGAAGACAAGAAATTAAAAAAAAACTTCCCAGTAGTAATTTACTTATTTTTAACAAAATTGCATAATCATTTTTATATAAACTAGGAAAATTATGAGTATCAATAAAACTATTATATAATAATAATCCTCCAACCGATTACGGCTACGGCGGCCAATCTCAACGATCAGCCACGTACGCAGGATATATTATAGTGCTCAAGTGTGTGCGCAAACACAAGTGCACTCTCTATTCCCTTACCCTCATATTCCGATGGGACACTACTGTGACACGACCAGAGCGGGATTGGGCGCAGGACCAACGGCTTAACGTGCTTTTCGAGGCACGGGGGTACAAGACCGCCAATTTCCAGACTCCGGGCTGCCACTAAGAATTTCTTACCGAAAACTTAGGTACAAATTTTTTGGCCCGTCCCGGGGATCGAACCCGGGACCTCTTGCGCAGCCGTCGCTTTAAAGTGCGACCCACTAACCACTGCGCCACCGAGGCAGTCTAAACTATTATATACGTTTGTGGTCTACGTATAAGGGATTTTATTTTTGTTGAATCATATTATATAAAAAATACCAATATTAAACAAGGTCACAGTATACAACTTACATAAAAAGTACCACACTTCTCATTTTGGGCCTAAGTAAATTATCGAATCTAACAGTTTCATGCTTCTTTTAAATCACTGTAAATACGAGCAATATTTTTTTTAATTTTTTAAGTACTTTATTGCAAACTTTATATAATAGGCAAAGACAAGAGCCGTGCTCTACCAGTCAACATAATATTTCTAAGAAACATTTTATAACTCTTAATTTTTTTTTAATTTATGATGTCGATCGCTGTTTATCTTTTAAGTACCTACTTATAATAAAATGTCCATATCAGTATGTATAAATATATCATGTTGTACGTACGCTTTCATACGCTTTGGGGTCTGTTCAAACACTATAATATTTTTATAGTTATCTTTTTTAAGGGCCAATTCGATCAATCTTAATCCGATATTCTTATTTCTTATTTTTCTTTTAGCTTCAGTTTATTGATTTCCTTATCTTATATTAAGTTCAAAATTTGTCGTACCTACCTACATCAACAATTTTACAATTTGATCCCACACAATTATTTTTTAATAGGTAAAAAGCTGCTCTAAAATTATTATATTATTTAGAACGTGCTTTCCGCTAAATTCATAAATCACCCTCAACCTTGATCATTAGTTGAATATAATATATTCAACGTGCAGCAGTGGACGAGTGTGGGTTGCTGATGATGATGATGATGATGAATATATTCAACTGATGATTAAGCAAATAATAAAAAAATACATATTATCATTTTCTTAGGCCCTAATGAAATCTTATTATTATGTCAAATAACTATAATATTTACCTACTTATAAATTACATAAATAAGTTGGCAGTAGTTATGAATAAATGTTTATATTATTATTAAAAAAACTGTGTGTTACAATTACGCAGTCATGCTGAGTTGTATGAAATGTCTAATATTTACAAGATGTGAAATTTTATCTCTTTATAATATAAATGTATTACACGTTCAATTTACACATGACTATTGAGCTTTTTATTTCAACTTCCTATATCTATGTACAACTTCGTGAGAAAATCAGTTTATTGAAGTGTCAATTTCTTTCAAGTTGCTTGTAAAAGTTTAATCTTCCAACTTTCTGAATTTATGAAGTCTTTATTCCATTTTTTTAATTTTTTTTTATAACTATTCAACTATTCACATAAAGCTCCTCACTTTAGATCGAAATAGACTTTAAGTAAAAAAAAATTAGAAATTAAGTAACCAAAAAACGAAAAATATTAATGGTACCTACCTACTAAATAGAGTACACCGACTTTTAAAACAATTTAAATTAAATATTCAAACAACTCTGAAGTCAGCCTATTTACTGTCCCACTGCATGGCAAATATTTTCATCATAGAAGTCATCTCATAACTACTGATGTGAATAAGCTTAATTTAAGGCTTAATTTAACGTTGTATGAAGAACATTCTTATACCAAAAAAATGTACGAAATTTGTTCGAAATTGTATGCAATATATAAAAAAATGCACATTAAAGTATTGTGGGATTGGTGATCGGTAGATGCATGCCAAGGAACGTGTATGAGTACGACGTTTGAATTAGAATGACGTGCGAGAGAGAGAGAGGGAGATGACAGACGACGAATGGCGGACGACGATAAAAGACGTTGATTGACTAAGAAGATTAATTGTTAATATAGTATTACTTATTCCCCTTGGATTTATTCAGAACCCCATCCCACAATTTTGGGGGCTCGTCCGGGATGGATCAAAGATAAAGCAAGGAAGAATAAGGTGTGAAAAGAAGAAAAGACGACGAAGACGAAATAAAGAGGAAAAAAAAGACGATCGGGATAGAAAAGACGGACGACGGGAACATGTTGGGTGATGATAGCGCTGAACATGCGCTATTTCACGTGTCCCATCAGAGGTTTAGCGGTATTGGAGCAGACGTAAGAAGATGGCTCGAAATGTTGGAAGCATGCGGAAGAAAAGAAGGTTGGGCGAATCGTCGCTTGATGCTTATAGTGAAACGTGCTCTAACGGGGACTGCAGCATTGGCGGTGCGATGCGAAGAGCCCAGCACCTACCAAGACTTGAAAAGGTTTTTAATAGAGGAGTTTGGCAGTGATGTGCGTGAAAACGATGTTTGTGAGAGTGAACGATGTGACTTTTATGACGATGAAGATGATAGTGAATACGACGAGGATGATGAAAGTGAGTACGGGGAAGATGATGAGAGTGATCACGGTGAAGATGATGAGAGTATGTGTAGCAAGTACGGCGAGGACGTGGATGTTGGCGCATGTTTGCGCGAGGTGCCGAGAGAGTGTGTAAATAAAGAGCAGGAGTTGAAAGCTGAGTTGCGTGAGGAGCTGGAAGAGTGCATGGATTTGGAGCTGAAGCAGCAGGAGGAGATCCAGTTTGGCATTCGACGGGTTCATAACGTTACGATGATTATTGACGTTGACGATGTGACGTTGCTAACGAGTGACATTAACAGCAATCATGATGGCGGAAAAAAGAAATGTTCCACAGGAGTTCTGACCATAGAGACCCAAGGAAGTTTGAAGTCTATGGGCGATGTCAAGATGCCAAAACTGACGATGTCAACAAAAAGGGGTAACATCCAAGAAGACGGATTAGAAAACATTGACGAAGTTGCGGAAAACAATCCGAATACGCGAAAGTCGATTATTGTTTTCGATGCTGAGAAGACGGCGAGGACAAAGAAAAAAGGCATGCTCAAATTGAGAAAATATCGCATTTTTTGGAGACGCGGAGTTAAATTTAAGGGATTGGCAGTAAAAGAAGAAGTCCTCAAAAATTATAAGAAGAGGAAGAAGTTTTGATGAGTAGTTTTTGATTGTGTTTTTTTAAGAAGGGTTTATTTTTAAGATGTTTTAGTTTTTGTGAAGTTGTAAATAGTTAGATAAGATGTGTGGAAGACGTATGAGAGCAGTATGAGGGCATACTGAAAGTAGGATGGCCGAGTGTGGGATTGGTGATCGGTAGATGCATGCCAAGGAACGTGTATGAGTTCGACGTTTGAATTAGAATGACGTGCGAGAGAGAGAGAGGGAGATGACAGACGACGAATGGTGGACGACGATAAAAGACGTTGATTGACTAAGAAGATTAATTGTTAATATAGTATTACTTATTAAAGTCCTTGGATTTATTCAGAACCCCATCCCACAGTATTAAGAGAAAACAACAACATGTAGGAAGTATGTACTTCCTAGCGGGCGATATTTACTTTTGCAATATTTCATACAATAATAACAAGCCATAAATTTAGCAAGCTATAAAGTCGGTGCGCTCCACTCTGAAAATCTAGTACTAAAAGTGTTTGATCTGGGGTCTATTCTGTGTTCTGCCCAAATGTGAAAGTTAAAAAATAATAAAGTCATATGAGAAACAATAAAGGTAATTTAAAAAATAATGAAGGTAAGTTAAATAATAAAAAAGGTTAGTGAAAAAATAACAAAGGTAAGTTAAGAAATAATAAAGGTTAGGGAAAAAATAATGAAGGTAAGTTCCAATTGTGCATGCTGCTTGAGAAAGAATTAGTTTGAAAATATGTAATTAACTTAAAACTATACGTTCTATCGGAAAGAAAAATCTGAAAGTCTCGAACTTACGTAGAACTAGGGCAACGCCAATCCAACTATCCACTACTAAATATCTGTAAATAAGAAAAAATTAATAATAATATTTTGGACGTATACCATACTACATACACTTAGGAAATAATAACAAAGCTTATTTGGTTTATGTAAGTTTTACTATTCTATGCGCAAGCAAGATTAAGTCGTATCATGTTTATATTCAGACAACCACAAAACTGGGCAGTAACTCCAGACCAGGTTATGAGAAATTGTTACGATTTGTTTGTTTAAGTAATGTAATAATACACATAGTTGTGACAGTCGGTGTCATATCATACTCACTGTTAATTAGACAACTGTGTTTTAACAAAAAAGTTTCACAGTCAATTAAGTAGAATAAAATTACTAGACGAAATATTAGATCAGTGCGGCCGCAAAAAAAGAAACGTACTTCACCATCGCATGACGCGGGCTGACTTTCCGATCGCATCGCTGTCCGTTAGAGGACCCCTTCGTTTGCCCTCCACACGACGTGGCGTGATGCTATGTTCTGTTTTGACAGAGCTACAGAGGTGAGCGCCATTACCCACTGAGCGCCATTCCCCCCGCTTACCCTACTGCAAATCATGTATTGTTAACAACAACCTACCTTTTAATTTATGTTATTAACATTCCGTCGTCTTATTGCAAGAACTCATTTTTTACAAATATCATCAAGTAGGTTCAAAGTTTAAAGAGTCGTTCCATTGTAGGTACGAGTAAGACGAGTAGATAGATAGATAGATACACTTTATTGCACAAAATTTACAAATCTTAGCCTATGTTATTATACTAAAACAATTTAGGCGGTCTTATCGCTAATAGCGATCTTCCAGACAACCTCAGGGTAGAGGAAAAGTGTAGCAAATTAAGAAAAGGGGTAAGGCAGTGCAAGTCAGAAAAGAGAAAAAAAAGACATTGTATAAATACGAGTATGTTATATACATACATACATTATATTAAATAAATATATACTAGCTATAAATACTAATATATACTAGTACATTACAAAACAAATAAACATACATACTAACAGTTTATTGGATTGATAGATACGTAACCAGGGAAATAGGAGACAATGAAAGGAACTACAAAGGCTTAGAAAGATAAGATATGATGTTTAACTCGGGACTTGAAAATAGAGAGGGATTCGGATTGCCGGATGGAGTAGTTCAGTAATAATCCATATGAAATTACTATTTTTTTAATACAGTAGGAACAAAGACAAAAAAACTTTGATCTATAGTACACACTATATGATTATTTGTAAATGTAGTTCTTGCAATAAGCCGACGCGTTTTATCTCCTTTGCAACAAAATTAATGCAAGAAAAAAGGGCCAATAGGACTTTCAATTTATTCAAGGACGCGTAGGAACTATTAAGTAAAAGAGAACCAAATTGAAAATCATATTTTATTCAGCACAAAAAGGGGTTAGAAGATAGCGCCAAAAAAAAAGAGATGGGCTTACTTTAAACGGTGATGTAGGGACGACGTAAATTTTCAATGTCGATATGTTGTAGTCACTTGTATGAAGCTCATGTCACACGGAATCTTCGTGCAACTTACCGACTTATTCGACACGACCTGCAAACCTTTAAGAAAAGAGCGTACTTAATTTTAAGGCCGCCAGCGCACCAGTGACTTCTTTGACGTGGCAAGTGTCCATGGGCGGCGGTAATCGCTTACCATCAGGTGATACGTCTGCTCATCTGCCCCCTGTATCATAAAAAAAACTTCTAAATCCGAATGGCAAAATCTCTCAAAGAAAGCATGTTTTCTCAGAGTACAAAGGTACACACAGAAACTCGTAGGTATCTAGCTGACATTAATACCGAAGAGTTCGTTGACCTATGCATTAGCTATAAAACGTATAGTGTTTCTTCCGCACAAGTTTCCTGTAATCTGTCTCTGTTATGTTATTCGGCATGAATGGGCCAGCTCAAACGGAGTGATACCACGGCCTCAAAGAAAACAGCCGCGAAGCAGCACTGTGCTGTGTTTCACTGCGTGAGTGAGGGCCTCTGCTAGGCCCTATCCGGGGGAAAGGGGGTTGGGAGCGCACTTGTGACTTCACTGTTGTCGCGGGTGTCCATTGGCGGTGGCAATCGCTTACCATCAGGTGATCCGTCTGCTCATCTGCAACCTATCACAAAAAAAAACTTGCCGCGAACGATACTGAGAACACTGTAAGCGAGCAGTACATAAGTGTGTATATGCAACATCATGTTTACACGCTTCAGATAGTTTCTGAAACGTGTAACCATGATTCAGTTGGTCTGGTTCCCCTGTTAAAGGGTTGCGAAGGTCAGAAGGCAGTCGCTTCATTGTAATTACCACACTACCCAAATCTAGAATATTGGTCCAAGCGTACCCATGGCTCCAGAACGATAGCTTTAAACGCAACTGGGAATTACACGCTACGATGTGGATGTGTTTACTTTGCGTCAACACTTTCCTTTATCCCCTTCAATATTTGATATAAAAAATAGTTTTCCCCATATTTTGAATAAGGTGGAGTTAATCGGATTAACTCTGAGGCGTTCTGTTCGCGCAATACCTGCAAGTCATGCACACATGCATGATTTAGATTGCGGGCATGAACTAGCGGTGGACGGGGCGGGGCGGCGACCAGCGCGAAATATCAAACATATGAATAACTATGCAAATGTTCACGGACATCACTAGCGCGGCTTTCAAGAAGGCGCGCGCCCGCGTCTTCTATGTGAATGACCAAGTCGTCGAGCATTCTCATTATGGGCAGTTGATAAAGCGCTTATGCACTTTGACACTTGTTTTTTTTTGGTTTCCCAGGGGGAAAGCCACTGCCCGCTGGCCAACGTCGTCGCCGATAGTCCACCGCACCTAAAACACATCCGTCTTCTTAGCGAGATAATGACTAGTGTGGGGTTCTCCTCTGGGTTCGACCTCTGCTAACCAGAAAAAGTCTAGAGGCATATCCACTAAAACCCTCTGGGGCTTCTCCTTCAATGCCCACGCTGGTACTGGATCCGCTGAATTCGGTAGATTCATCAGATTGTCAGATTCGCATGGAGAGATCGTCGCACCAAGTCTCCCACTTGCGTTAAGTAAGTTAGACAATTAAATTATGAAAGTATTTGTTGAAATTGGCTATTACGGCCGAAATAGCTATAAAACTTTCTATATCAGGAAAAAGGCGCAAGTAAGAGGCGAGATTGTTTTTTTATGCGCGGAGACAGAATGATAGCCTGTAAATAGAAAATATCCTGGGAAATGACATACTGCACGAAATTTGCAATTTATTCGCAGGGCAAAGTCGTATACCCACACCCGGCGAGTCTGAAACAGCACGACGCGACGGCATCATTATTACACCGGAATCCTCACAAAATTCAAACGTGAGTGTAGTAAAGTTGTAACCCGGCGACCTCCAGAGATCGTCCCGGCAGATTTGAAGTGATATAAACACTCGTATTTTGTTACGGGATTTGCTCTATAGGATAACCATGTGGATCAGTCAAGCGAACGTGGGCAAATTGGGACCTTTGTTTTTATCCTCGGGCTCAGCGGAGGAAATCTTGTTACCTACATATACTGTTATGACTTGTTTGTATTCTGTGCAGATGCTTTTTCATGTTTGATGGCGTAATCACGTTAGGATACAGCTGGTCAGTCGTAAAGAGGCTCTTACGCAACGTTTCATCGTTGCTAGGTAAGACTTTATCTACCTACAGGTATACAAGTCGTGCTATTGATCTGTATGATTACATCTCTATAGTTAGTTAATAGATCTATATGATTACATCTCTCTCATTCTTGAGTTGTAAATGTGCCGTGTGGTCCCCGGGAGAGTAGAATAGGCCACCCTCACTGTTACCGAGGTGTCGTAAAAGGCGATTAAAGTAAAGCTGCTGGCATGATCATCAGCACCCAGAGAAGGAAAACTCTGCATTTATATCAAAGCCCTCGCCAACCCGTCTGCCAAGCGTGGTGAGTATGGCAATTACCCCTCACGTGATTGAGGGAGGCCCGTGCCCCAGCAGTGGGGACTTAAATGGTCTGACGATGATGACGATGAAATGTGTAATTAACTTGGGTTTTTTTAAGTTTTACATGTTTTGATGATGGCAACTCAGTGGTCCAGAACGCATCTTCTTCGTTCAAATTCAAACATGCACCTTAGGATTTTTCAATCTATGTGCGCATTTCTATCATTACCTCGGTGGTAAAGGAAAACCGCGTAAGGAAACCTGGACGTTTCGGATAATTTCTGTAACGTGTAACTATGATTCAGTTGGTCTGGTTCCCCTGTGAAGAGTTGCGATGGTCAGGCGGCAGTGGGATCCCTTTAATTGGCATAATGTGTTTTGTCCTAAAATGGATTGGCATAATTAAATTGGCATAATTTATTTAGAATAATATTAATTTGGCCGAATTTGGTTTTAGCATAATATGTACTGTGGCATAATTATTATTTAGCATAATTAATTTATGCATTTTTTTTTGGCACAATTTTTATAGGCATTAATGGTTGTTTGAATGTGAAAAATAAAAAAGTAAGTATTTCCTATATTATATAGAGCACAAGTAGGTTTAGGTGCACTCGTAAGCCGCCTTTAAATGACTTAGGGTTAATTATTTTATGTTTAATCATGTTTATGCTTATTGCATTTATGCTAAAATTTTTATGCTTCTTGACAATGAACCGACGGCATGCAGTCGCTTCATTGTAATTACCAGACTTTCCATATCCTGATTCATAGTCTAAATGTACTTCGGGCTCTAGAGCGACAGCTTTGGACGCAACCAAGAATTACACGCTAAGATGGGAATGAGAAGGAGATGTTTTGATGACCACAAACAACACACTCAATATCAATTGAAGGATTTTGACGGACTATAGTAGCCTGATGTGTCAAATTGTATTGGTTGTTTTCTTTTTTTCCCTTTTTTTTTGCTACCCCTCGGCTGTTGTATTTATATAAGTTTGTCAATGTTTTTAAAATCGGTAATTGGCTGTAAGTAGTATATAAATTTTAAATAGTATAATTTAAGAGCTGTAGATTTTGAAAAACAATAAATAAATAAGATTAAAGATAAAGATCGATGGTAACTAAATTGGTAACAACGGCCGCCTTCCTAACAGGAGTTGCAGGTTCGAATCTGAGCTTGCATCTCTGGATGAAAAGTTTGTGCGTATTTCTACCATTCGCTTGGTGGTGAGGGAAAACGTTGTGAGAAAAACCTGCACGTTTCGGATAGCTTCTCAATTGTTGAGATAATTATTCTGAATTCGTAATCATGATTATCAGATTACGATCTTAATGTTGCGTGGATGGACTGTTTGTTTACCTACTATTTTATCTGGATTATGATTTTACAGGCGGATATTATTGTTTTGTCAAATAATTATACATACATGAATGTAAATAAATAAAATAAAATGCATGATATTATTAAATAACAACTTTAAACAATGGACAACATTTCATATTTTTAACATGTCCATATTGTTTTTTTATATGAAAATAGACATAAAATGAACAGACCCATATTTTTTCTTTTTTCAAAATTTGGCCATTTTCATGCATAAAATAATTATTAAAATTCTTTATATTCTAAATAGACATAAGCGCCAAATGACGTCATCGGACGGCTGAATACAGCGATATTCCTTTGCTTATCATTGTTTTAATAAAAATAAGGTACTACTGTCAAAGGTAAATAATACTAGTGTCAACATTGTCAACGTCATTCATTTATTCAACGTTGACAAGTTGTCTTTTTTTTGACAGTTGCATGTCATGAGTCTGGCATTTCGCAAATTTAAAACTGTAATATGCTAAGCAAAGAAATATTTTACATTCTGCCGTCCGATGACGTCATCTTACGTTTTTTAGTTTTTAATTTTTTTCTCAGTAAATAAGCAATATAAAAAATTTATAAATATATATTCGCGCAGCGGAAAAGTAAATAAAGAAATGGTATTTTTTGTTTCAGAGCTTAGCAATTTTGAAATGTGGTCCATTATGCTTATTAGGCTAAGTCGTCCCGGGGGTGGAGCGCTGGTGACCTGTAACACGGGTCTCTCACGAGACCTACCTCAGGCACCAGTCTCTCACACAAGGTACGATAATTAATAGCATTCGTTCACTATTGTATAACATCATAAAAATGTAACCTATTGTGAGAGAAAATAAAGCATTTATTTATTTATTTATTCTATTGTTTATGACTAAAACAGTTGCTTTGCTAGTTGTGGTTGTCTAATATAAAAAAAAAAGTTCCAGTTGGTCGGGTCTTGTGCTAATAGTTTAGATCTTGCGTTGATAGATCAGTCAGTCTACTACACAGTCTGTTGATACGGGCAGAAAATAAGAAACTATCACTTACTTTACATTTAGGCTGATATTACATACCTAGTTATAAACTAATAGATAAGCATGTCACAGGTCCATTTATCAAGCAGAATGGACGTGACTGAAATATTAATCATGTTGCTAGCTCTCTCAGAGTACAAGATAAACTCTTCCCTCCTAGAACATTCTCACACCAGGACACTACGTGAAGAAGCTAACATGTTATAGTCCAAGCGTCACTTTAATGTCTCATCTTAGTATCCCAATAAGCATCCGTAGTGACTTACCCATGGATCATGATCCAGAATTTGAGAAGAACGCTGTCCTAACTAGAATCTTTAATACTTATAATATGATGGTTTCGGGGGTTGACCCCATTATTTGTCATAATAAGAAATCGTTCAAAGAATCTGTCAGGAAAGTAATATGGTAGTGAATAGTTTAAGTATAAGCTTTGTAACTAGTCACCATTGATTTATTTCAACTGGTGCGTTTAATGGTTCTAGTTGCTGTGTATGCGTGTATGTTTAATTGTGTTCTGTTCTCTGTGTTACGGTCTCAAATTATTAGTTTTTTTTTTACCACTCTTTATTTTAGTACCTAGTTATTTCATGTAATGTCAATACTACTTAAATTTATCACTCTACTCTTAAGTATAATGTAGATTAATGTTTTGGCCTAATTTATCTTTATATAATGTAACAATTTGTGCTTGTATTTTGTAAATGGCTGTTGTTATTCCTAAATAAATAAATAAAAAAAAAGTCTGGTTACAATGAAGCGGCTGTCGTCTAACTTTCACACACCTTGAATAGGGGAACTATAATAAGAAGAAGAATTAATGAACCAATGAATGAATAAATATAACATTTATTTTAGAATAGTTTATTTGTTTTTCTGTTCAAAAGCAAATAAATGTGTACAGAAAACGATGTTATAATAAAATTTACATAATCACCCATCCAGCCATTGACAAATAGCATGCAAACATAATTTTACAATTTTGAAATATACCTAAATACTAACATTTGAAATAACCCTTATTTTTCATTGATTTTAAATTTTCTGTTGTTCCTGTTATTTAAAAATTCTTTCACAGAGTATAAAGTGCGAGCAGTCGCTCGCACTTTATACTCTGCAGCCACTTGCAGTGATGTTTTGAATTGATTAAAGTCCAGATCTTTAATTTGTTGAATAATCTTATTAAAATTTTTTTTGGACACGAGTACTATTTGGTTTAAAATTGAGGACGAATTGTTTCTAGTACCTATTTTAAGGATATAGGTCATTAGCTTGTGTTAAGTAGATAGATAGATAGATAGATATTCTTTATTGCACAAAAATAAAATACAAGCATGATACGACAACAGCAACAGACAGTACAATAAGGCGGTCTTATCGCTTGTAGCGATTTCTTCCAGACAACCTTTGGTTAGAGGAAAGAAATATCGTATTCGTAATATGGGAAGGCAGTGCAAAGTAGTTTAACAAATGAAATTGAGAATGGCAGAAATATACATATTTCTGCTAAAGTAAAGCTGCTAAAGTAGTTGGGGTTTTTTTACTAAATTTGTAATATCCAACACCAGACCAACTAGACCATGATAAAACGTTGAGATCAATTAGAAATCTCAGCAATTAAAGGACTATCCGAAACGTGCAGGTTTCGGTGTTTTCCTTCATCACTGAGCTAATCGTAGATATAGGCACATAGATTTGAAAAATTTAGAAGTAGATGCTCGGATTTGCCACGACCGTACTGGGAGAGCTACCATTGCTCTTGTGTTTCAGAATCCCAGTGCCAGAGGTCCCAAGTCCCTTTTTAACGAGCCCGGACTTGTCGGCCCCGCTCATTAGTGGGTAAGCATCTTTGTTTTCAAATTTAATGGCAACATTTCTCGCTTCAATGTTAACTCGCTCTTGTTTCGTGCAACTGCTAAGAAGTTCTCGCTAGAATCTTATTCAGCCTTAGGCTAGAAAGTAATGAATAAAGTTAAAGTTGGTTCAAATATATGATAGACGGATATTATAATTAATATTAATAATAATTCTCACATCTCATACATTGACCTGATTCCGTACTAAGTAGCTTAACCACTTGTGTTACAGATATCAGACAACAGAGGAACACAAATATATACTTAAATACATATATTACGACCTTTAGCGTGAGAGGCAGGGTCAATACCAATTGTGCCATCCGGTCAGTCAATTGAGCATGCATTTAATAATTTTACCACATACATACCCACTCTCACTCTCACACATACATCATACTAAGGTAACGTAATCATCATAATTTATTCCTATTCCATATTCAATTTCTTAGTATTACCGGGTGGTGGAAGCCTGATGACCTGTACAACAGGTATGTAAATACCTATCACGGGCGTCAGTCTCACATCATCATCATCATCATCAGCCATTTAAGTCCCCACTGCTGGGGCACGGGCCTCCCTCAATCACATGAGGGGTAATTGCCATACTCACCACGCTTGGCAGACGGGTTGGCGAGGGTTTTGATGTAACTGCAGAGTTTTCCTTCTCTGGGTGCTGATGATCATGCCCGCAACTTTACCTTAGTCGCCTTTTACGACACCTCGGTAAGAGTGAGGGTGGCCTATTCTACTCTGCCGGGACCACACGGCGGTCAGTCTCACAAACCACATATACTGTTTGTACTAAAAATGCCAATGTCACTTAAATTGTAATCATGTGTTTTGTGATGAGAAAATAAAGAAAGATTATTATTATTAATTTTATTTTTCTGACAATAGAAATAGCGTTGCCGGCAAGTTAGAGAGGTAAGAGGCCAAGAGGACGGAGTCAAAGAAGATGGATAGACCAGGTGTCTGAAAGCGCAGCGCTACACCGCGCAGAAGACCGTAACATGAAAGTTTAAAAAAAAAATTAAAAATTCAAAATTACTTTATTTGCATAGGCTTATACACAGCTCTAACAAATCGTCATACATGAAAAATATAAATTATAGCTATGTATATTATACATGTAATTAAACATATATGTCGATACAAAAAAATATACTACGAAATGAATAAATAGAATGTGATTCTACCACCGGAATCGGAAAGATGATTCTGACGAGAAGATCCGGCAAGAAACTCGCCAGTAACTCTTTTTAATCGCCAAAATGTTTGTAAGTACAGTATCATGGGTGTAGGCGAACAGTTTATCATTTCCACAAATTCTTGTCATTTAAGTAATCATTAACTGTATAATAGGCTTTAGCCATTAAATAATTTTTAACATGTGTTTTAAATTTAGGCATTGGTGAATCGAAAAGCTTTTGTGGTAACTTATTAAATATTTTTATACTCATTCCTACACATCATCATCATCATCATCATCAGCCCATTTAAGTCCCCACTGCTGGGGCACGGGCCTCCCTCAATCACATGAGGGGTAATTGCCATACTCACCACGCTTGGCAGACGGGTTGGCGAGGGTTTTGATATAAATGCAGAGTTTTCCTTCTCTGGGTGCTGATGATCATGCCAGCAACTTTACCTTAGCCGCCTTTTACGACACCTCGGTAAGAGTGAGGGTGGCCTATTCTACTCTGCCGGGACCACACGGCGTAGGCGAAATATATCCTCTGATTAAGAAGGTTCTTAAATAAAAATTTGCCTGAAAGAATGCCATGTGTCCCAAGCAAAATGGAGGCCCAAAAGTCACAAGCGCATAATTAAAGATAGCTGGCGATTGGTCCCAACCCCCTGCAAAAGAAGAGGCTGGATCGATTTACTTTTTCAACAGACAACATACTTTTTTAACGAGTTTAAGGGCTCAATAAAAATAATGAAAAATATCTTAACTTCGAAAATGGATGAGCTGAAGATTTTCTTTAAGTTCGTAAGTACCAGTAAAGTTGTACATATTAAGAATACAGAGCTCTCATGAGGTTACTCCAAAGTTTATGTGATGAATTATTCATGGTTCCTCTTATTACTTCCCTGAGTTACGTTAATGTAATGTAAGTTAGTACATACATGTAAGTACTTGTCAGTGCCCTGTTATTTGTAATGAATGATAGATACGTAAATGTTTCTGATAATTTGTTAGTAGGTACTAGAGCTTCTCAAGGGAATTGCGACTCTACCTTCATTGGTATAATGATTAATATTCGTTGTTCGTAACCCGATATTTAACTAGTTTTGTTTATGTTTTTCTTTAGTGGGTATTATTCAACGGTCAAACTTTGCTGCTGTATTGCTATAAGTAAGCTATGCAGGAGCATATTATGCAATAGATCCATAGAGTTATAACCCAGACGCTGATGAGGAAACCCTGGGTTTACCTACCTACTCTATGGCATGAATATTGAACGCGGTAAAACAAGTACATTGTAGTTTTGTGGTACTTAGGTACTGCTTGACTTTTTGACTGCGTTACAAAAGCTGTGGTCACGAGTAGACTGGAGCCTTGAGACGGACCAGCTTGAGAATCTACCTACAATATACTCAAAAGACACACTAAGTTTTTCTTACCAGGTCATCATCATCTTTCAGCGAATAGACGTCCACTACTGGACATGGCTTCCCCAATATTTTTTACACAGATTGGTCCTGTGCCGCCTGCATCCGAGAGATTTCCGCGACCTTCACCTGATCGTCGGTCCACCTTGTGGGATCCTGCCACGGCTGCGACTTCCTGTACGTGGCCTCCACTGTCATCTACGTCTGTTCTCCTTGCAATTTGTCCTGTCCATTGACACTTGAGGCATGCAATCCTCTCTCTCTCTTTTTATCACGTAATTCCCCGTATTTATTGTGCAGATTGTAAAACAAGCCTTAGTTCCTCTGAGGTGGTTTGATTATCGCCACAATAGCAACCGGTACCGACATTGCGGTCCCACAAACAGACTGTTACTGTGGTCTTACAATAAGCCACAAGTACCCTTTATTAGTACGACGGGAACCACACACAGAACAAAAAAATAAGGAAGATGTGCTAAGATGGCACGGTTCGTGAAATCGTTGTTCTCTATTCTCTTGAAGGGTTAAAAAGATCGACCGGTAAAGAGAGCATAAGTACATCGGACGTCCAACTTGTTGGACGACCTAGGTATCGCTGGAGGAATCGCTTGGGCTGCAGATCGACGATTGATCGGCGGTGACCCAGAACAGAGAAGAATGGTGACTTGTGTCGGAGGCCAAGATCCACTACGGGTCGGTGAGCCATCAGAGTAAGTAAATATGGCGTCTCATTAACGTGTTAACTATTAGTCTCACCTCTAAAAGTAATTCGCGTCCAACGCAGTCGTTTTGGAGTCAGAATATTTTATGTATCTAGTCTTGTTACAATGAAGCGACTGTTGTCTGACCTTCAAAACCCTTTAACAGGGGAGTCAGACCAACTGGACCAATGAGAATACATTCAGAATATTTTTCTCAACAATTGTAAAACAATCCGAAACGTAAAGATATACCTGAAACTATCGGTAACAGAACTCGCACCATAAGAGAGCGCAATTTTCCTCTTTCAATTAACATATTGAGAGCGCTATGCAAATCAACCGACAGTGTTATTTTGATCGGACTCCGAGGTCACGCGGCCCGGGGTGTTTCGGTTCCGCTCCAGCTATCACAAAGTAAACCTTGTTACGCCAAAGTTATGGACTTGTTTACATACAAAATGGATACAACGGGTGATCTGGGCGTCGAGCCAACCGTGCCGCAGGGTGCCCATCATGTGAGTAGGAGAGTCCTAAATTCATAATAACAATTCCTTCAATAGTTGTAAACTGACCTGATTCCGTACTGGGCTTCTGTTACGGGTATATAATAAAGGACAACAGAATATTTACAATTACAAACACCGAATAAACACAGCTGTTCATCGCAGTTATATTTTTCCAAGATGTTCAACAGGACCTTTGGGCTATGTGGTAGGCTCACTGCCAAATGCAAGTTTAGGTATTTGACCACTGCAGAACATAGTCTCCTCCAATTTTCTCTCATCATTTTTCTTACGGTCGATCTTCCTGAACATCTACCTCAGCCAAATGGGGCCTTGATTCCGTTAATACAGATAAAGGGTTCGATCAAGTCTAATAATAATAACCGAAATAATCATTTCAGCCAATAGCACAGAGTAGGGCACATAGACCGTGACAAAGCTAATCCAAAACACATGCGCGATGTAATCCATACCCAGCACCATCTATTGGTTTAGAGTGAAACTAATATTCGGAAAGGAAGTGAGTACGGGTCACAAGTACCTGATACTTTTCAAAATATATACAAAACGTTTATTAACTATTCTAGATTTACTTATTTTATCTACGCCTCATCATCATTTCAGCCAATAGACGTCCACAGCTGGACATAGGTCTCTCCAAATGCTCTTCACACAGATCGGTCCTGTGCTGTCCGCATCCAATGGATTCCCGCAAGCTTCACCAGACCTTCGGTCCACCTTGTGGGGGGCCTGCCATGGCTCCGACTTCCTGTACGTGGCCTCCGCTTGACGACCTTTCCGCCCCAACGGCCGTCTGTTCTCCTCGATTTGTGCCCTGCCCATTACTACTTGAGACGTGAAATCCTTTGGGCTATGTCTGTGACCTAAGTTCTCCTGCGGATCTCATCAAATCTGATACGATCACGCAGAGAGATTCCGAGCACAGCCCTCTCCATTGCTCTCTGGATGACTTTGAGGTTCCTCAATCGGCACATTGTAATCGTCCACATTTCACGCATTAAAGACTTTGGTCTTGAGACACTGCGCCTAATCTACCTTACATACGCCTAATCAAACGTAAATCAAATCCGAATAATCCTCATAGTTTGATTGAATGCCGTCCTCAATTGAGTTTCAATAATATTACGTCAAGGATTATTGGGATAAGCCTAGCGATTTTCCTTGTTCACTGATTACATCTGGACAGCGTTTCTCAAAGCTCGGTACGCGTGTTGCGATATTCAGTTTTATTACTCTGCCGTGATAGTGAATGTACACACACAAAGCGTATGAAGTGTGATATACCAGAACTGATACAAACACCTCGATTGATAAATTGTAAATACATAAAGAATTAGAATTTCTAAATTCCAAATTAATAGTAAAAATAAGGTCCATACAAAATACTTATGAATTTTAAACATGAATTAGCTAATACTATCCTGGTATGTATTCATTTCTACAATTTAAAAGCAAAATATTTTTTTTATGTCACAGGTGGCAGACGAGCAGACGGATCACCTGATCACCACCAGGGACACCCGCGACACCAGTGGAGTCACAAGTGCGCTGCCTACCTTTAAACCCCCCCTTCTTCCTGATTGTCGAAAGTAATTGAAATTTTAGCTGAGCTACGTAGGGTCATCTGTTTGAGGAACTCTGGCAGGAATATCCGCCGTGGAGACAAATGATGGCGGTCCTAGGGACGCGACCAACAGGTGGGGTGTATAGACTTCTTGTAAATGTATCAGGAATTTAAGGTGTATATTATTGCCATGGCTCGGAAATCGGGTCGTGTGATTTAGTGATTATTACGAACGATAGTGAATTTGAAAGCTATATTAATCTCAGTGGATAAGAACGTTCGCCTTTTAACGGGAAGTCGGGAAAGGGGGGATTAAAGGTTGGCAGTGTACCTACCTGTGACTCCACTCGTGTCGATGCCCATAGATACCCCTATGGGCGGCGGCAATCGGTTACTATCAGGCAATTCGTCTGCTCGTCTGCCACCTATCACTTAAAAAAAAGTCGTCTGTTCAAATCCGCACATGAAAAATACCATCTCTTTCCCGTTTCGGATAGTTTTTCAAAGCATGGATATCTACAATTATTGATATAATGATTCTGAATATGTAACCATATCCTTTTTTTTTTTAATATAATGGCTGCTACTGTGTCTTTCGACACATCTAAAATTCTGCCAATGTCGAGATAGTCCTTTCTCTTTATCATGATATCGGTGACAGCAGGTTCCGTTAGGTGAAATATGTATAGATTTTGACATTTGTCAACCATATCATGCAAAAGCGAAAGGAGTATAGTTGAACCGTTTTGTACGGGATTGCTACCATGTACTTTATTTTTGAGTATCCATTCGGCACGGTTGCAAGCGCCAAGGTTACACCGTATTCTAATGTTAGTCACCATAAAAGTTTAAAACATTATATATTCTAGTTGGTCTGGTTCCTCTATCTAAGAGACGACAGACGCTTCTTTGTAACAGCCAAGACTTGCCAGATTCTGGATTCAAGCGTAACCCTGGCTCCAAAGTATTATAAATACTTACTCGGACAAGGCGTTTTTTGGTAGGTAAAGCAAAGTGGTTTGTTTCTTATTGTTAGCCTTTACTGTCCCACTGCAGGGCAAAAACTTCTCTACCCTCCTTCCAACGTTTTCCGTCATGAGCCACAGTCGTCCAGTCTTTTAGGTGGGCACCGAATTCGTCCCTCCAGCGTTTTCTCGGCCTGCCGCGTGATCTTATGATAAGATAATTTCGAAATAATTTCGGGCATCCATTCTGTGATGAATTTCGCCTAAAAATCTAATACAATATCTGGGATTGGCCAGCTTGAATGCTTTAGTAAAAATAACTTGAGGTAAAATCAACATAATTTACATCCATTGAAACAAAAATAATCTTGAGCTCTGCTTCA
Source organism: Marasmia exigua (assembly GCA_019059595.1). Taxonomy (NCBI): domain Eukaryota; kingdom Metazoa; phylum Arthropoda; class Insecta; order Lepidoptera; family Crambidae; genus Marasmia; species Marasmia exigua. The sequence continues at coordinate 14,657,143 of CM032473.1, forward strand.
AAGTTTACCTGCTAAGAATATCTAAGTATTCCGATTACGGCTACAGTGGCTAATCTCAAAGATCAGCCACATACGCAGGATTTATTATAGTGCTCAAGTGTGAGCGCAAACATAAGTTCACTCTCTATTCCCTTACCCTCATATTCCGATGGGACACCAGCGTGACATGACCAGAGAGGGATTGGGCGCAGGATAAACGGCTTAACGTACCTTCTGAGGCACAGGGGTACAAGTCCGCCAACTTCCAGACTCCGGGCTGACACTAAGAATGTGTTACCAAAAACTTAGGCACATATTTTTGGCCCGACCCGGAGATCAAAGGCGGGACCTCTTGCGCAGTTGTCGCTTTAAAAGTTATGCCATGTTTTTCCTTATAATATATTAGCTAAAATTTTGAACCCTTGTCAACCAAACTGTTCCTTAATTTTATTTTCTCCAAAAACTTCGAAGAAGGTATGTTATGATTCTACCTGATTAGCTTAAATAATCCCCGCAAAAAAACTGAACCTCCACCTTTTCAAAAACGTGCCCCGAATGCTGGCTTGAATTGAGTAGGCCTACAAATTATGCCTTCCAAGCAAACATGTTCGGAATTTCATCACTAAGGGACGACTGTACAAGTGTACAAATGAAATTCCAAATGGATTGCTGACCTATGGGAAGTAATTCCTTACATTATTAAAGAAAAGTCGCTCAAAGAGCTACGGAAGGGCTATGCTCGGAGTATCTCTGAAGGACCGCATCAGATATGATGTAATCCGACAGTGAACCAGTCACCGACATAGCCCACCGAATTAGCAAGCTGAAGAGGCAGTGGGCTGGTCACATTGGAACTGACAGCCTTGGAGCCGTAAAGTGCTTGAGCGGAGACCACGACTCGGTAAGCGTAGTGTAGGACGCCCTGCAACATGATTGGATGATGACATTCGAAGGCTGGCTGGTGTGGGCTGGATGAGAGTGGCCGAAAGTCGGGAGCAGTGGCGTGCATTAGGGGAGACTTATGTCCAGCGGTGGACGGGTGGGTTGCTGATGATGATGATTAAAAAAACCGTTCAAGTTCGTGTGATGGATGTGACCTTCAATGGACAGATTGTATCCAAATATGAATACCCACGAGACCAGTGGAGTCACAAGTTCACTGCCGATTTTGAAACCCCCCTTTCCCCCCGATTGGGGCTTCGGCACCCTCACTCACGCAGCGAAACAGCACAATGCTGCTTCACGGCGGTTTTCTATCACTCCGGTCACCACGGTCTCACAGAAAACCTTCAACCTCCAGAAAAACTCTTGTCGAGCCGGCCCATTCATGCCGGAGCATGGCTCTCCCACGGTCCAGTAGTAGGTCATAGTAGTAGGTCCCAAGGTCAGTAGTACATGTAGGTACTTACCACTGCAGCAAATGCTGAGGTTGGACCTTGTTGGCTACAGAATTTGTCATACTTGTGTATTTATGTCTCTCATGTTTGATTTGTGTTCTGTGGCCAATAAAGAAACCTATTTCTTTTACTTATATAAAAGAAGTAGTTAGTTACTATGATAACATAAGCTGTCCATGGGGCGATATGGGTTACGATTTTCATTCATTGGCTTGAATAAATTCTTCATAATTTACCTTTTCCGACACAGGTCCGTGCCCAGAATTTGAACATCGTGAATTAAGGTGACGGGTTGGGCACACTAGCGACGCCAATCGATTTTATTTTTTAGCTACTAATCCGGATCTATTTTAAACAATTTCAGGGGTACGACCTCTCGGCAAATACTTATACTATTTATTAAATAACCATGCACTAATGTTGAGTCCGTTTTTGTACGCGATTGAAAAATGAAATGTTGATGGATGAAAAATTGATTCACGCCAAAAGCGGCTGCTTTTAACGTGAATCAATTTTACGCGTACGCGTTGACCAACATTTTATCATGGTTATTTAATAAATAGTATCAGTGTTTGCCGAGAGGTTGTAATCCCGAAATTGTTTAAAATAGATCCGGTTCAGTAGCTAAAAATTAAAATCAATTGGTGTCGCTAGTGTGCCCTACCCGTCACCTTAAGTAAAATATGTAAGACTGATGCATTTTGGGACTCTGAATCTTGTGTCAGTTGTATGATAAATGTATCAAGTTGATCATAAGGTCTAACCGCCGCATGAGGTTCCGTATTCCGTATCACTTAAAAATAATTTTATTCAAAAACATGGCAAATGAAAAAAAAGGAAAATAAATGATAACAGAAAACTGAAGGATTGCTCCACCCTTACCTCTTCTATCCAATGTCCTTTACGGTTGTCTGGTAGAGATCGCTCCCAGCGATAAGACCGCTTAAATAGTGCATTTTATTTCTGTATACCTAGCTTTTAAGTTTTGTATGTAGTGCAATAAAAAGTATATATCTATCTATAGACAACTTTACACAGAGGCCTTCATTGCACGATGTTTCTATATACTACCTGTGCGGATAAAGAATGGGATCAGAAATGGCGGCGCATCTATTCACTTCTCGCTCGCACACTATTTGCGTCTATACTCGCACTCGTGGGGTGCGAGTATAGAGTGCGCCGCCATTTCTGATCCCATTCTTTATCCGCACAGGTTGTACATCGAACATTGATGTTACTCCCTCAAGTCAAATGGAATGACGATCTACGCAAGATGGCTGGCAGGAGCTGGATGCGAGTAGCCAAAGATCGATCGGGGTGGAGACAATTTGGAGAAGCCTATGTCCAGCAGTGGACTGCACTGCAATGATGATGATGACAATGAAAGGTGGCATCATGTATAGTCCTTGAAACGTAGGAAGACTGAGAATAACACAAAAAAGATCACCGTAGAGCCATTTTTTTTTAGTATCAGCCTATATACTGCCCCCTACTGGCCAAAGGCCTCGATCATAGAAATCAAGGCACCGCTACTATTATGGGATTAGGATTCGTTTACGGCTTGGTAATCACAAACTCGAGATGTATTCGTAAAAATTTAAATATATTTTGCTCAACTCGGGAATCGAACCCAGGACCCCGAGATCACGGCCCGGTACTTAAACCACTAGACCAACAGGGCGTAGAGCCACGTACCAACATAAATAGTGAGGGTAACGGAGGCCTAAACCGGGGGAAAGGGGAGTTTAAAGGAACTCCACTGGTGTCGCGGGTGTCCATGGGCGGTGGCAATGTGGCAGGTTATCTGTCTGCTCGTCTGGCACCAAGCACAAAAAAAAATGAGCCCGACCAAAGTGATACCACGGCAGTCACAGAAAACGGGCGGGAGCTATGTTTTATTGTGCGAGTGAGGGTACCGAAGACCCCATTAGGGGGAAAGGGAATTATAATGGAATCGTGATGTTTGGTTACTTCAACCATCGTCATCGTCGTCATCGTCAGCCCATTTAGGTCCCCACTGCTGGGGCACGGGCCTCCCTCAATCACATGAGGGGTAATTGCCATACTCACCACGCTTGGCAGACGTGTTGGCGAGGGTTTTGATAAAAATGCAGAGTTTTCTTTCTCTGGGTGCTGATGATCATGCCAGCAGCTTTACCTTAGTCGCCTTTTACGACACCTCGGTAAGAGTGAGGGTGGCATATTCTACTCTGCCGGGCACCACACGGCAACTTCAACCAATGATGCCCTTATTCTAGAGTAATAAAGTGATAAAATAAAAAAAATGCTAGTAAAATATTTATAGTCTAAACATTTTTCGGCCCGCTTTTATTACTAACTAGGTCTTTCTCGAACGTGTATAAATAAAAATGTCTTGTTATTCTATTGAACTCCACTCATGTGTTTAATGTTATCAAAGGACCGAATTGCTAAAAAGCTTGGCACACAATATACTCGTACTCATCCATACGTCCTAAATCCTACAGTCAGCGGCAGCGCTTATTGGTAATCCGAAAAAAAATCTGCAAAAAAAAAACCGCCTTCAAATACCACTAACAAATCTTATTTTTAGCGCCCCCTTGCCTCTTATAAATAACTAACAAACTTAATGTGAGTACATTATTGAAAGAGTTGTCCTTTAACTCCTTGCCGTTGAGGAGTTGACCTTTCATCATCAGCAGAGCCACAAAATTAATACAGTCAGGCGTAAATACTAGTGCAGTTTTGAAAAAAGATACAAAACCATTAAGTGTCTCTTTAAAATTTGAGAGTTCCCCTCAATTTTTCCAGGATCCCATCATCAGATCCTGATATCCTGATCATGGTACCAATCCGGGACTACCTACTTTCCACCTAAAAAATAATTTATTTATTTTTATTTATTTAAACTTTATTGCACAAATTTTGATACAATGAGGCGAACTTAATGCCAAGAAATCTACTTATCTACTAGTCAACCTTTGGGTCATGCAGAAAGTGGTGCGGCGAAAAATTCCGAAACGAAGTAAGGGCAGGCCGCTAGTTCCAAATAAATGTGATTAAGATGACTGATAATGCACACTAGCGACGAAAACTGATTAAAATTATTATCAACTAATCCTGCCATCCATAGCCCAAAGAATTGCAAGCCTCAAGTGGTAATGGGCAGGGCATATAGCGAGGAGAACAGACAGCTGTTAGGGAGGAAAGGTCCTCGAGTGGAGGCCACGTACAGCAAGTCGCAGCCGTGGCAGGCCTCGCACAAGGTGAACCGACGATCTGGTGAAGGTCGCGGGGATCCATTGGATGCGGACGGCACAGGACCGATCTGTGTGGAAAACATTGGGGGAGGCCTATGTCCATCAGTGGGCATCTGTTGACTGAAGTGATGGTGATGATGATGAAACCTGATGAATTTTTAACAATTTCGAAGCTACAGACTCTCGGAGAGCACTTAGAATATTTATTTCATTCTTATCATATATCACTCGAAATCGGTTTACCGCCGAAAGCGGCCACTTAAGGCGTTAATTCAAATTTCGAGTGTAAAAGCTCTCCAAAAAGTAGTGCACAATTATTAAATAAATAGTATAAGTGTTTGTCTAGGGAAAGGAGTTCCGAAATCGTAAAAAATAGATTCGGTTTAGAAGCCAACAATTTAAATTAATTGGCATCGCTAGTATGGGGTACCCGTCGCCTTAATGTCTTTTCATGAAAGTTTATACAACTTGTTAGAAATTATTTACGTATGAAATTAATAGAAATTATTTGCGATCCTTTGTTTTTTATACGATAGGTTATTTTTATGAGATAGGGGGCAGACGAGCAAACGGATCACCTGATGGTAAGTGATATCCTTCCGTGGACACATGTTACACCAGAGGAGTCACTAGTGCGCTGCAGGCCTTTTAAAAAGCAATACGCTCTTTTTTTGAAGATTTGCAGGTTAGTAGGTGGCAGACGGACGAACGGTCAACCGGATGAGGGTAAACGATTGCCGCTGCCAATGGATACTAGTCACAAGTGCTCTTTAACCTTTTCCCTTCAATCCCATTTAATGAACTCTAATGGTTACTTAGGAAAAAAATATTGACACTTATTATCATACGCATCTATATTTAGTTAATGAACATTAGGTTAATTTACCTTAGTGTTGCAGTAAGCGGTCGCATTCTGCCCACTAGCGAAGCCAATGCATTTTTATTAATTGCGGCGAATTTCAACTAAAAATTGAAACTCTTTGGATTGCACTCAACCGAGTATGATATTAATATTTTGTAGAAGTTCTTCGAATGTAGCGTTGGCGTACTACAAACACAATTACATTTTTTTGCTAAAAGTAGCCAATTTTACCAATAAATTATATTACAACTAGACTGCGCCCGCGGCGTTACTTAAATTAAACAGTTCAAGGAACCTCCTGCCCAAATTTCGATTTCAACGCGATGTCCACCAGAGGTGGGCTGCGCGAGTGTTGCAATATACCATGACGGCGATGACGTCACAACACATCGCATTTATTTTGAAATGAAATATCTCGGAAACTACATGACATATTGTCACATATTTTTCACTCATATTTTTTATTTTCAACGGGGTTTACGGAGAGCTAACAAATATAATTAATTTATTTATTACACGAGACAAATTACAACCTTTACAGAAGTATGATAATTATAAAATAAACAGTTTTGATCTAGATTGCAATTCAATAATATGTGTACACATAAAAGTTAAACGTGTTAAGCAGTAAGAATAAGTAAACAAGTTAAGTGAGTTAACACGATACAAGAAAGCAGTCAGATTCAGCTTGGATGCTGAACTGCCGCAACACTATGGCCCAGTCTGGCCGGTGGTGGGTCAGTGGGGTAGAGGATGTCTTTTAGTATTTTTATATAATAGTTTAGTTTCGGGGTAAAGGGGCAGAATTGATAAACATTCTTCAGTAATAAAAAAATATTGGTTTAACTAGTAACGCCAATATTTTTTGTGTGCAGACGGTACAGTGAGCACAGCAATGACTTTTATTACTCTTCCTGCAACTCACAGTAACTTTTTGCCCTTGCTACCATTTGTTTTGATGCTACGTGCACTCACCACTACAAATACGATTTTGCATGTGAGTGGGCGTATGCGTTTTAGAAAACTAAGACTAAGTGGTCCACATTAGCTTGCTTTCGAATAAGCTGTCGATGCTGAGAGGAAATGAAGCCGCCACCGGCCGCCGGTTGTACACATCCGTACGTCGGTCGCTCGCGCTCGCTTCCCCTTTGTGTTCGGATGCCAGCGTGTAATATGCGAATGTTAGCTAACAGGGTTTAAAGTATTCTAAATTTGTGCACTCAGCCAATCGCTATTTCCAATTCCAATGAAATGGCAAGGTGACGAAATGTATAGTAAAAAAGTAGGGATTATTTTTTTCTTAATCTTGAAGAATGGTGTATTACATTTGTGTCAAAAAAGTAAAAAAAAAAATTAAACTCCAATCATATTTTTAAAATGACTCTAAACAATCAATTAATTTGGTGCTCAACAGCATGTGTCCTTTTACTGCTGAAAGTTGTTCTCATTTATCAATATAGATACCCATTAAAGCATTTCTGCTTCTTAAAGGTCCCAATAAAGGTCCTAAATTTGCACCCAAAGCAATTCCTGGAGTATTTGTTGGATACTCGGATACCAGTCATAAGCCACTGTACGGTCCAAGACTAGAAGAGCTGAGTGGGAAAATTGGACTAAAAAGAATTACCAAATAGAATTGCAAATTCTTAAAAGTTTGGAGGGTGTGAAGAGACTGCATACCATTGCATCTCTACCTTGTCTATAGCTGGTTGCTATAGCTACAGTTTTTGACTTGTTATTCAACTCGTGTCAACTTATGAAAATATTCCTAATAACATAAACTTTTTATGCTCATTTAAATATAATCATATTCGCCTTTTTACTTGCACATCTTTATTTCCACATCACAAAAACTTAAAAAAATGATGATGATGATGAAACCTGATAAATTTTTAACTATTTCAAAGCTGCAGGCTCTAGGAAAGCAACTAATTATATTTATTTCTTCTTACAATATATCACTCGAAATTGGTTTACCGCGAAAAGCGGCCACTTATGACGTTAAATCAAATTTAAGACGAGTGTAATAGTCTCAAAAAATAGTGTACAATTATTAAATAAATAGTACAAGTGTTTGTCTAGGGAGTGAGTTCGGAAATCGTAAAGAGATAATAGATTCGATTTAGTAGCTTACAATTTAAATCAATTGGCATCGCTAGTATGGGGTACCCGTCGCCTCAATATGTCTTTTCATGAAAGTTTAAATTTGTGCACTCAGTCAATCGCTATTTCCAATTCCAATGAAATGGCAAGGTGACGAAATGTATAGTAAAAAAGTAGGGATTATTTTTTTCTTAATCTTGAAGAATGGTGTATTACATTTGTGTCAAAAAAGTAAAAAAAAAAAATTAAACTCCAATCATATTTTTAAAATGACTCTAAACAATCAATTAATTTGGTGCTCAACAGCATGTGTCCTTTTACTGCTGAAAGTTGTTCTCATTTATCAATATAGATACCCATTAAAGCATTTCTGCTTCTTAAAGGTCCCAATAAAGGTCCTAAATTTGCACCCAAAGCAATTCCTGGAGTATTTGTTGGATACTCGGATACCAGTCATAAGCCACTGTACGGTCCAAGACTAGAAGAGCTGAGTGGGAAAATTGGACTAAAAAGAATTACCAAATAGAATTGCAAATTCTTAAAAGTTTGGAGGGTGTGAAGAGACTGCATACCATTGCATCTCTACCTTGTCTATAGCTGGTTGCTATAGCTACAGTTTTTGACTTGTTATTCAACTCGTGTCAACTTATGAAAATATTCCTAATAACATAAACTTTTTATGCTCATTTAAATATAATCATATTCGCCTTTTTACTTGCACATCTTTATTTCCACATCACAAAAACTTAAAAAAATGATGATGATGATGAAACCTGATAAATTTTTAACTATTTCAAAGCTGCAGGCTCTAGGAAAGCACTAATTATATTTATTTCATTCTTACAATATATCACTCGAAATTGGTTTACCGCCGAAAGCGGCCACTTATGACGTTAAATCAAATTTCGAGTGTAATAGCTCTCCAAAAAATAGTGTACAATTATTAAATAAATAGTACAAGTGTTTGTCTAGGGAGTGAGTTCCGAAATCGTAAAGAGATAATAGATTCGATTTAGTAGCTTACAATTTAAATCAATTGGCATCGCTAGTATGGGGTACCCGTCGCCTCAATATGTCTTTTCATGAAAGTTTAAATTTGTGCACTCAGTCAATCGCTATTTCCAATTCCAATGAAATGGCAAGGTGACGAAATGTATAGTAAAAAAGTAGGGATTATTTTTTTCTTAATCTTGGTGTATTGCATTTGTGTCACAAAAGTAAAAAAAAAAAATTAAACTCCAATCATATTTTTAAAATGACTCTATACAATCAATTAATTTGGTGCTCAACAGTCCTTTTACTGCTGAAAGTTGTTCTCTTTTATCGATATAAATACCCATTTCAGGCCTTCCTTCGCCTTGTTGGTGGGCCGAGGGAGCGTTCCAGGAGGCTTTAAGCGTTTTGGGGGGACGTGTTACTAGGTTTTGCACCACCGCCCTTCTGCGTCTGTTTTCCCGAATGACTACAACTTCAATATTTTTGAAGATGAAGAGAATAGGCTGCTTCTGGGTAACCTCGCTCTATCATCAATCTAAAGTTCTAGATGCATTTCAAATCTATAATTTAATGTGAAGCCTTATTATAAAGTACGGCAGCCAGCGGGTGGTACAAATTGGTGCCTACGTGACGTCATAAAGTCATATTTATCGTGCACAAGCATACATACAATGAAATCAACACCTCGCATTAACGCCTCCAATGACCAAGTATGTTACAATAGTTTTCTAATCAGGCCTTATTTATGGTCTTTGCGTGCAAATTCCGTCCCGAACAGAATTTGTTGTGCAACGTATATGAAACGGTAGAAAAAAGTTTCTCACGAAACTCTTAAGCTTACACTGCACGCTAGTGTAATTATTGAGAATGGAACAAGGTACCAGGGTGGTAAAATTTCAATTTGCTTGGAATAACAAAGAAGTCTAGAGTCTGAGTGTAAAGGGTTGCAAAAAGAAATAAATAAATACAAATAATAAATATTATAAATATTTGATAACATCACATACATTGATCTGACTCCCAGATAGGTAGCTCAAGCACCTGTATTACAGATATCAGAATCAACAGTGGGATTAGAAATATATATCTACATACATATAATACTTTTCTTTTGTAAATACATACACAAACAGACATGTTCATACAAACAAAATGTTTGTACTGTGCGGGGATCCAACTCGCAACCCTTGCACCAGAGGTAGCGTTCACTTCACCACTGTTCTTAACGGGTCGTCGAATGTCCATCTTCTCATGAAATATTTTATTCTAATCTCTATAGTTAAGGGTTTTTCTTAGAAGTTTGTGTTTTCATATAATATTCGTTTATTTAAAAGTAGCAGTTAAACTATCATAACTATTTTTTAAGAAGTGGACTGACCGGATGGCGCAATTGGTAGTGACCCTGCCTCTTACATCAAAGGTCGTGGGTTCGATCCCCACCCTGGACAAACATTCGTGCGATGAGCACTGGTGTTTGTTCAGTGTCTGGGTGTAATATATGTATTTAAGGATATATTTGTGTTCCTCTGTTGTCTGATATCTGTAACACAAGTGCTTAAGCTACTTAGTACGGGATCAGAACAACGTATGAGATGTTGTATAAATTGTTATTATTATTATTATTATTTTTTTTTCTTTTTTAAACGAATATAAAAGCAATTTTCTTCAATAATAGGTTATTAGTTTGCTGTTTCCCAGAGAGTTTTCCAACCGAGATAAATACGTAATGTTATTCTTCTTGAATATTTTATACAAAAAATAGCGATGGATTGGTTTAGCTCAGTGTATGTGGTAGTAAGTACATCAGGTAAAATGAGGTCAAGTGCAAACCGATTTAATATATATATAAAAAAAGTACGTGCGTTTTCTGAACGAAAAATTGCAGGTTGAATGCATACACGTCTGGATTTTCCAAATCTAAAATTAGGCTATGTGCATATTTATACCACTCGTTCGGTGGTGAGGGAAAAATGATGAGCAAACTTGCACGATCCGGATAGTTTCTCAAAAGTGACTCCTAGCAAGTGGTTTCATTATGATCACCAGACCACATATTATAATACTAACCAGACTCACAAAATTTTGGGTCATGATCCATGCATATCCGAAGCTGAAAGGGATCTTTGACACAATCGGGATTAAGTATAAGTAACACGCTGAGTTTCCATTCAAAACCCACAACTCTATTCTTAAATTTTTACGAAAAGAATTTACGCTCTCTAAATCCGATTAAATATTAAACAAAACATATCAACCTCTCACCTGTGATCGACTACCCACCCCATGAATCATCCCGTGCTTAAAATAAATTAATTAATCATAAGATCATTCGTTGATTGACATACTTACTTCTCAAGCCTGTTAATGCAAAAAGCGCCCTGTGGTTAAATAATTAGATTCAATTCTGGTAAGTTGATCATCGTAAGAGCTAATTGGATAGAATGAGCGTCAATCATGCGAAGGCGTTACCAACGAATTAATCCTATCAAGTAGAAGGGTTTTCCTGGGTTACCCTTTTCGATTAATTTAAATGTAAACGTAATTTAAGGCGTTTTTAAATTACATCGTCAATCTTATGACTCAGTAACGTTTGCTGTGCCTACTGGTTTTAATTTTATTTGAAAAATGGATTGACGTCTTAGGTAAAATAAAACCATAATGCAATGAATATACTTTATTGCACAAAAACACCCGACCATGAATGGACCTGCTCAACCGGAGTGATACCACGGCCTCACAGAAAACCGGCGTGAAGCAGCACTGTGCTGTTTCGCTGCGTGAGTGAGGGTGCCGCAGGATCAATCCGGGGGAAATGGGTTTAAATGTTGGCAGCATACTTGTGACTCCACTGATGTCTATGGACGGCGGCAATCGCTTACCATCAGGCGATCCGTATGCCCGTCTGCCACCTATCACATAAAATACGCACACAACTTAAGTTCTAGTCATTACATCAAATTTATTCAGTCGATTCTCACCTTAATGTCAAACACGTTTGGTTCAATATCAATTGAGGAAATTTGACCGTCTCTAGTGGACTTGATCCTCTAGCATTGCATACAGCATCTATCATGGGGAGTGCTCTGAAGAACTGTTTGATCTACTTCCTGCAGCTGAATTCTTACATCGGACCACACGCAAGCAATTATCATTCCATCATCTTGATGATGGAATACTGTGCGTTTCTCGTTGAACTTTCTGCCACGTACCTCAGTTCTGGGGAACGGTTTGGCTGCGGGAGTATTTCCCGACGGCTACGACTTAGGGGCCTTCAAGAGAAGAGCGTTTTTTTTTTAAAAAAGCCGGCCGCGGAATCAAATGGTTCGCTAATGTGTTATTAGCTCTGATTTCGCGGAAGTTCATGGGCGGCGCTGATTACTTCCATCAAGTAACTTGCTTACTTGTTATAAAAAAAATGTGGTAATATGATGTTTGGCTGACTACAATTTCGGCGGTCTGTTAGCTTGCAATTTGCATGGCAATGTAGTAAAATTAAAATATGAGACTTTTTTGATCATGTTTTATATGGGTTCCCTGTTCATTAACCGTGTTTGAAGCTCTACATACGGCAAAGCAAATTGCCTAGCTTTGTAATTATTTTCCGCTGTAGGCGTAATCCTGCAAAGATTAATGACTATAGGAAATAACCTGTTTCATAATTAATCCTACCTTCTATCTCCTTGTTACATTTTAAGCTTTAAATTGCTAACGTTGAATTTTATGGGACAGAAACGGATTTTGCTTTCTTCTTGTACTTATTTTATTACAAAAATAATATTGTACTTCAATATGTACTTTATTTTTTCTTTCAATTAATCAGGGATTCATACCAACCAGAGTAACTGAATCATCGTTACACGTTCTAGAAACTATCCGAAAGATGCAGGTATTCTCACGATGTTTTCCCTCATCTCTGAGCTAGGTAGAAAATATGCACATAGATTTAAATCCAAAGGTATGCGAGGACGCATGGTCGTCAGCGATTTAGTATGGTGGCTTAATGAAATTAACGACAATAAAAACCTCTATTGTCATGTTTCTCACAAATAACAGCATCTCAAAATATTATAAAAATAAAGTTGCCGTGGCATGCCGTATCGCCGTGGTCGTATGCCACATTGATTTTATTTTATTATTATAATGAATCTTTTTTGCTACAGTAGGTGGCATACGACTACGGCGATACGGCATAACCATTTCAGCAGAGACAATTTTCTTGTTTTGTACTTTTTAGATCGTGTTTTTTGGTAGACGGGTTTTAGTTTTTAAACTTTAATTTTATTTAACATATTTTTAGTTATGCAAATATAATTACATATTTGAAATGTGCTAAAAAAACTCTTTCATTTGATACCCCACACGGTACCGTCCAGCAAATTTTTTTTTTTTAGTTTCTTACTCTAAGTCCCCTAGAGGGCGCTGTGATAAATTTAACGTGACGCCATGTTGCCTATAACCAGAAGACAACCAAGACGCTTCTAACGACACCTCATTTGTTCAAATATGATAACTAGTTTAGAAGTTACGTGGAAACAAATGAACATACATACATACATTCATCCATACATAAATACATACATACATAGCCTGTCAAAATCATAACCCTCCTTTTGCTTTGCCGTAGTCGGGTAAAAATACAATGTATGCACTCATACCTACTTTATTAGGTAAGTATATTCGACAATTTGATCTGCCTGTCAGTCAGAAACCCATCAAATAAACCTGTTTCTCGATTGATGAATGCCGTCATGACAGACTCACACACCTAAAAATACCTAAGTGCCTAATGCAAGATACAATTATTAAAGGCATGAATCTAAGTTCATTGACAAGGCAATTTCCAAACTAGCAAAAGCTGTACTGTGGAAATTCATATAATAGTTTAATTAAGAATCTAAGTTAAATAAAGACAATCTTACCCACTGGCCGTGTGGTCCCCGGCAGAGTAGAGTAGGCCACCCTCACTCTTACCGAGGTGTCGTAAAATGCGACTAAGGTAAAGCTGCTGGCATGATCTTCAGCACCCAGAGAAGGAAAACTCTGCATTTTTATCTAAACCCTCGCCAACCCGTCTGCCAAGCGTGGTGAGAATGGCAATTACCCCCCATGTGATTGAGGGAGGCCCGTGCCCCAGCAGTGGGGACTTAAATGGGCTGATGATGATGAAAGAATATCTATCCGATTATTTATCCGAAGAGCCGATTTCGAAACGCAGAACAAAAACTGTGACGTTCCTAAGATGTTTGTAAAACTCATCAATCATCAGACATCTACATTACGTTTAATCACCACCGTCTCACTGGCAACACAAATATATGCCTATTTCACTTTGTTATCTAATTTCTAGGGCTTTGTTGAACTTACCCTCGAAGCGTAACCCGCTTGAACGAATTAATGTGTTCCCGTGGGAATGAGACGTTTTTCCGTTGTAATTATAGCCTTTGTCAAGCAATGATAAATGTACCATTCAAATTCAAATGGTGAAAGAATTTCTGAAATCATTCTGGTAGTTTTATATATATGCTACATAATCTTTTGTTGTTGACTGCCTCGATGGCGCAGTGGATAGTGCGTCGCACTTTAAAGCGACGTCTGCGCTTAGGGTTTCGATCCCCGGGTCGGGCCAAAATTTGTACCTGAGTTTTTCTGTTAAGGTGACGGGTAGGGCACACTAGCGACGCCAATTGATTTTAATTTATAGCTTCTAAACCAGATCTATTTTAAACAATTTCGGGGTTACAACCTCTCGACAATCACTTATACTATTTATTAAATAGCGTGCACAAAATATGTTAGGTCCAACACGTGCGCGAAAAATTGATTCACGCCAAAAGCGGCCTCTTCACCTCGAAATTGTTGTAACCCCGAAATTATTATAATAGATCCGGTTTAGTAGCTAAAAATTAAAATCGATTGGCGTCACTAGTGTGCCTTACCCGTCACCTTAAGAAATTCTCAGTGTCAGCCCGGAGTCTGGAAATTGGCGGTCCGTGTCCCTCGGAAAGCATGTTAAGCCGTTGGTCCTGCGCCTGATTCCTCTCCGGTTGAGTCACACTGGTGTCCTAACGGAATATGAGGGCAAGGGAATAGAGAGTGCACTTGTGTTTGCGCACACACTTGAGCACTTTAATATATCCTGCGTAAGTGGTTATTCGTTGAGATTAGCCGCCTTAGCCAAAGTCGGTTGGAGGATATTATTATAAACTTAGGGGAATATCCAGAGATGATAATGATGTGTATAGATCGTCTCTGTATTCAATAGATCATCACGGCCTTATAAAATGTTTTTCCGAGCGAATGAGGTTACAGGAAGCCCAATCCGAGGAAAATGGGGATTAAAAGGTTGGCAGCGCACATGTGACTCCAGTGATGATTCGGGTGTACGGTCGAAGAATATTTTGCTTAATGACCTGAAGAGCAAAAATTGCTTGCAGCTAGCATTTTTTTTTTTAAATGTCACCATTTTTGTGTCGTACCTACGTACAAGCGTTTCAAATCCCCGACCCTCCAGGGCGGGACAATTTCTTACCATCAGGTAGTCCGTCTGCTTTTTGGCCACCTATGCCAGAACAAAATCTTATAAAAAGAATTCAATTAGGTGCAATCACTGCACTCAATTTAAGGGGAATCCAAATCGCGAACCGCAGAGCGACCGTGAAGTACCGGAATTTAACGCACGCCGAGCAATTACCTGTACAGCCAGTGGAACTGCTTTGACGGACGCTGACTGTGCAGGTTTGCGAGCCCGGATTGAAGTGGAATTCTAAGCGTTTGCCTTGGTTCCCGAATGTAGCAGATTTTTATTAAATTATTGTTCTGTATTACGACAGAATATCGGCCAAATGAAATGTGACCTATTTGCACTGAAAAAGATGAGAATAAATGAATTTTTCATTGAAATAAAAGTCATCGTCAGCCCATTTAAGTCCCCATTGCTGGGGCACGGGCCTCCCTCAATCACATGAGGGGTAATTGCCATACTCACCACGCTTGGCAGACGGGTTGGCGAGGGTTTTGATATAAATGCAGAGTTTTCCTTCTCTGGGTGCTGATGATCATGCCAGCCGCTTTACCTTAGTCGCCTTTTACGACACCTCGGTAAGAGTAAGGGTGGCCTATTCTACTCTGCTGGGGACCACATGGCTTAGGCAAGTATATTCATTAATTAAGAATATACTTTCATTGCACTTAAAAATAAATAATATAAACTTAAGACTAGATATTATAGGATATATATAACGAAGGCAGCCTTATCATTATGGCCGATCTTTTCCAGGTAACTTATAAAAAAATAAAGAAATAAAATAAAAATACGTTTATTTGCCAAAAGAAATACTTAGCCATGGTAGATACATTTTCTATGACTCCCACACTAGGCAGAGCCTGTCCTGTGGGGGCCAAAATAAGCGTTACCTTAGATACAGATTGGCTATTGTCAAAATACATTGTACACTAATTATGAGTATATTAAGTTCAATTAAATTGAATTATATAATTTCTAATAGTATCTTTAGCCGTGTGGTCCCCGGCAGAGTAGAATAGGCCACCCTCACTCTTACCAAGGTGTCGTAAAAGGCGACTAAGGTAAAGCTGCTGGCATGATCATCAGCACCCAGAGAAGGAAAACTCTGCATTTATATCAAAACCCTCGACCGTCTGCCAAGCGTGGTGAGTATGGCAATTACCCCTTATGTGATTGAGGGAGGCCCGTGCCCCAGCAGTGGGGACTTAAATGGGCTGACGATGACGATGACGATGAATAGTATCTACCTTTGGGTAAAGGACACTTGATGGTAGCTCAGTGGATAAGAACGCGCCTTTCATACGGGGAATCGCGGTTCGAAGCATGCAGCTCTGCATCTTTCAAATCTATGTTCACAATATGTCTTTTACGACCCGTTTGGAGCAGCGGTAGTGAACGCTGCCTTTGCTCCAAGGGTTGCGAGTTCGATCCGCGCACAGTACAAAACACATGTCTATTTGTATTGGTCTGGGTGTCCCCTATGTGTTGTAAGTATGTATTTACAAAAGAAATCTTTAAAATTGAAAATTTGTAATCCCACTATTGATTCTGGTATCCGTAACACAGGTGCTTGAGTTACCTATCTCGGAGTCAGATCAATATATGTGATGTTGTGAAATATTTGTGAAATAAATTTCTACATTTCTACCATTAGCTCAGCGGTGAGGGAAAACATCGAAGAGGAAACCTGGGGGTATGGATTTGTATGGACGATTGTATGAAATCTCTATATTCGACTTCAATATCGAGTGCATGAGTATTGCACTGCATGTTTCGGTTTGTTTCTTAAACATTTGTGATAATGATTATGAACTTGTAACCGAGATCCAGTTGGTTCGGTTACTATGTCTAACGGCAGTCGTTTCCTTGTGATTATCAGCTTGACAGCTTTGGACGTAACCCTGAACAACATGCTAAGTTGAGGAGAAGAGAGACCTGATCATGCATTGGCACGATCTCCTGGATTGGAGTATGATTCCAAACATTTCATTAGGTTCCTAATATACGGATAGAGCTTTTGTTTTATAAGTGATTCGCTAGAATTCGCAATTGAAGAATCTTTCAGAAAACCCCGCTGCTTACGTAACCGGATGATCTTCTTACTAATAACAATAAAATCCTTGCATACAGTTCCAATCTGGCAAACGAAGTTCGATTATTCTCGAATTTCACGAGCTACGGCACCGTGTTTCATTCCAGAAATGCACGATTTCATCTCTCCTGAAGTTTCTTTCAGTTGGAGTTTAATCGCTTCCGCGAATCCATACCGTAATGGCGCTTCTACATCGTTGTTACTTTATGAATACAGGGTGCATCTGTGAACATTTACATCCCTTTTACCATGAGTTCTACCAAACATTCTGAATTATATTTGTGCTATGACTTTTGTAATATTCACATTGAAAAATTAACTTTTCATACAAAGTCAATCAAGTGAGTTGATCATTTTGCATGGGGAGTCGGAATAATTTTCAACCAATTTGAAAAAGTCTTAGAACAAATGTTATTCAGAATAGTTGGTAGTGAATCCTCTCTAGTGAGTTCACAGATACATCCGTATCTGTGAACAGATACACCCTGTATCTGTGAACAGGGTGTCTCTCACCAATCGTTCTCTCCAAATTTTCCTGTCTTCGACCTTCCAGGACCACACTACCCCAACATGAGCCTGTTGCCATTAATTTTATCGGACCATCTGGCAATATTTCCACTCGTCTTTTCACACCACTCCATGCTTCTTACAAGAGTTTGCTGCAATACTCGTTATACTCGTTATTTTTTTTATTGCAAAAACATTCAACATCTGCGCCTTGACAAGAGAGAGAGGGCACCAGGTACAATCGGAGGCGAATGGGTTTGAGAGTTGGCAGCGCACACCTGATTGGTGTTGCTGGTATCTATAGGCGGCGGCAATCGCTTACCATCAGATGATCCCTCTGCTCGTCTACTTATGATAAGTATGTTTTCCGGTGACAACTGGAATCGTTACTCTACAAAAACTAAATCAGCACACTGCACTGCAGTCTGGATGCACCATTTCGTTTGAAAGGATGCAAACTCATTGCTAAGTCTTCGGCATGTTTAAGTCTGAGCTAATTTGAACTACGACGCGCTCCAAACTTAGATGAGTGAGACTCACTTTAAATTAAGTATTCATCTCATGTGATCGAACTAAGTAAAAGTTTATAACATTTATTTATTTACGCATTTCAAATCCCAAACCCGTTCTTTTGAAATTCTTGTCATTTAGGTACCTACTCTTTATTGTAAAATAGGCATTTGTCTTAAAAAACTTTGAGTTGTATGTAAAATTATTAATGCATCGGTCATCTGAGCAGAGACTATCCTCTGGAACTAAAGGGCGCCAATTTTACCAATCTTGTGCTACTTCCGAAGTGGTTTACCCCAGTGCAGCGGTTGTCAGTTTTGCGGCTAATATGACCAGCCTACCGCCAATTTACGCCTGTTAATCCGGTGAGCTATATCGATGACTGTGGTTCTCTCCCGGATTTTTGATTGAATAGCGTAGAGAAACTCCTAAACGCGTTTGATCTTTAAACACGTTACACATTAGTTACTGTATACACTTACATTTTGCACATTAGATTAGATCAGAAGAAGCTAGTCTCGCCTGTAGTTCTAACCAAAGTAAATATTTGCTCCACAAAAACTAATTCCCCTCAACTTAGATTAGCGAGACGCACTTTGAATGACATTAAATATTTACCCCATGTGATAAAGCTAAGAGCGTAAACATTAATTTATTAACTTCCTTAGGGGCGGTCCTTGAGCTGTAATGAGTTTATCTTCACAAAAGACTCTTAAAGGGCGTCTTTTATGTTTAGTTTGTTTCGTTTTGGTTCGGTTAATTTTTGGAGAAACTTTTTGTTTTTTATTTTCTTTTTATAGATAGATGCCAGATGAGCAAAAGGGCGGTGCGCCCGTGGAAACGTGCAACACCAGGGGAGACCGCTGCCAGTCTTTGAAAAAGGAATAATCTCTTTTCTTGAATGTTCTAAGGTCGTTTCGATTCGGCAATACCACAGGTGATAACAATTAACTCCATAGTTTTATTGTATAAGACAGAAAGTACGAGAAAACTTCTACATTAAAAATTACTCATTTTCATCTGAAATACGATGTGGCAATAATACAAACCCTGACTTTTCTAACAATCGGGCCACCAATAAAATCACAAATTTTTAAAAGGGAAAAACGGGATCCTTATAAGATCACTTTGCTGTCCGTCTGTGTTTCAATTATGGAAACGCGTTAAGGTATCCAGTTAAATTTAAACCGTATATAAATAAGTTGTTCATTTGGCCAATGCTTTGTTTGCGAAGCCTGTGGCGGTACATCTACCTCTGTATACCAAGCATAGGGATGCCTGTGTGTGTTGGGTGTTTGTTTTCGGAGTTTGACATGTATTTGCTGTTTGTCGTCATATGGCAAGCGTGTGGCGGCACACCCATCCACACTTCGTTGTTTGTGCATGCTCTTTGCCAAAATAAGGACGCTAATGTTTTTACAAAATTACCCTAATCCCTTTCGTTCTTTTTTATAGTAAATTATAGATATAAGCCTTTTATATATCAACTTTCAGCAAATTTTATTCTGACACAGATGCGGCACTTGGGAAGCAATTGTACTCCCTCCTAGCCAGCCACAGGTAGGTAGAAGAGGTTCGAAATAAATAACACCTTTTATAATAGTATAAGGTTATTTATTTAGCCCTAAAATCCTTGAAGGTGGCCACCTCTCGCTGGAATTGGAGTGGGAAGAGAGTAACACTGGAGGACACTGGCCTTGGCACTCCTGCAGGAACTCCTAGCTCGATCACGAGTTGGAAGTTCGTATGGTCCAATTGCTCGAATTACAAATTGGTTGAATCGCACTCTTAGTCAAATACTGACATAAATCAAATTGTTGAAGTAAATAACGCACTTGAAAATTTCATCTTGTGTTCATATGTGTGTGAGTATTTACTAAATTTATAATTTCGTGATAGGTGGCAGACGAGCAGACGGATCGCCTGTTGGTGAGCGATTGCAGCCGCCCATAGACAGACACCCGACCCCAGTGGAATCACAATTTTATTTTGATTTAGCATCTATCTAGAAGTTTGAGATAGGTCAGTATTTTACAGTGAGTGCGATATGTACAATCGACAAAGTTCTCGGTAGACCACTTTTGAACCTTAAAGTATTGGAATAAGGTCGAAAAGTATACCGGGAAGTTTGTCGATGTTGTACATAAATTCTATGCACGTCACTGACACAAAAGTCAGAAGTTCAAGCTACAATATCGTCTTCCTACGCTCATGTTACTAAAATCATAAGGATGATATTTGTGTACCCCAGAGACGTGTTTGAAAGCAGATCCCAAACTCATCGCAGTCCCATATCCGGCGAACACGTCTGGTTGTCGTCATAATCAATGAGCCTAGAACCGAACTTTCGATATTACTTCACGCCGAAACCTGTAATAACATGGCATTATCCCGCCGAATAGAGATGTGAAAAAGGTTAACAAAAACGGATAATTTTTACTTACTTTTGTAGGGTAATTGAAAGATATTTAGGTATTTTAGGAACAAATATAAACGAGGATACAAAGGCCACTAAGGACCACAGCACAAATAAAGCATTTTTTGTTTAGTAATTTCTTCTAAACAAACATACAGTACCGTTACCATAGACTATACAGACTATAGAGTGAACCAATTTATTTGTAACCATCAGTAGTAGTAGTAGGGTCGCACTTTGAAGCCACGGTTGCGTTTGGGGTCCCGGGTTCGAGCCCCGGGTCGGGTCAAAATTTGTACCTGAGTTTTTCTGTTAAGAAATTCTCAGTGTCAGCCCGGAGTCTGGAAGTTGGCGGTCTTGTACCCTCGTGCCTCGGAGAGCACGTTATGACGTTGGTCCTCGGTCGTGTCACACTGGTGTCCCATCGAAATGTGAAGGTACGGGAATAGAGAGTGCACTTGTATCTGCGCAGGACATATTGTAATGCACAAGCATTACAATGTGTCCTGCGTCGATGGCGGATCGCTGAGATCGGCCGCCATGACCGAAATATGGGTTTGGAGGACATTGAATCCGCTAGCTTAGCGACCCGCACCCAATCTTGGCCTCCGAGACAAGAGAGCGTCACTTTGGTCTTTAGTACCTTTATAGTGACGCTAATGAAAATAAATAATTCATTAAGTATTTATTGTAATTTTATTTCTCTGAAATATTTAAGTGTTAAAGGTTCATCTCATCACCACGGTAATAGTAAGTAATCGGTAAATAACAGAAAATTGAATTACTCTATGACTACCTGCCAGAATTTGTTCGACAAATGTCTGTGGGCTTGTGACTGACCGGATGGCGCAATTGGTAGTGACCCTGCCTCTTACGCCAAAGGTCGTGGGTTCGATCCCCACCCTGGACAAACATTCGTGCGATGAACACTTGTGTTTGTTCGGTGTCTGGGTGTAATATGTATTTAATTATATATTTGTGTTCCTCTGTTGTCTGATATCTGTAACATAAGTGCTAAAGCTACTTAGTACGGAATCAGGTCAACGTATGAGATGTTGTGAGAATTATTATTATTATTACTTTTGTGTCGAACAAATTGTATCATTTGTGAATGAGCAAATTGATATGTGGTGATTAATGTTCATTGATACAACAAATAGCTGACTCAGTGGATGTGGTACCAATCCCCAATTTATAAGTGATCGTCGAACTATGAGCGCACTGATTTGGCATTCCGGCGTAGAAAGTAATTAAAGCTTAATATTTCACATAACCGGACCGCATCAGAAATAGGACCGAATCAGAAATGATGTAATCCGACAGAGAACCAGAGTCACCGACATAGCCCACCGAATTAGCAAACTGAAGTGGCAGTGGGCTGGTCATATTAGCCGCAGAACTGACAGCCGTTGGAGGCGTAAAGTCCTTGAGTGGAGACCGCCACTTGGTAAGCGTAGTGTAGGACGCCCTGCGACAAGATGGGATGATAACATTCGAAGGCTGGCTGGTGTGGGCTGGATGAGAGTGGCCGAAAATCGAGAGCAGTGGCGTGCATTAGGGGAGACCTATGTCCAGCAGTGCACGAGTGTGGGTTGCTGATGATGATGATGATTCCACATAATAATATGAATCCTTTTAAAATAAAAGGATATACTTGCTAAACTCAATTTATAGTTTTTATTTTTAAAGTGATAAGACGGCCTTATTGTACTGTCTGTTGTTGTTGTATCATACTATCTATCTATCTATAGGTGGCAAACGAGCAGGCGGATCGATATACCGATACCTTACGACTGATTACATAAGCAAAAAAACAACCCCACTATAACTTCAAGTAAAACTTCCTTAACCAACCCAAACTTCTTTTTTTTTCATATTTTGTTCTATCGCCTTCGATCATCACAATAAATAAAATAATATTTCAAAACATCACATACATTGATTTGACTCCGTGAAAGGTAGCTCAAGCACCTGTGTTACGGATAATATAAACCTATGATAATATAAGTATCGAATTCTCGGAGCCATGACTCAAATCCTTTTTTATAGATAAACTTTTAAATCTTTAGGAAGTACTTAGTCTCCAAAAAAAAACTCATGACCTTTTATATAGAACTTAAGGATAATGATCGACGTCTATGTCCTTCATACCCAATTACAAACTCTCTTATGTTAGATACTCGTCTCTGAGCAATACTGTAGTCGAAACTGTAAAGTTTTTTTTTATGTGATAGGTGGCAGACGAGCAGACGGAACACCTGATGGTAAGCGATTGCCGCCGCCCATGGACACCCCCGACACCAGTGGAGTCACCGCTGCCAACCTTGGAACCCCCCTTTCCCCCGGATTGGGCCTCCGGTACCCTCACTCACGCAGCTAAACACAGCACAGTGCTGGTTTCTGTGCGACCGTGGTATCACTCCGGTCGAACCCATTCATGCCGAAGCGTGCCTCTCCCACGGTCATTATCGTCACTATCTTGGCAGAGGGGTCCTGAGGGCCAATCTTGTAGACTTTTAGTTGTAGATTTAGTTGAAGATTTGTATGGACAAATGTATGAAATCTCTAAATTCGACTTCAATGTCGAGTGTTCGAGAATGGCCCCTTTGGTCGTCACATTAGTGCTTGTGGCCCGCTTCACATTCCTCCCGCATTTATTCTTTTCTGTGCATTTGTGTCGTGAACCATTGACCAATGAATTATCTACGACACCTTAAAAATAATTATCTTTACAAAGGTAACCATTTCCCACAATTCGCTGAAAAAGCAATAAAATAAAAATTAACATCACACGCCCCTACACGTTATTATCTCTCGAAACATTAAACAGGCGAGATAAAAATCAAGCGACGGCCGTAAACCGGTGAAAAGCGTAAAAACGCTCCAGAAACAATTTGCCAGTGAGTTCAATTTATCATCCGATTCGGAACCATTCTGAGACGCGTTACTCTGAATTCAAAACGAGTTGTGACGCACGTCACTCACTCGCGTCTAACACCTTATTGATTTGTCGAATAGGGAGGTAACGTTTACGATCAACATTAGGCTATGGTATTTCCATTTTTTTTACAGTTAAAAAATAAATTTATTTTATTAAATCTATTTATTAATAAATGAATTCTGAATAGAACATCTCGTATACCTTTGACCCGATTCCACACGTATTTTATTTATTTTCAGTAATTGCTATGTATCCACATTTAAATTAGCAAGTAATAGAAGTTTACCTTGGAATCATGTGATTATCACAAAACACACATTAGATAATGTACAATAGACTAGCTTTTGTTTCAATGAAAAATACCAAGTATTATTTAATTCACAGACATTGTTAATTATGCAGGCGAGCGTTGAAAGTGTGACGTCACTTTATAACGCGCTGTCGTAAAAGAAACGAGCGACAAAGGAGCGAGCGAGTGTTGCGATATGAAATTAAATATCGCAGAAAATATTACATGTATGTATACAATAGTACCTACATGACTTACTGTAATGATATTTTCACATTTTTTTTTTTACTGAGAGCCAAAAAATTTGTAAACATTCTCCGAGTGATTTATAAAGTAGGTTAACGTAGTAAATTAGAATTTGAACAGTATGTATTCGACGCACGCTGAATGTGTAATAACTTGCACATCAGTCAAAGTAGTTCGGTCTCGGAGACATATCGATTTGTTTGCCTTGTCCGTGGTTCCTCTACGTTAGGAGTGAGGGAATATATTGCAAGTCGGACTAGCAGGGAATTTTAACACTAACCCAATAATTATTATTTGGGTTTCAGCCAGCATCCATACCTACTAGTTTTTTTGTTCGTCTATCATGGAAAAACATGTTTTTATTAAGTTTTCTATCAAAATTTTAAAACTAGATCGAATAAGCTACTTCTGGGTAAGCTCGCTCCATCGTGGGTTTCCTCTCGGCTCAGTGTAAAGCCAAGAGCAAACCCTTCATCAACAAAAAAATTGGAGATAGGCCACTTTGTGGCATACTAAGTTCCACGTGAGTGAATATGGGCGACCGCTAGTTTATAATCTTTACAAAGAAGGGCATCTTTTTAAAAGTTTGACAATCCATTTAGCAGATCTTTAGGAATCCATTTTGAGGTACCTACTTAAAGCAAATATCTCCCTCTCTCTCTCTTTTTTATTTTTTTTCTTTCTTTTTTTTTTTTTGTTCCGTTTCTTTTCTCTTTTTTTTAATTTTTTCTTTTTCCGTCTTCTCGTCTGCCACCTATTACAAAAGAAGGAATAAACAAATAAATCAATAACTAAAATAATAATACTCGTACATCGACCTGATCATAATGTTAGTAGGTTGACTTTGTGGTATCAGAATAATAATTACACCCAGTATAGATGAGAAGTTTCAATAGCAGGTGTACAGGGCGTCCCACGACTATGGGACTTGAAGGGAATTATTAAATCCATAAGTTAGCATCTTTTACTTTTAGGAAACTTCACTTTATTTTTACCAAAATCCAAAGTAGTTGCATGCTAAATGGTCACTACTAAAGATATATTTCACAACAGACGAGTGTAAGACCAAAGGTTTCTTAGAAAAAGAATAATGACGAATTATTTGGTGAGTTATTTATTTAGCGTCTTAAAATATCGTTATTATGAAATGATGTCATATAAACTAATAAGATTTTTCAATCTAGTCCGTGGTAAGTCCAGAAATGACAATGTTATTTAAAAAGGAGCTCTCATACACCTTTAGATAGATAGATACTCTTTATTGCACAACATACAAAACTTAAAAGCTAGGTATACAGAGATACAATGTACAATTTTGGCGGTCTTATCGCTGGGAGCGATCTCTACCAGACAACCTTCAGGTAAAGGACATTAGATAGAAGAGGGGAGGGTGGTGCAATCCTTTTGATTTTGAATATTGATTAATTAAATATACCTTTCTGAGATTAGACCGAATGTTCCTTGAAAAAAAATATTGTTTTCATTTGTATAGTGCCTCAGATAAGCGAGTAAGGCTGTTTTAAAGGCATGGTGTATATATTATAATATGTATCATGGCTACGACTGGTGACCCGCTCCACACTTCGTGTACGCTTGCGGCTTCTTTGTGCGCAATGCGCGATTAAGTGTGGAGCGGGATTTTAGTCCACAAGTGATATCACCTGATTTAAGGTACTTTGCCTTCATGTCTTTTGATCGTCGGACGCCCTGTATAACCAATATAAAATGTACCAATGTAAAATGAATGAAAATAATACCTTTCATTGCATAATTATAGAAAATAACAACACTTGCGTGTTGATATTCACTACTAATGATAATTAGAGAGTATTATTAGGAAAAAAATATCGATTAATAGGTAGAGAAAGAGAGAGAGAGAGATAAAGAGCCGCTTATTCCTTGAAAATATGGTGTTACAGAAATGGTGTTATAATACATGATACTTTGATCAGCATATTTTGCCGGTGTCTGGTGACATATATTGGTGACCTATTGTTATAAATCGGCAGAACTCCGCAAGGGATACATTACCTAAATCCGTAAAATATAGATTAAATAAACTGACCGCTTATGAAGTATGTCACAAAAAATATAATAACAAAATTCCACAGATCAAATTTTACTAAAATGTTTTTTTTCTTTATTTATTTTAGATTCTTTTGCCTTCATAGACATGTCAACCTCATCGAACCTTAACCAAAATTTACATGACCGTTACATCACGGGACGAGAGGATTATTTTTGTACTAAATATATCAGCTAATTGCTTTGCTGCCTCGTGCTAAAATGATAATAATTCTCACAACATCTCATACGTTGACCTGATTCCGTACTAAGTAGCTTAAGCACTTGTGTTACAGATATCAGACAACAGAGGAACACAAATATATACTTAAATACATATATTACACCCAGACACTGAACAAACACAAGTGTCCATCGCACGAATGTTTGTCCAGGGTGGGGATCGAACCCACGACCTTTGGCGTAAGAGGCAGGGTCACTACCAATTGCGCCATCCGGTCAGTCATCCGGTCTCATCATCATCATCATCATCATCATCATCATCCGGTCCGGTCAATGATAAACCTTATGTTTATTGAAATAAAGGTTGAAAATTAAGTTATATTTTACTAACACGACAGTCCCTGAAAGATTGCCCTAACATTCAATAGAAATCACAGACTAGGCAGTAGATACCTCGTATGTAGCACCGTCGTATGTGTTGTAATCGCACCGTCCAAAGCGAGCGGACGTTTGTAGCTCTAAATGCTGTTTTTTTGTGATAGGTGGCAGATGAGCTGATGCATCACCTGATGGACACCCGCAACATCAGTGAAGTCACTAGTGCGCTGCCAACCTTTAAACTCCGAGAATTGGGAATCCCGGTCCCCTCACTCACGCAGCGAAACACAGCACAGTGCTGCTTCACGCCGGTTTTCCGTAAGGCCATGGTACTCCGGGTAAGCTGGCCCATTCATGCCGAAGCGTAGCTCTCCCACGGTCATTGCTACTCCCAATGTGCCCAATAACTAGTACATTTTACACCATTACTTTTTGATTCACAAAGCAAGATTTCACTATAGAGATGATATCTCTGATGAAATCCAATCCGAATTAATGTTCAATTTCAAGCTTATAATAAATAAATATTTCACAACATCACATATATCGATCTGACTCCGAGATAGGTAGCTCAAGCTCCTGTGTTACGGATATCAGCACTAACAGGGGAAGTACAATACCTACCACATTCGCTTTAAGTGCACTATAAAATTTGAAGAGTTCCCTCGATTTCCCTGAGATCCCCTCATCAGATTCTGATATAATGACAATAGGACGGAAAGACATGTGAACATATATAAAAAAAGAAAATTTGCAGTCAAACAGAACCTCCTCCTTTCTTGAAGTCAGTAAAAATAAGGATATTTTTGTTCATATAGAAACGACATTCATAAGGGTTTTGAATAAATATTTTTTTCAATTTCATTTCATCTACATAAAACGCTCATTCTTAGTTCCTCGTAATAAAAGCACCTTTTATTTAGCTTTAAAGGAAATTCGGATTAGCATGCCAAAGATGAATGCAAATAATTTTCTTATATAAAAGGTGTGAGCCGAGGAAGACGTAATAAACGTGATTATTACTGTCAATCCAAAGGAATTTAAGGCATCTTTTGAATTTGTATGCGTGATGTAAGGTGGCGAGAACAGGGCCGTATACTACTAAAATATGAGGGAAAAAACAGGATAAGGGCACCAGGCCGCGAGGAGGATCGCCTGTGAAATGTAACTCAACGACTTAGTGATCCGACTAAGCCAAATTATACAATGTTCCGAATTTATAATGTTCGCTCCGAATGTATCATTCGACTCAAATGTATCTCGTGGTCAATCGGTACGCGGTAGTAATCTCGCTCACTGATACGGATGAGCCGAATGATATGAATGATTTGAGTGTGCCGAATGAGCTGAATGATCCGAGTGAGCCGAATGAGTTGAATGACCTGAGATAGCCGAATGATCTGAATGAGCGGAATGATTTGAATGAGCCGAATGAGAGAGAAGAATGAGAAGATTCGTTGTTCCAAATGATGCGTTTCACTTTTCCGCACCTGATCCAGATGCAAATGTTCCAATATTTTGCTAGGTCTAGGCGGCAGTAACTCATCTCACTTTATGAATGCTCGAACAAAACGGCCATCAGTAGTCGCAGCTTGTTATGTATTCGCCACCAACACCTGAAGTGATGACCATGACCACACACTCAAGAGTGATGCCGACAGTGAAGAAAAATTATCAAACAACTAATTCATTTTAGAATCATGCTGCTATATCGCACCATGGTTCTAAAATGCATTAGTTGTTTGATTGGCATATATGCCAATAGTTGAGATAAGAGTAAAATATGTTAGTATACAAAGGTCATTCTGTAAAACCAGTGCAGTCACGTGATCTATTAACCTTATACCCTGATTGGGCTTCCGCTACCCTCAGTCGGCGAATTACATCGCAAGCGCTGCCTAACGTCGCGGTAAACTAAGACGATGATAGGAGAGCCACGAATATGAATGGAATTGGACGACTCGACCGGAGCGATAAGTCGGCCCATTCAATCAATCAATCGGTCAAATACCATTGATTGCTTTAGTTATAGGTTTATCTAAGATTTTATTCTAGGGTTTACAATAATATTTTATTCCTATAACGCCATTTTGGCGTACAATAATAAATTATTTATCACACGTATTACATATTTATATCCATTCATATTTTTATTTGGTGAAAATGAATAAAATATTCATTTTAAATTTGAATAAGATAATTAAAATTACGTTTACATTATTATTAAGACCATGATAACTTTATCATTAATAAAATCTTGCAATTAATAATAACATTTAGTTAATAGTATGTCAAATTGGTTTCATTAGAAGCATGCCAAAACATGACTCTCCTACGGGCAAACCCTCCCTTTGGACCCAAGTTCATAGTTTATTTTTAACCCCCGACGCAAAAACGACGGGGCTTTATAAGTTTGACGTGTCTGTGTGTGTGTCTGTGTGTCTGTCTATGGTATCGAACGAACAAATGAACCGATTTTGATTTGTTTTTTTGTTTGAAAGATGAATAAAGGGAGAGTGTTCTTAGCTATGTTGGATAAAAATCGATCCAAGATGGCCGCCGTCACAAAGATATGGATTGTATGTTTTAACACAACTCCCACAATTTGGGTATCATATATAAGGGTTTGAGTAGCAGAATATATTAATTGTGACATATTTCAAAACCAAGATGACCGTCGTGGGGTTTTTTTTAATTTTCAATTTAGTTTTTTTTATAATTATTTTGCAGACGGCCCTGATTGGTTACTTACCGGAATGACGATTCACTAGACTGACGCGTGGCTCTCCCATGGGCAAACTTTCCTATTAAAACTCAGATGTACATTAATTTATTTTATACCTATGTTGTTGGCGACAGACCTCTTTTATAATACCTATGTTTTTATAAGGGTTTTATAATTGAATATGACTTCTTTTTCGATATTCATATTTTTTACTTAGTGTGTTTTCAAGTGTCTTTTGCAGCCGGCCCTGTCTGCACAGCGAAATATAAAGATTCCAACTCGGAAATTACGTGTTCGGCGGAGATTAGCGCGGGGTACGCAGCTGTCGTCGAAGGAACCCGAGTTGCCGACTGTACCACACGACTCTCGCTTAACATGCTTCCCGTTTCAATCGCCTTCCTGCCAATCCCGGCCTCAGATACAGGCAGCTCGCGTTTGGGAATGACGGGAATGTGCATATTTGGAGCGCATTTTATATTTCCATAAAGACTGGTTTACACAGTACGAATTACGATCCAGTAGACTTACTCGACTTGTAATGCGATCTACTTTTATCTCGCTCGTGCGAGTCCGATCAAGCCCTGGGGCCTTTTTTATGTGATAGGTGGCAGACGAGCAGACGGATCACCTGATAGTAAGCGATTGCCGCCGCCTATGGACACCTACGATACCAGTAGAGTCACAAATTGCCAACCTTTTTCACGGATTGGGCCTCCGGTACCCTCACTCACGCAGCCTTAGCTCAGCCTCTAATTATTTTAAGTTTTATGTAATTGTTTGTTTCCCAAAGAATAAATAAATAAAAAAAATATATCACGAAATGGACGACACGACTGGATCGGAATTCCCTTCTCTTTCACACGCGCTGTGTTTCTCTATAGTTTGTATTTGACATGTATATTCTCGTTCCTTAAGGGACGTCTTGGACTTTAAGCGCAGCCGCTCCTTTACCAGAAACAACTTACCGAACCGGTGGTTGAATCGAATTATGGTTATGATTTTTTTAGTATATTTCATGTTTTTTTTATGTGATATGTGACAGACAAGCAGACGGATCACTTGATAGTAAACGATTGCCACCGCCTATTGACACCCGCGATACTAGCATATATGTAGGTATCGGCATATATATATGTAATTACTTGTAAATTATTATTATTATACGCGCGATGCGGGCATACATGCCCCTTTGAATAGATTGATGACCTTTACAACGACAACTTCAATGAACTCCATTTTTCCCAGAGTCCTTCAAAATTTGAAAGACTTGTCTTAGATATTCTGAGTAAGCACTAGCAGATATTCAGGATAACGTTCTTTTTTTTTCTTCTGTCTCATTTGTTTCTTTTGTAAATGTAGGTTGTGACGGTTTGCATGCTAAGGGGAAGATTTACATGAATAAGGTCGAAAATCGTCAACAATACATTTATTTTTTTTATGAGACTTATTACAGGGGGGGGGGGGGGTAAACTTGAAGCCCTTATGCCGTGATTCTTTGACCCGGGGTAAAACGGTACTTTCCTGGATGGGATCCGGTGGTCGACGGGGTGTAGGCGGTGGTAGGTGGTCCTGGTACTCGTCTGTCTAGGAGCTTCTCCAACGGCCGAAGGGAGATAGAGATTTCGATGTTTTTCTTTTGAATCTTGCAATTCCGTAATCAGGAACCCGAATATCGGGTTTCTGATTACGGAATTGTTTAAAACACACTTAAAGACGTAAGCGTGTACAACGTTACAAGGTATTTTATTGCAATTTGACAGTGGAGCTACACTGCACATTAAGCATGCTAAACGATGCAGTTGCGTATTTCTCTTCGCACCCTACTTCATTCTCATGCCTAGACGTGGATTACGTTGTTTGATGTGTTATTATTAAGTGTATAATAAGCTTGTCTTTAAGTTTCTCATGTAATACATATATTTGTAATCCCTAAAATAAATAAATATACTTATAAATAGTTACAAAAGGTTTTAATATATGACGATTTAATATATGGCCGTGTGGTCCCCGGCAGAGTAGAATAGGCCACCCTCACTCTTACCGAGGTGTCGTAAAAGGCGACTAAGGTAAAGCTGCTGGCATTATCATCAGCACCCAGAGAAGGAATACTCTGCATTTATATCAAAACCCTCGCCAACCCGTCTGCCAAGCGTGGTGAGTATGGCAATTACCCCTCATGTGATTGAGGGAGGCCCGTGCCCCAGCAGTGGGGACTTAAATGGGCTGATGATATGACGATTTGTAAGTGCTGTGTCTATGCAAATATATTTTTCATTTTGGTGTTTTAAAAAGCGACCCACTACCCTCTGCGCCATCATCAGTCATACACTGGAAATATCATAGTGAGGCACCGAGGTACCTAACATGGTAGGACAAACAAAACCATAGTCAAGGCCGTTATAAGTCATTTGTTTCTACTTTCAACGGATGGATCGTTTACTCGCGTGACTTTTCTAATTAAATATAATAATAACTTGCTTCGTAAAGGATTCTTCAATGACTAGTGGGCCGTACTTTATGACTAGTGGGCCGTATACCGAAAGACTGTGAATAAATGATTGTTTGTTTGTGTTATCAAATTGATACAATAACCATTGACCGAAATCTTAATCTAGAAATGAATGATATTGACAGCTTCACGTCAGTTTTCTGTGAGGCCGTGGTATCACTCTGGTCGAGCCGGCCCATTCATACCGAAGCGTGGCTCTCCCACGTGTTTGTGCTTGAACAGAATATGACATCGGTTTGTATTGGTCTAAGTGTTTTCTATGTTTTATAGTATGTATTTAGAAAAGAAACGTATTAAATGTATTTATTTGTAATTTCACTGCTCATTCCGATATCCGTAACACACCCGTATTGCGAATCAAGACCCGCTTGAGCTACCTATCTCGGAGTCAGATTAATTTATGTGATCTTGTGAAATATTGTATTATTATGTTATGACGTCATGACCGCATCATTTCCTCCACATGTCAGCTGCGACCTAACTCAAACACATACAATGACCGTGTCCGGTCAGCCGGCCACTTGTCAACACACATCAAAGAAAATACCAGGCCTACAATGAAATCGTACCGTAACGAGCGAGAATATACCAGCCGCATCCAAATAAGAGACGCTCAGCGCGTATGAAAGGGAAAGTTACAAAGATTATCAATTCCGTTGTATGCCCTCAGTGTTGCCTGCGACAACTATTGACTGCCATGATATTTGATCAGTAAAATTCCTTAAACATGAACATTAGACATAGAATGAGAATTCACAAAAAATACTTTAGAACTTTACAACTTTACTTTAGGCCGTGTGGTCCCCGGCAGAGTAGAATAGGCCACCCTCACTCTTACCGAGGTGACGTAAAAGGCAACTAAGGTAAAGCTGCTGGCATGATTATCAGCACTCAGAGAAGGAAAACTCTGCATTTATATCAAAACCCTCGCCAACCCGTCTGCCAAGCGTGGTGAGTATGGCAATTACCCCCATGTGATTGAGGGAGGCCCGTGCCCCAGCAGTGGGGACTTAAATGGGCTGACGATGATGACGATGATGATGACTACAACTATTTATTCACACGACCCGCTTGGAACAGTGGTAGTGAACTCTGCTTTTGGTCCAAGGGTTGCGGGTTCGATCAGGGATCGAACCCGCAAGTACAAACATTTATGAACATGTCTGTTTGTAATGGTCTAGTTGTTTGTATGTATTAAAAGTATTTATTTACAAAAGAAAAGTATTATAATATTGTTGATTCTGATATCCGTAACACAGGTGCTTGAGCTACCTATCTCGGAGTCAGATCAATGTATGTGATGTTGTGAAATATTTATTTATTAACTTCTTCCTCAAGTATTTGTATACGCATGTTTCCTTATGCATCAGCAAAAAGCCTGTTGTTTTTAGAACATATCTTGTGAACAATATTTTTATGTGTCAGTCATAAAAAATGATCGGAGTAAGTAGAACTATTTTTGTACGTGCGTTTTTTTTTCAAATAATATGGACATACCTGGAATCCCGGGATTAAAGATATGCTATTAACAGTTATTTTGGTTTATACATTCGAGCATTAACATCAGCCTTACGAACTTATTCATAAACGATTGGTGATACCATGTTGATTATAAAAGTTCTATTTGTTCTTCCGAAATTCAAGATATTACGTACGTTAGATAGCAAGGAACAAACTGTAAGTAAATACGGTGGTATCGAACGTTTATAGATAAGCCTTTTCATGATTAAAATGCGTTAAGTATTTAACTCTAAAATAAAATAATATTTATTTCAATCCCGGGATCATAGTCAGAATCCCGGGGCATGTCCATATTAACATCTATGTTTGTTCAAAGTCCCACCTTTCGGGTGGGACTTGAACCAACAATCTTCTGCTGTCGATATTTTTTAAGTGCATTATTTACTTAAACGTTTATGAATGTCAAATATGGAATCTACCGCTGAGTGAATGTCGATTTCTACCGAGAAGAACTAGCAAAAAACTCAGTAAGTACCTAGCTACTCTTTTCACATCATTACAATGTTCGTTGCAATAATAATGCATATGCCCATAGTAATAGTTCAGAAGGATTGCTTTGTTACTTATCTGATCTGACGATAAGAGCTAAGGTAGTGCACCGCAATAGGAGTTCTTAACTACCGCGGAAATAAAACGAAAGCCAAGCGATTTCCTGTCATAGAAAAAGCTATCTCCCGCAGTAAAGATTTTCTTATCACAGGCACACTTCTCAACTTCAAAAAATGCAAAATGTTATTAAGTAGTGAATTATATGCGTTTAGAGCAAATTAATGACATTCACGCCGTTAGACGAGTCGTGAGTTTGCAATGGTAGTGGGCCGGACACATGTCTTAAGAGGGAAAGCGGTCATGGAATAGAGACCCTGGGAACGTCCTAAAAGTATTCCACAGTTGCGATGGAAAGACAACGTCAAGAAAATTTCTGGAAACAAATGGATGGAAGTAGCATAAGATCGAAATAGAGGGCGCAGTCTGAAGGCCTACACTAAATTGGTTGAGAATGACTAACAAGAAAAAGTAAGTAAGTAGGTATTTTTTTTATTACCAACACTCACTTTTACAACTATTACATTAAGCTGGTCATCACACTAGGCTAAGCCTGTCCTGTGAGGAACAGTGAAGATTATGCTTTCAGATTTATTACTGACTTCAAAAAAGGAGGAGGTTCTATGTTTGACTGTATGTTTTTGTAATAATTGACCGATTCGCACAATTCTTTTTTTATTTGGAAGAACACACTTTCAAGTTGATCCTATTTTCACCATACATATATATAGAACATATATAATAAGCATAGAAAAATCGAGGCAACCCTCAAATTTTATAGGCACATATTAATATTTTTTATTATTATATTTTCAAAGTTATACTAGTATTTACGCCAGATTGTATTATTTTTGTGGCTCAGCGGATGATAGAAGGTCAACTCCTTAACGTTTAGGAGTTGAAGGATAATTCTTTGAACGATGTACGCACATTTAAGCTGACAGTTATTAGGCTGGGAAGATGGATGGAATTTAGACTTAACAGGTGACTCCACAGGTGACGCTGATGTCCATGGGCGGCGACAATCGCTTACCATCAGGTGATCCGTCTGCTCGTCTACCACATATCACATAAAAAATGTGATGATGGAAATGTATTTTACACGTACCTATAGAACATTTGACTGATTCTACCGGATGGGGCAATTGGTAGTGACCCTGCCTCTTACGCCAAAGTTCGCGGGTTTGATCCCCACCCTGGACACACATTCGTGCGATAAACACTTGTGTTTGTTCAGTGTCGGGGTGTAATATATGTATTTAAGTATATATTTGTTCCTCTGTTGTTCGATATATGTAACACAAGTGCTTAAGCTACTTAGTACGGAATCAGGTCCACGTATGAGATGTTGTGAGAATTATTATTTGCGCCAGCATTTTCGCTGGCGTATCCATACTAATGTAATGTATGAGGATGTTAACATTAAATCCCACTACCTGATCCGATCACTGGTAATAAGGCAACAGCAAACATTCCCGGGCCGCGAACATTACCTAGCAAAATGCCGCGGAATTGCCTAAAATCTGTTTAAGCCGCTGAAATTAAATTACGAGGGACGGACCCATTAACTTTATGATTGTTACACAATACTCTTAAGCCATTTAAAATTGAACGATCTGTAAATAAATGTTGTCAAAATAAAGAATTGATTCGAAAAATACATTATACAATTTTTTCGTTTTTCTTTATAGAAAGGCCAGTCAGGATGACGTCACTCCGCCTGATGGTAAGCGGCCGTGAAATCCAAATATGAGGCTGAAAGGCACAAAAGAACTAACAAAGTACCCATTGAGTCTGCCATCCTCACCCTGATGACCTGCTGAGATGCCGCTTCACACCCCATCTAAAAGACCCCGGATTGTATGAAGGAGGAAACACGTGAAATAAATTAATTAAAACCTAATTAACTAAATAAATCTGGTTTAACATTAGTTTATTTACATTATAAATAAATAGAATACAGATTGGCCGAATCTCCAGCGGTCCGCAATTGTAAAGAATAAACCCGGTTCGGTCAGCCTATTTAAGTCCCCACTGCTGGGGCACGGGCCTCCCTTAATCACATGAGGGGTAATTGCCATACTCACCACGCTTGGCAGACGGGTTGGCGAGGGTTTTGATACAAATGCAGAGTTTCCTTCTCTGGGTGCTGATGATAACGCCAGCAGCTTTACCTTAGTCGCCTCGGTAAGAGTGAGGGTGGCCTATTCTACTCTGCCGGGGACAACACGGCACGGTTCAGTTTACAAATTAAAATCAATTTGCGGCGCTAATATGCTATACCTTGACACCCCTTACTAACGACGCTTATCATTTTAATTTGTTAGTTACTTAACCGGATCTATTTTAAATAATTTTGAGGGTCCAGTCTCTAAGCAAAAATGTTTTTATCATATAATTGTGCATTTGATCTGTTATTGCACTGAAAATTTGGATTAACGCCACAAATGGCCGTTATTGTATAAGTGGTAATTCAAAATTCGAGTACAAAAGCAGACCAAAAAGTTATTTATCATGGTGTAAGTATTAAATAAATAGTATAAGTGCTTACCGAGAGGCTGGAGCTTCGAAACTGTTAAAAAGAAATCGCGCTAACAATTTAAATCAATTGGTGTCGTTGATATGCATTTTTTTCACCTTAACTAGGCACCTCTTCTTCCGTAGATGTGTTTAAAAAATACAAGGACGTTAGTGAAATAGATAATATATTGGTCTGGTTTTATGTGAATAATAAACGGTGAACCATTTGCAGTTGTACGTATAATGTACAGTCGGCGTCAGGTCGAGTTTTTCCCGGCAGTGCAAAAATAGCACTTGTGTCTTAGATGCAAGAACGGTTCAATGTACGTTGTATGTACATCGGCCGTGAAAACCCGTCTGTTGTTTTGTGGACAGCGTTCATTTTGTTTTAGAGCGAGCTTTGGAATTCATGAGCTTATGGTTGAGCGCGCATTTAAGCTTTAAACTGCGCTTCTGAAATGCGCGCGGTATTTGCGGGTTTAATTGAACTGAATGTTTTTATTTATACTTTCCGTCGGATGAGTTCCACATCTCATTATAAGTTACGAATTCAATACATTCTTACCCGTTTGGAACGGTGGTAGTGAACGCTACCTTTGGTCCAAGGGTTGCGGGTTCGATCCCCGCACAGTACAAACATTTGTGTGCATGAACATGTTTGTTTGTATTGGTCTGGGTGTTTTCTATGTATTAAAAGTATGTATTTACAATTAAAAAGTATTAAGTATATGTATATAATATATACTATATATTTGTAATCCCACTGTTGATTCTGATATCCGTAACACAGGTGCTTGAGCTACCTAACTTGGAGTTAGATGTGATGTGAAATATTTTTTTATTTATATGATAATGATGATATATGATAATGATAAATAATTTATTTCGAAGAATATGGTATAGAAGCTCTTAATGCTATGCACAAGTTCAACATATTCTGCCATCACTTTAGGTGTAGAAATATTAACATTACAAAATTGCTTATAATCCATTCTATTATTATTCATTGAGAATTAGTATATATATTAATTATACATCATTCATTTTCTCATGAGTTGTCAGTTAGTACAAGTCAAAGGTACAGTCTCTTATTCTTGTGTCCACAAAATCCTTAATAGAAGGAATGCTTCTATTCCTACAGAAGCCTACAGAAGGTTCAATACGTATTTCAGTATGTTGAGCGGTAAACTTCTGACTTTTATAGGTAGCTTATTATAAGGATCTCTGCTATTACTCTTCCCAAGTACCGTGTCATGCAAAGGAAAAAGTGCCGCATGTTTCCTTATGAAAATGCAGATATAAAAATGTACTGACAAGGCAGAGGTAATATTTTAAACTAGCTTTTGCCCGCGACTTCGTCAGCGTGTAATTCGAATAAAAGCAAGGTCTTATAGATATCTTTATAAATTATAGCCTATGTGTTATTCTGATCTATAAGCTACATTACTGTAAAGTTTCATTAAAATCCGTTTAGTAGTTTTTGCGTGAAAGAGGAACAAACATCCATCCATACATCCATCCAAACAAACTTTCGCCTTTATAATATTAGTAAGGAAGTAAGGATTAGTAAGGAAGTAAGGATGTTTAAATAAGGGTCTACAGAGGTCCAATATTTTAAACGCTTTTTGGACGTCAACAAAGTGCCCTCATATAATTAAGCCATATCGTACGACTGATGAAATAAAGCCATGATAAGCTGATAATGCAGCTATTATTCTTTAGCAATACTGTTACTGTTATCAAACCCACGTCCTTTGGCGTAAGAGGCAGGGTCACTCAGCGAAACAAAGCTCAGATGCTGCTTCTCGCCGGTTTTGTGTGAGGCAGACCGTGGCTCTCCCTCGGTCAAAGTCGTGTGAGGTAAATAAGTAAGTATATTGGTATTTCTAAGTCGCATTTGGTAGTGACGCTTACGCCAAAGGTCGTGGGTTCGATCCCCACCCTGGACAAATAGTCGCGTGATGAATACTTGTGTTTGTTCAGTGTCTAAATGTTATCATAATCATCCACGGGCTCTAAAGTTTTGGACGCAAACGGGAAAGACACGCTGATATAAGTGAGACTTTTCCTTATTCCTTCATCAACAGGCATAATGAAACGCTAACCTGTGGATATAACTCCCCTGTCTCACCGTAAACAAGTGAATATAAACTCCACTGACTTTGTTCCCTCGATGCGACGCCATGACGAATAGTGATGGGAGTTAAGTGAAATTGTGTTCCTCATTATTCATTTATTTATATTTATACACACTTTAGTATTTTGCAGATAAATTCCAACTTATACTACTGTGGGAGCCATGCTACGATATGAACGGGCCGATTCGATCGGCTTCACAGAAACCGGCGTAAAACAGTCTTGCGCTGTGTTTCGCTGAATGATGGTACCGAAGCCCCAATCCAAAAGAAGGGGAGTTTAAAGGTTAGTACACACTTATGACTATACTGGTGTTGCAGGTGTCATCTATGCTCGGGAGTGGAAACCAGAAATGAGTAGGAAGTCGGAGTAATTTCATTCAACAATAGCGAGGCGAAGCCGTTCGCGTCGTAAAAGCGGTGCGATGGACATAATCGACGTACAGGCGTATCACCATATGTATACAATCAGCTCCTTAGATGGGAGGAAATCAGACGTTTAGGTATCCAGAAATCACCCTCTCCCTAAACCA
Source organism: Marasmia exigua (assembly GCA_019059595.1). Taxonomy (NCBI): domain Eukaryota; kingdom Metazoa; phylum Arthropoda; class Insecta; order Lepidoptera; family Crambidae; genus Marasmia; species Marasmia exigua. The sequence goes on from CM032473.1 coordinate 14,696,357, forward strand.
CCTTCGACTGAGATGACCCTTCAATGAATAAGAATAGTCTGGAGTTGAGAACTGTTTGTACTCTAGTGAACATTTAAGTACAGTAGTATTCATTGGTGAGAATTTGTCACTCGAGTACATTTTTTTTTCACTCAAGCAATATCAATTTTGACACATCACCAATGTTGAGAAGAGCCTCCGGTAACGAAATGCAAATTTTATTCTATCAAATTGCTCTGTGGCGGCGTATTTACAATACAATTCACCCCATAATTTATTAAAATCTGCAGGAGCGTAATTTTGTTACGAGCTTTTTCAGTCACTGTTTGCCTGCACTTCAGGGATTGAGGAGGTGAATATTTTATTCCCCAAATTTACTTTTTTTTTGCTTACTAATCATCGTTTGCATTACTCTAACTGGTTAATTTAGGAGCTGTAATTATTTGCGTTGTTGAAAACAGTATTTTTTCTTTCCTTTATTTAAACATTTCGCGAAAATCTGCACAGGCATTTAGACAGTGAGTATATTGAGTACGAATAGGTATAACAGTTAGAAATAAGTGTTTATATTGAGTTTTTAAACATTGTTTTATATGTTCACTAAAAGATTATTATTTCTAAACCAAATAAAATATGCCTTACAGCTATAAGAAAGTGAAGATATTTGCGTATACTCCATACCAGCAGGTACAAGTACCTACATCAATGTTCAAAACACAGGTCGGAAGAGAAACTACTGGTATCGTGAGTAAAAGCAATTTCCTGTTGAGGCGCTGAGCTATTGAACTCGCGGCGCAAGTCAGGTGCAACTTGGGTGCACGTGTACTCTTTGCACCCGGGCCGAATGTGCTCTTTGGCTAGCTCCGAATATGGTGGCACGCGAATGTGGGCCGCATACAATATGGTCCTTATCGCGGACAATACTGTAATTAAAAGGAAAATTGTGTTTCGAATATTCGGGAGAGCAGGGCTGTGATCGTATTTAAAGTTTTGCATGTTTAATTACTTTTTGTAGGATAACTTTATTTTGGTTACAACTCTCTTTGCAACATAAGATTGCAAATTATCTACAGGTAACTCATACTCATGATTTTCGGTAAGTGAGAGAAAGTAAATGATCTAAACCTAAGATAACTTATTTCGCCTCGCATTGGTTAATAAAGTGCCTATATAGATAAATCTGTCAAATTTCTTAAAAAACTCTCAATTAATATCAAACACTCATTTGGTTCAATTCAAGCTAAGCTAAGTTCAATTAGTTTTCGTTGTGCAGCCAACGTAAAAATCAAGAGATGGGTCAAACTATCACAAAACATAAATAACATACCTACCTAAGTAGTTAAACACTTTTTTCTAGAATTTTAAGTACTACTTTTTTATGATATATATATATATATATATATATATATATATATATATATATATATATATATACGAGCAGACGGATCACCTGACGGTAAGCGATGGCCGCCGCCCATGGACACCCGCGACACCAGTGGAGTCACAAGTGCTAAAATAAGTACTCAAAAGATAACTAACACTTTAATAAATAATATCCATTTGAATTGACCCTTATTTGCAGAAAACGGATTGCATTCATTTAAGTAAGAAATTCCACCGTTGAAATTTGAACACTCACATTCTTAATAAATCCGAGCCAAAAGTTTTACCGTAAATCAAAAGGGCTGACATAATTTTTTAAGCCAAATTAAAAGCGACCATTTTTAACAGAAATACTAATTTGTCACGAACACTAATTCGTTTGTCGTTTGTGATTACCTCAGCAAGAAATGAAACTGTATAATTCCAAGTTATAAACTGGGTTTCATAACTTTAAAATTCCTGTATGTAAATTCTTATCGTAGTGGGGATCAGCTGTAGCTAGACTTAAAAATAGCCCAGTCGTTTAAATATTATATTTCAAGGTTCTGATTTTTTGATGTTACTATGGATACTTATAGTAATAGTGTACAACCAATTTTGCAACTCGAAACACCTTGGCAGACAGCACACTTCTGTTACTCGTAAAACCATGAATTGTTCATAATGTTTCTTTTAACTTCTGAAAAAATGCATTCAAAAGACAAAATAAACGACATTTTAGGTGCAACCCCAGCGTTATTTGTGTACAACAGAATCAACACTTCATTTGGCATGAAACTTATAAAAATGCCACAAAGCATACAACAGTCTGTGGCAGACAATACTTAATGCAATAAAAAACATTATCAAATACAAGGACATATATTCTATTACTGAGCCCGATGGCACCTTAGTGACCCATACGCCAAAGATCATAGGTTCGATCACTACTTTATTGATGTGTTAGATGGCAGACGAATAGACGGATCACCTTATGATAAAAAACAAGAATTTAAATGCATGCCTGAGGGGCAGCCTGTTCGATCCTTACCCGTCGCCCCCCATCAATCATCAGTAATGGATCCGACAGTAACGTGTTTTCAACTTTTTATCACGGTAATTTAGTACATATGCTCTACGGAACCTTACCACGACTGATACCGTAGGTACATAAATAATACAGTACTTACTAACTATCTAGAGTTCTAAAGCCACTCTAGGGTTCTAGAGTGGAGACACAGTTTGAAACGTGCGAAATGTTTTAGATTTTTTTTTTTTACTGAGAGGTAGCAGACGAGCAGACGGATCACCTGATGGTAAGCAATTCCGCCGCCCATGGACACCCGCAACAACAGTGGAGTCACAAATGCGCTGCCAACCTTTTCCCCTTCCCCCCCATTGGGCCTCCGGTAACCTCACTCACACGGTGAAACAGCGCAGGCGCTGCTTCACGCCGGTCTTCTGTGAGGCAGTGGTATCACTCCGAGCCGGCCCATTCATGCCTAAGCGTGGCTCTCCCACATTTAGATAGTTTTACGGACTCCAAAAAAGGAGGAGGTTCTATGTTCGACTGTGTTATTTATTCTTTATTTTTTATGTATGTTCACCGATTTCACCGCAAACTTTTGACCGATTTGCACATTTTTTTTTTATTTGAAACACATACTTCGACCCATTCTCATCATGCCAGGATCTGATGAAGGGATCCCAGAGAAATCGAGAGCAACCCTCAAATTTTTCAGGCACATGAAATGTTTTTGTATTTTTTATCAAAGCTGCACCAGTGTTTACGCCTGATTGTATTATTTTTGTGGGTCAGCTGATGATGGAAGGTCAAGTCCTCAACGGTTAGGTGTTAAAAGATAACTCTTTTAATACCGTATTCACAATTAGGCTGATGGTTGTTGGCGGGGGTGGGGGAGAGCGGGAAGGGGGATCTACCGAAAATTTTAACCCTAAAAAGAATTAAAAACAAATTCTACAAAAAAAAACCGCCACCAAAAACACGAACTAAAAAGTGTAAAATATCATTTTTAACACTTCATACACTTTAAGTAAAATTTTATAACAGTTCACTCGAGAAAAGGTGTAATTGAAGTCGCCGCCTAATCCCTGTTGAATAATTGAATGAATTATGACAAGATAGTCTTGGGCGCCTACTTCGGTAACACCTTTTCTCGAGCGTACTGTTGTCAATGTTATTTAGAGTGTATGAAGTGTTAAAAGCGTTATTTTATACCTCTTACGCCAAAGGTCGTGGGTTCGACCCCCACCCTGGACAAACATTCGTGCGATGAACACTTGTGTTTGTTCGGTGTCTGGGTGTAATATATGTATTTAAGTATATATTTGTGTTCCTCTGTTATCTGGTATCTGTAACACAAGTGCTTAAGCCACTTAGTACGGAATCAGGTCAACGTATGAGATGTTGTGAGAGTTTAGATTTTAGATTTAGATTTATACTTTTTAGTTCGTTTTGTTTTTGAAGGCGGTTTATTCAAGTTGCGATGTTATCCCTCATTTACATGGTAATCGTAAAATGAGTCTTATTGTTATAACTAGATCTTATACAATTAACCAAACTGTGGTTTTATATTTTTTTATTTTTATTTTATGAATTTTTAGAACCACGTAAAGTTTGCCTTGCGACATTGGGGCTGGTGAAATTAAATTTGTCACAAAAAGTACGAAATGCTCAGGAAAAAATTTGCATAGATAATTGAATACTTAGAACCCTGGCCCACGCTGACATTTTATAACTGAGACGAGTTCTTGGTAGGGGATCACCAGACAGTAAGGGGAGTCAAAAGGTTGGCAACGTAATTTTTACGTAATAGGTTGCAGACAAGGTAATGATGCCCATTGGGCATGAACTGTAACACCAGTGGAGTAACATGGGGCCCTACCTTTAAACTCCCATTCCCCTCGGACTAAAAAATTGGTGAAAAATTTGTTGAGTTTATTCGTTACATAAAATATTTTCTCTCATTATACTGTCGCTACGCTCTTGCCAGAGGGGTCGTGATCACGTTGAGGCATCCTTATTGGTGTTAGAGGCGTACACAGCTTTCCTCACTATCTCTCAGTCCCAGCCCAGTCTGGAGGAAAGGGGGGTTTAAAGGTTGGCAGCGACAAATGCGCTAGTCACACACTCTTTTTGGTGTTGTCAGTGTCCATGGGCAGCGGCTATCATTTACCATCAGGTGATCGGTCTGTTAAAATAATATCCGTCTGTTTATTATATTATAATGCATATTTATATTTTATTTATCTATTCTTTATTGCACAGGAAAATATAGTACATTTGGCGGACTTAAAGCTAAGCTATTCTAACGGCATTCTCTATATATCGCCCAATAGTCAACTATTGGGCGATATATGAAATATCTATGACGGCTAAATGAATAAATCCATTAATCCATTAACTGACTGATTCAATTAGCCGTTATAGATATTTCTTATATCGCCCAATGGTTGACTGTTAGAGAATGCTGTACAGCTTTAAGTCCGCAAATTGTACCATATTTTTCCTGTGCAATAAAGAATAGATAAATAAAATAGTAAAATTTTATGCTACAATTCATTAAGATGACGCGGGCTAAGCCCTGTTGGTCTAGTGGTTCTAGTACCGGACAGTGATCTCGGTGACTTGGATTCGATTCCCGGATCGAGCAAAAAGTATGTTTCGAATTTTCCGAACATAGCTCGGGTTTGTGAACCAATCCGCATTTGGCAAGCGGGGTGATTAAGCCTAATCCCATCATAGTAGCGAAAAATTGATTTCTATGATGCAGGCCTTTGACCTGCAGTGGGACAGCATATAGGCTGGTACTTTACTACGCGGGCGAAACGATATTTTTTTACTTTTGTACAGCTAGTACAAATAAAAAAAACTTCAGATACAACACGAATATTTACAACACGAGTACAGATAGCCGCTTCTCCTCGGAAAATACATTTATGTTGAAGTTTGAACATCAAAGTTTTTCAGCGCGCGCGGAGGGCCCTCGGCTCTGTAATTGGCCCTCGCTGCTCTTTCCACCCGCCTCTATATGCATAATGTACTTTTCAAACTTGTCACTGCCAATTTAATACTGTGACAAAAAATTGTTCCCATTTTATTAACGCCTATCTTTCGACCTCCCTTTTTTAAAGGACAGATTGCATAAGATCAGGCAGATGACCTGGTTTTTTTTTATGCTAAAGGCGACAAATGAGCAAGCGATTTGCCTGATGGAAAATGTGAGATCGTAAATGTGTTGCCGGCCTTTTAAAAAAAGAGAACGCTCTTCTCTTGAAGGTCCCTAAGTCGTAGCCGTCGGGAAATACTCCCGCAGCCAAACCGTTCCACAGAACTGAGGTACGTGGCAGAAACAAATAAGCAAATGCCCATGGACATCTGTGACACCAATGAAGTTACTCCCCTTCTACCCGGATCGAGTCTCCGGGGCTCTCAGTCACTCGACAAAGCACAGCGCAGGTGCTGTTTAACGCCCGTTTTCAGAAGGGCGTGGTAGGATTTCATTCAAGCCGGCTCATTCATGCCGAAACATAGCCCAGTGTCAAAAACCACCATTCGTTCATTTTACCTTACTACAGTAAAGCCAGTAAGGAACTGTTGATGAAGATGGTTTGATATTTTGACTCAGTGGAAAAAAACGTGCGCCTTCCCAACGGAAGGTCAAAGGTTCGAAACCGAGCACACACAGCTTCGATTTTTCATACCAAAGTACGTACTTTTACCACTAAGGGGTGAGATAATTCTCATATTCTTAGAAAACCTCCACGTTTTAAAAAAAATTGTGGATGCCCAGAAATTTTGAGAAAATTATTCAGTATAACGTGAACGTAGGAAACACAATTTGAGAAGTTTTTTACACAAAACGCTAATTTCATAGTAAAGGCTTTTTTATGTAATAGGTGGCAGACGAGCAAGGACGAGCAAGGTGGGCGATGGTAAGCAATTTCTGCCGCCCATGGACACCCGCGACACCAGTGGAGTCACAAGCTTTAACCCCCCTTTCCCCCGGATTGGGCCTTCGGTACCTCACTCACGCAGCGAAACACAGCGCAGTGCTGCTTCACGCTGGTTTTCATGCTACAATACATGCTATACACGGTATTTCTGTAAACATTCATGTTACATCCCTTTAACCACGTATTCCACCTACCATTCGGAACCACATATGTTCTTTATGATTTATGGAGAGCGCAAAAAAACACCTTTTTTATATAAAAGTAGGTCACGTGACTGGGTCTCCTTTTATGGGGACTCGAAAAAATTTTCGACGAATTTCTAAAAGTCGAAAAACTAATTTTGTTCAGAATGGTTGTAGACCACGTGGATAAAGGGATGTGAATGTTCACAGATTCACCCTGTATTTTCTAATGTAGGTATTTCATCATCATCATATCATTTCAGCCAATAGACGTTTACTGCTGGACATAGGCCTCCCCCAATGTTCTTTACACAGATCGGTCCTGTGCCGCCCGCATCCAATAGATTCCCGCGATCTTCATCAAATCGTCGGTCTACCTTGTGGAAGCATGCCACACGGCTGCGACTTTCTGTACGTGGCCTCCACTCGAGGATCATTCCGCCCAACGGCCGTCTGTTCTCCTCGCTAATATGTGCCCTGCCCATTGCCACTCGAGGCATGCAATCCTTTGGGCTATGTCTATGACATTAGTTCCCCCGTTTCGGTTCCGTATGTCATCACTGGTAACACACACGCATTGAATGTAGGTACCTATTTATCAACCCCCGACGCAAAAACGACGGGGTGTTATAAGTTTGACGTGTCTGTGTGTGTCTGTGTGTGTCTGTGTGTCTGTCCATGGCATCGTAGCTCCCGAACAAATTAACCGATTTTGATTTAGTTTTTTTGTGTTTTTGAGTGTTCTTAGCTATGTTGGGTAAAAATCGATCCAAGATGGCCACCGTCACAAAGATTTGGATTTTATGTTTTAACGCAACTCCAACAATATGAGTATCATATAAAAGAGCTTGTGTAGCAGAATATATTAATTGTGAAAAATTTGAAATCCAAGATGGCTGCCGTCGGAAAATGACGAATAACCTATTGGTTGTTCCAACTGCCTCAATATAAGTAGGTATCAAATGAAAGAGCTTTAGTTATGTCGGGGGTTTTGTTAATTTTCAATTTAATTTTTTGTTAGACTAAATAAGAAATACGTGTAGAAGACTAGCGAGAGCTAAACGAACACTGTCAGCTCATATGTCGAACACGGTTCGCGCCTTCGGTTCACGCTTAGTTTCCTAGCGTTCTTTATTTTTGTTGACGGATGATCGTGAAATTGGCTAGATCATAAAATACCCAACACTAGTGTATAAAGACTATTTTATCTTTAAGTGCAACGCTTTATTCCACAGGGAAGCTTGGTATACAAATATTTAATGTACATTGGGCTATGGGAAAAAAAATAAACAGGTCCTAAATTATTTCATTCATTTCTTTTTTTTTTCTTGTAATTAATTTTCCATGATTTGGGGTAAACCCGCATAGGGGATCACTTGACGCACTTATGATGTCACGACCTAAAATTCTAATTAATTAAAAAATAACCGGCTATAACAAAAAAAAACAATTTAGTATCTTAAAATACTAAAAGGTATCTAAAATAATATAAAAAATACCTAAAAATTATTTCCCATAGCCCATTCAGGCTGTCTTATCGCTGGAAGCTGTTTATTTTTTTTTTTTTTACATTATAGCGGACACACCTGATGGTAAGTGATTTCCACTGCCCTTGGACATCTGTAACACCCGAGGTATCAAATAGGCTTTTCCAGCTCACAAGGAAGAAACAACCCTTTTCCTTAAAGTGACGGGTATGGCACACTAGCGACGCCAATCGATTTTAATTTTTAGCTACTAAACCGGACCTATTTTAAACAATTTCGGGATTACAACCTCTTGGCAAACACTTATACTATTTATTTAATACTTATAGTTAACTTTTTGCTGCTTTTGCACTCGAATTGGGTTGGATTACCGCCAAAGGTAGCCGCTTTTTGGCGTGAATCAATAGTTATTAAATAAATAGTATAAAAGTTTTCTGAGGAATCGTAACCCCGATATTGTTTAAAATAGATCTTGTTTAGTTGTTATACATTAAAATCGATTGGCGTTGCTAGTGTGCCCTATCCGTCACCTTAAGGTATTTAATTATGTAGATACTTAGGTACATTGGGGTCAGACCGATTTAGGTACATAATAGTCTCTATACGAGTATATGACTGTCTCAGCAGTTATATGACTATATGACTGTCACATTTAAACAAAAAAAATACCTGAATTTTTGTAAAGATTTTTTTACTATCAGCCCGACGTCTAAAAGTCAGCGGTCTTGCTGCACCCCCGTTTTTTTTTCGACAATCACGTTAATCCGTTGGCACTGTCTCATCCCTCTTCGGTTGAGTGTCACATCGAAATATGAGAGTGCACTTGTGTCAGCAAACAATTGTGCACTTTATTATATCTAGCGCACCTACGTAGCTGATCGTTGAGATCGGCCGCCGTAGTAGAGTAGGTAGGAGGATATAATTATTATCACTGATAATATTAATAACTAGCTATTTATTTTATTTACCCTCTTATTTTAAATTTATTCTAAAATCAAAAATGTAAATATTCTCACATTTCATAAAATGTCAAGGCAAATCACAATTTGGCCGATTGAACAGTCATTCGGCGACATCTAGATGTCTTACTGTATTACTTGAGGGGGCGTCGGGCTTACGTCCGGCGTAATTCTATGTGACAGCATCCAATATCTGTTCGAAGTGATATAACCAGAATCAGGCGAATTTCGTCGAATTTACTTCACCTTGGACAAAAACGTAAGTGTCAAGTATTTGATTCACAAGGCTTTTTCTTTCGTTTATAACAAAGGAACGCAAACCTATCGTTAAATCATTATCCGCCTTATTGCAAAAAGCGATCTAAAGTTATTACTGTAGGTACTATAGCTAGTGCCATCTTGTTTCAACACGCAATATTAAAAGGGGCTGGTACGAGTTTAGTCCGAGAACTATTCTTAAATCGCATTTTATCATAAGGTTGAATAGATTTTAGTAAGCATTTATCTGACGCCCTATTGGTCTAGTGGTTTAAATACCGGGCCGTGATCTCGGGGTCCTGGGTTCGATTCCCGGGTCCAGCAAAAACTAGGTTTCGAATTTTTCGAACATAGGGTTTGTGATCACTAATCCGCATTTGGCAAGCGTGGTGACTAAGCTTAATCCCACCATAGTAGCGATAACTTGATTTCTATGATGGAAGCCTTTGCCCTGCAGTGGGACAGTTTATTGGCTGGATACTTTAAGCATTAATCAATTAGGTCACATGTATGGGTTTTTTTACAATAACACTTTTTATCTTAACAAATAAATGCAACACAGTATGTGTTACATTTAGTTGATATTTACAGGCTAGTTCCACATCCTTAAAGAAAAAGATTAGTACTTAAGTAGGTACTACATAAAATTAAAAATGTGTCATTTTTTTATTACTGTTACCGGAAATGTATCAATGCTAGGAATTCGAAAAAAAAATCGGATCTAATCCTAGAAATTTTATTGAATTCCTACATTTTATAAATTTTCAGTAACATATGCATGGAAAAGGAAACAAAATAATTTACAAAGGCGCCGACTCCAAGAATCCTTTTTTTTTTTTTGCTTGTGAACTTTTGTGTCGTGAATAAAGTGTAAAGAATTTTATTTTTAGCTTTTTAGTTTATGAAGTTTTTCAGGGGGTTCTTTTCTCGAAGAAAATTCTATTCACGTAAAAATGCTACTTTTTTGTGAGTGACAGACACATCAGAATTACCGTTGAAGATGGTTCCTTTTACAGTCGGTAATTCGTTTGTTGGCTTAAGTATTAATATATTTAATAAGATACCACAAAATGTCATTAACTGGATAAGTTTAAGTCTCATATTAAAACCTGCCTAATGAATAAAGGTTACTATAGTGTACAAGACTATTTAAATGATAAGGATTCTTGGTCATGTTAATTGATTAATCTTTTGAGTTGTTATTCATAGTAGTCTATTAACTTTCATAATTGTTTTTTTTTCTCTTCTCAATTGAAACTCTGTAACATCATCAATATTTAAAAAGAGTAACTACTGAGTTTCTTGCTGGTGTCTTCTCAGTAGAAATCGACATTCCGAACCAGCGGTAGATATTATGTACCTATTTTGACATTCATAAGTGTTCTGTGTGGACCTAAATTGAATAAAGATTTTTTTATCTTTATCTTTTATCTTTTAGTATGTTTTCAGTTTTTAATTTTATTAAAACCTCTGTCATCTTGTTACACATTTTCAGCCTCCAATAAAGTAGCTTTAAGCGGCAACAAGCATCTTTAAATTCCAGCTAAATTGTTACACGCACAAACAACCCCTGTAAAATAATTAGTGGGGCGCGTAACTCGTAATTTGCGCAATTAATTTGTGTAACACTTATTTGGCTCGGCACGTAATTATGTGTAAGCAGTCTCCCCCATTCATCCTTTAAATGAACTTAAGCGTGGTATAAGTACGAGTGTAATGTAGGTAGGTTTGTATTGTGTGCTCTATTGACGTAGGTACAATCACGTTCGGAGCGCGAGCGAGAGCGAGATCCCCTCGCTAGCGCGCTTCAAAGGCTGAGGAGGGGAAGGAGACGCCGAGCAGATTCGCGTCTCCACCCTCTCCGCGGAGGGAGCCCGTTGGTGCGTGGTAAGGGGGTACCAGCACCAGCATTGCACAGGCTCCCTCTGCTGCCCGATAGGGACGGCTCAGTTCTCCCGGCTGGCTCTATCCCCTCTCCCAGCACGACCAGGGGAGGAACCGCCTAGTCCGTCGTGCAGGCGGGCATCTTCCCGAGGAATATCGTGAAGGGAGTTTTTGGCTGTATCACCATGATATTACCCAATATGGGCGATGAGGGAGAACCGCAGGAGGTTAAGTGGGTATGCCTTTACCTGGCTTCTCTTTAGGAGTAGCCACCCGCCAAAGGAGAGCGCCACATCACCCGGCCGTCCCCCGGTGGCCTGGTATGCATAAGGTAGTCGGCTCATCTCTTGCTAATATTGAGGTATAACTGTTTAGCTCAATGCTTGCTAACGAGCCCTCCCCCTCAAGCAGTAGCAGTATCGGATAACGACCAACATCACACACAGACAGTCCATACGCACTACTCCATTGCCATGCACGGGCAACGCCGATCCGGTGGCCAACGCCAAATCTGTGCCAACGGCTATCTGCGATGTCGTCATGGCGGGTGAGGCGAGGGAAATCCAGGACAAATTTCTTTATTGACACCATTTTGTTGTTCATATACCGACAAAAATATTCACAAACTAAGAAGTGCATATTCGTAATTCATTTCAATTTCCACTTTTGCACTTCATCCATTATTATATTCATCCATAATAAAACCATAGATTGAATCAAACCACAGACCAAGAAGAAAAACAAACTTTATTTTTATTCTCCTACTGTTTTTTTTAATAATTTCGTTTAATCGACAACGTGTCAACATTGACGATGTGAAATAATTGATGGCGCCACTGTCGCTTTTATAAATGAGTTAGTTTTAATTCTAACTTCCTCCGTTCTATCTAGTAATTCTTTCTCACATTAGTATATATTTATTCACTAACACGGTCGTCACTCACAACAGGTCCTGCCAGAATACCAGCGCTGTAGCGGCATTTCTGTCGGTGTCGTGGCAGCACCATGCTGAGGCCAGGACCTGATTGACCTCACACTTCACACACGCCTATTTATTTAAAATATTTTCATTATGTAACTGTGTACTTATTTACCTACCTCTCGTACTCACCTTTGTCTATAGTTTTAATGTGTAAATGCTTCCTATGTTTTCTAATGAGTGTTCATTGTTAAATTATTTATTGTGATGGTAAATAAAATGTTTCTTTCTTTGTTGAGCCGGCGGCATTCCCCCTGCGAAAACAAAAAAAAAGGTACAGTCACGTGCAATATTAAGTATACAATCTCATTCAAATATGGCACTTATTCATTTCGTTCGTTTCGTTCAGCCTTAAGAGTCGAGCTTTTTGCATTTCACTGCAGGCGACTTGCCAAACTTACTTGCCAAATGTTGTGTGCGCAAACACAAGTGCACTCTCTATTCCCTTGCCCTCGTATTCCGATGGGATGCGAGTGTCACACGACCGGAGAGGGTCTGGGTGCAGGACCAACGGCTTAACGTGCTTTCCGAGGCACGATGGTACAAGACCGCCAACTTCAAGACTCTGGGCTGGCACTCAGAATTTCTTGACAGAAAAACTCAGGTAGAATTTTGGCTCGAAGCGGGGATAGAACCCGGGACCCCAAGAGCAGCCGCCGCTTTAAAGTGCGACGCACTACCCACTGCGCCAACGAGGCAGTCACTCACTCGGGGACCCAGTACTCTTACTCACTCGGGGAATCATAACGAAGGTGTTATCTCAATCCGTCCGGTGAGGCTGTGGTATCACTTTGGTCGAGTCATGCCGAATCATGGCTGAAACCACGGGCAAAATGGTCTCGAATTTCCCCGGCTTTGTCACATTTTAAAGTACTTAATTATTTACTGGTACATAAAAAAATCTTCACAATAAACGAATCTAATAACAGTACATAAAAGAGGACACCGTCTGCTAACACTGAGAAAATGTACGCGTATGTTGTACTTGAACCATATTTTCTTTACTTCGTTCGTTTATTATTTCGTCTTGTTTTCTTATTCGAATATACGGTGTCGTTTAGTAACAAAAAGAAGATACACGTGCACTTATAAGAATACAATCTCATTCAAATATGAACCTTAATGTTCTGCCTTAAGAGTCGAGGTGTTTACATTTCGTTGCAGGCGACTGTACACGCTCACATTTAATCCTAAGTAGGTATACAGCAAAATAAAAATAAAAACCATCCAACCTTGTTATTTATGTACCTCTATATACATGAACGATAAAGGTACGATACGTAGAATGGAGTGTGTGTGGTACTGTATAAACCATTGTAAATATGTAAGTAAATATGGCGCCTTGCTTCAATGTAAAGAATGCGGTAGTTCCATCCGACCGCCAACAGATGGCGCTAGTCAAAACAACGTCGGCTAAAAGTTGTATACCGCGATGACGAGATTTTTATTTAAGTAGTACTTATAGGCTAGAGAACTTAGAAAATAAACTCTTTAATTCGTCACCTAAATTGGCTTTTATTCTTGACTTATATTAGCCCCGAGTTGCGCTCAGGTCCGTGGTTTGTTCAGGTACAATATCTTTACTACATATCTATATAAAGGCAAATCTTACAGCTAGCGGCAACTCTCATAAGTAATCCAAAATACGAAACGCATGCGCGATGTATTCGACACCTAGCGCCATCTATCGCTATAAAGTGGAACGAAGTGCCACTAATGATCAATATATTGGTACACGCAGTAAAATAACTTGCGGTTTAAAACGTTCTTTGTTTAGCCAGCGGGTTTTATTTATATTGTTGTTTTATTTACAATTTTACAATTCACATGGAATTCTTGGAAAAGTAATTGCTGTAACGTATTTTGTCATTCACTGACCCGATTAAACCAATACAGAAAATAGACTGACACCAATCTATGTTGTTGAATTTGAGCTATACATAGAAATGTATTTGAAAAACTACCCACCCTCTTCTCCATCTTAGCGTATAGGTAGTTGGCCCGGTTGCAGCAAAAGCTGTCGCTTTAAGGCCCGAGGTACTTAATTTTTTTTTTGTCAATAGTAGCTTGATCACAATCGCACCTGTTGGAAAGTGACGATGAGGTCTGATACGCGTTTGCCTAAAAGATGCCTGTTCAGTCTTGCCTTAAAGATGTCCAGATTATGGTGGTCAGGAAAGACAGACCTCCGCAGACAGTTCCATTCCTTAACCTCTGCATTATAAATCGTAGCGAATCGCTTCGTACGGATAAGGGGAAGTCCTACCACAAATTTAAGGATGAAAGCCCTCGCCGCGCCTTGTCGTCCAGTGATAGAGTGGGCTGGAGGGGATCAAATTTAGTAGAACCTCGGCACACTCCCCGAAATGAATCCGGTAGAAGACCGAGAGGCATGCCACACGTCGACGGTGGTCCAGGCTCTGCAGGCTAGCTTCAGAGAGTGCGTTATCACCGACGAGCCTCTTCACACGTCGCTCTATTGAGTCTTAACTGAGACTTAATCTTAGACTATGAATTCAGGATTTGGGGAGTCTGATACAATGAGGCGACTGCCGTCTAACCTTCCAATCCTGTAACTGGGGAACCTATCAACTAAATCACGGTTACACGTTCCAATAACTATGCGAAACGTTCAGGTTTCCTCGCGATGTTTTTCCTCACCGCTGAGGTAGAAATATGAAGACAGATTAAAAAAATCCAGAGGTGACGACCGTGGGACCGTGGGAGAGCCACATTCTGGCATGAATGGGCCGGCACGACCGAAGTGATACCACGGCCTCACAGAAAACTGGCGTAAAGCAGCACTGTGCTGTGTTTCACTGCGTGAGTTAGAGTACCGCAGGCCAATTTGGGGGGAAGGGGGGCTTAAAGGTTGGCAGTGCAATTGTGACAATCGCTTACCTACCATCAGGCTCGTCTGCTCGTCTGCTACCTATCACATAAAAAAACACAACTCCCCCGTATTTACGGCGACGGGTAGCCCTAACTAGCGACACCATTCGTTTTTAATTGTTAGCTACTAAACCGGATCTATTTTAAACAATTTCGGGGTTACAATCTCTCAGCAAAAACTATTTATTAAATAACTATGCACAAATGTTGGGTCCGTTTTTGTCCGCGAAAAATTAATTACCGCCAAAAGCGGCCACTTTTAGCGTGAATCAATTTTTCGCGTACAAATCTTGGGTCCGCATATGTGCATGGTTATTTAATAAATTGTATAAGTGTTTGCCGAGAAGTCGTAACCCCGAAATTGTTTAAAATAGATCCGGTTTAGTAGGTAAAAAAAATATAATCGATTGGCGTCGCTAGTGTGCCCTACCTGTCACCTTAAGGCACATTCTTATCCACTGACCTACCATTGCTCGAAACCCCACCGACGTTACAATTTGGGCTACAAATTTCAATTTCACGGAATTCGGGTTTCAAACTCGAGCCGTCCAGTAATTAGGCATAACCACTCCCCTGTGTTTGCACAACAGCCTATTAAATATCCCACGGAGGAAACCCGTCATCAGAATCCAGTTGACAAAGGGATAGTCACCGAAAAGCTACTTAATTTAGATAAAAGGTCAACGAGGAATTTGACGCTCTCAGGGATTTATTGATAGCACACAAGCACAAAGTTGATACACACAGAACCAGAACCACAATATAAGTAGGCACAAATGGTGGTGGCGCCCACGCCAGACCTAGCAAGAACGTATCTTTCAAAAGATTGGAACATTTGCATTCGGATCAGTGCAGAGATGCGGAACTAACTCAAGTAATCACTAACCAGCAAGTGATACGCCTGCTCGTCTGCACCCTATTTCATAAAAAAATCTCTAAGCAGTTTTTGGGAAAAATGCCGTGAATAAAGCCTACCATACCGTCTACCCTAAAAGCAATCAAAACAAAAAGAATACCTAGTTATTTACCGACGGTAGTTTACCAAGGTCAAAGTTGGGGCAATTTGTGTGTCATGTACGCGTGTAGCGCTTATTCGTCCCCAGTAATTATGTGTAAGCAGCTCGTAGTGGCGGTCTTAATCCCTTAAATTATGTCCTTGCTCACTTTTTGCCGCAATAGCTGACGTGTACCTTGATGCCTTTATTTGCACGGTAGGGTTACCGCTTTCGGGGTTCCGTGGTGTAAAGAATACTGATTACCAGGTTTTGATTGATTTAACTATTCTTGATAGGACATAATAACATGGAGCTGTTAATACCTCTGAATTTAAATTCCTAAAAACTTTTTATTCTAATATGTCTATTACAGAGAAGAAACAGTTGCAATACCTAAAAAAAGAAGTCTTAGTTTTTGACAATTGACAATGACAAGACTCAAGTCCGGGCATGCGTGGGGTACTGCTTGCATCTCTGGAATGGCTCCGCTAAATAGATAGACAGATAGATAGATATACTTTATTACAAAAAAAAACACAACTTTTAAAGGCATTACAGAAACTTAATTGTACAATTTCGGCGGTCTTATCGCTGGAAGCGATTTCTACCAGACAACCTTTAGGCAAAGGACATTTGATAGTAGAGGAGGGGCAGGTGGTGCAATATTGAAAAAAGGGAAATAAGTGTGAACTGTATATATATATTAAAATATTTATAATGCTAATACATAAATAAACAAAATATTATATACCTACTAATAAATAAATATGTTATGTACTTCATGGATGCTCTCGATAGATTGCAGCAACGGGTTGTACGTATTATAGGTGACGAAGAGGTCACCAAATCCCTCGAACCTCTTCAACTACGTAGAGACATTCGGTCGCTTAGCGTCTATTACCGTCTATATTAGGTTGAATGCACTGAAGAGTTTTTCTCCCTCATCCCACCTGCCCTACTCCGTCACAGAACTACACGCGCTGGACAACGCTGTTACCGCTTCACAGTGGAAAACATCCCATCACGGACTAAAAAAATTGGCAGTTCTTATTTCTGCCGCACCATCAAGAAATGGAACTCGTTGCCGGCGCATGATTTCCCCTTTCCTACAATATGGATTCCTTCAAACGAAGCGTGAAAAAGCATCACGCGGGTCAGTATGGCGGTGACAACGGACTTGATGTCTTGACATCGCTTCCGTTGTAATTGCAACTTGACTCTTCTCATGGAGAGCCAATATACTGTTCCTCTATAAAAAAGAAATAATCCTTAATTCGGTGGTATTAATAATACATGTTATGTTCCAAAGAGAATTGTCGATATCTAAGTCTGTGGTATACCTAACATCAGATTTTTATAGAATGACATCTACGTCGGATTAAGATTGGTCGAATCAGCCCTTAGGAATTCGTCAAAGACAAATTTATAATTATACACTGTTATTTCGTTTACCACTGGGTCTTGGCAAAATCTGTAGGTCGATAAAACGCTTCACGCCGCATGTTATTGAGTGATTGTAACTTTGACTGACTTCGACAGTTGACTACCTACTTTACAAATATTTTATTTGACATTGGCGAAGTTTTCCTCGTATCGATTGATCGAGGTTTATATTAAGACCGCTGATGTTGTATTTAACTACTTTTTATTTTTTTTTATGTGATATGTGGCAGACGAGCAGACGGATCACCTGATGGTGAGCAATTGCCGCCGACCATGGACACCCGCGACACCAGTGGAGTCACAAATGCGCTGTCAACCTTTGAACCCCCCTTCCCCCGGATGGGGCCTCCGGTACCCTCACCCACGCAGCGAAACACAGCACAATGCTGCTTCACGACGGATTTCTGTGAGGCCGAGGTATCACTCCGGTCGAGCCGGCATATTCATGCCGAAGCGTGGCTCTTCCACGTTTAGTATGGGAAAGTAATGTTTTTAGGTTTACCAAAGGTTTACTGCAAGCTTGTTGAAGTCATATATATGATGCTGTACTCTATATATTGTTAACTATTAATTGACCGCGATTGCCAACCTTTTAACCCCCCTTTCCCCCGGATTGGGCCTCCGGTACCCTCACTCACGCAGCGAAACACAGCACAGTGCTGCTTCACGCCGGTTTTCTGTGAGGCGGCGGTATCACTCCGACCGGTCGAGCCGGCCCATTCATTCCGAAGCGTGGCTCTTCCACGGTTTCACCCCACCTTTAACTATAATCGTGCGATGAACACTTGTGTTTGTTCAGTGTCTGGGTGTAATATATGTATTTAAGTATATATTTGTGTTCCTCTGTTGTCTGATATCTGTAACACAAGTGCTTACGCTACTTAGTACGGAATCAGGTATCAGGATTATATAATATTACGGAATCAGGGTTATATAATATTAAGTTATATAGGTAACTTTTTCTGCAATAAAGAGTATCTATCTATGTACATAATAGAACAAGTTACAGTAATTATGACGTGTTGTTAGCTGACTGTGATGATTTAGTACTATACCTAAGTAAATTTTTCTATCAGAAATGGGCAGTAAAAATTTACAAACCAAACCACAGATAATACGGAATTTCAAAGGACAGACACGTTACGAAGCCATTTGCCGTTAATTTTCATTGTTTACATCCCGAAAACCTCATAAAATGTATCGTGAATGAGGTAGGTACATTTAGCATGTTAGATCAACAAAATAAGCGAAAAAAAATCAGCTGTTCTATAAAAAATAGAATATCCACCCGGCAATAATGTATGGAATAACGGTTTATACGTACTGGTTAGCGCGTAGGTCAATTAATTAGTTCCAAAAATGAAACGTTCGGTCACAATTATGAGTCGGAATTTAGAAATTTCATGTGTCATGAATCCTCGAGATTCATTCATTCATTTCTCAATGAATCAATTGAATCAAAACTTTAAAGTACATTAAATGCCAGCAACTGGCAACAGCCTTTGTTCACAAGCCTCTCTCAACTCCATAAAACTTTGAATACTTACTTATCCGCTTGTTATTATTATCTCATCTCGCAAAGGTTACAATAATACTGCGTGGGAGTCGGACTGCAAAGGTTAATAAAATTCATCCTAATTTAGAAACTTTCACCGAAATTTCTATTGATCGAGTCAAAAATTTATCTAAACAACCACACAGACCATTGAGTATGATAATAACCTGGATTTGACTATAATTTGATTGAAGTAATATTCTCCAACCGATTACGGCTACGGCGCCAATCTCAACGATCAGTCACGTACGCAGGAAGCATCCTGTATGTTTGCACACACAATTGAACACCAGTTCAATTGTATGTGCAAACACAAGTGCACTCTCTAATTATTCCCTTACCCTCATATTCCGATGGGACACTACTGTGACACGACCGGAGAGGGATCAGGCGCAGGACCAACAGCTTAACGTGATGAGATATTAGTGCAGGAATGAAATCATCTTAGACAATGTATTCACTACGGAATAATACTCGATTGACCTAATTTAGACAGACGGACTGCCAGATCAATTTATACAAATCTGATACGGTTGGTTCAATGTTAATTAAGGACAGATTAAAGTAATCTGGAGTAGGCTGTCTAAACAAATAAATTAGTTTTTTGCCAATACCTATTACTGTTGGGTAATATTATTTTTCACAGCAATCAAAGTAAAAAATCAATTGTTTTTAGCTTTAAAAAGGACTTTTGACTTACGATCTTAAACAGTCATCATCATCATCGTCAGCCCATTTAAGTCCCCACTGCTGGGGCACGGGCCTCCCTCAATCACATGAGGGGTAATTGCCATACTCACCACGCTTAGCAGACGGGTTGGCGAGGGTTTTGATATGAATGCAGAGTTTTCCTTCTCTGGGTGCTGATGATTATGCCAGTAGCTTTACCTTAGTCTTAAACAGTATCCTTATTATAAATCCGTAAAATGTTGGCCGTGGGAGAGGCACGCTTCGGCATGAATGGGCCGGCTCGACCGGATTGATACAACGGTCTCACAGAAAAACAGCGTGAAGCAGCACTGAGTTGTGTTTCGCTGCGTGAGTGAGGGTACCGGAGGAAAGGGCGGTAAAGGTTGGCGGCGCACTTGTGACTCCACTGGTGTCACCGGTTTCCATGGACGGCGGCAATCGCTTACCGATAGGTGATTCTTCTTCTATCATTCTCTCGTCATCATATTATGTGCATTCAAGTGTGTTGTCTATACTACTTTCAATCGTACTCCTTACTACACCATCATTTTGTTCACTGTGTAAACTGAAATATGAATAAAGTCTGCTCGTCTGCCACCTTGCGACCTAAAGTTATTACTATACTAAAGCTCGTGTCATCCCATTCGAAGACACGAATTTTGTTCCGGGACTGTGCTTAGTTCGCTGATTAATATTAAGTACCTAATAATAAGTAAGAAGGGGGAAAATCGGATGTAAGTGAAGATTCTCCGGTGTCCAGGCCCTGAAAAATCGGAATTTTCGTAGGTATAATACGACCTAATAGATATTGATAGCCGTGTGGTCCCCGGCAGAGTAGAATAGGCCACCCTCACTCTTACCGAGGTGTCGTAAAAGGCGACTAAGGTAAAACTGCTGGCGTGATCATCAGCACCCAGAGAAGGAAAACTCTGCATTTATATCAAAACCCTCGCCAACCCGTCTGCCAAGCGTGGTGAGTATGGCAATTACACCTCATGTGATTGAGGGAGGCCCGTGCCCCAGCAGTGGGGACTTAAATGGGCTGACGATGAATAGATATTGAATAACAGAAATAAAACTAAATTCACACTTGTTCTTTTTTTTATGTGGGTGCGAGTTATTTTCGGTCGCAACTCGCGTGAGAATAAAGACGGTGAGTGCTTACATGATGCCGAAAATGGGACTATTTTAGGAAACAGAAAGATAAATAATACGTAAGTACACAAGAAAATAAAAGGAAAAACACTCGCCATTTTTCGTCTTTTTATTCAGTTCTTACTAATGGATCCTGAAAATTTCGTAGTCTATTTTTTGTCGTTATTTTAATTATATAAGATATTCAGGGTAAAAAGTAAAGTATCAGCGTATAAACTGTCCCACTGCAGGGCAAAGGCCACCATCATAGAAATTAAGTTATTGTTAAGATGATGGGATGAGGCTTAATCACCACGCTTGCCAAATGCGGATTGGCTATCACAAACTCGTTCGAAAAATTCGAAACATACTTTTCTCGCTCGGCTCGGTACTTAAACCACTAGACAAATCGGGGTAAGGTGCCGAAAAAATTAAGATATCATTTAATTCAGTTCTGTTCCTCTAGAATTAAAGAAAAATGAAATAAATAATGAGTGAAAAAATATAGCCCTTGGAAAGAGTCTGCCACTTAGCAAATTTTACTCACAAATGTATTCGAAAACCACATAATAAAAAAGAAAAACGAATCAAGAAACTACTCTTCAATCACTTATGACAAAAATTATCTCTTCACCAATGTACAGCTGACAAAGTTCCCGGTAGGCCACTTTTCGATCTTAGTGCGATGAAATAAGGTGTAAAAGTGTCCTACCGGGAAATTTGTCAGATGTAGGTACGTACAGCCACACATCAAAGTATATCAAACTATCAAATTTCTTTAGTCAATTCTCACCTTAATGACAAACCTGGTCAGTTCAATATCAATTGAAGAATTTTGTCAGTTTGTAGTAACCTGATGTGTGGCTGACTTCATCATCATTATTTCAACCAATAGACGTCCACTGCTGGACATAGGCCTCCCCAATGACCTCCACACAGATCGGACATGATGGACCGCGACGTGGAAGGTCGCGGGAATCCATTAGATGCGGGCGGCACAAGTGGCTGCCTAGGTAATTAAAAAATTGAGGAAATAAGAATCAAGCGTAAGAATATTTACCTAGTGAACAGCAATCTCCCAAGTGCACCATAGGGAGTCCTCATGCATACCAGCCTTGCGCTTCGAATGTTCCAGTAGATCCTCGTGAATAATCCTTATCGCAAATGGTGACCTACAAGCAGTAAAGTGATAAGGGTGGGTTCCCACTACTTCATCTGTGCTCCTCAATGTGTGACTATCCTTATCGACATGATTATCAGAGTGCGGTACAGTACAGTGAAAATTCTGTGCAGACTAATTATTGTAGTGTACTAATTCTAGGTAGATTTCCTAATCTACCTCACGCACGCATGGAAGCCTCCACATCCGTGACATAGCAAAGAAACTGCAGGAGTTGGCTACGTTGGTACGGATATGTCCTGCGAAAACCAGACAGCTACGTGGGAAACAAATGTCTGGCCATGCAAC
Source organism: Marasmia exigua (assembly GCA_019059595.1). Taxonomy (NCBI): domain Eukaryota; kingdom Metazoa; phylum Arthropoda; class Insecta; order Lepidoptera; family Crambidae; genus Marasmia; species Marasmia exigua. The sequence continues at coordinate 14,718,601 of CM032473.1, forward strand.
CACCACCGGGCCCCGGCAGAAGGGGTAGACCTAAAAAGGTGTGGCTTGACGTCGTAAAGGAGGACATGCGTGCCAATAAATTGACTACTTTGGATGCACAAGATCGTGCGAAGTGAAGGAGTAGAAGCAGGAAAGCGGACCCCGGGCTCCGAAGCGACGGCTTGGGACGCAACCGGGACTAAACGCTAAGATGATGATGATGAGTAGTTCTAGGTAGATTAGCTCTATTATTTTTCCAACGAAACATTCCAACTTCGCATAGTTTCTGAAACGTGTGGAAGCGTGGTTGGCCCATAACCAGTTAGCAGAGTTGTGATAGCAGCAGATTTGTGTGGGGACTCAGGTGCCTCTACCTCCACGAGTGGTGCTGCTGGTAATCAGGTCTGTCCTGTTCCAACTCCGGTTGGTATTAGGCAGAAACTGTTACCGCGGGCCACGGTTTTTCTTGGGCAATGACGGGTAGTAATTCATTCGTGGATTGCTACCTGACAACCGACGGACCGGCACTTCGCTACAGGGCCTATATTGTCGCGCCGAGGGTCTGAGGACCGGCGTCTTCGCGTCGTTCTCTGACGGTGCACTAGGGCCCGTGAAAGCGGGTTAAACCATTGCACAGCGGGGTTGCAGGCGCCATTTTTGTCTTCGGACCTGGGGAAGCTGTGTCCGGCTCCGCCCGCGCAGAAGACCGGCGTGAAGCAGCGCCTGCGCTGTGTTTCGCCGTGTGAGTGAGGTTACCGGAGGCCCAATGGGGGGGAAGGGGAAAAGGTTTGCAGCGCACTTGTCCAACTTCAAAATCTATTCTCAGTTGCATTTGAAATCTAAGGTTCAAAATATGAATAGCAATTTATTAATAACTTTACATTTTCCTTGTACTCTGGGTAATTTTCAGCACCAATATTAGACTACTCAATCTAATGGAAAGATTTCGTAATAAGTAATCAGATTGTAATATAATTAAAGAAATAACTAAACAGATTTTTGATATTAGCAGTATTTCACTGAATAAATCTCACGTCACTTTTAAACTATAAATCAATAAGTACCTATTAGTTAAAAAAAAATAATGCGTCAGCTGACACAAATTGAGTCCAAGCCCCGGACCCCGGGCTCCTAAGCGACAGAATAGGACGCAACCGAGTCAAAATGCTACTTGATGATGATAATAAAGCACCATGGAACTCCATCGGCCGCACTCAGAGCCGTCATTTAAGCTAATATTCATTAACTCTAGTATCGGTAGTCTTTATGCGTATCATTATAAGGGTCAATATTTTTTCTTAAGTAGCCAACTAAGTTAATCAGCGACTCTGAGTGTGACAGCATGTCGCTTTATAACTAACTAACTTTTAAAACAGTTGTTTAACAAAACTTGACAACTTGCTTGTCAAATCAACTGTTTTAAAAGTCGGTGAACTCGACCTCGACAGTTCGGCAATTCCAATTGGATACGATATAAATGACGTATGAATACCAACGATTTTTTTATGTGCTAGGTGGTGGACGAGCAAACGGATCACCTTATGGTAGCTAAGAGATTGCCGCCGCCCATAGACGCTCGCAACACCAGTTGAGTCACAAGTGCACTGCCAACTATGAATTCCCCTTCATGGCGAAAAGTGACTCTCCCACGGTGATAAAAATAATTTAATTGACGTTGGCATTGTCGTACTGGATCTAGGTTCGCCAACAGTGGGGATCCAGCTTATCCTGGTACCCTCCCTGGTCGTTCCGACTCGAGTTATGGCCGGTTCATTACCGCGCATGCAACCGCGCATTAGGCATCATCTGAATGTAATGTGAAAGCATATGTCACCGCCCGCTTCGGAAACCAGGCAGTTTCCGAACCGCCTAACAGCGGCCTGACAGCGATCTATCTAGGAAGAAAATATTTTCTTGAATTAAGCGGCGGTTAAATCTGTCATTCTGTGTTTAACCTAACTAACGTTATAAAACATGTTTATGCATTTTTGACAACCCATTTGGAACAGTGGTAGTGTATGCTGCCTTTGGTCCAATGGTTGCGTGTTCGATCCCCGCACATTACAAACATTTGTGTGCATGAACATGTATGTTTGTATTGGTTTGGGTGTTTTCTATGTATTATAAGCATGTATTTGCAAAAAAAAGTATTATATGTATATATTTGTCATCCCACTGATCCTGATATCCGTAACACAGGTGCTGAAGCTACCTATCTCAGAGTCAGATCAATGAATAAATGAAAGAATATACTTTTATTCCACTCAAAATAAAGTATGAAAACTAGATATTACAGGATATCTACAACGAAGGCGGCCTTATCACTATGAACAATCTCTTCCAGGCAACCTTTGGATAAAGGACACTTGATGAAGGTGTAGGGCGGTGCAATCTTAAATATTTATATACTTACACAGAAAGTTTAAATGAAAATATATAAATAAAATATGAATATACTAATACATACAATATATATAATATATATGATTAATAAATCCCAATGTTCCCAAAGCCGACGAATGATTCTCAGAGGACAGGAAGAGATGGGTGAGAGGAAGTGGGAACAGTGGTCTCAAAGGTTCAGGAAATGTGATTTAATTTGGGCTTTAAAGATGGGTATGGAATTGGATTGCCTGATTGTCAGAGGTAAAGCATTCCACAGTCGGATAGACTGCACGGTAAAGGATTGGGAGTAGGATTGAGATGAATGAGGAGGGAACTTAAGATGGAGAAGTTTGGAAGAACGCATATGACCTCGATTGTATGTGATGTTGTAAAATATTTATTTATTTTACATTTTTCGCAGTTTTTTACTGCTGCTAACTTGTGTTTTGCTGTGTGATTTAGGGTACTGAATGCCCAATTTGGGGGAAAAGGCGGGCAGCACACATGTCACTCCACTATTGTTGCAAGAGTCCATGGACGGTGGCAATCGCTTACCATCTGGTCTGCTCGTCTGCCACTTATCACATAAAATTAAATGAATTTCGAGTTCCTATATCCAAAACTTCATCATCCATAAAACTTTTACAAATGGAACATCTATGAATTCAAAAAAAAATAAAACCGAATTTTAGTCAAATGATAAAAAGGATGATTTCAAGCAATTCTGGCTACTAAAATGCACAAGGGACGTTAGTTCTAGTTTAGGGTTTCCCTGCAACATACATTCGTACAATGAAGCTGCATTCAAATCCAACACCGTCATTACGAAACGAAACAACAAAACGTAACACGAAACGCATTTAAATTTATTTTCTCGTTGTAATTATTCTTAAGTTATTCTTTTCATTTCCTAGGTTTCGTAATATTTTTCGCAAAAGTACCTACGCGTAAATTCATTCCACAGTTTCCGTTCTCTGAATACCAAAGCTTCACCTATATTTTATTTTATGACATAGGTGGCTGACGTGCAGACGGATCACCTGATGGTAAGCGATTGCCGCCGCCCATTCACACCCGCAACAACGGTGGAGTAACATGTGTGCTGCTAGCCTTTTCCCCCTAATTGGTCCTCCGGTACCCTCGCTCAGTACGGTACACAGCAAAACACGTAGTAATATTAAATAAATAATTTAACAAGACATTTAAAATAAATAGGGATTTGCATTTTTTCAAGCTTATTTTGCATAAACAAGATTGAAAAAAAACATATATTGGGGTATTAAATGAACAGTTTAGAAAGGCCAGAAATAGCGATAGAACATCAGAACACGTCATTTCCTTAAAAACTCTACTAGACATTGCTGAGACTTTGTATAGCTTTTTTTATGTGATAGGTGGCAGACGAGCAGACGGATCACCTGTTGGTAAGCGATTGCCGCCGCCCATGGACACCCGCGATACCTGTGGAGTCACAAATGCGCTGTCAACCTCTGAACCCCCTTCCCCCGGATTGGGCCTCCGGTACCCTCACCCACGCAGCGAAACAATGCTGCTTCACGCCGGTTTTCTGTGAGGCCGTGGTATCACTCCGGTCGAGCCGGCCTATTAATGCCGAAGCGTGGCTCTTCCACGTTTAGTATGGGAAAGTAATGTTTTTAGGTTTACCAAAGGTTTACTGCAAGCTTGTTGAAGTCATATATATGATTCTGTACTCTATATATTGTTAACTATTAATGGACCGCGATTGCGTGGTGATTCAGTATTACTATTCACGTTTAATCTGGGTAAAAGCATAATCAAAAAGATTCCATTTACAAAATAGTTTTTTTTTAAGCAAAAATACGATGAACATAACAGGAAAATCATTCCGGTCACTTATTTGTTACAAAGCCCCCTCCTAGCGATGATGAAAGGACGTCAAAATTGAAATTTGACAAGAACAATCCAATTAAGGTATTAAATAAAGAAGGGTCGTCATGAGACGTCCTACTAATTTTCCGCCTACATTCTTTTGCATTTTCTGAAATTCTTTTATAGCTTTTCCTTAGCCTTTAATTACCAATTAGCGGTCGGGTGGGATAATAATTTATCAGTTAATTTTCTTAATTAGAGAAGCGACGGCGACTGATTCTCTTTTGGTAAGCGAATAACCTTCGATTGGCTTTTATTTTAATGAGAATCTTGTTTGAATAAAATCTTGAGTGATTGAAAAATATTATAATGAATGAATATCAGAAATTATGAGATCCGCAGGAGAACTAAGGTCACGGACATAGCCCAAAGGATTGCATGTCTCAAGTGGCAATGGGCAGGACACATAGCGAGGAGAATAGACGGCGGAAAGGCAGCCCTGGCAGGCCCCCCACAAGGTAGACCGACGATCTGGTAAAGGTTTCGGGAATCCATTGGATGCGGGCGGCACAGGACCAATCTGCGTGGAGAACATTGGGGGAGGCCTATGTCCAGTAGTGGACGTCTATTGGCTGAAATGATAATTGAAAAAAAAGTCACAATGTTATTAGCAGTTTCATTATAAGCTTTTTCATTGGAATAAAAAGTAATATGACTGATCATAAAGATTGCTTACTTTAGCTGAAAAACCTGCTGTACAAAACATTTCATTCATACGGTCATTATCTAAAAATAAATTACATATTTTCTACAGACGTAAACCTTTTGCTCTTTTTTTATGGTGTCATCCCGCGCCCGGTTACGGCCGCGCGTGTGATTCCGCCAACGTCAAGTGTATAAGAGAGACACGTCGATATAAAATTGACCGGTAATTTTGCCAAATGCTCTATCTATATTCAGGTCTTCTCTATGTGACGGAAACCTTATTCCGATACTAAATCTTAACTGTAGCGCTGTCATTCTATACAATTTTGATGTTATACCATAGATTTATCCACAGATAATGATTGGTCGAATTGGGCTTTAGTAGCTTTACATAATTTTCCTTGCAACCGGTCGGTAAAATATTTTTTTTTACCTGAGACGGCGAAGCAAAAAGGAGGGTATGATTTTGACCTGAATATATAGGTTAGGAGGTTGTTCATCTGTTCCCTCATAACTTCTTAACTAGTTATCATATTTGAACAAGGTGAGGATGAGGTGTCGTTAGGAGCGTCTTGATTGTTTTCTGGTTAGGGGCCACATGACGTCACGTTAAATTGACTACAGTGCCCTCTAGTGGACTTAGAGAAAGGAACTAAAAAAAATTTTGATGACGGTACCGCGTGGGGTAGCAAATGGAAGAGCTTTTTAGCACCTTTCAAATATGTAATTTTATTACATAACTAAAAATATGTTAAATAAAAATAAAGTTTAAAAACTAAAACCCGACTACACTGCCACACTGATTTAATTTTATTATTATAATGAATCTGTTTTGCTACAGTAGGTGGCATAAGCTCACGGCGATACAACATAATAATTTCAGCAGAGACAATTTTCTTGTTTCGTACTTTTTAGAGCGTGTTTTGTGGTAGTCGGGTTTTAGTTTTTAAACTTTTATAAGTAACTATTTTATTACTGAAACCTGGCTGAATTTTGAAATAAGACGTGCCGTTTCCGCTTAGAACCGTCATTATTTTTGAACATTTTTTTTTTAGATAATGATGTTATAGGCATACTAAATATACAGGAAGTTTAGATATCTTATACGACAGACGAGTTTAAGACCTTAGTTTTGCTGAAGAAATTTTATCGATTGGTAGAATTCAAAAGCTAATCATATTAACGACCCAATTGGAACAGTGGTAGTGAACGCTGCCTCTGATACAAGGGTTGCGGGTTCGATCCCCGCACAGTACAAACATTTGTGTGCATGAACATGTTTGTTTGTATTGGTCTGGGTGTTGTGTACTATGTATTATAAGTATGTATTTACAAAAGAAAAGTATTATATGTATATATTTGTAATCCCACTGTTGATTCTGATATCCGTAACACAGGTGCTTGAGCTACCTATCTCGGAGTCAGATCAATGTATGTGATGTTGTGAATTATTATTTATTTATTATTATTTATATTCATTGATTTGAGTTTAAAACTCAAATAAAAGAGTTAGAGAGGGAGAAAATACCGTCTTTGTTTAAGTCTAGCCGGTAGCTTGTCATTTTTCCTGGTAACTTTGTACAATATTTATAAAGCAATAAGGTTTTGAAATAGCAACTCAGAAGCATCTGCTTATGAATGTTTGAAACAAGTAAACTAAGTGAGGTAACACATCATAAGTTTATAATTACTTTGACTGCAGCTCGGCTAAAATTAAAATTAACTTGGGATGAATTCATGTAAGTATACACTGTAATTTTTTTATCGTTTATATCCCGAAAATCACATAATAGGTATAGAAAATACTAATAATTTAGCATGTTGGATCAACAATATAAGAGAAAAAAAAACAGCTGTTGCATTATTGCTGGGTGGATATTCTATTTCGTATGGAACAGCTGTTTTTTTTTAATGAGTTTAATATACATGGAGTTTAGGTAGAAATAATTAGTCTATGGTTTTAGTATGTGTGGTCAATAAAAGTAGTCAGACAAAAAAACTTTAAACATTTTTTTTATGTTATAGGTGGCAGACGAGCAGACGGATCACCTGATGGTAAGCGATTGCCGCCGCCCATGGACCCGTGACTCCAGTGGAGGTTTGGGCCTCCGGTGCCGTCACTCACGCAGCAATTAGTAATCAACAAATACAATTCAAATTTGAATATGAAAAATATTACATTGGCCATTTCATCCTCATAATTTTCCTTACCTTCATTGACAATCTTGTCAGATGTATCTTCTATCTTGATAGTGAATCTTTCGGATAAATCATCAGGACCTATGAAACTTATTTTTCTCTTTAACTGCGCGGTCACGTACCTACATTTATCCACAAATCTAAATTCATCCACAAAAGCAAAACAAAATAATAAGAAATGCGCCGCGCTCAAGGCCAATATTCCCACCTACACTATCAATATACACTCACACAAACGCAAATCTCGGGTACCCCTCGCGGCCTGTACTTGTGTGTTAATTATTACCTATTAAAAAGTCACATCCTGTCTTTTGTCACCATGAAAAAGATTGATGTGTCATATTTGAACAGACTTTACTTATGCAATGGTTAGTGGGTTGCACTTTAAAGCGACGGTTGCGCCTGGAGTCCTGGGTTCGATCCCCGGATCATGCCAAAATTTGTACCTGAGTTTTTCTGTTAAGAAATTCTCAGTGTAAGCCCGGAGTCTGGAAGTCCTGTACCCCCGTGCCTCGAAAAGCACGTTAAGCCGTCGGTCCTGCGTGTAATCCCTCTTCGGTCGCACTAGTGTCCCATCGAAATAAGAGGGTAAGGGAATAGAGAGTGCACTTGTGTCTGCGAAAATACTTGTGCACTATAATACGTCCTGCGTCGATGGCTGACCGCTGAGATTGGCCGCCATGATTGCAATATCGGTTTTACATTACTTACCTATTTGTACTTTATTATTGACGTCTAACTGACGTCACAAAGAAAGAGTAACTCACTCTAGACAGTGGCCCTCATATTTATGTAAATATGAGGCCCACTGCGTTTTGCATTTATAAATAGCGAACCTTAAAAAAATAATTGTATTTTGTGGTTCTTAGCGACTGAACAAAAAATAAAATTGACAAGACATTTCTCTCTGTTTCCAAGATGAAAGCTTTCAGGACTCAAAGTAGTCTAAATAAATGATTCTGTTTTGCAATCACAGATCAGTTACAAAGAGCCGGAGTGCACAGTAAATGTAAGGCTATTTCGATTAGAACGGGCAAACTCCATTAGTCCACTCAAATCTTTAGTCAAAATACGCTTCTGGGCTGCAACTATTGGCATCAGGGTTGAAAAGCCAGCGAAGTAGCAAAGGGAAAAACTTAAGTCTTATTCATAAATGTATGTAAAACCTGTGTTAAACAAAACGGCGTTGCAAAATAGTTTTCATTCTTTTTTCGAAAATTTTGTATGATTGTTTTTGTGTCCCGTTGTGATCCCGGCAGAGTAGAATAGGCCACCCTCACTCTTACCGAGGTGTCGTAAAAGGCGACTAAGGTAAAGCTGCTGGCATGATCATCAGCACCCAGAGAAGGAAAACTCTGCATTTACATCAAAACCCTCGCCAACCCGTCTGCCAAGCGTGGTGAGTATGACAGTTACCCCTCATGTGATTGAGGGAGGCCCGTGCCCCAGCAGTGGGGACTTAAATGGGCTGATGATGATGATGATGATGTTTTTGTTTCAAACGTCAAAATTGCTCTATAGGTAGTGAATTACCTGAACCTTTGTTTTATGTTGACTGTTAACATAGGTTTTGAAAACACGAAAATTTGTCATCATATTTTTGCTGGATAAACTACAATGGTGATGGAAATGTGACTGTGGAGTGACTCCTGTTGACAACAGTTTGGTAAGGATTAAGCCATGTTCTCAGAGTTTCAAACCACCTTAAGGATTTCTTACACCTTCATCATCATCCGTGAGAAGGCCATGCTTCGACATGCATAAATAAATAAATATTTCACAACATCACATACATTGATCTGACTCCGAGATAGGTAGCTCAAGCACCTGTGTTACGGATATCAGAATCAACAGTGGGATTACAAAAATACCTAGGGTGTAAAAAGACCCTTAACGAAGCCGAAACCTACGTATTCAGCACATCATCAGGACTTTTTTTCCTTCTAGACCATATCTGGGAACTCAATACTTTTCAAGTTATCAAAGTCAAAACAAAAATCTCAAGATTTTGATGTAAATAAAATTTAAACATAATTACCTATTTTTTGTCCAAAGAAACTGGTTCAAAATTTTAAGTAATATACATATAATACTTTTCTTTTCTAAATACATACTTATAATACATAGGGATCACACAGACCAATACAAACAAACATGTTCATGCACACAAATGTTTGTACTGTGCGGGGATCGAAACCGCAACCCTTGGACTAAAGGCATCGTTCACTACCACTGTTCCAAATGGGTCGGGTGAATGGGACGGCTATACCAGAGTGATACACAGCCTCACATAAAATCTGCGTGAAGCAGTGTCTGTACTGTGTTTCGCTGCGAGAGTGAGGGTAACAGAAGACCAATCCAAGGAGAAGGAGTTCTAAAAATTGGCGGCGCATTTGTAACCCCACTGGTGTTGCGGGTATCCATGGGCAGCGGCAATCACCTACCCTCAGGTGATCCATTTGCTCGTCTTCCACCTCATCATCATCATCATCCTGCTGCCCTATTAGCAAGTTATCTGGGGTCGGCGCAATATGTCTTCCTCTTCCATGCATCCATGTCAATCGTCATTTTTGACTGACCGGATGGCGCAATTGGTAGTGGCCCTGCCTCTTACGCCAAAGGTCGTGGGTTCGATCCCCACCCTGGACAAACATTCGTGCGATGAACACTTGTGTTTGTTCGGTGTCTGGGTGTAATATATGTATTTAAGTATATATTTGTGTTCCTCTGTTGTCTGATATCTGTAACACAAGTGCTTAAGCTACTTAGTACAGAATCAGGTCAACGTATGAGATGTTGTGAGAATTATTATTATTATTATTAATTATCCACCCCTTTTTTCGTTCATGTAATTTTTCACACAATCCATCCATCTCTTTTTCGGCAGTCTTCTATTCCTCCACCCACTTACATTTATACTCATCGCTCTGGTTACTTGCTCTTCTTTTCTTATCATTACATGGCCAAACCATGAAAGACGATGACATGAAGCTCGTCCGCCACCTACCTCATATAAGAAAATATTTCTATTCTACAGAAAAATCAAGCGATTCTGCAATGTCCAAACAAACCGGAGACACCTAGGTATATTACTTTACGTAATAACACAAAGTGATTATGCTCCCTGTGGGAGTTAAACCCACGTTTTAGTGACATCCTTTTAGCCTACACACTACGGAGGCGGCTAATTAACGTAATTAAACAAGATCAAAGGAGACCTTCCATGATCTGACGCGAAAAGGAAAGGATGGGAAGTCAAGGATATTATAAACACTTGAGAAAGCCGTATAAACGTCAAGCTGAGCGTCGTTAACTATAAGTCTTCGCAAATTCCAAGTAAACTAATTAATCTTAATTAAAATTCTATTTTGGTATTGGCAGCTTCTATTTGCCACGTGCCGTAAATTTTACTACCTTAGGAGTAAAATAAAAAACCAGCAACTTCCTACCGCGCGTAGTAAATAGGCCACCGTCACTCTTACCGAGGTGTCGTAAAAGGCGACTAAGGTAAAGCTGCTGGCATGATCATCAGCACCCAGAGAAGGAAAACTCTGCATTTACATCAAAACCCTCGCCAACCCGTCTGCCAAGCGTGGTGAGTATGGCAATTACCGCTCATGTGATTGAGGGAGGCCCGTGCCCCAGCAGTGGGGACTTAAATGGGCTGATGATGATGATGATGATGTAGTAAAACTATGGAATGCTACCAACGATGGTGTTTCCGAACAGATACGACCTGGTGATCTTCAAGAAAAGAGCTTATTCCTCCCTTAAGAGCCGGCAACGCATCTGTGATGCCCCGTGTGTCGCAGATGTCTATGGGCGGCGGTAATTCACTTACCATCAGGTGAGCCGTCTGCTCGTTTTGTCTGCGATAATATAAAAAAAGCAACAACACACGGGAAAAGATCCTTATCTAAGCGTGTAGCTCCCGGTTGCGTCCAAAGCAGTCGTCTTTTGGAACCCTTAAACGCTTAGACCATAATTTATGACACGGGGAGATTTGAGTAACTATTCAAGTAGGTACATATTTCCAAAAAGTCAGTTTTTTTTAATATACAAATTATTTCCACGGACACTGGTTCCGAGCCTTTTTCGAGCTTATTCTTTTTTAAGGGTCACAAAATTTTAACATTTTCTTCGCGACAAAATTAAATAAAATAAAATTACAATAGCTTAAGTTTAGGCTGTCATGCATGGTTATAGTTAGTAGGATGAATTCAGTGTAATTGTAAGTGGGTTTTTTTTTTAAGTCAAAGACTGAAGGTTGGTTTTTACGTAGTTTATGGGCCTCAGAGGGGAGGGTTTTGCGGTAAGTGGATATTTTATGTTTTGTTTGCAAGCTTGTCCCTAACCGCGTCATCACCCCGGCGGATCGCTATTTTGAGGTTATACCCGAGTATAACCTCAAAATCGCGATCCGCCGGGGATTTTTTCGATGGTAGCCTTCGATGCCATGAATATTAGACGTGCTGTAGCGTTGTTAGCGGCGTTATCTGTATAATATACACAAGTTTTTGTGTGACTGGAGATGGCTACCAAAAAGTCACATTCATCTTCTCTATTGCATCGTGAAAGAAGCAGAAACTATAATTTAGGTACAATTAAAAAATATGAATGTAATAAATATGAGCGAGAGAGTAATATCAATAGTTTAGGTTATAATTTCAAAAAAAATGTACGTACTCTATTTTAAGTTAGTCTATCTTAGTACTGTTTTTATTTGCAATTAGTGAAACTTTAAGTCTTTTATTAACCGTTTGACGACTCGTTTAGATCAGTGGCAGTGAATGCTGGCTCTGGTGCAAGGATTGCGGGATCGATCCCCGCACAGTACAAACATTTGTGTGCATGAACATGTCTATTTGTATTGGTTTGGGTGTTTCTATGTATCATAAGTATGTTTTTAAAAAGAAATGTATATATTTGTAATTCCGCTGTTGGTTCTGATATCCGTAACACAGGAGCTTGAGTTACCTATCTCGGAGTCAAATCAATGTATGTAATGTTGTGAAATATAAAAGTAATAAAAAGAAAACAAAAAGAAACATTTTTTCTTTTTTTTATAGCTGCTACTGTGTTGCTTACGGCAAACTCTGCCAATGTCAAGTGTGATTATACGTTTTTTTAATGGTTATTGACTGGTGTGACGAGTTTAAAAAAACATATATTGTGCAAAGTTTGTAATGACTGTTTGTTTCCAAATAAATGAATATAAACTCAGATTCATAAATTTGACATTATTTTTATGAAGTAGGTGCGTTTATATATATTTTATAATTCTTAAGCTGCAAAATATTTAGCAGAAATGTTTATGAGCCAGTGAATTTTCCCGCTCGCGCAACTTTATTATAAGTACTAATAAAAAATGTATATTTAAGTAACGATGGGGCTGGCATGTAATTTTGTTCAAATGCCCCTAAATAAATAAAGAAATAAAAAAAGGTACAATCAAACATACTTTATTTTTAAATTTTGTTATTCATTTTTTTGGCCAGCGTTTCTCAGCTGACTAAAAAACAGAACAATGTTTAGATTTACGGAGGTATCGAGCATCAACCCTAGTGAATCCAAGTGCAGGTTTAATTTAGAAGCGACGGGTGCATGCGGCGTTTATTGTTCCCGGTCCCCACCCTGTGACCCAATCAAGGAGGGAACTATTTGCTAGCTTTGATTTAGACTAAGACTTCACTTGCAAAAACACAGTGAAACTAGAGAGAAACTTTGAACATACGTGTACATTTTCCTAGTTGCACATACGAGTAACAACGCCCTCTACCGATATTTCAGGTATGGCGGACAAGCTTAGCGATCAGCCATCGAATGCACGAGTGTGAGACTCCTGTGTGACACGACTAGAGAGGGATTGGGCGCACAATATTCATATGTTCACTAAGCAAGAAGGAGATAGTAAATATTTAATGGACTTAGTGACAGGGAATTTTAACGGAGTAATCAGAACGGCTATCACCCATTCTTGGTAAACATTCAGCTATTGCGTACAAAGCGCTTTTCTTCCACCTACTTACTTGATACGCCATCGTTTGCCATCGTCTGTTTTTTACTATGACTCATATCATAAGCATGTTAATATCCTCCAACCGATTACGGCTACGGCGGCCAATCTCAACGATCAGCCACACGCAGGATATATTATAGTGCTCAAGTGTGTGCGCAAACACAAGTGCACTCTCTATTCCCTTACCCTCATATTCCGATGGGACACTACTGTGACACGACTAGAGAGGGATTGGGCGCAGGACCATCGGCTTAACGTGCTTTCCGAGGCACATGACCGCAAACTTCCAGACTCCGGACTGCCACTAAGAATTTCTTACCGAAAACTTAGGTACAAAACTTTGGCCCGACGCGGGGAACGAACCCGGGACCTCTTGCGCAGCTGTCGCTTTAAAGTGCGACCCACTAACCACTGCGCCACCGAGGCAGTCGTCTTCTTCATCAATATTCTTTCACCCACCTTTGAGCATATGCTTCTCCGAAGCACCTCCACTCGGCTCGGTGATTAGACTTTCTGGTCCATAGGATGCCTGCGTGACTAGGATCATCTACCCATCTGGATGGTGGTCTGCCTACGCTTTTTCTACTCATACGCGGCCTCCAGGCTAAAAAGCACCTACTGCACCTTTCGTTGTGTCAGTGCAGAACATAGGCCTCTCAAAATATTTGCCAATGTGGTCGATCTTTGACTTCACGTATCCAGCTCTTGCGAACCATACTGCGCACAACCTGACGGAGCGACATGGTCATTGTTGACAAAGCTCCTAAAACAAAGAGAAAAAAAAACATACTGCGCAATCATCTGGCCTGAAGATATTCACTACGTTATCTTATCTTCTATGGCTTCTTCTATGATTCAAAATTTTTACAGGTATTCGTTTCACCAGACACCTAGTGCGTTACCGAAACTGACCTACAATACGTTTACGTTCGCTTTAGAAGGCGTTATAATAATGAGTGGAGACCGCGTCTTGGCAAACGTAATGTAGGGCGCTCTCTGGCTCAGTGGGGGGACGATCTGCGCAGGATGGCTGGCAAGAGCTGGATGCGAGAAGCCATGGATAGATCACAGTGGCGAACAATTGGAGAGGCCTACGTCCAGCAGTGGACTGCGATAGGTTGATGATGATGATGATACTAATGAGAAGAAACAGAATTTACAATATAATATCATATGTAGGTGTGAATGTACGCCTACGTAATAATATACTTTAATGTTTCCATAGATTTAACCTTAAGGTGAAGGCTTTACCCCACTAGCGACGCCACTTGATTTTAATTGTTAGCTACTAAACCAGATCTATTTTAAACAACTTGGGGGCTTCGGTCTCTCGGTACACGCCTAAACTATTTATTTAATAGTTATAATTAGCTATTAAATTAAATAGGTTTTGCACTCGAATTTTGAATTACCCCCAAAAGCGGCCACTTTTGGCGTGATTAATTTTTTTAGTAAAAAAAACAGACCCAATATTTGGGCATGGTTGTTAAAAAAATAGTTTGCCAAGAGACCGAAGCCTCATAATTATTTAAAGTATATTTGTTTTGATAGCTAACAATTAAAATCAACTGGCGTCGCTAGTGTGCCCTACCCGTCGCCTTAAGGTATAAACTGTTTAATGTAGGCGGTATCGTAAAAGAGTCAATATTTCTCTTTCATTAACATACCCATCAACCTTCACAAGAAGGGTTCAGGTTACCTTGCAATGTACCTACTTACTCGTAGGTTTTAGACAGTCACTAAAAAAATAACCATGATAGATATTTATTTAGAGGTCTATAATGTAAGGACTAGGTTTTATACAATTATGTGCGTATTTCTGCCATTAAGGTGACGGGTAGGGCACACTACCGACGCCAATCCATTTTAATTTTTAGCTACTAAACCGGATCTATTTTAATACAACCTCTCGGCAAACACTTATACTGTTTATTAAATAACCATGCACAAATGTCAGGTCTAACGCTTACGCGAAAATTGATTCACGCCAAAAGCGGCCACTTTTAGCGTGAATCAATTTTTCGCGTACAAAAACGGACCCAAAAATTGTGCATGGTTATTTAATAAATACTATAAGGGTTTGCCGAGAGTTTAAAATAGATCCGATTTAGTAGCTAAAATTAAAATCGATTGGCGTCGCTAGTGTGTCCTACCCGTCAACTTAAGGGGATGGGTAGCCCTAACTAGCGTCACCGATGTAATAAACTTGATCTATTTCAAACAATTTCGGATCTCTAGTCTCTAAACAAACATTTATACTATTTATTTAATAATTGTGCACTACTTTTGATCTATGCCGTGTGGTCCCCGGCAGAGTAGAATAGGCCACCCTCACTCATACCGAGGTGTAGTAAAAGGCGACTAAGGTAAAGCTGCTGTCATGATCATTAGCACCCAGAGAAGGAAAACTCTGCATTTATATCAAAACCCTCGCCAACCCGTCTGCCATGCGTATTGAGTATGGCAATTACCCCTCATGTGATTGAGGGAGGCCCGTGCCCCAGCAGTGGGGACTTAAATGGGCTGATGATGATGATGATGATGACTTTTGATCTGTTATTGCACTCGAACTTTTGACTAACGGCATAAGTGGCCGTTTTTGGCGGTAATTCAAATTACGAGTACAAAAGCAGACCCAAAAGTTAAGTATAAGTATTAAATAAATAGTATTAGTGTTTTCTAAGAGGCTGCAGTTTCGAAATTTTTAAAAAGATATCCGGTTTAGTTGCTAACAATTTAAATCAATTGGCGTCGCTAGTGTGCCCTACCCGCCACCTTAAGTAGCTTGGTGTTGAATGAAAACTGCACGCTTAGGATAGTTTCAGAAACGTGTTACCATAATTCAGTTAGTCTGTCATCATCATCAGCCCATTTAAATCCCCACTGCTGGGGCACGGGCCTCCCTCAATCACATGAGGGGTAATTGCCATACTCACCACGCTTGGCAGACGGGTTGGCGAGGGTTTTGATATAAATGCAGAGTTTTCCTTCTCTGGGTGCTGATGATCATGCCAGCAGCTTTACCTTAGTCGCCTTTTACGACACCTCGGTAAGAGTGTGGGTGGCCTATTCTACTCTGCCGGGGACCACATGGCTGACTGCCATAGCTGACTGTAATTGATTACAATCAGTCAATTTGTCTGTTTGTCTGCTGTATCTTATAAAAATCATGCATGGAGTACTACTTCTATGTTTAAGAAAAACGAGCAATGATAATCAAGGACGTTAGTCTGTACCATGTACCTATTCATGTGATCCGACTGAAAAATGTTTAGCTTCGATCTGAAAATTCTATCGTATGCTCACAATTCGATTTTCCAAATCAGATCGGTATATTTGCTGCTATTGCAAACTATTTATTGAAGATCTGGCACCAATTTAGTAACAGTCAAGATGGCATAGTCTAAGTACCAGTACGTCAGAACGTGTGTATCCTAATTAAGGTATCTCAGGGCTTTCAAACAGGCGGGAAGACTTAACACACTCCTTAGAATTTCTCCAGCTTCCAAGCTTCTTCTCATTTAACTACATGAAGTTATTTTTTTACCGTTCACAAATGTGCCTTTTGCTGCAAAATTTTAAGCCATGCAATGCAATTAAAAGCCAGCCATATTACCAGGAGAGTAATTATTAATTTAGGTGACGCCGTAGCCTCTCCTAATTCAGAAATAATTTGGTAACGTAATGACGTCCGGGCGTCTTCGTGATGTGAAAACAAATTCTGCAAGGCTCGTTTTGAGGAAATTATTTTAACATGATAACATTTCATTGAATGTGAAATTGAGTAACTCAAAAGTTAAACTCGTAGTTTAAATTAACTAAAAATTAAAAGCACGTTGGAATATTAAGTCGCAGGTTTTTTACATTTATCTTATTCCATACTCTCCATTTCTGTTACATTTGGTGTACACGTTACATGGCGTAGCTCTTGTTGGACTTTGAAAGAAAGAAAGAAGGGAAGAAAAATGTATTATTTTGGATATCACAACACTACACCCACGAATACAACATCAGTTTCAAAAGAACAAACAAAAAAAAATATAAATACAGAAAAAATAAAAAACAAAATACTTAATAAGGGTACAAATAACCAGGCAGTGCATAATATATATTGTATGACCCTGAAAAAGGTCATTACGCTGATTTTTAGTCATCATCAGCCCATTTAAGTCCCCACTGCTGGGGCACGGGCCTCCCTCAATCACATGAGGGGTAATTGCCATACTCACCACGCTTGGCGGACGGGTTGGCGAGGGTTTTGATATAAATGCAGAGTTTTCCTTCTCTGGATGCTGATGATCATGCCAGCAGCTTTACCTTAGTCGCCTTTTACGACACCTCGGTAAGAGTGAGGGTGGCCTATTCTACTCTGCCGGGACCACTCGGCTTGATTTTTTTTGATTTTTAGTATCTATGGTATTCTCTGGATTGTTCTTAGTCTGAGATACAAGTACTATTTTTTCACTACGTCGCGGTAACTCGACCTGACGCCGTTTATATACCGTCATTTTTTATCGCTTACATCTCGAAAACCTCATAATAGGTATCGTGTATAAAGTCCAAACAAGACTGCATTATTTAATAACAGCATATTTTGCATGGCACTTAGGCTATACAACCACTTGCCTAAATGTATTTTACATTCTAAAGACAAACAAAATTGTCATTCAAACAAAAGGTTAAAAAGATCCTACTAGAAAAAAGCTACTACAGTGTTTATGATAAAACGTTATATAATTTAATTTAATTTGAGTTTTATTGTGACCTATTTGTAAACTGCTGAATGTATCCCATATAATGTAGCATAATCAATTCAATTTAATTTACTAATTCCTAATAATAAACATTGGCCCAATTTTGCATCCCGTCTTTGACCAAATATGGCGAACTATTGTACAAAACTTAACAGCTTTTATACCTACCCATATTTTCCAAATAAAAAATTGGTATTTGTATCCATTTAGCATGTTAGATCAACAAAATAAGCGAGAAAAAATCAGCTGGTAGGTACATACATTTCATTTGTTAAACTACTTTGCACTGCCTTCCCTTATTACGAATACGATATTTCTTTCCTCTACCCAAAGGTTGTCTGGAAGAAATCGCTACAAGCGATAAGACCGCCTTATTGTACCGTCTGTTGCTTTTGTATCATGCTTGTATTTTATTTTTGTGCAATAAAGAATATCTATCTATCTATCTATACATTATTAAATGCCGGGTGGATATTCTATTTTGTATGGACCAGAAAATTATTTTTTGCTTATTTTGTTGACCACTATAATCTGGAAATCTTTAAGCAAGAGTGAACAGGCATCTTCTTGGAAAACGCGTTAAATCCAACCGCCTCTTTCCATCAGGGGAGATTATGGTCAAGCGTTAGCCTACAGTTCAATAAAAAAAAAATCTTACATGTTAAATGGACTATATACACGACACTATTATGAGGTTTTCGGGATGTAAATGATAAAAAAATTACGGTGTATTGACCACTTCGAACGTTCAAAGTAACTTCTATTACTCACTAAACTCTCCGGTTTAAGATATAAATAGAAGTAATCAATACCTACCCTAATTCCTTTCTCCCATTTGTAGCCCTGCAACAAATGGCCTCCGCCATGGAGCCTACAATCAAACAAATAACCCCAATACTCTCGTCAGAACCCTCACTGTGATTTCCCACAAAAGAGCTAAATCACCTTCATTCATGCACTTGGAGTAAACGTTTGCTTCCCTATCATGTGCAGATAATTGTAAATGTTACAATAACTTCTGGAAGTTAGACCGTGGGAGAGCCACGCTTCGGCATAAATGGGCCGGCTCGATCGGAGTGATTCCACGGCCTCACAGAAATCCGGCGTGAACCAGGTTTGTGCTGTGTTTCGCTGCGTGAGTGAGGGTACCGGAGGCCCGATCCGGGGGATGGGGGGCTTAAAGGTTGGCAGCGCATTTGTGCCTCCACTGGTGTCGCGGGTGTCCATTGGCGGCGGCAATCGCTTACCATCAGGTTATCTGTCTGCCTGTCTGCCACCTATTACATAAAATAAAGTCGAAATATGGGATCGATGTAAGACACTAGTATAGTAAAATCGGGACGGGATGAGTAAATACGGGATAAGGCCCTTTGACACCGTGATTTTTTGAATACCCGAGAAACATCTCTAAAGCGTTATGCTAATGAAAACAAATTTCACCTTTCCATACAACAGTAGTTATCAGGTGTTTATTTGGGAAAGCGATTTTTTGTTTTAAGATTAGAACTTTGTTCTTTAAGGATCTTTCTTTATAGTTTCTTGGGGATTTTTTTTGTTTTCATTAGCATGATGCCCTCGAGAAGTATTTCGGGTTTTCAAAAAATCACGGTTTATTTATTGTATGTCAACGCCCCGTTGGTTAGTAGTTTAAGTACCGGGCCGTGTTGGGGGGCCGGGGTGGGTTCGATTCCCGGGTGGAGCAAAGGTATGTTTCTAATTTTTCGAACATAGCTCGGGTTTGTGATCACCGATCCGTATTAGGCAAGCGTGGTGATTAAGCCTAATCCCATCATAGTAGCGATGACTGGATTTTCATCATGGAGGTATTTGCCCTCCAGTGGGACAGTATATAGGCTGATACTATACTATGTCAACTCTAACTATATCTTTAATACCTATACAATTTATCTGAAACTACAACGGATATCGAAGCAACTTTACTAAATGCGAGGATAATTATGAAAACTAAACAAACTTATCCTCCTCTATCAATAAATTACGTATGGAATATAGACCCAACAATATTGACTTTTAATTTAAACTCGAACTAGAACCAAGTTTGAAAATGTAGCGGTTCCGTAGGCGGTTGTTCTGAAATAATAGAATTAGCATAAAGGACGGGATTCAGTACTGGTCGAGATAACTTTGCTATTGGCGAGGCAGTGATCCGTAATCCGACCCCGGTTGAAGGTTCCGGTAAGGGTTGAACTTAGTGTTGCTTATCTATACTCCACTATCGATAGTCTATCGATAGTAAAAGTAAAATCAATAGTATCAATAGTCTGTCAAAAGTATTGCTGGTTGTCTATAGTATCGATAATATCGATAGTAAAAGTAAAATCAATAGTATCAATAGTCTGTCAATAGTATTGCTGGTTGTCAATAGTATCGATAATATCGATAGTAAAAGTAAAATCAATAGTATCAATAGCCTGTCAATAGTATTGCTGGTTGTCAATAGTATCGATAATATCGATAGTTAAAGTAAAATCAATAGTATCAATAGTCTGTCAATAGTATTGCTGGTTGTCAATAGTATCGATAATATCGATAGTAAAAGTAAAATCAATAGTATCAATAGTCTGTCAATAGTATTGCTGGTTGTCAATAGTATCGATAATATCGATAGTAAAATTAGATCTACTGATAACGAAAAAACTATCTGTACTATCGATCGTTTAATTTCCGATAACATTGATAGTATCGGACACATTTAATCAGGCAGGAATACTATCTAAACATAGCTGACTATTGAGAGTACTAAACTATTGATACTATCGGTAGTAAATATCGATTGTTTTTGATTAATTCTGTAAGGAAACACAATACTATCGATAGTATCGGGAATCAAACAATCGATAGTATCGATATCATTGGCGTTTTCATTTAGTATTGATCAAATTTTACTATCGATAGTATTAAACTGCACCTGAGCAACATCAAGTGGATCGAAAAAGTGCTATACTAAACCCGAAGACTCGTAGCAGAACTAGAGTATTTTATTGATTAATGATGAATGATTAGTTTAAATATTTTTAATATTATATTTATTGATGGTTCTTCTCAGTAGAAAACAAATTCCGAAGCATCGCTTAACATCATTAATACATACATAATATCGTATTGTGTCATTTAAAAAGAAAACTACAAACCATTAAATAATAATTAATTAATTAATTAATATTTCACAACATTACATACATTCATCTGACTCCGAGATAGGTAGCTCAAGCACCTGTGTTACGGATATCAGAACCAACAGCGGAATTACAAATATACACATTGAATACTTTTCTTTTGTAAATACATTCTTATAATACATGGAAAACTCCCTGACCAATACAAACAGACATTTTCGTGCACATAAATGTTTGTACTGTGCGGGGATTGAACCCTGGCACCAGAGACAGCGTTCACTACCTCTGATTGCAACGGGTCGTCATTGACTTAGGATGCCGCCCTATTCAATGCTACGACACACTAATAGCACAGTATAACAAAAGCATTCCTTAGATCTTGTTATACTGTGCTAATCAATCAATCAAACATTTATTGCTTCAGTTTTTTTTTTACATTATAGCAGACAAACGAACAGACGGCTCACGGTGGGGAGAAGTCATGGGTTCAAAAAGGGCAAACCCTGTCTCCATAACCTCCCCCCCCCCCCCAGGTGGTTCCTCCCCCGGCTAGGGTGGGAAAGGGAGTAGAAACAGCTGGGAAAACTGAGCCGTCCCTACCAGGCTGCGGAGGGAGCGTGTGCAATATCGGCGATGGTGTCCCTACATCAAGCGCCAGTGGGCTCCCTCTGCGGAGAGGAGGGAGACGCTCGTTTCTTTGGCGTCTTCTCCCTCTTTTTCCTTTGGAGAGCGCTAGCGAGAGGATCCCGCTCTCGATTCACTGGCATGACGTGCTCGCAGAAGGCAGCGGATGCCCTCCAGGGCTCATCGCTCACTAGTATAGCTCCCGCTTTACCCTCCCTAGTATAGCGGGAGCTATACTAGGGAGCGTCTGACCTGACAAGTCCTGATAAACCCTCGCCACGAGCGCTTGACGCTGTGGATCCCACAGCACACACTCCAAGAGTGTGATGTGCCGTTTTCTCCGCTGCGAAGGAACTCATGGAAGGAAGGCGTCTCAACCCGTTGGATTTTGTGCATATAATAACCGAAGCACCCATTTCCGGTCATTATCTGCACCATCACCATAGACGGAGCCGTGGCGTCGCTCAAGCCACCGTCAAGGACCGGGGCGAGCGCAATCGTATGCATCCCTATTTGATGGGCACTCATATTAACCATTACGACGGCAAGCCACACCTTTTTAGCAGTGATGGCAAGGCCAGACATTTGTTTCCCACGTAGCTGTCCAATAGTCGCAGAACTCGTACTAATACAATGGAACTTATTTGGAACGAACAATAAATGACACACAATTTAATAAAGTGTTGCGCTATTGTAACTCTCAGTCCGAAAAAGACAAAACAGAGCTACCTAAGAAATGAACACAAGTGGGTAAATTATATGGATTTATGTACTCGCCGAAAATATGAAAAGGGGAAAAAGAATAAGTTTAGGAACACGGCGACAAAGAAAGCCGGAATGTCACTCCCCTCGCGAAATTCGCCAAACGAAGTTCCCAACTCGATTTGCATTTGAAATAGATAAAAAAAATAGTCAATTGTGCTCAAAGAAAATGCGAAAATTGGATGAGAGACAGAAAGGTAACGAGATCGCAAATATTTAATGATCTCATTTGGCAAATTAATACCAGCTTTACGGTTGTTTATTTTTATTGCATAAACAAATCAGGGTACGACAATTGAGGCGTAAACACCTTTACAAATTATTAAATTTCGTTGGAATTTTTATAGGCACCGGCGGTCGCAAGGGTTAATCTTTCAAATTTCATAGAATTCTCGCCTCAATGACGTGTCGCATTAAGACGAGAATAGGACGAGGATATATGGCAGGTGATGGTAGGTACAAACGAAAAAAACCTTTTTTTTTACTTGCTTATACGAATATCTGATTTGTATTGTACCTACGTTTGTTAATTAATAAAAAAAATGCTATACAAATCTGACGTTATACCATAGATTTATCCACGGATAGAGATCGGTCGGATCAAGCCTAAAAATATTAATCTCTAAATCATCATTTATTTTATTTTATACCTCATAGAATCACATTATCACAATATTTTTACTACAAATGACAACTTTTTTTACAAATCGTTAGAAAATCTCTGAATTAGTTATATTTGACTTACCTACTTGTATTTTCACATAATTACGGACTAAGCTAACAGACCCTGAAGAACATTGTTCGCATATGTGGACAAACTTTGAACCTACATTGAACATACAAGTTCGTGGGCGTATCTTATATCTTTGTTTGCCCTTTGTATAAGTAATTGGAGAACAGTATTGTAATTGTAAGGGTATAGTATTAAATAGTTTACCCTATTTACAGTTACGATTACCTATAAGGATTATAAGTACCTCAGTTAGTATGCTATTGTGTGACATACTCTCATTCAAAACTAGCTTTTACCCGCGGCTTCGCTCGCTTTAGAAAGAGACAAAATTAGTCTGTGTTACTCTCTACCCTTCAACAATCTCCAATTAAAAATCCACGTGAATTGGTCGTGTTTTGCCGAGAAAAACTGACAAACAAACGTTCATAATATAAGTTTGGATGACGATTAATTTTATTTTCATTTACCATCTTTTCAAAAAATATGAATCATTACTTTTAGGTATTCAAAAGGTGTCATAATTTTCATGAACTCCAATTTTTCCTTAGGTACCTCTCTATGTATGCTGAAAGAGTATACATAGAGCCGATATAGACATAGAGCCGCATCTTCTATAAAAATATTTCTTTTATCATGAACTTATTATCTGCAATTAGTCCATGCTTTTACTTAGGTATATTTATTTATTTATTTACTTTTGGCAAGCGTGGTGATTAAGCCTAATCCCATCATAGTAGTGATAACTTGATTTCTATGATGAATGCCTTTGCCCTGCAGTGGGACAGTTTATAGGCTGATAAAAAAAACTATTTTAAGATTTTGATGTAAACATTGCCAAGAAAATAATCATCCAACCGATTACGACTACGGCGGCCAATCTCAACGATCAGCCACGTACGCAGTATATATTGTAGTGCTCAAGTGTGTGCGCAAACACAAGTGTACTCTCTATTCCCTTACCCACATATTCCGATGGGACACTACTGTGACACCACCGGAAAGGAATCGGACGCAGGACCAACCGCTTAACGTGCTTTCTGAGGCACGGGGGTACAAGAACGCCAATTTCCAGACTCCGGGCTGCCACTAAGAATTTCTTACCGAATACTTAGGTACAAATTTTGGCCCGACCCGGGGTTCGCCAACCCAATTGAAGAAAATAACCATACATTGAATTGCAAGAAGCGTTGAGGCTCTTTCCCGGTTATATTCTTCGTCATCCAAGAGACGAACATTGTTGAATATATTCCCACATTTTATTTTATTTTATTTTCTTTATTTGGTACACAGAACAGAGTTACAACAATACATGATTACTCAAAACCAAACATAGAAAATAATGGTAGGTTGCAACACCAAAAATATGTGTACACAACATAACAATCATACAAGAGAACTATCGTGTAAGTATTAACAAGTTTTACTGTTTTATTTATAAATCTCAATATCAAAAATAAATAAAGAATATATAGTAATAGTAAAATAAGGAAATAATAGATAATATGAATTTATAATATCGTTAAGAAGTATATAGGATACCTGAGTAGGCTGTTTAATTTAAAATTAACGGAAAGCGTGTTTCCATCTATGAACGGGTTGAACTAAAGATTCCAACCTCCAAGTGTCCAGTCCGCCAACCATTGACCTCCAAGTGTCCAGTCCGAGTGGCAGCCTGCATCCAGCGAGATCCTGCGACTCTAACCCGGCCATTCGTCCATCTTGTGGGTGGGCGTCTCACCATGCAAGCGCCATTTAAGATATGGTCTCCAACTCTCCACTCTAGAAACTTTCCGTCCTGTCTGTACAGCGATACGAATGTCCTCCTTACCGTTATTTCGGCTACTTTTTATGCTAAAGGCAGGCAAATGAGCTAGCGGGTCACTTAAGGGTAAGGGATCGCCGCCACCTATGGTCAGCCACACCAGAAGGAGTTGAGAGGCGTTGCCAGCCTTTTATGAAGATATAGGGTCGATTCTTGGTGATTCCACAATAGTAGTGGTAGTCGGGTGAAGTCTCAAATCTCGGGTAAAGCGCAAAGTGGTGAACCAGCAACCATCCAGATTTAGGTCAGAAACTATTGAAGAAAGTCAGATTAGTATTGATGTGTGGCTGTATACATAATATTTCTTAGTCGGATACAATACTGGTTAAAAACAAAAGTTTGAAAACTGAAACTCGACTACCAGAAAAACATGCTCTAAAAATTACGAAACGAGAAAATTGTCTCTGCTGAAATTATTATGCCGCATCGCCGTGGTCGTATGCCACATTGATGAGTTTAGATATAATGAATCTGTATTCGGTTTTTAGTTTGTAAGCTTTGTTTTTATTTAAAATATTTAATATATAAAATTAAAAAAAAACCTGCAAAAATAAACCGCCTTTCTTTTTTTTTCGAGCCTTCTAGTGTCTTATTTTTTTGAAGTCGGTTAAAAATTACAGCTTTTTCATTTGATATCCCACACGGTACCGTCAAGCAAAATATTTTTTTAATTCCTTACTCTAAGTCCCTTAGGGAGCGCTGTAGTCAATTTAATGTGATGTCATGTCGCCTATAACCAGAAAACAATCAAGACGCTTCTCACGACACCTCATTTGATCAAATATGATTACTAGTTTAGAAGTTATGAGAGAACAAATGAACAACCATACATACTTACAGGTCAAAATCATAACCCTCCTTTTTTGCTTCGCCGTAGTCGGGTAAAAAAGAAGAATATTGTAGCGCCGCGTCAGAAAAGAATCACTATTTCATACGAGTACATGTGCTTAGGCGACAATACAATGCTTCTTTCGCAAATGAAAAATGCTCTTGCAAAGCGAAAGGCACTCTTTCAATAAAACTCTGAAGCATGTTGCAGGCACACGTCGAAATAAACTTTTGCAATTTCTTTTACTTGTCCGTCCTGATTTTTCGGAGCACAGATATTTGTGTTTAAATGGACCACCCTCTTCTTTATGAGTGGGACTTCGCCACTAAATTAACAAGTCAGAAATTGAAAAAGTGGGTAGTCACGTGTCACGTGGACTACTTGATACGCTTGTTTAATATTTATATAATATAATACGCCGGCATTTATTTAGTGACTGTGACGACTTTTGACTACCAACTTTTACAATTTTTCTCTAAACATTGGCGAATCATCAAACCTAATTCCTCCCCGCCTGGACTTAGGTCTTTCCTATGGCACACCACTCAAAATTGGCAAGTATCCTCTCTAAAGATGTTTGAAACCAACAAAAAAATCTTAAGTCAATTGCGTCCAAAAAAAGGACCACAAATCTTTGGCAACTATGGAACGAACAGGGTTTTCAAATAATCTATAACGCCTAGAACGCACTTCAATCTTTTTCTTCTTCTTTCTTTTTCTCATCTTCGAGACAAAACTTCTTTGTTGGAAGTGAAGTCAGTCCACATTAATCTGATTTTGCCTCATTTTAGATGACGCGTTCGAATTACTTACTTTTTTCCTTAGTATGGGAAAAATAGTTCAGCGGTTTTCGTTAGATGGGGCTTGTAAAAAGCAGATGTAGCTTTGAAAAGCAATCAAGTAGATGGTTCGCCGTTGTTTCGGTTCGGTCGGTCGCTCTCCGGTCGTGTCACCCTGGTGTCCAGTCGGAATATGAGGGTAAGGGAATAGAGAGTGCACTTGTATTTGCGCACACACTTTAGCACTATAATATATCCTGCGTACGTGGCTGATCGTTGAGATTGGCCGCCGTAGCCGTAATCGGTTGGAGGATATTATAATTATTAGATGTCACTATGCATTTTTACATTGCGGTAGTAAAGCGTGTTTCTGAAACTACATTAGCAATTTTAAAACAATACAGGGAAATAAACCAGAGGTCCAGAAAGTATTGGGATTTTTTTTACGTAGCAAACAAATGATTTCTGATATTTTATTTCATCGTCTCCCTGACTGAATCTCGAACATAATCGTTGAGTATTGGTCGGTTTCCTCTAGATGGCGCTAGTATCAGATAGCTGACTGATGCCTCTATCTCAGTATAGATGAAGATACATTTATTTGCTAAGAAACATGTGTACAGAAAAGATGTTGTTAGATACATGCAAAATGCCAACATGTGCTACCATTATAGTGTATTTTAGATTGAATTATCTTTTTGAACAATGATTATAAAATTAAATACAATTAGATATGTCACAGATGGTCACAATTATAAAATTAGTCAATACCATATCAGTCAGTATAGATAAGATCTAGGCGTTATAATCTAAACCTTTATCCCGCATTGACTGCGACACACATCTAAACGGCTTGCTTTGTACGATACACAATGCGAGCTCTTGCACTAACTACGCAATGCACGCTACTCGGCGGATGAGGGAAATCGCATCGTGTCCCTCCCTTTCCTTCGACTATGACATGGGAGGCAAATGGTTCCTCTTGTAGACAATTACGTACGACCATATATAGATATATATATACTCTATTGCACAAAAAACACATCTTAAAAAAACTAGGCATTACAGAAACTTAAATGTGATTATCTTATTAAATGTAATTAATGTAATGTCTTATCCCTTTATATACATACATATATATCTTCTCGATATATATTTTTTTATGTGATAGGTGGCAGACGAGCAGATGGATCATCTGATGGTAAGCGATTGCCTTCGCCCATGGACACCCTCGACACCAGTGTGGAGTCATAAGACAGCCGAAAACATTTAAACCCCACTTTTCCCTGGATTGGGCCTCCGATACCCTCTCTCACGCAGAGAAACGCACAGTGCTGCTTCTCACCGGTTTTGTGTTAGGCCGTGGTATTACTCCGGTCGAGCCGGCACATTCATGCCCAAGCGTGGCTCTCCCATCACCGTTTATGGATGTAGGACTGAATAGTCAAAATAGGATTCCAGGGTCTTCAAAATCCTCTTTGTTTAGATAAAACACCAATAGCAAGCCGATTTACGTCTTTCGTCGTTTCGCATTCACTTCAAAATCATTTGTTCTAGTTTTCCGTTATATTCTGCTCATTTTGCGTGTATGTACATTCCGTTCCACTCTCTCATACTTCCATTCCACTTAGTTATACCACAGTATCTATAACGCGCCGTGTGGTCCCGGCAGAGTAGAATAGGCCACCCTCACTCTTACCGAGGTGTCGTAAAAGACGACTAAGGTAAAGCTGCTGGCATGATCATCAGCACCTAGAGAAGGAAAACTCTGCATTTACATCAAAACCCTCGCCAACCCGTCCTTTAAGCGTGGTGAGTATGGCAATTACCCCTCATGTGATTGAGGGAGGCCCGTGCCCCAGCAGTGGGGACTTAAATGGGCTGATGATGATGATCTATAACAAGAGCTCTCCTTGCTCTTGTTATATTGTGGTTATACGTACACTCTCACAGAGTAACCGTACACTCTCGAGATAATTGAATGATTAGCAGTTTAACCATCCTCATCATTGTATGAATTTTGTTTTTTTTTTTAATGAGAAAGGGAGGCAAACTAGCAAGCGAGTCACCTGAATGTAAGTGACCACCGTCGCCCATGGCCATCAGCCATACCTAGAGAAATCTTTCTTCTCCTTACGTATGTCGAATATGCGTTTTTGCAGCATATAAACGTCCGTAACCAATCTACATAAGTATTTTATGTAATATCTTGTAGTACCCATTTAAGTACCAACCTATATACTGTCCCACTGCAGGGCAAAGGCCTCCATCATAGAAATCAAGTCATCCCTATTATGATGGGATAAGGCTTAATCACCACGCTTGCCTAATGCAGATTGGCGATCACATCCTGGTACTTAAACCACTAGACTTACGGGGCGTTAGTACCCATGTTTATAACTAAATAAATGATTATGATTTAACCTTTATACGTAAATTAGAGGTATGGTTTTTTTCACGCACTTAGGGACCATTAGTCTTTACACTTAGGGCAACAGTTGACACTTGACTTTGTAACTATTTGTTCATCAAATTCAAATTTAGGAATAACAATAGGAATTCAACTCCCCTCCACGCAAGCCTAACTCTGTGCCACGATAGATCATCTACTGGTCGCAGTGGCTATGAGACGCAGGGCTTACCCCATTTCTATCAAATAATAAGCCTAACTCTAGAACAGTTCAAACACTCGGAAACGAGTAACTAAATTAAGTTTACAAAAACAATGTCACTAAAGGGTCTAGGGCAAAGAAAAATAACGACATTATGAGGAAACTTGTACAATATCACTTAAGGGGATATTCTGGCAAAGTACAGTTTAGGTGAGTCGGGGAGGCGGATTTACAAAGGCTATAAATACACGGCAGCAAATAAACCGGGCCAGCCTATTTTCAAACAAACGTGTCGAGATCGAATGTCTTTAATGTGACGGGTAGGGCACACTAGTGACGCCAATTGACTTAAATTTTTAGCTACTAAACCGGATCTATTTTAAACAATTTCGGGGTTGCAACCTCTCGGCAATCACTTGTACTATTTATTAAATAATCATGCTTTGTGCATGATTATTTAATGCGGACTCAACATTTGTACGCGAAAAATTGATTCTCGCTAAACGTGGCCGCTTTTGGCGGTAATCAATTTTTCGCGTACAAAAACAGTCCCAACATTTGTGCATGGTAATTAAAAAAATAGTATGAGTGTTTGCCCAGAGGTTGTAACCTCGAATTTGTTTAAAATAGATCCGATTTATCCGCGTTAAGTATCTACCCGTCGCCTTAAATAAATGAGTTTCACTGCAATTTAAATGTGATCTTGTTGGTAATGCTTAATTATTAATTTAGGCATTTTAAGTTACATTTTAAGTACTTCGAAAATTCCCTAATAATCAAAAATGTAGGTGGTTTCTCGCATCTCTCAACCTTTTTCGGAGTCTTGGTAATTACAATAAAGCGATTGGGGTCTTACCTAACCCTTAGACAAGGGAATATAATCTTGAATTTAAATCCTATTACTTTCCATATTCACTCAAACAGATCAGCTACAATTTTAGCAATACGCATTTTATATCCACGGACCATATGCTGATGACCATTTTTGTCATAACCAAACCATCGTTATAAGCTCTAAATTTGTTAA
Organism: Marasmia exigua; assembly: GCA_019059595.1. Lineage (NCBI taxonomy): Eukaryota > Metazoa > Arthropoda > Insecta > Lepidoptera > Crambidae > Marasmia > Marasmia exigua. The sequence continues at coordinate 14,748,818 of CM032473.1, forward strand.
AAAAATACGAATGATATTGAAATATTTTCGGAAAGACCGGCAACGCATCTGCACTCCTTCCTTTTGACCGTAGGAGAGCCACGCTTCAGCAAGAATGTGCCTACTCGACTGGAGTAATACCACAGCCTCGCAGAAAACCGTCGTGAAGCAACACTGTGCTGTTTTCCGTTTCGTGAGTGAGGGTACCGGAGGCCCAACGTTTAAAGGTTGGCAGTGCACTTGTGACTCCACTTTTGTCGCAGGTGTCCATGGGCGGCTGCAATCGCTTATCATCAGGTGATCCGTCTGTCCGTCTGTCATCCATCACACAAAAAAAAAACTTCTTCTCTTGTGGCGGATGCTCATGTGCAATTATGCAGCGGTGATCACTTACCTACCGTATTTTTGACCTTTTGTAAATTCTGCCGGCTCACTGACAGTAGCCGACGTCGGCGTCACCTTATGCACACTCTTCTGTTGGGAGAATGGTAGAATGAGTAGTGTGGGGCTCTCTCCGGTCTGGGTCTATGCCAATCAAAGACTGCCCGGCGGTATACCCACTAAAACCACAGGGGCGTTTCCATCCCCACTCAGGGAATCAAAGGGGATTATGAGTTCCTGGTGATCACTTACCTACCTACCATCATGTGACCACCAGAAGGTGACTAGAATAGTATGTAATTTGAAACTGCGCGTCGCATCGGGGAGGGGCCGGCTTTAGGCTTTCTTTCGAGTAGGTTAATCGAGTTTAGTTTTAATAAGGTTTTTCTTTTAGAAATGACGAGAAGTAGTTTTTAGTTTAAAGAAAATTAAGGTAGTAGGAGGCACCCTAAAGTTTGTGTAAGAACCCTAAGATGGTGATAACTAAGTCAGGTTATAACTAAGTCAGGTTATTAACCTTAACCGACTTTAAAAAAGGATAAGTTCTAGATTATATGACGACTATTTTTGACGACTTCGTCAATAGTGGCGAGAGGTTTGCGCCCAAGCCTGGAAGCTCCCGAGTCGATTTCCGGTCTGTATAAAAAAAAGTAAAAAAGTGAGAGACACAGGGTCACAGAATAACAATAGTTTATTTAAAGTTGTAGCTGTAGCCGTGTGGTCCCCGGCAGAGTAGAAAAGGCCATCCTCACTCTTACCGAGGTGTCGTAAAAGGCGATTAAGGTAAAGCTGCTGGCATGATCATCAGCACCCAGAGAAGGAATACTCTGCATTTATATCAAAACCCTCGCCAGCTGTCTGCCAAGCGTGGTGAGTATGGCAATTACCCCTCATGTGATTGAGGGAGGCCCGTGCCCCAGTACAATACCGCCAACTTCTAGACTTCGGGCTGACACAGAAAAATTCTTAACGGATCTCACTACACACGAAATATCACATTTTATTTTATTTGAATTTAAGTCTTAGTTTAAGACTGTTTTCTGCCTGCGTGCAGTAGTGCTCACTCTGTAGGGACATACGGAAGACCAGCGTCAGGGAGTCTTTGACTCCTGACACATGCTGAGTATGTTCCTTTTCAGTGTTTTGCACCTATGTTTAATAAAATTTTATGTTTACACTGAATAAATATTTTTCTGTTTCGGTTTCTAATTACAAATTTTTGGCCTATCTACCCGGGATCTTTTTCGCAGAAGTCACTTTAAAATGCGACCGACTAACCACTGCGCCACCCAGACAGGCAGTCACTTCTTACGTTATGTAAGTAACGTAAAGATTTTGATAATATTAGAATCATAAAATAATATACCAAGATACACTCTGCAAGCACGGAGGATGGCTTTGATTACGTCAGAAAATTCAAACTGATCACCTAATCTCAAAGTACAGCATTCACTCTACTATTCTACCACAATGTACACAAGTTTATATGTTGCCATTATTTTATGGAAATTGGAATAATTACATAAGTCCTCTTTTAGCCGCACCATTGTCCTTTCTGCATAAGCCAAAATACTGGAAGATTGACTGGCAGAGAATGCCTCTGGGCATTAAGTTTGCCTGCCTATTGTATCGTTTTGTGCAATAAAGTTTTAAATTAATAAATAAACAATTAATATAACAACAGCTTTAAATCATCATCGTCAGCCCATTTAAGTCCCCATGCCTCGGAAAGCACGAAATTTTCAGTGTCAGCCCGGTGTCTAGAAGTTGGCGGTTTTGTAACCCCAAGCCTCGGAAAGCACGTTATACCGTTGGTCCTGCGCCCGATTCCTAACCGAGCGTGTCACACTGGTGTCCCACCGGAATATGAGGGTAAGGGAATAGGGAGTTCACTTGTGTTTGCGCTCAAGTGTGTGCTTTGAGTGTGTGTATTGTGCACGTTGAGATTGGCCGCCGTAATCGAAATATCTGTTTGGAGGACATTATTATAAAAATCTTTAAGTTACTTACGTAACCTAAGAATGTTGTTTCTTCAGCGTCCCCTCTCCCTGGATGCACACCTGATCGAGATCAGGGGGATTGCTTCAAGTTGGACTGTAAAGGATGTACAGTGCGCGGATTAGCATTTTATTTATTTTGAATCCGCAGGACCGCCCGCACATTGCCCGAGGGTCGGCTTTACGATCGAGCGCGTAGGGTTGTCCAGAAAGAGTATTGTCAGTGAAAACAATGTTTACATGGGGTCATCGGCAGGTATGTTTTTGTACGACGTAGATAACTATACTACCCATGTTTTTGTAACAAAATATAAAAGCGACATACCTACAGAAATAATCTGTAATGTAACATCCAAATTCATTTGGGCGAAATCACGACCTACGACCATGCGCCTCATATGCCTAAAATCGTGGATTCGAGAAAACATTTGCGTGATAAAACTTGTATTCTTTGAGTCTACTATCCATGACGCAGGTGTTTAAAGCCAGTGCAGTTATGTTTACGTGACAAACGAATATTTAGGTAAGTAAGTTCTTTATTGTGTATGGAAAACAAAGTTACAAAATTAAAAAAATATTAAAAAGGTTATGTTTGTTTTTTTGCCGCTAGGCTAAAAATCCTCTTCTCCTACGCTGCGGGAAGTGAAGTCTCCACGCCTTAGTACAGCAAGATGCAGGCACCGACCCTTACTTTTCAGCTTTTTTGCTGTTCAGATTGATTGAGTGAAGTGCTTAGTAGCATAACGGTGCATTTGGAAACCAGAAATCTCATTGCATCAACATGTAATTCCATTAGCGTTCAAAACTGTCGTTTCGAAGCCCGGAGCACGCTTAGACTGTGATTTATGATTTGGGGAGTCTGGTAATTACAATGGAGCGACTGCCGTTTAACCATCGCAACCCATTAACAGAGGAACCACACAAACTGAATCATGGTTACACGTTTCAGCAACTAACCGAAATGTGCAGGTCTTCTCACCGCCGAGTTATTAGTAGAAATGTGCCAAATTCTCAGAGGAGACAGAGAGGTGTATGCTCAGATTTGCACCTATGACCTCTTGAATGGAAAGTTTGTACATTCTTATCCAATGAGCTTTGGTCGCTTTTCTATACAATATATGACCATTTATAATCTGCTGATAGTGGCAACCCTGCAGTTGGCTCTTCTGGTCGATCTGCTCCCGTAATCCCATTAATCGATAATGTGAACCCATGGGCTATAGATACCAATCTGCAGAAATAGAAAGGCACCCCATTCAATAAATGGAATTGTAAAAGTAGGAAGGGAAGTACTTTAGGAAACTCACTTAAGTGCTTCTGGTACAATGATAAACAAAGTGTTATTTCAACTTGGAATATTTTTTATGTGATAGGTGGCAGATGTTCAAGACGGTTCACCTAACTACCTGATGGTAAGCGATTGCCGCTGCCTATGGACACCCACAACACCAGTAAAGTCAAAAGTACGCTGCCGATCTTTAAAGCCCCCTTTTTCCCGGATTAGGTCTAAGGGACCCTCACTCACGCAGTGAAACACATAGACGCTGATCCACACCGGTTTTCTGTGAGGCCATGGTATCACTCCGGTCGAGCCGGACCATTCATGTCGAAGCGTGGCTCTTCCACGGTCGCATTAACGTGACTAAGATTTATATTTTCTCATTTCATATTTAAAAAGCGGAAGATCTCAGTACAGAATGACTGACATAAATACTAACACAATTGGTATAAAAGACCGGAACACTCATCACTTTTTCTTTAATATTCTATGAAAAAATCCTAAACCCCAATTTATTATTTCAGGAAGGAAAAAAAGTTTTCCCTTACTGAATATTACCTACCTACTCCAGAATCTTGAGTGTTTTATCTAAGAAATACTCAATAGAAACTCTCGAACCACAATGAAAAGATAAACAGTAAGTACGCACGTCCTCTGTGCTTACGATTACACCTAGATTGAAAACAACTTATTTTTTCCAGACCCTTATCCTACCACAAAACCTAACTACATAACCAAAACCTAAAATTTTATGTTACATAATCATCCGCAAGATAATAAAAATAAGGAAGATTACGGCCATGGCGCTGGTATCCTGTAGGAATCATTGAGGTAGTGAGGGAATCACCGGCTTATACAATTTATAAAAAAAAGACATAGTTAAGCTAACTATGATGTAATCCGACAGAGAACAAGAGTCACGACATTGCCCACCGAATTAGCCAACTGAAGTGGCAGTGGGCTGGTTACATTAGCCGCAGAACTGACAGTCGTTGGAGCCGTAAAGTCCTTGAGTGGAGACCGACTCGGTAAGCGTAGTGTTAGACGTCCTGCGACAAGATGGGATGATGGCATTCGAAGACTGGCTGGTGTGGGCCGGATGAGAGTGGCCGAAAATCGGGAGCAGTGGCATGCATTAGGCAGATAGCCCAGCAGTGGACGAGTGTGGGTTGCTGATGATGACCGTATTCACAATGAGTCTTATCCGAAAATGTTTATGAAAGTTGGGCAATGATAACTTAATAAGAACGCGCCTTCTTGTTCAAATCCGAGCATGCAACTCTGGATTTTCAAATCGTACGTCTACCATTAGCTCTGCAGTGATCGAAAACATCGTGAGGAAACCTGCACGTTTCGGATAGTTTCTGAAACGTGTTTCCATGATTCAGTTGGTCTGGATCCCCTGTTACAGGGTCGCGAAGGCAAGACGGCGTTCGCTTCATTGTAATTACCCTCCCAAACCCTGAATCATGGTCTAAGCGTACCCTGAGTTCCAAATTAGCTTTGGACGCAACCGGGAATTATACGCTAAGATGGGGAGGAGGTTGCAGACGAGCAATCTTTATCCTATAATAAATCTATAGTAAAGAGCTGTCATTCTATACAAATCTGATGTTATAACAGACTTATCTACGGATAAAGATTGGTCAATTGAGCCTAAGTTGTATAATTTTTTTTTACTATGAAGTGGTTTCAAAATCGTACTTTTTCAAAAAAAATCTGGCACCGCTCTACACTCGTGGTGGCAAATATTTTAGATTTACTTATCTTTAGATACTTTTAATTTTAAAAGCCTAGGCTGTTACCTTACGGTTTTGTTTCTATACTATGCTGGAGGAAAACAGGCTGAGAGTGGCTCTATAACGGATGGCCAATTTATTTAGGTTAGGGTTTGTCTTAAAGTTGCGAATAAGTGCCCAGTGCTGGATAGCCATTTGTATAGTCTTCTCAGTAGAAATCGACATTCCGAACCACTGATAGATTATTATCTATGTGTACCTATTGACATTCATACATAGGTGTTCGGTATGGACCTAACTTGAATAAAGATTTTTTTATCTTTATCTTTTTATATACCACCTACCAATCATCATCATTTCAGCCTATAGACGTCCACTGCTGGACATACCTCCCCCTATGTTCTCCACAAATATCGGTCCTGTGCCGCCCGCATCCAATGGATTCCCGCAACCTTCACCAGATCGACAGTCCACCTTGTGCGGGGCCTGCCAGGGCTGCGACTTCCTGTACGTGGCCTCCACTCGAGGCCCTTTCCGCCCCAACGGCCGTCTGTTCTCCTCGCTATATGATCTGCCCACTGTCACTTGAGACATGCAATCCATGGGCTATGTCTGTGACCTTAGTTCTCCTGCGGATCTCATCATTTCTGATACGATCGCTCAAAGAGACTCCGAGCATAGCCCTCTCCATTGCTCTCTGGGTGACTTTGAGCCTCCTTAATCGGCATATTGTAAGCGGCCACGTTTCAAAATATGCTGCGTACCATAAAAGCATAATAATATTTTTTGATCTAAGAACAAAACGTTTTCTCTTAGGGTAACGACTTTACCATCGGGCATCAGGAGTTATTAAAAATATTTGTTTAAAATACTTGAAGAATATATGAGTTCAATTTTGTTTTATCTGTTTATAAAAGAGATTTTTATATAAATAGACAGTTATTGCTAAATTACCTGAAAAGAAAACAAAGTCATTCGGATCATACGGACCCGGCGTCATTTAAGTCATTGGTGCTAGATTAAAACGGGTTGTATTTAACCTTCCCTCAAAATAAATAACTTGCTTAACTAACCTAACCTTTTCGCACACCAAAAAATACTATGTGCACATCAAAATCATGCTTTGATGTGCAATTAGTATTTTGCTGTGTAAATAGGTACACCATCAAATATACCTAAGTCTTTTTAATACCGAAACTCTCTTCGTAATATACAAAATATCCGGATATAATGTATTAACGGCGGATTTTTATTCCGCTACAGGGCCTTGATTAATTATGTAGGATTCGGCATTAAACGACTTAAAAACGGTTTAGGTACCTATATCACAGTAGATATATACGCTAAGGTATATATCTACTTTGCCTATATTGTCTATCTTTAAAAGTCAACGTTTGGTCTCATCCCTACTTGTGTAACTTTTCTTTAGCTACAAAATAAGATAAATGCCAATAGTTTGAACTGGACTAAACCTTTCTTGAACGAAATGGTGGTACACTAGAATTAATAGCAAAATCTGGAGAGCACTGTCTGTGTTAGACTAATTAATAGAGATTTCGCTGGGACCAAGATCAAATATAAAGCTTAATTAGAAATTAAGCGGGGGATTATTATCTTTTTTCTGAGAAAATTCCATTAGATAACTTTCCCGGTCGAGTGTGCTTGGATATGTTTTTGGTTATGGGAAGGGAATGGGCAAAAGTAACCCTTAAAACTTACTATTAAACTGTGCTGTGTTTCGCTGCGTGAGTGAGGTCCAAACGGAGGAAAGGGGGTTTTAAGGTTGGCAGCGCACTTGTGACTCCACTGGTGTCGCGGGTGTATATGGGCGGCGGTAATCGCTTACCACCATCTGGTGATCTGTCTGCTCGTTTGCCACCTTTCACATAAAAAAAAAACACTTAAGGATCACAGCTGGACCACAGAATAAGCTGGACCTAGGAGAGCCAAGCATCCAAACATTCAGTTTTCAGGATACGTGTCCGGCCCGTTTGGAACAATGGTAGTGAACGCTGCCATTAGTTCAAGGGTTCGATCCCCGCACAGTACAAACATTTGTGTGCATGAACATGTCTGACTATATTGGTCTGGGTGTTCCTATGTATTATGACTGTGTACTTATAAAAGAAAAGTAGTATATGTATATATTTTTATCCTACTGTTGATTCTGATATCCGTAACACAGGAGCTACCTATCTCGGCGTCAGATCAATGTTTGTGATGTTGTGAAATATTTATTTATTTTCTTTATATTTATTTATTTATTTAAAAATATTTACGTGTCCGGCCAAATTAGCCGCTTACCATCAGGTGGTCCGTCTGTTCGTTTGCCACTTATCACATAAAAAAAAACACTCAAGGATCAAAGCTGGACCACAGAATAAGCTGGACCTAGGAGAGCCAGGCATCCAAATAGTCAGTTTTCAAGATACGTGTCCGGCAAAATTAGGCGCTTACCATCGGGTGATCCGTCTGTTCGTTTGCCACCTATCACATAAAAAAAACACTCAAGGATCACAGCTGGACCACAGAATAAGCTGGACCTAGGAGAGTCAGGAATCCAGACAGTCAGTTTTCAGGATACGTGTCCGGCAAAATTAGTTGGTGTACGGCCTCTCAGGCTCTTGTTAGCCTCTTAAAATTATAACTTTTTTAAGTAAGTAACGTACTTAAAATTCACCCCGTCTTCAGGTGATCGAACCTACATCCTCCACATTCCGGGTGATTATTCTACCAGTTAAACTACTGAACGCGTTTCTACGCCGACGAAAGGATTTCCTCTTTTTTGGTCCAAATGCCGGTCAACATTTATTTTTTATAGTACTTGCCCCCTAAGTATTTATTACTATGGCACCAAAGTTGTAATCTTCAGACATTTTCAGTGTATTCACTAACAAAACAATTTTTCTCTAAAATAATAAAAATATTTATTGTTTTCACTCTAAATTTAACGCACAATGTTTAGTTTCTGCATTTATCTCTGTCATTCTAGTCATCTACATATTTTCATTTTAATGATTACTGATGAAATAAAAATTGAAGCAAACCAATAACAGAATATGAATATGACATCGCGACAGTTTGTACCTAATTGAATTTCTTGAAATTCTGTTTCCATCTATATGTTAAGGTGACGGGTAGGACACTCTAGCGACGCCAATAGATTTTAAATTTTAGCTACTAAGCCGGATCTATTTTAAACAATTTCGGGGTTACAACCTCTCGGCAAACAGTTATACTATTTATTAATTACCATGCACACAAATGTTGGGTCCGTTTTTGTACGCGGAAAACTGATTCACGCCAAGGTTGTAACCCCGAATTTGTTTAAAATAGATCCCGTTTAGTAGCTAAAAATTAATATCGATTAGCGTCGCTAGCGTGCCCTACCCGTCACCTTAATATAAAACAAATGCTTTAATCGTACGTGAATAAGATAAATACTTTGTTTTCATTGTTTTGTTTATTATTATTGCTCGTGATCATTTTCTTGACTTAAATTTGTGATCTGTGATTACATTCAGTGTTAACATATTTTTATTTGATCCCACCCGCATTCCAATCATGAAAGCTTGGTCCAACTTGTTCTTGAGTCTGCGTGGGCGCTATATCCCCACTTTGAAAATACTCGGCCGTAAGCCCATAACTCTTCGTACATTACGAATTTTTTTATCCTCTCAAAAGCTGCATAAAGTGGCCGGAATAAAAATATGGCTAGCCATATCTGCGGGCTCTCAAAGGGCTCGGGCATCGTAGGCATAAGTCTTATCGATTGTCGCATAAATTCTGACATCAACCCTTTACCTGGATCCGTTGCTTGTAAGAGGATATATCTTGTGCTCATATCTTTCGATAAAAATTTATGGTAATAACTATTAATACCCGATTTGACCAAATTTTATCAGAGAACTCACCTTTGGTATAGCGCTGTCGTACTATACACATCTGTCGTTATATCATACATTTACTCTCGGATCAAGATTGGTCAAATCGGACCTAAAAGCTAAACTCTATTGACAACGTTAAGGTGACGGGTAGGGCACACTAGCGACGCCAATCGATTTTAATTGTTAGCTACTATACCGGATCTATTTTAAACAATTTCGGGGTGCAACCTCTCGGCAACAATTACTTACTTCTAACGCTTACGCCAAAAATTGATTCACACCAAAAGCGGCCACTTTTGGCGTGAATCAATTTTTCGTGTACAAAAACGGACCTAACATTTGTGCATGGTTATTTAATAAATAGTATAAGTGTTTGCCGACCTGGTCGAAATTGTTTAAAATAGATCCGGTTTAGTAGCTAACAGTTAAAATCGATTGGCGTCGCTAGTGGGCCCTACCCGTTACCTTAAGGCTAAAAGTTTTAAGACTTACGCGATGTATTCGACACTCCCCTGTCAATAAATCATCAGATGCCCTGGCAGGAGCGTTAGTAGTGAATAAGAACGCGCCTTCTATATACAGGGGAGGGGGTCCTAGTTCGAATCCGAGCAAGCACTAGATTTTTGTAATCTATGTGCACATTTCTACCATTAGCTTGGCGCTGAGGGAAAATATGGTGAGGAAACCCGCATGTCTCTGATAATTTCTCAAAATTATTGTGAATATCTACAACATTTGAGTTCAGAACCATTAAGTTCTGAACGCATAACCGTGATCTGGTCGTCTGGTTTTCCTGTATAAGGGTTGCGAAGGTCAGACGGCAGTCATCATCATCATCATCAGCCCATTTAAGTCCCCAGTGCTGGGGCACGGGCCTCCCTCAATCACATGAGGGGCAATTGCCATACTCACCACGCTTGGCAGACGGGTTGGCGAGGGTTTTGATATAAATGCAGAGTTTTCCTTCTCTGGGTGCTGATGATCATGCCAGCAGCTTTACCTTAGTCGCCTTTTACGACGCCTCGGTAAGAGTGAGGGTGGCCTATTCTACTCTGCCGGGGACCGGCAGTCGCTTCATTGTAATTACCAGATTTCCCGAATCCTGGGTTATGGTCCAAGTGAACCCTGGACTAGGAAGCGACAGCTCTGGACGCGACAGGAAATTACACGCTAATGAGAAGGAGTGTAGGATGTAAAGCAAAATCATTAGAGTGTTTTACCTTTCTTATCGTCTGAGATAAAAGAGAAAATAGCTCCGATATTATACTAGCAACACATTTCGTCAGCAACACAACTCAACAGCTAAACATTACACAGCTATAAAAGCGACAAGAACCCATCCATATCTGCCTTAAACCCTGGCTCATAAAGCTTGTTTACGATGTATACAGTTCTACAGGTGTTAGCGCTGTGGGCCCTCGCAACAATGTCCCACGTTCAACAATGAGCAGGCCACCGATTCATCATCATTTGTCATGACGATTGATGGCCTAGGCCGACTGTAGCCATCTTCATCGCTCATGTTGTCGAATGACGTAGACAAAAGGGTAAACGCGAGTACACCTTTTCATCAAAGTAAGCGCGCACCAATACGGATTAAGGCTAAAGATATTTATGTTGCTGACTGTATTAGTGATTTGAATGCCTCGGCGTAGTGACTATATACTTTGCCCCTTTGGCAAGGTCTTGCTAAAATGCAACGTGTTTTTAACCATTTTACTAACTTATCGAAGGCATTGTATTCGGGTTACCTACGTCAGTGCGAAAGCCGTTACATCGAATTTTGTTTCTTCGAAAACCTTTCATCGACATCACGATACTGCGATGCTTTGGTACATCGATGTCTTGTTACTGCGATGTAACGTTACATCGAAAAACTTTACTTCGAATGATTTTACTGCGACGCCTTGTATAATCGACGTATTGTTACTGGGATACTATGTTACATTGAAAACTGTACTGCGAAGTTTTGTCCAATTGATTTTTTGTTACTGCAATGTAATCTTAGTTATAAAAAATATTTTAAACGATCCTTCTGCGAAAATCAAGTACCACGGCGTCACGTGGAGCTACCCTTGTTGGTCCTTGTTTGAGAAACAAATGCTATTTTTTCATTGGGGGAAATAGACCTGACGCCGACTGTACATCGATTTGGTTTAGCTACTAAACTAGATCTAATTCTAACAATTGCGGACCGTCGGAGACTTGGCAGACATGTTTTATTTACCTATTTAATAATTTTGTTTTGCCAAATAAATAGTAGGTATACATGTTTGCCGAGTCTCCCATGGTCTGCAGACCTGCAGTAGATAGACGTAGATCTGGTTAAGTAGCTAAAAATTTTAAACCTCTGACCAACTAAAAATAGTCGTTTTAGTGTTATGGAAAAAGTTCAATGATCGATAACAAAAAACAATATACTTGATTTTCACAGAAAGATCGTTTAAAATATTCTTTTATAACTAACATTACATTGCAATAACAAAACGTCGATTGGACAAGACTTCGCAGTACAGTTTTCGATGCAACGTAGCATCGCAGTAACAATACGTCGATTAAACAAGGCGTCGCAGTAAAATCATTCGAAGTAAAGTTTTTCGATGTAACGTTACATCGCAGTAACAAGACATCGATGTACCAAAGCATCGCAGTATCGTGATGTCGATGAAAGGTTTTCGAAGAAACAAAATTCGATGTAACGGCTTTCGCACTGACGTAGGTAACCCTTGTTATTCTGTTGTCTGTGCCCGTGACCGTGGACTAATTATGTACCCTCACACAAGTTCCAGTAGCTGCTTGATACGGAGTCAGGTCGATGTATGAGATGTTGTCTGTTTTTTTAAATTTTCGGGACATTAGTTCCACTTCATACCAATAGATGGCGCTAGGTATCGATTACATCGCGAAAGCGTTTCGTGTTTTCGGATTACCTATAAGCGGGACCACTTTATGATTCATTACTGTTTATAGACTCACTAAATAGTAGTCTTTATGCATAGGTTACCTTTATGGCGGTAATTTAGTTTTTCATAGCCATATTTATTTTGGAAATCGCAACTTCCCATTCGGTCTAACTTTGTTTATCGGTATTGAAAGTCGATGATCTGTTTGGTTTCTTTCTGCTTCTCTGTGTTAAAATTACAAGAATGGTGCTAGTTTTATTTATATAATGGTTGGAAGACGCGCATATCGATACCCCGATTATATACGATTGCCGCCATCCATATGACAGTCCTATTGTTTCCGTGAAAATAATTTCTGTCTATTTAATAAAAAACAAATTCTTTTCAGAATAGAGATCAAGACGGGCACCCGAATACGGTATTTGACAATTTTTTTTTCATTTGCGTAATCAAAAGACCTCGCAATGATAGAAACATCGTTGAAAGAATTATTTGATTCTCATTTAAACTACATGAGATATCACAACTTTAAAATCACATTATTTTGGGCAAACCCAAAACGCTCCATACAAATGGCTACAGAGATGTGACGTCACACGACAGTGTTTTGTATGCATTTCATTTGAATTTTGTATGGTAGCTATATCAAATGTTTCGTTTATATCAATGGTTCCATTATAATAGTTGGTGTAAATTATATGGGTTATTAAATGGTATAAATATTTTTTTTAAAAATTCATACTTTGAAAATGGACTTGCCCATGAATCTTTGAATGACCATAAAACCGGCTAGACGTTATATTTTTAATTGAGAATTATTGCTACTCGCACATATTTACCTATATTTTGATAAAATATTTATATTTTGTAAAATCTCGAGCTTAGTCAAATACCCTATTAGCAAAATATTCGATATTTTATTTTGCGTATTCGGGTGTCCTCTTAATCTCGTTCAATTTATTGTATTCTCGAATATCACTAAAGAATAACTAGAACCGAACAAGAACTCAGCAGGGTTTAGAGCCTTGTCGAGTACTTATTGTTCGAACAAACTCAAACAGCGGACAATGAGATATAAAACCTCCAATTGTGTTACCTATCGTAGGGAAAAACTCCCTTCGTGAGAGGTACGAATAAAAACTTGGTGCTTTTTTAACGGAAAGGGTTTTCTCGTTCTCAAGAGAAAAGAGTGCCTAGTTGGGATTGGTTTTTTTATGTAGGTAATAGGTAGGCAAACGAACAGACGGATCACCTGATGGTAAGCAATTGCCGCCGCCCATGGACACCCGCGACACCAGTGGAGTCACAAGTGCGCTGCCAACCTTTGAACCCCCCCTATCCCCCGGATCGGGCCTCCGGTACCCTCACCCACGCAGCGAAACACAGCACAGTGCTGCTTCACGCCGGTTTTCTGTGAGGCCGTGGTATCACTCCGGTCGAGCCGGCCCATTCGTGCCGAAGCTTGGCTCTCCCACTAAAATAATATGTTTCTAGGAAAACCAAATAAATAAATAAGATAAATATATCTGGACGGACACTACAATATTATTCGTAGTAATTCCTTTTTTTTGTTTTTACGTCTTGGTATTGAGGATTAAGATAAGTCTTCAATTAAATAATATAATACTTTACTAAGTTTCCTACTGCCGTAAGTAGCCATGAGAAAGTTTTTGGGATTGACACTTGTCCTCCAACTGCGGCCAATCTCTCAAAATCAACCACGTACGCAGGATAGATTATACTTCTCAAGTATGTGCGCAAAGACAAGTGCACTCTCTATTCCCTTACCCTTATATTCCGATTGGACACCAGCGTGACACGACCGGAGAGGCATTGGGCGCAGGACCAACGTGCATTACAAGGGGGTACGAGACCGCTAACTTCCAGACTCCGGGCTGACACTAAGAATTTCTTACCGAAAACTTTGATACAAATTTTTGGCCCGTCCCGGGGATGGAACCCGCGCACAGCCGTCGCTTAGTGCGACCCACTAACCACTACGCCACCGTGGCAGTCATTGATACTTGACACATAAGTAGGTACTTATAAAATGCACTCAGAGGTCAATTCAAGTTTTCACTACCGAATTTAAAAAAAATCTGCGAAAAAAACCGCCTTCAAAAACGAACTTTAACATTTTATACACGTCAAATAACATTTTATAACAGTACACTCGAGAAAATGCGTTTACCGAAGTCGGCGCCTATATATATATATATCATCATCATCATCAGCCCATTTAAGTCCCCACTGCTGGGGCACGGGCCTCCCTCAATCACATGAGGGGTAATTGCCATACTCACCACGCTTGGCAGACGGGTTGGTGAGGGTTTTGATATAAATGCAGAGTTTTCCTTCTCTGGGTGCTGATGATCATGCCAGCAGCTTTACCTTAGTCGCCTTTTACGACACCTCGGTAAGAGTGAGGGTGGCCTATTCTACTCTGCCGGGGACCACACGGCCATATATATATATATATATATATATATATATATATATATATATATATATATATATATATATATAAATATACATGTCGAATTAAGAACCTCTTTTTTTTGAAGACGGTTAAAACTCGTCTAGTAGCGTCACTAAAATAAAAATGTGTTATGTGTATGTATAGGACAGTAACAGCTATACAAAGAGTATGACTGTTACTGTCCTATATTTATTCTGTGCTGTTACTTCAATCTCATTTCTTTCTCTGTTTCAATAAACTGAGTAACTTAATGTAAGGTAATAATACTCTGCTCAGTAGTAACGCGAAGCTCATAATGTAGAAACAATAGACATGCAACTCCTAAATCAAAAGTGATTCAAGGGTATTGAACCCGTCTGAGGTGTTTTACAGCAAACAACTGAGTCGAGACGTAACCTTTTACTGGTCTACCGCAGACGCTTCGCTGCTCGTAAAATCGTGCATTCATTTCGGCAGACCAATTTGCCCCGACATAATAGGTGAACTAAAATTTATTGCCCACGAGGTAGGCACTTGAAACATAAAATAGTTTTTTTTTTTACTTATGCCTATTAGACGTATTTAACTCTTTACTGAAACGATCCAGATAGATAAGTGATCCAGACTCAACCAAATGATACACTGTTTCGAATCTCTAATGTTCGCTACGAATGTATCATTCGACTCAAATGGATCGAGTGAATCGAATGATACGAATGAGCTGAATGATCCGAATGAGCGGAATGATCGGAATCCAGAGTAATATAGGCTTCCCTAGAGTTATTCCATTGATCTTTATTTATCGCCACCTGTGGCCACTCAGGTGCATCACTTCAACGCTTTTTAGGTCGGCTCTGTGGTCGAAGTCCGTCAAAAAGCAATTAGGTGACATTAGGGCAGACGGATCGCCTGATGGTAAGCGATTGCCGCCGCCCTTAGACACCTGCGACATCAATGGAGTCACAAGTGCGCTGCCAAACTTTAAACCCCCCTTCCCCCGGATTGGGCCTCCGGTACCCTCACTCACGCAGCGAAACACGGCTCAGCGCTGCTTCACGCCGGTTTTCTGCGAGGCCGTGGTATCACTCCGGTTGAGCCGGCCCATTCATGCCGAAGCGTGGCTACCCCACGGTCATCCATCTGGTCACTTACTGCTTTCTTTGCTAACTCAAATGAGAAGATTAGCAAATTTTATTAGCAATGATCGGAGTAGATTTATAGCTATTTTTGGTACTTTTTTCAAATAATATGGACATGACCTGGAATCCCGGGAATCCCGGGTTTTAAAGCTATACTTTTATACCATTAATAAGTTATTTTCGTTTTATACATACGAAGCATTAACATCAGCCTTACGAACTTATTCCATAACACGCTTTGTGCTACAATTAATTAAAAAAGTTCTATTTGTTCACTTTTCGAAGTTCAAGATTACAAATTTAGGATAGAAAGGAACAACTGTAAGTAAATTTATGGTTGTATCGAACGTTTATGGGTAAAACCTTTCATGATTTTAAAATGCGTCAATTATTTAACTCTAAAATTATTTATTTTATTTATTTTTGTCTTCTTTTTATAATCCCGTAGGCTACCATTGTTGTTCTGCCCCACCCCCGTTTCTTGCTACCCCCTTTCAACATTCTTCAATGCGTCATATGGTGCACGTTTGGGCACCCCAACCACAAAAAGAGGAAACCCCCACACCAACCAACCAAACAAAAAACAACAACCCAAAAAAAACAAAAAAAAAAAAAAAAAAAAAATAAAAACTTACACATACAACGGGTTAGTTTAGGTTGTTTTATGGAAGACAATCCCCGGATCATCGGTCCCTCCTCCCTCGCCTTTGGGCTGCCTTCCCATACTCGTTCCTGTTCTGTCCATCTTTCTCCTCTCTTGCCGATATATTGGCCCCTGAACACATTAGGGGAGGGATTCCAATAAAAACCACGATAAAAAAATTGTTGCAATTGAAAATTGTCTTTTGTTCTAGGTGAAGTTTAACATTACTAAAAATATTCTATAGATATTTTCTACGTTGTTGCAGCTTCCAAATAGTTGTTGGGAATCGGTAAAACTTGCATATACTTTTACTATTTTTCCCAGATTTTTTGTGCTTCACAACCCAACAGCACCAGGTGTCCACAGGCGGTAGTGGACACTTACCATCAGGTGGGCCGTCTGCTCGTTTATCCGCTATAATGTAAAAGAAACAGGACCGTATCAAACCCTTTTTCTCTGGCGAAATAATTAGGTATTTATAATAAGTTCCAAATTTGCTCAGAGAAGAGCTTTGCTAGATTTGCTAAGCTGCATTGGCCACTACGCGGCCACTGTGATCAATTAAAATACTAATAGGTATGTATTAACGCCCCGTCGGTCTAGTGGTTTAAGTAGCGGGCCGTGAACTCGGGGCCCTGGGTTGAGCAAAGGTATGTTTCGATTTTTTCTAACATTGATCGGGTTTGTGTTCATCAAACAGCATTAGGCAAGCGTGGTAATTAAGCCTAATCCTATCATAGTAGCGATGACTTTATTTCTATGATGGATGCCTTTACCCTACAGTGTGACAGTGTATATTGAAGATGATTAATTAATAAAGATAAAACAAAAAAAATCGTTTTATTTATTTAAATATGGTAGATTTCAATAACGAAGCTATTTCACTAAATTTAATCTAGTAATATAAGTATATCACTAAACATGGACCGTTCTATAACTATATTCCTAGTGAGATAGTAATGAATGGCTTTCGAATAACTATTTTACGGTACATAATTATATCCCTAGGATTATAACTATATTACTACTGCGATATAAGTATATATGAATTATACTTTACTTTAAGTATTTAATTATTTTCTAAGAAGTGATGCAAAAAATGTACGCAAGTTTACGATAATACCCAAACCGCCATCTGTGTAACGTAATTTCAATCTGATGATGCCGCTACCACCTCCATCTAGTAGCAAAATATTTCATTACTTCCGAACACGATTGTAGCTGCATTGTCGCTGTTACTGAAGGAGAAACTATTGCCATATCCTTGTAGATGGCGCAATTTCTGACATTTTAAAGCTCTTTTAATGCTTTTATTTGAATTTTGTATATTTTTATGGATTTTTAAAAACAGTAGATTGAATTATCCAATAAAATAGTATAAAAGTCGAAATCAAGGGGGAACTAGGCGACAGACTAGCTGCAAATGCGAAATTCTAAGTTCGCATTTTTCGAATTAGATAGGGACATAATTTATCTACTACTTTTTACCCGACTACGGCAAAGCAAAAGGAGGGTTATGATTTTGACAGGCTATGTATGTATGTATGTTCATCTGTTTCCACGTAACTTCTAAACTACCTACTTATCAGAATTCGACAAATGACATCATTATAAGCGTCTTAATTGTCCGCTGGTTATAGGCTATATGAGGTTTCGCAAAAGTGGGTAAGCGTGCCTTGTCGGGGCCCCGTATAAGAAAATGTTTGGAGGCCCTTTTGGTGGGTAAAGAATTTTCACAAAAGAAAAAAATATATTGTGAAAAGAAATATTGATTGGTCATAACCTAATTTAACCATTTTACAAATAAAAATGTTTGAACTTTTCAAAAAAAGTAATTGCATTATAGAATTTTGTAATTTGTGAGATAGGTAAATTAGAAAGTTTATTTTTCTTACACACTTTGGGGGCCCCCGTGGCCTGGGGGCCCCGTATAATTGATACGGCAGATACGGCGGTAGCTACACCCCTGTTTCACAAAATCTAATGTGGCGCCCTCTAGCGGACAAAACATACAGAGTAAAAAAATAAAGTTATGATAAATATACCGTGTTTGGTATGAGCTATAAAGCTTGTCACTAAATTTAGTATTGCTTTTAGACTTTTGTATTAATGCAAAGTAATTACAGGTCGCAGCACGAGAGTGTAGCGCTGACCGTTAGTTTGCGCACTAGTAAAATATCTCACTTTGTACTGAAAATGGTTTCTGCGCACTCAAGGTCAGCGCTTGACTTTCGTGGCGCCGCCAGTACATAGATGAGTATAAATACATAAATAAAAACAATATAGTACTTAGTAAAAATACATAAAGAAATAATATTTATATATACTAGCTATTAAAATGTGTAATCTGAGCGTTTAGAGTAAAAGCAGAATTAGATCGATTAAGAAATCTTCCCAGGTCCTCCTAATATATTATGTAACATCCAATCTAAGTATTTATATTCGCATTCGCTGCCATCGATGCAAATGTGCGTCACTACTACGAAATACTGGGAGCTCCATACGGGGAAACCGTGTTGCTATACGCGCTATGATCCACGCTCGGTTTTACGCCCTAGTTTATAGTTTATTTATTTTATAATATATTGTTGTTTTTTTTTATATGAGAGGTGGCAGACGAGCAGATGGAAGATAAGAAATTCCGCCGCCCATGAACACTCGCAACACCAGTGGAGTCACAAGTGCGCTGCCAACCTTCCCAACCCCCCCCCCCCCCCCCCCCATTGGGCCTCCGGTAACCTCACTCACACGGCGAAACACAGCGCAGGCGCTGCTTCACTCAGTGGTATCACTCCGGTCGAGCCGGCCCATTCGTGCCTAAGCGTGGCTCTCCAACATTTTGTTTATATTATTCGCCACAAATACTCTTGGACACCGAAATAGTACAAATAAAAAAAAAGTAAAAAACTAAAGCCCAACTACGACAAAAAACGACGCTGAAAAAGTATAAAACAAGATTTTCAGAATACTGAACTGAACAAAGTAGCTAATGTCGATGCAAGTAAATGGACACAGTAGACTTTACCAAGATGCCTTCGTTGTCAATTTACAATAATGTCATACAATACTATTCTGAAGTATGCAATATTCACTAAGTAGAGATAAATTTTCACCTACCGTACCTACCTACCGTAGCACTTTGACAACCAACGTGAAGCTGCTGCTTCACGTCGGTTTTTTGTGAGGCTGGAGACAGGAGTATTACTCCGGTCGAACCGGCCCATTCATGCCGGAGTGTGGCTCTCCCACGCTTCCTCAAGTTGTTTTCGCTCACCAAAAGTATCAGCCTATACCTATATACTGTCCCACTGCAGGGCAAATGCCTCCATCATTGAAATCAAGTTATCGCTACTATGATGGGATTAGAGGCTTAATCACCACGCTTGTCTAATGCGGTTTGGTGATCACAAACCCGAGCAATATTCAAAAAATACTTTTTTCTCGACCGGGAATCGAACTTGACCCCGAGTTCACGGCCCGGTACTTAAACCACTAGACCAACAGGGCGTTCGCTCACAACGGATATAGATAATAGTAGAATACCCACACACAGTTGAAAAAAAAACAGAGGTACATGCTTGGATTCGACTCTATGACCTCCCTTATGGAAGGCGCGTTCTTATGGCCTGATCTACCATAGCATCCTACCTAAAATCTTGTTAAGATTGCAATATCCTCCTTGTAATAAATAATATCCTTCAACCGATTACGGCTACGGCGGCCAATCTCAACGATTAGCCACTTACGCAGGATATATTATAGTAGTTCAAGTGTGTGCACAAACACAAGTGCACTCTCTATTACCTTACCCTCATATTACGATGGAACACTACTGTGACACGACCGAAGAGGGATTGGGCGCAGGCAACATCTTAACGTGTTTTTCCGAGGCACGGCGGTCTTGTACCTAAGACCGCCAACTTCCAGAATCCTTCTCTTTGTATCTAAGTAGGTACTTACCTAATTTTCTTTGCCTGAATATTATCTGGTAGAAATCTCTTTCTTTCCCTTGGTAAGACCTGTGAAACTGTTGTTGTCTAACATGTATCTCCATAGGTATATTGTTTAATAAAGAGCATCTATCTACTTACCTACTTAACCTTTGCAAATTTTAATCCGTGGGAGAGCCACGCTTCGGCATGAATTTGCCTCGACTGGAGTTATCACTCCAGCCATACCACCGCCTCACAGAAAACCAGCGTGAAACAGCATTGTGCTGTGTTTCGCTGCGTGAGTGAGGTACCGGAGGCCCAATCTGAGGGAAAGGGGGGTGTGAAGATTGGCAGCAAACTTGTGACTTCACTGGTGTCGCAGGTGGCGGCAATCGCCTACCATTAGATGGCAGAAGAGCAGACGCTCTTCTGCCATCTTTCACATAAAAAAAAAATGGTAGCTAAAATTCGCATTCAAACACAGGCACGAGCAATATCGTATAACATCGCCCGCACACAGACGAATCGCGGAAATTTCCACCCCCAGGTACAGCGTCACAACAAATATAAATCTAGAAAATGTCGAAGTTCAACAAAGGGACGCTTGTGAAACTGCGTAGCTCAACACCGCGCATGCCCAGGCCGCATCGATCGCCCCACGGGCCGCGCCGGGCTCATTCTATCCGCTGATACAAATTGGTGAGTACGCTTGCAAAATTTACCCGCGCTCCAACACTATCTGAGAGAATCGGTTTTAGTTCTCTCTCGCGTAGACCGGAGGTCTAAAGACGTGTGCATGTACCTGGCCGTGGCGCTGATTATTGTTATCGCCAGCCTAGTCAAGTTGCACGTAAGTTGCATTGTTTTATAACTGTGAACTGCCGTCTTGCCTCTTTGACCTTCCCACTAAGCTTTTTCTGTACCTTTTCCAAAAATGAACCAAATTTTTCCACAATTTTTATTTTAATAACTAAAACCTTACAATTAGAAAGACACGCAATATCCACAAGCATTTTCCGCTTCACAATGACTTCCTTCTTATCAATGTATTTTTATAACATGTTTTATTGTTAAGCGTGTAATCTGTTTTTTGCGTACGGGATGTCTCTTTTAAAGACAAAAGATTCGACGTAGGCCACGTCATCTTAAATGTCGGCGAACACGCAACAGGTCGGAGTCTGCGCGAGACTCCGGCCTGCCGGTACAAAACACCCCCGCTCGCGACCGAAGGGTTAGGTCTGTTAAAAATAAGCAATTTAGAAATTGACACAAGTCTTTAAAAAAAATATTTTCAATTTGCTTGATTTTTAATCGGAAAGTAAACTAAGTACCTTTGACAAAGCTTAAAGAAGTCAATTACATACTTACCTTACCTACTCTGACTCGATAAATTTGAAATATCTGTGGAATCTTTTTATCCGTTAGATTAGCTCTAAATCATTGATTTGGAGGTTATAACTTGCATTGCGAAATATCTTTCTTGTTAGCAATTAGCTATTTCCAGTAATAATTGCATGTAAACCATTCAAACGCGACATTAAGAAACAAAATTGCGAAACAAAAACAAACAAACATCAAATTTGAATTTACGACTCAATTCCGTGTCGGCCATTTTGTGTCCGCCATTTCATATTTCTCGATATCAAACATGGACGCATAGCCTAGATTGTAAGTGCATCCCGCCTGCGCTGTTGCGCTTTCCCGGACAATATCGACGTGTAAGTACCTAGGCTTTATTAAGCCCTAGGCAGGACATGCGCCGTAGACATCCCCGTGCACCTATTTAGGCTGCAATAAATGATTGGACGAACCTCTAGTTGCATACGGATGCGTCTGTTATATTGACGCGTGCACTCCGTTAGCTAACTCAGGACAATGGAGTAAGGTATGTTTTTGCTTGCTTTGTTTACTGTTCGTGAGCGGGTAACATTAAAGCGCGTTCGTGTGGGGTGTATGATGGACTTTATCGCGATTTTTTAGGACATTGCTTAGTCAAGGTCGGGGTTACCTGGTCTAGGTCATTCGGTCACGTTTAGGATTAGTTTTTCTGAAACCGTTTTTTGCGTTGTCATTAGGGAATTTCACATTCGTTGGGCATTCACTGTTAATTAACATCCAAATCAGCCGATAAAAATTAATTAAATTACCCTTTTGGGATTTCGTAATAGACAAGTACCAATCCAAACATTCGTAATTCTTCATCAATTACTTGATCATTTTTAAAATGAATTTAAAATCATATTTTTTTAAACATAACTCAAAATTTGACTCACTCATAAACACAACGTGTTCACACATGGACTTACACTTCGGCAGCATCTCCCCAAAGGCACACACTGACAAATTTACCTCCTCACACCTACTTCTCACCCACACAACAATTGATTACAGTAGTGATGCGATTATTGTCACTCGATTCAACCGAGTCATTTTACTATTTCAATCAATTAGCACTCTAGTGGTTTTAATGAAATGTTCGCACATTCGGTATACATACAGTCTTGAGTACTCGAATAATACGAGTAATTTTTAACATCACTTAAATATCACTCGAATTGTTCGAAGAAAAAATCTAGTCGGAAACTACGATGATGCGAATCACAGTTAATTACTTTTTTAAATAATGTAGCACTCCGTGGAATTCGCATGCTTAAAGCTTGATCTCCCATAACAATGCGACCCGGATTCACTCGGAATTCTTCTGATGTGACTCAAGTACACGTCCCATAACTAGATTCACATCACTTACCTAGATTAACTCACAAGCATTTACGAACAAAAAGTGTCTAAAGTCAACTCGACGAACATAATATCTACTTACTTGTATAAAATCTTACTGACTACGACGAATCACCTAATTTTATCACAAATTAACTCAAGTTCACGCCGAAGCTTTATGAATGTCACTCAAGTCACTTGGATATTTGAATTATCTTTCCTGATTCGCCTGACTAATCTATATTTACCAATAAGGATCTCTCGCGTATCGCGTTCACGTGGAAGATTATTTGATGTCACTCGAGTCGCTCTTGTCGCATCACTTATTAATATTCACCCATAATAGGAGTTTTAATTGTCACTCGAGTCACTCGTGTCCCATCACTAATACAGATCAAACCGACCTCCCCGCGCCCCCACACCCCGTAACCTAGGTAGCCTAGGTTCCCCCCTTTACGACCCCCCGCGGCCCCGTACCCTACCGTAGGGCTGCCAAGGTCTTTTGGTTGCACCTAAACCCAGTAAACTGAACCCAAAATAAAAAACTTTACTCGAATCTATTTAGGCTAATATACAAGCTGTATCTGTGAACATTTACATCCCTTTAACCACGTGTTCTACCAACCTTTCTGAACAACATTTGATCAATGACGATCTAAATTTTTTTCGGCTCCCCATACAAAATGACCAAGTCACGTGACCGAGTTTGTATGAAAAGTTGAATTTTTTTCATGCGAATTTCCAAAAAAATAGAACAAATGCTGTTCATAATGGTTAGTAGTAGTAGGAACACATGGTTAAAAGGATGTAAATGTTTACAGATAAACCCTGTAGATAGCATTTATACTTACGAGTATAGATGCTAAGTACAGTCGATTCCAAAAATATGTATACACTTTAGGACCTTGTCACAATACTTACCTATAGGAAAGTAGAGGTCTACTTTCTTATATTATATATTGTGACAACGTCCTAAAGTGTATACATATTTTTGGAGTTGACTGTACATGCAATTGTTTAAAAATAAATAAAACTATTTGTAAAATATTCGCTAAAACAACGAAGAAGACTTAGGCCCGATTCGACCAATCTTTATCCCTGGATGAATCTATGATATATCGTAAGATTTGTATAGAATGACAGCGCTATATCATAGATTTAGAATCAGAATAAGGTTGGTCGAATAGGCCTTAAAAAATCTACGATATTAATAAAGCAAGTTTTAGTTGGCTGCTTGTTCACGGAATATCCAATGTTAATGACAAAACATAGAATATATTGTTTTAAACTTTCGTGGTCACTAACATTAGAATAGTTATTTACGATTAACTCAAAAATGAGTTAGAAAAAATAAGGTAGAAATCTCGTAAATAACTATTCTAAAAAAAATTTAATATTTATTTCACTAACAAATAAATAGTACAGGTAGGAACTGCACAGTCGCCTGAAATGAAATGTAAGCACCTCGACTCTTATGCAGAACTATAAAGTTGACAGTTGAATGAGGTTGTACTTATACTTAATTAGTGTAGTGACTGTACCACTGTCGTGATCGCTTCGGTAAGTTGACGAGTAGATGTGGCAGGAAACTCGCTAGTTATTCTTTTCAAACTCAAAAAATGTTTATACTTAGGAATTACCCTGATACTACGTAGGTAACACAGTTTAAACAAAAAATTAAGGAAAAAAAGAACTTTACCTTTGAAATTACCGTTTTGTATGGCGATTTTCTTAGAAGTTGTATTTTCCATTCTAACTTTTTTTTACCGACTTATAAAAAATGAGATACTAGACAGCATGAAAAAAATTTTTCTGCGAAAAAAAACCGTCTTCAAAAACCACGAACAAAAAAGTGTCAATTAATATTTTAACACTTTATACACTTCAAAAAAAAAACTAATCAAAATAATTATAAATTGTAAAATTTAAATTTTGAATGACATTTGCACATCGACTCATCGATAGAATATGTTGATCTCCCTCTTACTTAATATACATTTTTTATTTATTTATTTTTTATCCATGCGTTTACATGTGTCTTCTTTTTTTGTATTGTCCATGTGTATGTTTTGTTTTAGGTGATGTCAAACTCATTAAAATAAAATCCACTCACCACACCGGTCAATCTTCCAAAAAACGCGTGTCTCTTTAATCACTCACTTCACATCACTCGACATTGGCAAAATTATAGAAGTGTCGCAAGTAGCAGCCATCAATTAATAAAAAAAAATAGAATATGTTGGAATTTATTTATTTAAGATCATTTGTAACCATATTCTGGCAAATAAACATTACTTACTTACTTACTTCAAATAACATTTTATAACAGTACACTCGAGAAAAGGTTTTACCGAAGTCAGCGCCTAATCCTTGTTGAATAATTGAATGTTGTATTAAATTACAAGATAGTATTGGGCGCAGACACCATTTCTCGAGTGTACTGTTATAAAATGTTATTTGAAGTGTATAAAGTATTAAAAATATTATTAAAATTGTAAAGTAACTACATATTAATGATACTAATTTTATTATTTTAATTTTTTTACATCACAAAAACAATAATACCCGATCTCTATCTATTACTTATAAACCTTAAAATAAAGTCTTAAATCAAAATAAAATTATAGCACGACTTTTTGATTATTAAAAGAGTTATACCTACATCTTATTGTGTCTAGAAGAAAAAGACAATGTCATAGGTAAAGACCTATAAATATGGAGTAAATCGTCGTAGAACAGTGCCAAGATAAACTGTGGTATTTGTTCACAATTATGACGTACTAGTTTTTGCCCGTGGCTTCGCTCGCCTTATAAAGAAATAAAAAGTAGCATCTGTCAGTTTCTATCACTTACACTATCAGCACAAAAATCACGCCACTTCGTCTCTCGTTTTGCCGTGAAACAACGGAAAAACAGGTTGACAGACAAAAGTTCGTGAGTGGATCCGGACAAACAACCACGTGGAAAAAGTGGACAAAGGTGATCCGTCTCGTCTGCCACCTATCACACACAGGGTGTGACAGGGTGAACATTTACATCCCTTTAACCAGTGTTCTACCAACCATTCTGAACAACATTTGTTCAACGACTTTTCGAAATTCATCGAAAATTTTCTCGACTCCCCATACAAAATGACCAAGTCACGTGGCCGATTTTTTTTAATAATATTTGACAACATCACATACATTGATCTGGCTCCGAGATAGGTATATCTCACAGGTACTAGAGCGGTCACGGTCACAGGAGTCATCACAGGTGCTTGAGCGGTAGCTCAATAGAGCTGCCGCTCAAGCACCTGTGTTACGGATATCAGAATCAACAGTGGGATTACAAATATATACATATAATACTTTTCTTTTGTAAATACATACTTATAACATATAGAAAACACCCAGACCAATACAAACAGACATGTTTATGCACACAAATGTTTGTACAGTGCTGGGATCGAACCCGCAACCCTTACACCAGAGGCAGCGTTCACTACCACTGTTCCAAACGGGTCGTCAAACTTTGTATGAAAATTTGAAATTTTTTTATGCGAATTTCCAACAGTGATAGATAAAATATTGTTTAATTGGTTAGTGGAACACGTGGTTAAAGAAATGTAAATGTTCACAGATACACCCTGTATGTGATAGGTGGCAGACAAGACGGATCACCGTTGTCCACTTTATAATACTACACTGTATGAAAACAGTACAGCACCCCTAGTTCATCGTTAGTGGTTACATCCGTTCTCCCACTCAAACTCCAGACGTCTCCTCTCACCCCTATTCCCGACCCCGCTCCCTAATCCTAGGTAGCCTAGGTTACCAGGCAACGACCCCCCGTCCCACTTCCTCTTCCTAGGTCGCCTAGGGCATGCGCACTGAGCTGGGCCCGGGATGAACTATTTATAGTCTAAATCAATAACTGATACCTTTAAAAGTCTCCACTGTGCAATGAGATAAAATGAAAATGGCGGAAAATCTGATGAGCAGATTTGAGACAAAGAGATAATAGCACGCTATTTTAACTAACAGCTTTTAGTCTTTGTAACCCTTGCCTATGAGAAACACTAATTTGAAATCAAATTATTGCTCTGGATCTAATTTGAGACAAAGGGATGCGATAGTGGTTTTTAGCCTTTTCAATATTGATACTTATATAACCCTAAATCATGTTCCAAGCGTACCCTATGCTCCAAAGCGAGAGCAAAGGAATAAATATGTTTTTTTATGATATTATGTGGCAGACGAGCCGGCAGATCACCTGATGGTAAGCGATTACCGCCGCCCATGGACACCTACAACACCAGTGGTGTCACAAGTGCGCTTACCTTTTAACCCCCCTTCCCCTGGATTGGGCCTCTGGTACCCGGCCGGTCGAGCCGGCACATTCATGCCAAAGCGTGGCTCTCCCACTGTTGTATGCATAATATTGTAATTAACATACTTTACGCCTTTAGAGTTATAAGCTTTTCATTAAATTATTTACAAAATACCTTTTTGGAAGATTCCTTTAATAAATAAAAGACCAATTGACTAAAAGAGAACCAAGCTTCGGCACGAATGGGCCGGCTCGACTGAAGTCAACTGGTACAAGACACAGCCTCACAGAAAACCGGCGTGAAGCAGCACTGTGCTGTGTTCTGCTGTGTGGGTGAGGGTAGAGGAGCCTAAATCCGGGGTAAAAGGTTAAAGGTTGACAGCGCACTTGTGACTCCACTGGTGTCGCAGCTCTCCATGGGCAGCGGCAATCGCTTACTATCACCATCGATTATTTTAGACATTCAACCTCCCTCACGCAGCGAAACACAGCACTGCTGCTTCAAGCCGGTTTTCTGTGAGGCTGTAGTATCACTCCGGTCGAGCCGGCCCTTTCATGCCGAAGCGTGGCTCTCTCACGGTCATACGCCACAGAAGTAAAGAATTTACACATTTGCCGGCCCACCTAATCATCCGCCATATTATTTTTTTTTTGAAATCGCGGCTATGAATGACACCTTAAAAATTCGATGGGTCAAATCAAAATATGTACATCGAAAATGTTCTCAGGTCAAACCTTTTAAAGCGTCAGGTTTTTGAGTATTCAGCGTATAACTGGAAAACCTGGACCTAGAACGTTTTCGATGTAATAGTTATTTACGGGATCTCTACCATGTACCTTATTTTTGAGTTTCCGATATTTCGGCACTGTTGCGAGAGCCATGGTCACGGAGTACCTACCTAACTAGTACTAAGCCCTTGTGGACAATTAAAGAGCCCTGATCATGACTTATTCATGTTGTTAGATCATTAGTCTGTATGCAAACACTTAACAACTTGTCAACTCGCTCGCTTTTGATATTGACACAGCATTCATTCATCGCACTTGCCGTGTTACATAAGGCCTTTTATTAACCTGATAACTTATTTAAATGGCCAAGATAATTTTATAGCATAGCATCGCTTCGTCGGTTCTTTGTGTCTAATAGGATTTCTTTTTATTTGTCGAATTTTAGTTTGAGACCAATACATACAATGTACGAGTATGTCTCAATCAATTGTGAGCAACATAATTATTCAACTATCGATGAAGATCTTATATTTATTTGATTGAGGTCACAGTTGGATCCTTTAGCAGGGAACTGTCTGAGTAATGAGTATGACACAGGTGATTATATTTGAGGCAATTGAACACACTTTTCTATCTTGATATTAGCAATTAAATTGCTAGGTAGACGGATTTATAAAAACTTTTCCACATTTATATACGATGGAACTTTAAATACGTTTTTAATAACTTTTAAAAGGGACTTTTGAAATTTCACTCGAAATATTATGGTACAAGAAAAAAAAAGATTTCGAAAAAGTAATTTCCACCAATATCCTATGAAATATTTTAAATATCCAATTACTCTACCTAAGCTCAATATTGTGCCATACTAGGTATATATCGCCGTGTGGTCCCTGGCAGTGTAGAATAGGCCACCCTCAATTACCGAGGTGTCGTAAAAGGCGACTAAGGTAAAGCTGCTGGCATGATCATCAGCACCCAGAGAAGGGAAACTCTGCATTGATATCAAAACCCTCGCCAACCCGTCTGCCAAGCGTGGTGAGTATTTCAATTACCCCTCAAGTGATTGAGGGAGGCCCGTGCCCCAGCAGTGGGGACTCAAATGGGCTGATGATGATGATGATGATGATGACTAGGTATATATGTATATTATAGCAAAATGACAAACCTGTCCTCCCATTATTATCATTTACCTATATAATTCAAGATAATCCGTGACTGCTGTCAACATACATCTCATCATGACACTGCTCAATTTGATGATCACGGATTAAAACTAAACTGTTGCGGACAAAGACTAAGGTCCTTGAAGACCCAGAAAGAAAGTCCGGAATAAAATTCGTGCCAGCCCCTTTTAACATTGCGTGTTGGAACGGGATGACTGAGCTGACCGATGGGGTAAACGAGTTCTAGAGTGGAGACCGCGTCTTGGCAAACTTAATGTAGGGCGCCCTTTGGCTAGGTGGGGGGACGATCTGCGCAGGATGGCTGGCAAGAGCTGGATGCGAGAAGCCATGGATAGATCACAGTGGCGAACAATTGGAGAGGCCTACGTCCAGCAGTGGACTGCGATAGGCTGATGATGATGATGAAATGACAACCGTTGGGGTAGAAGAGTTCTTAAGTGGGAAAGCGTCTCAAGAGCGCTCTTAGATGGAGTCCAGTCTATATCAGCGGCCTGTGTAGGCCGCTGATATAGACTGGATGCATCATGCCAAAGACAGGGTGACTGAGCTTTAGCACGGTAATAACTTTAGATCGCGATTTATAATAAGGAGGTTCGAGTTTTTGTCTTGACATAATAGTTTTCGTGATAGTATTAAGAAACGGTCAAGTGTTAGTGGAACTCGCGCATAAGGGCTCAATAGTTAATTTTCGAAAATTTTAATTAAAAAGGTACCTAATAGGATATACAATCAATAAAAATATTCATAAATTCTTAAAACTAACTGTCGTTACAATAACAGGCCATAACATCATGCTTTTAAAGAAATACAAATAGCTACACTTAGAATAAAAAATTGGTACAAATAAGCAACAAACACAATTCAAATTTATACATTGGACATTAATATTGTCCTAAACAATAACTGCGGCATTTGTTTGTAATTTAAAATTCATCATCATCATCATCAGCCCATTTAAGCTGGGGCACGGGCCTCCCTCAATCACATGAGGGGTAATTGCCATACTCACCACGCTTGGGTTGGCGAGGGTTTTGATATAAATGCAGTTTTCCTTCTCTGGGTGCTGATGATCATGCCAGCAGCTTTACCTTAGTCGCCTTTTACGACACCTCGGTAAGAGTGAGGTTGGCCTATTCTACTCTGCCGGGGACCACACGGCTAAAAATTTAAAATTTATTAAAATAAAAAATTAAATTTATAATTATTCATTGCTTATTGTCTGTTGTGTACGAGTAACCTAAATAAATACATAAATAAAAGATCTCAGTTATTGCAAGGTTTCTTGATTCTACGAGAGCGGGAGTTAGGTATCCTATGGAACATTTTAGACAGTTGAACTTATTTTTATTAATAAAAGAAATTATTAATTAATAAAATCTTGAAAGTGACTCTTTTTTGTTAGGCACAATTGACACTGTCAGCGTTCATAACTTTTTAAGTAAATACTTTTTTCTAAAAACTTATTTGTCCATTAAAGCATAGTTAAATATGAAAAAGTACCATTAAGGTGACGGGTAGAATGAATGATGATGATGATGATGCGAAAAAATTGATTCACGCCAAAAGTGGCCGCTCTAGGCGTGAATCTATTTTTCGCGTACGCGTTGAACCCAACATTTTTGGATGATTATTTAATGAATAGTATAAGTGTTTGCCGAGAGGTTGTAACCCCGGAATTGTTTAAAATAGATCTGGTTTAGTAACTACAAATTAAAATCGATTGGCGTCGCTAGTGTGCCCTACCCGTCACCTAAATATTTACTTTAAAAATAAAAAAAAAAGTTAATTGGTATAAAAACACAACTTTTCGAAAAATCCTCATACAAATCCGCAATTTCATACTTTAACCTCTAATACTATCAAATGGATCCTTATGATTTTCTTATGACTCTGATATAATAACCGTGGGATAGCCACGCTTCGGCATGAATGGGCCTGATCGAACCGAGTGATACCACGAACTCACAGAAAACTGGCGTGAAGCAGCGCTGTGCTGTGTTTCGCTGCGTGAGCGAGGGTACCGGAGACCCAAATGTGGGGGAAAGGGGTTTTG
Source organism: Marasmia exigua (assembly GCA_019059595.1). NCBI lineage: Eukaryota > Metazoa > Arthropoda > Insecta > Lepidoptera > Crambidae > Marasmia > Marasmia exigua. The sequence continues at coordinate 14,780,153 of CM032473.1, forward strand.
AGACATTGTAAGCGCATTTGTGACCCGACTGGTGTGGCGGGTGTCCTTGGACGGCGGAATCACTTACCATCAGGTGATCCGTCTGCTCGTCTGCCACCTATCAGATAAAAAATGATTATTAGTACCTTCGACCAATATTTTTCCGAGAAAAAATCTGTGGAATAAGGATTCATATCATTATACCACACATTTCTACTTGGATATCGGGCTGTAGTAAAATATTAGTAAAACATACATATTAGATTTTGGAATAAATTACGTGCTCAAAAAGATGACACAAACGTTTTGTCATCATTAATATCCATTCTGCTTATTAAATCAGTTGAACAAGATTGTGAACATAGCTACATTGTTTTTTAATACATCGTAAATGTATTTGTAAGGAATCTATTAATCACACTATGATTTATAGTTAATATAAAGTAATAAACACATCACTGTGGCATTTGCTCGCATTTGCATCGCGATCACGACTGAGGCTAGGTACGTGAGGTGACACATCGTCTTATGACGTCACTCGTAGAAGTCATAGATCCTGCTGTCAAGATGACGATCTCAGAAAAGCCCCGTACGAGGCGTCCGTTCAAGTTTTTCTTTTTTTTTCGAGTATTGAGACATTTGGCCACAATCTCACCTGATGGTAAGTAATGATGTGGCCGAGGAAACGATAGATAGATAGTGTTTATTGCACAACATCATCGTCATCGTCAGCCCATTTAAGTCCCCACTGCTGCGGCACGGGCCTCCCTCAATCACATGAGGGGTAATTGCCATACTCACCACGCTTGGCAGACGGGTTGGCGAGGGTTTTGATATAAATGCAGAGTTTTCCTTCTCTGGGTGCTGATGATCATGCCAGCAGCCTTACCTTAGTCGCCTTTTACGACACCTCGGTAATAGTGAGGGTGGCCTATTCTACTCTGCCGGGGACCACACGGCTGCACAACATACAAAACTTAATAGTTAAGTATACAGAGATACAATAAAAGAAAGAAAAAACATTTATTGACCATCGCCATATTCACAGCACAGAGAGCAACATGATAGAACATAGAACAAGTTTACAGTATTACAAGTACAATGCAAATGGAAGCGCAGATGCCCCGTTCCCTGGAGAAGTTTTCACCATCATTATTTCAGCCAATAAACGTCCACTGCTGGACATGAGCCTCCCCCAATGATCTGCACACAGATTGGTCCTGTGCCCCCCGCATCCAAGGTATTCCTCCGACTTTCATCAGATCGTCGGTCCACCTTGTCTGCCACGACTTCGACCTCCTATACGCGGCCTCCACTCGAGGACCTTTCTGCCCCATCGGCCGACTGATCTCCTCGCAATGTGTCCTGACCATTGCCACTTGAGGCTTGCAATTTTTTGGGATATGTATTTTACAGTGCAATTACACAAAATTATACACATGCTAGCTTACAAGATTTATTTTTTACTTAAAACAAGTCACAACAGAAATTACGATTGCAATGGTGAAATTACAAATCTTCTTTAATTTTTTTAAATTTTAATATCTTAACTTTATCACATAATATCTTACACATATCTTAACTTCATCAAATCTTAACTTTAATTAATCGAGAAGGGATTTAACACGATATTTATTACGTGATACAACATTGTGTACTCAGATATTTTACTCGACGTTTCGGATACGTTACTGCAGCCGTGGTCACGAGCGGACTCAACACACTCAGCCTAGTGGACTTAAAATGAGGATTACCCACAAACGTTTTTATTAGTTCAAACATTATGCGAAAATAAATAGTTTTCCAAAGTTTAATTAAGAGCAAGGTTCAGAATGCGAATGGCGTGGTCAGGTCACCGAATATCGACCGCTCCCGGATCTGAGAGATGCGCTTGCGCATACTAATCACAAAGATACTTATCGAGAGTGATATCGATTGTTGTTGTGATGACGTACGATGATCAGATAATGGAGATCGTGGTTGAATAAATTTAGGATTGGCTTTTCTAATTTTGCGGTGTGACAATTTAGGTTCTATAAATATTCATTTTTCTCATGAAAAACTTTACTCAGTCATTTACATGAGGAAACAATAACTGTGGGTAAGTTACAAGTATCCAGTAGGCGGATTTAAATTGCATTGGGCAGAAAAAAAACCGAGCCACCAGCTAAATTTCATACAAACGCGCCTAATTCGGAAGCCTACAAAATATAAGTTTCACTGCCATGGTAATAATTTAAAATACAAATTAATGTCAATAATGTTCGATTTTTTTATGAACATTTTAATTGACCCCAGAAATATGCCAATTCCCAAAAAAAAATTAGCAAATGTTACTATTTTTTTCTTGCTTCATACAAGATTTTATGGGATGCGAAATCTACCTACATTTTCCAATATTTTAGGAAATGGGCATGATTCTGGTGTTATTTGAAAATTCTTTATTTAAAATTAAACATTTCTGACATCTATTTACATTTAAATTATTTCGATAGCAGTAAAATTTTAGGCCTGTAATTGTAGGCCTCTGAACTGAGTACGTTTGTATGAAAATTAGGTGGTGACTCGGTTTATTTTCCGCCCAGTGTAATATTAGGGAAAGTCGTAAACACTACCAGTTTTATTCTGAAATGATTTAGCAGTTTTTGGCAGTGGGTTCTACTGATTGGTTTTAACTAAATTCGGAAGAAGTATGGGTAGAAATACTAATAGTATTGTTTTGTCGTTTGATTCATCGATTGGAGTGTCATTTACTTCCCTACACAATCAAAATCAAGGGAAAAGGGAGTTAGAAGTTTGGCAGCGAATTTAAAATAAATAAATAATTCACAAAATCACATAGCGTAGATAGGCCGAAAATATGCTGCTCAGCTTCCTGAACGCTGCCCAGCCGAGTTGGATTCGTCGATCGACCTCTTTCTGGAAGTTGGACTTACTAAGCTGGACCTTTGTACGAGGTAGATGTACTCATCTACATCTTCCAGTGTTGAGCTTCCAACCTTTACAAGAGTGGGTTACATGGGAATTCGACATAATTTTCGTCTGGTCCATGTTCATTTTCAGACCCACTAGTTGGCGGATTTAGATTTACAGAATAACCTTGTATTTAATACTTATGTAAGATTATCGATCCTCCCCCGACCCTTAGAAGGTTAAGTCGACGCGAACCCATCTATACTCGTATAGACCAGGTACTCTTTACACGGGTGTAATAAAAAAGAGAGCTAAACTTTGAAGAGAATTTGAAGCAAAAACATAACAGGCAAAACATCTAAACACCAAAATTATACGCCTGTCAAATTTTATGTTAATGAGCTTTCTTACAAATTTTGTGAGATAATTTACATTTACGGTAAATCGACAACTTCTAGACTTCGGGTTAACACTGAGAATCTTCGTCCAGCAGAAAAACTCAGGTACCGACAGATTTTGGTTCAACCCGGAGATCGATCTGGGACCCCAAGTACAGCCGTCGCTATATAGTACCACCCACTGCAGAATTTTGTTCTATCGTATATTCGGTATTCATATTCGTTATGGCCAATCGATTCACATTACAAAGTCGATGCAAACAGTCAACGCGATCTCTATGTTCTCTACGGCAATAAACACTCGTCGGGACTCCAGTGGCCTATCAGGTTATCTTGTCATATTGCGTGCTTCCATCAGTATACAAGTGGACTTACGTTACTATCTCAGCGCCCCCGCAGATAGAACTGGTCGCTATACGGTCATTATAGTGATGTGGCATAGTTGGGAATTAAGATTTTATCGACATCGATACAAATTCTCGTCTAAGGCATTTTTGGGATCGGCGACATGCCGTATTCAATATTTTATTGCTCACTGCAAAATATATAAAAAAACACAAACCAAAATCACCTAAGCAAATTTTTGACAAGAACAAGAAAAATATAATGATGCTGTCAAAGTACAGTTATTATTTATTAGCTAGTTGTTTATTATTCTTTATGTTATGTAATATTATTAATATATAAAATATGTATATTTCTGCCATTCTCATTGTTAAACTACTTTGCACTGCATTCCCTTATTACGAATACGATATTTCTTTTCTCTACCCAAAGTTTGTCTGGAACAAATCGCTAAAAGCGTTAAGACCGCCTTATTGTACTGTCTGTTGCTATTGTTGTATTATGCTTGTATTTTATTTTTGCGCAATAAAGAATATCTATCTATCTATCTATTTACGGATAAAATAAAAACTTAAGGTGACGATCGAAGAAACTAAGACTGACAACAGATTTCTGTTAAATGTTGCGTTTTTTAAATCCATAAAACAATGACAATAAATAAAATTTTAGTCTTAAATATTTAGAACATAGAAGACTTATATTGAGTGTGTTGTAGTGCTGATTTTTAGATAAAGCAGCACATGCCTTTTGATTGCTAACTATCAACATCCATTGATTCTTGATACTTTGTGTAATTAAATTGTTAATAAATAAATTAAATCTAACCCGAGGATCCACGGATAATCCATTACTTCACATCTTTTGATTTTCCTATACTCTCAGATTGCCATTCATAAAATGACCATTGAAGAGTTCCATCACGCATCACTGAGGTTTATCAATCAATCATTTATTTATGTGTATATAGGTCGTATTTGCAATGGTGGTAGGTTTAACATGCAGTTCCTCTATATACCGCCACTAGGCATACAAAAATATAGGTATAAGTAAATAAGTAAATACAAAACATTCAAATATAAATTAAGATTGTAATGTCAAATTTATAGAAATGAATGAATAAATTAATGAATAAAAATTAATGAGTATAAAAGGTAAGTATAAAAACAGTCAACATTAATAATTTATTATAGTCACTCATCATTGATTAAGATATTCCGACACCGAATAAAAGCTTTCTCAATTAAAAATTTAAGACGCTTTGTTTACCATGCAATCATTTGACAACAACCGATTTGAAAGTACATATCTACCCAGATTTAAATACCTACGTAGTGTATTAAACATGTATATTATATTAAGCTTAGTCTACTTGACTAAAATTGTGTTACCTCGTACCTACGTACATGTTATGCTCAGGTTTCTCATGTAATATTTATTAGTTATCTACATATCAAGAGTAGAACTTTATTTTCTTATAAAGTATTTTACATTCACCTATTTTAATGATACTTATTTATTACTTAATTCATACTAGGTATACATTTAGTTATTAGCTACTCATACATTGATCGAACATTTTCCTAACTTAACATTATAGAGTTTGACCTTTATTTCTGCCAAATTCACTTTCAATGTAACCCGATATAGCTAGTACATTTACAGTATATGACTTTGTTTTCTAATGGATGCCGTCAGTTCAATCAATCACCCAGTCTTGCCATCTAAATCGTTAAACTGCTACCACAAAACACATCAAATGTTTTATTAGATTTTTATGGACTGTTTTATGATCAAGCTCATATATTACCATATTTGTCAAGTTAATGCGAGCAAAGCAATTCGATTTGTAATTAGTGTTGTCGATCCATTCTTAAATATCGATGGCAGTGAAATAAGTAAGACTATTATAAAAACGTTGATAATATCGATAAAACAGCAGGTGGTAATACTTTGATGGAGTGTATAGGTACTGTTGTCATTGGTACCTACAGATTGACCAAGAGTTGAAAGTGCTGTATGTATACAAGCCTATGCGAATAAAGACAATTCAAATTTGAATTTGAATCAAAAGGCTCTTCAGTGACATTGACATGGGGGCGCTTTACAATATTTTTTCAATGGGAAAATGTCAAAAGCACTGGCATTTACAAAGACAACAGCGTTAGTTCCGACTTTTGCCACGTGCCTAATTATCTGATTGTAGCAATTTTAACTGACGAGCTAGTAGTGGAAAAACATTCATATATTTAAAATCATCTAGATCTGCGTGCTCGGCTAAGAACCTACGAACGTTCGGTAGCGCATTCTAATCCGCTAATACCGTCGCTGTTATCAATAATATCATCTTTGATCAATGGTGCGCTACTTATTCCGCATTTTTTTCTCACTTTACAGCTTTTACGGCTTTGCGACTTATTAATCGTCAAAAAAAACCACTGTCACAAGTCTTACTACCCATCAAGTTAATCGAATACTTAGACCATCGATTTCACGGCAACACTAGCGTCGACACGGAGCGAGCGCATCGGACGCGCCGAAAGACCGTCCGCCCACGGCCGGCGCCCGCGCACGCCAAAGACTAAACAATAAATAGGTACAAGCTTTTCAATTTTGTGTAGGTCTACGTTTGTTAACTCATTAACGAACGAATGGACTTAGGTGGTTATGTCTGGTTAGGTAAAACCACTCTTACCTGGGGACTGAACCTGCAAACATTTACAAAAACAATACTGGCTATTGTACTAGGTAATCGATAACTATAGCAATGAGCATCTGTTAGCTGAAATTACGATCATGATAAATCAATAGAAGCAGCGGTCTTAAAGATTTTTTTTTCCAATCCCAGTCCTAAAATTATGTCAATTTCGTATGTATAGGGCCGTTTCAAGCGATCTTATTCCGATACTAAATATATGGTATTGCGCCGTCATTCTATACAAATCTGACGGTATATCATAGATTTATTCACAGATAAAGATGGGTCGAATCGAGCCTTAATTAATTAATTTTTTGATGAAAAAATTAAGACGTCCAATTAAAGAGGCTTAATTTTTTCACTTACAAGTCCTAGCACGTCTAGTACCTCTGTCCTACTCTTTGGCATAGAAAGCTTGAATGAACAATGTACTGAATGGACGCGGTTATACCCGAGTCCCGTCCCCAGACCGGTTGTTATCTGCACTTAGTGCATAACCGGCGGTGCTCTGAGAAATGCATTACTTATAGTACGCTCTTGCCTATAGTGGACGTTGGCAAGAAGGCTGCATACACGCTTCCACAGATAGACAGATCTTGTTTAAAAGCAAAATTCAAAATATTTATATTTGCTTAGATACATACTGCACTTTCAAATCGTCATACATGTGGGACAGAATAAATAATACCGCAGGTTTCGGGAATAAGTATTCTGTAATTATAATCGTCTTAGTGGCACGTCTTTGCACCTTTCACAGTAGTCGGCCATTCGTTGTCCTATCTCACTCCCTGCACGTCATTCTATAATTCAAACATCGATCTCTTACACGGTCCTTATCATGCATCTGCCGATCACCAATCCTACATTACATTAAAATTATAACTAGTTATTTGTAAGTAATATACATGTAATTATACATTTATGTAAAAGATAAAAGATAAAAAAATCTTTATTCAATTTAGGTCCACACAGAACACTTATGAATGTCAAAATAGGTACATAATATCTACCGCTGGTTCGGAATGTCGATTTCTACTGAGAAGACACCAGCAAGAAACTCAGTAGTTACTCTTTTCAAATATTGATGATGTTACAGAGTTTCAATTGAGAAAAATACAATTATGAAAGTTATTAGGCTACTATGAATAACAACTCAAAAGATTAATCAATTAACATGACCAAGAATCCTTATCATTTAAATAGTCTTTTACACTATAGTAACCTTTCTTCATTAGGCAGGTTTTAATATGAGACTTAATTTCGACAACTAAATACTAATAAATGAATAAACATAATGTAATTCTACCACCGGAATCGGAAAGTTGATTCTGACGAAAAGGTCTGGCAAGAAACATGCCAGTTACTATTTTTAATCGCAAAACAATAAATCATTGGTTTACGACAAACAGCAACAAATACAATCTTATCGCTTGTAGCGATTTCTACCTGATAGCTCTTGGGTTTATGAGAGAATAAATATTAAATATACAAACATCAACATTTCATATTCTACATTTGTTAGCTAAAACGGTGTTATAGAGCAGTTATGACGTTTGATAGAAAAAAAACATCCAACATTTTCGAAAAAAGAATGAAAACACACGACGAAACATGACACGACCGGAGAGGGATCGGGCGCAGGGCCAACAGCTTAGCGTGCTTTCCAAGGCATGGGGGTACAAGACCGCCTACTTCCAGACTCCGGGCTGCCACTAAGAATTTCTTACCGAAAATTTACCACTGCGCTTAACACTAACCCCTGCGCCACCGAGGCAGTCACATTCAGCGGGTATATCATGGGAGTCGGCCTATAACATCACGGGCTGGCGGAATATAAGAGGGTGGTAAAAAATACCTTCAGAGTGGACGCACCATAGCCTTAGCAAACTAATTCAATAGCTACTTATGATATTGAGTAGGCGAGCGGGGAAGACATTGCAAAGTAAATTGTCCATTTAGATAACCCTGTATGTAGAGCAGTATTAAGTCTGCTTTCTATGCTAAATTCGTGGGAAGATGGCAATGTTATGATAATACTCGACGATTTCACAATCACAAGCCAAATAAAACATAAGTAAAACAAATACACGAGCGAGAGATTTCGATATAATATAAGTTTATGCCATGGCCGTGTGGTCCCCGGCAGAGTAGAATAGGCCACCCTCACTCTTACCGAGGTGTCGTAAAAGGCGACTAAGGTAAAGCTGCTGGCATGATCATCAGCACCCAGAGAAGGAAAACTCTGCATTTATATCAAAACCCTCGCCAACCCGTCTGCCAAGCGTGGTGAGTATGGCAATTTCTCCTCATGTGATTGAGGGAGGCCCGTGCCCCAGCAGTGGGGACTTAAATGGGCTGATGATGATGATGATGATAAGTTTATGCGGCTGTCACGTAAAAGGGTTGTTGAAACACCATCATGAATTAGAATAGTTACCATGTGGTAAAAATCTCGTAAATAATTATTATAAAAATAAGGTACATACCTTATTTTTGAGTTTGGTCACGGAGTAACAGAAGTGTTTGCGGGTAAGTTATTTTCAAAAATAAGGTAATTAATAGAAATCTCGTAATTACTAATGTTAGTGACCATGAAAGTTTAAAACAATGCATCATATATGTATTTACAAAAGAAAAGTCATCATCATCATCATCATCATCAGCAACCCATACTCGTCCACTGCTGGACATAGGTCTCCCCTAATGCACGCCACTGCTCCCGATTTTCGGCCACTCTCATCCAGCCCACACCAGCCAGCCTTCGAATGTCATCACCCCATCTTGTCGCAGGGCGTCCTACACTAAGCTTACCGAGTCGCGGTCTCCACTCAAGGACTTTACGGCTCCAACGGCTGTCAGTTCTGCGGCTAATATGACCAGCCCACTGCCACTGCAGTTTGCTAATTCGGTGGGCTATGTCGGTGACTCTGGTTCTCTGTCGAATTACATCATTTCTGATGCGGTCCTTCAGAGATACTCCGAGCATAGCCCTTTCCATAGCTCTTTGAACCGGTGACAAAAGAAAAGTATTATATGCCTATGTTTTTAATTGTTGGTTCTGATATCCGTAACACAGGTGCTTGAGCTACCTATCTCGTAGTCAGATCAATGTATGGGATGTGGTGAAATATTTATTTATTATTTGTTTATTTATCATGAATTAATAATTAAATGCACTCAATAATTCACATTAATCAGTTAGTATTAATGAGTTAGGAACGATAGCTACGAAAGCTACGATAGCTGGATGTTGTCTTCTAGCACACCCAGATTCGAGTCAACTTCGTTTCCTTCCTAAATGAACCCGATCAGAAATAATCAGAAACCGTGACGACAAGACCATTTTTTTATTTAAATGACCAATCCCGTCTATAGTTGAGTTAATATCTCATACTACATTAACTTTTGATAGTAATATTTTTTTTCAACATTTAAATAAAGAGCAATCAATTGGTGTCAAATAATAATATGTAACCACTCATATTTCTTAATTAATATCAATATGTACGGTGGTAAGTAGGTAGTATGTTATGAAACGAAACAATATCCGATCGACAAATTTGTCACGATCATGAAAAATGCTTAAATTAACTGAGGTATTAACTAAATTTAATTAGAAACAATGGCACAGGGACATACCCCATGACGTCAGGATCAAAAGGAGCCGCGCCAACATCTGATAGGATCTTAATCGCCCACCCACATGTACCACACAATGGCAACACGAGAGGTTTTTTCTTGGGTTCCGTAGGTGGCAAGAGAACGAATCATGTTACTTCACCATAACACTTTATTTTATTAATTAGCTTATTATATTTTACTCATGTAATGAAGTTAATTTTAACTAGTATTTCATGAGTTCATTAGGATTCAACAAAAATATTTGATGTAGTTTTGTTTCATAAGAAACGACATAAAGAAAATATAAATTAATTACTGGGAAAAACTGTTGTTTTTCTTTGCAAAAAACAAGAGATTTCTTTGCAAAAAAACAATACAATGCTAAATAACTTCAAAACCTAAAGTGAAGGGTTTTCTAAATATTTTAGTTATAAGCGCCCCATATTCTGCCTAAATCTAAAAAGGGAAAAATCATTGCAGCTCTGTGATTTAATATTCTGTCCAATCATATTCCAACGTACATAAATCATCATTATTATCAGCTTGTCGCAGTCCACTGATGAACGTAGGACTCTTCACATGTTCGCCACTTGCATGCAAATGATAAATTAATAGGGCCGTGTGGTCCCCGGCAGAGAAGAATAGGCCACCCTCACTCTTACCGAGGTGCCGTAAAAGGCGACTAAGGTAAAGCTGCTGGCATGATCATCAGCACCCAGAGAAGGAAAACTCTGCATTTATATCAAAACCCTCGCCAACCCGTCTGCCAAGCGTGGTGAGTATGGCAATTACCCCTCATGTGATTGAGGGAGGCCCGTGCCCCAGCAGTGGAGACTTAGATGAGCTGACGATGAAAAAATGCAGCTTGAAATATTACTACGGATCCCCTTCCATAAGAACCCGACACCCACCCGCCGTGTATGACAAAAACACCAGACAATAATGTTATGTCATGTAAGTCATGTATCATTTGATTGATTCGCGTCATTTCGCACCAGTAAAATTTTGGCGCAACAAAAAAGCATTAGCCGGTCGCCATGACTACAGCATCAATGTGGGATGACTCAGATGTCTTATTGACCTACGGACGATGTATATTATAATGTATGCGCGTCTGTAAAATGCGCTTGAGACGCGTAAATGTGTTTACCATTTAGTGACTCGTATGATCGCATGCCACCTATCACTTAAAAAAAAGTTCAATACAAATTGAAATAAGGGCACCGTGTGCGCGCGTAAATAAAACGTGTGTTCGATGCGTTTATAAAAATACCTCACACATCAAAATCGGCTGGATAGTTTAGGCAGAATCCTGGAACATACAAACATATCTGCATACATACATAGACTGCCGTGGGTCGCAGGCGTGGCGCCCCCCACAAGGTGGACCGACGATCTGGTGAGGATCGCGGGAATCCATTGGATGCGGGCGGCATAGGACCGATCTGTGTGGAGAACATTGGGGGAGGCCTATGTCCAGCAGTGGACGTCTATTGGCTGAAATGATGAACATAGACTGCTAAAATCATAACCCTTCCTTTTTGGCATTGTCAAAATCGGGTAAAAATGGAATTCAATACAATAATTTGATGTGGTAGGTGGCAGACAGACAAGAGGATCACCTGGTGGTAAGCGATTGTCACCGCCCATAGAACCAACACCAGTGGAGTCACAAAGTCACAAACAACTATTTTATTATTATAACTAATAATTTAAGTAGAACGCGATAATTTCAGTGCAAAACATGTGTCACAGTTTAAGCACCAAACACAAATCCAGATTTAATAGAAGGCTTTAAATTCAATATATCTATATTAATAAAGTAGAAATCCGAAGACATAGACAACGCTTGCGCGATGTATTCGATACCTAACGCCATCTATTGGTATAAAGTGGAACTAATGTCCCATAGAGTAGATGATATTTTTATATTCTCTTCATGCTTCTTTAAAAACAAAAAAGTTCAATAAATGCTAAGAGCTGTAAATGGTCCAACAATAAAATTGTTGTTAATCTTATTGAAATTAGTCTCTTTCTTTGCAGTTTCGGAATGGGCTCCCACGAAGTGCTGCTTTTGGCGATCACCGTCGTAGGAACCATGGGCTTTATCCCCCATGGTTCTATTGGGGACAAGGTTTGTATTCGTGCCTGGTTTATAAGACATTTTACGAGATCACAATATTCAGAAAATGATGGTCATCTGCTATTTTTTTTTATTGTGATCGGTGGCAGACGAGCAGACGGATCACATGTTGGTAAGCTATTGCCGCCGCCTATGGACACCCGCGACACCAGTTGAGTCATAAGTGCGCTGCCAACCCTTAAACCCCCCTTTCCCTCGGGTTGCGCCCCGCTACCCTCACTCACGCAGCGAAACACAACACAATGCTGCTTCACTCCGGTTTTCTGTGAGGCCCTGGTATCACTCCGGCCCATTCATGCCGAAGCGTGGCTCTCCCATGATCAATGTTGTTGTTTCTCTGTTATCTGATATTCGTAACACAAATGCCTAAAAATCATACTTAATACGATAAAGAATCAGGTCAATGTATGAGATGTTGAATTGTTTACATAATGTTACTTGGCTGCCTCATTGGTGCTGTATTTGTACATTCGTTCGATCCCCGGGTCGGCCCAAACTCTCAGTGTCAGCCCGAAGTCTGGGTGTTGGCGGTCTTGTACCCCCGTACCTCTGAAAGTACGTTATTAAGCCTTGGCTCTACGTCTGATGCCTCCTCGGTAGTATCATACTAGTGTCACAGAAAACCGGCGTGACGCAGCACTGTGCTGTGTCGCTGCGTCCGTGAGGGTACCTTAGGCCCAATCCGGGGAAGAGGGGGGTTTAAAGGTTGGCAGCGCACTTACGACTCCACTGGTGTCGCGGTGGTCTATGGGCGGCGGCAATCTCTTACCATCAGGCGATCCGTCTGCTCGTCTATTACATAAAAAAGTGTCCCATCGAATTATGAGGGTATAATGTCTGCGCAAACACTTCTGCAAAATATATCCTGCGTCGATGGCTGATCGCTGAGATTGGTTGCTATAACCGAAACATCAGTTTGGAGGTCCTTTTAATATTGTACCTATTTTTCTCATAGGACCACATCCTAACCGAGGCTTTGCTTCGTGAAGTTGTCGAGCGTATGGGCAAGGAGTTCAACGACGCAGCGTCCACGTATCTGGAGTTCCCGTCTAGCGATCGGCACCTCGCGCTGATGGCTCGCGCCAACAAAGAGCTGGAGAACGAACAGCTCGACTACGACTCGCTCATCGACGGCAACCCCAACCCGAGCTTGCGAGACCAAGAATACTTGCAGCACAGGTAGATAGATAGATACTCTTTATTGCACAACATACAAAACTTAAAAGCTAGGTATACAGAGATACAATGGTACGACAGCCAAATGCCTCCTCGCTTTACGTCTAATTATAAGCGCTGGTAACTCAGTGGATTACAATCCGTCTTACATGCGGGGTATCGTGATTCGAATCACCATCAAGATCAGGCACCTCTGAATTTTTCAAGACTATGTGTGTTATTTCTACTACTGAACTGAAAACATCGTGAGGAATCCTGCACGTTTCGGACAGTTGCTAAAACGTGTAACCATGATTCAGTTGGTCTGGTTCTCCTGTTAAAGGGTGCAGGTCTGATAGCAGTCGCTTCATTGTATTTATCAGACTCCCCAAATCCTGAATCATGGTCTAAGCATACCCTGGGCTCCATAGCGACAGCTTTTAACGCAACCGGGACCTACACACTAAGATGAGGAGGAGGATTTCAGTGTGTAATTCCCGTTTGCGTCCATAGCTTTCGCTCTGGAGCCCTAAGTACGCTATAAATACGCAAGAAGAGGTAGGACAATAATATATTATTTCTCAGTAAATATCTCAGTCAACCTAGGTAACGCATCTCATACAAAAATGATTTACCCACTACTAATGCTCAAAATACTGCAGACTAAAACTAATAGAAACTTGAAGATATTTTCAAGAAAGACCGTATGGGGATCTTCTTTTTTCCTATTTTTTGTACAAATTTTTACGCAATCAAGCGACAGGTGTTCACATTTTGCGTGTGGAGGGTGAAGTATGCTAGTTTCCACTCTAACAAGCCTTGACCTTGCCGAAGGTTTTTTGGAGACTCATCGGGTTTCCAGGTAGCGTGCCCGGTAGGTGGCCACTCCTTTGCACTCTAGAAATATCAACCTATAGTACCGTGTGGGAGATATAATAGATTTTATTGAAGCTTCTATCCCAGCTTCTACATAATGAGTTTCACTGTCGCAGCTCACTATGGGGACACCAGTACGTCACCGGCGGAGCAGGGGAGGGTGAGCAGCGACTGCAGCCTTCAGGCGTGGTACCTAACCGGCAGATGGTGAAGACCGATGCCGTGCTGCCCGCCTACTGCAATCCTCCCAACCCCTGTCCTGTGGGTTATACTGGTAAGACATCCATCATTGTCCACAGCATCTAACAAGATGATAGTTATTGCAGCGTTAGGTTAATGAGATATCTGTCCACTAGGGACTGGACACTGGCAGCCACCAGGCTGAGACCCTCTTACTAATTATTAAATATTCAGTACTTCCTATAGATCTATACACGACACCAAAGACTCCACGTCGACAGTTGAATGCAAGCCTCCAGGCTGCACCTGCACTGCAGGAAAACAAATCTGCGTTGTATCCCAAGTTTTCCAGTATTTTTATATTGGATGAATTCCTCTTAAGGCCTCTATCTCCCTATTACCAAAATACCCAAGGTCCCTCCGACGTTTTCGGTACCTGCTTTTCGATCTTTTTCTACTCCAAGTTATTATTTTGGATACATTGCAAAAATGTAGGGGACATTTTTGCAATGTATCCAAAATTATATATATTTCCGATGATCATACGAACTCGTCCTAACAGAAGACCAAGGATGCATCAGCGAGTTCGAGAACACGGCAGCCTTCAGTCGCGAGTACCAGCTGTCCCAACGCTGCATGTGCGACGGGGAGCACATGTTTAGCTGCCCGCCGGAGTCGCCAGCTGACCTGGACATGCGCTTTCCTGATCACCACAAGAATCTCGTAGCAAAGAAGTATAAGCCAGACGTGAGTACATAGATTACAGTATTTAGGGGTGTCGCAACCGGCAGATTTTTTGTGATTAAATTGGTGATTAAATTGGAGCACCAACTTACAAGTTGTATCCAGGACACTAAAGACCGAAACATTTGGTTGAAATTTGATCAAGCGAATGATCTTGCTAACAACAAGCTAATTAAGTACATCACGAATATTCTGTCCTCTGCGATGCTCCTAATTGGTATTAACAGATTTTCCTGCAGCAAATCAGGGAAATAGGACATTTTATTCGTTATTGTAAACTGTTTGAATTTTTTCGGTATTGAAGTCTTTAAAGAGCCAAGAGTTTGAACCTATTTAATCTACACAAAAATTGGCATTAAATAATAAGATTAAATTGTAAATAGCTTACCAAAACCTACGTAGTACCAGTAGTACATAGGCGGAAACTGCGCGTTACGCACATCGGTCTAATACAAAAATGCTGGTGCATTTATATTTAATTACACAGCATCATGTTTAGTAAAATGAGAGCTCATGTCGTAATAACAATTACACGCGATGGGCTGGCGAGATGCTCTTTCAAACTTATTTTGAAAAAGAACCATTTGGTTAGCTGGAGGAAACACAAGCACCGGCAACGAGTTCCTCCACCATTATTTGAGCTGCCAAACTTTTACGATGTTCGCAGTGGACACTTTCCACGGTAGACAGCGTTTACGATACGCAAAGTTATATAGGTAACGGAAAAGGGAAGCGATGATAAGGGGAAATAGCGATGCAGATCACTGTATGTATGTGACCGCGCGGGTAACCATATCTCGCAGTTTCCGCCGCGATCCGAGCCTTCTTCATACAAGGCAGCAATATTTTTTGCATCAAAACTATGTAGCTTCTCTATTTCCAGGTGGAAAATCCATACTTGATGGGGGAGCGGCTACCTATAGCAGCTAAAAAAGGTTTCGAAGTTAACGTTTATTAATGACTAACGACTAACTTGTACTACGCATCAGCGTCTATTTTATATCTCCCTTAAGTACAGTAAGGGACAAGTTTAAATTATTTTAGAGAGATTTATCTACAAAAATATTTCAATTATTGACATCAAATGTCCAATTTTTAACCATCATTTATACGAAAAAGATGTACGGCCATTAAAACTACACCTTACTATACTTATGGTTAATTAATAACTATAGTACTTAATTACAACCTCATTGACAGTTGAGTAGGCTAATGGTATAGTGAAAAAATGTAAGGAATTGATAAATGGGTATACTATAGTTCGGCCATATCATTCAAGTATGTTTTTCATACTAGGATCAACTTCGGGTCGATGAGTCAGCGTAGTACATACATAAGTCATATTATCAGTGTCGTGACTAGAATAGAATCGTGTTGAATGTCGGCCGCCGTTAGGGCGAAGCGTTGATGTAACTTTCATTCTTATCAATTCATATCTAAATAGTTTGATGGTCGAACTATATTTTAAGAAGGTCATCGGTATAAGGTAAGTAGATTTATTTAGGTATACAATAAAAAACTTTTCGGCAGAGTTCATGAATACATTAGTTACTTATGAGTCGGAATGGAATGACGGTTTGAACAGAAATAAAATTAATTTAGTACAATCCTAATGGTTTGTTAGAGTTTCGAGTAAGGATTTGAATATAATTTTATGTTATAAGTACAACTCTTTATCTTTTAGGTATGCTTTGTATGATAACACTGCGTTATTTAGGTATAAGTACTGTACTAGTAAAATTAGCTATCAAAATGAAGTTCAGTACAATTGTCTTTACATCTTCTCCATATAATAAGTTCTGGATTGGAATCTTAATTACATCTAAGAATGATTTTAACTAATACGAAACAAAACACGAACTCAAATACAATTTATAATATGAGAGACATAAACGATTTCAAAATACAAAAATTTTACTAAATAAATAAATATCTAAGTCTTTAAAAAGGTAAAAACGTGAAAATATTTTATATTTTAATAATTTTTTATTCAATCAGAACAACATACCACGAAAACTAAAAATGAGAATACCTTTTATTATATTAAAACACAAATTGGTCAACTTGTAATATTAAAATCGGATAAAAAAAGTTTCGTCACACTGAAAGACAAAAAAATCAAATTATTTTTTCAAGACTTTCGGATACAAAATCTGTATTCTTATTTTATTATGCTTCGTTCTATTTAGCTTTTAGCTATAAGTACATAATTATAAATCACGGTGATTAATCTGCACAACAGTTAGAACGACCTGTGTCATGAAAACGGGCATTCAATGCAAATAATAGTTATGGCAAATTGGACTGTAGTGCGATTGACGAAAAAAGGTTTTGTCTCAACACTTGCCCCACGCAATGCTGTGTCTGCATGTACTAAATTTAACGAACCTAAATGGAATAAGGTGCAATTTAAAAAAAGTTAAATATTGATTTCATAAAAAGGAAAAAAAAGTTACATCCTAATATTACAATTTTAGTTATAAATAGGACAAAATGAAGCAAGAAAGTGAAGATCTAATTAATCGACAGCTTAGATTACATAAAACTATCCAAGCTTACTGGCAAATCATACAAAATAAGTAAACAAGAAAGAAACATAATTATGTTATTATCACTTTATATTAAAAAAATGTGAAGTGGACACAGTTTTATAATTTGAACTTTTTTTGTCAACCGCACACAGGAGACCTCACTCGATATAATTATTTTAATTATAGTTATAATTAAATTTAGTGAAATATATTATTTTCGATGTGTAGTAGTTTATTTTTCACTTATTTAAAATTTTTGCCGGTAAACTTAAAATAAAAAGCTGTGAATTTTGTTAGATGTACATATAATGTAAGTTATATGTTTACTTAAGTTTAAAATTTAAATATATTTTATTTATATTACTCTCTACTTCTAAGGGAATCATAAATAAGTACTGTACATATAAATGACAACACACATTGGAGCTAATGAGCATTGCTGTAAAAAGCCTAATTAATAAGAAATATTAAATATTCCTTATTTTATAAAATTTAATCAATAAGATGTATATTATAAAACGCGAGCGAGAAATTTGCGCCTTATTTTTAAGAAATGATGAGAAGGAGGATATATTACTTTTGAATATATAGGTTATTACATAAATAAAATACTCGGTAAGTGAGTCCCATAGTATCTGTGTTATTTGAGGTAGTTAAACGTAGACATCACCTACTTAAGACTCGTCTAGCCTTCGCGAGATAAAAACGAGAGTAGACGCTTAACATGACTCAACTCCATTATTAAGGGACTTTTGAGGCCAGCATACTGACACTTATTTAGATTTTGTAATATAGTCGATTTGTTTCTATCAACATACATAAATTGTTCATGAATTAATACCAATCAGTCTTTTAATAACGTAATAAATTAGCAAAGCAACGGATGGGAGGATTTAGACTTGGCAAGTTAAAACCTCCAAATGATGACCACGCAAATCTGATAAGATTGGAAAATTAGAAGAGAATAAAATGTAGCTGCTGGTACAGCTATGTACCATACCGCTTTGTTCAGAACTTGTGTCTGAACAAAGTGGTATGACACCCTCAATCCGAGACAAGCAAATCTATCAAAAAATATGAGTGTTATATTTTTACCGTAAAAAAATAATAAATGCCTATGCCATTATACTACCTTGTTAAGACTATAAAATTCATATATAACAATCTTTATCCGTGGAAAAATCTATGGTATAGCGTCAGATTTCCATAGAATGACAGCGCTATACTATAGGTTTAGTATCGGCATAAGATTGGTCGAATCGACCCTGTTACATGCTAAATGTGTATTCCCAGGTCACAAATCTACAGACCTAGATTTCAGACCTCACAAAACACGAACATGAAATAGAAATGATAAATGTTTATTTGGCACCAAAAATACATATATCTATACATTACTTATAAATTTAATCCTAATCTCATCGTCAGCCCATTTAAGTCCCCACTGCTGGGGCACGGGCCTCCCTCAATCACATGAGGGGTAGCTGCCATACTCACCACGCTTAGGCAGACGGGTTGGCGAGGGTTTTGATATAAATGCAGAGTTTTTCTTCTCTGGGTTTTCTTTCTCTTCTTCTTAATCCGAATCTAAGTGCAGTATAATATCTAAATTCTAAGAGGCGCCAAAAAGGTCTCCGCTCAGCTATTTGTCGAGACACAGAGCTTCGACGCTGATATTCTGCGGATACCTAACAAAATACATATTTGACGAAGTTACTTACAACAGAAATAGAGATCGCTTCAGAATGCACCATACATCATGTTTAGATCAAATACTCTTACATGATGTATGGTGCATGATAGATACGTATGTAATGCTTATGGCTATATTATATTGAAAAAAATCGTAAGTCATAGTTTTTAACTTTAATTTATATGTACTCTAAATACTCTATAGAGTAACATCGACAGTGGATTGAGGTCTATCGCAATATTGACGTAGATGTAAACTATGTAGATTGTAACATACAAGTAAAAATCGCAAATTGATACATGAACCGCAAAACGTAGTGTGTAAATATAATTAGGGATAAATGTCATAGTAATTAAGTACTCCAACGTGAGAGAAGACCGAAATTGCTAGAAGTATGTAAATAGTTTAAAAGGGAAAGGATAGGCCCAAAATGCCTAAATATAAATAGTTATACTACTTGATAACGTTCCATGTAGAGTAAGATGTAAATATAACGTTTTAAAAAAACGCAAAGTACACTATAAATGGGCATAAAAAGTAGTTTTCATATAAAGGTGGAAAAACCTCTAACATTTCATGCTTGAATCATCCATTAAGAAACACTGTGTGATGGAAATGAAGCATTGGACAAAACACGCATTGGTAAATAAATAAAATGTACTTAACAAGTAAAAAAAAATTTTTAGGAATTTTATACAAAGTATGACAAAAAATTCACACTTGCCACTTAATACCAGTTCGATAAAAACTTTGAACTTCTAACTATGCTCATGACGTCACCAGTATTATTCATTAATTTGCTATCATCTCATTAGTAAACTAAGTTTTATAGAATAAATGTCATATAACTAATTACTGTCATCATCATCATCATCCATCATGATCATCACTATCATCGTTAGAGATGATCGGTCTCTGCTATTTGGGTTTATGGGTGAAATTATAAAGCATTCAAACTCAGTCATTTAAAAGCATTTTTGTAATATACCTAGTTAACGTAATCCGTTACTTTAATTTAACATCTTCAAACGCACAATTAAAATAAAATGTGTTAAAAAAGATGAGTTTTATCCAACAAATGAAAAAAATCAAATAACACCAGAAGATAATGGATTACGTATTCCAGTATTTTGATAGAATATTCAAAAATATCATAACTTCTTAATATTTGAAATAAAAATATCTTTTAATTTTTGGCAGAGATCGAACATAAACCATTTTAGAGAAACGTAAGACTAGTCAAGACATCATTAAAATATTGGTACGATATTCCTCCTTCTCAAATACAACCATCAGATTAAAACTCTTCGTCATCACCATATAAACTATTCGTTTTTAGCTTGACGTATTCAATCTTGAACGAAATGATGTGCTGAAATAGTCCTAGTTTATCTACACTCTCATATCTGTGTACTACAAGTATTTGCATTAAGAAGGAAAGATGAAAAGATTGATATATTGACTAACTATCTAAAGTTTCAAAACAGTTAGGTCACACCAAATGACTCAAACCTACGCTCTATGAATGATCATCAGCAGTTCATACAATACCCGAGCTGAATAGTTAGTAGACCTTCATTAGTCTATGTCATCTTTCTCGGATCAAGCAATTTTCTGAGTAAATCCTGATTCATGACATAGTTAGACAACATATAAAAACACTCTTACAACTATTAATAATTGATTAAGAGATTATCAATAACTCAGTAAAACGCACCTTAAGAACTTTTAAAACGACAATTGTATTGATACGTTCTGCTAAATACGATTTCTTTCTTAAATTAGGATTAAAGATCCTTTATTTGAATATTGCACCAATATCTTAAGATTAATCTAGTGATCTCAACATGCTCGTATTACTCGTAAGTCATTTTAGATGTAACTATTTAAGATAACTTATTACACGAATTATTATGTTTAATTATTAACATTTGAAAAAAAGGAAAATACTAAAAAGACGAAATCGAGTCTCCTTTTCAAGTAGTATCAATTTCATTTCAATAATAAATATTTATTTATAAGACCACCAACAAGATTAACTTCAGAACAAGATACAATAATAACACTAGAAAATAATAAATCAGTCTAAACGAAATCTTACTTAGAGGTGACAACGGCAACAATGTTAAAGACAAAATATTTACGAAATTATGCAATGTTCCTAACCGGAGGGAGAGAAATACATTCGGAGAAATGCCTTCCGGCCTCTGTAAATCTAAGAATTTAAAGATCTGAGAGTTCGTAAACTATTCAAATATTATTATCATCACAGGGAACCACAGTACTGATACTTCCGCACAGCCACTTTACTACCTTGTCACACAAATCTAGGAACAACCAGTGCTCAGCTCAATTATTTGCACCAGTATCCCGTTCCTTTAATTTACTTTACTAATTAACTATAGAGCCGATTATCAGCTACTCATTCGGTCTGGTTCCCCTGTCTAAGGGTTCCGAAGGTCAGACGGCAGTCGCTTAATTGTAATTACCAGACTCCCAAAATCCTTTGTAGGTAAAGGCACAAACGTGCCCCGGACTCCTAAGCGAAGGTTTTAGACGTAACCGGAATATCAAGATGTGATGAATCAGCTACTTGTAAACCAACTTGGTTTAAACACCATGAATATGTCACTAATGGCATTTGGCAACGCATCAGTGTCTTTTTACCTCGCTGGTGTTGAATGGCGGTGATCACTTAGCATCAGATGAACTGCTTGGTCGTTTGCCACCTCTAAGGCTCAGGTAGCCATATGCAAAAATTTAACAAACAGAATAGTTATGTATGAAATGTGCTAAAACGTAATATATCTTTAAGGTAACAATGAATAAGCATCTTCTAGGCAAACGAATTACATCCTAGACCTCATCGTCGTTTTCCATCAGGTACGATTGTGTTCTAGCGTTTGCCTATAAAGCTTAAGACTTTAAAAAATGCTTATATTTTAGCAAAACAGCTATTAAAATATCCAATACCAGGACTAGAGAACTCTATACTGAAAGCGGAATGCACAGGACAAAAACGACCGTCCTTAATTTCCATACAAAAAAGGAAACAAATAAATCGTGTAAGAAGTTATTTTAAAAAGTGTATAAAATATACTTGAATAAAGAAGTGATATAAATAAGTCGCTTTGTATTATAATATAGCAAAGAGTAGTTTGTATATACCTAGTCTCGATGTTTACAGTTAAGTTAAGTAAGACAGCAATCAGACAACTTAGCAGAATAAATTAAATTAAAGTCACATGGTACTACCTCAAATGATCGACAGTTAGATCATACAACATAATAGCAAATACCTCCGGAAAAACCTCAAATAGGAATAATTGGTAATATAAAGACAGTATTGCAGTTGGTAATCTTACATTTACTATAGAGGATGTTTACATCGAAGAATACATAAACTGTTTTGTAGGAGAGAACGTGTTGAGTTGTGGTAAAGGTGATTGTGACAAAGACGACTAAAAAATCTGTGTTAGCTTCTGCTGTAAAAAAAATCTTAAATGCTAAATTCAACCCACAACGTGCATATCACATCACCATTCCCCCTCACTTCACTAACTATGACACTTGAATTCGGGAATCAACTGCGAAAAGAACATCGAAGTGTTTAGAGAATTGCTTTACCTACAGAACATCACTCTTTAAGGTTCCGGCGAACAACTTATTTCCCATACAAACTCCTCCTCCTTAAATTGCAAATGTTTTGGTATTAAAAACATTTTCAATTTGAGGATATCTCGACGTATCAATGCTGTTATTCGGATGAAGGAAGTATAAACATTTTCTTACAAATATTTACCCACTTAAAAATATACGCGATTACATTCCGTAAATTTGTAGACGTTAACGACCTATTTGTTTTAAATTAAAAACGCAATTAATCATTATGTAAATTTAACAGAGACATCGCTTGTATTGTCTAGTTACACAATGTTTTAAAGATTACCAAATTTACAATTGCACAAAAATTACTAATTTCAAACAACTATCTTAGCTGTTTCTACTCGCACGGATGAGAGATAGCGAGATGTCCGAGGCACGACGAAGCTTTGCCTCGAATTGAATTTGTACTGACACTCCGCAGGACTCTTAAGTCATCCATTGACAATTTAGCTACTGTGCGCTGTCGCGTCCGAAAGGGTGGTGCTGGTGTATTCGTTCTGTCAAGCGAGTTTTTTAGAAAGCCGATCAAACAACTCACGGCGGATTCTGAATTCAATGTTTGAAATACCGTCTTACAGAATGAAATATCTTCAGGACACATCAATATGAAATTGCAAGTAATAGAGGAACGACAGTAGCTAGCATTAATTACTCAGAAACCGCTAAAGTATATTCTTGACAGAAAACTTAACTTTATTATAACTCGGACTCAATCTCCCCATGCATGCATTGCATGCCATCAAATACAACAAGTTTTTGGGTCGTAAGGATTTATTGAGATTTCCCATTTAAAAAAATACCTAAATACATCTGAATCTACTTATATATTGTTGGCGGAAACGTTGGAACAAAATGCACTATAATGTCTTCCTTAGTCATAGAAAAAAGAAGCGAATTTTCTGAAACAAAATATAAGAAGAGAACATCGTGAGATAAGACCCAAAGCAAAAGCAAAATAAGCGCTATACTAATCAGTCATAATGCTAAGAGTGAAGCTCATTACCAGCCGAGATAGTTAGTATGTTACCCTATACACTCCAATTGCTCCAAAGAAAGGTTCATCTCCGTTTAAACTAATCACTATTCAAACAAATAACTATAAAAAATATTAAAACGGTAAGTGGAAAAGAATGCATACAGTTTATGTGTTCTTCGGTATAAGTTTAGCTTTTAAGTGAAACTTGGGGAGATAGTGCGACAGCTATAAGTTTGTTCATAAAATGGATTTTTTGAACTTAAATTTTATAAAACTTGCAATTTAAAAATAAAACAACCGCAACTAATGCTAATAGATAAGGCATGCAGTAGGCAAGACTACAAAAGATCTTAACTTCATTGAAAATAATATAATCTAGGTCTGAATGTTACCAATATTAGGTGGCTTGGGAACACAGATCATGCAGGCAGAGTGCTGGTATAACATCAAGAAATTTTGACACATATAGGTATTTAAGGTATAATAGATAGATACACTATGACGCGCAAAAAAGAGGTACATTCCTTTGGTATTACCGTCATGTCAACGTAAGATTTATGAGGATTTATGAGATACCTTGAGGTAAAAAGACAACGTATTGTAATTGGTATGAGTTACGCAGTGCAAGGGTATTGCATTTGTGTTAGGGAATGATCTGAACTAACATTTACAATAGCGAGTACATGACGCATCTTCGATTTGCAGATGTTATCGTAGTCATGGCTGAGACCTTGGAATACTTAGGTACAATGTAAAATGGCCTCAGTAGAGTCTCCCAACAAGTGGGTCTGAAAATGAACATAGAAAAGACGAAAATTATGTCGGATTCCCATGTCATACCCACTCTTGTACAGGTTGGAAGCTCTACACTGGAAGTTGTGGACGAGTACATGTACATTGAACAAAAGGTCCAGCTTGGTAAGTCCAACTTCCAGAAAAAGGTCATCGACGAATCCATATCGGCTGGGCAGCTTTCGGGAAGCTACACAGCATATTTTCGGCCCGTCTACCGCAGTGTCTCAAGACGAAAGTCTTTAATGCGTGTGTGTTGTCACTGATGACATACGGCACCGAAACGTGACCGCTTACAATGTGCTGATTGAGGAGGCTCAAAATCACCCAGAGAGCAATGGAGAGGGCTATGCTCGGAGTCTCCTTGCGTGATCGTATCAGAAATGATGAGATCCTCAGGAGAACTAGGGCTACAGACATAGCCCAAAGGATTGCATGCCTCATGTGGCAATGGGCAGGGCACATAGAGAGGAGAATATCTTTGCAAAATATCGTTTCCTTTTCCTTAAATCATCACCAGCATAAAAAAAAATCTGCGAACCTCACCCAGCTAACCCACTGTATGTACTTTTAATAGGCCCTACATTAATCTAGCCAAAAAAAAAACAAAAACTGTTAGCTTTTTAGCTGTCGTACTTTCTCTGCAAGTTATAGTATTAAATATTATTTATAAAACGTGTACATTATAAAATCAAACTATGCGACCCTAGTCAAAACACTTTAGACTGTATTATATTATTAGTAAGTTTATGTAAGTAAAGTAAGTAGTAATAAATAATAAAGCACGCAAGTAAGTTGATAAGACATTTACCCAAGACACGTCTTCCTTAGTAATTATAATAAGTATCTAAAAGTTTATTTGGAACAATAAATAATTACCTATTATACATAATTTTACCTTTTTTTACCTTCTATAAATTAAATTATATTTTTAATGTTCAGTTATTTATTTATTGAAATTACAATTTTACTGACACTTACATTTCAAATTAAGCTACTAATGTTTATAAAAAATTTCATTCCCTAACTTATATTTTCATATATTTATTGAACTTTAATGTTATTTATTCGTCATGAAAAAAGTATTTTACTTTACGTTTAGAGAATAATATGCACATATATAAATTCAATAGATAAGTATGACTACTAAATAATCGTACAATATATTTGTAGTATTATTATTGCTATCGATTTAAATATTAAGCAAACTGTTCATAATATTGTCATTCTTAGTATAAATTGATAGAGATTAATATTAAAATAAGAAACTCGTACGACGGACGTAAGCTAAAATTTGGTTAGGAAAGATCTAAAGGAACCCTCATTACTCTGACGACTCAAGAAGGTCGCTTTAGTGAAATAGCACTGTAGGACAAGAGGACGTAAATGAGTATCCAAAACAATACGTACATTTCATTTTTGTAAAAAAACACTTCTTTTAATATACCATGATACTAATAATAAATCTATTTTAATTGACTAACCCCATATTTCTTATTAAAGAGTGTTGTGCAAAATGTAAAAGAAATCTAAATCTCTAATCTAAATCCTATTTACATTAAATTACTCACCATATTTAATGTGGTGACAGAAAGGCGCTCATAGTATGGAATAAACTTGACTAAACACACATTTATTTTAATGAGATAGATTAAGTTATAACCATAACTTAATCAATTATGACTATTAAAAATACATCGATCGTTCTTTGGAAGAAAATGTTCACTAAGCCTGTCTGCAGTGCTTTTATATTGCAACAACAAAGATCATTCTTTGGATGTAAATACCATCTATTCCAAAAATATATAATCAAACTCTTTCACTAAACCTGTCTGCAGTGCTTTTCTATTGCAAAGGCGACATAGATAACTAAGAAGTGTTGACAAGACCCAACACACAAGTATTAATACTCATACAAAGAAAGAAAAGGGTATGTAACGGATAATAACCGCGAATTCAGATCAGTTCCTCAGAGCTCGCGCTGGATATAATATCAAGATTGAAGATAGTTTAATACAGTTAAGCCTAGAATTAAGTTCACGTGTATAAGCAGGGGTTCACGACCCTGCGGCGAGTATCTCTAGTCAAATGAGTAGTTGTAAATATGTAGTCAGATATAACAGAGGAATATATTTTTACTTCAACGCTATATTTTTGTAAAAAAAAATTAAAAACCCACAAAATATTAATATTACGCAATATTATATAAGGCAAATAAATAAACCGCCACTACCTGCAAACTGTCTCAGTATCGAAAGAATACGAGTATAACAACAAAAGGTTACCTCAATTTTAACTCATAATAGCCCTAAATACATGTAAAAAAATAATGATAGCTAAATCGGGATTCAAATTTATATATATTTTTTCATCTGCGTTACTTGTTGTAAGCAAAATCTAACATAAACTAATAAATTAAGAACTGAATTTTAACGCACATGAAGTCTTAGTTAAGATTCTTTTTCAATTAAATTTATGATTGTCCAATATGATTGTGTTTTGTTTTTATTTATTTTTTAATTATGTTATATTAGAACATTTATTCATAAACTAATTTATAATTATATATCAATATTTCTAATTTAGTTCTAAATTTAATTTTCTTGCTAAATCCCGATGATAAGTGCAATAGTTGAATGAAAAATGGTATTCATAGTCGGTAAAAATATGAACTAGCATTAGTTATGTATTTAAAATAGAAAATGAAAACAAAAAGTTTTTTTGGAATCTTCTATTTCATCTATCTACTTTTTCATACGTAAAAGTTTTATCTGACATTAATCAAGGTGCTGTATTATGAAAAAAAAACATAACTTTAGACGAAACTTTTTTATAGTTATTCAACAAAATAAAAATCTAACATTTTGAACAACGCAGAGTCTTATCGATTTTTGCATACTTTTCATAGAATATGTATTAAATTTTATAAATACTATTGATTTTGAGCAAAAGTCAGATAAAATATTTATGGAAATACTATTTTATACATAATTGATTGTGATGACTGGATTGATTGAGATAGAGATGGCTATAAAGTAGGCATGTGTGGTTAAAGATTTTATCAAAGGATTTTTATACTTTTTTTGTAATAATGACGGGAAGTTTGACAGAGTAAAAAAAATATAATTAGAAATTATATTGTTTAAAATTTTAAAAATATTTAGTTCATTGATGTAGTGACGTTCACTAAAACCAATATTATCATATAAAATATACGTTATTTGATCTAATATCAAAAAAACATTTGCTTTATAAATAAATTTAACAACTACTTCCAGCATTTTCATAGTTTTATCACTAATAGCGTTGACATTTTGAGTCATTTTGTGAAAAAGAAACCTCATTTCCTAGGATTACAGCAAGCTATCTTTTGAAAAACGATCCCGTCATGCCTCTACGCTGATAACCTTTGGTGCTATTCCCTAAAGTTAATTCTTTTTTTATCAAACCATTATTTTAAACATTAAGTTTATGTCCCTTCTATTCTATTTCCAGCTCTTAATATCTATCATGCATGAGAACCTGTCTACAAAACAAATGCACAAAAAGAATCTAACTTTTCCTCCAAATCTATTTAAGAATAGCACCGTTTGCTCTTCCTATTTTTATGTTCAGAATAGTTAGTGTTAAATTTAACGTAACATAATGATTGTATAAATAATAAAACTCAAAATGTCTCTGTGATGCCCGTTAAATGAACTTTATACTATTATGAACGTTCCTCGTTTTTTATAATTTAAGTATTAGCAGGTAGATTTAATTAATAACTTAAGTTGAAACTAAATTTATTATTAAGTTAGCTTATACAATAATTAATATACTTTTAGTTAATAAATGCAAGATTAGTCATATTATTAAGTTAAATTTTAAATTTTTCAAAAGCGGTAATTAAATACATTAATGTATTTTTATTAACTTTCATGCAAGATATGGTATTTTTTCGGAAGAGCAAAGAAATAAAACATAATTACTCGTATTGTATACTCATTAGAAAACGCGCTACTAACATTGATGAATCAAAATCATGTTTTATTTTTACTCATAAATATTATAAATAATTTATAATAATAAAAAACATATTTAGCGCAACCGGCTACTCTCAAACTACTAATATTAAGTTAAAATGAATAGACATATAAATAAACAGCTGTTAAAATATGTCCTACTTATTGATTGATATAAGTAGTATTAGGTAATTTTAAATAAGGCACTGTGCAGAAGTACGTACTATAGTCGGTATATTAATTTTATCAAGATGTGTACATATACTTCAAAGAAATCCTAAGACGATGGAACAACAAAATATAAAGTAAGTGGCTAAGACAAAGAACATTGAATAACTGTACATATAGTATTCAATGGTAGAATAAGTAAACAGTTTATATAAGTTAAAGAGGATCCTTCGACAATTATTTTTTTATACCTTTTTTTTACTTAACTATAATCTTATTACATTACACCATATTCTGTTTAGACAAATTCTGAAATTAATTATTCAGTTTATAAAATAAGGTTTTATCTTTTTATTCATAAGTGAAGGATAACTTTAGGTTTAAGAATTTCCGTTAACTTTGCCTGCTATTTGTGCGTGAAGAATTTCTTATAACTAAGAAAATATTTGTTCATTTGACTTTATACTTATATAGATACCGAATGATAACCTAAAGCTTTCATTGAACTTTCTCACGTATACAACAGAAAGATAAAACGAGGCATAGCCCCTAATCAATATACAAAAAAAATACAATGGCTTTGGGCTGACGTTGAAAAATAATAAAATATGTAATAAAATTACTTGCAGTAAAATATAAATACAGTATTATTATTATAAACTTTGTTCAAAAATAGCCATAGCAATTTTAAAATTACGAATAGCAGCACTGTGCTGTGTTTCGCTGCACGAGTGAGGGTACATACCGGAGGTCCAATCCGAGGGAAAGGGGAGTTTAAAGTTGTTGGCGGCGCACTTGTGACTCCACTGGTGTCGCGGGTGTCCATGGGCGGCGGCAGTCGCTTACCTTCAGGTAATCCGTCTGCTCGTCTGCCAACTATCACATAAAAAAAAAGTCATCGAGTCTGCAACAAAGTAGAATATAAAGAGTGGTAGAACCTAGTAAAAGGTTCGCCTGGGGAAGTACCACCTCCTCACTGATTTCAACAAACAGCTCACCGCTGTTGTGTTTGAAAGGTGAGGACGCCAGTCTGTTACCGGCACTAGAGGCATTCCAACTAAGGCCTCAATTTTAAGGGCTCCATATACGATACAGTCTCATAGTCGCTTGCAATTTGACTAAAAAAAATTTCTTTAAAACGTTTATTTTTTATATGCTTCTATTTTGTTATGTCTTTTTGACGTTTTATTGTAAAAAGCAGGAAATAAATGGGTGTGATGAAAAATACGTTTTACTCGGATGAATTCGGCCGTCCGCAACACTTCATTATCATTTCTATCGATTGGTCGTTTCAGTTGGATTGAAAATCCATGATTTACGTGCATAATTTTAGATTGAACACACATAACAGATCGTATCGCATTTGGGGTTCTTTAATAACTAAACTACCATTTTATAATATCAATAAAGTATCATAAACGAAATTAATCTTCTACGTTTTAAACACATCTCCCGAAACCAAAACCATACTCAAAATACTTATCCGCAATATTGAGTCAGATTAATTACAACGATCAAAATTTATGATAATTTCACTTTAGAATCAGTACGGGAAATAATGTAATAACAAAGAGTGGTAGAACCTGGTGAAGGGTTCGCCTGGGGAAGAACCACCTCCTCACTGATTTCAACAAACAGCTCACCGCTGTTGCGTTTGAAAGGTGAGGACGCCAGTCTGTTACCGGCACTAGAGGCATTCCAACTGAGTACCTCATTTTATGGGGCCCTTTACGATACGATCTATCTGACACGACCGATCGAATTGATAGTTTATCAAGATCATAGATAATTCATATTCTCTAGGATATGTTTATGCCAGGACATATAACCTTACCACAAGACGTGGTCGCAATCGGAGTTGGCCACGAGAACCCACGATGGACGATATAGATGGAGATCAATCGCAAATATGTATCGTATCTTATAGGGGCCCTGAATAACTATTAACATAACTACCGTTTTGCTACAAAATGCCTCAGTATCACCAAATTATACTCAACATTTTGGAACACAGACACATTTGAAATCAAAATTATATTCCGCAGTAACTTTTACACATCTTTAGAGAGTATATTATTTATGATTAGAACTAAAAATCGCTCACAATTTTGTCAATTCTATCTTACTTAGAATTTTCTAATATATCAGACAATAACATTAGATCGACAAGTACAAGACGCTTATACACAAATTAATTTCTTGAAACCAAATCATACAATCGACGATGAAAATGTATGAGAACTAACCTAAAAATTACTACGGAAAGTGTGTAACATCAAAGAGTGGTAGAACCTGGTGAAGGTTTCGCCTGGGGAAGTACCACCTCCTCACTGATTTCAACAAACAGCTCATCGCTGTTGTGTTTGAAAGGTGAGGACGCCAGTCTATCACCGGCACTAGAGGCATTCCAACTGAGTCCTCCATTTTATGGGGTCCTTTACGATACGATTTGTTGCTTGCGATCTATTTGACACGACCGATCGATTGATATTTTGTCATGATCAAAGATAATTCACATTCTCAAGGACATGTTTATGCCAGGACATGTTTACCTTACTACAAGACGTGGTCGGAATCGGAGTTGGCCACGAGAACCCACGATGGACGATATAGATGGAGATGGATCGCAAATATATCAATACCATTACAATAACATTACATTGACAAGTACAAGACGGTAATACACAAATAAATTTCTTGAAACCAAATCATACAGTCGACGATGAAAAATATTGGAAAATTGGAAAATTATATTCAAATTTTGGAACACAAACACTTTTGAAATAAAAATTATATTCCGCAGTAACTTTTATACATTTTGAGTCTGTATTATCTTTAGGATTAGAACTAAAAATCGCTCGCAATTCTTGCCAACCCTAAAAATGATATCTCATTTGGAAGGTTCTAATATATCTGACAATACATCATTGCGATAGCGATTGCGATCGCAATGCGGATAGTCGTGAGATCTGTTGATTTTTTTGCAATAAACATTACTTACTGCAATAATTGTGACTTAGTTCTAATCTGCGGAAGAGACTACTCTGGGTCACACGATGCTTTTGCAAAAGTGACAATCTTTGTGATGTTTTAACAATTTATCTGTGTTAAATAAAAATCCACTAAAGAAATGGACGGAAGTCCTTTTAATAGAAGTTGGAAAACACCCCGAAGCCCTCCATCTACCCCTGTGGCCCAACCCTCGGAGCCAGCTCAGCCAGCAAAAGTGTATCCTCAGCGTCAGCAGGCCCACCAGGATGATGTTCCTGGAGTTGTAAGTACCCATGAGCTTCAGGACTGGATGAAAACAATTGAAAAATGCCGGAATGAAGTATGCGTGATCTCATCTGAAGGCAAACTGAACTCCGACCAAAAACTGAGGATTAATAACCTGTGCCGCAACGTAAGCCTACTTAAGGATAAGGGAACTTCACAATTAGTTGTGCAATACCAGGCGCAGGCACAAAGAAAAACAAGTCCTCTCGCAACAGCTACAAAACCTAAAGCAAGTTATTTCCCTGTCCACAAACCCAGCCCCAGAGACAGCCTCTTTCTCTGATATGGGCAAGAAATACGACCCTAATTTTGTACATCCAGTTAATGTTAGCTCAGTAGCAATTTATCCGGCTGACAAAAATAAATCTAGTGAGGAGACCAAAAGTCTCATACAAAAAACCGTTTAAAAAGTTATCCTTCCTGAAAAATTGAAACTGCAGGGGAGAGGTCTTCGTAAAACAAAAAACGGTGGAGTAATCATCAGCACGGACTCAAAAGGGGACATTGAGAAGCTGAAAAAATCGGAGCAGCTAACTTCATCTGGGCTTAACGTAGATGAACCTGAAAAACGTAGGCCCAGAATCGTCCTGGTTGGAATGTCCACTTCTATGTTGGAAACAGAGGTCTTCAACTGCATCTTCCAACAAAACATAGCCGATACGCTGCAGGGCATGACCACGGAACAAATTAAGTCTACTTAGCCATAACTCGGGTAGGAAAAACGCTGAGACCTGTAATTATGTGATTGAGGTCACAGCCGAGATTCGTAAGGTCCTAATTATAAAGGATAGAGTATTCGTGAACTGGTCGTCATGCCCTGTGAGAGACTTCACATGTCGTGGCGAGAACACCATCTGCGGTCATTGTGGAGAAGATGGACACGACATGAAGGAGTGCCCAGAGAAGGCTCAGCCGCCTAAATGCGCCACTTGCATGATCTACAAAAAACCGTTCAACCATAAAACATAAAATGTCCGGCCAGAAAAATAGCGGAAAGTCGATTCATAAGTTCAATTGATTATGAAGGTTCCTAATAGCGCAATAACTTAGGTTACGTCAGTTAACTTATGTCCTTTATTCTTTTCGTTTTTGCCTGAGATAGAGGATTTTCCTAGTTCAGGCAGTAAACATAAAAATTTATTCCTTAGTATAAATACATGATAAGTATCATGTTGTTATAATGATTTTGCAATAAAGTTTTATTTATTTATTTTATTTATTAATAACATTACATCGACAAATACGAGACGCTTATACACAAATGAATTTCTTGAAACCAAATCACAAAGTCGACGATGAAAATTTATGAGAACTAACCTTAAAATTACTACGGAAAGTGTTTAACATCAAAGAGTGGTAGAACCTGGTGAATGGTTCGCCTGGGGAAGTACCACCTCCTCACTGATTTCAACAAACAGCTCACCGCTGTTGTGTTTGAAAGGTGAGGACGCCAGTCTGTTACCGGCACTAGAGGCATTTCAAACTGAGTCCTCCATTTTTTGGGTCCCTTTACGATACGATCCGTTGCTTGCGATCTATCTGACACGACCGATCGAATTGATACTTTGTTAAGATCAAAGATAATTCTCAATCTCAAGGATATGTTTATGCCAGGACATGTTTACCTTACCACAAGACGTGGTCGGAATCGGAGTTGGCCACGAGGACCCACGATTAACGATATCGCAAATAATTATCGTATCTTATAGGAGCCCTTAATAACTATTAACATAACTACCGTTTTGTTACAAAATGCCTCAGTATCACCAAATTATTGAAAAATTATACGCAACATTTTGGAACACAAACACTTTTGAAATAAAAATTATATTCCGCAGTAAATTTTATACGTCTTGAGAGTAATAATACTTTTATACATCTTGAGTATCTTGAGAGTATATTCTTTATGATTAGAACTAAAGATCGCTAACATTTTTTGCTCATTTAAAAAACGTTTTAATATATCAGACAATAACATTACATCGACAAATACAAGACGCTAATACACAAATTAATTTATTTAAACCAAATCACACAGTTGACGATGAAAATTTATGAAAACTAACCTTAAAATTACTACGGAATGTATGTAAGAGTTCTGGACCTCCTCACTGATTTCAACAAGCAGCTCATCGCTGTTTTGTTTGAAAAGTGAGGACGTCAATTTATTTCCGGCACTGAAGGCATTCCAACTTAGATCCCGCGAACCGATGACATACAATTTGCTCTCACAGAACGCAAAAATTGTTGGTAGAACGTCTTGAATTGAAATTAATACAATCACAGATGAGCATTAGAATTGGCTATGCGTTATCAAAAGTATGAAAACCAAAAAATCAACCTGAAGACATACTAACACAAACCTAAAAAGACCCGTAACAGAGAATTTGGCAAAGAAGACAACCTCAAAATACTTACAGGCGGTAACGATTCTTTTGCTTTAAGCTATTCAGAAACATTTAATTTGGTAAATGGTACAACACACAGCCGATTTTTTTAAAATATTGTAGCTTAAAATATTTACTCTTTATTCTTCTTACATCTCAGAAAATCATAGCGTGCAGTGTACGATAGCAATTAAAGTAATTTTTTAGTTGTTATAATCATGAAGCAATCCAAATATAATCATCAAAATGGAGAGAAAATACTGACATTTTCTTTTCCTACATTTCAAAAATAAAACAATGAAGTGCAATAAAGTGCAGCAGCAATAAAATAAATTTACTTAAAAAACAATTTCAATGTAGAGGACACAGCCGAATGAAACTAAAATCTAACGAACGTTAAGCATTGATTTTAAATTTATTTCGGAAATATAATGGCCAGACCAGTGCAGTGAAACCATGTAATGAGATAAATAATACTTAATAAAGCATCTTCAATTTTGCTACTATTAAGAAGGAAAATGGAAATGCACGCACACGTTGTGGCTTTCAATACACAAAAGTTACTCACTTCATTTTCTTATTTTGCAAACCGGAAAGTGCGGACCAGTGCATTGAAAGGCCGAGATAAATAATACTAATAATTCAACTTCAGTGTAACTACTCATAAATTACACTAATATTTGAATTGACACTTGTAGCTTCAAATCTCGTAAACTTACATAATTCTCCATCTTATAATATTTTAGAAATTTCATCAAATAATGCAGACCAGCGCAGCGACACAACTTTGAAAGATATATGACTTACGAAGCAAGGTGTATTGTACTCATTAAACAACAGAATGAAAATAGATATGGTCTAACTTCAAATTTCGCAATCGATACTTATTTTTGAAATCTAGTGTTGTGAATTAGCAGTGAAAGGATAAGCAATGAAAGTGTGAACGGTATTATCGAATACCTAAACGTAACTGTTTTATTCTTCTAATCTATAATATACCGATTTCGGAAATCCAATAGTGCAATCACAGTGACACAAAAGAAGGAGGAGCGTTACTAATGAAGCAACTTTAGATTATCAACCAATAGAACCAAGTAACAAGGAAGTTACTTTTTTTCTGATTCAAAATCACGAAAAACGTTACTTAGTTGTTCTTCTTCTTCATACTCTTAAAATCAAGTTATAGATTAAGTTTCATTCAGCATCTTAGTATATTTTATGCATATATATTACTTATTTGAAAACCTTCCGGGCGTCACATCGATGGAAAGAAGAAGTTGCCAAACACCTAATTGAGCTACAGTTGCTCGACTGCTCCACCCTGGCACTGACAGGGAGCATGGCACAATTTGACGTCGGAAACGATGTTCCACTTTGGATTCCAGAACCTTACCTTAAAACTTGAAACTAGACAAGAACACTAAGTTGGAATGAATGGAAATGAAACAAATGTGGAATGTAGCCGAAAAAAAAAGATAAATAGGTAACTTGGTAGACTCGTGAGCTCAGTAGTTATGACAAAAAAAATATAAGCATATATATTTTGAGTGAGAAAAACTATTCCTTAACAAATAATAGAAGCAATACAAATGTTAATTTCACTTGAAATTATAAAATCGATGGGGAATAAAATCATTATGAAATCATTATCAATTCTAATACGGATGGCGTTAAAATGTTTTAAACACGTAGGTACCACACTCCATCTTTTCGGGTCAATGGAATCGATAAAATGGCTGACTTGTTTTTAATATTTTTAGTGCCATCGACGTTCACTACGCAGATCCCTGGCTTAGTACATTTTTAAATCTATAACAATGTTTCTCCATAATATTATCTATTAGTTTGAGTGGAGATATGGCTAGAAGACCGGTAAGCTCTAGAAACGTTCCATGTTCCAAGTTAGTCCTCTTGAAGTATAGAACATTCCATTGTGATTCGGCTAAATAATTCGGTTTGGTTAGTCACAAAAATATTGATACTTAAACAATGTGTATGATATGTATGTTTAATTAGTATGATAAATTTTCTAAGATTATTGAAGAATCCCATACCACGAGGAGGCGTGGTCGGATTCGGAGATGGCACCAACGTTGCAGGGGCGCATCGGACGGATTGATCAGCGAATTTGTTCAGCTCGCTTACTGACTAATTTCTTTCGGCACAACTGACCCTATTATTTTAAGATAGGTACCTATGAGTTTATATCAGATAGTTCAGGTATGAACATAGTGCATTCATTTGGTAACTTGAGGCTTCCTCTTTTCTTTGGAAATATTTACAAATAAGCCATTCATATAAGAAACGTTTGACATTTTACGCTACTCGGAATGTAATTATGTAAGTCAGGTAATTGTCCGGCGTTTATCTACTAATACTCGATGGTTTCGACATTTTATGCACTTCAACTTTGTCCGCTGCCGGAAAACTATATACATACAAACTAATTGATTCATTTGATAGTTTAAAAACGTTTTACCGGTTTAATCTGCTCAGCTGAAAGTTAAACGTGGACAATTACACGAACAGGAGGCGTTCTAACTTAATCCCCAAATTCGAAGTAGGTCATTCACCTACCAGTTCACAAACAATTGGCTGTTTAATTAGTTTGATGGTCAATGAAACCAGGTAATAGTCAGGCCTAGTTGTTTACTTAACGTCAATGGAATCGATAAAATGGCTGACTTGTTTTTAATATTTTTAGTGCCATCGACGTTCACTACGGAGATCCCTGGCTTAGTACATTTTTAAATCTATAACAATGTTTCTCCTTAATATTATCTATTGGTTTGAGTGGAGATATGGCTAGAAGACCGGTAGGCTCTAGAAATGTTCCATGTTCCAAGTTGGTCTTGTTGAAGTATAAAACATTCCATTGTGATTCGGCTAAATAACTCGGTTTGGTTAATCACAAAAATATTGATACTTAAACGATGTGTATAATATGTATGTTTAATTAGTATGATAAATTTTCTAAGATTATTGAAGAATCCCATACCACGAGGAGGCGTGGTCGGATTCGGAGCTGGCACCAACGTTGCAGGGGCGCATCGGACGGATTGATCAGCGAATTTGTTCAGCTCGCTTACTGACTAATTTCTTTCGGCACAACTGACCCTATTATTTTAAGATAGGTACCTATGAGTTTATATCAGATAGTTCAGGTATGAACATTGTGCATTCATTTGGTAACTTGAGGCTTCCTCTCTTCTTTGGAAATATTTACAAATAAGCCATTCATATAAGAAACGTTTGCCATTTTACGCTACTCGGCATGTAATTATGTAAGTCAGGTAATTGTCCGGCGTTTATCTACTAAATACTCGATGGTTTCGACCTTTTATGCACTTCAACTTTGTCCGCGGCCGGAAAACTATATACATACAAACTAATTGATTCATTTGATAGTTTAAAACCGTTTTACCGGTTTAATCTGCTCAGCTGAAAGTTAAACGTGGACAATTACACGAACAGGAGGCGTTCTAACTTAATCCCCAAATTCGAATTAGGTCATTCACCTACCAGTTCACAAACAATTGGCTGTTTATTAGTTTGATGGTCAATGAAACCAGGTAATCAGGCCTAGTTGTTTACTTAATCAGATAGTTCAGGTATGAATATAGTGCATTCATTTGGTAACTTGAGGCTTCCTCTCTTCTTTAGAAATATTTACAAATAAGCCATTCATATAAGAAACGTTTGACATTTTACGCTACTTGGCATGTAATTATGTAAGGCAGGTAATTGTCCGGCGTTTATCTACTAAATACTCGATGGTTTCGACATTTTATGCACTTCAACTTTGTCCGCTGCCGGTAAAACTATATACATACAAACTAATTGATACATTTCATAGTTTAAAAACGTTTTACCGGTTTAATCTGCTCAGCTGAAACTCAAACGAGGACAATCACACGAACAGAAGGCGTTCTTACTTAATCCCCAAATTCGTAGTGGGTCATTCACCTACCAGTTCATAAACAATTGGTTGTTTAATTAGTTTGATGGTCAATGAAACCAGGTAATAGTCAGGCCTAGTTGTTTACTTAACGTCAATGGAATCGATAAAATGGCTGACTTGTTTTTAATATTTTAGTGCCATCGACGTTCACTACGCAGATCCCTGGCTTAGTACATTTTTAAATCTATAACAATGTTTCTCCATAATATTATCTATTGGTTTGAGTGGAGATATGGCTAGAAGACCGGTAGGCTCTAGAAACGTTCCATGTTCCAAGTTAGTCCTCTTGAAGTATAAAACATTCCATTGTGATTCGGCTAAATAACTCGGTTTGGTTAATCACAAAAATATTGATACTTAAACAATGTGTATGATATGTATGTTTAATTAGTATGATAAATTTTCTAAGATTATTGAAGAATCCCATACCACGAGGAGGCGTGGTCGGATTCGGAGATGGCACCAACGTTGCAGGGGCGCATCGGACGGATTGATCAGCGAATTTGTTCAGCTCGCTTACTGACTAATTTCTTTCGGCACAACTGACCCTATTATTTTAAGATAGGTACCTATGAGTTTATGTCATTCAGGTATGAACATAGTTCAGGTCATGAACTATTCGTGCATTAATTATGGTAACTTGAGGCTTCCTCTCTTCTTTAGAAATATTTACAAATAAGCCATTCATATAAGAAACGTTTGACATTTTACGCTACTCGACATGTAATTATGTAAGTCAGGTAATTGTCCGGCGTTTATCTACTAAATACTCGATGGTTTCGACATTTTATGCACTTCAACTTTGTCCGCTGCCGGAAAACTATATACATACAAACTAATTGATACATTTGATAGTTTAAAAACGTTTTACCGGTTTAATCTGCTCAGCTGAAAGTTAAACGAGGACAATTACACGAACAGGAGGCGTTCTAACTTAATCCCCAAATTCGAAGTAGGTCATTCACCTACCAGTTCACAAACAATTGGCTGTTTAATTAGTTTGATGGTCAATGAAACCAGGTAATAGTCAGGCCTAGTTGTTTACTTAACGTCAATGGAATCGATAAAAAGGCTGACTTGTTTTTAATATTTTCATTGCCATCGACGTTCACT
Organism: Marasmia exigua; assembly: GCA_019059595.1. NCBI lineage: Eukaryota > Metazoa > Arthropoda > Insecta > Lepidoptera > Crambidae > Marasmia > Marasmia exigua. Next base: position 14,819,769 of record CM032473.1, read on the forward strand.
ATGCATATCCCTGGCTTAGTACATTTTTAAATCTATAACAATGTTTCTCCACAATATTATCTATTGGTTTGATGAGTGGAGATAGGGCTAGAAGACCGGTAGGCTCTAGAAACGTTCCATGTTCCAAGTTAGTCCTCTTGAAGTATAAAACATTCCAATGTGATTCGGCTAAATAACTCGGTTTGGTTAATCACAAAAATATTGATACTTAAACGATGTGTATGATATGTATGTTTAATTAGTATGATAAATTTTCTACGATTATTGAAGAATCCCATACCACGAGGAGGCGTGGTCGGATTCGGAGCTGGCACCAACGTTGCAGGGGCGCATCGGACGGATTGATCAGCGAATTTGTTCAGCTCGCTTACTGACTAATTTCTTTCGGCACAACTGACCCTATTATTTTAAGATAGGTACCTATGAGTTTATATCAGATAGTTCAGGTATGAACATACTGCATTCATTTGGTAACTTGAGGCTTCCTCTCTTCTTTTTTTATGCACTTCAACTTTGTCCACTGCCGGAAAACTATATTCATACAAACGAGTTTATACATTTGAAAGTTTATTCGAAGTAGGTCATTCACCTACCAGTTCACAAACAATTGGCTATTTAATTAGTTTGATGGTCAATGAAACCAGGTAATAGTCAGGCCTAGTTGTTTACTTCACACTCATTAATAAACATTAAGTTATTGCCTCCATAAGTCAACTAAACTGTAATATTTTTCTGTGATCTACTAAAAAATGTATCAGATGGTTTTCGACATTTCTTGAGTCTTTTGCTGAGTACTTCGGTAATAGTCCATTAATACTTGGTAATCAATAACATTTTGACGATTTTCTATTCCTATCTAGAAATTTAATAAGGGAACAACATAATTAACATGCATTTAAGTTAGTCCTTACTAATGACTAACTTTTGAAAACTTACTTAAATAATTCCAGATACCTTGTCAAAGTTGAAGATTGAAGATAACACTTCTGAACAGTGAAAATAACAGTAAATTGTTGAAGGCACTTGGTATCATAATTTAGTAAAATAACAAAACTGTTACTAACATAAACAGGGACTTTTAAAAACACCTTGTGTTTCGGATGGATTCAACCAGTGCGTTAAATATGAAAACGATCTCATCTGATTCTTTAAATTAATCTACACCGTATTATGCGGTAATAAAGAAAATCATATTTACCCGCTAGTTCATTCCATCGACGTTCCTTGGCTATGCGTCCCTTCTGATATTTAAATAATATAATAACATATCAACAATAACATACTGTGACTAAATAAAAAAGAACACTGCAGTAACAGGATGATCAAAAATAATTCAACGTAACAAAGTAAAAAAATGGGTGGAAAAATCAAACCGATGAAATAAATTATGTAACTGATAAATCTCCCGTTCAGTTTCAATATGAAGTTTGCAAGCGAAATAAAAAAATATCAGTATCATCATTATTCTTTACTCTTCTTCTTCATCTGTTCTTATATCTTCATTCTTCAAATTCTTTGTCAGATGAATTAAGACTAGATCTCGCCAGTGACTCATCTTAGCTTCCTAACATCTTTATCTTTATACACAATTATAACATTAATATGATGAGTTTATTAAGGTATTAAAAAAATCTGAATTAAACTAGCTGTTAAAAATGAGAATTGAATCAATAACCAGGAGCGCAAGAACATTTTAAGGGTTGCCTTGGGAGAAAGTTTCAAATACAATATAAAAACCGAAGCCCCGTCAATAAACCTGAACATTTTATTAAGAGTGGTAGGATTTGGTGCCAGTCCGCCTGGGGAAGTACCACCGCCTCACTGATTTCAACAAACAGCTCACCGCTGTTGTGTTTAAAAAGTGAGGATGCCAGTCTATTACCGGCACTAGAGGCATTCCAACTTAGGCCTCAATAACGAACAAGAAAATCTTGCAACACAACAGTCGCATGCCAACCGGTTAGTTTGATATGAGGGTGACAGTTCAACCACAATTCGAGTGGAGGTATTGCAACTTAGTGCTCTTCAAGAAACTGTCTATCAAATTCAGAACGTTGCTTTACAAAATAAAAAAGATCAAATTAACATAAAATAGGCTTTCTAAAGTAATTTCGCCCTCATAGCATACCATCCAACACTTCTCGGGATCAAAAAGGTTTGACTTCTCTAAATATTTGTGATAATGAGTCATCAACTACCATCTTTAGGGAATTCTAAATCTAATCTAAAACAAACGTTGTCTTCCAAAGCCAATTAAATAAACTGCACTGTTCAAATCAAATGCATCAAGAGGGATGACAGATGGCGCATAACTGATAAAAATAAAATGCAACTCTCCATTTAAACTGAACATTCAGTAATAAATACAATTATTTGTAACATTTGTAAAGCCATCGATACTCATAATGATAATGTGTCCCTGCAAATAGTAAATGAAGATCTACCAAAAGTAAAATATCACCGTATGATAAAATATCTAACAGTTATACATATAATGTTTTGTTTAATAATTATAAGTATAATGGACTTCATAAACATGAGAGGCAGTTTGATAAAGGTTAATAGATAATCCTAAAACAAAGTTAAAGGCTGGCCATCTTATCTGGAACACATTGTTAGCTCGATCAGTGATCCCGCTAAACGCAGTTTTGCAAATTCTTGCTAACATCGCATACACATTAGACTGGTAGGACCTGGTGCATGGGGAAGTACCACCTCCTCATCCATTTTATCTGGCTAGTTTAAACGATGAAGACGCCACCTCGAGAACTGGCACAGAGGCAGTCCATCTTAGTCATCTATAGATCGCTACTTACCAGCAACACTTTTAAGACTAGAAAGGTATTTATAGAACAGTAAAAATGATCTAACCACCAGGGGATTTGCTTATAAAGACCTACGTTCTACGGATGGCGATAAAATCAAACTAGTGAGACAAACGCATGTTAACCACGATACTTTCCCTTTAACTATTATCAGTTAAGGAACCAAGCTAAAGCGTCTGTCCCGCTGGTTGCGCCATCAACGTTCTTTTGAGCATATTTACAGGAAATCTTGACTAAACCCTACATGTGAGCAACAGTTAAAACAAGAATTATTAAAGCACAAAATCACTTGCAATTTCATCAACGTTACGAGCTAAATTGCCTTTTGAGCTAAGAATGCAGACACTAACTTTCAAATACTATGAATATATAACAGGCAGAACAAAAAATCTATAAGATCTAAATAATATGTCAAAGAACCAAAACTAAAGTTTACTATCATCATGTAATTATATATTATATAGTAATTATATAACATGTCATCCCAATAAATCCAATATGAAATTTAAAAAATGAAGATGATTTTACTGATATTAAAGACATTTTATATTAAATATCTTGCAAATTGTTAATTTAAAATCCTAAAATACTATTGTTATCTTGCTAGAGCAGTTAAACGAATGCTATTTATTTGTCTTTAATGAATGCATGACTGTTAATAGAGTTCTTATAACTTATACCAGACACATACTAAGCTCAAATCAACATATATGTATTACACACAATACACATTGAAGGACAACTATTATAACTCTACGTCAACTTAATACTAAATAAATATCAATAAGACTTTAACGCCCACAAGCAGTTGTAAAAATGATAATTGAATCTGGACTATTATGAAAGTATAAATTAATAATCGTGCAATCATTTACAATAACTTTTTCATGTTCATACAAACTGCCAGAAGCCTTAATTAACCAGCTTTGAAAATATTTTTTAGTAAAAGGTCCAAAATTCTCAAAGCTTAAATTTACAGAGTTGGTCAATATCAGACTCTGTAAATTTGTGGATAGGAATTTATATGTCGTTACTAAGAATGTATAATATAGGAACTAAGAACCTCCTCACAAAATTACAATCTAATCTCACCACTATTGCGCAGAAAACTTACCACTCTTAAGTTGTTAACATTCCATCATCCGCAAATATCACTTGCGAGTCCTGAAATATGCGAACGATGAAAGAGTGGTTATAAGCGCTACGCGAGGTTCTTTGAAACGCAAAGCCTTAGAAGGCTTGATGCTTGAGGAGAGGAGGAAAAATTGGTAAGGTTATTATACCAATACGCGACCACGCATCTAATACCACGCGTAAGTAGGGTATATGAGAAATGTTGGTCCAATATTAACGTGTTCAAAATAAAATCGATATTTATGAACATCATTACTAATCAAAAAATCATCATTAAAATTTGTAAAAATGTTTCGAGAATACCCCTATACCAAAGACAGACAGAGGGGTCAAACATATTACACCTCCTTTCGCAAGGTTTAAGAATATTATTTTGAATGCAGCGCATTAATGATTGTCAAAGTTAACGGAAATGTGAACTCTCGTTAATTTTATTTGTGTCGTTTTTTAAGTACATGCTGGAAACAGATCTAAAAACTTAGTTACTAAATTCTTCATAACAGTAGACTTAAGGTTTAGAATTAAGATCGGCTATAAGCCATGGAAATGAGAATAAACTAGCTATATTAATATTGAATAAGTGTACATTGAGATGTCCCATACAGCTAACCAAAGAATAATAATTTTATTTGCGAGGGTTGAACGATTGAAAGTATATCTCTTATGACATATAAACATCTGTATCAACATTAGGAAAAATACATTTCCTAAATACAGCAAAATAGGTCAAGGAATCAGTAAATTGTAAGTACCTAAATAAAATATAGCACAGTGCGAATATTAACGTTTCATCAATATGCGAATTGATAAATAATGTAAAAACAAGTTTCATAAATTATATTCAACATGATGTAGAACCACAAAATAAGAATCCAACTTATTTTAAAAGCAAAATTAAAAATCAGTCTTCCATAAGTAGGTAAGAACATTTAATATCATCAAAATAAATTATGATGAGATATTATTTTCCAAAACATAAATTCAAAAACTAATAACTATAAAAGTAAGAAATCATAATCACAGAAGTAAAACCGTAAATAATGTTTCTATGTATTGAAGTGATCTACTAGATTTCTTACCGAATACTATCGCTGTAGCAACAATCAATAAAGTTGTGTTCTGATAGTTGGAAGTATGAAATGATAAGCGTGTTTTCATTGTGTTCCATCGGCCTCATCATAACTCAACTTAAGGTGAATTGCAGGTCACGCTTTCCCATCATGGGCAGGACAGAAAAATGTTTTAACCTAATCTATCGTCACAAAGAAAATGAACTTTATCGACATAATAATATAATTTATGTAATATAAGTACGCTTCTCGAGTATCCTATGTATATTTGTTTTCTTTGCGTATACCTAATTTGTTAAGTACTTATAGTCCCTAATAATAATTTTGTAGAGGTTTCGCATGAAAACGAAAGGATGAAAATGAATGGAAGACAACGGTAGGAATTATAGTATCGCCTATATTGTGTTTATTATACCTTTGTATTTATGTTCGCGGGGAAAATTGTATTACAAATTTTAGGTATAAAATCTGGAATTAATGCATATTTCTGGTACATTGTAGGATTTAATGTCTTGCTTAAATATATTAAATAAGAGCTGTACTTTTGTAAAGCATATCTTTCATCCCTCGTTTTTAACTTATTTAGTAGTTACTACTTAGATACTTTTATAGCTCTAGAATCGTAAGACAAATACCTTATTTTAGATAGGATTAATGCTATTATATTATACTCGTTATATATCTAGTAGACTAAGTTTATTTTTGTATATCTACCAACTTACGCACATAATATTTATCGATTTATTTTTAAGTTAGATGAAAAGGTTAAATTAAAACCAAGTTGATAAATAAATGGACTTGTTCCGACTTCAGCCAACAAGGGTTAATTAACTAATACCACGCGTAAAGTCATCAAAGCAGACTAAAAAACAAAAAATCTGTTTAAAACATATATCAGCAAAATTAACACCTTAAAAACATCTTCACCTAAATAGCTGAAGATTTTTATTAAATTAATTAGGCATGTGACGTTCAACAACTAAGTTTATTAATACATAGATTTGGTTACAGACAATATTATTTCGGATATAAAAATGATACATATAAAACTTATAAAGGTATAAAAAACTAAATGACACACTGAATTCGATTCAATTATGTAGATATTCCACATCAAAAAGTAATACAAACATATATAATACTTAATACAACATGAAAATTTAAAAACTGTCAAGTGTTTTTTTTGTTTAAAAACCAAAATATAGCAAACCACCTATGACAAAATAATAAAATCAATATTTCAGTCTACATATGTATATACAAACTAATAAATTTGTATAAATGCAAATTATCATGCAAATAGTTTGTTAGTAAGTCAAGTGTGTTTCAAAGTGTTTCTCTAGTTTAGTGCCTGAAATTTTTACTTTTAATTCCCACGTCTCTCTTTTTTTTTAAAAGCAATATTTTTAGGTTCTTTAAACTTTTTACTTTCACCGTCATCATAATTTAAAAAAAAAACAAATCAAAAGCGTACCTACAAGGAAGTTATAAAAATGACATTCTAATTGCTTCATTAACAGTGTAATTTTCTGGCTAGATTAACAACATTCCAAAAATATTCAAGAAAAAAAAAAGAAAATATTTTTCGTTTATACGTGGATTTTATAAGTAGCATTCGATATAAGTAGTATTATATAAGTGTGTACATTATTATGCAAAGAAATGCCACAGAGGAGCGATATCGTGAGGAATGTATTATAAAAATAACTATTTATGCATAAGTAATAGGAAATAAGGACCACTGAATGCTGGGCTTTTATAAACTGTCAAAATACTTAACTGATTTTGGACTTTAATGTGTAACACATAAGTTCAGTGTCAATTTGATGATTTTGAGAGTTTGTAGTAGCCAGATATTTTATCCGCAAATATGTACTTAACTACAGAATTTTCGGATACTCGTAATAAATTGCGCCAAAATATTTCAGTAGCATGTACAGCACTATAGAATAAATTACACTTAGTAAATAAGTTAGTAAGTAAAAAGTAGTAAATTATATACTAATTGTGTGAAGGTTTTTTATTTACCATTAAATTCCTGCATTAACGGTAGTAAGAATGCATCCTTAGAAACATCTTCACAAAGTTGAAATGCAATTGATGCAAAATTTAATTACGTTTTATAAATAATTTACCAATTCCACATAAATTAGATAATTGACACAAAAACTATATAATTTTTAATATTACTTATTTTAAACATTCGCTCTGCTGTTTTTCAATGTTTAAAAAGCTTAGCGAGTAAATTTTCATCTGAAAATCAGCAGAGCGAATGTTTAAAATAAATTATTTATTTTTACATGGCATTTTACTCATCATGAAAATTAAAACAATTTAAATTTCTCTCATTCACCGATTTGCCCATTACATTAGTAGGTAACTAATATATTGATATATATTTTTAAAGTATCTAAGTTTTAACAGCGGTGCGAATTTCGTTAGCATGTAATTTTTTTTCATTTGATACGATGTTATTCATGCTTGCTACCGTTACATTGCAAAGACGAGTTAAGTAATTAAATATAAAAGTAGATTTAAAAGTAAGCGACTTAAAGTCCAGTATTGCTTATTAAGGTGTGGGGTTGCCAGGTCAGCATTTACTACGTATGACGTAGCTGTTAGTTACTAACCTAGTATATAAGCGAACTTGTCGGCTTAGTGTGGTGTGTGTCTCTTGAAAATGTAGATATAGAACAATGGCGAATAATACAGCCTTAAGTGTCTATACAATTAGTATTTCAAGTCTCGTAATATATGATTAATAAAATATTATCGAAATAAAATACAGATATTTTCTAAAAACCTTTAGCATTATGTCTTTACTTAATAAAAAAAATACGTTTTTTTTTGGAATTTTAACCGGATCTGCGACTAAGATATTCATTTAATTAATATTATAAAAGGCGATGGATTTTATGGTTTATTAAAGTCGAAATGAAGCACTTGTTAATTATGTATTATGAGACGTGTATGATATGACATAATTTTGTAAATACTTTAAGTTACAGTGACTTTTTTTAACTATATTAAGAGAAAAGAATCAAAATAAGAGTTTTCTATTTTTTTTATATCTCTACTTTAAACCAAATTCAAAAATGTACCCCTTTGAAAAGAGGCGTGTAACACATTGCATTGTATACCTAAAGAGTAGTGTGGGAATGTCAATGAGGTTGTAATAAGAATATTAATGTCTGTCATGCTTCTGTTTCAATAAATACTAACAATATATCGGTGTCTTTGGTGTTTTACTTACTCTAACCCACCCTAACGGCATGTTTTAAGCTAATACTACTTACAATCACAATAAAGGATGTATGTGTGAACATTTACATCACTTAAGGTGACGGGCAGGGCACACTAGCGACGCCAATCGATTTTAATTTTTAGCTACTAAACCGAATCTGTTTTAAACAATTTCGGGGTTACGACCTCTCGGCAAACACTTATACTATTTATTAAATACCATGCACAAATGTTCGGTTCGCGAAAAATTAAAATCAATTGGCGTCGCTAGTGTGCCCTACCCGTCACCTTAAGGCGACGGGTAGCCCTCACTAGCGACACCAATCGATTTAAATTGTAAGTTGCTCTATCTATTTTAAACAAAATTGGGGTTACAACCTTTCGGCAAATATTTATAAAATTGATTCACGCCAAAAGCGGCCACTATTGACGTTGATCAATTTTTCGCGTACAAAAACGGACCCAACATTTGTGCATGGTTATTTAATAAATAGGACGTTGTTACCCCGAAATTGTTTTAAATAGATCCGGTTTAGCAGCTAAAATATAAAATCGATTTGCGTCGCCAGTGTGCCCTACCCGTCACCTTAAGGCGCCGGGCAGCCCTAACTAGCGACACTAATCGATTTAAATTGTTAGCCACTAAACTGGATCTATTTTAAACAATTTCGGAACGGGAGTCTCTAAGCAAACATTTACACTATTTATTTAATAATTGTGCACTACTTTTTGATCTGTTTTCGCACTTGATATTTGGATTAACGCCATAAGTGGCTATTTTTGGCTGTAATTCAAATTTCGAGTACAAAAGCAGACCCAAAAGTTAAGTATAAATAAATCATCGTCATCGTCAGCCCATTTAAGTCCCCACTGCTGGGGCACGGGCCTCCCTCAATCACATGAGGGGTTGTTGCCATACTCACCACGCTTGGCAGACGGGTTGGCGAGAGTTCTGATATAAATGCAGAGTTTTCCTTCTCTGGGGCCTGATGATCATGCCAGCACCTTTACCTTAGTCGCCTTTTACGACACCTCGGTAAGAGTGAGGGTGCCCTATTCTACTCTGCGGGACCTAACACGGCAAATGAAATATAATTAAAAATAACATCGTCCAATGTAAACCGTTGCGCTCTCGGCTTCATTAGGTCGGGCCTAAAAATTGCCTATGGACAGCTCGGCAGGTGTCTCCAGTGATGCTGCATTTATTTCATGTCGGATGTATTTTTCCTTTTAATTGTGCCAGGGAAGTCGGTTTTAGCGTAAACTTTTGATTTGACATAACCCCACAGGAAAAATCCATAGGCGTTAAATCGGGAGCTCCGTGGTGGCCAATTTATGTCACTCGCTTGGAGATTAATTTGTTCGAAAAATTTCTCGAACTCCGGCAGAGATCTTTTGGACGTGTGTGAAGTTGCTCCATCCTGCGGAACCATGTTCTTTGTTTTAACCAGATTTTTTGCAGTTGGGGTACGAAAAAACATCGTCTAACATCTCCACAGAACGCTCTGAATTCACGTGAGGTGCGTCCCCTTCCATCTTCAAAAAGAGTAAGGGGCCGATAATTCCTCGCGCCGACATCGCTGCCCATACGGTGACTTTGGGTGAATGTAGCGGTTTCTGATGTTTTTGTTTTGGGTTGGTTGCACACCAGTAACGACAATTTTGCTTGTTTACATGCCCATTCAGGTGAAAATGGGCTTCATCGGAAAACAAGATGTTGGTGAACGTTGGAAAACGCTCAATCATCTGATTTACAAAGGCAAGCCTCTGACCAGCATCTAGAGGCTTCAGTTCTTGCACTAACTGAATTTTGTACGGGTGCAGCTTTAAATCTCTGCGTAAAATGCGGCATAATGAAGATCTGTGCACATTTAAAGCAACAGCACGCTTCCGAATCGAGAGGTTTGGATCATCTCGAATAGACTGAGTAACACTGTCCACGTTTTCGGCTGTTCTTGATGTTCTTGGCCGCCCAGATTTTGGTTTCTCCAGAGTTGACCCAGTCTCTTCAAACTTCTTAACCCATTTTGCAATGAGTCGAGTGCTAGGCGCATCATTTAAGTGACGAATATGTCGAATACTGCAGAATTTTCTACGCGCTACAGTCGCCGAATTACCGTTTTTGTAAAACTCACGTACGCACAACGCACGGTCCGCACCAGAGAAACGCTCCATAGCGACTAAATTCCCAAGAGCCAGACTACCGACTGACATACCCCCCGCGCCCCTCAGAATAGTTGCTTTCGCGTAATAAAATAAGCAAATGTGAACTTTCTTTTGAGACACCCTGTATAAGTGTTTTCCGAGAGGCTGCAGCTTCGAAAATGTTAAAAATATATCCGGTTTAGTTGGTAACAATTTAAATCAATTGGCGTAAAAAAAACAACTTTTCATACAGAGGGATCGAATTCGGGACCCCTTGAGCAGCCGTCGCTTTAGAGTGCCACCCACTAAGCACTACGGCACCGAGGCAGTCAAAAATAAAGGGATATAATGTTCACAGATACATCTTGTATAGATACGGAACGCCGGCTGCATTCATCGAGTGAAACGACTGCCGTCTGACCTTTGCAAACCTTAAACAGGTAAACCAGATCATCTGGACCACTTACACGTTAAAAAAAAACTTAAAAATTGAGCAATTATTCAAGACGTGCGGTTTATACGCATGCCAGAACTTCGAATAAAAGAGAAGTGCGGGTTTCCTCAAGAAGTTTTCCCCCGCCGAGCGAATGGTAGAAATAATTCACATCGATTTTTATAATCCAGAGGTGCTTGGATTCGAACCACGACGTTTGGAAGACGATTTCTTATTCCAGTAGATAGAGGAAGAGGAGCTCAGTAGCTACCATCAATATTGTAGGTTAAGTAATAATAAATAATCCAGCGGAGTAGAATAGGCCACCCTCACTCTTACCGAGGTGTCGTAAAAGGCGACTAAGGTAAAGCTGCTGGCATGATCATCAGCACCCAGAGATGGAAAACTCTGCATTTATATCAAAACCCTCGCCAACCCGTCTGCCAAGCGTGGTGAGTATGGCAATTACCCCTCATGTGATTGAGGGAGGCCCGTGCCCCAGCAGTGGGGACTTAAATGGGCTGATGATGATGATGATGATGAAATAAAAATGTATTTATTTCAGGTAAATCTTTTACAATTAAGTTGCCGGGGCTTCCCAAAAAGTAGTCAAAGATACTTGTGTAGGAAAATTAAGTATACACTACAAAAGTGAAGTTCTCAAATCAAACACACATATACTTTTATTCGATTTTATTGTAACTTTAATTGAAAACAAATTCAGTTATTAATCGATTCGAGTCGAGGGCGAATACGAGTATTAATATTCCTAAATAATACCTGGATTTTTTTCTTGAATAACAATATTATCGGATTGAAAAAAATACCACAATATATTAAGTACAATTTTTGTTTTGCTATCTAAAAGTAATTGAAACCTGAAAGTCTGTATCTCTTAACTAAAATCTGGCAAGAGTTATATTACTTGACGAAATATAATAGAAAAACAATGTTACACAATTTCGAATGTTTTAAGTTATTTCCTTGTATACATGAACTACTTATTATGCATTTCAACGGTACCAGTTAAGTACGGAATATATAAATACTTTGGACTAAATAACAGCACTAGATGCGTTGCACATAATGTAATAAATATAATGTTTTAGTACTCTAATCCTGATATCACGATCGGAGCAACGCAATCGAAATTACTATTGAAAGTAATACCACAGTACGAAAATATCCAGTAGCAAGACGTGTCGACTGCGTGGAAAGTAAATAAATATTTTACAACATCATATACATTGATCTGACTCCGAGATAGGTAGGTCAAGCACCTCTGTTACGGATATCAGAATCAACAGTGGGATTACAAATATATTATACATTTAATATTTATTTTAAACTGCATGTTGCCAAAAACAATTAGCACGGGCGTTCGCAAGGGGTTAAGGGTGCTTTGGCTCTTCATCTGAGAGGAGAAGGGATATGAGTACTGGCTACACAACCTCATGTCCCATGCTCGTGGCACCCAGTCCCGAATAGAGAACGCATGGAACGATGTAGAGTCTCCCGCCCCAATCATTACTTCAGCATTGATCCTTATACATATATACAATCATATGTCATGCTACTGTTTAAATTTATACTGTGGTACCTGCTACAAACAATATTGATAATACAGTAAATATTTAAAGCATTTATTATTTTCACAATTTTGTAGATCTTGTTTCGTAAAACCTAAAGGGTAGGTAATCTTCGTAAGTATTATGGATTTACTTTTAGCCCAGACTGTACGAGTACTCCATCATGAAACGCATTTAGCTGTTATTTGTAGATCGAAACACAATATAACATGAACATCAAAGTATTATGTTAAGAAGAAGTTTAGCTAAATATCAATAAAATAAACTAGTCAACGCATAGCGTATACTTATACACTCAACCAATGCTATGAAGCTTCTAGTATAAATATCCAAATATATCCGGATCATAGAGACGTCCAAAACGCGGACGTAATTGTAAACAAATGCTTGTCTTGGGAGCAAACAGAGATCATAATAATATTTTAGTTATATCATAAAACTAATTTTCATACTGCAACAGGATTCAGCTCTAACATCCTAGTCTACATAACGACTCACCATTAATAGCGTGATATTACTTACTTATAAGCGTATTTCGGTTTAGCTATAACAGATTTTAATAAATAACACATATTAGTGTAAATCGTGACTCGTTAAGTACTTGCTAATTAACACACCTCTACGTACTAGTATCACACATTCTGTAATTATTAAACGAATTAATCACTAAAACAAACTCACTGGTCACACACAACTTTGAACCAACACTTTTCAAGGTCACCAATGTCTAACAAACTACCTAATTAGTTTCGCTACAAACAATTAAAGCTTTGCTCCACGACTTGCAATCGAAGCCGCGCTACAAAACACTCTATAGGCATCTAATTATGCATCACATGACGTCATGTGTATTGACGTATGAGAGCACGATCTGAATCTGTTTGTTACCGAGGTATCTGAGGGCCAGGAGCCCGCAGCTGTAGGCGACGCCGAGCTGCGCCGGCGCCGGCCTCGTCGCGATCCCGACGGCGTCACCGCCTCTGCACTGGAGGTTCCGTCCGCGCACCAACGTCAATTCACTCCAACCGGTAAACACTTGCATTGCTTAATCTTCTGCAGGCGTTTGCGCCTGAACGGTGGGTTCTGCCCAGGGCAGCGCAGCGTCACCGTGATCCAGGTCACCTTCTTTGGCCGGCAGAACGAGCAGGATTTGAATGCCGGTGGAGGGCGCTCGTCGCTGTTTTCGCGTCGGCGCGGACCCTTCGGTATGTAAAACGAATTACACTGCCCGTAGCAGAACTTGTTCAGCACCGTCGCGGGTATGCAGCCCGGCTCGCGTATCTTCTGCACCAGTGGCTCCGTTTTGCACCAGTCCTCCTTCAAGTACTCCTTCTTTGTAACGAGCAGAGCGTTTTTGGAGGACTTAAGCGCTTTACGTATCTCCTCCTGGTCGGGCACTGACACTACCATAGCTTCAGCACTGCCGTCGCCGAGCTCGTTCCGCTGCATGTAGGTCGGGGGCGAAGGCCGTGGCCTGCTCGGCCCGCTGCCTCGCTGCCAGGATTTTCTCCACTTGCTCGGTGTCAATTATGTCGAGGATGGAATCTGTCGGCGTGAACGGCTTCCGCACTCCTGCGCTGCAGACGCCGCAAGTGGCCAGAAGCGCCACAGCGGCGAGCCAAACGTGAGACTTCGAGCTCTCCATCTGCAACGAGAAATCGTTTCGTTATTTTCCGATAAAGAGGCTTCTCATAAATCGTGAAGTTCGTGGGCCCGAGCGGAAGTCGTAGGCTAACTCACGTCGTATCGAGAGATGGGAGACGTCGGTGTAGGCGTGTGTCGGCGTGCGCGGTGCGTACGTGCGCTGGCCCGGCGGGCGGAAGCTGTAATGAGCGGCCTGAGCGGCGAGCGACTCAATGGACCACCACTCAATGAACATGACTCACGCGCCGCGCCTCCGTCATAGACGACGCGACCCCCCCGCATTCGCAGAGCCGACAACACACATGTTTAGGCTTAGCGCGTTGACAAAAACACCTCCAATCCTTATCCGATAGACAATAGTGCCCAAACAGACCACCTGTTTGCAAACAATGGTATAAACTCAACTTTCCGGTCGTTAATCAGATAAGATTTAATTTTTACGGGACTACTTTTGACTTGTATCTGTCAGATTATGATTTGTTTTATGGAACACTTTTAAATGGTGTAATTGAACACCTGCGTTAACTAGAAATACCAGTAAGCAAAGGGGCTTAGATTTTTCATTGAAAGTTTCTTAGAGCCCTTGTTCGACCTTTCCACCCATTCAAATAATGGAAACTCGTATAAAAATACTATAGGTAAATTAAAATGGCGAAGTCCTTTTAATTTTCCGATGAATTTTATCAACATAATTAACTCTGGCTAATAAATTATAATTAAATCTTTAACGCTAGCTTTCCAGTTCATCTGGTTTCTTAAGTAGAGTACGCTTAGACTATATATACTAATTATTACTAATTATATAAGATTCTTAGATCAAGTTTTTTTTTTGTTAATAGGCCAACGCTTGACCACAATCGCATCCGATGGAAAGCGACGATGAGATCTAGGATGGTACGCGTTTACCTAAAAGGGTAAACGCGTACCATCCTAGATGGCGCGTACAGGATGCGAAACGCTTCGTGCGGATAAGGGGTAGTTCTACCACATAAGGATGAAAGCCCTTGCCGCGTCTTGTCGTCCGGTGATAAAACGAGATTTACCCAAGATATCAATCCAAGCAAAAAAAAATCTATGAATTTAAAAATATTTTTTACTAAATCACTCATCGCAAATAATGAAAACTCTCTAGGTAACATAATGTTGATTACATTGTTTATATCTCAGAGATGTTAACGTAGATGCAAGTTTTTCTGTTGTGGTTCCTCCTTAATTGTTGCTAAAGTTATTTAGCTCGGTAGTCGGTCTGAACCATTCTCAGATAGCCAAATAGATACAAGGATATACGAGTTGTTTAAAAAACTTTCCTTTTAATAGGATTATATCAAACTATATAATAATAATAAGCAATAATTCTCACAATATCTCATACGTTGACCTGATTCCGTACTAAGTAGAGTAAGCACTTGTGTTACAGATATCAGACAACAGAGGAACACAAATATATACTTAAATACATATATTACACCCAGACACCGAACAAACACAAGTATTCATCGCACGAATGTTTGTCCAGGGTGAGGATCGAACCCACGACCTTTGGCGTAAGAGGCAGGGTCACTACCAATTGCGCCAACTATTTAGTAACTATAGGTTTTAAAATATAATTTAGTGTTATTAGTGCATGAACGTATTTTTGCCACGGTTTGATATGAATACACAAATAATATTAACATTTTTTAAGACTGCTTATGTGTGTTTAGTGAGTTGTTACTTGCTTTTCATGTGTTCAAACCTGCGGTTTCGTTAAAAGGGATCATTCTTAAAGTGACCAAAGACCAGCATTTTATAGACTTTTTGTTGAAATTGACAGATGACTATTAATTGGTTTTTCTTGACAATGGCGAAACTACCTCTCAAAAGGGTACAGTCCATACTAAAAAAATACTTGGGTTGGTACATAGATTTTTCTAAAGTAAAAGTTCCCTCTGAGAAGTTTATTCGGCTGGACATCAATATAATAAGATCGATGTTACATCGCTCAGGTGCGTCCGCGCAGATTTTCTCACCCACTGGCGCCAGCGCAACCGACTCCTTCGCAGGAGCGCAGGCGCCGCGCAGATGGCACGGAGTTTAATAATACTACCGCTCGACATATACCGTCAAATTTTTGTATTTTAAATTCCGTAGCCCTCATACTATGAATAAAACCCGTTTAAATTAAATTAAATATTCTTTATTTCAGACCATAGATAGCATTTTAGATCAACGATAAGATTCTATATTTATTGCCAGGTGGATATTCTGTTTGGTATAGAACAGCAGATTTTTATTTAAAAGAAAGAAAGAAAAATATTTATTCAGTGTATTACAATAACATTAAACACTTAAGTAATGACAGTACACAGTAAAACACCGAAAATTCTTGATGCCTGTGCCTATTGATTAAAACCATGGGGCTTAAAAGAGTCCCGAATGGTCCACTGAGTGATCATAATTAGTGATAATAAGACAACATAGCAAACACAAGTGATACAACGCTGTTACCAACAAATGAGGCAAAAATCTGCATTTGCATCTAGGTATTCCACGACGAAAACATGACAATAAGTCATGAAAAAAACTGAATTAAAAACTATGTAATGAATAACCACCTCAATAAACGAGAATTGATTGTAAAATTTAATCAGAAAATTAAATTCAAATTCAAATTATTTCTAACACTCATGTTGTATACAGATCTTAAACGAGGTTGGAGTTCAAGATGAACCCTGCCCGGGCACAGCAATTACTTAAAAACTAAATATTTAGGTAAACTAGGTACTCACACATTTAATAAATGAACATTGAATAAACTGTTATTTTATAAAGGAAATTAACAATTCGTTTTGTCTTCTTCATTTCTCAAGGTTTTAACTCTAAATGCTCTAATTCTAACTTTACAAACTCTACACCTTAGTCAAAATATGTGGTCCTATTATTCCACCTAAACTGAAATGAAATGAGATCAATCAACGCAGAATATTGATGAATCAAATCGAGTGATACAAAAATCGGGCACCGTTCTCGAATCCACGGTTTCCGCCCATTTCGTGCATCCCACAATGTACAATGTATCGAGGCGCATCCGCAGCCTCCGCCGTAGGCGAGGTGTGGGTGCACGTGATCCACAATAGACGAGTGGAATCGTACAGAGGTTTATACGGAAAGATTGATGAGAATTTGCGCTATTCGTACTGATGGAAAAATAGGTTTATTAATACACAACACACAGATTACTTAGTACGGAATCAAGTGGATGTATGAGATGTTTTTTTAAGTGATAGCAGACGTATCACTTGTTGGTAAGTGATTGCCGCCGCCCATGGACACCCGCGACACCAGTGGAGTCGCAAGTGCTCTGCCAACCTTTAATCCCCCTTTCCCCCGGATTGAGCCTCCGGTACCGTCACTCACGCAGCGAAGAACAGCACGGTGCCGATTCACGCCGGTTTTCTGTGAGCCCGTGGTAACACTCCGGTTGAGCCGCCCAATTCATGCCGAAGCATGGCTCTCCAAAGAATTAGTATGAATTTAAAAAAAACGCATGACTTAAAATAAGATTAAATAGACTTATGTAAGTAGAAATTGAATATTTTAACACCTGCTCATACCCCTTTTAAAGCGAATAAATAAATGATTATAAATGGAATTTGGTTTTGTACCTACGAGGCCGTTATGTCCCACCGTATGCTGATTTTATGAGTGAATGTTGTCTCCTTGGGTCAAAAGTAAACTATTCTTCTAGTATTGGAAACTGCAGTAGCCTTGAAATTGTACGATGACTTAATTTAATGCTTGTAAGCAGTTTTAGAAATAATGTACTAAACTAATGTACTCCGGGACTTTTGCCAAAATTACTACTAAGTAGTAAATAATTTTACCGTAGAGCCAGCCTTTTGAAAAATCCTTACACTTCTTGATCCCTTAATAAAGTATAGTATATAGGTCTCGATAGGAAATACTTTTGGAGCTTATCGCAAACTTTGCGTGTGACCACTGCTCTATCAATCATGTGTGTAAAGTACCTACTACGTTTTGTCCATATAGGATAGGCCCTATAAATTGCGTACTAGACTCTGTTCTAAGAAATCAAAATCCACACAAACGTAGGCGAAAACTTTAGCTCAGCTATAAATAAACCTTTAATTAAGTAAACCTTTTTCTATCAGAGCATACAACACTTTCCATCTCCATGACGTAACTCCCATAATTAACGTCTGTCGACCCACACTCGCCGTATACTTGGACATAACAGTGGGGCCATCCTAGAGATGAGCCATTGAAGACATAGATAAATAGATACACTTTATTGCACACAATTTACAGAGTTTTGTTAGGTACATGATAATACGGACTGATACCACGGCCTTACAGAAAACCGGCGTGAAACACCACTGCGCGGAGGCCCAATCCGGGGAAAGGGAACTTGTTACTTCACTATTGTGACAAAAAAAGAACTGTTTTTTATGTCATAGGTGGCAGACGAACAGACGGATCACCTGATGGTAAGCGATTGACGCCGCCCATGGACATCGCGTCATTATAAAAAAATATTTTTTGCATACACTTCAAAATGTGACCTGGAATGATATTAAACCAAGAATCGGTTAAGAAATTTGACAAACTGTAGTAGCCCACGCTTCGGCATGAATGGGACGGCTTGACCGAAGTGATACTATAATATTCTTATACCACGGTCTCATAAAAAACACCGGTATGAGAAAGCGCTGGCGCTGTGTAGTAAAAGCAAAATTCAGGAGTAAGAGGGAAAGGTTGGCTGCGCACTTGTGGCTCCACGGTTTTGCAGGCTTCTATACTATAAGTATCAGTAATCGCTTACCATCAGATGATTCGTCTGCTCGTCTGCCACTTAACATATAAAAATAAGACCCGAAAAATAAAATTGAATGAGAATGAATGAATGAATGAGACATTTATTGACATCAAAATAATAAGTATATTCTTAATTAGTAATTGGATTGTATCAGCCTATATAGGTACTGTCTTACTGCAAAGCAAAGGCTTCCATCACATAAATCAAGTCATCGCTACTATGATGGGATTAGGCTTAATCACCACGCTTGCCAAATGCGGATTGGTGATCACAAACCCGAGCTATGTATGTTCGAAAAATTCCAAACATACCTTGGACCCCGAGTTCACGGCCCTGTACTTAAACCACTAGACCAACAGGGTGTCTAATTAGTAATAATACAAATAAAATAGGTAACAATAACACAAAACGAAAAAAATGTTTAAAAACTAAAACCTGACTACCAAAAAAACACGCTCTAAAAAGTACGAAGCAAGAAAATTGTCTCTGCTGAAATTATTATGCCGTATTACCGTGGTCGTATGCCACCTACTGTACCAAAACAGAGTCGTTATAATAAAAACATAAAATCAATGTGGAATACGACCACGGCGATACAGCATAATAATTTCAGCAGAGACAATTTTCTTGTTTCGTACTTTTTAGAGCGTGCTTTTTTGGTAGTCGGGTTTTAGGTTTTTAACTTCATTTTTATTTAACATTTTTTTAGTTATGTAAATAAAATCACAAATTTGAAATGTGCTTAAAAGGCTCTTTCATTTGATACCCCACACGATACCGTGTGGGGTCGTGTGGGGTATCAACCCACACGATACCGTCAAGCAAATTTCTTTTTAGTTTCTTACTCTAAGTCCCCGAGAGGGCGTTGTAGTCAATTTAATGTGACGTCATGTCGTCTATAACCAGAAGACAATCAAAACGCTTCTAACGACACCTCATTTGTTCAAATATGATAACTAGTTTTGAAGTTACGAGGGCACAGATGAACTACCATACATACATACATACAGGTCACATCATAACACCTCCTTTTTGCTTCGCCGTAGTCAGGTAAAAAAGCATACTTAATTCGTGTCATGTCATCGCTGACGCTTTACGATGCTGGTATTCTGCGGTTATTTAATAAATAGTATACGTGTTTGCCGAGAGGTTGTAACCCCGAAATGGTTTAAAATAGATCCGGTTTAGTAGCTAAAAATTAAAATCGATTGGCGTCGTAAGTGTGCTCTACCAATCACCTTAAATAAATAAATAAATAAATAAATTTTTCACAACATTACATACATTGATCTAACTCCGAGATAGAATAGATAGCTCAAGCACCTGTGTTACGGATATCAGAATCAACAGTGGGCTTACACATATATACATATAATACTTTTTCTTTTGTAAATACATACTTATAATACATAGAAAACACACATGTAAAATACAAACAAACATGTTCATGCACACAAATGTTTGTACTGTGCGGGGATCGAGCCCGCAACCCTTGGACCAAAGGTAGCGTTCACTAACACTGTTCCAAACGGGTTGTTAAATGGATTTGTCTAAAAAATATCGATGTCATGTTCACATCTCTAGACCATCCTACGGCCTATTATCGTTTTCAATAAAATTATGCTTGTGCATAATATCAGCACGGTATAATAGGTAAGGTAACTATCGTGATATCGGCGTATCGCACATCGATCACTAAAACATGTTCCGAGCACTATTCAATATGCAATGTTTTCTAAACGATGCAATGAGATAAAACTCCAACGAAGGCTGATTTGAATAACTAATTAATTGTGAGATAAACTGTAATTTAACTATGCAAGTGTTTTAAATAAGTAAATACAGTGACCGTATTAATATTAATATTAATTTGTAATATTATCAAAACCAATTAGATTTTTACGGCGATGTCGAAACCAGCGCCGTCAATTGATTTTTATTTTTCGTGCCGAATATAAGATATTTAAAAAAGTATTATTGGGAATGATGCAAGGAAAATTGATTAACAGTTTCTTGAGACGTACTTCTTATATTTAATATCTTCGTACCAGATGTTTAACCTCGTGTCACTTTCGGTCTGGTTAATTTAAAAACTAACTTTTCAATTTTTTCTCGTATCTGGGTGTGCTAAAAGACGGCTTTGTCATTTAGTGCAATAGGAATCAGAACCAACAGAACAGATTAATCAAATAAAACTGTTGAATGAAATAGACGCCAGGCGACTATCCATCGCGCCACCCTTTCCAAGTTCCATTTAACTATAAAATAAGATTGAATATATTTTTTTACTTACTCATTCATTGTCAATTCTTTTTTCAAGCGCCAAGTAATCGTTTCTAATCCTAAAAAAAATCCTATCCATAACACCATGTCCGATACGCCGACTAAAGCATGCCACACCGAAGCACATTATAACATTGTATTCCCATTCGGTTCATAAATTCTTTAGCGCAAAGCAAGAATTTACGCCAGAGGAAGTTCATTCAGAATTTTTTTTGGAGGCGCTTAGAGGTAAGGAATTTCATTCACGGGCCGTTCAATGAAACGTTTTGTTCACCTAGGGGTGAAAAAAGACGTGCTTTTGCTGCGTAGGTTCCGTAGTCCATTTTGTCACAAAGAATGGATAACTCCATCCAACTCTTTACTTATCTACGACACATTATCTCACAAGAAAATTTAAGTAATAGTTAGGGTATAGATTTCAGAATCAATAATATTGAAATTGAATAAAGATATTTTTGTTTGTTTGTTTAAAAGAAATCTGTTATCGCTTGCTACTGTATATATCTGAATTTTTAATTGTAAAAATCTACATATCATATAATACCTATATGTTTATCATTCGATTAGTATTATTATTTGCATGTATTATTATTAGGTATAACATTTTGAAAGTATTTTTTAATATGGCTCCATCCGAAGATAATTTGCACATCTCAAGTAACTTATTGAGAATAAGTAGGTAGTCAACAGTCGAAGTCAGTCAAAGTTACAGTCACTCAATAAAACGCCGGTGTTTTTACGTTTTATCGACCAATAGATTTAGTGGATATCACTCTTAAAGCAATCTCGGGTTTTAATTACGTCTAAGCAAGTTGTCTTTAGACAACTCACTCGACACACAATAGCAGTGTTAAAAACGATACAACCAAACGATTCTTATTATAAGGATCATTTTTCGGCACTTCACCGCACGTAAAAACACCAAATTTGTACACTAAAAACCACTAGACACTAATTTATAACCTTTGAATTGCATCAGCCCACGCAGCTTTTTTTAGCCCTACCCGCCGAATCCAATTTGAAAGTAACAGAAGAAGTCGATAAGGATTTCGACATTTCTCTATAGAAAACAAGATGCTGTACAAACAACCCCCTTCAATTTGTGAATGTGTTAATGTGATCTTTCCAGCAACGTATCAGTGACTCCTCTAATCTCTCATATTTTCATGGGATGTGGTGAAACCTTCAGAGGAAACGCTTGATCGTTTGCCACCTTTAGCATTAAAAAAGAACCAAGCAAAAAAAAAAACAAATGTCCGAATATGTTATTTCATGTTCCAAGGGATTCTTACTTTGGACAAACATTCGTGTGGAGAACACTTGTATCCAGTAGTTGGTGATACCTTTCATTGATTCTGATATAAATAACACAAGTGTTTAAGCTACTTTGGGGCCAGATCCAATGATAGTATCAATCTAAACCATTTAATTCTACAATTTTGGTAGGTCTCCAACTTTCAAAAAGATACAACTATTACAAAGTTAGTTGTCTGTTTAGTTATTCATGCATTATAAAATCAGGCGCCGCGTGGGAATGCAAAATAACATATAAAGTCCATACAAGTGAGCCTTCCCATGAGGCTTACTTGTGTGGACTTACTCTACTTTAATTAAAATCTGAAATATTTATTAACTTGATTTATTTTCCTTGATATACTTACATAATTTTGTTATTTTATTTATATAAAGTAGTAAGAATAAAGTATACGGGACCCTAAAACGTCCAAAAAAATAAGTGAATGGGGTCCCTTAGCGACAGGCCGTCTGCCGCCCACGCTATACAGCGCGTCCGAAAATAAACGCCGCGGTCATTGCCTAGGTAGCGCTAAGCGTGCAGCCTCAGCTACTTTCTTACGAAATCTCCATCTCATCTTAGCAAGCAATTCCCGGTTGCGTCCAATGCTGTCTCTCTGGATCCCAGAGTACGCTTAAACCATGATTCAGGAATGGACAACATTTCAAAATTGCTAAGCTCTGAAACAAAAAATACCAATTCTTTGTTTACTTTTCCGCTGCTCGAATATATATTTATTCATTTTTTATATTGCTTATTTACTGAGAAAAAAATTAAAAACTAAAAAACGTAAGATGACGTCATCGGACGGCAGAATGTAAAATATTTCTTTGCTTAGCACATTATAGTTTTAAATTTACGAAATGCCAAACCAATGCCATGTAACTGTAAAAAAAAAAGACAACTTGTCAACGTTGAATGTATGAATGACGTTGACAATGTTGACATTAGTATTCTTTACCTTTGACAGTAGTGCCTTTTTTTTATTAAAACAATGATAAGCAAAGGAATATCGCTGTATTCAGCCGTCCGATGACGTCATTTGGTGCTTACGTCTATTTAGAATAAAAAGAATTTCAATAATTATTTTATGCATGAAAATTGACAAATTTTGAAAAAAGAAAAAATATGGGTCTGTTCATTTTATGTCTACTTTCATATAAAAAAAAACAATATGGACATGTTAGAAATATGAAATGTTGTCCATTGGGGAGTACGGTAATTACAATGAAGCGACTGCCGTCTGACCTTCGCAACCCTTTAACAAGAGAACCAGATCAACCGAATCTCGGTTACACGTTTCAGACACTATCAGAAACATGTTTCCTTATGATGTTTTCCCTCACCGCCGAGCTAATGGTAGGACACTTTGTTACGAAATATCAACACAAAACAAATAAACGCAGAAATTCGGCTTTAGCTGAAATGGATATCGAACAGTTCATTGACCTGTACTTTTAATCATAAGAATCCCCGTTTCCCAAATCATAGACCCCGGACTCATAAGCAACGGCTTATGATGCAACAGGGAGTAATATTCTGAGATGAATATGATACTTTCACCCAATTCTAGTTGGTAGGTACGCTTGATTTACATGATATCTCTCTTGTTTTGCAGGCAGGGGAGCCGAAGGAGAACTGGTCAAAGAATATTAAATTAAAGAAGTAGGTAAATAAATACAATAATTTTTTTACCATAATTTGTATTTTACTGATAATTATTTTATCAGTAAATTATTATTAATTATTAACTTATTAATTATTAACTCTTAAAAATATTTAACTATGTTTTTTTATGTTCATGTTCCGTGAACGCTCCGACGCGCTATGGAATAATCTCCCTTCAGAGCTTTTCCCGAAGGACTACAGTATAAGAATGTTAAAGGTTATGAAAGGGTCGGCAAGACGTAACTTAACCGTGGGAGAGCCACGGTTTGGCATAATGGGACGGCTCGACCGGAGTGATACCACGGCCTCACAGAAAACCGGCGTGAATCAGAACTGTGCTGTATTTCGCTGCGTGAGTGAGTGTACCGGAGGCCCAATCCGGGGGAGAGGCGGGTTTAAAGGTTACCAGCGCACTTGAGACTCTACTGGTGGCGCGGGTGTCTATGGCCGGTGGAAATCGCTTACCATCAAGTGATTCGTCTGCTCGTCGGACACCTATCACATAACAAAAACACGTATGAAAGTTCTCAGGAGTTGCAGGCGTCCATAGACTGCGGTAGTCACTTACCATCAAGGCATTTTATTATTAAGACCTTTACAACCTGTATTCTGGCAAATAACAATTTTTATATTTTTTGAATCATCCTGTACATCGAATCGGAGTGATACGCTAGTAAGTCGGACGCCAGGATATTAACGAAGAATGTCGGCCCACTTCTGAGAAGAATATCTGGGACCACGTTCTTCAATGAACGAACGCATAGCTTTAAAATAAATCATTACGGTACGAAATGCGCCTTAGAAGAGGAATTGTGACTCACTACAAATATATTTACGAGTAGGTACGTATGCTAATTCAGAGATTCACAAATCATATTTTTTTGGTAACTCTCTATCCTATTTCCTAATTGATTATTTATTTATTTGAAAAAACAGTTGGCTAATGCTAGGTGAATTCTTATCAATGTGTGTGTGAGTGATATTTTAACATTTGGTAACGCATGCTATTTTTCATATACCATGGCTCGGTTAAACATAGTGGCCCTAATTCTGTAATGTCTTTTTTATAAACCTATGTTTACGAATAAATACATTGATTGATTGATCATATTAAAATTGTACAGTAAGTAGTATTCAAGCCGATTTTATCGTTGGAATCAAACGCGATCAATTCATTTGAACTCGGTCTGAATTTCGTTGCATTAATCGCGTTCAATTTCAGCGTTGGAATCGGTCCTTTGACTCAATAAGAAAAAAAATTAAATAAACCCTTTAATCATTACTTTTTAAGAGTTTCATCTACCACACTGGCGTCCAATGTTGGCAACCAAAGATTGAGTTACTAACTTCAAACTGTATTTGACGTTAAGTTAGTAAACCCGACATGTGGTTGACTGAATATAAAATATCCCCTGGCAGGTTACCGCATTTGAGGGGCACAATTGAACACGGCATCGCACCTAGCGCACAATTGAAAAACGACCGCTTTAATAGCCTTAAATCGCTCGATCAGCTGACCGGCGCCGGCGCATAATGCGCCCGCACAAAAAACGGGACCGGAGCAGGGCTGGCAATATTACAAATCAGATTTATTTAATGCATTCTTCGAGGCTAGCCTGGAATGCCTCGACCACAGCCGACGTTTGGCAAGCCGGTCTTCTACCGGATTCATGTCGGGGAGTGTGCGGAGGGTCTGTATAATTTTATCCCTGCAGCACATTCCATCACCGGACGACAAGGTGCGGTGGGCTTTCATCCTTATGAGGTAGAAATTGCCTACGAAGCGATTTGCTTCCACATCTAAAATATGTACTTAGTCAGAGGTTTTATATATTTTCAAGGGTCAATCAACAAAGAGGTAACGGGGACGGATGCCCACAATCTGCAAAATCAAGGCGAAGCTGGCTGCATAAATGATTTTGTAACTTTCTTGCAGCAATGGCTCAGAAACTACGGTATATAGTTTAGGTATATTCCTCGAACAAAATTATTACTGTCCCGAATCACTTTTGTCTTCCCTAAACATAATATGAAAGCCATTCAAAGTACAATAGTTTTTATTTTGAAACTACTTAGTTACGACCAGATATAAAAACTCGAGAAAATCCGTCATGATAGCCCTAAGCTTGTCCTTCAAGAATGCTAAGTACAATCCATAATATTTTTGAAAAAGTATAATATTTATAGTACAACCTATAAATATCAAAAAACTTAAATTTATGCGTAGTGCAGCCCTTAAAGGAACAGACGGCGCCTTTACACCTTACGACATTAATACCAGACGAATAAATCAAGCGAGCGCCCTAACAGCTTATGACATAAAATCCTTTATCACATGGGAAGAAAAAAACGGTCGTGTTCGAATTGGACTGGGCGCATCAAAGGTTCCGGCCAAACCAAGCTTAAGTATGTAATGTGGGATTGGTGATCGGTCGCTGCATGTATGGTAGGAGATCGATATTTGAATATAATTAAATGCAAGAGAGAAAGAGAGAGAGAGAGACAAAAAGAGAAAATAAAAATGGCAGACAACGAAATGAAATTCGTTTTCATCCAGTTCGGTTTTAATTCTCTTCGGAAGATTTTGAGCACGATAAAGTTCGAACGCTCAGGTAAAAGTCAGATTTTGTTTCACAGCAGCTAGAAGGGAGTAAAGTATTAGTTTTAATAAATATTGGGATTTCTTGAAAAAAAAGTTTAGTCTGTCAGAATAAATGGACTACAAAATAATTTGTCCGAAATAATTAAACACAGAAAGTCGGCTCTAGTTGACATTGATATCGAAGAGTCTGTTGACCTATGCATAGCAATATATCGTATCATTCACACATATATGTCTCTGCCATTCGTGCCGATATATGCTATGTTTACTGTACGGGTGCTTATTATGTATGTAAGTATACTTACTCTGATTTTTATTATGCGAACTAAACTGACAGATGCAAACGTCAAGTTCCCTTCCATTCTGACACTTTGCATCTGTCAAAAGTAGCAAAAATGTATGGGAATGACACATTGACACCTGTCAAGTTTAGTGTACACAGTTAAAAATCATAGTTTAGACAACCCGGTCTAATTATTATATAGGTAAGGATCTCTAAAAATGAGTTCACGCTGCGGAACGCGCATCGAATAATATAACTGCCGGATTAAACACTCTGGCTTCCTTCTGAATGGGACTATTAAATCTATGGACGTGATTGCGCCCACAAAAAACAACTTTGCCCCGTTTTTGTTGGGATTCCAATTTGACTGAGAAGGCTTTCCGAGAACCAATGGTATAAGCCGTGAAATTCTTCGAGTTGAGAAAATTTTAACATTTCGAAATTTAAATTACTTTTTTTATATTACATAAGGGCATATAATTTTAAAGCCTAAAAACCGTGAGCGCCCTACATAAGAAGAAGAAGAAAAATATTTAAGTGAGGTACTTGAAAGTAAACCAAAACGGCGGAGTCCGTTTGTACGTACGACATAATGCTTTGTTTGTGTGCTTGTCGGCGAAGTGAAGCTCACGCCCACATTCACTCATTTATTGACTCACTTAAGACGATGCGTTTGAATGAAGACTATCCATCTAGGTGTAATTAATTGAAGGTTTAGATCATGATCTAGGATTCGACCTAATGTAGTATCGCCGCGCGAGCACTGAGGTATCGGAGCTAAGGGAATTGTGAATCATAGATTATTTCTATAAGGGTTTATAGGAAAAAATATACGTTATTGGTATACTTAGAGATGTATATGTCATACATGTGTCTCTGAGTGTATGCACACCCAGAACAATACTGTATTATTTCGGAATATATTAAAGTCGTCTCTTTTATAAATTTTAGTAGAAAACTAGAATCGACTGAAGTAAAAAGTGCAGTGACGGATGGTATTTTTCAAACGCAATGTTCAAGACATTTGTGATAACTGTGACCATCTGTGACGTACCTTGACCTAACTGATTTTTGTCATTTTTGCTAAATGGAATATTTTAAAATAGTGCACTATGGATGTGCGAATTATCTCAAGCCGCTGGTTAATATTAACAGTGTGGCGTGGATCCTAAAATTTTAATCTCCTAACGCCGTGACCAGTTCGTGAAATACTAGTACCAAATGTCATCCTCAAAGGTTATTTGTTAGATACGCGTCCGCCCCCAGACTGACCAAATAGCATCAATAATCAGCATGTCGTCATTGCAATGAATAAAATCACGTGGTGTTTTGTTGAGAGATGCAGTGTAGTTAGGTACCTGGTAACAGTTTCTACATCTAGTAGAGCTTGATTGATATGGCTGCCTCAGATAGATACCATTTACCAACATCTAACAACTTCTGATATCTGTTTATTCTGTCATCCATCTGCCCTTTTACCTTACCTATGCGTAGGGCTGCCAAGCGTCCGAATAAAGTCGGACATAGTCAGGCTTTTTGGTTGCTTGTCCGGCCAAATAAGACTGTCTTGCCTTTCAGGGTTCTTAAAGCTTTTAAAATTTAAACATTTCTTATGCGTTTGTTATATGTTCGCTTCCGAAGAGATATACAAGTTAGGATGTCTGACTTTTTACTAAAATGTCCGGCTAAACTAGTTTGATTGTCCGGCTTTTCACTTCTAAGACCTGACAACCCTACATAAGCGGCAATCACTATAAGTGGAACGCGGCTGGTCGTACCTATAATATTAGAAACTTCTCCAGGGCATTATACCCATGAAAATAATGATTTCTTCCCAAGGAATACTAGGTCGAATCTAAAAAAAACTTTACAACAATGATCTGCTGAATAATGCAATTTATATGGGAAAATGAATTCAATTTTACCAAAAAGTTTTGACTTTAACTGTGTTTCGCGAGGCACAATCAGAAAGGGAGTTTTAAGTTCGCAGCGCACTTGTGACTACTAACGTTGACCAGTCTGTTTGTCTGCTATCTATGACATAAAATCAGTGATCTGTCTGCTGCGTCTACCACCTATCACATAAAAAAAAAACAAATTACGGCGCTACTGGATCAAGCTGGCATTTTCTCTCTCCTCATACCCTCTTATTACAAAAAACTACTCTGATACCGGCTTTAATCCTAAACTAGCAAGTTCATTATTATTACGGCATAATGTTAGTACTTATTTTTTTATTACTAATCCTCGACTAACCATAGACCACTTAGTACCGCAAGATAGTGTCAAAATTGATCGAATCATTCAAGCATTCGTTCAGTGACATTTCATTTTACACAACCTTGTTTTGTTGTTTGAAGTAAAATTATTTAAGAATGGTTTATAAGCAACAATAAATTAAATTATTGACCTAAGTATGGTTTCCAAGAAATATGTATAGGAATTGCTTTCTTTTTTGGATTAAATGCAAAAATAAATTGACTTCTTTCTCACTAATAACTTTCGTGTAAAACGTAATGAACTGTCACAGGTATAAGTTGTCATGGTTACTGAATCGATATTTTGAGGTTATTATTTTAGTACTAATTTTAAACTAGGGGCCAGGTGGTTTAACTTGAGTATTATAGTTGACATACCGCCTGTTATGCGCATACAGGGATAATGTTGTCCTACTTGTCGTTTATGATTTATGTCTAGGTTATGTTTCTAATTAAGTTTCCTTGTTTTGTATTGTGCCAATAAAGTTTTCATTCATCAAATTCATTCATTCATACATACTAAATAATGTTAAACTTAGTTTTGTAATAATGTTTATTCTAGTTCTTCAGTTTTTCCTAGTATTAATCCCATTACTTATTTTAAGCCACGTTTTGGAATAAGAGGGATAGAGTTTATCATAGATAAATGGATCGCAAATGATGACGCAAATATGTTCATGCTCATAAGACGAGCACTCACCACGATCATGAGCCACGATGGATACGCTCAAGTAGAGATAGAGTTAAAAATTGTATCCCAATACGGAGTACTACCGAACCAGTCTTAATATCGTCTTAGCTGATCAATAGTATACCGATGGAAGTAAATTAACAAGGATTTAGATTTTCTCTGTCGTTATCTACCTAACATTACGCATCCCTGGCATTCGATTCCTATAACGAGTATTAAGTGTTCCAGAAGCCGTTGCCAGAACCCTTACCGTATAAGTACTTGTGGTATGGTAAGATGTATGGGAAGAGTAACTACGCTATTCAGGCGTCTGGCACGAAAAATCAATCGTTAGTTTTGCCAACTTGAACTTCAGCCAGTCTTTGCGGCAATATAAATATAAATAAATAAATCATATATTATTTTCTTCACAATGTTGGCTTACATTTTATTTAATTGTAGATGTTGTAACTAATTGTGAGAAACTGGTGCCAGATGTAAGTACAGAGCCTGTGTTACTGGTCACCAGTGCCCACTCGCAGTTGAATCGGTGCAACTATATACAGTTAACTTAATAGAAAGCAAGAGATACAAGGTATTTTTACAAACATACAAAGGTTGACAAGAGATAATTACCGTAGAAGCAAAGTACAAATAATTAAAAAAGTTTAAATAAAAAATACATAAATGTGCCAGTGTGTATTTGAATTGTGTCAGTGTCAAGGTGTGTGAGCTGTTTTCGGTGTATATCACAAACTAAGTAGAAGATACTACGGTGTATATTCATCACAAATGTTTTTCGAACCAGCGTCTCTCGCGACTACATCATTCGAGTTCATGAGCTTTCGAAACTATGAGGCAGTAGAAAAAAAACGCAACAGCGTGCGTCGCGACAGCGGGCGTCGCGACAGCGGCATTCGAAACTACATAGGAGACCCGTCATTCTCATGTAGATGAATGGCGGTCCAGTATGTACCAGTTCTTCTACCTAATACCTTCTGCAATAGCTGTTTGGCTGAAGAGTGGTATTTATCAACTGTCTAACGTAAAAGATACGCTTAAACATATATATGTTACCGCTATATATGCGGTTGAACAGGATTTGGGAAGTCATCATCATCATCTTTAGCATTTGGTCCCGGGTACATCCCGAGCTGTTGCTTCGGAGAGGTCCTGCTCCGACTACTCTACTTCGCACGCAAGTCACATGTTATCCCTTACAATGGCATGCCACATCTTTTTGGGTCTGCCCTTTCTACCAGGCCCCTGCGGTAATGGCATGGTCAAACATTTGTTTCCCACGTAGCTGTTCGGTCTTTGCAGGACATGACCGTAACAGCGCAGGCAATTGCAGCCTGCAGTTTGTCTGCTAAGTCATACATACATACATGCATGCAAGCCTAAGTTTTTACGTGGTCTTGGTTTTTTTTATGAGAAAGGGAGGCAAACGAGCAAGCGAGTCACCTGATGGTAAGTGATCACCGCCGCCCATTGACATCAACCACACTAAAGGGAGTGGAGATGCGTTGCCGGCCTTTTAGGAAGGTATAGGCTCGTTTCTTGAAGCTCGCAATGTCGTACCAGTTCGGAAATACCGCTGCGGAAAGTTGATTCCACAATGAGGAGGTGCGTGGCAAAAAATGACGTGTAAAGCGCACGGTGGTGGACCTCCACCCATCCAGATGGTACGGGTGGAATCCTAGTTTACGGCGTTTAGTACGGTGGTGAAACAACTCCTCGGAATACTCACCATGGTAAAGGCGGTGAAAGACACATAGAGAGTAACTAAGTTTAGCGATTACATAAAAACTACTGCCGTCTGACCTTCGCAACAGAAATAGGAACCAAACCAACAGGATTATGGTTATGGTGATACAATGCTAAAGTGAAGCTTACACTTGCCAAGAGATTCGCCACGGTTACCGATATGATCTCCCAGTCTAGACTGACTTATTTGTCTAAATTGTTGTTGGCTATTTTTAGCGTGAGAACTTGTGATAATTCTTGCTTCTGGATGCAGCCGGTCGGTTTGGTCATCGTCACTTTGAATCGCTAAGGTTATTTTTGTTGGATTTGGATAAAAGCACACGTAACCATTACATAAAAGATATGTATATATTGACATGCATGTATACGTAATATCTGTCTTCCTAAAATTAAATTGTAGGTAATACTATGACTCAAGCAGAATCAACAAAGTAAGTTAACGAAACACATAAAAAATTCTTAACTTGAAACAAAACTGCTACTATAATAGATACAAATAAAATATCTGTTTCAACAAAATACATTTGAGTTGGGGCGAGAATCAAACTCGCGACAATTGCATCTCAACCGGCACAGACTGGTAGCTTAATTTAAATCCGTCCCGAAACGAACGAGAATATACCTGTCGCATTTGAACAAAGGAAACATCAGCGGGTGTGAAAGAGAGGGAAACTCCGATTCGGTCGTGACGTCTGCTTTAAATTAGGCCCTCTGAATCGGTTGAGGACTTCAGAGAAACTATCAGAAAATGTGCAGGTTTCATCAGGAAGTTCTCCCTTATTGTACCTAAAATCTGACAAAATTCCATAAAATAATATTGAATCAAATCGGTTTGACTTTAGAGATTCGATTTGATACATTTCTATACCTACTCGCGTGTCGCTGTCCGAACAAATACTACACCTATTTGAAAAATCTTGCATTCATTTATGGACGTGCTTAGATTCAAACTTGAGCTACCGTTTACGAGGCACATGTTCTTTGGGGTTCCGTAGCCAAATGGAAAAAAACGAAACCCTTATAGATTCGTCATGTCTGTTCCTCCGTCTCTCCATCCGTCCGTCCGTCCGTATGTCACAGCCACTTTTTTTCCGAAACTATAAGAACTTTACTATTGAAACTTGGAGGTGTATATTGTTAACCGCATTACTATTTTTACACAAAAGTAGGAAATATTTTTTCCTTTTGAGGAGGTCCCCATACTTAGAACTGAAACTCAATTATTTTTTTCATCAAACCCATACATGTTGGGTATCTATGGATAGGCCTTTAAAAAGTACGTTGAGGTCCCAAAGTGGTAAAATGTGCCTCCCCCCCCCCCCCCCCCCCTCCTCTCCTCTAACTTCTATAATACAAGAATTATAAAACTAAAAAAAATTATGATATACATTGCAATGAAAAGAACCAAAATTGGTTTGAACTAGATCTAGTAAGTAGTTTTTTTTCAATACGTTATAACCGTAAGCCGCAATTTACCTTCCATATTATCTTACTAGCAGTTACGGAACCCTTTAGTCGGAATCGCCCACTCGCACTTGGCCTGTTTTTTATTCACTAATATGCCACGGATTGGTTTGTTCTTCAGACTTATTAATTTCTACTCGTACTCATCGCCAGCGTCCGTCGCAAGCGCATATTTCCGAAACAGCAAGCACTTCGCCGTGACGCAAAACTCAGCCTAATAAAGAATGGTGACGTCCATATTAATTGGTTATTGTCTTTGTGGGGGTAACAAAGAGTAGTTTGCTCTCCTCGTTGGTTTTAAAGGTTAAATGTACTATTCTTTACGCATCGAAGAGTTTGGATCTGTTTAGCATTTTACGACAAACATCGATATAAATTGGATGTCATAGTTTTTTTATTATTATTAGGCTTGTTTACTTTTGTACTGATTGGTAATCAAAGGACTTGACAAACATCGAGACATTGCTGGAAGAATGACTCCCAAGATTTTCAATATATTGACTTTGAGATTGGCATTTAGTACCTATGAGATACTTAATAATTATTACGATAGCCGAGTGGCTATCGTTCGTGTCGTATCGCAAATAAGAGTTTATTTCAAAGAGTTAATTATGTATTCTTAGTTTGCAACAATAGATTATTTGACATTACGTACACTTACCGCTATTATTCACAAAATGACTGGGTAAATCGATAAAATGACTTCATCAGTGTCAGATCGCCGCCTTAATTACACCTAAAATCTATGTCATAATTATCATGACCCAGACTTTTCTTCCTGGTTAGGGATGCCAAAGGACTTCATTCGCGCTAAAATCTGCTAAGGGGTAACCAAGTCCAATCGATCTATCGTCAAATACAGGCATCGATCGATGGTAGAATTGATGAGTAGACGTCGATCGATAGTTTCTATCATACCTTTCAATCGATCGTCAACCGATGGTATCGACCGCCCTACTACACCCCATGTAAGTAAATATACCCGTATCCGTGATCATTAACAGCAGTCCCGTGACCTGACTAATGCTTCGCCCGGTCCACTCGCTTCCGAAATAGCTGCCAGCAGATTGAAGACATTACTACCTTAAGGACATGCATAGGTACTTTATTTAAAAAGATTTTAAGAATTTGTTTTTGGTTTGTGCCATTTAGGTAGGCACGTAGTTGCTGAGAAATCATCTACAGTGCGACCACGATCAAAAGGCAGTTCAGTGACATTGACAGGAGAGCGTTGTAAAACATTTTTTCTATGGGAAAATGTCAAAACAGCATTAGTTCCAACTTTTGTCCGTGCCAATAAGGAAGGTAAAATTGTCTACACCGGTATAATTTTTCTCCTTTTCCCAACCCTAAAAGGGAATCTAAATCAATAAAACAATATTACAACACAACAATAAGCGCAATAACAATGGTGGTGTCACTCGTAAACAATTTTAATTGGAGCTAAGGAAACAAATTATTCAAGCATTTGACACCCGTGTAATTGAATTTAAAGTGATTTAATATCTAAGTAAACGATTACGTCAGGCCTCACTTCACAATTATTTATAGATAGAATTTAATTATTTAAAGGACTAACAAAGTTTCACGCATACGTCTAGAGTGACAGTCGGTTCGGACCGCATAAACTAGTAGACAGAATTAAAGGTAGGAACAGGGGGCCTATTTCTTGTGCACCGACAATGAAGTCGAAGCAAAGATTTCTCGCGGTAGGTGGGTTCATACAAATGTCTAATTTGAGATTTATGTCGATTTCACGAGAATAGGCATTCAGGGTTTTGCGATAGGGGATGATCCCACTTTGCAAAGTTAGAAGTGGTCTACCGTGAATCTTCGATTACTATAATATAAAGTGGCTTGTGTGAAACTCAACAGACTAGCAGCCTTATCAAAGCCCACATTCATTCATTCATTCATCACCAGCCCATTTAAGTCCCCACTGCTGGGGCACGGGCCTCCCTCAATCACATGAGGGGTAGTTGCCATACTCACCACGCTTGGCAGACGGGTTGGCGAGGGTTTTGAACTAAATGCAGAGTTTTGAGAGCTGCTGGCATAGCCGATGATTATGCCAGCAGCTTTACCTTAGTCGCCTTTAACGACACCTCGGTAAGAGTGAGGGTGGCCTATTCTACTCTGCCGGCGACCACACGGCCAAAGCCCACGGCTGCGTGTTATTTCGATGCCCAATCCCTCTCTAGCCATTTCACTGCTGGGACCAACGGAGTACCGCTAGAGTATTACCTCCCCGTACTCTTGAAGTTATAAGATAAGAAACATTTTTTTGACAACAACACATTATACATAGAACAAAACAGAGAAAACAAGGTACAGAGACAAACAGTTGCGGCCAACAAGGCTCAGACTCAGCATATGCTGCAACTGCCGCAAACAACAGCTGCAGCGCTGGTTTTCAGGCTGGACCTTGGCCTTTGCATAGAAAAAAAAAACTAAAGATTGACATGCAATAAAAACAAGAAAAAAGAAAATGAAAAATTACATATACAAAACAAAGATATAATAACACTCTATGTTATTATATCTATGTTATGAAAATGTTGGGCCCAACGAGTACGCGATGATTCCATTGATTGAAAATTGATTCACGCCAAAAGCGGCCACTTTTAGCGTGAATCAATTTTTCGCGTACAAAAACGGACCCAACATTTGAATATGGTTATTTTATAATAAATTATTTATAGTGTATGCCGAGAGGTTGTAACTCCGTAATTGCTTAAAATAGATCGGGTTTAGTAGCTAAAAATTAAAATCGATTGGCGTCGCTAGTCTGCTCTACCCGTCACCTTTAAAGAGTGTAACGTTTCCAAGTTATCTAGTACCTCACAAGACAACTTCTAGAATAGATAGCGGTGGACATTGAGAATATTTTCACAGAAAAACTTAGGCACATAATTTTTCAGGGACTGTTTTTAATTGGATCATATCATCTAAGAAAATGAATATGGCTGAGTGACCTTGGCGTCTATGAGTACCTATACCTATGATCTTTTTGAATAAAAATGCCTCATGTTGAAAAATATACAGCAAACAAGCATTTTCCTAACCTTTGGGTAGATTTCAGACAGTCATTCAATTCAAAAGTTCTGAAATTGACTTTTCTATTGAATCCGACTTAGTACCCATCTCCGAGGATTGTTTTTATATTTCTCTCTGTCTTCTATTTAATCATGGGGCTCTTACAATTCGAGACCT
Source organism: Marasmia exigua (assembly GCA_019059595.1). Classification (NCBI taxonomy): domain Eukaryota; kingdom Metazoa; phylum Arthropoda; class Insecta; order Lepidoptera; family Crambidae; genus Marasmia; species Marasmia exigua. The sequence goes on from CM032473.1 coordinate 14,856,170, forward strand.
GGGCCACGCCTGTCTAAAAACTTACGACAGACAGGAATTATAGTGCCGATATCGTAACCAAATTTATGAATTAATCTCTACATATAACAGCCAAGTATCATAAATGGATGTATCTAGGTAGATACATCCATTTATGATATTCCGTATCTTGAATTACCTAATTCAAGATACGGAATCGACTACCCCAATCATCATAATGTGATGTTAAGTGAAGAAACTAGGCCGTTGATTGAACCGCTAATGAAGCTAGTTGGCTGCGACATATGCATTAAATACGGAAAGCGTTACAATCTGCTTTATTCAAAGGAAACGAATCGCTCTTTACATTTGCTTTCAATATGAATAACTATTCAACCAGCACTTCTATAACCCATCTATTTGTTCGTACAAACGGAAACATTCCATCTAATATGCATTATTTGTCTGAAGAATGTCGCATGCCTGTTATTTGTTATGCTAAACCGGGTTGGGACATTAAAAGTCGCGACTTAATGGCTTGAAACGCCCGAGCGGTCTGTACAAATTGCACTGGTATAATAAAGGTACAATTGTTTATAATGAATTAATACATGGAACCACTGCAGCCGCTAATTATGTAGATTTTATGACTATGAGTAGTTGCTAATCCTCATCAGGTGGGTAAGGACATTCGTAAGAATGTTACGAGGTTATTTGGTACTGCGTGACGGCGGATCTTTTAGAAACTTCGGGGTACTAACTAATAACTTAAGAACCTGTTAATAGGTAAGGCATATTATTGCATGAAAGAGTACTTTGATGATAAATTTTAGATTAAATTGATAATACAATAAAAATAATGACTTAATAATTTTATAAGTGACATATAAGGAGGCTTTAGTTTGTAAGTAAACATACGAATGAAATATGTGATTCTGTAATGATAATTGCATTTTTATAAATTATTATATTATCACTAATACCTTGAAAAGGTGAATTTATGACCTAGCATTACCAACTGCTGAAAAATGTATTTAACATGTACCTCGGTTGTAAATTGAGTGAATAAATGAATATGAATATGAATAAAAATTTGAAAGCATAATGTAGGGCGTTCTCAGTCACTGAAGCCATGGTGAAATGGCGAACATTGGTGGAAAAGTAGGATAGGACTAATAATATCATTTAATCATTAGAGCGACGCATGCATAAACACTGCATGGGAACTCATAGGTTCTAATCCGAGCAAACGTCTCTCGATTTTTCCTAAGTGTGCATATTTACGCCACTAGCCCGAAAGGAATCTTTGAGAGGAAACCGGTAAGTCTCGGATAGTTTCTAAACATTTGTAATTAGTAAGGATTTAAGACGGGATGCCAGCCATGATACAATTGATCCATAGGATCAAATTCACAGACTCGACAAATGCTTGTGTTTGTTCATCGCCTGGCAGATATAATATTATAATGTAATGTAATAATTTGAATTGTCTCTACCAATTTGAAAAAAGAAATTAAAAATTATTAATGATTGTAGTTACATTTAATGGTCAAAATACCAGAAATATTTGTTTATAATAAATGTAAATATTCATTAGGCCGTGTGGTCCCCGGCAGAGTAGAATAGGCCACCCTCACTCTTACCGAGGTGTCGTAAAAGGCGACTAAGGTAAAGCTGCTGGCATGATCATCAGCACCCAGAGAAGGAAAACTCTGCATTTATATCAAAACCCTCGCCAACCCGTCTGCCAAGCGTGGTGAGTATGGCAATTACCCCTCATGTGATTGAGAGAGGCCCGTGCCCCAGCAGTGGGGACTTAAATGGGCTGACGATGATGACGATGAAATATTCATGATAACTTGGTTCGTTGATACTCGAGACGCAATTGTTTTAGAACTGTCGGTGTATATTTTATAATAACGATCAATTCAGGGCAGTGCTCTAGGTATCTATAAAAATTGCACGACTGTGTGATATTAAAGGTACACAAATATTGAGAAAATGCACTTGCCTACTAAACTTAGACCAAATAATAGTGCTTTGGTAAGTAACTGAGACCTAGAATCACATCTCAACAATGAACCGTTCATTACTTTGTCCGACATCAGAATTATTAGAGGCAATCACTAGGATGAACTCGGTAATAAATTCATAGCCAGATTGCTGGCACCAGCCAAAGGAAAGGCGATATCCTGAGCCAGCCTCAGCGATGGTGTTACTTTCAACGGGCACAGTAAATAATAGCCAGTACCTAACGCAGTGTGGAATTTCAATTTAATTTCAATCGCAAAATATCCTTCCTGCTTATTTTTGTAAAAAATAAACGGAAATGGTTGATCGTTATAGGTGGTATTTGTATACCAACCAAACTAGCGACTCTGAAAATTTTCGAGAATTTCTTTGTGTGTTTTAGAATGAGTTCCCATGATATACATTCATAATCGTGCTTAACCGTCTTAGAAACTTCTTGTGGACATTTTTTTTTTTACATTATAGTGGACAAACGAGCAGACGGCACACCTGATGGAAAGTGATCACCGCCGCCCATGGACATCTGGAACACCTGAGGTATCACATATGCGTTGCCGGCTTTTAAGAAAGAAGTACACCCTTTTCTTGTAGGTCACCAATTATACTGTTGAAAACAATGTTTCCCAAGGAGCTTAGAGTAATTCTTGTTTTCGAGAGTATGTGGATTTTTGAAAACAAACATTTTCCCTAGAAAACTTTCTAAGGCGGTCAAAAAAGCACCAGTATATTAATATTGCAAAAACATTTTTTATTTAGATTCTGAAGGTGGGAGGAGTGAAGTTTTTCGCTGATTTGGTAGCGACACAACTGATTAGAAGACTCAAGAACTAAATGAATAATGCACCAAGGTCAACAGAGAGTTTCTGCAGGACCTACTGTACTTGTTATTCAAAGCTGCGTCCAAATCCGTCGTTTCAGAACCCGGGGTAGATCTTACCGTGGGAGAGCCACGCTTCGCCATGAATGCCCGCTCGACCGGAGTGATACCACAGCCTCACAGAAAACCGGCGTGAAGCAGCACTATGCTGTGTTTCGCTGCGTGACGAGGGTACCGAAGACTCAATCCGGGGGAAAGGGGGGTTTAACGGTTGGCAACGCACTTGTGACTTCAATGATGTCGCGAGTGTCCATGAGCGACGGCAATAGCTTGCCATCAGGTGATCCGTCTGCTCGTCTGCCACCTGTCACATAAAAAAAGAATTGGTCCATGGTTCAGGATTTGGTCTCTCGTGCTATTCCCGGTTACGTCCGAAGCTATGGCTTTGGACTCCGGGGTACACTTGAACCATGTTTAAGGATTTGAGAAGTTTGGTTATTACAATGAAGCGAATGTCGTCTGACCTGACAAACTAAACAAACTGAATCATGATACACTATTCAGAAACTATCCGAAAAGTGAAGGTTCCTTAGCGATGTTTTCCCTCATCATCAGCAACCCACACTCGTCCACTGCTGGCCATAGGTCTCCCCTAATGCACGCCACTGCTCCCGATTTTCGGCCACTCTCATCCAGCCCACACCAGCCAGCCTTCGAATGTCATCATCCCATCTTGTCGCAGGGCGTCCAACACTACGTTTTACCTCACTGTTAAGCTAATGGTAGAAATATGTTATTTAAAAAATCCAGAGGTGGAAACTTACGACCCCCTATGGAAGGCGCGTTCTTATCCACTGAGGTACCATCGTTCAGGTCTAGGTGCCATGGTCCAGATTTGGTAACTCCACTAATGACTGGTATCCTCACTGCAAGCGTTGCACCACAATCAAGCAGTGAACAAACAGTCTGACAGCGCGTTTAGGCCTTAATTGCCACAATTGGTCCGTAGGTGCGAATTGAGTCGCGTCGCGCCGCGGGCGGTAATGGCTGAGGCTGCGCCTGCGCCGTGTGGGCTACAGCTATCCGGTTTGCAACTAGACTGGGAGCTAGTGTTTGATGTAAACGCCCCTTTATTGATGGAATGGGTTGATTTAACAAAATTGACTGTCACAACAAATGTACATTCGGGGAATTTGCCGAATAACCACTTTCAAACGAAAATGGCTAGCACGCACGACACAAAAATGGCGGCATATCAAACAAAAAACTACGCAAGCTGCATCGGTTTTTGCGCTTCAAGTGCTTTTGCGGCAGATTTCGCGACCGTACTTACCTAGCTAAGAACGGCGGTAGCTTTTGTTCGAAAAGGAGGTCTCGCCTAAAAATTATCATCAGATTTAACAACTTGTAATTCCATTTCAATCTGTATTATTATGTTATAGTGTAGCTGGTCTCTGAGAGTTCAAAACGACATTTTAGAGATCTTTGATTTTTTCATGTCATCATAAAATACTCATCAATTTGAACAACTGATATACGTGAGTACAATAAACTACCGATATTTTTAACAAATCTCTTATACAGCGAGTCATAAGCGACTAAACCCGCATTATAGGTATCATGCGCCCGCGCGGACTGACCGACTAATTTACTATCTGTAGTTATAGGGTTGCGGGTTTCCCTATTTAAATATTTTAAAAAGTCAGCTTCAAGTTTGGGTAAACGTTCGAGTCATCTGCAACAGTACGGTCGGGGAATCTGGCGCTTAACCACTTTCCAACGAAAATCGCTTGGCAAAATCAAAATGCAAGTGATTTTTGCTCTTAGGTGGTTAAGCGCCAGATACCTCAATCGTACAAACACACACATCAACGAAATCAAACAATCCTACAAACTGAGTTCAATGTCCTAGAAAAAAGATAAAAATGTAGAATGGCAGACTGTTTGTAAGAATATATTGTTATAAATTTTTGTTGATGACTTTATTTCAGACCAAAAATTTTATAAAAAAATATTTTTGTAACATACTTTGATGACCTCATTAGCGTGTGGCTGAGGTGCGTAGACGTTAGCTTCAGACGGTCCTGGATTCAATGCCTGGTATATGTAGGTAGTTTATTAAACCTACCTCCTCGACTTCCACCTTCAGAAGAAAATCTGGCTGAAAATCAGCGCTGTCTTCGAACGTCTCATTCTGTGGCATCACAAGCTGATCCACCTACTTTTGTTTATATTATGTACTTACTTTACCTACTGTTATGTTTCTTATAAGTATCATGTCTTAGGGCCGATGTTTTGATCCGTAGTTAAACTGAACTAATGGTTTAAAAAAGTAGTCAAAATGTGTTTTCGAACAATAGTTAGCTTCATCATCAGCAACCCACACTCGGCCACCGCTGGACATAGGTCTCCCCCAATGCACGCCACCGCTCCCGATTTTCGGCCACTCTCATCCAGCCCACACCAGCCAGCCTTCGAATGTCATCCTTCCATCTTGTCGCAGGGCGTCCTACACTACGCTTACCGAGTCGCGGTCTCCACTCAAGGACTTTACGGCTCCAACGGCTGTCAGTTCTGCGACTAATATGACCAGCCCACTGCCACTTCAGTTTGCTGATTCGGTTGGCTATGTCGGTGACTCTGGTTCTCTGTCAGATTACATCATAGTTACGAGTAGCTTAGCTGTGTCTTTTTTTATAAATTGTATAAGCCGGTGATTCCCTCACTACCTCAAAGATTCCTACAGAATACCAGCGTCATGGCCATCCGCCGTGACAAAGCAGCTGAGTGGCAACCATTTTGGTAACACGTCACGGCAAAGTGTCTCTTTGTTTTATATTTTCTTTTCTTGTACTATGTTTGTGATGTGTTTACAAAATAAAATTTTATTCTTATTCTTATTCTTCTAACCAATAGTTCTATTACAAGGAATTACGTCACTTTGACGCTGTCACTTTGACTATTGGTTAGACAGTTAACAATAGTTAATTTAACCAAAGGGTAACTACGGATCAAAAAGTCAGCCATTAATAAGCAAAAACTTATTCGTATTTGTATTTATGCCATCCATGAAGACCAGAGTTCTTTTGGTCGAATATAAATAGGGAAACTCTTCGTGAATTATATAAGCACGAATTTTACTATAGATGAAGATCTCTTTATTGGTTACAGTACACAAATTTAAACACAATGATAAAACTAACAAATAGGACAAATTCTGTAGCCAACCACCTCCGCATTTGCGGCTGTGCCAGTAGACAGACTGAGCCTTAGGTGATATATATAATTATACGACTTAATATAATTATTCGACATTGGTAGTGACCCTGCCTCTTACGCCAAAGGTCGTGGGTTCGATCCCCACCCTGGACAAACATTCGTGCGTTGAACACTTGTGTTCGTTCGGTGTCTGGGTGTGATATGTATTTAAGTATATATTTGTGTTCCTCTGCTGTCTGATATCTGTAACACAAGTGCTTAAGCTACTTAGTACGGAATCAGGTCAACGTATTAGATGTTGTGAGAATTACGAATGCTACACTACTTGCATAGACAACATCGGCGCCTATGGTATTGGTCACCGGGGTAACCAGAGTTGTTTTTGTCACGTTTTTTACTGGACACATAAATATACGTCTAAACTAACGTTGCGTTTTCCTTTATGAATTCCAAGCTATAATATCTTATTTTACTAAGTAACACCAAATGTCTGTATTTTGTGCAATAAAGTATCCACATCTGTTGGCAGCCCTAATCCATCTCGAGCAGTGCGGGCGCATAAACCGCGATGGCTGATAAACGTATAAACACCGTGACTCATCCCATCGAGCGCGTATTCATGTTGATGTGCTAGTACTAGCCTGAGAATGGTTCCATTGTAATATTTGTCATTTTATAATCAACTAGTGACACGCCTTCACTTCGTTTCGGGACTTAGTTTGGCTATTTAATTTAATTTGTGATATACTTCAAACGTGGGAGAGCCACACTTCGGCATGAATGGGCCGGCTTGACCGGGGTGACCACGGCCCTCACAGAAAACCGGCGTAAAACAGCACTGTGCTGTGTTTCGCTGCGTGAGTGAGAGTTACGGAGGCCCAATCCAGGGAAAGTTTAAAGGTTGGCAGCGCACTTGTGCCTCCACTAGTGTCGCGGATGTCCATAGTCGTCGGCAATAGCTTATCATCAGGTGATCCGTCTCCTCGTCTGCCACCTATTACATAATAAAAAAGAATAAACAGGTGGCGTAGCGTGGGTGTCGATCGGTGGATGTCTATTTTGCCGCCATCTTTTCTTTCTTACCACCCAGGATGAAGTTTAGATTTAGCCGCCCCTTAAACCAAAAAGTGCCGATCCGGTAAAGATGGAAGCCCTCGCCGCTCTCTGTTGTCCAGTGCTGGAATCTGGGGGGATAACATGTAAGACCTTCTCACACTCCCCAAAAAGTATCCCACAAATGACCAGAGGCATGTGGCTAACACGTCTTTATTATTATCTAGAAGCTATATTAGTTCCATCTCTTGCTAATAGATGGTGCTGAGGTCGATTTCATCGCGCTCGTATTTAGTTTTTTAACCCCTTTCCCCCCTCCCTGACAGACTAGCGCCAAGTAGGCCGCCGGCAGGCCCCTTTTTTAGAGGTCGAAGACCGCCCTAACAGCGCAGTGTCGGGAGGCCTCCTCTCCCAGAGGAGCGAAAACACCGCGCCAAGATGGCGCGAGATGCAGTCCGAGTAAAGGGCTTACCCCGAAACTCGAACCGCACCAAGTGCGAAGATTACAATAGTAGTAGTTTTTTAACGTTTGTATTGCTCATGATAGAAGACGTCGTGTTCGGCGACAGTGGAGCAACGCCGCGTCAGACGTCACGTAGCCGCCGCCTGCAATGAAATTTGGCAGATTGCGCGCTTATCGGCGCACGCGAAGATTTACTGACTCTAATCTCCGCTTCCGAACTCAACCCGTTAGCACGGAACAGGCGAAATAGGTTGCACTAGATGCCCTGCGGTTGCCATACCAAAAGTTTAAGAATATTTTTTTTATTTCATTTATTTGCAGTAAGCATAGGTACATTTTATAGTACTTATCTTAATGTGACGGGTAGGGCGCACTAGCGACACCAATCGATTTTAATTATAAGCTACGAAACCGGACCCATTTTAAGCAATTTCGGGGTTGACAACCTCTCAGGCAAACTACTTTACTACTATTTATTAAATAACTGTGCACAAATGTTGGGTCCGATTTTGTACGAGAGGTTGTACCCTACCCGGCTAGTGTACCCTACCCGTAACCTTAAGGTGACGGGTAGGGCATACTAGCGACGCCAATCGATTTTAATTTTTCGATACTAAACCCGATCTATTTTAAACAGTTTCGGGGTTACAACCTCTCAGCTAAACACTTATACTATTTATTAAATAACCATGCACAAATGTTGGGTTCGTTTTTGTACAAGAGGTTGTATTTCCGAAATTGTTTAAATTAGATCCGGTTTAGTAGCTTAAAATGAATATCGATTTGCGTTGCTAGTGTGCCCTACCCGTCACCTTAAGTATTGCTCATACGTGTTTAATCGATCTATCGATATACAAATATAATAGTGTCGTCATGCATAAATAAGAAATTATAATAATACATTTGAAAGCAAAACCGAGACAATAATTAATTTAATTTAGTAAAAAAAATATAATAGTCAAAACTTTGATTCAGATGTCAGTGAAGTCAAGTGCCAGTAACAATAAAATTGGGAATGTCAATTATTATGAAATATATTAAATTGTCAATTGAAATTAAATTAAAATAAATAATAACAACAGACACAAATCAAACACTTAAAATTAAATCACTATGTAAACTGATGATGCAACCATTTCGATAAAATTATATAAATTGTTGTAAGTCAAATATAGCCTTTTTAGGATTTTATTCACACAGGGAAAATGCTTAACGCATCGTCCCATATGCTTTACATGATAATTATGATGTCACATTCTAATTGTGGCGTTGGGGCAGAAAGGTCCTCGAGTGGAGGCCACGTACAGGAAGTCGCAGCCGCGGCAGGCCCGACGATCCGACAAGGTGGACCGACGATCTGGTGAAGATCGCGGGAATCCATTGGATGCGGGCCGATCTGTGTGGAGAACATTGGGGGAGGCCCATGTCCAGTTGCGGGCGTCTATTGGCTGAAATGATGATGATGATGATTCTAATTGTGGAAGTTGGTTTTTAAATGGTTAAAGTAGGTTTTGAGGTACCTTTCTCATAATCTACTTCAACCGTATCTGTATACATTCATACTGACTGACTGACCGGATGGCGCAATTGGTAGTGACCCTGCCTCTTACGCCAAAGGTCGTGGGTTCGATCCCCACCCTGGACAAACATTCGTGCGATAAACACTTGTGTTTGTTCAGTGTCTGGGTGTAATATATGTATTTATGTATATATTTGTGTTCCTCTGTTGTCTGATATCTGTAACACAAGTGCTTAAGCTACTTAGTACGGAATCAGGTCAACGTATGAGATGTTGTGAGAATTATTGTTATTATTATTATACTTGTGGGTTTAGTACTTTATTTGTCTCAAAAAGAATTTTACATTCACTTAGCATGAGATTAATTAATAACAACTATTATCTACATTAATTAGAGCTACTCGTACAGTTTAATTTTATCACTTCGCTCTAACAAAACAATAGTGTTGCAACATAAAGACACACACAAAGAATATACCTATGATCATAGATTCCGGAGTATGAAGCGTACTTAAGTTTGATTCAGGCTATTTGACCGATTTCCAAAAACTTATTGTATCACTGTAATACTCAAATACTCAAATTGTAATAATTAATATATAAGTTCTGTGTGTACCGCACCATTGTCCTTTCTGCATGATCCAGAAGTTGACAGGTAGAGAATGCCTCTGGGCATTAAATTTGCCTTAAATTCATTAAGACGGGATTTAACGCGTACTTTATTATGAGCCGTGTGGTCCCCGGCAGAGTAGAATAGGCCACCCTCACTCTTACCGAGGTGTCGTAAAAGGCGACTAAGGTAAAGTTGCTGCAGAAAAGGAAAACTCTGCATTTATACCAAAACCCTCGCCAACCCGTCTGCCAAGCGTAGTGAGTATGGCAATTACCCCTCATGTGATTGAGGGAGGCCCGTGCCCCAGCAGTGGGGACTTAAATGGGCTGACGATGATGACGATGATTATTATGTGCGACAAACAACATTGTGAACTCACATATTTTGCTCGACGTTTCGCGTAAAATCCTGTCTTAGTAGTTATAATGCAAAGCGAAAATAAGTTCGCCTATGGTTTCTTTTGGTGCAATAAAGTTTTAAGGTGACGGGTAGGGCACACTAGCGACGCCAATCAATTTTAATCTTAAGCTACTAAACTGGATCTATTTTAAACAATTTCGGGGTAACAACCTCTCGGCAAACACTTATACTATTTATTAAATAACCATACACAAATGTTGGGTCCGTTTTTGTATGCGAAAAATTGATTCACGCGAAAAGCGGCCACTTTTGTCCGAAATTCGAGTGCAAAAGCTGACCAAACAGTTAACTATAAGTATTAAATAAATAGTATAGGTGTTTGCCGAGAGGTTTAACCCCGAAATTATTTAAAATAGATCCGGTTTAGTAGCTAAAAATTAAAATCGATTGGTGTCTCTTGTGTGCCCTACCTTGTCACCTATCCCCACTTGAAAAATCACGTCAGAGTCGCTCGGTTTTGCCTTGAAAGACGGTCAAAGAGATACACACACTTTTACATTTATGATAATATTAGTATTCTAGGTAACTATGATTGAAAAACCGTTCTTTTAATGTACTGTGAGCAAACCACTTACAGTGGCGAACAGGTCAAGATATACAAATCTGTCAAATTTCCTCATTCGATTTCGAACTCAAAGTGTAACAATATAAGGTTTATAATCGAATGAAGAAATTTGACAGTTTTGTATAGCTTGATGTGTCCGCCACTGTAATTAATCCAAAATGGGTATCACATGATAAATTGATATACCTTGCCTGGGAAAAATGTTGGTTGCGGTCGATTTATCCATTCGTTCAGGAACAGTGCGTGGGCAATATAAATATTGGTCTGAGGATTGTCTCAACAAATTGTTATTGCACTATTATTAACGTCAATTGGCAGGAGGAAATTCCCGTAGTCACAACAACATGATGTGTAATGGATGAGGATTTCCTAAACCCTTACGGAATGTTTTACGTTACTTCAAACAATCAAACCGCTTGTGTCCGTTCTCTATTTGCGTTGAAAAAACACATATTTATTATATTTTTATGCATTAATTAATAACATTTTAAATCGTATCTGCCTGGAAGAGAGGAGTTTTTTATTTCTCAATTATTTATTGCTTCCATTAGTGTACATAACAGAAGGTGAAAGTATTTATAACAAAGCATTCACTATAGACCCTGTTGGCACTGCAATATGAGAAGGAACAACATTTATTCTAAAATTATTATAATTTAACCTGGCTACTATGATATTATGATGATTGTGATATACGTTTTTTTTTTATCAGAATAACCAGACATTTGGCCACAATCTCACCTGATGGTAAGTGATGATGTGGCCTAGGATGGATCATGCCTGTCTAATAACAGCCTATTCACTCTTTTCTTGAATAAGTTCAGATCATAGCGTTCTGGGTACACATCTTCCGGCAGAGAGTTCCATTCCTTAGCTGTACGCAACATGAATGTATCTTTGAACCGTTTGGTACGTGTAGCCGGTATTTCTACCACATAAGGGTGGTAACCCCTTCTCCGTCTTGTGTCCAGATGATGAAAGGGGGCCGGTGGAATCTAGATCATGTAATTCCTTCGCACACTCTCCGAAATGCAACCTGTAAAAGACCGAAAGACACGCTACCTTACGCCTATGTTCAAGGATTAACAACTTGCGGTCGAACTCGCGGTGCGGTTTTAATTAAAATTATATGTAAGTATTTAAATATGAGCAGTACCTATGAGTTTTAATCTTATTCCCATTTAATATGTAGAGGTGAGAAAATATGTATTTTAAGTTTAATAGATGTATAATGTAATAAGAGAATGAAGCAAAATGAGAGCAGTGAGTTTATAAAAACCGAGAATAGTTTGTTACATACTAAGTATGTCGACCCGTATGGAACAGTGGTAGTGAACGCTGCCTTTGGTCCAAGGGTTGCGGGTTCGATCCCCGCACAGTACAAACATTTGTGTGCATGAACATGTCTGTTTGTATTGGTCTGGGTGTTTTCTATGTACACTTTACGTATGTATTTACAAAAGAAAAGTATTATATGTATATATTTGTAATCCCACTGTTGGTTCTGATATCCATAACACAGGTGCTTAAGCTACCTATCTCGGAGTCAGATCAATGTATGTGATGTTGAGAAAATAAAAATATTATCTTGTTTGTTGCCCCTGTTTTGTTTTGTGAAATACTAGGTATTCTTCAACTCATAATTACCTTGCTTTATTTTATAACTCTTTATGGGTTTACATTTACCTAATTTTTATGGCAGACGAGCAGAGGGGTCATTTGATGGTTAGCGATTCCTGCCCATGAGCATTGTATACCTACCCGCAACATTAGTAGAGTTTCAAGTGCGCTGCCAACCTTTAAACTCCTCCCGCATTGGACCTTCAGTATCCTCACTCTACATATGCGTGACTAGGAAATTAACTCAGTATCATGTTTTTTATTGTACTTACCTATAATGTGCCACCTAAACTTCAACCTTACGATGGCTGACTCATATCGATGACTGACAAAAAATTGATCCATATCTCGATGCGATTACATAATCGGCGTTTGATCGATCGCGACAGAGCTGTCGGTCAGGCGGGCGCGGCGCGTTGGGACCGTTCTCAGAATTTTTTGCGATCATAGTGAACTCATAGGTACTAGGGTTACCGATAGATACTCGACTATCGATAGTCTATCCATTGTTAGGAACCAGGCAAGCTATCGATATTATCTATAGTATCGTTGCTCGATACTATATAGTGTTGTATAGACTATAGGTAATTACAACAGTATTGCTTACAAAATGGAGTGCTAAGGTTTTTAAAGGGTCGGCCACGCGTAATCAAGGTCTCTGGAGTTACAGGCGTCCATAAGCTGCGGCAATGAGTTATTTACTTAGTAATAATAATTCAATGGGCTGCGGTAGTCGTTTACCATCAGGTACCGCATGATTGTGTGCCTCAATATGATAAGCATCATTGTATTGTATGGTATTCTCAACTTTCGTTTATATTTTGTCCACAGGTACGAATATTACGAATTAGTACGAATACGCAAATTCGCCAACCTGGGTCGCTATACCGCAGTGTACCAAGCAGAAGTCTTCGCAATAATTGGCTGTGTCCAAGAGAGTCTGCAAATGAATCTCCAGAATAAGAAGATATTCATCTTCATTGATTATGAAGAGCTCAAGGCGTTAACATCCTGTGAACTTGACTCCAAACTCACTAGTGAGTGTGTCCTGCTCCTAAACCAGCTTGGCAATGCCAACTTCGTAAATCTGATTTGGGTACCGGGACACTGCAATATTAGAGGCAACGAAGTCGCTGACGTGCTAGCAAAGGCCGGGGCAGAGAGCCCACTACTCGGACCGGAACCAATAAGTGGCGTTCCAGCCTGCATGGTAAGGTTCGAGTTAAAAAAATTGGGAGCATAAGCAAAGCACTGAATATTTGAATAGACTACCTCGACTAGAACAGTCTAAGGCGTTGATACAGGCATTCGATCAGAGACGAGCTGTAGAAATAATAAAACTGAGTAGAGGACATGTTAGGGCACTCGCTCGGACCCTCGCGGGGCACTGCAAATTAAACAAGCACCTGCACAACATGGGCCTTTCAGATACCAAAAACTGCAGGTTCTGTCGCGAGGACGAGGAAACGATTACCCACGTCCTCGGCGAGTGCATAGCGCTGCACCGCTGCAGAAGCCGGCACCTAGGAGCACACATGATCTCAACAGACGAGATCAAAAGCTCCCCCATCAGCTCCATTCTCGGGTTTATCCTGGAACTGGAGCTACATGAGGTGCTGTAAAAGGTTACGGGGCTGCCACAATAGATCATCTACAGGTCGCAGTGGCTATGAGACGCAGGGCTCACCCCATTTCTAACAAATAATAATAATAAGTTACTCTATAGACCAGAAGGAGTGAAAATCTAGGCTGGATGGCTGGCAGGAGCTGGATGCGAGTGGCCAAAGATCGATCGGAGTGGAGAACATTTTGAGAGGCCTGTGTCCAACAGTGGACTGCAACAGCCCTATCTTTATGTTCTTATATTTATCAACGAATTAGTAGGTTTTCGACAAGCGGTGCTCCGGTGGTATTTTTTTATATGTGATAGGTGGCCGACGAGCAGACGGATCATCTGTTGGTAAGCGATTGCCGCCGCCCATGGACACCAGTGGAGTTACAAGTGCGCTGCCAACCTGTAAACCACTCTTTCCCCCTGATTGGGCCTCCGGTACCCTCACTCACGCAGCGCAACACAGCTCAGTACTGCTTCACGCCGATTTTCTGTGAGACCGTGGTATAGCGTGGCTCCCACTCCCTCGGTAAATAATATAAATGATATTTTCCTGTAGTAATTGCACGTAGGTAGTATAAAATTTAGCCTATTTTACACAATACAATGGTAGAATCGCATTATGTTTATTTGCTTTTTTTAGTATATTTTATGTATCAACATATATATATATATATATATATATATTAACATGTAAATTATTACATAAGTACTTATAAATAGTTTTAAATCATTCAAATGTATGAGGATTTGTAAGTCATGTGTACAAGCCTATGCAAATAAATAATTATTTGATTTTGATTTTGGTGCACCGGCCACAACAGGTTGCAGTAGATTAAGGTGACCTTTTTCGCAACTAGCAAAAGAGCAATTGGAAAAGAGTTTCCAGACGACCTTTAAGTCGAGGAGATAGGTAACGTTGTAATAAATATATTGTTTTAAACTTTCATGGTCACTAAAATTAGAATAGTTATTTACGAGATTTCGACCATGTACCTTATTTTTGAGGTTCCGATATTTCGGCCCTTTTTTCTGCTTTGTCTTTTTTTTTTGTTTGCACAACAGTGCACACACATGATGAGTGAGACAAAACATTGTCTGCCAGTAACATCTTACCCGCAAAAATTTCAGTTACTCCGTGACCATGGCGCTTGCAACAGTGCCGAAATATCGGAAACTCAAAAATAAGGTGCATGGTAGAAATCTCGTAAATAACTATTCTAACGTTGTAATAAAATTTTAATATGTACTCGTTCGTAGCAGTAAGTTTCTATAGAAAATATAATTTTCAGAACCGGTCTAGATTTTAAAAATATTCAAAAATACAAATCGTTTCCCTGTATATTATTAAATTCGTATAATTTATTATAGATGGCAAGAATCAGCCAGTGCCGGTTGCCAGTTAATAATAATTACTACAAATACAATCATTGATATCAGATTACGCATGTCACTGAGAGCGTGACACGACAGACACCTCCGAGGGAAGTGGAGGTAACATAGAGTTAGCAAACCGAGGATGAGGTATTTATTTCAATGATAAGATTTGGTTATGGATAGCCGCGCAGCTTTCAATACCAGCTGCTGATCACTTATAACCACCGTTCCATGTCATGATAAGTAAGATAAATAATATATAAATATTGAGGGTAAGGTGCCTTGCTCAATTAATCAGTTTGCATCTAACCAGCCTTTCATTAACACTTCAACATGACGCAGCCGGAATTTATTTAAAAATGGATAGCTAGAAAAATCTAAATTAATAATATAAGGTATTAAGTGCGAAGTGTAAAACCTTGATAAAAATAAAAAGTTATGTGAAATAATAAGTGAAGTGAATAATACAGTCATCAAAATGGAATCAATGTTGCAACCTCCACCGCCATTTCGATATGAACAACATCCCACTCGCCGAAAAGTACCATCTGAATGGGTGACTCCACCACAATTCACTTTACCCAGATTTTATGCCCGCACCTCCTCATTATGGATTCTATCAATGGCAACCATCTGGTTAAGTTAGCCATCTTATTGGACGCCTAGACGTTCGTTAAACGCTGCCATCCAATAAGATGCCTAGGTCGATAGTAGTTAGAACTAATATTACTCATCGTTTAACAGCTTGGCCTATTGAAAGTGAGGGCATTCGAAATGACTGATCAAAACTCAGCCAAGTGATTCAAATTGCAGCGCTAGTGATCATCGAAACAAAGATGGCGTCAGCAGCGAAAACAGCTGTGATAATAAGGAAAATGTAAGTGTAATTGTCAAAATAGTCTATAACCATGGAAGTGCCAAAAATAGTACGTCGTCTGCCAGTTTTTACAAAAATTTTGAGTCGAATGATTTTAGTTCAAAAATCTATCGGCCTAGGCATCTAATTGGATGAAGGTGGCGATAAACTTTCAGTCATCTGGTTAAACGTTGCAGCCAACGACATGGCTAGTTATTCTTCAGCATCCATACAAATGGTATGGATGCTAGTGATTGACTAACGTCCGATTGGATGGCTCATTTAACTAGATGGCTGCGACATATCTACATCCCGCAAAGGTAGGTATTTTATTTTATTCAATAGGTGGCAGACGTGCAGGATGTTAGTAAACACCAGTGGAGTAACAATAAATGTAATGCCAACATTTTAAATTCCCCTTGACTTAGGATTGAGTCTCCTCACTCACTTAGTGAAACACAGCGCAGGTTTCACGGCGGTTCTCTATGCAGTTCACAGGCTGTTAACGCCTTGAGGGCAGCTTGACTATCTGACAAAATGAATATTTTCTTATTTTGGAGATTCATTTGCAGACTCTCTTGGACACAGCCAATTATTGCGAAGACTTCTGCTTGGTACACTGTGGCGACCCAGGTTGGTCAATTTGCGTATTCCGAGGCGATCATTACAAAATCCCGCCCCGGATACGCCTTGCTTACTGGAACCATCCGTATACCAAATGATGTCATTCTGCTTGACATTTCCGGGAGTTCCAACCTCCCAGTGTTGTCTACTACACGCAGCATACACAGACAGAGTATTTTTTTATATGATAGGTGGCAGACGAGCTGACAGATCGCCTGATGGCAAACGATTACCGCCGCCCATAGACCCCCGTGACACCAGTGGAGTCACAAGTGGGCTTCCGGTACCCTCACTCACGCGGCGAAACACAGCACAGTGCTGATTCAGGTTGTCTGTGAGGCCATGGTATCACTCCGGTCGAGCCGGCCCATTCGTGCCGAAGCGTGGCTCTCCCACGATTATATTAAAACCTTATCCACTCCTTTTCATTCCTCGTTCACCGATCGATTTTGGTAAATGACATCATCGTATTTTGTTTTTCTATAAAATGACGGCACAACACGTGTCGCCAATTTAAAAGAGAGCAAACTAATTTAATAATATTCAAACCGGTTAAGTAATACTACGTTTGTCAATGACCAAAACATATTTATTGATATGACATCATGAATGGAACTTTCAAAGGATGTACAAGAAACGAATAGGCAGAGATCATTCTTGTCGATTCTGCCCGTCACCTTTTAGCCCTCACTTTAGCGTGTTATTCCCAGTCAGTCCAAAGCTGTCGCTTGGGAGCCCGGGGTACGCTTTGACCAATATCCAGGATACGGGGAGTCTCTGGCTGGCTTCTCGTTAGGAGAAACCTCCGCCGGAGGAGAGCCCGACATAACCCTCCTGCTCCCCAGCAGGAGGGTATGCATATAGGCTGATACTTTTATATAATATTTTTTAAGGTGAACTTAATTATTTATGTAGGTAGAGGGGCAAAGTAAATTGGCATATTTATATTTGCAAACGATATATTTTGGTAAGCAGACAATTGAATAAAAGAATAGATTGTCATACAGGATGTCTTCTTAAATCGAGTGTAGACTTTGTCTATGTAAACCAAGAAGGTTTAACACCCCCCCGCAAAGTCAACACCCTGTATAAAAAAAAAAATTGGACAAAAAATATACAGCAAGTACAAAAATCACAACATACCCTATATACACTACACACACACCCTATATATAAACGCACACAAAAAAAACCTATATAAAGACACCTGAACCTACTTTACACACCTATCTATTATCTACACAAAAACATGATTAGAAAAAATAACACGCGACTTAACCTAAACCTAACCCTACTGTACACTTGTTGTGCTTCAGCTTCGGCAAAGGTTTGGTGAGGATGTCGGCGATCATGTCATGTGTGGATATGTACATGAGATTGATGTTGTGGTGTGAAAGTGATTCGCGAATAAAATGGTGCCTAATGTCGATGTGTTTGGTGCGTGAGTGGAATGTGTGGTTGTGAGCGAGTTTTAATGCACTTTGATTATCAGTGTGGATGACGATGGGTTGTGCGATAGTGAAAATTTCGCTGATGAGTGACTGGAGGTATATAGCCTCCTTGCAAGCCTCAGCTAGAGCCATGTACTCGGCTTCCGTGGTGGAAAGCGCAACAGTACGCTGCTTGCGTGCTTCCCAAGAGATAGGAGAGCCACTCACCAGGAAAACGAACCCTGTGAATGATCTACGGTCCACAAGATTGTTTCCATAGTCCGCATCGACGTACCCCACTGCACGGAACTGGGCTGTCTGATGGTAATGCAGCCGAAGTTCTTTGGTGCCTTTCAAATAACGAAGAACTCGCTTAGCGGCCCTAAAGTGTACCCCCCCGTAATGTGCATTGAACTGAGAGAGGTATGAGACCGCATGGGCAATGTCGGGTCTGGTACAAATGGCAATGTACATTAGTGAGCCGATAAGCTCCTGGTACGGTAATGCTGCATTGTCCTCTTCCTTATCAGGAATAGTCAATTTTAGACCGGGTTCAAGAGGGGTGGTGACAGATAGTGCATCTGTCCATGCCAAATTTTTTCAAAAGATTTTCTATGTATTTTGTTTGGTCCAGGTAAACGTTCCCAGGACTCTGATTTACTCTCATGCCAAGACAGTCCTTGCATTCTCCAAGGTCTTTGACAGTGAAAGTATTTTTCAGATCATTTTTGAATTGCTTCTTCATTCTGTCATTAGTTGACACGATGAAGAAGTCATCTACAAACACAGCAACAAGGAGAAGGTCGTTACCTTCTAGTCTATAATATAGACAATGTTCCTTTGCCGATTGGTTCAGCAGGAGTTTGCGCATAGCGTCGCAAACCTTAGCGTTCCATTGACGCGGCGCTTGCTTGAGACCATACAGTGCTTTTTTAAGTAAGCACACTTTGTCCTTTGGGTTAGTGGAGAAACCTTCGGGTTGCTCCATATAAATTTCCTCTTCTAAGTCGCCATTAAGGAAGGCAGTTTCTACGTCGAGATGGTCAACCGTCAAACCATGGTAAGCAGCGAAAGCAAATAATATTCGAACTGAGGACAGTCTAGCGACTGGTGAAAAAGTTTCACCATAGTCGACTCCCGCTACTTGAGTGAAGCCTTTGGCTACTAGTCTGGCCTTGTACTTCGTGACATTGCCACTAGTGTCCTTTTTTATTTTGTACACCCATTTACATTTGGTAGTTTTTCTACCTGCGGGTCTGTCGACAAGAATCCAAGTTTCATGTTTATTGAGAGAGTCAAATTCAGCCTTCATGGCATCCAACCATTTCTCTTTCTCCGGGTGATCGAGGACTTGCCTGAAGGTCTCTGGTTCCCATTCTGAGGTCAAGTGGAGCTGCTCCTCGTACCGTTGAGGAGGGCGCCTATCCCTGGTTGGGTACCTTCTCAGAGCTTCAGGTGCTGGCTCTTCAGGAGGATCAGGATCAGTCGAACTCGAAACTTCGGGGATCGCAGGTGCATCTGAGTCTGTTAGGTGATCTAAAGTTGACGGGTCAGCCGTCACAGACGTACCTGGTTGTGGTTGATGTTCAGGCTGTGGAACTGGTTCATTGTCCGTGGGTACAAAAACTTGTTGAGGCTGTGGTGGCGATGGCAATTCACTGTCATTGGGTTGCAGGTTAGGCTGGTGCAGCCTTTTGTCTTCCAAGAAGACAACATCTCTCGATATAATTATATTCCTTGGCGATTGGGGGTCTACAAGACGATAACCTTTGCTTTCAGTGGAATAGCCTACGAATATACAAGCTTGCGTCTTGGATTCCAGTTTAGTACGTTTCTCCTTGGGTACTAAAGCGTGGGCTTCGCAACCAAATACCCTCAAATGAGAGAGGTTTACTTTTCTTCCAGTCCACACTTCTTCTGGAATTTTGTTCTTCAAGGCTTGTGTAGGCAAACGGTTCTTCAGGTAAATCGCAGTATTGACTGCTTCGCCCCAATAAGCTAGAGGTAGGTTAGAATCTTTAAGCATGGATCTGGCTTTTTCGATTATTGTTCTGTTGGCGCGTTCGGAGACGCCGTTCTGTTGTGGGTTGTACGGGACCGTGGTCTGGTGTATGATACCATTCTCTTTCAAAAAGTTAGACAGGTCCTTGTTGACATACTCACGTCCGTTATCAGAACGCAGAACTTTGATTCTTTCGCCAGTCTGATTCTCTACTAAATATTTAAATTCTACAAATTTCGAAAAAACCTCTGATTTTGATTTTAAAAGATATCCAAAAGTTTTGCGACTAAAGTCGTCTGTAAATGTTAGCAAATATAGAGCACCGCCCCACGAGTGCGTACTCATAGGTCCGCAAAGATCCGAATGAATTAATTCGAGAACCTTACTCGATTTGCTTGTTGAACTTTTGAAAGGTTTTTTAGAAAGTTTTCCTTGTAGGCACGGAATACATTTCTCCGTAAATTTCCCGCTAAAATCTATGCCTTTACATTTACTTTTTAAAAGTTGCATAGTATTTCCGTTTAGATGGCCAAGGCGTCTATGCCACAATAAAGGGGACTCTTTGGTAGGTGTGTACAAAGCATTAGATTTGTCCACATCTAGTTTGTACATGCCCTTACAATTTGAGGCTGTCGCTATGACTTCACCTGTCAG
Source organism: Marasmia exigua (assembly GCA_019059595.1). Classification (NCBI taxonomy): domain Eukaryota; kingdom Metazoa; phylum Arthropoda; class Insecta; order Lepidoptera; family Crambidae; genus Marasmia; species Marasmia exigua. Next base: position 14,877,003 of record CM032473.1, read on the forward strand.
TTGACATCCACCCGCCAAAGTTACAGTCGCGCCTTTCGATGTAAACAAAACATCGTAGCCTTTTTTGGTCAAATTACTTACCGATAAAAGATTAGTTGCTAAACCAGGAACATAAAGGACGTCACTAATTCTATGTACATTGTCGGAAATATTTATATTAACAGTACCTTTGCCCTCACTTAGAATCTGGTTCTTGTTGGCGCAAGTAACAGTTGTGATTTGGGGGGACATGGCCTCATACCAGTCTCTCCTATTGCTCATATGTGAGCTAGCACCAGAATCTATGAACCAATCCTGTGAACCTGTGGATGAAGGATGAATTAAACAAGATGAAAGTGTAAATTCCGATGTATTGTTTGAATAAACCTTAGCCGAAGCTTTCTTGTTTTTATTCCTACAGTTTGACACTAAATGACCTAACTTATTACAATATGTACAAAACTGTTTTTTCTTCTGTTTGGCCATCAGCACCGTAGGATCCTCAGGTTTGGTACTGGTAGTGCGACATGGTCGAGAGTCTTCTTTAAGAAGAGCTGCCACTACGTTTTCCGACGTAATTTTGGCATTGGAATGTTCGAGAGCCATGACGAGAGGCTTGTACTCATCCGGGAGTCCAGCTAGTATGATAATGGCTAGGAACTCATCATCAACTCCTGCTCCTATTCCTTGTAATTCTTGCTGAATTCCAAGTGAGGTATGTACATAGTTTTGCAAGTTTCCTTTATATTGATTGGAGAGCAACTTCTTCATTAGTTGCAGTCTTCTGGTTAAGACCACTGTCAGCGTATGCCTTCTGGAGGCTTTTAAAAGTATCATATGCCGTCTTTGCTCCTCGAATCACTGGGTAAATCGATTCTTCACACGTCAAGCAGATTTTGGCTCGCCGCTTAGCGTCCTTACGCTTGGCGTCGGGGTCCGTGGGGTCAATGGGTGAAGTACCACGTCCCATAGCTCCAAATCCGTTAACAGGCATTCGATGGCAAATGCCCATGTGTTGAAATTAGATCCATTTAATTTATTTATGGAAATACCTGATGTACCAGCAGTTCCGTGCCGCGTGCCGTAAGGCACCGAGGGATTATCCATAGCACTTTTTTTGGTAAACTATTTTAATGACCTATATAGCGCTCTTCAACGCGCGCTTGCCCCTAACCATTTATTTTTATGGGGGGGTAGGTAGAGGGGCAAAGTAATTGGCATATTTAATATTTTGCAAACGATATATTTTGGTAAGCAACAATTGAATAAAAGAAAGATTGTCATACATGAATGTCTTCTTAAATCGAGTGTAGCTTTGTTCTATGTCAAAACAGAAGGTTTACACCACCCCGCAAAGTCAACACACCTGTATAAAAATAAAAATTGGACAAAAAAATATACTGCAAGTACAAAAATCACAACATTACCCTATAACACTACAAAACACACCTATATATAAAAACGCCACACAAAAAAACCTATATAAAGGACACCTGAACCTACTTCTACACACCTCGCTATTATCTACACAAAAACATGATTAGACAAAAAATAACAGTGACTTAACCTAAACCTAACCCTACTGTACACTTGTTGTGCTTCAGCTTCGGCAAAGGTTTGGTGAGGATGTCGGCGATCATGTCATGTGTGGATATGTACATGAGATTGATGTTGTGGTGTGAAAGTGATTCGCGAATAAAATGGTGCCTAATGTCGATGTGTTTGGTGCGTGAGTGGAATGTGTGGTTGTGAGCGAGTTTTAATGCACTTTGATTATCAGTGTGGATGACGATGGGTTGTGCGATAGTGAAAATTTCGCTGATGAGTGACTGGAGGTATATAGCCTCCTTGCAAGCCTCAGCTAGAGCCATGTACTCGGCTTCCGTGGTGGAAAGCGCAACAGTACGCTGCTTGCGTGCTTCCCAAGAGATAGGAGAGCCACTCACCAGGAAACGAACCCTGTGAATGATCTACGGTCCACAAGATTGTTTCCATAGTCCGCATCGACGTACCCCACTGCACGGAACTGGGCTGTCTGATGGTAATGCAGCCGAAGTTCTTTGGTGCCTTTCAAATAACGAAGAAACTCGCTTAGCGGCCCTAAAGTGTACCCCCCCGTAATGTGCATTGAACTGAGAGAGGTATGAGACCGCATGGGCAATGTCGGGTCTGGTACAAATGGCAATGTACATTAGTGAGCCGATAAGCTCCTGGTACGGTAATGCTGCATTGTCCTCTTCCTTATCAGGAATAGTCAATTTTAGACCGGGTTCAAGAGGGGTGGTGACAGATAGTGCATCTGTCATGCCAAATTTTTTTCAAAAGATTTTCTATGTATTTTGTTTGGTCCAGGTAAACGTTCCCAGGACTCTGATTTACTCTCATGCCAAGACAGTCCTTGCATTCTCCAAGGTCTTTGACAGTGAAAGTATTTTTCAGATCATTTTTGAATTGCTTCTTCATTCTGTCATTAGTTGACACGATGAAGAAGTCATCTACAAACACAGCAACAAGGAGAAGGTCGTTACCTTCTAGTCTATAATATAGACAATGTTCCTTTGCCGATTGGTTCAGCAGGAGTTTGCGCATAGCGTCGCAAACCTTAGCGTTCCATTGACGCGGCGCTTGCTTGAGACCATACAGTGCTTTTTTAAGTAAGCACACTTTGTCCTTTGGGTTAGTGGAGAAACCTTCGGGTTGCTCCATATAAATTTCCTCTTCTAAGTCGCCATTAAGGAAGGCAGTTTCTACGTCGAGATGGTCAACCGTCAAACCATGGTAAGCAGCGAAAGCAAATAATATTCGAACTGAGGACAGTCTAGCGACTGGTGAAAAAGTTTCACCATAGTCGACTCCCGCTACTTGAGTGAAGCCTTTGGCTACTAGTCTGGCCTTGTACTTCGTGACATTGCCACTAGTGTCCTTTTTTATTTTGTACACCCATTTACATTTGGTAGTTTTTCTACCTGCGGGTCTGTCGACAAGAATCCAAGTTTCATGTTTATTGAGAGAGTCAAATTCAGCCTTCATGGCATCCAACCATTTCTCTTTCTCCGGGTGATCGAGGACTTGCCTGAAGGTCTCTGGTTCCCATTCTGAGGTCAAGTGGAGCTGCTCCTCGTACCGTTGAGGAGGGCGCCTATCCCTGGTTGGGTACCTTCTCAGAGCTTCAGGTGCTGGCTCTTCAGGAGGATCAGGATCAGTCGAACTCGAAACTTCGGGGATCGCAGGTGCATCTGAGTCTGTTAGGTGATCTAAAGTTGACGGGTCAGCCGTCACAGACGTACCTGGTTGTGGTTGATGTTTCAGGCTGTGGAACTGGTTCATTGTCCGTGGGTACAAAAACTTGTTGAGGCTGTGGTGGCGATGGCAATTCACTGTCATTGGGTTGCAGGTTAGGCTGGTGCAGCCTTTTGTCTTCCAAGAAGACAACATCTCTCGATATAATTATATTCCTTGGCGATTGGGGGTCTACAAGACGATAACCTTTGCTTTCAGTGGAATAGCCTACGAATATACAAGCTTGCGTCTTGGATTCCAGTTTAGTACGTTTCTCCTTGGGTACTAAAGCGTGGGCTTCGCAACCAAATACCCTCAAATGAGAGAGGTTTACTTTTCTTCCAGTCCACACTTCTTCTGGAATTTTGTTCTTCAAGGCTTGTGTAGGCAAACGGTTCTTCAGGTAAATCGCAGTATTGACTGCTTCGCCCCAATAAGCTAGAGGTAGGTTAGAATCTTTAAGCATGGATCTGGCTTTTTCGATTATTGTTCTGTTGGCGCGTTCGGAGACGCCGTTCTGTTGTGGGTTGTACGGGACCGTGGTCTGGTGTATGATACCATTCTCTTTCAAAAAGTTAGACAGGTCCTTGTTGACATACTCACGTCCGTTATCAGAACGCAGAACTTTGATTCTTTCGCCAGTCTGATTCTCTACTAAATATTTAAATTCTACAAATTTCGAAAAAACCTCTGATTTTGATTTTAAAAGATATCCAAAAGTTTTGCGACTAAAGTCGTCTGTAAATGTTAGCAAATATAGAGCACCGCCCCACGAGTGCGTACTCATAGGTCCGCAAAGATCCGAATGAATTAATTCGAGAACCTTACTCGATTTGCTTGTTGAACTTTTGAAGGTTTTTTTAGAAAGTTTTCCTTGTAGGCACGGAATACATTTCTCCGTAAATTTCCCGCTAAAATCTATGCCTTTACATTTACTTTTTAAAAGTTGCATAGTATTTCCGTTTAGATGGCCAAGGCGTCTATGCCACAATAAAGGGGACTCTTTGGTAGGTGTGTACAAAGCATTAGATTTGTCCACATCTAGTTTGTACATGCCCTTACAATTTGAGGCTGTCGCTATGACTTCACCTGTCAGTTGACATCCACCCGCCAAAGTTACAGTCGCGCCTTTCGATGTAAACAAAACATCGTAGCCTTTTTTGGTCAAATTACTTACCGATAAAAGATTAGTTGCTAAACCAGGAACATAAAGGACGTCACTAATTCTATGTACATTGTCGGAAATATTTATATTAACAGTACCTTTGCCCTCACTTAGAATCTGGTTCTTGTTGGCGCAAGTAACAGTTGTGATTTGGGGGGACATGGCCTCATACCAGTCTCTCCTATTGCTCATATGTGAGCTAGCACCAGAATCTATGAACCAATCCTGTGAACCTGTGGATGAAGGATGAATTAAACAAGATGAAAGTGTAAATTCCGATGTATTGTTTGAATAAACCTTAGCCGAAGCTTTCTTGTTTTTATTCCTACAGTTTGACACTAAATGACCTAACTTATTACAATATGTACAAAACTGTTTTTTCTTCTGTTTGGCCATCAGCACCGTAGGATCCTCAGGTTTGGTACTGGTAGTGCGACATGGTCGAGAGTCTTCTTTAAGAAGAGCTGCCACTACGTTTTCCGACGTAATTTTGGCATTGGAATGTTCGAGAGCCATGACGAGAGGCTTGTACTCATCCGGGAGTCCAGCTAGTATGATAATGGCTAGGAACTCATCATCAACTCCTGCTCCTATTCCTTGTAATTCTTGCTGAATTCCAAGTGAGGTATGTACATAGTTTTGCAAGTTTCCTTTATATTGATTGGAGAGCAACTTCTTCATTAGTTGCAGTCTTCTGGTTAGACCACTGTCAGCGTATGCCTTCTGGAGGCTTTTAAAAGTATCATATGCCGTCTTTGCTCCTCGAATCACTGGGTAAATCGATTCTTCACACGTCAAGCAGATTTTGGCTCGCGCTTTAGCGTCCTTACGCTTGGCGTCGGGGTCCGTGGGGTCAATGGGTGAAGTAACCACGTCCCATAGCTCCAAATCCGTTAACAGGCATTCGATGGCAAATGCCCATGTGTTGAAATTAGATCCATTTAATTTATTTATGGAAATACCTGATGTACCAGCAGTTCCGTGCCGCGTGCCGTAAGGCACCGATGGATTATCCATAGCACTTTTTTGGTAACTATTTAATGACTATATAGCGCTCTTCAACGCGCGATGCCCATAACCATTTATTTATGTAGGTAGAGGGGCAAAGTAAATTGGCATATTTATATTTGCAAACGATATATTTTGGTAAGCAGACAATTGAATAAAAGAATAGATTGTCATACAGGATGTCTTCTTAAATCGAGTGTAGACTTTGTCTATGTAAACCAAGAAGGTTTAACAAACTTGATTTTTTATTGATGATTTTCGCTTTCACAATCAGTTATACCAAAATACCGTTTTAAAAAGAACTGCCAACCTTCTTTAAATTTCCTTTACATCAAAAGGAATCAATGTTGCTACAAGCAAATCTGAACTTTCTGATATAACAGTTAAGCATAATTTCCTGTGCAACAGGTATTATTCTGACACATTTACGAAAGTTTTTTTTTAAATGTAATATGTAGGCAGACGAACAGACGGATCACCTGATGGTAAGCAATTGCCGCCGCCCATGGACACCCGCGACACCAGTGGAGTCACAAGTGCGCTGCCAACCTTAAAACCCCCACTATCCCCCGGATTCCGGTACCCTCACTCACGCAGCGAAACACAGGACAGTGCTGCTTCACGCTGGTTTTCTGTGAGGCCGTGGTATGACTCCGGTCGAGCCGGCCCATTCATGCCAAAGCTTGGCTCTCCCACGGTAGGTAATAAAGTGCTCATAGAATAGGAAACGAATTAATTTGAAAACTGACGAACCTTTTCGATCTTTGACTGTATAGCCAGTAATACTTTTCTTGTCCGAATCCTGACTGCAAGATAGCTTACAATAACAAGTCTCATCTAAATCTCATCTTAGTGTGTAATTCCCAGTTCCGTCCGAAGATGTCGCTCTGGAGCCCGGGGTACCCTTGGACCATGTTTCTTGATTTGGGTAGTCTGGTAATTACAATGAAGTTACTGCCGTCTGACCTTCGCAACCAACAGGGGAACCGGTCTGGTTCCCCTGGTGGTCTGACTAAATCATGATTATACTTTTCAGAAACTATCCGAAGCGTGCAGGAGCCCAATTCTCGGACTCGTGATATTTTGAAAACATGGCGGATTTCACCTAAAAACCATACAAAAAAACTATGTTTTAGTGATATATGTCGTATGAAAATAAATGTCACGAGCACGAGAATTGGGGTCCAGGTTTCCTCACGGTGTTTTCCCTCACCGCCGAGCTAATGGTAGAAATACGCATAGATTTGAAAAATCCAGAGATGGACCTCTGGATTTTTCGCTCGGATTCGAACCCGGTCCCCCTTCATGGAAAGCGCGTTCAGAACCACTGAGCTACCATCGCTCATATACAATTAGGGTTTCCAGATGTCTAGTATTTAAGCGTACGGTATTTTGATGCTTGTCCGGTAAAAAATAAATGCTCATACTGGACAGAATAATATATTTTTTATTTTTTTGCGACCCAGCATACAACCAGGTTTGGGTTGTCCGGTATTTTTTCGCGACTCACCTGGCAACCCTATATACTATACAAAATAATTGAGTGTAACTATATAATACAGGGTTACTCTAACACCCGTTTCTAAGTGTTGCTATTGCCAATGGAACTGAGAAAATCAAGGAAGTTAAAATTTATCAGAACTAGGTGATGAAATGGCGGCAAACATTATGCCATGATGATGTAAGGAAGATCATTCACGATGACTAACTGATGACAGAAAAGATAACATGCGTGAACAATTTAGATTTACGACTACTCCTAGCTATGGAAAAACGGTGTCTAGATGTGTCATACAAAGGTAATAAAAACCATAGTGTTTAATATCTGTCGTCGTAGCCATATTGTCGATTTGTTCACTTCATGTAATGCTTGATAACTTTATGAAATGAACTTTTCATAAAATGTTACATTGTCTTTAGGCCACATCATGATACGATTTAGACAGATCAAAGACAAAAATCGTAAACGCGCGGCTAATTCATGAAATGATCAAGATTATTTTGATAATATCATAAAATAGTTACATTCATTACCGAGAGAGGCATTGCAAGCGCATTGTTTATTTATTTATTTATCAATTATTTGTAATAAGAGCTCACAGTTGCCCAAAGCGCTCGTATTTATCAGCATGTTCGTACTTAGTGAGAAAGTTATTAAGGCGACTGGAGCCCTAACTAGCGACACCAATCGACATTAATTTTTAGCTACTAAACCGGATCTATTTTAAACAAATTTCGAGACAACTACAACCTCTCGGCAAACACCTATACTATTTATTTACTACTTATAGCTAACTGTTTGGTCTGCTTTTCTACTCGAATTTTGGATTACCGCCAAAACTGGTCGCTTTTGGCGAGAATCAATTTTTCGTGTACAAAAATGGACCCAACATTTGTGCATGGTTATTTAATACAGAGTATAAGCGTTTGCCGAGTGATTGTAACCCCGAAATTGTTTAAAATAGATCCGGTTTAGTAGCTTAAAATTAAAATTGTTGGGTGTCGCTAGTGTGCCCTACCCGTTACCTTAAGCAACCGAAGCGCCCTAGAGGTAGGCGCGTGCGCAGCATAGTGGGTGCGCGCGGCTCGTGCTCTCCTTCGTCGGACGCCTCTTACTTAGTTTTCGGGAATATAAATAAATAAATATTTCACAGCATCACATAGGTGTCACATCCATAGGCTACAGGTCATTCAAAATCGCTTCATGCGAAACGCCACTGGTGCGCCTTGGTTCCTCAGGAATGAAAATCTACACATTGACTTGGGTATTCCCACTATTAGGCAGTATCTCAAGCAAGTTTCCATCCGTTATTTTGACTCTGCTCCGATCCACCCCAACCCCCTTGTGGTTAAGGCGTCTGTATATAGCCCCCCCGTAGCCCCCTCTGTTAGGAAAAGACGCCCTCGATCAGTCCTTGACGACCGAGACGACCCTATCACAGTCGCCATGCAACAGGCCGAACAACTCGCGACAAATAACACTACAAGACCCCCGCGGTACCGTCCTCGCCGGCGAGGACGCTCGTCGGTTCCCTCTAGAGTTAGAGTCAGTCCCTTTTCGCGTAACCGGTACGTGCCGGGCCGATTCAGTCCCCAAACTTATGTTCGTTTGCCCTCTCCCAGCAACGCCCTGAGCCGAGGTCGTAGCCCCGCTAGGGGGCGCCCTCAGGCTGTTGCTTAAAGTTTTTAGGGTGTGAGCCTTCTGCTCCCCACAAGCCCGGTGACTCTGTTCAAAACCAAAACGTGCACACGTAGGTTGACAGAACCGACCGACCGACAAAAAAAAAAAAAAAAAAAAAAGCATCACATACATTGATCTGACTCCGAGATAAGTAGCTCAAGCACCCGTGTTACGGATATAAGAATCAACAGTGCCATTACAAAAATATACATATAATACTTTTCTTTTGTAAATACATACTTATAATACATAGATAACAACCAGACCAATACAAACAGATATGTTCATGCACACAAATGTTTGCACTGTCCGCACAGTGGTAGTGAAGGCTGCCTTTGGTGCAAGGCTTGCGGGTTCGATCCCCGCACAGTAGCATTTGTATGCTTGACCGTGTCTGTATGTATTGGTCTGTGTGTTTCTATGTATTATAAGTTATTATTTATTTATTTAAAACTTTATTGCACAAAAAGTTTATACAATACGCGAACTTAATGCCAAGAGGCATTCTCTACCAGTCAACCTTTGGGTCATACAGAAAGGATAATGATGCGGTGAAAGGAGATTACGTAAACGTGGAGAACAAAACAAAAAAACTATACAATACATAATATACATATACACATATAGGTACATAGCAATACATATATATTATGAATATGAAATAAATAGAAAGAATACATATTTATAACGATAAGCAATTTAGTCATAATATTTAAACGGGATACTGAAAAGAGGAACAATGTTCTAAACCCCTTTTTAGGGTTCCGTAGCCAGATTCGTCATGTCTGTCCGTCTGTTCGTCCGTCCGTATGTCACAGCCACTTTTCTCCGAAACTATAAGAACTATACTATTGAAACTTGGTAAATAGGTGTATTTTGTTAACCACATTACGACGTTTACACAAAAATGGGAAAAAATAAAAAATTGGGGGGTCTCTGTACATAATTATGAAAACTAACAACGAAAATTGGTTTGAACTAGATACAGTGAGCAGTTTTTTTTAATACGTTATAAACCGTAAACCGCAATAACCTTCCATATATCTTACTTGCTGCCACGGAACCCTTCATGGGCGAGTCCGACTCACACTTGGCCGGTTTTTTTAAATGAATGTGAAATAAAAAAATGTGTGTTTAGTTAGAGAAATATGTATTTACAAAAGAAAAGTATTATATGTATTTATTTGTAATTCCGCTGTTGGTTCTGATATCCGTAACACAGGTGCTCGAGGTACCTATCTCGGAGTCAGATCAATATATGTGATGTTGTGAAATGTTTATTATTTATATTTATTATGTAAAATTGTATAAAATTATTTATTATTACGCTCATTGTCCAAAGGCACAGATCACTATATTCCAAAGGTAAGAAAATTCGTGACCAAAGATAATATAATCACTTGTTAGTGACATTAGAAAAATAAATGAGCGGCGATATTTGAAAAAAGAATGAAGTTTTCTTTGAGCGATAGAAGTAAACAAGGTTTCATGCATCGAGTCTTTCGTCCTCAACAATAACTGTAAGATTAAAAATCCCTTTGTAATGTAATTTATCCTGCCAGTTTTCTCTCCAGTCGTGCCGGCTCTTTCGTGGCGTGGTAGAGCCACACGCTCTCCCACGGATATTTTCCTACGTGGAAGCAGACAATTCTTTTACAACACCATAACACGCTGTTGATATTATCAACTCAATTTTTGCTTTATTGCATTCTACTTACGCAAACTATACAAAATCAAAACCCATTGTGCATATAATCGGATTATTTTAATTGGCCATTATTTATTATTACTTATAACGTTATTGATTGAAACACCTACATAGCATGGGGGATTTATGGGAAGGCTTACACCATAGTAAAACACTCAGAGTATGTTTGCTTTCTGAACCCTTATGGAGAAACTTTGGACGTAAATTATTGTTTTTCGCATAAATTAGGATCAGGTGATCCGTCTGATCGTCTGCCATCTATCACGCATAAAAAAATTAACATACATCTAGGCGCGATTTTACTATACCTATGATAATTTTTTTTTTGAAAGTGGGAAATAAAGACAGTATAAGACGGATAAATCCAGATTTTACAGGATCTAATGATATAGAAGATTGTCAAAATATGTATTGTAACAAATACTTATACTCTTGCCATACCGTTACAGGGACCATGTATTACGATAGTTATGTATGATACGTAATTTGTATTTTGTATATTGTATGTATAGTTTAAGAAATAAATAAATGAGATATTTTCAGTCTATACAAACATTCAGTCTTTATTGTGTTATTCTGTTTACGTACATAGTCAATTATTGTCAAATTACAAGTATCTATATAATATAATATATTATAATTCTCACAACATCTCATACGTTGACCTGATTCCATACTAAGGAGCTTAAGCACTTGTGTTACAGATATCGGACAACAGAGGAACACAAATATATACTTAAATACATATATTACACCCAGACACTCAACAAACACAAGTGTTCATCGCACGAATGTTTGTCCAGGGTGGGGATCGAACCCACGACCTTTGGCGTAAGAGGCAGGGTCACTACCAATTGCGCCATCCGGTCAGTCAATCTCTATGACTTTTGAGTTAAGCTGTAGGATATTTAAATTTGTGAATGATATTTTCGAAGTTTAGCAAATTTTCTTTGATAACACAAGACTGCACAGTGATTATAACTGTATTTTATTCTAATAATCCAAGATGTATTGGGACTTGTGTACGTTTGTTCTTGTAGACGTAAAGAAGACACTTTGTTTGCGTAGATGTAAGCCACAATATAATTAGATCCATAACGCCGGCTACCTACGAGTACAGTGGCGGACACATCAAGCTATACAAAACTGTCAAATTTCTTCATTCGATTATAAACCTTATATTGTTACACATTGAGTTCAAAATCGATTGAGAAAGTTTGACAGTTTTGTATAGCTTGACCTGTCCGCCATTGTACATCACGTAATATTTAGTAGCCCATGGGCTACGCATACGCGAACACTATGCTTACAATAATATCGGAATGGTTTGTGTGAATGATAGACACCAACGTGCAGGAGAGAAACACCTGTTATATAGCTGACGCATATGTCAACGAGCTCTTCAATATCAATGTCAGCTAGAACTGACTTTCTCTGTTTATTTAGATACACAAATCTTCAAAGCTTACGACGTAAGCTAAAAAGCTTACTTTTGTCTTCTACTATGGCTGCTCGTGCCCGGACACACCTACCGAGCACGGTGCCTGCGTGAGCCCACGTGCGTACACGACGAATTATGCGCATAATTATTTGATTAGAAAACACAGTGCAAAATATATTAGTGAGGTAGTCAGTACCAGCGAAGCCACTTCACTCCACGTTTTTTATTATTATTTAGGGGGTTCATTCATACCCATAATCGGGGTTTATACGTATTTATTAAACAGTTTTTAACATTAATAATATAAATAAAAATACCTATTTACGTATCCTAAAAATAAACAAAAATAGAAATATTATTAAAAAAAGATAATGGATGAGGTGAAAAATATTTACAAAAGAGTGTAGTCTGCCCCGCTACTCATCTTGCCTAGAATGCTGGCTGCGTTACCTCTTTGAATTGCTAACCCGATGCGTTGGCCGAGGTAGCTGCCAGCATTGCGGTCACCCGAAATTTACCCACAATACAAATACAATACAAATACAAATCATTTATTGCATGTCACATGAAAATAGGTTGTTACAAATATGGATAGATATAATGTGACGCCCTGTAAGGGCATAGCAACATAACAAAGGGCCCACTAAGTTCCTGCGTCCTACGTAAATTATAGAATATTATTAACAATAACAATATTTAAATTCTACATACACATACAATTCTAAATTAAAAATGAAATCGAGTTTTCTATTCTAATCTATTCTATTTTTATAACATTAAATAATAATAACAATCGGTACCCTGAGTACGAAGGTTAACCATCGCAGGCGCACAAGGCAGAGGCATGATAGCATTGGATCATACGCTGTTGTCATCAGCTTTTTGACGTATGTAGGTAGAAACATCAGTGGTCGGATATGATGATAATCAAGATGGGTTTTACTAAACCCCTGAATTTTGGACCAGATGAAACTGAATAATAACTTTACATAATTCAATAATTCTTCACCATTTAGAGGTACAGATTTATAACCAGGATGACTCACTGACATGGTTTTTTTATTGTGATAAATCAATACTACCAGTGTAATTGTTGATATCTATTCATTGATTAAAAATCACAATTAATTAGTTTACAACATTGACATTCTGTTCGTGACATAAGAAGTGAAGAAAAAACAATATAGGTAATAGGAAAAGGAAAATATTAATAAAATAATAAATAAATAAAATGTTTATGCTAGGCAGGAATTGGCAATCCAAGTTCTGACAGTCCTTCGACAACATTAAATGATTTAAATAAAAATATAAAATTATTTCTTTTATTTTATTCTTATACAGGGCCGCCATGTCAAATCCAATGGACATGGAGTGAAAGTAGGGACAGTTGGGGCACAATGATACGAAAACACATTTATATTTTAAGAAAAATCTGTGTTTATTCTTTATATAATTTTTGTTTACAAACATTAATTACATTTCTTAACTTAATCATTGCACCGTAAAACAGAGACCAATAATCAAAATAAACATATTTATCTTTAATTTAGTGAACCCCTTCCGGTGTTCCACTCTGCCCCAGGTCTGGGGTACAATGAAACAGGGTATGGGGCTCATTGAAACACGACCTGTATCCATACCAAAAACCCAACCAAAGGTATCAAAGGTTATTAATACCTTGACAGGAAACGTGTAGATTCTTTTTTGACGTTTAGTTTTTCCAGATAAAGACGGGTTTGGCAAGACTAGTTTAATATCCTCAGCCATTGTCAACTTTTGCTTATACCACCTTCTACGAGTTCTGTAGCTTTTCGAAAGTTAGCTTCGCTGTGAAGTCCCCTGTCACTTTTTCTGATGCGGTGTCTCACCATTCTGGGCTTATGTAAAATCTCAATGAAACAGTGTTCCACTGTGCCCCGTTCCAAAGTACCCCATAACGTGTACAAACTTTCAAACTAGTTTCTAGAAAAGTTCGGTAATGTTTTGAACTGAAAATATAGCGGTCTCAAATAGGCAAAATGTTTAAAAAAAATATATCACCTATTGTTCAAACTTTTTTACTAAAAACGAAAGTACTTTGAAAAACAAGCTCAACTTTTGATATTAAAAACCAAAATTTTTCTATTCACTGCTCTATTGTTGTCGTACCGCCACATTTCACTACGTCTTCGTATGTAGCAGCTCGCGCTGCGATTGTTCGAAGCGGTAGCTCGCGAATTAGTTAGAAATTCAATTTTTATCGACATTGCTCCATAGAACCCCGTGTTCCACTGTTCCCCAACTGTCCCTACTTTAAATCCTTAAGTTTGCATTTTTAGGGTTCCCTAGCCAAATGGCAAAAAACGGAACCCTGATAGATTCGTCACGTCTGTCCGTCTGTTCGTCCGTCCTTATGTCACAGCCACTTTTTTCCGAAACTATAAGAACTATTGAAACTTGGTAAACTTATGTATTTTGTTAACCGCGTTACGACTTTTACACAAAAATAGGAAAGAAAATAAACATTTTGGGGCGTCCCCGTACTTAGAACTGAAACTCGATTTTTTTTTCATCAAACACATACTTCTGGGGTATCTGTGGATAGGTCTTTGAAAATTATATCGAGGTTGCAAATATTTTTTTTTTCTAAACTCAATAGTCTGCGTGACAGACGCTTCCAAAGTGGAAAAAAGTAATTGAATATTGACATATCTACCTAGTAATATTTTATATTAAATATAATGAATATTAATAAAATTTTAAAAAATTGATTTAAATAGAACATTAATCAATGCATGATCTAATTAGGTACGCTTATCTTCCTCGGCATCTATTCACTACTATCGATACGTAGGTTCACCACACGTTTTAGTACATACGGACAGCGATACATCAAACCTGTCAATCAATTGATCCATGCAGAGATACTCAGCAGTAGTTAGGTGCCAAAAATATTGTTATAAAGTATTCAGAAATACGAATACCAAGTAAATTTTTATAAAATGGGTCTCTTCAATCACAATCGTCATCATCATTTCTGCCAATAGACTGCTGGACATAGGCTTCCCCCAATGTTCTCCACATATATCGTTCCTGTGCCGCCCGCATCCAATGGATTCCCGCAACATTCACCAGATTGTCGGTCCACCTTGCCTGCCACGGCTGCAAACTTCCTGTACGTGGCCTCCACTCGAGGACCCTTCCGCCCCAATTATCTGTTCTCCTCGCTATGTGTCAATCACAATCACATGTTTATAAAATGTATTATTTTAAATTTTAATCCCGTTATTACAAATCGCGTACTAAGGATAGTCCCCTTTTTACATTGCGTTTAGGAACTGGATGACATGAGCTTTAGTATGGTTAAAACAGCGCCTAAATATCAGAAACTCAAAAATAAGGTACATGATAGAAATCTCGTTAACAACTATAATTTATTTATTTAAGGACAACCAACAAAGCATACACCTTACTTGGATAATCTTATTTCTAATTTACATGTGTGCCTTAATTAAAGATCTTAAGATCAACAAGTCGGTAAGGGACTGACAAACACACATGTGATTAGGGTATTTCTTCGAGGTACCCCGGCCCCGGCTCCCCCCGTCCGCTCCACAAAAATTTTCATAAAAAATCCAACCAAAATTAACAAACATTGATTTTTATAAATGAAAATTTTATGAGGCACTGTATTGTAGAATAGAAGAGAAGTAGAGTATAATAATAGGTCAGGCCTTTGTCTAATAGTTAGTAGGCCAAAATAGAAGCCTAATATTTAACAATCACAATGATAAGCCATCCTCAGTAAAAGATTAATCTCCAAAATTGTGTGTACAAGTTAATGGTCACTGTACAGTGGTTAACAGACAGATAGACAATACTTCGTCATTAAAACCCGATCACAATCTGTCATCTCGACTGGCTACCTGAATAATGACGTCACACTTAATGTCGGATTACCAGAACTATCTGGTTCAGTTCGTGATCTGCTCTACTACAATATTTGATCTAAATAATTAAAGGAACGTAGATTGTATCTATACTCTGCTTGAGCAGTCCACTCACAAATAAAACTGAAACATAATAGTTAGGTACCTTTAATATTTACGTATACATAACAAAACACTTAAATGTCATGATGCTATGTTACACCTACCTTTTATCTGTACTCATATTGTTTATTCTTCAAATTAAGAACTTATAGGTACCTATATAGTCCCCCTTCGGTTACTTAGCGTGGCAAAAGTCGGAATTAATGCTGTTTTGACAATTTCCCATAGAAAAATATTGTACAACGCCCTACTGTCAATGTCATTGAAGTGCCTTCTGATCGTGGTCGCACTTATATGTAAGTATTTAGACATTTTTAGACAGGCTGACCCCGTAGTATCTTCTCCTTAGTCTGTGGCTGACCCATAGACTTAGAATGTCGCCTTCTATGGCTTGACCATAGCTTTAACGGAAATTATGAATATAAATAAGTGTTTTAATAATATAATGGTACAGGTTGGATTTTTCACATTAGCTAGTAAGTAGGTTGTATTGTAGGCGTAAATGAAATCAATCAGCGGCTCTAATGTGCCTACGTGCCTAATTGAGTTGCTATAAGTAATAAAAGCAAAGTTTAGTGTGAGAAGCGCGTAGTTTATCTTTAAATCACTCCTAGAGACAGAAAATAAGTTATTTCATACGAATTTCATACATCGAAATGAATGATTAGGATTCTGTACCTTGTTCCAGATTTTAGCAATAACTTTGCAAAATGTTTTATACCAATTTAAAAACCTTTTTAAGTGTACATGTATTTAAAATAATACCATCCAGACAGTGGCGGCGCGCACCAAGAGGTGTGGCTCCTCGTTCCTGCCCCGAGCCATCAAGACATAGAATGCCCTCTCAGCTCATGTGTTTCCTCCTTCATACAATCCGGAATCTTTTAGGCCGGGCGTGAAGCGGCATCTCAGCAGGCCATCAGGGTGAGGATGGCAGACTCAATGGGTACTTTGTTAGTTCTTTTGTGCCTGTCAACCTCATGTTTAGATTTCACGGCCGCTTACCATTAGGAGGAGTGAGGCCATCTTAATTGGCCTTTTTATAAAAAAAATATGATACACTTCGGGGTTATTATCTAGGTAAAAGAAGATAAATATTAAACTTTATCGATTTTTTAAAAAAAGCTGCTAATAAAATTTTCTGAAATCGCATTTTTTATTAGAATTTGGTTACTATTTATTCCGCTATAATAATGAATATTTTTATTTTAATGTAGTCATTTGGAACCGCGACATCAAAAAAACAATTTTGACGCAGATTTTTCTTTTGGCAACTCTAAAGACTTTCGAAAAAAGGTTCAAGTTAGGAGTAGGTCTCCAGGCGAGCTGTACACTATTACGGGTTAATCACATTATTTACGGGACATCCAGTAGATATGCCTATCACCATTCGTAGATATACATAGATATGTAAAGTGCTGAGGAAAATGATTCTATGAAATTAAATTAGAAAAATGCTTAAAAAAAACAAAAAAAAATTAAGCATTTTTCTTAGAATAGTTTTATTTTTTAAACATTTTTCTTAGGATACCATGATTCAGTTGGTCTAGTTCCTTTGTTAATGGATTGCGAAGGTTAGACGTCAGTCGCTTTATTGTGATTATCAGACTCCCCAAATCATGGCATAAGCCTATCCAAAGCGACAGTTTTGGACGCAAACGGGAATTGCACGCTAAGACGAGGAGAAGTTTTAATTTAATACAGCCTTAAAACATCCGTCGAAACTAAGGACCTATTTCAATAAATAAATTATTGTCTTTCAAATTGTCACTTTAGTACAAATTGTTCACCTCGGGAACTTGCGACAAACAGCTTATTTATTATATCCTTAACTTGACAGACCACATAAATAACTTAATTTAGACAACTATTTATATTGCAAATAATGTATAGACATTTGTTCTAATCAATTTTAATACTTAGATTTCAAAACTCTGTACAAATAAGTGGTTACTAATTCAGTGGTGCTAAAACCAACCTAGATCTTATTTACCGAAATATTTCGATATTACTCAATTGAAATTGATTTGTATTTGTTTGATTTATGACCCACCTGGTAGCGCCTAAGATTGATCCTTAGGTACTTGGCAAACCGATACCTAAATGAAATTATTTTAGTTTTATGTTCTATGGCACAATAATCTCTAGCAAGATATTAAA
Source organism: Marasmia exigua (assembly GCA_019059595.1). NCBI lineage: Eukaryota > Metazoa > Arthropoda > Insecta > Lepidoptera > Crambidae > Marasmia > Marasmia exigua. The sequence continues at coordinate 14,894,955 of CM032473.1, forward strand.
CAAATATGTAGGATACACAAACATATACACGCTGATACAAACATACACACTTACACACACACAAAAGCGCACACACCACATACACACACACACTCACTCACATAAACACAAAATTGGCAGTACGTGCGCGCCTGCACGTGCTTGCGCACGCACATAGTTCTTATTTATAGCATAAGTTAGATAAGAGATAGAAGAGCGGAGCTGCCTGGCACAAGCTTAAAGCTTAAATCCTATAATTAGATAAAAATTGTTTATTTACAATAAAAAAAAGGAAAACAAATGATTGTGACATGAATGGCATTTGCAAAATAAGCTTGAAAAATCACAAATCCTCTTTTGTTTTAACAGTCTCGATAAATTAATGTATGAATATCATTAAAATGCTTCGCTTCGGCATGAATGGGCCAGCACGACCGGTGTGATACCACGGCCTCACAGAAAATCGGCGTGAAGCAGCATTTTGCTGTGTTTCGCTGCAGTGAGGGTACCGGAGGCCCAATCCGGGGAAAGGGTTTAAAGGTTAACAGCGCACTTGTAACTCCACTGGTGTCGCGGGTGTCCATGGGCGGCGGCAATCGCTTACCATCAGGTGATCCGTCTGCTCATCTGCCACTTATCACATAAAAAAACAATATGTAAAAATCCTAAGCCTTATCCCATCATAGTAGCGATGACTTGATTTCTATGATGGAGGTTTTTGCCCTGCAGTGGGACAGTATATAGGCTACTTTACAGTAAATTCTTTTGGTCGCGCCACTGAACCGTAAATTTTTATTTTTATTTTTGCATGATCTCTAAATTTCTCAATTTTTTTTCTATCATTTGATATATTATATAAGAAAATCGGTAAACACTGCCTCTGGTGCAAAGGTTGCGACTGCGATCCCAGCACAGTACAAAATCATGTGTGTATGAACATATTGATCTGGATGTTTTGTATGTATTTACAAAAGAAAAGTATTAAATGTAGGTATTTGTATATTTGTGTTTCCGCTGTTGATGCTGATATCCGTAACACAGGTGCTTGAGCTACTTATCTCGGAGTCAGATCAATGTAGGTGAAGTTGAGAAATATTTAATTTTTATGTACCTATTTAGTTAAATGTGCCTCTGAGTGTATCACAGTAAATTATAATAATTTACGGGCCGATATGTCACGAATTATACCTACTACTGACTGTAATGATTACCGAGCTAGGACACGCTAGACATTGGCGATTAGTATCCGCCAATGCGTATATCATTTGAATGTCGTTACGATTGCTGGTTGGTGTCACTATTGCAATTAAATAAAAAATGATTACTGGAAATTTTCAATAGGCACATGTAAAGTATCAGCCTGTACTGTCCTACTGCAGAGGAAAGGCCTCCATCATTGAAATCAAGTCATCGCTATTAAGAATGTTGTTAAGACCAAGTATCAAATCGCAGGTCCTAAATATCACAATTATTGTAAAACAAATTGAAAAAAAAAGTCATCGCTATTATGATGGGATATTTACTATGATGGCTTAATCACCACGCTTGCCTAATGCGGATAGGTGGTCACAAACCCGAGCAATGTTCGAAAAATTCGAAATATACTTTTTTGCTCGACCCAGAAATAAAACCCAGGACCGCGAGATCTTGACCTGGTACTTAAACCACTAGACCAACAGAGCGTCCATTTGTCATGTTTTATCAATACATGCCTCCTGCGCAAATTATCTGAGCTGTCATTGTATCCCCGACAAGAATGAATGAATGAGTGAAAACTTTATTTGGCACAATACAAAACAAGGAAACTTAATTAGAAACATAACCTAGACATAAATCATTAACGAAAAGTAGGACAACATTATCCCTGTATGCGCCAAAGAGGCGGCCGCTCAGCATTAGTCGGTGCTGATCCAAGAGACCAACCCCGACTCTGGTTTTCAGCGACTACCATAACAAGATTTGGAATCGCGTCAGCATTTTCCATCATTGTTGTTGGTCATCATCTTTATAAGTTGGTATGTACTCTCTCTCATCAAAGCGTGACATTGTTATTCTCATTTCATCCAAAACCATAAACTTCGGAGCCCGGAGTACGCCTGGACCACGATCCATTAAATAAGGCTGATAATTACAGCACTACGACTTCTAACACGAAACCAGACCAACTGGAACATTTACACGTTTAAAATGAGATAAACACTTGAGAAACTGTTCGAAACGTGTAGTAAACAATCAGCCTATATGTATACTGTCCCACTGCAGGGCAAAGGCCTCCATCATAGAAATAAAGTCATCGCTACTATGATGGGATAAGGCTTAATCACCACGCTTGCCTAATGCGAATTGGTGATCACAAACCCGAGATATGTTCGAAAAATTCGAAACATACTTTTTGCTCGACCCGGGAATCGAACCCAGGACCCCGAGATCACGGCCCGGTACTTAAACCACTAGACCAACAGGGCGTTAACGGGAAACGTGTAGATTGGTATTTTAATTTTTGTGACAGCTATCTTGTACCATTCTGGAATGGTGCAGGTGTCGTCACTGATAGTATTAAATTGATATTAAATAGCAGCAAAGTCCAAAATTACAGTTAAATCAACCTATCTCAAAAACTATAAGAGATACTTTGATCAAACCAAAAATCGTTGAAAGAGTTAATTAGCATGCATCACCTCTATTTTTTTTAGAATTTTATACCCCGTAGTTATAAAAATAGAGGGGGGGGGGACATACTTTTTACGACTTTGAGAGCTGATATCTCAAAAACCGTTCACTTTAAGAAAAATGTTTTTTAGAAAACTTTATATCATTTTAAAAGACCTTTCCATTGATACCCCACACGGGTATGTACATCGAAAAAAAAAATTTCATCCCTCAGTTACATGTATGGGGGGCCCCACCCCCAATTCTTTTTTTTACTATTTAGTGTCATATTTTTGTAGCGGTTCATACAACACATATTCCCATCAAATTTCATCACTGTAGTACTTATAGTTTCCGAGTAAATCGGCTGTGACAGACGGACAGACGGACAGACGGACAGACGGACAGACGGACATGACGAAACTATAAGGGTTCCGTTTTTGCCATTTTGGCTACGGAACCCTAAATAAAAAACGCTTTAATATGAAGCATAGTTTGTGATACCCCGTGTGTTGCAAATGTCCGGACGGCAGTAATCACTTACCATCAGGTGAGCCGTCTGCTCGTTTGTCTGCCATATTGTAATTTTTTTTTTATCAATATTACATGAACAATTTTTTTTTTTAGAATAATAGTTGTAGTTTTTGAGTTTTTTTTATTTTTACAAAACACATAATAATCTATCCTCTCTGTTATATTATATACTCGTATTAGTTTAAGTAGATTTCAATTCATCGGTAGTTCTATAGTTATAAACTCGCCATTTTACTAGTAAAACAACAAAATGTATAACTCGTGCAGACTGACTCGGGCTAGCCGTGTTAAGGTGACGGGTAGGGCACACTAGCGACGCCAATCGATTTTAATTTTTAGCTACTAAACCGGATCTATTTTCAATAATTTCCGGATTACAACCTCTCGGCAAACACCTATACTATTTATTTAATACTTATAGTTAAGTGTTTGGTCTGCCAATCGATTTTAATTTTTTGCTACTAAACTGGTTCTATTTTAAACCATTTTGGGGATTACAACTTCTTGGCAAACACTCATACTATTTATTAAATAACCATGCACAAATGGACCCAACATTTGTGCATAATTATTTGATAAATAGTATAAGTGTTAGCCAAGAGGTTGTAACCCCGAAATTGTTTAAAATAGATCCGGTTTAGTAGCTAATAATCAAAATCGATTGGCGTCGCTAGTGTGCCCTACCCGTCACCATAAAGACAGGGCAAGAGTAAATATTTATTTATCTTTAGTATTACGAGTACATCTCCTAATAATAGTATATTTGTATGCATTCGCCCATGTGCGACATATTCGCAACACATAAACTTTATGAGTAGATGTTAAAAAACCACACAAGCAAAATACACAGTCGTTATGTAAATAAATATCTCCATACATGTAAATATGGAGATCTAATTGTAAGCTACACATATAATTGCCCCATATATGTCGGCCCGCCCACTGAGCCGCCGAGACTTATACGAATTGCGAAGAAAATCAACATATATAAACAAACAAATAGTAACTTTTATATGTTATTGAGTCCATTAAACAGCTGATTGATATATTTCTTGAGCTATGTAAATAATGTGTGAACATGTGGGGAGCAATCAATCTGTTTCCATCATTGTAACACCAATATATTATTGTAATTGTCACAGGAAGTATATATAAATAAATAATAAATAAATATTTCACAACATCACATACATTGATCTAACTCCGAGATAGGTAGCTCAAGCACCTGTGTTACGGATATCAGAATCAACAGTGGGATTACAAATATATATGTCACCGGAAAATAACAAGATCCGTAAGTTTATCAATTTACTAGGAAGTTTATAAACAGTCGTGAGATTCTAAACGGGAAATAAATTGTATTATTTTACGTTCACACTTTCGTACATTGATAAACTTACTGAACTCACTCGTAAAATAATAAGTAAGCAATATCCAAACGTTACGCGCAAATTGATTGACATTGCCACTATTTTACGTATTTCAAAGATACGTATATTTAAAAGAGTGTCTGTGATTGGTAGAACCATGTAAAATTTTACGAATAGATATCCGTTAGTTTACAAATTTACCATGTGACGTCGGAAATTGATTCATTTACGAAAGTTTGGACGTAAAATAATACAATTTACAAAACGGGAGGTTTAGAATCCTACGAAATTTTATAAACTTCCTTGTAAATTGATAAACTTACGGATCTTGTTATTTTTCGTTGACATATACATATAATACTTTTGTAAATACATACTTTTAATACATAGGAAACACCCAGACCAATACAAACAAACATGTTCATGAACACAAATGTTTGTACTGTGCGGAGATCGAAGCCGCAACCCTTGTACCAAAGGTAGCGTTCACTACCACTGTTCCAAACGGGTCGTCAAAGTATGTTGTAATGTAATAAAATCCTTAGGTAGATACAAACAGACACAAATCAGGTCACTACAATCTCTTTCTTCATTTGATCTTCAATCAAACCTGTTTGATAGTAAGGTATGAATCTATTGAAAAGATTTGGCAGATTTTTATACATCGATGTGTGGCTGTCCGCACACACATTGTACTAAATTGATACTTAATGCGCTGCCAACCTTTTAAATTCACGCCAGTTTCTATAAAGTTGTGGCATAACTCCGATCGAACCGGCCAAATCATGCCGAAATGTGACTATACCACGGACAAAATGTTGCCAAAACAAAACCCCTAACGCTCGATACATTTGGAAGAACGCGCATCACGCCTCCATTTTCCGGAATTCAGATTATCCGAATTACTGGTGACAACTAAACTAATATTTAGTATGCTTAATCGAGTCTCTACTGTATATATTACTGCAGTCATTAACGTATTTTTTTATAAGTTGTAGCACAATCGCACCTGATGAAGCGTCGATGCCATCTAGCAAGTTAAACGTTTGCTTAGAAGATGCCTATTCACTCTTTTTTTTTACATTATAGCGGACAAACGAGCAGACGGCACTCTTGCCTTAAAGATATCCAGATTATAATGAATATACTGCAGTATTCACTATAGCATACCCAAGTAGTTAACTTCGAAATTATTCAGCCTGTGTTCAGAGCCCGAGTTATTATTTGTCATAAATCAAATCAATTAAATAACTAATTCAGTACTGCACATAATAAAATAAAGACATATATTTTCTTCCCATTTTCCTCCTAATTGCTTTTAATAAAACATGAGATAAATGGTGTTAAGCTATATTTATCTAAAGATTTATTGTAATTGGTCCGATGGTATCAATTGGCTGATCACTTTAATAAAACTGTTGGTATTTATTTACAAGTTAAACGTTTAGGTATTTTATGATATTGATTCAGGAGCCTAATTCTCGTGCTCGTGATATTTTGAAAATATGGCAGATATCACCTGAAAACCATACAAAAAAACTGTTTTAGTGATATATGTAAATAAATATCACGAGCAAGAGAATTGGGCACCAGCTTACATGGTTTATTATTTCATGGAGATTTGAACAAGCCAAGATGATAAAGTACCTACCTATTACACTGTTTTAACTGATGTGGCGAAAATCGGAATCTGCTACTCTTGGCAGATGGTATAGTGGTTCATTCATTAATTTATGAATGAAGTATCTCCAACTGCCTTGAGTATTTGGCTCGATTACAGTCACGTCCCTTTAAACCTACTGACCATTTTGAACAACTTAACGGTCATATCATAATCTTAGCACTTTATCCCGGTTGCGTCCCAAGCCGTCGCTTCGGAGCCCGGGGTCCGCTTTCCCACTTCAACCCCTCCACTTCGCACGGTCTTGTGCAACCCTAGTGGTCAGTTTATTAGCACGCATGTCATCCTTTACGATGTCAAGCCACACCTTTTTAGGTCTACCCCTTCTACCGGACCCGGCGGTGATGACATGGCCAGGAGCCTAATTCTCGGGCTTGTGATATTTTGAAAACATGGCGGATATCACCTGAAAACCATACAAAAAAACTATGTTTTAGTGATATATGTCGTATGAAAAGAAATGTCACGAGCCCCAGAATTGGGCTCCAGATATTTGTTTCCCACGTCGCTGTCCGGTTTTCACAGGACATGACCGTACCGACGTAGGCGACTCTCCAGCAGTATGTCTGCTATGTCACGGACATGAAGGCTTCCACGTATGCGTGAGTTTTTCACGCGGTCCTTCCGCGTAACTCCATGCATCCACCGCAGCATGTTCATCTCCGTGATATGCAACTCGTACTTGTGTCGCTCAAGTACAGGTCAAGTCTCACTGCCATATAAGAGAACCGGTTTGATGATGGACTTATAGCTCTGTCCCTTCAACTTAACCGGCATTTACCGGTCACTTATTATAAAAGAATGAAATACTGTACCGTCTGCCGCGAGTCCTTCCGTTTAAAATAATATATTGCAATAATTATTTACAATTTATCACAAGAGCATAGTTATTTTGGAAAAGAGCAGACATCTCATTATCCTATAACGGCTATTTCGTTAACATGTGTTGTTTACGCTCCGATGGGAGTTTATGGCGTGTGAGACATTAAAAGGTTATTTAATGGCTGTTAATCTGTTTAGGCGTAAAATAACTGTTTAGGAGGCTGTAATGAGGTAATATGAGATTGATTTTGTCATAATTACATTTAGTATCTTTAATTTAATTTTATTAATTTAGTATTGGGCTCTTCTCTTGCTTACCATCAGGCTGAGGAGACCCAATATATTGAGCCACTATAAAAACAAATTGTAAGTTTTATACAGTCATAGGAAGAAGATATTGGAAAAAGTTAAAGTAAAGTACCAGCCTATAAACTGTCCCACTGCATGGCAAACGCCTCCATCATAGAAATCAAGTCATTGCTACTACGATGGGATTAGGCTTAATCACCACTCTTGCCAAATGCGGATTGGTGATCACAAACCCGAGCTATGTTCGAAAAATTCGAAACATACTTTTCGCTCGACCCGGGAATCGAACCCAGGACCTCGACATCACGACCCGGTACTTAAACCACTAGACCAACAGGGCGTCACGTCAGGCAAGAAGATATTGGTAGTAAACATTTAGTTTCACCTCTTCTTCACTCGGTATGTCGAAGTTGGTTCAGACGCATCAGATTTTTATGCCAAAGGCGACAAATGAGCAACCGTGTTATCCGATGGTAAATAATTGCCGCCGCCCATGAACATCTGCGAAATCAGAGAGGTATCTGATACGTTGCCGGCTTTTGTAGAAAGAGGAGAACGAAATCGCCATACAAAACGGCAATTTCACAGTTATTACCGCTGCAGCTAACCGTTTCCCAAAACTGAGGTACGTGGTTCGAAAGTCTGTGAGAATCGCACACTACTAGACTGCCATCCATCAGGATGATGATGATGGAAACCATTGCTGGCGTGGTTAGTTGCAGGGTCATTTTTCAATAGATGGAGCTTGTAAAAAGCAGATGTAGCTTTAAAAAGCAATCAAGCAGATGGTTCGGCATTGTTTCGGTAGATGTCACTATGCATTATTACATCGCGCTAGTAAAGCGTGTTTCCGAAACAATGACCTCAAGCCGCCTGTCCACAATAGCAATTTTAAAAGTTATTTTTTTTTTGTTATATGAGAGGTGGCAGACGAACAGACGGATCACCTGATGGTAAGCAATTCCGCCGCCCATGGACACCCGCACCACCAGTAGAGTCACAAGTGCGCTGCCAACCTTTTCCTCTTCCACCCCATTGGGCCTCCGGTGACCTCACCCACACGGCGAAACACAGCGCAGGCGCTGCTTCACGCCGGTCTTCTGTGAGGCAGTGGTATCCCTCCGGTCGAGCCGGCCCATCCATGCCTAAGCGTGGCTCTCCCACATTTAAAAGTATGGGAAACTAACCAGATATATTGAGTGTATTGGGAATTTGGTTATATTGGAATTAAATTTATAAATTTATTTCTGATATTCTGATAAATCGTCTTCCTGACTGAAGGAGGTGGCTGTACTACATAGCCGTTTAGTATTGTATTGGTCGTTTTCCTTTAGATGGTGCTAGCACTAGATGCCTCTATCGCAATACACCTATATAAGTCACTCTATGGTTGGTCGGTTACTACAATCTGTCAACTCAATTGATAGTGCCGACCACCTAGTTGGTTAGACTGGTTTGCCGCTTGGTAGGTAATAGACATCTGCGCTCACACTTGAGTGTGATGTCTATTCCCTACATGTCAACATCAATCAGTGGGCTAAACTGACAGATGTCATTGTATGGCTCATACATTTTTGCTACTTTTATCTGACGCAAAATGTATACGTACTAGACATTTGCATCTGTCAGTTTAGTCCACCACATAAATTAAAATCAAATTAAAGGTATAATATTTTGTATTTCCTGCGACCTTTCCGCTATATCGGTAGAAAGACTAATGTCCATGTATTGTGATGTTATGTCTAATATACGATAATCAATATTGACACAGCGTCCAAACTCTCAAACAAGTGACGCTATGCCTTTATCTCTGTCATTGTATGTGTAATGACAACGTAATAACTCATAACAAGCTCACTAATTGTGGTTGCAAATTCCGCTCGTTGCTCACATCTGTGACTAGTGCTGCCAAGGGCCTGATTTCTTTAACTCCTAAATTGGGAGTATTGGCAAAAACTTAAGACCTTGACTAAAATGAGCTCTAAGTTCTGAGTCATGAGAACGATGATCCAAAAATACTTTATCATAAGATTGAAGATCCTAATGATGGAGCCTTGGAAAACTTAAGCAGATGTCTTCACAAAAAAGCAATACGTGGTTCAGCATGTTTCGGAGATGTCACTATGCATTACATCCGCTAGCATGCGTAGTTTTGAAACAATGGTCCGATTGCCGCTGTCACAATTGCGATGTCAAGGGTTATCACTTTTTTTGTTATATAGAGCAGGAACAGCCGATATTGCAATAAGCAATTCCGCGCCATGACAACCCCGAAGTAGAGTCACAAGTGCGCTGCAACCTTTTTCTTCCACCCATTGGGCCCGTGACCTCACTCACACGGCGAAACACAGCGCAGGCGCTGCTTCACGCCGGTCTTCTGTGAGGCAGTGGTATCCCTCCGGTCGAGCCGGCCCATTCATGCCTAAGCGTGGCTCTCCCACATTTAAAAGTATGGGAAACTAACCAGATATATTGAGTGTATTGGGAATTTGGTTATATTGGAATTAAATTTATAAATTTATTTCTGATATTCTGATAAATCGTCTTCCTGACTGAAGGAGGTGGCTGTACTACATAGCCGTTGAGTATTGTATTGGTCGTTTTCCTTTAGATGGTGCTAGCACTAGATGCCTCTATCGCAATACACCTATATAAGTCACTCTATGGTTGGTCGGTTACTACAATCTGTCAACTCAATTGATAGTGCCGACCACCTAGTTGGTTAGACTGGTTTGCCGCTTGGTAGGTAATAGACATCTGCGCTCACACTTGAGTGTGATGTCTATTCCCTACATGTCAACATCAATCAGTGGGCTAAACTGACAGATGTCATTGTATGGCTCATACATTTTTGCTACTTTTATCTGACGCAAAATGTATACGTACTAGACATTTGCATCTGTCAGTTTAGTCCACCACATAAATTAAAATCAAATTAAAGGTATAATATTTTGTATTTCCTGCGACCTTTCCGCTATATCGGTAGAAAGACTAATGTCCATGTATTGTGATGTTATGTCTAATATACGATAATCAATATTGACACCGCGTCCAAACTCTCAAACAAGTGACGCTATGCCTTTATCTCTGTCATTGTATGTGTAATGACAACGTAATAAATCATAACAAGCTCACTAATTGTGGTTGCAAATTCCGCTCGTTGCTCACTCTGTGACTAGTGCTGCCAAGGGCCTGATTTCTTTAACTCCTAAATTGGGAGTATTGGCAAAACTTAAGACCTTGACTAAAATGAGCTCTAAGTTCTGAGTCATGAGACGATGATCCAAAAATACTTTATCAATAAGATTGTGTTTATATCATGGGAATCAAGTTCTAAAAGAATTTTAGTCTTCTTTTTTTTTATGCTAGAGGCGGACAAACGAGCAAGCGAGTCACCTGATGGAAAGTAATCATCGCCGCCCATGAACATCTGCGAAATCAGAGAGATCGCTAATGTGTAGCCGGCCTTTTTTTTTAAAAAAGAGTACGCTCTTCTCTTGAAGATCCCTAAGTCGTAGCCGTCCGGAAATACTCCTGCAGCCAAACCGTTCCACAAAACTGAGGTACGTGGTAGAAAGTTCCGGGAGAAACGCACAGTATTAGACCACCATCCATCGAGATGATGAGAATGGAATGACAATCGCTTGCGAGTGGTTCGATGTAAGAATTCGGCTGCAGGGAGTAGATCAATCTTCTTATCTTTTTCAGCCAATTCACCGAATATTTTGCAATTAACTTAGGTATTCTTAGCCTAGTCTAGTCAGATTCTAGACACAATGGGTTTTAAATGGTAATTCTTATTAACAATATACTTAGAAATGTACTTTATTAATATGAACTCGAATCTTTAGAGTATTAAAAAGACTCGAGTTCTCAAGGTATTTTGAAAGGTCTCCTGAGTACCTATTATTTACGTTACGTCAGTGATAAAATCGCGATGCAGTCGCATGACAGTCAAACGTGCGTTTGTATCGCTGCAAAAATATGCAATTTGTAAACTCTCATAACGCCAAAAAAGGTTGATTCATTTACAAGTCCAGTTCCTAATTTAGGACTTACAGGACTCAAGTCCTTCCCAACACTATTTGTATCACGTCACGAGACGACGCCTTTGAACATTCCGCCGGATAAGATCAACTTACGTCACCCTGAGGATACCTACGGGTGCGTATGCGCAGTAAAAGACCGGCCAGTAACTCTACCCTACATCGACTCTGATACTATCCATATTAATATTATAAATAGGAAAGTGTGTTTGTTTGTTTGTCTGTCTTTCACGACAAAATGGAGCGACGAATTGACGCGATTTTTTAAATAAAAATAGTCGAAGGGATGGAGAGTGGCATACTTAGGCTACTTTGTGGCAAACCGAATTTTAGGCGAGCGAAGCTGCGGGCGCCCGCTAGTCATGTATAGTCATATTGACGGGCTCGATGGCGCATTACGAAGATCATAAGTTCCCCATTCCCGCTTGGAACAAACTTTAATGTAAAGAACATTATCTGGTGATTTTTCTGTGCCTGCGTGGAGTAAATCTGTAAAGATTATATTTTTTATATTTTTTTTTATTGTTTGATACCCGTGACGCAAGTGCATAAAACGGAAACAGGTTAGATTAGGTATGTGTCGTTTAGAGGCCAGTCGACGACCGTTGGGGGGCATCAGCACCGACATTTCACAGGCCTCCACTGCAGCCCAGTAGGGACGATTCGGTGCTGTCCCTATCACTCCCTCCAGCTCACGGGGGGGATAGTGTCGGACCCCCTTCCCCGCGCATTGGAACTCCGATACCTTCACTCACGCAGCAAAACACAGCACAGTGCTGCTTCACGCCTGTTTTCTGTGAGGCTGTGATGCCGAAAATCATCATCATGCCGAAAAGTGGCTCTCCCACGGTCATGCCGAAGCGTGGCTCTCCCACGGGTGTCCAGTCTGTAGTATTACTCCTCATCTTAGCGTTTCATTCCCAGTTGCGTCCAAAGCTGTCGCTCTGGAGCCCGGGGTACGCTTGGACCATGTTACTTGATTTGGGGAGTCTGGTAATTACAATGAAACCACTGGCGTCTGACCCTCGCATCCCTTTAACTGGGGAACCAGACCCGTTACACGTTTCAGAAACTATCCGAAACGTGCAGGTTTCCTCACGATACTTTCGCTCACCGCCGAGTTAATGGTAAAATGTGCACAAAGATTTGAAACCCAGATCACCCGTATGGAAGGCGTGCTGAACCACTACTACCATTATGTATTAGGTTTTACTAAGGAAACGTAATGTATAATTAAGTATTTAGCTCTTACCTCCATTGCGTCACCGTCTCACGACTCGTGTCACAGTGGACAATGTTCGATAAAGATCCGCGAAGCCGACAGTGGGAAAATTGCGTTCACTGGGATATTCCGTAATTATTAAAATCATTAAGGCGACGCGTCAGCAAAAAAGCGAGGAAATGTTAGAGTACGATTTTTTTAAATTTCCGCCCAAAAACAACACATTTAAAAAAAAATAATATCTTCCAAAGTATGCACAATTGGCCAACGGGAATTCTACTCTAGTGTTTTAAATACCAAATACCGTCAGATTTTCATCAAATAATATGATCATGTCCGAAAATAAGGTCAAATTTCACGCTGTGCGACGGCTGGAGCACACTAACGACGCTTTTTGATTTAAATTGTTAATTTCTAAGGATCCAGATCTTTTTTTAACATAATCGGAGCTTCTCGGAAAAACACAAACAACTGTTTAATGATTATGCACTATTTATTGGTCTGCATTTGCACTCAATAATGGTATAACTTATGGCGTTAAACTATTTTTCGGGTGCAATAATTTACGAAATAATTAGAAAGAAAGAAAATATTTATAATTATATACAATTGTAAACAGAACACAATTTGGCACAAACAGAAAACAAAACATAAAACAATTAAAAATACATAAAAATAAAACAAAAGGAAAAAAAAAACAAAACTATATTCAATCATGTCCAGTCAGTGCCAAATGAATATTATGATGTGTTATGACGTCTAGTATAAATGGCCCTCACTCAGCTTATGATGTCACAGCCCAGACAAAGGCCATGACGCTGGATTTCAGTGAGACCAGCTGAATGAGTGCCACGGACGCTTGTCTAGTGTATTTTGTGTACCTAACGTGTATGTGTAATGTGGGTATATATATCTACTAAGAAGAAAATAATTAAGCACGATTACTAAGCAAACAGTTCTTTCTGAAAGGCTGGAGCTTCTTAAAATAATTGCTTCCTACGACAAGTAATGAGCGGGTAGTTTAAGGGATAAGAACGTGTGCCTTTTAAACAAGAAGTCGTTGGTTCAAATCCAAGCTTACACTCTATGTATCAATGAATGAATGATTATACTTTCACACAAAACTTTCGTCTGATTCCTTCAAACGAAGCATGAAGAAGCATCTCGCGGGCCAGTATGGCAGTTCCAACGGAAGTGATGCCTTGACATCGCGTTGTAATTTGTAATTGTAATGGCAAAGTGGGCTCTCCTTTTGCTAACCCTCAAGCTGGCTGAGCCAAGGCTAAGCTGGATACCCACGATCTCCCTTAATATGGTGATGAGGAGTCATCGCTGGTGTTTTAGTGGGTATGCCTCTGGGCTCCATTCCCAGACGGAGAGCCCCACACAACTCACGCCGGCCCCCCGCCGGCAGGGTATTCATTGCATAAGGTTTTGTCTTCCCATTGCACTGTATGAATGCTATGCAGCCTTACGCATTTCACCAGTGATATAAAAAAAGGCTGAGGCCAGCCAATATACTGTGTTACTCTTACGTCCACACTCAGGGACGTCATTTAAGCTAATGTTCATTAACTTTAGTATCGGTAGTCTTTATGCGTATCAAAATAAGTGTCAATATTTTTTCTTAAGGTGACGGGTAGGGCACACTAGCGACGCCAATCGATTTTAATTTTTAGCTACCGGATCTATTTTAGACAATTTCGAGGTTTCAACCTCTCGGCAAACACCTATACTATTTATTTAATACTTATAATTAATTGTTTTGTCTACTTTTGCACTCAAATTTTGGATTACCGTCAAAAGTGGCCGCTTTTGGCGTGAATCAATTTTTCGCGTACAAAAACGGATTCAAAATGTGTGCATTGTTATTTAATAAATAGTATAAGTGTTTGCCTAGAGGTTGTAACCCCGGAATTGTTTAAAATAGATCCGGTTTAGTAGCTAAAAATTAAAATCTGTTCGCGTCACTAGTGTGCCCTACCCGTCACCTTAAGTAGCCAACTAAGTTAATCAACGGTAGCAGTTTTAAATTGTCAAGATGTTACCTACTATAATAAAAATGTATGAAAGGTTAATGTTGCGTGTTAAACAAAAATGTTTTTACAGTATAAAATAGATTCATATTTATTTCTATTTAAATATGCCTGTAAATAAGTATGTTTAATAGGAAGGGTACAGGGAAAAAAAGAGAAAACTGTTAATGTTTATTTCATTTTCTCATAGTCATTATTTAAAAATATTCTAAAGTATTTTTGTGCTATGATATTATGTGTTATAAAATCGAATAACATTAATTCAGATTTTTGCTAAATTAGAAAAAATATGTAAGATTTTTTTATCCCAACAATGTGTTAAATTTACAAAAATGAACTATGATCTTTCTTCCCCTGTACCCTTCAGTTGTGTAAGTTTTAGCCTTTAATTTAAAACGCCACCTAGTGGTAAAATTCCATTTGCACGTCTGATATCATACTGAATATAACAACTGGGATACTCCTTATCATACGACCTTAAGACATTAACTTTGACAAATGTATTTTTGTTATGTTTAATGATTGCTTGTTTTTTTGTTTGTGTTCGATCCGATAGCGGCGCCATTTCATTTTTATCCAATGTGATTAAAGATCTCTTCGTTTAGGTTTAGTTGGAATCGAATGAAGCTTTATTTATTTATTTATTTAGTACAGCCACATGATACATATCATTACAATCACAAGCCACATATTAATAAAGTCACAGTTCTGATATGCATCAAAATAACGGCGTACATAACACTTATGAAGCTTTCGCACTTCTCACGCTAAGGAGTAAAATTTTAGCCCCTGCTGTATCTTATATGTCAAACAAGATAACTGATGTGTGTATTTCCTCCTTCCTACAACATAATCAAAATCAAAATCAAATAATTCTTTATTTGCATAGGCTTGTACACAGCACTTACAAATCGTCATACATTTGAATGATTTAAAACTATTTATAAGTAATTATGTAATAATTTACATGTTAATACATATATATGTTGATACATAAAATATACTAAAGAAATAAATAAACATAATGCGATTCTACCACCGGCTCGGAAAGTTGTTTCTGGTCGAGAAGATCCGGCAAGAAACTCGCCAGTTACTCTTTTTAATCGCCAACTTTTTTACAATGGTTTATTATCCTCATACCAAGTCATACAGTCTAATGCAACACAAAATAGAATGAAGCAAATTAAAAGCTAAATATGAGGTAAACCGAAGAGGACCAGTCCCCAAAGGTGGCACCTGTTCACAAGTATGACGTATGTGTCAGCCATCATTTCACTCAACCATATTAGAGGGAATGTAATGACCCGCCACATAACGCCACCACCTCAGAGACATTTGAGTGAGCATGACTACTTAGGTTCCCCTCATAGGTCACAGAGTACTTAATCCAATACTAATAAACTGCAGGACGAGGTGTACAATAGTAGGTGGTTAGCATCTTGTCAATTGTTTGATTAATCATTACTAATCAATTGTATACAATAATAAATGCTGCTAAGCCTAATTTATTAAAATTGATTAATTATATAATAATAGTGATTTCAGTAAATATTTATAAAATTACTACATGTGTGCAGGCACGGAGGTCATTATGTCCACGAATCCTTATCATTTAAGTAATCTACAATTTTATAGTATCCTTTAACCCTTTTCCATATAAAATAAATAGACCGTGGGAGAGCCACGCTTCGGCAGGAATGGGCCGGCTCGACCGGAGTGATACCACGGCCTCACAGAAAACCGGCGTGAAGCAGCACTATGCTGTGTTTCGCTGCGTGAGTGAGGGTACCGGGGCCCAATCTGGGGGAAGGGGGATTAAAGGTTGGTAGCGCACTTGTGACTCGTGTCGCGGGTGTCAATGGGCGGCGGTCGCTTATCATCAGGTGATCTGTCTGTTTGTCTGCCACCTATCACATAAAAAAATATATATTAATATTTCACAACACCACATACATTGATTTGACTCCGAGATAGGTAGCTCAAGCACCTGTGTCACGGATATCAGAATCAACAGTGGGATTACAAATATCTACGTATGATACTTTTCTTTTGTAAATACATACTTATAATACATAGAAAACACCCAGACCAATACAAACAGACACGTTCATGCACACAAATGTTTGTACTGTGCGGGGATCGAACCCGCAACCCTTGCACCAGAGGCAGCGTTCACTACCACTATTCCAAACGGGTCGTCATTATGGATATACATATACGTCATAAATATGGATTTCTTCAAACGAAGCATGAAGAAGCATTTCGCGGGCCAGTATGGCAGTTCCAATGGTAGTGATGCCTGACATCGCCGTTTTAATTGCAATGTGGGCTCTTCTCTTGCTTACCATCAGGCTGAGGCCAGCCAGTATACAGTCACTATAAAAACAAAATATCTCGTACTATTATAATACATTTTAATGATGACCTAATGATAAACAATACTTAAATATTGAGTAATTATCCAAATTTAATATTTTGCGGTCGTACTTCCCCAAATCATTCATACATATTTGGATAAGCATTCGTCATAAATGTGCTAGTTACTCATGGGACAAATATTATGCAAGTAAGTATGATATGTAAATACTTAAATGTATTGACTATCTCTTGAGGATTTGCCCGCGGCGTGTCACGCGAAAATTTGTTCGAGACCTATATACTCTGTCAATTATAGTCCATTTATTTATGTGAAGGTAAATAGGACAGTTCTATTTTAACGTTAAAAAAGAGACGCTCATTTTAAACCTTACCGATATTTTTAAGAATCGAGAATATTTTTAATAGAAATCTAATCGACTTTTTATTTGTTTGATTTTTAATCTTAATCAACATTTTTTTCTACGAATTTTAACTATGTGACAATTGGCATGTAGTAGCTTGACATTTTTATGATAATTTTAATTTTATAACCAACTTAAATGTAACTTGACATTTAATTTTTATATACTGAATTTCTATTGAACTTGACATTTATAATTCCCTATTAATTTAATTTAACTTGACATTTATATACTTATTACAATGTATGAATGTCAAATATTGTATTGCTATTATTATCTATTCTATTTTGTATATGACCTGTTATTTGGTTGAAATAAATTATATTTAATTTAATTTGATCCCTATGAGCAACAATTCCGATTAGTGCATTATGCAATTCATAAGATATTTTTTACAAATTTTATTGGTAATAATTATTTTAAGTTCTTTTTCAGATTAATTGAGAAAGATTAATACTTGTTATACAAAAAAGATAATGATTTTTACAGCATATTTTTATTTGTAGAAAGTTGGATGCATGATACGAAACATTTTAACTCTCCTATTCACGCCATCAAGTGAAAATATTGATGGCGCCACTACCGCTTACGTCATAAGATATGGTAATCCAATTGGTTATTATAAAACAAGGGAACTATGTACGTTAGTTCCTCAAAAATCCGTTGTCACGACATTATGTATATATGGGTCACGACTTTCTTGACTCAGCGTAGTGGTTTGTGCGCCGGTTCGGAGACACAAGGGTTCGATTCCCGCACCAACACAAATGTTTGTTGAAAAACAGATATGTGTGTTGGGTCTGGGTGTTTGTGGTGGATGTGGTCGTTACATTGACCGTGTGAGAGCTATGCTTCGGCATGAATGGGCCGGCTTGACTGGAGTGATACCCGTTATGAGAGCCCGTCTCTCAGAAAACCGGCGTGAAACAGCACTGTTCTGTGCTTCGCTGCGTGATTGAGGGTACGGAGGCCTAATGCGTGGGAAAGGGGGGTTTAATCGTTGGCAGCGCACTTGTGACTCCACTGGTGTCGCGGGTGTCCCTGATCGCTTACCATCAGGTGAATTGTCTTTTCGTCTGCCACCTATCATATAAAAAAAAGTCCGGTTTGCGGTAAGGCCCCACAAGGCATTGTAGGTACTGCTTTTCGCAATCCGCCAAAACTTCCTTGTCGCGCTGTGTAGTCCGTGATGGATGACCAATTAGGTTGTGACATCAAGAGGACTTTACTTGATTGTATAATTGCATGATTTGTATCTTTATCGCGTACAATCCGAATATATTGGTTTTCCTTCCTTTTCGTAACTCTCTCGGGGAATCATCGTCGTCGTCGGCTAATTATAATGATGGTATTCAAGGAGGAATGGCTTTAATATATAATCTTTCTCATTTTTTAATGAACAATGTCTTACGCGTTAGCAGGTTTTGCTGCTTGTGCTGATGCTTGGTAACTTTCCATATAATTTCAAAGTAGGTCGTTCGATTTGAAGCATTTTTACAAGCAATGTGGCCGTGTGGTCCCCGGCAGAGTAGAATAGGCCACCCTCACTCTTACCGAGGTGTCGTAAAAGGCGACTAAGGTAAAGCTTCTGGCATGATCATCAGCACCCAGAGAAGGAAAACTCTGCATTTATATCAAAACCCTCGCCAACCCGTCTGCCAAGCGTGGTGAGTACGGCAATTACCCCTCATGTGATTGAGGGAGGCCCGTGCCTCAGCAGTGGGGATTTAAATGGGCTGATGATGATGATGATTACAAGCAATGAATGATTAGTGAGCCGCAGTATAATGAAGGAGAGTGATTGAGTTTAGTACTATTGAGTTATGGGTTGAGAGGAAGTAAGCTGTTTTAAAATATTTTTGGAACATTAGATAAATATTCAATTAGGAACAGATTGAATGAGTTTTGAAAATGGCGTGAAAGATTGCTAGCTGTATTAAAAATCTTTTTGATACATTTGGTTTCAATTAGGTACAGCATGGATGAGGTTTGGTAAAGGATATGAAGTTTTTAATATGAAGGTTTTGGAATGGACGATACTTTTTTAAATAAAGAAAGTTAGGGAATTATTTGGTTCTTAAAGCTACGAATGCATTTGGATTGATCACCCTAAAGCTTTTATTGAACTAAATTTTTCAAATGAGGGAATAATATTTATTTTTAGAAGGATTTGAAAGAGATGTTATGTATTTATTTGCTCGAGTACCTACTCGACCATTGTACCATACCACTGTACCATGTACCATAATATTATGGTACACAATATTATGGTACATGGAGGGGGGATCCTTCCATCGATCATGGTGAGAAACCAGATTTCCTCTGTGAGATGTGTTGTAGTCCAAAGTAGGCTTAAATTACGACCCCCTAATGGCACTATATAAGTGACCATTTTATAAGTATGAAGTGGAATGTTTAACAAAATGTGTAATAATGCCGGGCCCAGGCAAATGAAGCAAATAGCATAAGGACCTATATTGCAATGGTACCGATACTGTACGATTGATGATGAATAAACAACTAGCAAGAGTTGGATTAATAATGTGTTGTTCAAAAGAGGATTTTAAAGGAATGTAGGTTAAATAAATACGAGTATGAGAAAGTGATGATAAACATTCTTAGAATAAAATATAGCTGATTTTGATTGGAAAGTAATGGAGATGGATAAATAGAATAGAATTTGGAAATATTTTTTTTTGAAAAGTGAAAGCCCTAATGTGGAAGAATTCTGAGTGAATAATGAATATAGTTATTCAAATTATGGGACAAATTAATTATTGAAAGAAATACTTTAAATGAATTAGTTGTATTTCCTTTTGTTTTAAATAAATTTAATGTAAATGACCTACTTGTGCTGTAAACTATAAATAAGTTTTAATCTATCTCTCTTTTTCTTCTTCTTCATCAGCATTCATTCGCCCACTGTTGGGCATTTGCTTCTCGGAAGCACCTCCACTCTGCTCGGTAATTAGTCTTCCTGGGCCATAGGATGCCAGCGTGACTTCTTAGATGATCTGCCCATCTGGCTGGTGGTCTGCCTATGCTTCCTAAGTAGATCCTACATGGTAATACTCACCGCGGCTGGGTGGGAAACAATATTTTCGGATCTGATTTCTTGTTTTACCTAAAGAAAGATACTATGTATAGAGATACTGCCGTATGTATAGAGTATCTTAACTTATTTCACCGGTAATTTTTAGATTATTTTATGACTGATAAAATAATCGACTTTTCATATCAAGTCGGCCAGGGTAAAAAAGGGTCAAATAAGGTTATTATTTAAATGTCGATTTATGCTTCTTCTTCTTAAAGTGCCTCGCCGACTAGCGAAGATTGGCCGTCAATCTATCATCACAGATCAAGCTATCTAGCATATCCTTCTGGGTCTCTAGCGAGGCGAAAAACTCGCGATCCCCGTCCACTCCCGGATGTTACGCAGCCATGATTTTTTTCCTCCGACCTACACGCATCTTACTTACTTATACGTTCCCCATTCTTCCATTTCTATTTATGCGAATAAAGGTGCTTAGAAGGTTGTAACTGTTTAGTCACACATCCTCTGTTCGCTTCATTCATTCATATTAAGACAATAGTTACAAATTGAAAACAACGAGGCATTTCACAATCCCATCACTTCAACTATTATTGTTTTCCAAGTAGGTACATATTATTAGTACAGTTTGCGTCCATAACAATAAAGATACGATAAATTGTCGCAAATACCAAGGCTGGATCGCTTAAAGTGATTCCACATTCGGAGGAGGTA
The DNA here is from genome assembly GCA_019059595.1 of Marasmia exigua. Taxonomy (NCBI): domain Eukaryota; kingdom Metazoa; phylum Arthropoda; class Insecta; order Lepidoptera; family Crambidae; genus Marasmia; species Marasmia exigua. The sequence goes on from CM032473.1 coordinate 14,916,149, forward strand.
ACTCAGCTAATTAGTGTGTTTATTGAAATGAGAGCGTAATAATGCTAATATAGCTCTAGCGGCAGGGTTGACACTCAATAGCTAAATACAATTCAACGACATTAAATTGAAGCTTTTCAAATAAACACGGTGTACCACAGGCAATAAGGTCGAAAAGTGGTTCGCTGTAAAGTAATACCGCGATCATACTATGTACCTAAAGGTAAGGCTTTCAATAGAACGAAAGAGCAGTCGAAAATTTTAGCTTTATTATGATTTTTTATAAACTTTAGCGTTATTTTTTGACAGTGGTAGAGCCACGCTTCGACACGAATGGGCCGGCGGAGTGATACCACGGCCTCAAAGAAAACCGGCTCGAAGCAGCACTGCGCTGTGTTTCGCTGCGTGAGAGAGGGAAAGAGACATTTAAAGGTTTGCAGCGCACTTGTGACTCCACTGGTGTCGCGGTTGTCTATGGGCGGCGGCAATCGCTTGCCATCAAGCGATCCGTCTGCTCGTCTGCCACCTATCACAAAAAATATTTCAACCATGAATACCAAACATAATTTCCTCCTACCGATATTTCTGCTATGGCAAGCAATCACAACGATCAGCGTGAGTGAGGGTACCCGAGGCCCAATCCGGGGAAAAGGGGGGGTTTAAAGGTTGGCAGCGCACTTGTGACTCCACTGGTGTCTCGGCTGTCTATGGGCGGCGGCAATCGCTTACCATCAAGCGATCCGTCTGCTCGTCTGCAAACTATCACATAAAAAAAAATTCAACCATGGATACCAAACATAATTTCCTCCTACCGATATATCTGCTATGGCAAGCAATCCCAACGATCAGCGTGTGTGAGGGTACCCGAGGCCCAATCCGGGGGAAAGGGGGGTTTAAAGGTTGGCAGCGCACTTGTGACTCCACTGGTGTCTCGGCTGTCTATGCCATTTAACATAAAAAAATAAAATTTCGAAAAATGGATACCGAACATAGTTTCCTCCTACCGATATTTCTGCTATAGCATGCAATCCCAACGATCTGCGACTCGCGCAGGGCATTTATAGCGCCCTTGGGAGTACGCAGACACAAATGCACTCTGTGTTCCCTTAGCCTCACATTTTGATGGGATACCAGTGTAACACGACCGGCGAAAAATCGGGCTCAACGGCTTAATGTGCCTCCGATCTGACACTGAGAATTTCTGAACAGAAAAAATCAGGTACAAGACATTCTAATAAGCTTTTTAAGGTGACGGGTAGGGCACACTAACGACGCCAATCGATTTTAATTTTTAGTTACTAAACCGGAGCCTCTCGGCTAGCACTTATACTATTTATTAAATAACCATGTTGGGTCCAACGAGTACGCGTAAAATTGATTACCGCCAAAAGCGGTCACTTTTAGCGTGAATAAATTTTTCACGAACAAAAACGGACCCAAAATTTGTGCATGGTTATTTAATAAACAGTACAAGTGTTTGCAGAGAGATTGTAACCCCGAAATTGTTTAAAATAGATAAGGTTTATTCGCTAAAAATTCAAATCGATTGGCGTCGCTAGTGTGCCCTATTAGTCACCTTAACTTAAGTAGTACCCATCTGTCATAATAATGGCACACATTTTTTTTAAGGCGAAAGGGAACCAGTAGTAACACAATTGACGTTTGTTAAACTGCGACACGTCCCTTCCGTTTGGCAGTTTAGAGAACCTTTTGGTTTCAAAATACATCAGAGACACGATGAAGGCAGATCATACAATCAAGGTGCACATCCATGTCCGTTGAAGACCACGATCCTCTGTCATGAGGGAGCGACCGCAGAGAGAGTTATACCCAACTCACTCTGCGGTCGAATAGCATACCCTCTGCTCGTAATGTTATTAATATCCTGCAACCGATTACGGCTTCGGCGGCAAATATTTTTTTAATTGCTTAAAATAGGTAGACGAGCTTGCGGCTCATCTGATGGTAGACGGTAACCACCGCTCATAGACATCAACAATGCCGGAGCACAGCCATGCCGTTGCCTACCGTGAAAGAAAAACAGTTTACAAATCTCGTTTAAAAAAGGAAATGTCATTGCGATCAGGGAACACCGCGGCTGGAAGCTCATTCCATAGTTTGCAGGAGCGTGGGAAAAAAGAGCGCTGATAATCTGAACGATCAGCGACGTACGCAGGATATATTATAGTGCTCAAATGTGTGCGCAAACACAAGTGCACTTTCTACTCCCTTACCCTCATATTCCGATGGGACATTATTTTGACACGACCGGAGATCAATCGGGCGCAGGACCAATAGCTTTACGTGCTTTCCGAGGCACGGGGGTACAAGGATGCCAACTTCCAGACTCCGGGCTACTACAAACAATTTCTTACCGAAAACTTAGGTACAAATTTTTGGCCCGACCCGGGACCTCTGGCGCAGCCGTCCACTTTAAAGTGCGACCCACTAACCACTGCGCCAACGAAGCAGTCAGCAGAACATACATAATGTTTTACGGGCATGCGGAATCAAAGACGACTACTTACTTATATTATGGTTAAATTATCTTAGCAGTGGTATCAGTGATCACTGCAATTTTTTTTCGCCATCCCTGAAAAGTTATAAAGTCAGTGATTGGAGCTGGCGCCGCTGATATTTATAACGCGATAAAGATAACTTATCAAAACCGCATAGATGGCGCCGCACTCGCCGGCACTTGTCAAAATAAATATTGGCGAATGATGTTTTGTAATTAATTTATAGGAGTAACATGGAAGTTTAGACTAAAGCTTTAGTAGGAACAGATACTTACGACATTTTTAAGCAATTGGGTCAAGGATTAAATAACCCTTCTTAGATTAAATATGGTAGCTACTGAGCTACCGTAACCACTAAACCACTGGGTTTAGAACGCGCCTTCCATTCGCGGGGTCGTAGTTCGAATCCGAGCATGCACCTCCGGTTTTTCAAATCAATGTGCGTATTTCTACCATTAACTCGACGGCGCAGTGAGAGAAACATCGTGAGGAAACCTGCACGTCTCGGACAGTTTCTGTAACGTGTAACCATGATTCAGTTAGCCTGGTTCCCCTGTTAAAGGTCAGGCTTCATTCATCAAAATGGGTTCAAAAAAGGCGAATCCTGGCACTATAAACGACTTGAACCCCTTACTAGCAACGCCAATCGGTTTAAATTGTTAGCTAGTAAAACGGAGCTATTTAATAAAAAAATTAATTCCAGTCTCTAAACAAAAAAAATCTAACTATTTATTTAATAATTTTGCACTACCTTGCACTACTTTTTGATTTATTTTTGTATTCGAAATTTGGATTAACACCACAAGTGGCCGTGTATGGCGGTAATTCAAATTTCGAGTACAAAAGCAGACCAAAAAGTTAAGTATAAGTACTCTCCGAGAGGCTGGAGCTTCTCAATTTTTAAAAAGATATCCGATTTAGTTGTTAACAATTTGAAGCAATTGGCATCGATAGTGTACCCTACCCGTCACCTTATAAAGAGCGGCTGCCAATAACTATCATCATCATCATCAGCCCTTTTAAGTCCCCACTGCTGGGGCACGGGCCTCCCTCAATCACATGAGGGGTAATTGCCATACTCACCACGCTTGGCAGACGGGTTCTATGCCAATGACTCAGTTAATGTGTTTTAAATTATTACCATAAGAAAATACTGTGAATGTATTTTTATACTCCGTTTATGGTATTAGTTGATATACCTACCTTATCTTAAAATTGGTATACTTAGGTTTTATTTAATTCTATATTTCTTGAAATAAAAAAAAATCAACTAATTTGCTTGTTGGGCGCTGACTCAAAATATTTTAGAGTTGGGTTTATTTATGAATTGAGGCTTGTTATTTTTACCCTTTAAATTTATTCAACTGTTAAATTATTTTTTTAAAAATATCATTTCGTAGGTATATGTTGTGACTATAATTTGCTGATTAGGTACTTGCTACACATTGAATAATCTTAGAGAGGGGCTAGGGACGGCGAAAGAGACAAAGTTAAGAACTCACTTGCAAAGATTTCTTTCTCCCTACACCTTAATTTGAGCATTGGTTGGCAAACTTGATCTAATAACTGTCGCTGTCAATGGTGTCGCGGGTGTCCATGGGCGGCGGCAATTGCTTACCATCAGGTGATCCGTCTGTTCGTCTGCCTACCTATTAGGTACATAAAAAAATAATAAAGATATAACGGATATTGACTGCCTCGGTGGTGTAGTGGTCAGTGGGTCGCATTTAAAGTGACAGCTGCGCAATAGGTCCCAGCTAATCCCAGAAAAGTCTTCGGTACTAAATTCTTAGTGCTAGCCCGGAGTCTGGCAGTTGGCGGTCTTGTACCCCCGTGCCTCAAATAGCACGTTAACCCATTGATCATGCGCCCGATCCTCCTCCGGTAGTGTTGCACTAGTGTCCCATCGGAATATGAGGGTAATGTAGAGTGCACTTGAGTTTACGCACAGACACGACGTACGCACATTGCGTGCGTTGAAGTCGAATTTAGAGATTTCATACATTTGTCCATACAAATATCTACAACTCAACTTCAATGTCGAGTGCTCGAGAATAACTACCAGCCAGGGCAGCTTTCTTAGTTTAATAGCGCAACACGACTTTAAACCTTTTCGTCACCACGGTAAACATAAGGCCATAGAGGTGACATCCTACAGACGGAACCCTACATGGCCCGAACACGCACTTAGGTCGGTTTTTTTACAAATCTTGCTGTACCAATTTATTCTAAAACAAAATTGGCGTTTACATATTCGCGCCGATAGTATAAATATCACTTCAATTAGATGCAGATTTTCATAACAAGCTTGTAAAATAATAATTGCATCGAGCCGGCCAGACGACGCCGTTGCACCGTCGCGCGATGTTTGTGCCGACAATGCGACGTAAACTCGGTTATCTTATTTGTGCTCTCAGATTACCAGTAGGAATATCAATGAGTGCATAGAGATGTGTACCTGGATTGAAGTAATGGGATATGGGTGTAAGGTTTTATGGCTCAACTTATATAAGCAAGCTATAGAGCGCCCTCACAGAGTATGAACTGTAAGCGCAAACGCACATTTTATCGAATGTTATTTATGCTAAATCAGCGCTATACCATAGACTAATTATCTCTAGGCTATACCTAGTACAGGTACAGGCTGGATTCGACCAATCTTATTTCGATACTAAATCTATCTCCGAATATTTTTTGGGACTTATCAGCATTATAGCTTGTAAACAGTAGAAATCTTCTACATAAGAAATTAGTATAGGATTATGTCGATCCTATTGCGTAGATATTTTATAGAATTGTTTTCAATGTGTGATGACACAAGAGGTGTGCCCCCGCTTCGAGATGACTTAACGACTGGGATATTCCTATCAGTCGACTATTTCTCTGAAAATAAAAAAAATAAAGTAATAAAATTTAGCATTAAGTACTTAATTAAAATTAATTTTGTAAATAATGAAACATTTAGGTACAAAGTTCATCTATGTCAAAATATTATCTATTTATAGAAGAAGAACATTTTACGGAGATATTTGTCGATTGATTCACCAATCAATCGGCAAATATCCATCCACCATCACTCTTCATAATTCACCAATTATAAAGAGCGATAAGACATTGCAAAGTTTGTAGGTCATAGGTTTGAAAAGTGTGCACCTGAATATTTCTAAATGCCGTTTGCTCGGGGGTGAGGGAAAACATCTTGAGACACGTTTCGGATGTTTCCAATTTTCTCAAAAACTTTAGTATCAAAAGTAGTCAGCATCAAAAGTAGCTTAACACTTTAGTAACATGTCAAAGTAACTGTTTTGCCTATTATAGTCAGTTTCTAAGGGGGACCTAAAAAATGCTACTTTGACATGGTACTAATGTGTTAAACTAGTTTTGATGCTGACCGTACTCATAATTGTTGGTAACCATGTCGCAGGTGATATGGTTTCACTGTGCAAGGGTTGCGACGGTCAGATGGCAGTTGTTTCGAAAAAAAATGAGCTAGCTACGAATTCAGCATTCTACAATACTAATATCTAATCCCAGTAGAATTTACGACCTTGGAGCATGAAAATAATTGCTAACTATTAATTAAACACCAAATTAATCTGAATGCTTAAGAACGGTCTACGTAACTTCCGATGACATAGACTACCAGGCGCAAAAACATCGAAGACAACGCAAAATGCGACCATCCATCTTGTCGCAAGATCTATGGCGTTTTGTTGTCTGTCGCCCTTGACTTCAAATTTATTTGTCTGACGGAAGAAACGGGTATAAACAGTCAGCCGTTGGATTGCAACAATCTGTCAAATTATAAGCCTTCTTTTTATTTTGGGATTTGGATAAGGTACTTTTGATGTTTGGTAGGTTTTACTATTTTAGAAGAGAAGAAGACTTCTACAGCCGCCGGCCTTGCTTGTCTTCGGTTTGAAGTATCCGGACTATACCTGAACCACCTTATTATAAATAGCGATCTAAAGTTATTACCGAACTAAAGCTCATGTCATCCCGTTCCAACACGCAATGTTAAAAGGAGCTGGTATGAATTTTGTTTTGGGACTATCCTTAGTTTGCGAATCGCAATAAGGGAGTAAGGGTTTTGATTAGGGTGGTATCCTAATCCTAAGCTTATGATTTTGATAATACTTCTTACCCACATATTTTTTTTTCTATAAAAACATGTCTGGCACCGGTAGATATAGTATCGATGGATAATCCACTGAGAGCCTCATTTAGCCCTGTCAGAAACGGCAAAATAGTTTTTTTTTCCTAACAATCACCATTTCGGAGATAGTGCGATACCTATATTCGTCCAGAGCTGGACATATGCCTCTGCTATGGCACGCCACTTAAGTTCGTTTCAGTTCTCCTGTTCGAAGTTCGAACAGTTCTACACCCAGTCTTGCGTACCTATATCGTTGCTCCATAGCCCAAGGTTCGTTTTATCCCAAGCTGTCGCTTCGGAGCCCGGGATCTGCTTTCCTACTTGGACTCCTCCACTTCGTGCGGTTTTATGCATACCTAGTGGTCAGTTTATTAGCACGAATGTCATCGTTTACGACGTCAAGTCACACTTTCTCTACCACAGAGTCATCATCATCATCATAATTCATTCCTTCATTTATTCATCCATGTCACGGACATGAAGGCTTCCACACCTGCGTGAGTTTGCCGTGGTGTTCATTCTAGTCAAATTAATTCTACTTATCTCGAAGAAGTCGCTACAAGCGATAAGACCGCCTTATTATACTGTCTTTTGTTGTTGTATCATACCTACTTGTATTTTGTATTTGTGCAATAAAGAATACATATCTATCTCTATTTTTTTGCAGAACCCTAAAAATTGAGGAAGTCCACGTCAATTAGTTGATGCAATCCCGCAGTCTGCAGTGTTTGGATTTAGATCGAAGGATAAATATTTATAGGCGCCTCAATCAATCGGGTTTCGGCATTAGTGATATTACAGTGCTCCCACTGATATAGGTACAGCAGATACAGCATACAATTCCCACCGTAATACCCAAGAATATTAAGGTCAAAATTGCATGAAGCTGTTTCAAAATTGTAGCCCAACTTACGAATGTCCCTGATTAAACGAGACATCGTCATCTTAGCGTGTCATTCCTAGTTGCGTCCAAAGCTTTTGCTTCGGAGCCATTATACGCCTGGACCATGATCCAAGATGTAGGAAGTCTGTTATTACAATGAAGCGACTACCGTCTGAAATGAAGAAATTCGGAGAAGAACTAGAGTAGTCGATGTAGGCTATCGCGCCGCAAAATGAAAGTGGGCATGGGCCGGCCACTTATGTCACCGACAGGACGAAAGATGGTTTTGGTCTGGAGGCCGCGTATGGGTAAGAGAAGCGTAGGCAGACCACCAGCCAGATGGGCAGATGATCTAAGAAGTCACGCAGGCATCCTATGCCATGATGACACGTTCGGAACAATTATCACAACAGTTGACTAACAGTGTAGGTTTCCATACGAGGCTTTCCCTCACTGTCAAGTTGAAGCTATAAATATGCACATAGAAAAAAAATCGAAACGTGCACTCTGCCGCAAAGAAGGCACACGTCTTATCCACTTAGCCACTGCTCTGTCGATCATATCGATGTATGTGCTACTAAAATACAATACTAAAATTGTGCAAAGCGTTGTGTGCATTGATTCCCGAAGTCATTATACCATTACCAGTGAACGGTAGGTATTATTGAGTTTGAGTCGGAAATGTTCATAAAAGAATATCATGGATAGGGTTCCCAGATGGTATCCAAAAGTAGGACTGGTCCGTTTCTCCCGTCTTCAATTATGTACACATGTTTTTTACAGAAAATCCTCCTTTTTAGACCCATTTTTCCTCCTTTATCAGATTACCATCTTACAACCCTAATCATGAATAGGTACTTCACTTTTCCAGATTCACAGAAATGTGGTCTATAAGTTCACATTACTAATTTAATAAAGTTAGGGATTGAAGAAATTGTACAAATTGTAGTAATCGGACGTGTGGCTGTCTGTCCCTTATCTGTGTATACTTTTATACCTTGTCATAAAACCTAGTATTGTGACAAAATAATAACTAAGTTATATGTAGGTACTCATCTTTTTGCAGCCGACTGTACTTTAAAATTAACGTCACGTTAATCCCCATCCTCTGTAAACATCGTAGACTACCTCAAAAGTGAATGAAAAATAAGAATGAACTTAATAATTACGTAGTTCTCATTACGAATGACAATAGAACGGATTGGAAGAATGACCTGAAGCTCACAGCCGGTCCAAATTAGAGGAGTGTTTTAAGATAGAGTGCAGTGGAAATCGTTGGAGGAGGCCTATGCCGATAGGCACACAGTGCTGAGACATATAATTAAAATGAAAATAGATTTAAATACCTACTTACCTATCTCTTATTATTGAATATAACCCTATATTACTATTATTATTACGAATGAAAACTCACCGTTCAAATAACATCCCAAGTCACCATCACATCACTCAAAACAAGTTCCTCTTAAAGTCGTTACTATCTTCAACACCGACACAGCAAGCGATACAAAGATGACAGTCTTTCTTTACCAATAACTTTCCTAATGCAATGTACCGAATCGTATTCGCATTATGTCTGCAACCTGAATTTCGCCGTGCGAAGGCGGGCGTCTCAATCGCGGGATGGACCGCCTTTGCCGGCGCCGCCGAAATGTGAAAGATCCGTACCTAACTATCTTATCAGAACTAGCCAATTCTTTATGACTCCTGCTAGTAGGGATGATCAGTATTAAAGTGGCGGACGTAAGATTAAGTAGATAAAAAAGTTTATTTAAAGGATTGGTGTTAGGATGGACAAAGTTAATGGAGAAGTAATTTTGGCGCACTGGTCCCTCTATTTTATTCTATACCCTGGTGGAGAGGTGGACTTTTTAGTAACATTAGTGTGCAACGAATTTCGCTAAAGCACCTACTTATTTACTTCCATTTGGTTTATGCTCTCCTGGAACCTACCTACTAAAATAAACAAGTAACGCGCATGCTGAATTTCTAAATTTTGATCGATACATCAAAACATATATATACCCTGGTGGAGTGGTGGACTTTTTAGTAACGTTAGTGTGCGACGGAGTTTTGCTTCCAAGAATAAGTACCTAATTTAACGCGCTTGGTTCAGAATGAACGCTATCAGGGCATGTGGCAACAGTTTTTCTAAATCAACTCCTTTATCTTCTGGTCATCGGTAAATTATTATTAGTATGAGAGGTAAAACGAAGCCTAATAAATTCAATTCAAATTTCTTTACTGCAGACAACATACATAGGTCCATGGTTTATTACAATACAAAAAAAACTTAATAATAGGGTTAGTAAATAGGTAGGAGGCTTTTATTTTATTTATTTATTTAAGCCACTTATTGTAGCATGTACCTTAGGGGCACTCGTTGCGAACCTGACCCGGTGGATGTGCCCATTGAAATTTCGGTCATGGTTCGTGCGTAGTGCCTTACCACAGGTGCATGCGGATCATCTGCCACTACTCTCAGGATGCTATTGTCAAATTAATGGAAAAGGGTTTTTTTTATTCTTAGCGATGGATTTGTTTCTGGCTTTACACTGAACTCTAAGAGTTGAGAAAAAGCTTTTGTGTAAAATTATGAAAGAAAAAAAAACTTTTACTTACACAAAAGCTTTTTCTCAAAATTTTTGCTTAAAAAAGTTGCAAAACTACTTAATACCAGAATAATTCGTGTCCAACCCTACTATTATGGCAACCAAACATCCCATTCGTAAGGAGTCTAACGACCTATTCAGTGACGATCGAGTCGTACTAAACCTCGTCCTAAGATTTACTACGCACAAAATTTTAGCGCAGCCACAGTATACTGATAGCCAGTAGGACGACTAAGAACTTTGCGACGAGCAACGGTGTCCTTGTAAACTGAAACTTAGGATTCACGCGTGTGCACAATGAACTCGGCGTCCTCGCCAATGACTGCGACAAGCCAGTTTTATGCTGAGTTCACACGCGTGGTAAACAGACCAGAAACAGCAAGCACAAACAACAAACAGGAATTTGTGGTTGGCCCTAACTGACATTAATTATAGATAAGTTCGTTGATCTACGCGCTAGGCAATAATATGGTAACGGACCCCTCCTGCATACTTCCTTATTAGTCCCTCTCTGTCCCATAATGAACTACGCTGAGATCTATGTACCTACGCGCGCATGTGTCTTTATTGGATTTGCCCCCTTCAAGCTTGCCACCGGGGTGGTGATTGGCACTAATATGTAGCGTATACTAGGCTAGTGATAAATGGCATGGACAAATGGGAAAAAAGGGGTATCTGTGTGTGTACGCAGTCTGTTTAACAACCGATGCAGGATGCCAGCGTTCTGCTGTCATCATCATCATATTATTTCAACCCACATCCACCCACTGCTGAGTATAGGCAAGGCGTCCTGCCTATCTCCACTTTAGCTCACACACTTGCGTGCCAACATTTATTTTATGTTTCAGGGTTATTCCAATGTATGTGATGGATGATGTTAATTTATGTCGAACCACCGGTTATACAATCACTGTGGCGCGGTATTTTAGCGCATACGAGCGCAAGCGCCGGCGCCGCGGCTGCCACGTGGGACGCGGCGCCTAACGTCTAATGCCGCGTGCACACTACCATTATAAATTGACACTATTTAGCGCCGCAAGATGTAGAGCGACAGTACTTACTTACTCCAATGGCTAAGAGACCACGGCTGATATGACGTAGTTGAAGTACAAGCAGTACTTAAGTACAGACAGCGTCAGGTCAAGTTCCAAATACAAAAATAGCACTTTTGTCTCAGTCATAAAGATGGTCCAAAGTCTAACAAGGATATCTCGACGTGACGCTGAGGTACCTACATAATCATGTACTTTGTAGCGTTAATTCCCGATCTTGTTAAGTACATAGCCTATGTAGTATTGGCTTATATCGGCTTGCATACCAAATTTTATCAAAATTGGTCCAGCCGCATGAAAAAGTAACAATATACACACACAAACTTTTGTCTTTATCTAATTCTATAGCATAGGCGAAAGATGACTAACTGATCTATGAACGCAGGGCCTATAAGAGTTAGAAAGAAGTGGCAAAATGGCTCGGGCCTCCGAGTCAAGGGAACCCTCAGCCCGCCCAATTCTTAGCAATTCTTTCTTTCTATAATAATAAAATAGTTAGAAGAAGTGGCAAAATGGCTCGGGCCTCCGAGTCAAGGGAACCCTCAGCCCGCCCAATTCTTAGCAATTCTTTCTTTCTATAATAATAAATATTTTCTTTCTTTCTTTCTTTCAATTCCGTTCCGTTCTAACAACGGCGAACTGAAGAATTTGCCACGGCCCTCAGGTGGCATGGTTACGTCACAATGTAGATTGAGTAGATTCATATTTACCTATGAGATATCATCCTAAGAGCTAAAATAATAGAAAGCATTCTCGATTAATTCTAATGACGTGGCATTTAATAATCGTCTATGCGTCTGCGTTGAGAGAGTGTTACACAACTCAGCTGATTTATGTTTTTAATTTGGAAGTCCAATTCGTTTAAGATATACTGACTAGCATTTGTCTGTGTCTATGGTTCTTGTAGAGATGTTACTATAGACAGCACTTTTGATTTGGGATGTGTAATTATGACGTAGGTAGGTACTTTAATAGGAACTTATTATCTAAAACGGAAAGGATGACGATTCGGCTTTGTTACAGCTTCGTTGTGGTCACTAGCAAGAATGGGCTGGACCGGAGTGATACCAAGGCCTCACACACAGGAAACCGGCGTGACGCAGCGCATACACCCTTGACCTGAGTGCCCTATGCACATCCTGCGGTATTGCCGGACCGATACGACCTGTAAACCATGCATGCAAAAAATGCACCACAGGATTAAGGGAACTTGAGATGCTAATCACTAATGTTGCGAGTGTACCTGCACGGGCAGCGACACCTGCCCATCTACCTCTCTCGTCTCTCATCATCATCATAATCATCATCATCAGCCTATCGCAGTCCACTGCTCGACGTAGGCCTCGAAGTTGTTTTTACCCAATTGCAAAGTCTGCCCGAGGTATACGTATTTTTGAACAGCTTCAAGGACGGCACCGTGAATTGCAATCGGTTCCGGTAGAACATGTTCATTGAACATGATCTTGGTTTTGTCCAAGTTCATCCGTAGGCCGATGCATTTAGAAGAGTCAGCCAGGTCATTCAGCATCTGTTGTAAGCAGCAGCCGTCATTCAGCAGCTCTCGTCTCTCACCTATTTACAATAGAAAAATCTACGAAAAAAAAACCGCCTTCAAAAACCACGAACTAAAAAGTATATTTCATAACGTCCAACACTATCTAGATACTAATCCTGTAATACATTCAATTATTCAACAGGGATTAGGCGCTGACTTCAGTAACAACTTTTTTCCAATGTACTGTTATAAAATGTTATCTGAAGTGTATGAAGTGTTAAAAACATTATTTTACATTTTTTAGTACGTGGTTTTTGAAGGCTTAAGTTATATTCGTGGATTTTTTTAAGCTTTTTACTGTCTCTTTTTCGGCAGTAGACCCCCCTCCTCCCACCACCGCTAAATAACTAGCAAACTGTGAGTACAGTATGTGATTGAGTTGTCTTTGAACTCTTAACCGTTGATGAGTTGACCTTACATCATCAGCTGAGCATTAAAATTAATACAAAGAGGCGTAAATACTGGTCCAACTCTGAAAAAAGGTACAAAAACATTACATGTGCCTATAAAATTTGAGGGTTGCCCTCGATTTCTCTAGGATTCCATCATCAGAATTTGACATGGGACCATCAGGGGAGTGTGATCTTTCAAATAAAAAAATAATTCTACAAATCGGTCAATAATTAGCGGAGAAATCGGTGAACATAAATAAAAAAAAACAAACATAAGTGCAGCCAAACATAGAACCGCCTCGTTTTTTGAAGTCGGTTAAAAAAGCCCACCGTGGAAGTCTTTGAGGTTATGAATTCGCAGCTTTAGAATGTCTTCACCGGCTGCTCGTGACTTGTATTGAATTCACGTAAAACAGGTATATTTACTTACTATGAGATAAATTATACTCACGAGTAATCCTCGAGTTATTTGATGCACATGTTCTATTGTTTATTAAATAACTCATTCGTAGCCACTTTAATCAATTAATATTCTAATACTGCAAGCAATACTTCAAGTTACATGTGTTGAATTATTAAAAGAATACATACTTACTTACATAATAGTAGTTTATGTGACTGTCACATAATGAGGGTTATTAAAACACGAGCGAGATTTTAATAAACGAGGCTTGGCGAGTTTTTTTAATATCATTCGCGAGTGTTTTAAATAAGTACTTAGTTATGTGCAGTCTCATACACTATCTACTGTATTTATTTTATTGATTTTCATCTGATCTGACTTTATCATCTAAATTTTAATGAATAATAATGAAATTTTTTTGTCTAATGAAATGTATTTAAAGTTTTTGTAATTTGATACCTAATTTGATATTATATTTCACTTAGCAAAGCAAGAGTGAACAGGCATCTTCTAGGCAAACGCGTATCATTCTAGACCTCATCGTCGCTTTCCATCAGGTGCGATTGTGGTCAAGCGTTAGCCTATTGACCAAAAAAAAAGCTGAAATAATAAGGACAGCCATAAATTTGCTTATCGTTAGGTCGACTAAACATGCGTAAATGACTACCTAAAGAATAACACCAAAAATGCAAATAAAGATTACTTGTATTTGTGTTTCAAGCATACCTGAATAACGTAATTCGCGTAGCGTAGTGTGTATCGTAATTTCTTTACTGATTGTCAGGAACTGTAACTAATTATGCTCTTTCTGAGATATTCGGTGGAGCCAGCCAACTCCTTAAAACCACTATCACATTCAAACATATTTGACAAACAAAAATTAAATCGACGAAACGTAAAGATTTTAATTATCTGTGCGACGAACATTGCGCGCGCATTTTTTTTTTTTTGTTTTAGGTTCTTTATGGCGTCTCAGGTATTTTATAGTAACAATTCGTAACCTTATTGGCTGTATAAATGATGATAATTTTGTCCTAATATTGTTATTTCAAAAGTTTGGCTGTTGCATAATGTGCTTGCATTTGCTTAAAGTACGAAAAAATATCATTTTGCAACAACCTAAGTTTTTTATTTTCTATAATAATAAATAAAAATAATCAAAATCATAAAGCCTGTCAAAATGTGTTTACTTTTGATTAAAGCGTAGTGATTATATTCTCTTTGCTTTTGATTTCAAATTTGAAGATTATGACATGAGTGTAGATAAAATATTTATTTAGAACTAGCTGACCCGACAGACTTCATCCTGTCAAAAAATTTGTAATGTGGCAACAAATATGAACTTTATATAATAGCAATAAAACTGAAATTGATTCTACGTTTTAGTTAGAATACGTTCGTATGTGAAAAAGACAAGGGCTGTTTTTAGGGTTTTCCCGACAATTATTCTATTTTTTCTCGCGTAAGAACCATCCTTGGACTTCAACGAACATTTAAAAAAAAGAATTGCCCAAATTGGTCCAGGCGTTGTTGAGTTATGCGCTTACAAACACATTTTGCGATTCATTTTTATATTATAGACATAGAATAATAATGATTATAGATAAGGATCTCAACCTCAAGATTTGATGGCACACAGGCGATGGTAACTCATTGGATACGAACGTGCACTTTGCATGCAGCAGGTCATAGGTTCGAATCCGAGCATGCACCTTTGGATTTTGATATCTACTTACGTATGGTACGGTAACATGCTTCTACCATTAGTGCGTCGGTGAGGGAAAGTCGCGATGAAACCTGCATGATTGGATGGTATTACAAAATTATGGATACCTACCCACATTCAATTATTCAACAGGGATTAGGCGCTGACTTCAGTAACAACTTTTTTCCAATGTACTGTTATAAAATGTTATCTGAAGTGTATGAAGTGTTAAAAACATTATTTTACATTTTTTAGTACGTGGTTTTTGAAGGCTTAATTTATATTCGTGGATTTTTTTAAGCTTTTTACTGTCTCTTTTTCGGCAGTAGACCCCCCTCCTCCCACCACCGCTAAATAACTAGCAAACTGTGAGTACAGTATGTGATTGAGTTGTCTTTGAACTCTTAACCGTTGATGAGTTGACCTTACATCATCAGCTGAGCATTAAAATTAATACAAAGAGGCGTAAATACTGGTCCAACTCTGAAAAAAGGTACAAAAACATTACATGTGCCTATAAAATTTGAGGGTTGCCCTCGATTTCTCTAGGATTCCATCATCAGAATTTGACATGGGACCATCAGGGGAGTGTGATCTTTCAAATAAAAAAATAATTCTACAAATCGGTCAATAATTAGCGGAGAAATCGGTGAACATAAATAAAAAAAAACAAACATAAGTGCAGCCAAACATAGAACCGCCTCGTTTTTTGAAGTCGGTTAAAAAAGCCCACCGTGGAAGTCTTTGAGGTTATGAATTCGCAGCTTTAGAATGTCTTCACCGGCTGCTCGTGACTTGTATTGAATTCACGTAAAACAGGTATATTTACTTACTATGAGATAAATTATACTCACGAGTAATCCTCGAGTTATTTGATGCACATGTTCTATTGTTTATTAAATAACTCATTCGTAGCCACTTTAATCAATTAATATTCTAATACTGCAAGCAATACTTCAAGTTACATGTGTTGAATTATTAAAAGAATACATACTTACTTACATAATAGTAGTTTATGTGACTGTCACATAATGAGGGTTATTAAAACACGAGCGAGATTTTAATAAACGAGGCTTGGCGAGTTTTTTTAATATCATTCGCGAGTGTTTTAAATAAGTACTTAGTTATGTGCAGTCTCATACACTATCTACTGTATTTATTTTATTGATTTTCATCTGATCTGACTTTATCATCTAAATTTTAATGAATAATAATGAAATTTTTTGTCTAATGAAATGTATTTAAAGTTTTTGTAATTTGATACCTAATTTGATATTATATTTCACTTAGCAAAGCAAGAGTGAACAGGCATCTTCTAGGCAAACGCGTATCATTCTAGACCTCATCGTCGCTTTCCATCAGGTGCGATTGTGGTCAAGCGTTAGCCTATTGACCAAAAAAAAAAGCTGAAATAATAAGGACAGCCATAAATTTGCTTATCGTTAGGTCGACTAAACATGCGTAAATGACTACCTAAAGAATAACACCAAAAATGCAAATAAAGATTACTTGTATTTGTGTTTCAAGCATACCTGAATAACGTAATTCGCGTAGCGTAGTGTGTATCGTAATTTCTTTACTGATTGTCAGGAACTGTAACTAATTATGCTCTTTCTGAGATATTCGGTGGAGCCAGCCAACTCCTTAAAACCACTATCACATTCAAACATATTTGACAAACAAAAATTAAATCGAGGAAACGTAAAGATTTTAATTATCTGTGCGACGAACATTGCGCGCGCATTTTTTTTTTTTTTTGTTTTAGGTTCTTTATGGCGTCTCAGGTATTTTATAGTAACAATTCGTAACCTTATTGGCTGTATAAATGATGATAATTTTGTCCTAATATTGTTATTTCAAAAGTTTGGCTGTTGCATAATGTGCTTGCATTTGCCTAAAGTACGAAAAAATATCATTTTGCAACAACCTAAGTTTTTTATTTTCTATAATAATAAATAAAAATAATCAAAATCATAAAGCCTGTCAAAATGTGTTTACTTTTGATTAAAGCGTAGTGATTATATTCTCTTTGCTTTTGATTTCAAATTTGAAGATTATGACATGAGTGTAGATAAAATATTTATTTAGAACTAGCTGACCCGACAGACTTCATCCTGTCAAAAAATTTGTAATGTGGCAACAAATATGAACTTTATATAATAGCAATAAAACTGAAATTGATTCTACGTTTTAGTTAGAATACGTTCGTATGTGAAAAAGACAAGGGCTGTTTTTAGGGTTTTCCCGACAATTATTCTATTTTTTCTCGCGTAAGAACCATCCTTGGACTTCAACGAACATTTAAAAAAAAGAATTGCCCAAATTGGTCCAGGCGTTGTTGAGTTATGCGCTTACAAACACATTTTGCGATTCATTTTTATATTATAGACATAGAATAATAATGATTATAGATAAGGATCTCAACCTCAAGATTTGATGGCACACAGGCGATGGTAACTCATTGGATACGAACGTGCACTTTGCATGCAGCAGGTCATAGGTTCGAATCCGAGCATGCACCTTTGGATTTTGATATCTACTTACGTATGGTACGGTAACATGCTTCTACCATTAGTGCGACGGTGAGGGAAAGTCGCGATGAAACCTGCATGATTAGGATGGTATTACAAAATTATGGATACCTACCCACAATTATTGAGATAATGATTCTGAACGTTTAATCGTGACCCAGTTGATCTAGTTCTCCTGTCTACGAACAGACGGCAGTTGCTTCATTGTCTCGAATCTTGGATCATGATGATGCAAAGCATATTTGGGATTTGACTGACCGGATGGCGCAATTGGTAGTGACCCTGCCTCTTACGCCAAAGGTCGTGGGTTCGATCCCCACCCTGGACAAACATTCGTGCGATTAACACTTGTGTTTGTTCGGTGTCTGGGTGTAATATATGTATTTAAGTATATATTTGTGTTCCTCTGTTGTCTGATATCTGTAACACAAGTGCTTAAGCTACTTAGTACGGAATCACGTCAACGTATGAGATGTTGTGAGAATTATTATCTAGTTCTCCTGTCTACGAACAGACGGCAGTTGCTTCATTGTCTCGAATCTTGGATCATAATGATGCAAAGCATATTTGGGATTTGTATAATGTACTCGACATTGATACGCATAGCCCTTTTCATTGCTCTCTGCGTGACTTTAAGCCTTCTTAATGTGAAGGGTATACCCCACTAGCGACGCCAATTGATTTTAATTGTTAGCTACTAAACCTGATCTATTTTAAACAACTTGGGGGCTTCAGTCTCTCGGTAAACACCAAGGTAACACTATTTATTTAATGGTTATAGTTAGCTATTTGATCTTGTTTTGCACTCGAATTTTGAATAACCGCCAAAAGAGGCTACTTTTTTCAGAAGAACCAAGGTCAAAAACACAGCCCAAAGAATTGCATGCCTAAAGTGGCAATGGGCAGGGCACACTGCGAAGAGGTCAGACTGCCGATGGGGCAGAAAGGTCCTCGATTGGGCCGCGTACAGGAAGTTGAAGCCGTGGCAGGCCCCCCACAATGTGGACCGACGATCTGGTAAAGGTCGGAGGAATCCCTTGGATAGGCGGCACAGGACCGATCTGTGTGGAGATCATTGGGGGAGGCCTATGTCCAGCAGTGGACGTCTACTTGCTGAAATGATGATGACATTGATATGTTGCTATTGGCCGCCTTCTTTGTACATAATTCCTGTAATACATAGCTAGCTATAAATTTCTTTCCTCATGATTGTGGGCAATAAAAGGGTTTCATTCGCCCTTTCATTCACCACGGGTACATTTAATTATTTTCAATAAATGATGTATGGTTTTCCATACATACGGAACTAATGGAGGCGGTGCGTTGCGTGCGTCAGCGCACACCGCAACCATTCAATACGGTTCCCTCAGACAGACGTATTGACGGTTCGGTTTTATGCCAAACACCGCCAGCATCTAAAATATGAATTTGAGATTCGATTTACTAAGGCTTACCGTTTTCAGGCATTAATGTATCCATGGTTTTGATAATAGAGAATTTTATCTCATAATGTCTTTTTTTATTATTATTATGGCTCTACCCTATTTTGTGTATCTATAGTGGGTAATACCGTCGAAGACAGTCAAAGTCACTACGGATCGACGATCGACCTACGGATTCTGCTGAGACCACTCTGGAAACTACAGGCCGCGGCACGTAAATGTAACGCTTGGCGTATGTAGTGAGGTTGTTTGCACTTGTGAAATAGCTCAAATTATCAAAGTCACCGCTAAACTTTTTTTATGTGATAGGTGGCAGACGAGCAGACGGATCACCTGATGGTAAGTGGACACCAGCGACACCAGTGGAGTCACAAGGTGGTGCTAACCTTTAAACCTCCCTTTCCCCCGGGAGTGGGCCTTCGGTACTTCCTTCACGCAGCGAAACAGCACAGTGCTGCTTCACGCAGGTTTTCTGTGAGGCCGTGCCATCACTGAGCCGGCCCGCGTGAACGCGTCTTGTTAATGATGATAAGGCATCATCATCGCAGCGTTTGATTCAAAGCCGCCACATCGGAGTATAGGGTGGCTAAAAATTTACCATTACCATAGATTAAGGTAGGTAATCATAATATAATATCTGTAATATCTGTAAGACCTATGTATACCAACATGTGCAATAAAGGAATTGAATTGAATTGAATTGAATTTATCTCGTGGTAATTACTCTGGTAACTACCGCCAAGCGATAGAATTACACACAGAATATTGGAAAAATCCTGAGTCGCGCGATACTCGGGCATCATCCCCGCGGATTCAAACATATTTCCTCCAGAGGTGTAGTGTATACCCACTAGTTATGTAACAGACTGAGTCCTTTAAGTCGTTTATAACATGACTAGCCTCTTTATAAACAGCTTTGCTTTAAAATTAAGACTTTAGCTGTTATTCTTAAATAATACGACTCAGTCTTTTAGCGTATAAGACTAAAAGGAATTAAACGACTGAAACAACTTTAACGGCTTTAACGACTTCTCAGACTCAGTCGCCGCAGCGTTCGAGTAAAACATTTAGGTTGCAATGGATTTTTTTATCACAGTACTTTTATGCTCCAGGCGGAAGGTAACTATAAACAAGGGACTATCTTAAGGGACTAGCTACGCACACACATGTGTGCGTAGCTTGATGGGCGCATACATATGCGCCCATTATTTTGTGTATTGACTTTTAATATAATCTTGGTTCATTATAGAAACAAACCGTCCAAGCGAGACGCTAGTCGAATGGAGATGATATTTTGCGGTCAGCGTAAAAATAGAGAAAGCACCGTGCGAACGAGCCCCGCGGCTGCGCCGGAGTTGATGCACTTACTGTAATGGAGCCGGCAGACCGCAGTGTGACGTCACGCTCTGTGGTATACTGTGCTTCGAAAATTTGATGCCCAAAAATAATGCATCTAGCTTGGAATCATATAAAATACATATACCTGTCGCATTCAAACGCGAGCGCGTGTAATAGGGACGGTCTATTCTATCTATCCCATTCCCCAAAAATAAGCTCTTGAGCTTTTAGGCCCTTGGTTGCAGAATCAAAGAGGGTACGTAACTTGAATGTTACTAGTGTTTTCAATACTACGAATTTCGACCAAAGCGGGAATCAAACCTACAACCTTTGGCCAGTCGAATGAGGTATTTGACTACTATTTTACATGTTCAACAGCATGTACTCTTTGGTAAACTGAGATTGTTTTCATTGAACTTGCAAGAGATTCAGAACCTAATTTTCATAGAATCATTCTAAGTTCAGAGGCCTATAAATATGAAAGTATATGTGCTTTAGTGTAAATTTTTATGTAAATCGATGTCAAAATGTTCTTCTTATCGTTTAACCAGCCTCCAGAAACATGCCATTTTTCTTAATATTAGGATTGAGCAAGTTTGTCTTCCTTCATACAATTATTATGGGATGCGAAAATCAACCACGATTTCCTTTTTTTTTTAAGAAATTGGCACGTTTCTGTAATCTGTTAAAATAATTAATTGGAATTTGAACACTTTTGAAATCGATTTAAAATTATCACTAAATCACAGATACTTCCATATTTAATCGATTTGTTTACTCGCAACTGTATATTTTTTATTGATCTTACGAATATCTCTGGTTGACTGTACCGTCTTAGGTGCTTTTCAGCTTTTCCGTTACGTTTGAAAAGTAGGTTGCTGCAATTGTGCATTGTTTTAAGTTCATACTTGATCATAACCTTTTTTCCTTGTGGTCCCTGTGGTAGTCCCTTCAAGGGACCAGGAGGAAAAATATTCCTCGTGGTCCCTCTGTTGATTATAACCCTACTAAATTGAACCGGCACGTTTCGGATAGTTTCTGAAACAGACGAACAGACGGATCACCTAATGGTAAGCAATTGCCGCCGCCCATGGACACCCGCGACACCAGTGGAGTCACAAGTGTGCTGACAATCTTTAAACCCCCCCAATCCCCCGGATTGGGCCTGCGGTACCCTCACTCACGCAGCGAAACACAGCACAGTGCTGCCAGATGCAAATGTTCCAATCTTTTGAAAGATACGTTTTTGTCGGGTCTATTTCAAACTAATATCTTAATTGTACCTAATTCCAATAGCAAGTAGTAACCACTTTACGGAAGGCAGACGTTCTTATCCACTGAACTATCGCTCTACTTCTTACAGACGATATAGCATCAAAAACATTTCGTCACATGAATGAGCAAAAAAACGAGATGTCTCATTCATTTATGCAGATGCTCCCATTATGTTTGAGCGCGTTTGTCCCAACAATGAAGTGATTTTTCAAACCGTCCACTTACCCGATGACGGGCGAACCCACGTCCTGGGTGCATCTTTGCTAAGTCTAAGTGCTTTGGTGAACACATAAATATTCCTCAACCGATTACGGCTACGGCGGCCAATCGCAATGATCAGTCACATACGCACGAACAGAATATATTATATGCGCAAATACAAGTTCACTCTCTATTCCCTTACCCTCATATTCCGATTTGACACCAGTGTAACACGACCAGACCAGACCAGGGATCGGGCACAGGACCACGTACTTTCGAATCACGGGGGTATAAGACCGCCATCTTCCAGACTCCAAGCTGATACAAAGAATTTATTACCGAAAACTAAGGTACATATTTTTGGGTCGACTCGGGGATCGAACCCGGGACATCTTGCGCAGAGTGCGACCTACTAACCACTGCGCTACCGAGGCAATCAACAAACAACCAGAGAACAATAATTATACCCTTATTATTGTTATTTCATGATGGAATGGGAGCGATATCACCAGATAGTGGATAAAAACGTGCGCCTTAACAGGAGTAAGTTCGAATCCGAGCATGCACCTCTGGATATTTCTAATCTATAGTGCGTTACTACTATCTCTCGGCAGTGAGGGAAAACATCATATCATGTGGAAACCTGCATGTTTTCTCAAACTGCGGACACCCAGAATTTGCTGAGAAATGATTCTAAACGTTTACACGTTGGGCTGGTTCACCTGTCTAATGGTAGCGAAGGACGGACAGATCGCTTTTTAAAATAATCTAGCTTCCTACATCCTGGATCATGGTCCAAAATTAAGATAGAAATTTCTTGCCACGCACCTCCTCATTGTGGAATAAATTTCTCTAAGTATTTCCGAACCGGTATGACATTGAAATCTTCTAGAAACGAGACTTTTGCGATTGCCGCCGCCCATACACACCCGCGACGCTAGTGGAGACACAAGTGCCCTGCCAACCTTTAAACCCCCTTCCCCCGGATTGGGTCTCCGGTACCCTCACTCACGCAGCGAAACAGCACAATGCTGATTCACGCCGGTTTTCTGTGAGCCTACACCTTTCTAAAGGTCGGTAACGCATCTCCACTCCATCTGGTGATTCTGGTGTGGGTGGGCTGATGTCCATGTGCTGCGATGATTACTTCATCATCATCAGCCCATTTAAGTCCCCACTGCTGGGGCACGGGCCTCCCTCAATCACATGAGGGGTAATTGCCATCAGTCAATCAATTGTCATCAGTCATCAGTCAATCACATCATCATGGATGATTACTTACCATCAGGTAACCTACTTACTCTTATGCCTTTTTCAATAAAATAAAATCCACCGAGTGTCTTCTACAGACTTCAGAAAAATGCGACTGACCGTGAATCGGAACCGCACAATATCGCCCTAAATCGTGATGAGTTCAGTTTTTCGACTCAAAACCTTTCGTCACTCATTCATATTCATTGCAATTATTAGCATTCTGTGATACAGGTCCGACGTTGTCGCGTGGGGTTTATTTATTAACTGATTGTTTAAAGTAACTAAGCTGTTAACCCTAGCCCAGTTAAAATATAACAGAGCCTGTGGCTAGGGGCGTTTAGAATAAGTACTGCCAAGATATTCCCGGCCTGTTGTAAGGTCTTGCCTTCTAAGGTCCTATTAGTGGCCTGAGGCCACTAATAAGACCTTAGGAGTACGCGAGCATAACCACTATTGGGTGTCCTTGTATGTATTGAAAAAAAAAGTTTTTTTTTAAAACAAACTTATCATATAATGGATTGGAGCCCCTTTTAAGCTATTGAGCTTGTGTCAGGCGGCTCCGCTCTTCGGTCTCTTAAACTTATTTCTACTACTGATGCTATTTGATGAGAACGTGTGTGTGTGTGTGCGTGCGTGCGTGCGTGCGTGCGTGCGTGCGTGCGTGCGTGCGTGCGTGCGTGCGTGCGTGCGTGTGTGTGTGTGTGTGTTTTGTGTATTAATGTATGTATGTATGTAATATAATATAGTTCTTTTATAATATAATTCAAAAATTATACACAATTTAAGTAAATTCAGTGACTTTTGTGCACTAGGCTCGCAGGCCTGTGTCGCAGAAGTCGTTAAGTGAGCTAATTAAACTGAGTTACAATTTGCTTAATGCTCCAGTTCTTTAACTGGCAAATGTGATACATAGCAAATTTAAAATTTACAATATAAAAATCTGTAAAAGATAACTTAATGTCTACAACGAGTGGATAAAAAAAAAGTTTCGCGAAGCAACAAATTGTATTATAATTGTTACACACTAACAAATAAAGGCCTTAACAAACCTGCCGGCGGACTATCACAGCAAAAGCGAAGGACTAACTTGGAGCGAAGTAAAGCGCGAAGCTCAAGACCGTTCGAGATGGCGGAGTAGTGTGGTCATGGAGGTCATAAGGGTGAACCCAGCGTAGGGGAGATCATATTTATGATTAGTACATACTATAGTATTTATCAATTCTGACAGAAAACACATATTCGGGATATTCGGGAACGAATGCGTCTAAAATAAGACTTCCTCTTTTTTTATGTGACAACCAAAAGCTGGATTCGCCTTGGACTCCCCGACATCTAAACCCCCGCATCGTTTTCAGGCCTATTGGAGCCATTGAACTATTAAAGTAAGTAAAGTATCAGCCTATATATTGTCTCACTGCAGGGCAAAGGCCTCCATCATAGAAATCAAGTTATCACTACTATGATGGGATGATTGATATGATTGATAAACATGATTTTTGCTCGACCTGGGAATTGAACCCAGGACCCTAGAGATCACGGCCCGGTACTTAAACCACTAGACCAACAGGGCGTCTGATTGAACTATTATTAAGTAGTAATAACTCACTGATTGGAGCCAGACTACCTTAAGGTTTACGTTCACAAGGCTACTGGGACGGATCTAGTCTTCTCAGCGCTGTGTTACCTAGAGGTACCTACGTAATTAGATTGTCCGATACGCATGACCCTTCATTAATTCAGATTCTACACCAGCACTGACAGTTGGAATGTACGACCCATAAATAAGGTAGTTTATGGCAAAATCTAGAATATTAGATTAGTCGAATACATTAGGCATACACGACCACAGAGATCTAAGTGGCGACTTTAATTTATGTAAGTGCCTGTCCATTACTTATGCACGAAATAAATTATAGATATAACAGACATTAAATTTTCTCGTAAAGAACTACCTAAATTTAGTGCCCACTGGTTACATAGAAAAAATGTTAGATAGATAGGTACTGTGTTGCACATATCGTTTGAGCGAGGTAGCCCAGTAGATAACGCGCTTTCCAAGAGTGATCGTGGTTCGAATCCGAACATCCACCTCTAGATTTTCAAATTTATCTACATATTTCTATCATTATTAGCTCAACGGCAACGCCCTGTTGGTCTAGTGGTTTAAGTACCTGACCGTGATCTCGGGGTGCTGTGTTCCCGGGTCGAGCGAAAAGTACCTATGTTTCGAATTTTTCGGACATAGCTCGGGTTTGTGATCATCATCATCGTCATCGTCAGCCCATTTAAGTCCCCACTGCTGGGGCACGGGCCTCCCTCAATCACATAAGGGGTAATTGCCATACTCACCACGCTTGGCAGACGGGTTGGCGAGGGTTTTGATATAAATGCAGAGTTTTCCTTCTCTGGGTGCTGATAATCATGCCAGCAGCTTTACCTTAGTCAGCCTTTTACGACACCTCGGTAAGAGTGAGGGATGGCCTATTCTACTCTGCCGGGGACCACACGGCGTACGGTTTGTGATCACCAATCCGCATTTGGCAAGCGTGGTGATTAAGCCTAATCCCATCATAGTAGCGATAACTTGATTTCTATGATGGAGGCCTTTGCCCTGCAGTAGGAACAGTTTGTAGGCTGATACTTATATAGCTCAACGGTGAGGGAAAACATCGTGAGGAAACCTGTAGCGTTTCGGATAGTTTCTGAAATGTTTACATAACCATGATTCAGTTAGTCTGGTTCCCCTGTTAAAAGGGCTGCGTCAGACGACAGTCACTTCATTGTAATTACCAGACTCCCCAAATTCTGAATAATATTCTAAGCATAGGTAATCTAACTTAATAACACTTAAAAATTTCATCTCGTGTTCAGGCGGGACACGAACCCACACCTTCCACAATCCGGGTGAATGTTCTACCAATTAGACCACTGAACGTGATATGAAATTTTTAAGTGAATGAATGAATGAATTAATGAATATACTTTTATTGCACTCAAAGTACAGTATGAAAACTTAATACTAGGTATTACAGGATATTTACAACGTAAGTGTGTTATATACTTAAGAATAAATTGCAAAAGTTTGCTATAAAAAATATCAACTATAGGTATCTACTCTAAGCACTTATACATAAGAGTTCCAAACCGTAAGCTTTGGATGCCATCGGGAATTACACGCTAAGATGAGAAGGTAAATAAGTAGGTACTTACTCTCACCACCTTATTATAAATCGCGATCTAAAGTTATTACCGTTCTAAAGCTCCTGTCATCCCGTTCCAGCACGCAATGCACGAGTTTTGTTCCAGGACTATCCTTAGTTCGCGATTTGTAATAAGGAGGAGTATGTTGCACGTGTGGTAGACGAGAAATCACGGAACACTTAAGAGTAGGTACCTTAATACCAGATTGTTACGCTTCATTGCTCACGCAACTCCTAACAACAGATTTTCCATACTAAACTTTAATCCTCTTTTTTGGTGCCTCAGGTAAGGGAAACCATCATGGCCGACCTTATCATATCAGTATGGGTACGAGACTTTATCCTTACCAAAACCTCTGGGTTGTAGTAGGCAGGCAGGTACGTAGGTACAGCCGCCCATCAAAGTATAGAAAACTTTCAAATTTCTTCATTCGATTCTTACCTTAATGTCTAACACGTTCGGTTCATTATCAATTAAGGAATTTCGTCAGATTGTAGTAACCTGATATACATGACTGTCTTTACATCTCAGCACGAATCTATTCACGATCGGTGCATGGTAGAATATTAAGAGAGTGGACTGGCATCGCATCTGTTATTTTGTGAAGCTGACGGCCATCCTTCGGAACTTAAGAGGCAAAGAAGAAGAAGACATTTTAGAATGGATTTATTTTGTTACGTAGGTACTTCAAATCGAACTGTTTCTGAACGATTCGTTATTGTCATTCAAGTTAAGGAATAGGATCCATCGATCATCAGAGCTAACTAATCGATGACATTTTATCAACTTCGATTGATCCGGTAAATCACACATAATCGACTTTTCCGTCTTCCTATATTATGGTGATGATTTTAAATTAAAATCTTTTATTTCTCTCTTACAATGTTCATCATCATCATCATCATTTCAGCCAATAGTCCACTGCTGGACATAGGCCTCCCCCAATGTTCACCACACAGATCGGTCCTGTGCCGCCCGCATCCAATGGATTCCCGCTACCGTCACCAGATCGTCGGTCCACCTTGTGTATAGGTACAATGTTCATAGGTTTGTTAAAACTGTACATGAATTATGTATACTATAATGAAATTCACTGAGATCCGACCGTAAATGTGTAGTCTATACCCTAAATAAGGGTACAGTAGGACTACAGACTCCGTCTGTGTTACAGGCATATTACAGGTCACCATGGCCTTTCCGCGTAGGATAGTGTGACTTTTTACATTCACGTGATGTTCAACAACATAAGTTCTTCGCCGAGACCCGTGAGGATCGAGACATTGTCTTGTGATGCAATTTGACTATGGCGACACGACAAGCATGTGAAATAATTAATAGATGTTCTACCGCCGACGCGTCGCGGTGTGAAACTGTGCGTCGGCGCACCACCAGCGACGCGTAGTCGTACGCGCAGGGTTCCGAAAATGCAACAAAGAAACACCCGTTGATTACACATTCTCTAAATTTATCATTTTTACTTCTCCAGTTTATCGATAGTAGCTACAACCTGGGCCAATTATCTTACGTATACCTATACGTAAGGTAATTGGCCCAGGTAAAAACAGGTAAGCGGCTCGGGAGAGAACGTCGTACAATCACGAGCTTTAATTTGGGACCCATTTCCGTAAAGCAGTTTTATTCTTTTTTACTAAATTCTTTATTCAAATTTCATACCCGGCCACGGTTTTTGAATAAAAAAGTGACTTATGAACTTTTAGCCCCTAAGGGGTAGGGGTTAAAAGTCCATAAGTAAATTTTTTATTCAAAACCCATGCCCAAACATCAATTTTAAGATTCTAACTTTTAACCTGTCAAGTTCCCCATACTGCGTTTCATCCCCTAATTTACCACCGCAAAGGGTGAATGTCGTTAGAACATTCACAATGCAATAAGGTCGAAACTTTAGTGCAATAATGTTGATATCAAGATAAGACATAAAATGTCTTTATCTAATCGACCCTTGAAACCATAACCTCTTTGCAAAAAGCTATCATTACGTTTTTTTAATTACGAACATATATTGTGTTCACTCGTGTCAGTGTCAGTCGCTAAGTCATAGGTTCAGTTGGCGAGCCGACATATATCTATTGACAATTGAATATTGTTCTTTCTTTATTTGCGTATCACAAATAAAAACGATATTGCTATATAGATAGAACACAGGGTTAAAAAGTTATTCCCACGTAACAATTACTCGGAAAACATCTGTAATGATCATATGCCCTCGCTCAAGTTGACATTTTTCATGTTTGCCCCTAGAAAAGTAAGTTGTCGATATTAAATATTAGGACTTTGACACTTTAAAATATTAGCTCTAACTAGCGAAAGTTTGCTACACAACATTCAACCTTGGGTGGGTCCAAATTAAAACTCGTAACTGTACCATAGGTAGGTACTCTCATATAGGTAAGTACCTACCTACACACTAAACTCGATCGTCGCATCGGCTCTCCCTCATCGCCATCGTGGAGGGGTGTTATGAGGACAGAGCCCTAAGACTCCACGACCCCAAGGATAGTGTTATATTATTATCAGTAGAAATACGATATATACTGAGGCAATCAAATAAAATTTCCTAAGGTTGACAACCCTATCCATGTCTGATGAGTGGCGCCTAGCCGACGCTGTAGCATTGACACCTGATGTCAGTACATTTATATCCACTGGCATACATTGTTGCGTAATAATTAGATACTATTTATAGGCATTTATTTGTCATCGGGTATAACTTGAATACAGTAATTGACTGTGCGAAAGCGCCACCTTATTTTGCAGACGGATTGATCTCACCCCTCGTTAGTGTGGTGGAACCTTTTATCAATTTTACACTTTTAGGCTCTCAGGAACCAAAAAGTGGTTATTTTTAGGTCCGTGGGCTCATACGGATAAAACTGGAAATGTTTCTAAGTCTTCTTCCTAGTAGATCTTTACTCATGTTTTGATGTTCAGATACTATTTTCGACGACCCGTTTAGAACAGTGGTAGTGAACTCTGCCTCTGGTCCAAGGGTTGCGGGTTCGATCCCCGCACAGTATAAACATTTGTGTGCATGAACATGTCTGTTTGTATTGGTCTGGGTGTAAGATCTTTCTATGTATTATAAGTATGTATTTACAAAAAAAGAAAGTATTATATGTATATATTTGTAATCCCACTGTAGATTCTGATATCCGTAACACAGGTGCTTGAGCTACCTATCTCAGAGTCAGATCAATGTATGTGATGTTGTGAAATATTTATTTATTTATTTATCTCACATATTTAAAAATTTTACGTCATATCTAGGACCTCTTCCACAACTTATCACACTTCTTCGAAAAATATAACTCTTAGAAAGTGAAAAAGGGAACCACGCTAACTGTACCATGGCTACACTCCTCTACACTCACAAAATTCCTATCAACAATGTGGTTAGGTCTAGGTTTCAAAATACGTTACTTAGGTATGAAACGTGCAGGTTTCCCCACAATCATCATCATCATTTCAGCCGTAAACGAACTGCTGGACATAGACCTCCCCCAAGATCTTCACACAGATCGGTCCTGTGCCGCCTGCAACCAAGGAATTACCTCGACCTTCACCAGATCGTCGGTCCACCTTGTGGGGGGCCTGCCATCGCTTCGACCTACCTATACGCGGCCTCCACTCGAGGACCTTTCTGCCCCAATCGGCCCGTCTGATCTCCTCGCAATGTACCCTGCCTACTTGCCACTTGAGGCATGTAATTCTTTGGGCTATCTCTTTGACCTTGGTTTTCCTGCGGATCTCATCCGGTCCATCCATTCCTGACTACGATCACGCAAGGAGACTTCGAGCATAGCCATTTCCATAGCTCTCTGCGTGACTTTGAGCCTTCTTAAGCGGCTCATTACCCACAATGTTTTCCGCTGATTTAGTGGCAGATAATCCAAAGGTGCATGCTCGAACTTACTCCCTCCCGTTCAGGTGTAGCACATTGTTTAACACTGAGCTATTAGTAGATAAATATTTCATTGTTCTCTCCCAAAATCTGCGCCTACCTAAAAACAGCGAGCAATTAGGATTCTAGAAACTCTGGATGGCCTTGAATAAAGTTGAAATTACAACTAACTAGATAATAAGAACCATTCGAAAGGCCACGTACTTACTTGTGCTATTTGTTAACTTGGTAAGAAGTTAATTGAGACGTAAATGCTATAATGGGTGTGCTTTGGTGTCAATCGATCAATCAACCTACCCCGCCCGTTTACGGCTGCCTACTACAACCGTAATGGAATCGTTAGAGGTTTGACAAACAATTACAGTACTAACTACTTATCCTGGGTAAGTACCAAGCTAACAATTAAGTAGTAGGTACCTATATCCTACTTAGGTATAGTCCGCGCTCGAGTTGACGCCCGTACCACAGCTCGGCTATTACCGGAATGAAAGAGACAGCATAATAGTCAATCCCGATTGCTAGAAGAGGCAATTTCGCTAGTACTATTCCGTTTCTTATACTTACGTCATAGCGGACCAGCAATATGGACCGCCGCGGCGTTCCTTCCGCGGAGGTGTACCCATACTCTTACTTCAATGGACAACATTTCAAATTTTTAACATGTCCATATTGTTTTTTTATATGAAAGTAGACATAAAATGACCAGACCCATATTTTTTCTTTTTTCAAAATTTGTCCATTTTCATGCATAAAATAATTATTGAAATTCTTTTTATTCTAAATAGACGTAAGCGCCAAATGACGTCATCGGACGGCTGAATACAGCGATATTCCTTTGCTTATCATTGTTTTAATTAAAAAAAGGTACTACTTACAAAGGTAAATAATACTAGTGTCAACATTGTCAACGTCATTCATACATTCAACGATGACAAGTTGTCTTTTTTTTTGACAGTTACATGTCATGAGTTTGGCATTACGTAAATTTAAAACTATAATGTGCTAAGCAAAGAAATATTTTACATTCTGCCGTCCGATGACGTCATCTTACGTTTTTTAGTTTTTAATTTTTTTCTCAGTAAATAAGCAATATAAAAAATGAATAAATATATATTCGAGCAGCGGAAAAGTAAACAAAGAATTGGTATTTTTTGTTTCAGAGCTTAGCAATTTTGAAATGTTGTCCATTATGGGCGCTGACTGCACTCAACTCGCGCGCGGACTATTCTTACCAAGAGAAAATATGAGTTTTCCTTTGAGGCCGTGGTATCATTCCGGTTGAGCCGACCTATTCTCACATGGCCTGAAAGTACTCCTACCTAAAGCCATGGCCGAAGCTGAGTGAGCTACTTTTCACTGACTATCGCGACATACCTTACACACACACACCTGTACGCAAATACTTATTGCCCGGCTTGAGAAGCCGTATTATTACTTTTTTTTTCTTTTGTCTCCTTTTATATTTGTAATGTTGTGTTTGCAGTTTTAGTTTGTATTTGTTTCATTTTCTCTTTGTTTAAATATTATTATGATTATACTTGTTGCGTCCTTTCTTATCTGTAAAATGTAGTGTGTCGTATTTTCAGTGAATAAATGTTTCTATCTATCTATCTATTCGTTTCGAAGCATGGCTCTCCCATGTCACACGGTGTAGGGCCACCAGCGGCAACGGCTGTTAACCTCGCAACTCCTAGGTTAGTGTTACGCCACAACAAGACTCAAATCAATCAAAGAGTGGTCACGCAGTACTATCTTGACGGTGTGAGGTAGGTACCTATTTGTCCAACCTACCTTACCTACTTACCTACTTGTCGACACCCCATCGCGGCAGGTGAGCCGGCGCCTTCGACGCCTACTAACCTCAGTAATAATAATATCCTCCAACCGATTTCGGCTAAGGCGGCCAATCTTAATGATCAGCCACTTACGCAGCATATTATTATAAGTGCTTAAGGTGACGTGTAGGGCACACTAGCGGCGCCAATCGATTTTAATTTTTAGCTACTAAACCAGATCTAAGTATTTTAAACAATTTCGGGGTTACAACTCTCGGCAAACACTTATACTGTTTATTAAATAACCTCGCACAAATGTTGGGTCTAACATGTATGCGAAAAATTGATTACCGCCAAAAGCGGCCGCTTTTAGCGTGAATCAATTTTTCGCATACAAAAACGGACTCAACATTTGTGCATGGTTATTTAATAAATAGTATAAGGGTTCGCCGAGAGGTTGTAACCCCGAAATTTTTTAAAATCGATCCGGTTTATTAGCTAAAAATTTATATCGATTGGCGTCGCTAGTTTTCCCTACCCGTCACCTTAAGTGTGTACGCAAACACAAGTGCACTCTCTATATTTCCTTGCCCTCATATTCCATTGAGACACCACTGTGACACGACCGGAGGAGGATCGGGCGCAGGACCAACTTCTTTACGTGCTTTCTGAGGCACGGGGGTACAAGATCGCCATCTTTCAGACTCCAGGCTGACACTGAGAAATGTTGGCCCTACCCGGGGATGGAACCCGGGACCCCAAGCGCAGCCATCGCTTTAAAGTGCGACGCACTACCCACTGCGCCATCGAGGCAGACAACATCATTAGTGCAGAATCCGTGACGTAATGTTAGGTACAGTCGGGGAATCCACCGCATAATAATTTCATATGTGGAGATTTGGCCGTGTGGTCCCCGGCAGAGTAGAATAGGCTACCCTCACTCTTACCGAGGTGTCGTAAAAGGCGACTAAGGTAAAGCTGCTGGCATGATTATTAGCACCCAGAGAAGGAAAACTCTGCATTTATATCAAAAACCCTCGCCAACCCGTCTGCCAAGCGTGGTGAGTATGGCAATTACCCCTCATGTGATTGAGGGAGGCCCGTGCCCCAGCGGTGGGGACTTGAATGGGCTGATGATGATGTGGAGATTTGTAACTGGTATTGGTTTTTGCGACTACTGTAGAGATCTTATAGGATTATTGAATCTGTTATTCTTCCAAATAATAAATAAATAAATAACCACCTAAAGAGCAAAAATCGCTTGCAGATTTTTTTTTTATATGAGAGGTGGCAGCAGAGCAGACGGATCACCTGATGGTAAGCAATTCCGCCGCCCATGGACACCCGAAACACCAGTGGAGTCACAAGTGCGCTGCCAACCTTTTCCCCTTCCCCCCCCCCATTGGGCCTCCGGTCACCTCACTCACACAGCGAAACAGCGCAGGCGCTGCTTCACGCCGGTCTTCTGTGAGACCGGTGGTGGCATAGATGGCATAGTTTTTTATTTGAATATTTAAATGCCATTTTTGTGTCGAGCGTGCAAGCGATTTTCGTTCGAAAATGGTTATGCGACAGATTACTCGACCACAGATATTATACCTACTAGACTCGACCATACGAACAACCGCCAAATAAAATGGATAGTCACGAGTTTGGAAGCGCATGTTGTCATCTACTGAACTTCCAGCACTACCTGTACCTACTGATTTCTTTTATTGTACCACATGCAACCTGTCTCCTAGATAACGCTTATCCTAAACCAGACGCGGCCGTGTGGTCCCCGGCAGAGTAGAATAGGCCACCCTCACTCTTACCGAGGTGTCGTAAAAGGCGACTAAGGTAAAGCTGCTGGCATGATCATCAGCACCCAGAGAAGGAAAACTCTGCATTTATATCAAAACCCTCGCCAACCCGTCTGCCAAGCGTGGTGAGTATGGTGATTACCCCTCATGTGATTGAGGGAGGCCCGTGCCCAAGCAGTGGGGACTTAAATGGGCTGATGATGATGATGATGAAACCAGAAGACGCTGATGAAACGAATCTTTACTGAGTAGGAGTGCTAATGATAGGGGAGGTACAAAAGATCCCTTACGTCGACATGCCCCATGAAAATGGCTCCTAACCGACAAGATAAGGATGAAGCAGGTGTTGTAGGTACATTTCTCACGTAACTCTAAATTACCACGACACATAAAGTAGGTACCTCAGTTATGCGTATCGGGTTGATTACAGTTGTATTTCCTGACGGTTGACCTTCAAGAGACTCTCTTCGAAAGGGCTAGCAACGCTTCAGCGACTCATCTGATCTCGCTGAGCGCCTGCGCGATCACTTACCATCAAGTGAACCGCTTGCTCGTTTGTCGTCTCTAGAATAAAAAAAAACGCTTGTTCTTTTCTATTGATAGAATCGTCGGTGTGGGTGCTATTCGCCGTCGCAACGCCACTGCTCGGTGTGCCGGCGCCATCGAGCAGCCTCCATTTTATTTGTTAGCTGTCCAAAAACACCGATATATCACCAAGTCACTATCCCGTGTTCATTACCTAGTAACACGGTCTACCGTAGAAGAAACGTGTGTCTTACTAAATTAAGATCTAAGGTGCCTAATAAACAATTGTTCTATTCTCTTAATAGCATCATCGGTGTGAGTGCTACCCGGCGTCGCGACACCATCGACCGGTGAGCCGGCGCCAAAGAACAGCACCGGTATATCACCATTCTATATTACCTAGTTAACGCGGTCGACTAAGAAACGTGTCTTACTAGATAAGCTAAGGTGCTTTTAAACACTTGCTCTATGTTATTAATAGCATCGTCCATCGGTGTGGTACTACTCTGCGCCGCAACACGACGCGCCATGTGAGCCGGCGCCAACCTGCAGCATTGCTATTTACTGCCGAAAAACACAAGTATATCACCCTCCCGTGGTAAAACTAGTAACATGGTCGACTAAGAAACATGTGTCTTACCAGATAAGCTAAGGTGCTTTTAAACGCTTGTTCTTTGTCATTGATAGCATCGTGTCGGTGCAAATGCTACTCGGCGACGCGTCGCCACGCCCATGTGGGCCAGTGCCAAAGCAGCATTGCTATTTACTGCTGAAAACAAGTATATCACCCTCCCGTGGTAAAACTAGTAACACGGTCGACTGAGAAACGTATGTCTTACTAGATAAGCTAACTTGTTATATTCTATTGATAGCGTCGCCGGTGTGAGTGCTACCCGGCGTCGCGACGCCGCGCCAGGTGCCGGCGCCAGAGCAACCTCGCACTCCGTGTAATTTACTGCCCGACAACACCGGTATATCACCCTCCCGTGTTCATTACCTAGTAACACGCTCTAAGAACTAAGGAACTTGTACAAGATACGATCTACGAATGTAGGTATATGTAACCTATATTTACTCATAGGTAGCTACAGGTAGCTTTTAAGTAGTTGGTACTCGTCGTTGGTACGAATTATACCTATAATATATGTATTATAATTAATTTTATCGTTAAACTATATTTATGTAACTATTATTTATTACTTTTATAAACTTTTAATAGGCTCGATGGTAGCAACCATGCGCTGATGGTCATCGGTTCGATTCACGCTGGGTGTAATAGTTTAAGAATTTTGTGTTAAGATCTGCTATTGCAGTTTATTGCATTTAATAGCAAATGCAGTTTATTGCATTTAATAGCAAATGCAGTTTATTGCATTTAATAGCAAACGTTTATTGCATTTAATAGCAAATGCAGTTTATTGCATTTAATAGCATACATTTGCATTTGTATAAACTATAATGTAGCCGTTTGAGAGCCTTAAAATACAGTGCGATGGACACATGCTACACTTGGAAACATAAAATCAAAATTTTTCATACAAACAGTCGCTTCAAGTAGGTAGGTATGTATAATAACAATACAAAACAATATGCAAGTATTCCACAATTAACATTTCACGTGTATAGTTTACTCTTATTGGTCTGTGAATTCTGTAAAAGGTTCTCTCATCTTCTAATAAATCTTGGTTCCCCAAAAAAAGCAAATGAACATCGAAGAAATATCTGAATTAAAATAAATATATAGTAGACTGCAGTTACACTCGTTTGGTTCCAGGATTAGGCTGGCCTAGGATGATGATAGGCTTAGGATGCCCTGAAATTGGGGTAAACAGAATCTGTCAGAAGCTGTCGAGGCGACAACAAGAAAAAATATCAAGTTTTGTAGAAACCTCGCATAATCAATTAAAACAATATTTTTATTCCCTTTTTACGTTTATTCTAAGAATATACAGATACCTTATTTTTAATGTAAATAGTGTAGAGTAAATAAACGTAACCTAATGGATAACTGGCATTTTCACTAACAGCATCTGAAATAACACAAATAATAAATAAATTAAGAATAAGAATATAATGGGAATATATGGGTGTTTTATAGTGGTGGATGATTCGATGACCAATGACAGGGACGTATGGAAAAGGAAAACATACTGCGCTGACCCCAGATCACCTGGGAAAAGGGCAGGATGATGATGATGATGATGATATGGGTATTTTTAACAACCCATGTATACCATATTTTACGCAAAGAAAATATAATTATTATTACTCTCTTAATACTACTTCTCAAATGCCTGTCCAGGGTTGAGATGACACCCACAACCTCTGGCGAATGAGGCAGAGTCATCATAACCAAAATACCAAATACACTGTCAGGTCAAATTAGGCTTCCTGGATATAAAATATCAAAATATTGAAGACTATTTCAATAAATTTGTTGATACATAAAATCTCGGTATCAACAGACACATAATCAATTACTTTTCCCAGATATCAAATTACATATTATTCTATGAGTTATGATCATAATTCATAATCAATAGCATTGAAAAATATAGATACAATAATATTTAGTATATCAATTTATTTTTAAATGTAAATCACCTAATCCTAGGTGTAGGTAGATTTGCATGCCATGTTATGGTGAAGTACCTATGTTGATCTCTTTTAATATCATAAGACCAACTATGTACTGAATTTATGCAAATTAAGATTCATTCAGTCATTCAAATAAAGAATAAAGCTTAGATATTGACTATTTAAGCTTATACTCACATCATCATTTCTATTCAACTTGGCGTCTATGACATCCTGATCAACGCTGCAAGGCAGAAAGAAGTCCACAACATCATACGGCCCCTTGAAATTCAGCACTAAGCGGTCCTCACCCACTTCCAAGTCCAGATCTTTCAGTTCAAGCTGTAAAAAGTTCTTGGTCATTTGATTGAATCTTTTACTGATATCACAGTATACTCAGTAGCAAAGTACTGGAACAAAACATATTTTAAAAGTTATTTAACAGATTTAAAAAAAAAATACAATAACTTACAGTAGTAGGTATTTTAAATTCAGCTAGCAAATATTCTATTTCCCCTGTGGGAGGTTCCCTACTAAGTCTATAAACTATTTCTTTTTTCTTAATTAGAGGCATCTCTGTAATCTTTTCCTTCTTGTCGTCAATCTCCTCTATGAGACGCGACTTGGTATTCTGCTCACATTGCTTGATGTCTCTTATCTGAATCCTGTGAGATTGCAGAGTGCCTATAGATTTACGGTTCTTCAAAATGGTAAACTTTTGCAAATCCAATTCAAACTGGTATTTGTCTTGCAAGCCTTCGAATACCACAGTAAGAAAGAATGTTCGGAACAAATCATCTTTTTCAATTTTTTTGAAAAATTCAGGGTTTATAGCCACATCATAAACTGTTGTAGGGGCTCCAGACTTATCCTGCTCTGTTCGACCCTCTCCAATGCTCATGGGGACTCTGTAGCTAGATGGATCTTCAGAGCTAAGTATCTGCATGAGTTCATCATTTGTTATATCTCGTGGACATGGTATGGCATCTGTCAGGCATATATTAACAAACACCTTTTTATTTTCTTGTTTTGTAAATGTCTTGACACAAAAACCTGGAAATAAGAAAATTATTTGATGATATTTAATCAAGTTTGATATTTTTCTACTTTTTTACATTTTGTAAACTAAACTTGAATTAACATCTAAGTACAAGCATAGTAAGTATAGAATATTGTAGCAGTTTGTGCAATAAAGATTACCTATCAATATTGACATTGTTTACCTGGTGTTGGTTTGACTAGTTTGGAGGGCATTGGGTCAACGGTTGCAAGCAGTTTGTTGAACTCCTCTTCCATTGCAGATTCCTGAAATAGTTAATATTGGAAGGTGTATGTAAAAAAGAAATAAAATGGTGTAGATCTGGTAGTAGGTAGAAGTTTAGCATCTACGAAAGAGCACCGACACGATGTAAGGTTCACTGCATAGGATAACTTACTTTCACAATCCTCATATTCTTCTCCATTATTGTAGGATCCACTTCGAGAGATATTGACGTTTTAGTCATTTTGTTTATTGGGTTTCTATGGAATCCTTCAATCCTTGCAATTCTTATTTTTCAAAACAAAGAAAAAAACAGGCTGTAAAAAATGACACGCATGACAGTTAACAGATGACAGCTGTATGTCACAGAAAATGGTCATACTTCTTTGCAACAACATTATTTAGATAATTGAAACAATTAAATTCTATTCCAATAGTTTCAAAGATATTATCCTTAACTTATTTCATTTATTTGAAATGAAATGGTCTCAAAATTGTCTTTGAATAAGAACAAGCCCATGTTTAGTGATGTGCAAAAAGAACCATTTTATCGATATAATATAAAGCCATGAGTACACTTAAGTTAAAAAATAAAAAAAAATCACAATAATTGTAGATATTTAAACAATATGATACCATTTTTCTTGTCCCGAAATACATTTTTTTCTTTACTATGAAAACTAGGAACATCGAGAGTAGCACAAACAGCCAAATTACCTTACTCTGTGCCTATTACAGTTGAACCAAAATAAAAGGCCACATTTGACACTTCAACAAAATTCGACAACGTAACCTTGTAACAACGGTCACTGAATTTATCAATCTTTCTATGTTAAAAAAGCACAATTTCTTAAATCTTAAATTATTTTTGCAATTATTTATTTCATTAAAGACAAAAAAGATAGTTTCACGATTTACTTTCTTTATTAAACTATATATAAACTTATTAAAACATTTTTTTTCTAGAGAATTGAACGTTAGTACAATGTTGTATCTGTCTACTGTAAAGAAAACGTTCTTTTTGAGCTCTAGTGCTGTACTCCAAATAATCGAACGAATACAATGTTAATCGTGTAGGAATATTCATCCATAAATGAAAAGGAACAATCTGATTAAAATAAAACGTATTACTTACGATTAAAACATATACGTTAAAAATATAAATACATTAATAACTACGTAAAAAAATTATGTCACACAATATAAGCAGTTTGAATTCGAAGAAAAAGAAATAAAGTGGCCACGGATCGATATCTAGGATCCGCTAAAAGACTCAACGGTAGATATCTACCTTTCTATTCGTTGATACCAATAATATCAACTAAAAAAATGAATAAACATAAGTGATTTTACCATCGGAATCGGGAAGTTAATGGACAACATTTCAATTTTTTAACATGTCCATATTGTTTTTTTATATGAAAGTAGACATAAAATGAACAGACCCATATTTTTTCTTTTTTCAAAATTTGTCCATTTTCATGCATAAAATAATTATTGAAATTCTTTTTATTCTAAATAGACGTAAGCGCCAAATGACGTCATCGGACGGCTGAATCAGCGATATTCCTTTGCTTATCATTGTTTTAATAAAAAAAAGGTACTACTGTCAAAGGTAAATAATACTAGTGTCAACATTGTCAACGTCATTCATACATTCAACGTTGACAAGTTGTCTTTTTTTTTGACAGTTACATGTCATGAGTTTGGCATTACGTAAATTTAAAACTATAATGTGCTAAGCAAAGAAATATTTTACATTCTGCCGTCCGATGACGTCATCTTACGTTTTTTAGTTTTTAATTTTTTTCTCAGTAAATAAGCAATATAAAAAATGAATAAATATATATTCGAGCAGCGGAAAAGAAAACAAAGAATTGGTATTTTTTGTTTTAGAGCTTAGCAATTTTGAAATGTTGTCCATTCTGACGAGAAATCCAGTATTTTCACTTATTATTTTCATTAGGTTATTATCACGCTTTCCTGACGCAATATGGACTCTTGATAAATAAATAAATATTTTATTTGCTTGATTGTAATCGATTGCTAATCAAAGATAAGATAAGTTTTGTTGATTTTGCAGCACAATGTCTAGATCATAGAGTCAGGTAATATAATAATAATAACAATGCTCGATTTAGACCCGGAGGTATAATTCAAGCAACATTTTTCTTTTTATTTAAAATCTGTCTGATGATAGAAAAAGGCTAAAATAGTCTTTATCTTTAAAGGATCTTTACAGAGTTTTTGTGAATTGGTTAAAACATATAAATATATATAAAGTATAAAATCGAGAAAACATCATATACACTGTCCTGGTCCCAAACTAAGGTTTTCCCTTTGTACTATGGAAACCAGAAACAATGACGGTAGGTACCACAAACACCCAGACCCAACACAAATATCAGTTTCAGGTCGGAAATCGAACCCGTGACCTTTGCATTTCAACGAGTGCCCAAACCACTGCGCTAAACGGTCGTCAAAAGAGATAATATACATAATGAATACATTATATACTCTGTCAATAAAGTCGTGAAAATAAATGGTTACGCCCACTGCCGCTTACCTCATAGGGCATGGTAGCATTATTGGTTATAAATCAAAGGAAATGCATTAACTTTCTCATGAATGAATTTCAGGACTTAAGTCGTAATCTTATACTCTTTCATATAATTATTTAATTACTTATGTTGATTTGTTATGTAACTTAACAGATTATCGATAGCATTGTTAATTTCACTCCAAGGCTCTTCACTGGCTCAGGTATGTCAAACGTCATGGGAACTAGGTCGAAAAAAATAGTCAATGTCTAATTTATTGGACTATTCCTATTGCATTTCAAGCTGTCTTCGATGAAATTATAAACCAAGTAACTTGGTTGAAAATAATTCCAATGATGTCCATAGTTTCCAAGAGATAGGCTGCACATAACCTCGGTGGAAACCTAATGAAAGGTAAGGGTACCACACATTAAGACTGGAAAATTGTTTGCCATATTTTATCTATTTAAACTTTCTTTCCATCGTATTTTGTATAATTCATTTTAATTACCGAAATGTGAGGAAGTATTTTACCGTTTAAAAGTACTTTTTATTGTAATTAGACTATTTAATGAGACGTGTGTTCTGGCGAAATTAGTCGTCCAATTTTGTCTACGTTATTAGTTTGCACTGCGGAATCTAAAGTTCAGAGACGTTTGTTTCATTTACGCTTGTCATAAGGGCGATAATCGTAACTGAATAATACATGGATACAAAAATATAATTATCTGATAATTACACAAACTGATAAACTTTATTATTTTTATTCAGAAATAGTTTTATGGGGAAATAACGAGTATGAATTAAATTTATGACCTTTTTGCACAAATGAATCACTCAGATATGTAAATGAACAATAGATACCTACTTCTTATTTGTATAAATATTTTATTCAACTTGATACCTATTTTTTAAATTGAATTACTGATGATGATGATGTTGTAAGGTTTGTTATTTTAAATTTTTCAATTTATGGACTTTAACATCATAATTATAAAATACAGAGGTAATTCTAACATGTTTTTTTTTTCAAGACTTAAAGGTTCAAATAGTTTTATTTGAGATTCCACTTGGTATATTACAGAAGTTATTATTGAGTTTAAGGACATTTTGTTTGGCCACCTCCTGCGAAAGGTTAATTCCCTCAGAGAGGCACTCATTACAATACCTAAAATTATAGCAAAAGCAGGGTAAACCTGTTATTGACACATCGAAAAGCCAAGTTTATAGTATTGGTGTGAATATTGACTATAAAAGTTTTTGTTGTATTTATTTACCATAATGAGTGAGAAATGATGTGATAGTTGCAGTAATTTGTATGATCTTAAACTGTTTTGGTAGCTTAAGAACTTACTGGGAGTTTGTAAGTAGTTTCAGATTTTAACCTGTGAATTATTTGAAAAAGCTTATAGAAGGTGCCAGGTCAGTTCACTGAAACTTTTAGATTGTATTTGGTTAATATTTAGTTATAAATAATAAAAAATAATTCACAACTGAGGTAGCTCAAGCATGTGTTACGGAATTACAAATATATACATATAATACTTTTCTTTTGTAAATAAATACTTGTAATGTAAGGTGGACTCCCTTTTCCACGCTTAGACTCTCTCTCTGTCCATTGTACGTGAAAAAATACATATGTATATACATAGAAAACACCCAGACCCAATATGACCCAACACACTAATGTTTGTACAGTGTGGGGATCAAACCCACATCCCTTTTACCAAAGGCAGCTTTCACTACCACTGTTCTAATTGGGTCGATGGGTCATGTCTTTCCATCCTAGACCCTAATACAGTAGAATCCCGATTATCCGAACATCGATTATCCGGACATCCGATTATCTGGACTCAGTCGTCTCGGCTCTACTTGTCAATTAAAAATATTTTGACGGTGTAACGCGATATGTTACGAAAAGTTTCTTCATTTGTTTGTGGGATAGTGTTGGTCAGTGTTGCCAACTTGGTGGATTTTCCACTAAAACTGGTGGTTTAGACCCCCTTTTAGTGACGAAAATTTGTTTTTAGTGGCTGGTTTCGCACCCTAATCTCCCGAATTTCTATTTTGTGTCTTTTTAATACTAAGATGACAAACAATTATTAAGACGACAACACTAAAATTGACCTGGTAACCATAGGGTTACCAGGTCAATTATAGAATTCAATAAAGCAATGCAATGGGGGAATTCCCTTATTGTCTCACCGCCATTTCAATTCAATACCGCAATTTACACAAAACGAAATAGACCGTACAAGCTGTGGATGGTTAGCAAGATTTAAATCTAGACATGGAATTCGAGAACTGGAGATTCAAGGAGAAAAACTGTCTGCTAACGTTGCAACAGCCGACTCTTTTGTAGAAGAGTTAAAAGAATTTATAGATGAAAAAGAATACGATTTAGATTTTATATATAATGCGGACGAAACAAGTCTGAATTGGAAAGTTCTACCAAGCAAATCATTAGCAACGCGTCGTGAAAATGCAGCACCGGGGCACCAAGTGAGTAAGGACAGAGTAACAGTTATGGTTTGCGCAAATGCTAAAAGAACACATCGAATGCCACTACTACTTATTGGGAAATCAAAAAATCCGCGCTGCTTCAAAATGTTAAAATCCCCTTAACTTACGCTAATCAACAAAAAGCGTGGATGAACACAGATATTTTTCTTACTTGGTATGAAAATACGTTTATTCCTGAGGTGAATTTCAAAAGGACATGGAAAAAGAGGGCAATGTATTGTTGTTATGTATTAGATAATGCGCCAACGCAATTTGATTTGCTTTGAAATCGATTATCCGGATTTTCGAGTATACGGTATTCCGTATACTCGAAAATCCGGATAATCGATTTCAAAGCAAATCAAACAATATTAAACCTTTAATATATTTTTTATTATGTAACGGATTTTACATGTGTCATTTAGAAAATACGATATATAACCCCCCTGGTTTCAATTGATCCGGATAATCGGGATTCTACTGTACATTTTTAAATAAAAACACATGAATGGACGGATTACAATTATATTTATATAATTGTTATCAGCTATAATAATTGTATAATTGTGATTAAAATGAATGAACAGTGCATATTAAAACAATGATCTTTTAAGATAACCTTTGATTGCACTGGAAAGATTTTGTTGCTATGTTAATGTTATCAAAGCAATTATTATGTTATTTTCACGCTCATTTATCAGCAATTTCAAAGTTGGAATTAATCCAAAATCTTTATACATATACATTCAAAATCTATAGAATATAATATTTTTATTAATAAAAGAAGTATAATTATAAAATAAAGGAAATTATACATATCAATATTCAAGCATTGTTAACTGATAGATAGTTCTTTCATGGTATTAACTTTTTTTTTTAAATTGAAAAAAAAAATAGTTGCTTGCAACCAGACTTTTAAAAACTTTGTTATGTTATGTTGATACTTACGCATGGTTACTACTAAGCCAATAATTAATGTACATGGGACAAAACGCGGTTATTTTCATATGTAAGTAAGAATAAGAATAAAAAGATTTATTCAGTGCTTATACAGGTTACAAATCATATAACAAGAATAAAAAACCCAATTTAAACAAATCAAGCAAAATCTAAAAGGGCTTCCACTCAGCATGATGCCGAGGTGCTCGGTGAAACACCTCGACGCTGGTCTTCCATACTATATCCATAATATGGCATACTCGTAGTAGCATCTATTCACAGCTTGACGTTTCGACCGCGTTACAATGGTCGTGGTGCACATGCGGACTGGAGGTGCACGGCGTCGTCTGGTACGCCCCGCTTGTGAATCTTCGGATACCCTCTCATCTTCGTTATATACACTGCCACTAAATAAAATGTCAGTGAGGTCACTCCGACAGTATCCACGTTGGAAGTAATTTGAAGCGGCAAATTACGAGGTTCACAATTGTTTATCACTGGATTCCACAATGATCATTTGAACCCGTTGAAGAAACTTTTGAGTTGGCTCAGTTTCGATTTAAGTGTATTATTAAAAAAACAAAAGTTAAGTACATACAGCGACACCTGTTGCCTGCCTGAATGCCTAATGCTATGAAAACTATAAAATATTTG
Organism: Marasmia exigua; assembly: GCA_019059595.1. Classification (NCBI taxonomy): domain Eukaryota; kingdom Metazoa; phylum Arthropoda; class Insecta; order Lepidoptera; family Crambidae; genus Marasmia; species Marasmia exigua. The sequence goes on from CM032473.1 coordinate 14,961,141, forward strand.
TTTTTTCAGAAGCAGGGTAGATAACTTATGGCATAGTTATCAAGATGGCTGATAAACTCACTTTTGATTATGACGAGAGGGAGTTGAACTTGGGAGCTAGTTTTACAAACAATAAATCATCGCAGTATCATACTATAAAATGTAAGTATCACCTATCTATACTATTTAGAAAGAGGTAAATTCTACAGACAGCATTCTACAGACAGCGGCTATGGTTATAGGTAGGCCAAAAACACAAAGCTTGCGCGATGTAATCGATACCTAGCGCCATCTATTGGTATAAATTGGAACTAATGTTCCAAAACGAAGTTAGGGCGGGCCACTAGTATGAAGATGTAGGAGGAGGAGGTAAGTCTGTACAAATAAGCTCTGTGGGGATCCAGTGCTGACTTACAAGCCATATTCATTTTGCGGAAGAGGGCCATCCGTGCCATCTACGGTCTTAGATCACATGACTCACTCAGAGAAGTATTCAAGGAAATCAATATTTTAACCGTAACGTATCATCTCAATACATTTTTGATTGTATTATGTTTGTACGCAAGAACTTGCACCTTTACTCGCAAAAATCAGATTTTAATAGCTTTAACACGCGAAATAAACATAGGCTTGCTGTCCCAAATCTAAGACTTCATAAAATTGGAAATTCATTTGTAGGATTGAGCATTAGAATGTTTAATAAGTTACCTCAAAATATTATTGATTTACCGGTACATAAGTTTAAGTTGCATGTAAAAAACTGCCTAATGCAGAAAGGCTACTAAAGTAGATGATTATTTGAATGATAAGGATTCCTGGACATGTTGATCTCGTCGCCTGTCCTCTAATGTATAATTCATTTCATAATTTTTCTTTGATGATTTATCTAAACGATATTGATTATAAGCATTGTATATCATACTGTCACTGTAATCATAATTTGTATTAGAATGAAAATTGTAATTACCATATTATTTGAAAAGAGTAAATACTGAGTTTCTTGCTGATTCTTCTCGGTAGAAATTGACATTCCGAATCAGCGGTAGATTACATTATCATCATCATTAGCCCATTTAAGTCCCCACTGCTGGGGCACGGGCCTCCCTCAATCACACATGAGGGGTAATTGCCATACTCACCACGCTTGGCAGACGGGTTGGCGAGGGTTTTGATATAAATGCAGAGTTTTCCTTCTCTGGGTGCTGATGATCATGCCAGCAGCTTTACCTTAGTCGCCTTTTACGACACCTCGGTGAGGGTGGCCTATTCTACTCTGCCAGGGTCCACACGGCACGGTAGATTACATAATATTTGACATTCATAAATGTTCTGTGTGGACTTAAATTGAATAAAGACATTTTTTAATTTGACATTTTAAATGGCTTATTTAGAAAACCCTAATGAAACTAGACCAACTATGTATCATGGTTAATTCAGCTGTGCCGTATCTGAAATATTGACTAGAGGACATTATTTATGCATTTCAGATGACTTCAAGCCAGCGTCCGTGGACGTGAATAAAATGGCGACGGTTGACGTCGGAACCAACAACCAGGTCACTGTGACCGTGCCGCATTTGGGTGAGTCACAATTAAAATAAGACATTATCATACATTATTTTGTTTGTTAATCATCAATCACTCGGACTCGAGAACTTTTATCCTAATGGCAATCAATGGTGGTTAAATATTGAGTAAAATCAGTATAATGTAACTGGCTTCATGATATCATTTTTGACATAATTATTGGAGGCTTAATCTTTACAACAATCAAAGTTGGCAACGAATTATGTCTTCACTGATGTTACTATCAGGTGATCCGTCTGCTCGTCTGTCACCTATCTCATAAAAACGGGTTGAATTCAAACTTACATGGTTTTTTTGTATTTTATTTTGTTGTAGTATTTGTGTAAATTTTAAAAATCCTTTTAAAGATATTCGACTCAACTTAATAGAGTTATAAATCTCCATACACAGCCTTCAAGCAACGCAGGCCTTCTTTTATGTGATAGGTGGCATATGAGCAGACGGATCACCTGCAACCATTGTTTGTAATAAACATAACTTTCTCTGCAGACGGCGCAGGAGTCCCTCAAACTGTCTTCAAGGGCAGCCAGAGGCCGTACACGAAGGAGTGTGTGCTCATCATAGACCGGGTCACTGGTGAAATCACCTTGGAAAAACTCTCTAGCAATATTCAGGTTAAAAAGACAAGGTTGGTACACATGCTTTGATATAACGTATGGTCGGGGAGTCTGGTGCTTTCAAATGAAAATTGCTTACATGCAGGACACAAAAATGGTATGGTATGGTCAATTTAAACAAAAAACTTCGCAAGCAGCAGGCGATTTTTGCTCTTGAGGTAGCTAAGCGCCAGATTTCCCAAGCATATGTATACTCGAAATGTTGTAATTTTCAACTGTCAATGGTGAAGTATACGGAGTGAGCTATTTTTTTTTATATGATAGGTGATAAACGAGCAGACGGATCACCTGATGGTAAGCGATTGCCGCCACCGCAGTGGAGTCACAAGTGCGCTGCCAATTTATAAACCCGCCTTTCCCCCGGATGTGGCCTCTGGTATCCTCACTCACGCAGCGAAACACAGCACAGATCTCACTCCGTATACTTGATAGGGAAAACATACCAGGGAGTCTAGTACGAACTTTTCAAAACTTTTCACCCCCTTCCCTCCCGTAGCAAATGATGAGGTACCGGGGATCCCTTCGTAGGAAAAAAATGAGCTGCTGGGGCCTAGCCTAATCTAGGAAAAATTAGTACCTACGTTAATGGGAAAACAAGGCCTCGCGAACCTAATTTCGCCGACGTCGACGCACGCGCGATCTAGCGCCCCCAATGGCTCCGTAATAACAGTAACGTGGGCTTGACTGCCTCGGTGGCGTAGTGGTTAGTGGGTCGCTCTTTAAAGCGACACGGCTGCGCAAGAGGTCCCAGGTTCGATCCCCGGGTCGGGCAAAAAATTTCTACCAAATTTTCGGTAAGAAATTCTTAGTGGCAGCCCAGATTCTGGAAGTTGGCGGTCTTGTACCCCCGTGCCTCGGAAAGCACGTTAAGCTGTTGGTCCTACGCCCGATCCCTCTCCGGGTCGTGTCACAGTAGTGTCGCATCGGAATATGAGGGTAAGGGAATAGAGAGTGCACAAACATGAATGAATGAATATACTATCAAACAAACAAAGGCAAACGCGTATCATCCTAGACCTCATCGTCGCTTTCCATCAGGTGTGATTGTGGTCAAGCGTTAGCCTATTGACCAAAAGAGAAACTTTTAGTGCACTCAAACAGTACAGTATGAAAACTTAAGGCGACGGGTAGGGTCAACTAGCGACGCCAATCGATTTTAATTTTTAGCTACTAAACCGGATTTATTTTAAACAATTTCGGGGTTACAACCTCTCGGCAAACACTTATACTATTTATTAAATAGTTATACTTAACTTTTGGGTCTACTTTTGTACTCGAAATGTGAATTACCGCCAAAAGCGGCCACCTTTGGCGTGAATCAATTTTTCGCGTACAAAAAACGGACCCAACATTTGTGCATGGTTATTTAATAAATAGTATCAGTGTTTGTCGAGAGGTTGTAACCCCGAAATTGTTTAAATAGATCCGGTTCAGTAGCTAAAAATTAAAATCGGTTGGCATTGCTAGTGTGCCCTACCCGTCACCTTAAGACATTTATTACAGGATATGTACAACGAAGGCGGCTTTATCGCTATGAGCGATATCTTCCGGGCAACTTTGGGTAGGCACATGTGTTTGCACACACACTTGAGCACTATAATTAATCATGTGTGCGGCTGACCGTTGAGATTAGCCGCCGTAGCCTTAATCGGTTGGAGGATAAACGTGGGAATGACACGTTAAATGTTACGAATTCTTTGAATGTTCGTGGTAGATCCTGTAGGTGGTAAAACTTTTTAAAAGATAAAAAGATAAAAGATATTTATTTACCAAAACATGTGTAAAGACATATTACAACAGAGCATAATATGGGTTGGTACAATTTTTTTAGTTTCAACATGTCCTGCCAACTTTGGCGTGTAAAATTTAAATTAAACATAGATAACTAATTAATAAGTACTTCAAATCATATAAAATTAAATTTCCAATATTGTTACTTAATTGTTCAAATCATAAACTAAATTAGGTACATACAAGCGTCCATAGGATTCAGTCAAAATTTATCATTAAAAAAATCATCTACACTGTAATAGCATTTCTCAGTAAGAATTTATAATTATATTGTAGACAAGAAACGACACAGAAGCCGCGACCACTGACGCCGGTGACCACGGACTTCACCAACACCACGCAGCGCTCCACCTCCCGCACCAGAGTCGCCACCACGCGCCGCTCCAACACCAATCCCTCTGGTAAACTTCACCGTTCTATCAGCTTGTCTCTGGGAGTACCTACCCATTCCCGTAACGAAACCCCAATAGGGAATTCGACTACAGTGAAAATATATATTAAATTGTTATTAAACTATACCCAAAACTGGAATTCAAGACCAAAAAATCTACTACAATGTTGCCACTGCAATAAAATGATCGTACAATAGTATATACCTATTTGTTAAAAACATACGCCGGCATAATTTATTTATTCGTAATTTTAATTATATAATATAAAGAAGTAATTGTATTGCCTTATATTTACGTAAATACAAGACACTTTAATAAAAACTTAATTATCCGTAATGTTTGGTAGAAAAGCTGGTATTCAGCTTGTGTCACTTCAGGTGTTAATAACATTTGGTACAACAGTTGAACTTACATGTTGTTGTTTTCGTGCATTGAGGTGCCGCAAAGGGATATTAATATAGGAATCTTTGAATTTTAATCGTTTTAAACAATGCTATTGTGTGTTGAGTGAGTTGTCACGTGAACAACTTGCTAGGACCAAAGAAAGTCTTAAAACCTGCGATTTCGTTAAGAGTAGTCTCGGACTCTCGGCTGAATCCGTAGGTCGATAACGCGCCCGTTTTATTGAGTGACTGAGACTTTGACTGACTTCGACTGTTGACTACCCACTTTGTCAAAATATCACTTAACAATTTTCCTTACGAGTTATTTCGCCTAATAACACCTTAAATCTAAAACATGTGCAAAACTTGACGAATTAATTACTGGAGTGGTGGAAAACTTTATTCTACAAGTGACCGCCTTAGATACCGTAGTCAGAGATTCTGACATTAGTGATGGTGAAGATGTCAAGTTTCTATTTTTGAGAAAATCCTTATCATGAATTGTGCCGCCAGCTTATACTAAGAAAATAAGCATATAACAAAAAGGTTGAAAAAACCTGAAAACTTGATTTGTCAATGACATAAGTGACTTTGGATAAATTTGACACTGACGTATCTGTCGTAGATTTTTTTGCTCTTGAATTCCAGTTTCTAGTATAATAGGAAATACATATTAAGATGACGGGTAGAGCACACTAGCGACGCCAATCGATTTTAATTTTTAGCTACTAAACCGGATCAATTTAAAACAATTTCAGGGTTACAACCTCTAGGCAAACACTTACATGCGCAAATGTTGGGTCCAATTCGTACACGAAAAATTTATTCACCCCAAAAGCGGCCACTTTGGCGCGAATCAATTTTTCGCGTACAAAAACCGACCCAACATTTGTGCATGGTTATTTAATAAATAGTATAAGTGTTTGCCGAGAGGTTGTAACCCTGAATTTGTTTAAAACAGATCCGGTTTAGTAGCTAAAAATTAAAATCGATTGGCGTCGCTAGTGTGCCCCTACACGTCACCTTAAGTAATTTAATGCAACCATTACATTAAAATGCACTGTCATCTCTTAAAAATCTCATTTGTTAAATTATTAAATCTACATGTTTTACCGCGTGACCAAAAACACAAGAAAAAGTTAATGACGTCACCAGCCATGTCCAAATAGAAAAAATCCGTGGCCGCGAGACCATTATAAAAATAAACAAAAATTTATGTCAACAAGTCTTATTTTGCACGTTGTTCCGTTTCAAGTGTTGCTAATACATATCTGTAAACCAGAAGCATTATTAACTCTAAAAAAATCTGCATACTTACTTATTTATCTTATTACATTTGATGCTTTTAACTACTTTTACCTTCAATGTATACTTTATTGTTACAATTTTGATAAATCAATTATATTTTTTAAAAGCGCTGCGCTTCACTGAGTGGAACGGAGCTCTATCTATGAAAGCAGAGGGCCTAATTTAAAGCACACGTTACGACCGAATCGGATTTTCCCTCTCTTTTACACGCGCTGTGTGACTAATTTGTTTGGATGCGTCAGGTATAGTCTCGCTCGTTACAGTTTGGCTTTGAATTAAGCTCTATTTTTACCCGACTACGGCAAAGCAAAAGGAGGGTTATGATTTTAACGGGCTATGTATGTATGTATGTATGTTCATCTGTTTCCACGTAACTTCTAAACTAGTAATCATATTTGAACAAATGAGGTGTCGTTAAAAGCGTCTTGGTTGTCTTCTGGTTATAGGCAACATGACGTCACGTTAAATTTATTACAGCGCCCTCTACTAGGGGACTTAGAGTAAGGAACTAAAAAAAAATTTTGCTTGACGGTACCGTGTGGGGTGTCAAATGAAAGAGCTTTTTTAGCACATTTCAAATATGTAATTATATTTACATAACTAAAAATATGTTAAATAAAAATAAAGTTTAAAAACTAAAACCCGACTACCAAAAAAAAACACGATCTAAGTCGGGTTTTAGTTTTTAAACTTTTTGATTCACTCGTATGACTTAGCGTCGTGACGGGCGCACTATTTCTACTGATTTTCCTTCGACATACGAAATTCCGCATTTTTGAATCATTCAGAGTGACCCCACCCAGTCGCTGGTCGAGTGACTTAAAGCATATATAATACTACTCTTTGACTTAAAGCGAGCGATAGAAGCAACGTCAAAATAGTTGTCAATAGCAACAAGCATAAACAAAATATTATAAATTTCAAAACTTTGATTTGACTGATTTTGGCAGTTGACACAATGTGACATTCATAGTTTTTTGTGACAAAAAAGCAAAGATTTTCATATTCAGCCAATAAACTATGGTTTTTGCGTTCCGTTTGCAATGCGGAAGTTACCGGTTTTTGTAAAATTCTGCATGGAAGGGTTAGAATGTCAATTTACCGTATTATATTGGCAACATTGAAATTGAATGATTCAAAATAAGGAAAATCGGCTTTATGCGACTTAGAAGGTGAATGTGACTTACGTCGCATGCGACAACGCTAAGTCATACGAGTGAATCAAAAATAGAGCTCCTTGCTCGTGACTTCAGTAATTACGTGACTGCGCGTTTTGGACGCTTTAAAATAATTGAAACTTTGAAGACGATTTTTTGTAGAAGATATAGAAGTTTACAAGGATGAAAATGTAGATACGTAGTGTAATAATGAATAATGGGCTATTTGACAGTGATAAAAATACCTATACATTTCTTTTATAACATCAGTGTTAATATACTTTTTGGAGCGATTTGTAATAACGCGAGATAAAACTATTGCATTATTTCATCAAAATGCGTCTTCTAAAATTATTATTTTTTAAACAGGTGCCACGTGACTAGAAACGGCCCGTGACGTAGATTACGCGTAAGTCTACTGCCTATGGTTGATTGCCTTTCCTTCATAGGAAGAAATAAACAAAAAAAAAGTATATGGTTGATCGTACCGTAACAGTGAAACACCACAAGCTCAATGTTTATTTAAAGACAATCTACGTCACTGGCCGCCATATTGCTAAAAGACGCGTTTTTGCGGCATATTTGAATATTGCATTTTCTGTTTCGCTTTTTTATTAAAATATCTGAAATAAAAACAGAAAAGTATTTTTAGGGCTCCTTATGAACAAATGAATACCCTAAGATAGTTTTCAGAATTTTGTCAAATAGCCTATTTGAGACTAGGGAAAGGGGGGCTCCCTTTCCCTGGTGTATTTTCTGCGTATCGATCGATCTGCCACCGTAGCGGAATCAGTGCCATAATGAATAGTTAGGGATGCAACATCGCTCTTAAAAAACATCGATATTAGAACATCGATATTTTCAAAACTGAAACATCGATGTCGAAAACATCGAAGTTTATGAACGATATATCGATTTTTTTTCGATGTTTTTTATCACCATTTATATTTTTTTTTTTTTTTTTTTTTGGTCAATAAGCCAACGCTTGACCACAATCGCACCTGATGGAAAGCGACGATGAGGTCTAGGATGATACGCGTTTGCCTAAAAGATGCCTGTTCACTCTTGCCTTAAAGATGCCCAGATTATAGTGGTCAGGAAAAACAGATCTCGGCAGAGAGTTCCATTCCTTAGCCGTCCGCATTATAAATGTGGAAGCAAATCGCTTCGTGCGGATAAGGGGTATTTCTACCACATATATATCGAATAAATATATTTTTTTAACAGAAGTATCGCAGGCGTTTGTTTTATATTGCAGATTGAAGAGGGCACAAAACGCTAAATAACAAAATTAACGCTTGTGTTGTGTGTGACTGAGAGAAGTGTCAGTTAGGCAGTGTTGTCAACTTAGTTTAGGATTAGGATTTTCTACTAAAACTGGTTGTTTTGACTGTCCATTTAGTGGCAAAAAATTACTTCTAGTGGCTGGTGGATTTTTCTAGTGGTTTAGTAAAATTCAATTTCAACGGAAGATAGCACTATGATAAAATATCGTTCATAAAACATCGCTCATGAAGAACGATGTATCGTCGATGTTTTAGGTTTCAACATCGATGTTAAAACATCGATGTTCTGTTTATGAACGATACATCGATGTTTGAAAAAAATCGATGTATCGTTTGCATCCCTATGAATAGTGTCGTGTCCTCGGTTTGCCAGGTCCGGCGGGCGCGGCCAGCAACCAGGCGTCGCGCTTCAACGGCTCGCTGGGCGCGCACAAGCCGTCGCCCAACATGGTGCGGTCGCCGCCGCGGGTCAGGACTTCGCCCCCGCAGGCCGCGCCGTTAGTATTGCTACTGTTTCATTGTGACTAGCTTAGATTAAGGTGACGAGGAGGGCACACTAGCGACTCCAATCGATTTTAATTTTTAGCTTCATTTGAAGCCTGAATCGATAGGGTACGATTTTGACAGAATTGCCCGTAAAATTAAGCCGTAATTTAGTACCGAAGAAACATACCCATGATAAGCAGTTATAGCTGCCTCTATGGACACGGTGTTTCTCAATTTTTCTAAGGCGAAGGCAAAAACAAAACGATCTAGCCTACCACATATTGATTCAACTTGAGTCTTTCAATTTAAGGTGACTGGTGGGGCATACTAGCGATTTTAACTTTTAGCTACTAAACCGGATCTATTTTAAACATTTTCGGGGCTACAACAACCTCTCGGCAAACACATATGCTATTTATTAAATAACCATGCACAAATGTTGGGTCCGTTTTTGTACGCGAAAAATTGATTCAAGTGGCCGCTTTTGGCGTGAATCAATTTTTCGCGTACAAATGTTGGGTCCGCATTTGTTCATGGTCATTTAATAAATAGTATAAGTGTTTGCCGAGAGGTTGTTTAAAAAAGATCCGGTTTAGTAGCTAGCAATTAAAATCGATTGGTGTCGCTAGTTAGGGCTACCCGTCGCCTTAATACAAAATAGCGGAAGATACGGCACGGTCCCTTCAATTCGATGTCGTAAGTCTAGAAATATAGATATATGAGTTTTAAGTTTTTGAGATTAAATACAGGTACTTTAAACAGAGTTCCAAGAAGCCAATGGTTACTTATGACCAGGGGATATGATTTTTGTGAAACCCCAAAAGCCTGCTCCACACATAGTCACAGAAGAATCCGCGAGCGAACACGAAGTGTGGAGTGGATTCGCAAGTCGAAGCCATGATAAAAAAGTGTCATTTAAAGTACATTTTTATTAGACATATGAGTAATAACAATATATTTTCTGGATTTAGACAGGACCTCATTAAAGTCTGAAAAATCTTAATAATTAATATGACATCAGTTCCTAATAATTATATTTTATGACGCTAAATCTGGATTTAACCCCCCTTCCCCTGGGGGAAGGGGGGTTAAAAGGTAAGCAGCGCACTTGTGACACCACTGGTGTTGCAGGCGTCCATGTGCGGCGGTAATCGCTTACCATCAGGTGATCCGTCTGCTCGTCTGCCACCTATATCATAAAAAAAAAATAATAATAACTCAATAAATATTTCTCCATTGTTCTTTGAATGTCGATGGCGGCTCAAGCACCGTGATGAATTCTAGGGTCATTTGACTTAGTACTTTTGTCCATAGTATGGGAAAAATAGTTTTTTTAATTTTTTAATTAAAAATAGGTTTTCGTTAGATGGAGCTTGTAAAAATCAGACGTAGCTTTAAAAAGTAATCGAGTAGATGGTTCGGCGTTCTTCCGGTAGATGTCACTATGCATTTTTACATCGCGCTAGTAAAGCGTGTTTCGGAAACAATGACCTTAAGCCGCCTGCCCACATTAGCAATTTTAAAAAAGTATGGGAGATAAATCAGAGATCTAGAAAGAAGGGAATCTTGTTAAATAACAAAAAAAAAATTTTCTGATATTCTATTTAATCGTCTTCCTGACTGATTCTCGAAGGCGGCCGCACTACATAGCCATTGAGTATCATTGGTCGCATGGTGTGGTAACTTAGAACTTGGATAAAAATGTTGGAAAAGCGCCTTCTAAACGCCAGATATTGATCTAAAAGCTAAAGCAACAGAAATGTTAGTTCGCTAAAATGCCGTTAGATGGCGTTGTGTTATATCACATCGCGCTTGCATTTGGAATTAAAAATACTTAAGTTCAACAAGTTTTTGTAAATTTACTACCTCAGGTCATCGTGCAAATAACAAGGTTCTTGCAAAAATTTTTTTGAAAAGCGTCATCTTAACGCCAAAAATCTAAACGACATCTTCGGGCTAGATAGCGCTGTATTATGAATTTGCTAGAATGTCAAGTTTTCTGTTTATCTCAAGTATACAATGGTACTATTTGATTGATCGTTTTCCTCTAGATGGCACTAGCACTGGCTAGCTGACTAATACTTTATGATGGATTCCAGCTGGTCGGGCGGCGGCAACAGTACACTAGCGTCTCTGCCCATGATCGGGCTGGAGGAGTTGGCAGCGCCCGCACCCGCGCATAACGGCTACGCGCGCGAGCGACACCCGCCCGCACCCGCGTCGCTCCCGCACCAGCAGCACCAGCCGCACCAGGCGCACCAGCCGCCCGCGCCGCCGCACCACGCGCCGCCGTCGCAGCCGCCGGTCAGTACACCAGCGTCTCTGCCCATGATCGGGCTGGAGGAGCTGGCGGCGCCCGCACCCGCGCATAACGGCTACGCGCGCGAGCGACACCCGCCCGCACCCGCGTCGCTCCCGCACCAGCAGCACCAGGCGCACCAGCCGCCCGCGCCGCCGCACCACGCGCCGCCGTCGCAGCCGCCGGTCAGTACACTAGCGTCTCTGCCCATGGTCGTGTGCTGGAGGAGCTGGCCGAGCGCCCGCACCCGCGTCGCTCCCGCACCAGCAGCACCAGGCGCACCAGCCGCCCGCGCCGCCGCACCACGCGCCGCCGTCGCAGCCGCCGGTCAGTACACTAGCGTCTCTGCCCATGGTCGGGCTGGAGGAGCTGGCAGCGCCCGCACCCGCGTCGCTCCCGCACCAGCAGCACCACGCGCCCACGCACCACGCGCCGCCGTCGCAGCCGCAGGTCAGTGCACTAGCGTCTCTGCCCATGGTCGGGCTGGAGGAGCTGGCAGCGCCCGCACCCGCGTCGCTCCCGCACCAGCCGCACCAGGCGCACCAGCCGCCCGCGCCGCCGCACCACGCGCCCACGCACCACGCGCCGCCGTCGCAGCCGCAGGTCAGTACACTAGCGTCTCTGCCCATGATCGGGCTGGAGCAGCTGGCAGCGCCCGCACCCGCGTCGCTCCCGCACCAGCAGCACCAGGCGCACCAGCCGCCCGCGCCACCGCAGGTCAGTACACCAGCGTCTCTGCCCGTGATCGGGCTGGAGCAGCTGGCAGCGCCCGCACCCGCGTCGCTCCCGCACCAGCAGCACCAGGCGCACCAGCCGCCCGCGCCACCGCAGGTCAGTACACCAGCGTCTCTGCCCGTGATCGGGCTGATAGTATTACGTAGACTGTATGACTTGGTATGAGGATAATAAACCATTGTAAGAAAGTTGGCGATTAAAAAGAGTAACTGGCGAGTTTCTTGCCGGATCTTCTCGACCAGAAACAACTTTCCGAGCCGGTGGTAAAATCGCATTATGTTTATTTACTTTTTTTAGTATATTTTATGTATCAACATATATATGTATTAACATGTAATTATTACATAAGTACTTATAAATAGTTTTAAATCATTCAAATGTATGACGATTTGTAAGTGCTGTGTACAAGCCTATGCAAATAAAGAATTATTTGATTTTGATTTGATTTTGATCTGTTTATACAAATATGACGTTATACCATAGATTTATTGACAAATTGAGAATGACAGCGCTATACCATAGATTTAGTATCAGAATAAGGTTGGTCGAATCGGCCCTCAGTAGCTTAAGCATTTATGTTACAGATATCAGACAACCGAGGGATTACAAATATACAACGTGTAAAAAAAAATAGCAATAATACTTATAGGTGTGAACATATACCATGTAAAGACTTCACTGCCAAAATATGAGCATCATCTGAGCAAAAACATTATTTACATTATTGACGCGCGGACATTCTATTTAGTATGGAAAAGCTGATTTTGTTTTTGCTCAGATGATGCTCATATTTTGGCAGTGAAGTCTTTACACGGTATGTGTTCACACCCCTCATTTTTTTACACTGTATACTTAAATACGAGAAATAATAAACAAGGCCACAGAATTTTTATTTGGCCACGCGCGCAAACTTCTAATTTACTAACTAAGCACCGGGAAATTGACATAGCCTTTAATTAACTGATTCATCTTCTTTACAACGCCACTTAAACATGTCAAAGAAAGCGTCAAGTCAATATCAACAATTAATTTTCCTTGTCCTTCTGATTTATACATTGCAAACTAATTTACTAACTCAGCCACGAAATTTGTAACTCATCACCATATTACGTTTTACAGCTTCAATACAAGCTCCTCAAAAATTATGTATTCAAACTTCAATACTCAACATCATATATTATAACTTAACATGTAAAATAATACTTCATATTCTTTTATCGTGAAAAGTAAAAAAACTAAAACCCAACTACGACAAAAAACGTCGCTGAAAAAGTATAAAACAAGCCTTCGTTGTCAATTTATGCAATATTCACTATGTAGAGATAAAATTTCATGTTTGGAAATCCGCAGTCACACGTTGTCAAAGGGTAGTATATTTAACGTGTGACTACGCCTTTCCAAACATGAAATTTTATCTCTACATAGTGAATATTGCATAAATTGACAACGAAGGCTTGTTTTATACTTTTTCAGCGACGTTTTTTGTCGTAGTTGGGTTTTAGTTTTTTTACTTTTATTTTATTTGTACTATTTTGGTGTCCAAGTGCTAGTAATATATATATATATATATATATATATATATATATATATATATATATATATATATATATATATATATATATATATATATATATATTCAAAATGTACAAGTCAAGCGCTTTCAAATGATACCAAACACGGCATATTTATCATAACTTTATTTTTTTACTCTGTATGTTTTGTCCGCTAGAGGGCGCCACATTAGATTTTGTGAAACTTCATATAGCCTATAACCAGCGGACGATCAAGACGCTTATAATGATATGTCATTTGTCGAATTCTGATAAGTAGTTAAGAAGTTACGTGGAAACAGATGAACATACATACATACATACATACATACATACATAGCCTGTCAAAATCATAACCCTCCTTTTGCTTTGCCGTAGTCGGGTAAAAATAGCCACTGTACGATTTGGCGCGAGTGCGCGACATGACAGCAACCGGCCATTTGCACCAATCAGAGAGCGCTATTCAATACTTGTGCCGACCCGCCCGCCCGCCTGCCCTTATTTTCTTTTTCCTTTAATCACGTAATTATACGTATTAATGTTTATTAATTACTTTTCTATAAATGATTGTACTTGTTACACATATTAATACACAAATTGATTTGCATAAATAAATGGTTTTACTATGACTGTCCTTAAAATTTCTTCTTCTTCTTCATATTTGCGTATAATTCCCGGTTGAGTCCAAAGCTGGGCTTTGGAGCCCAGGGTACGCTTTGATCATGATTCAGGATTTGGGGAGCCTGGTTATTACAATGAAGCGACTGCCGTCTGACCTTCGCAACCCTTTGACAGAGGAACAAGACCAACTGAATCATGGTTACACGCTTCTGAAACTATCCCAAACGAGCAGGTTTCCTCACGATGTTTTCCTTCACCGCCGAGGTAAATATAGAAATATGCACATAGATTTGAAAAATCTAGAGAAATCGACCCTCCGCATGGAGGGCGCGTTCTAAACCACTAGGCTACCATCGCTCTGGCTGACTGTCCTTAATAGTTCATGTGTAATACATAATAATAATATGTAGTGGCTTTAATTATACTATTTGATGACAATTTTAGGTACATTTAACAATCGATTAATGTAGGATGAGTTACATTTTATTCATACTAAATTATGCAATTAGAGGCTAATATTCTTACTATTTTGGTGTCATATATTAATACTTTAGAAGCTTCCTATTTGAATGCATACCACAAATTTAGATGCTAAAAAATAACCACTATGCTGAGTTATATTTACAGTGGCTTACATATAAGATAACTAGTGTCTGAGATACTATTATTAAGACGCGCATTGGTTGTGGCCGACTTAGTAATTTAGAAGGTAACATATATTTTCTGAGACGAATAATGCTATTAAAAAGAAGCTCGTTTAATTAGTACCCCTTAAATACTATATATATATTACACCCAGACACTGAATAATCACGAATGCTTGTCGATGGTGAAATGATTTTTTTTTAACATGAATTATATTTCTCCACAGAAAGTGCAGCAGGACGACAGTTCGTCGTCGTCGTCGAGCGACAGCGACTCCAACAGCGGCAGCGACAGCGATAGCGACGACAACGACTCCAGCGCGCACCACTCGCTGCCCAACGGTCAGTGTCGCCACTCACACGTCATACTGAAGGGCTAGCGAGAACATTCAAAGATTTTTTTTTTAATATGGCTTTACGCGAAGATAATTTGCCAATGTCAAGTAACTTATTGAGAATAAGTACGTACTTATTCTCAACTTCTTGACTACGTAGTCAACAGTCGAAGTCAGTCAAAGTCACTCAATAAAACGCCGGTGTTTTACGTTTTATGAACCTACGGATTCAGCGGATAACACTCTAAAAGCAATCGCGGGTTTTAAGACTCTATTAGGTCCAAGCAAGTTGTCACGAGACAACTCACTCGACACACAATAGCAGTGTTAAAAACGATCAATCCATCAGTTTGCGGCACTTCACTGCACAAATAAACAATAATTTAAGAACTATACTATTGAAACTTGGTAAATAGATGTATTTTGTTAACCGCATTACGATTTTTACAGAAAAATTTAAAAAATTGGGGGTCTCCATACTTGAAACTGAAACTCAAAATGTATGGATTATCTATGGATAGGTCTTTAAAAATGATGGTGAGGTTTTTAACATCTTTTTTTCTAAACACAATACTTTGCGTAAGAGACGCTCCCAGAGTGGTAAATTGTGTGTATGTGTGCGTGTGCGTGTGCGTGTTCGCGTGCGCGTGCGCGCGTGCGCGTGTGTGTGTGTGTGTGTCCCTCTAACTTCTATAATAAATGAATTATAAAACTAAAAAAAATATATGATGTACATAATCATGAAAACTAATAGCGAAAATTGATTTGGACTAGATCTATAATACGTTATAAACCGTAAACCGCAATTTACCATTTCCATATATCTTACTTGCTGCTACCGAACCCTTCATGGGCGAGTCCGACTCGCACTTGGCCGGTTTTTTAATTATGTATTGGATACGTTAGCGTAGCACCACGTTAAGCTTACTATTCTTTCAGACTTTCGTGCTATTAATAATAAATTAAGTAAGTAATTTTAATTATGCTTACATACAATACAGAGGGGATTCGGCGGGTAGGGCTAAAACAAGCCGCGTGGGCTGATGTAATTCAAAGGTTTCAAATTAGTGTCTAGTGGTTTTTAGTGTACAAATTTGGTGTTTATTTGTGCAGTGAAGTGCCGCAAAGTGATCTTAATAATAATAATCGTTGGATTGTATCTTTTATAACACTGCTATTGTGTGTCGAGTAAGTTGACTCGTGACAACTTGCTTGGGCCTAATAGTCCAAACCCTAGAAATAGAATCAGACTAGGTTTTCTATAATTTATGTATTTAGCCACGCTGTAAAAACAATTTTTTAATAGACATTCAGTTAATTTTATTTTGAAACTCTTACTCTCGTAAGTCTCATATCATCTGGGATTTTAATAAACAGAGTGATACACATGTTAAATGCGGATTTTTTATAAGTGTATATGCCACACTGAGGACTGTACAAGAGATTTTGATACTGAGCTCTTAGGTTTTTCACCTTGACCTCATCTAGTGTCTGAAAGAATGCAGGGTGTGACTTTACAAACATGCAAGCATTTTTTATGTACATGCAAGCTAGTGGCAAAATTTTGAGCTTTTTAAATAGGGGTCTGCAGCTTTCCCTGAACCATGTGTTTGTAATAGCTCGAGTGCACTTCTTTTGAAGCCACAATACAATATCGATTTCGACAGAATTGCCCCATAAAATTAAGCCGTAATTTAGTCTCCAAGAAACATACCCATGACAAGCAGTTATAGCAGCCTCTATGGACACGTTGTTTCTTAATTTTTCTAAGGCAAAAACAAAACGATCTAGCCTACCACATTTTGACTGACCAGATGGCGCAATCGGTAGTGACCCTGCCTCCTACGCCAAAGGTGGTGGGTTCGATCCCCTGGACAAACATTCGTGCGATGAAAACTTGTGTTTGTTCGGTGTCTGGGTGTAATATATGCATTTAAGTATGTATTTGTGTTCCTCTGTTGTCCGATATCTGTAACACAAGTGCTTGAGCTACTTAGTACGGAATCAGGTCAACGTATGAGATGTTGTGAGAATTAATTATTATTATTATTCAACTTGAGTCTTCCAATTTAAGGTGACGGGTAGGGCACACTAGCGACGCCAATGGATTTTAATACTTAGCTACTTAACCGGATCTATTTTAAACAATTTCGGGGTTGCAACCTAGCGGCAAACATTTATACTATTTATTAAATAACCATGCATAAATGTGGGGTCCGTTTTTGTAAGCGAAAAATTGATTCAATTTTTTACGTACGCGTTGGACCCAACATTTTTGCATGGTTATTTAATAATTCGCTAGTGTGCCCTACCCGCCACCTTAAGTAGGTGTCAATAAGTATCCTAGGAAGTGAATATTTTCTACTGTTTGAATCTGATTATCGCACCCTTAGTAAAATACCGACCTAACTCAAAATTTTAATATCGTGCTAAGTGAAAATAGTATCGGCTAAAATCCAGGGATAAAAGGTCATCTAACAACAATTTTGAGTTAAGTAAATAGGTACACTCACATATGAACACGAGATGAAATTTGAAGTGAGTTATTTACTCAAGACTACTCAAGAATAAATTGCAAAGAATTGCTATAAAAATATCAACAATTTTGAGTTAGGTCGGTATTTTACTAAGGGTGCGTTATTTTCGTATGGTATAGTAGTGTTATGCATGTTTGTGTGCAGGCACGGGCGCGCTGCACAACCCGGCGCTGCCGAGCGACGTGCTCAACGATGATCTCTGCCTGTCCGAGTCGGGCAGCGACTCCGACTGACCTCACGTTAAACCTCTTTATTTATTCGGGTTTGGGTATCTTTCTTTCTAAATACTTTTTTCTCTAGGCGGATTCAATAGAAAAGTTCACTCAATAAAACTGACAGAGTATTTGTGACAACTGGTGATGGCAAATCCGATATATGGCGTTATGTAGGCGTCAGACTCAACTTGAGTGCGACTACGATCAGAAGGCACTTAAGTGACATTGACAGAGGGCGTTGTACAACATTTTTTTCTATGTGAAACACTGACACTTGTAAAGGAAACAGCATTAATTTCGTCTTTTGCCGAGTGCCAAATAACTGTAGGTCGAATATATGACCAGAAGACACTTTAGTGACATTAACAATGTCAAAAGCACTGTTATCGTCCATATGACACTTGAAAAGATAACAGCATTAGTTGCCACGTGCCAAATAACCGTAGGAGGTGATTCTCCGGAATTTGACCTTCCGGTTTCTTCGCGTCTAATTTCCATTCGCTCAAAAAAAATGTTCAACTTAGAATTTTAAATTGAAATAAGAACACGTAAATATACCTACCCTTCTTTCAAATTAAACTTCTTCTGATTTCAATATAAACTTCTAATTTAATCAATATTTTTGAGCCCATGGAAATCAGACGCGAAAAAATCGGAAGGTCAAGTTTTGGAGAATCACCCTAAGGTGGCTTGTATTTTACGCTGATGTTTCATTATTCATCAGTATTCAAACTGAACTGACAGATGCAAATGTTGTTTCCATACATTTTGACATTGAGCATCTGTTAACAGAAGCAGAATATATGGAAATGACACATTGAAGGTTTATTTCGCATAATAAAAAATTGGTTTTGTCTTTTGCCGAGTGCCAAATAATCGTAGGGCGAATATACAATCCAATGGTTGTATTTTGAGGTGTCATGACATTGACAAAATGAGGTCTAACCGCGTGTGAATAATTCGCTAGATGGCGCTGCAAACTTTGACATCTGCAATAGTCATAATAATCACCATATATCAAATGTCAGTCAGCCTTTTTTCCTTATATGATTGGACTTTTCTACTGGAATCGTGTTTACAACGCTAACGGATCACTATGAATCTTGGCAAGTGTCTTAAGTCAGCACAAATGTTGTAAGTCGTCTCTCTCTATTCTTGTTCATTTAGTGAGCTTTATTACTATGCTGAATAAGGTTGTTTAGTGTCAATAATTTTCTGTTGAGTTGGCTTTAAGATAGGGGCTTTGCTTTTGTGTGATTAGACTTATACTCCTTACAATATAGCATGATTAGAATTACAGATGTCACTTGACCTTTATTTCAAAGGACATAAGGTTTATCTTTTAACTAAGTTTTATTCCATTTTTCTGCAACTCCGATAGCTATCATTATAATCAAGCAAAATTTTACTGAATATACACCCAGTTGCAGACAAGTCTATTAAATTAGTCAAAGTGTCATTTAGACCTTAAGGATCTGTTAATACTCAAAAGAATTTATGGTGTTGATACTCTGTACACATAAACTGCAATTAATTTTGTGTTTATACTCTCGAAACTTATCGAAACACTCATAAAATTTTAATCATAAAACATATGCGGAATCTCCTGACTACTAGCGTATAATAATGGGCTATGGGAACAAATTTTTAAGTATGGTTTTGATATTTTATTTCCAATGCGTTTTACTATTTTAAGTAACTAATTTAAATATTTTTGTGAAATAGTAGGTTATTTTTTAATTCATTTTCAATCATTTTGAATCCTAAGCGTATTTGTGACGTCATAAATACGCTTAGTGTTCCCATATGTCATTTTCCCCAATTTACGAGAAATATTTTGTAAAAAATAACATTACTTCTAAAAATGCCTTTTGATCGGGAAAATTTTAAATCACTATCTGGTAACATCACGGTAAAATCTTAGTTTTGGTGTCACTCTGCAAAGAACGTCAAACTAGCGTTACTTGGTCCGGGTGAATAAGTCACTGAGACATTGTTGTCACCACGAAGTTATACTAAATGTAATCTTCTGAATACAACACAACTAGCGCCATCTGTTACTTGGTCCGGGTGAATAAGTCACTGAGACATTGTTGCCACCTTTCTGAATACAACCTGTCTGAATAGCTAGCGTATCTAGAGTCAAATGAAGGTCAACGCTATTTTATTGAAAATATCCTTGATCTAGTAGTTTTAAATTTAAAAAATATTAAAATATGTTATAAAATACAAATGCCTCGAAACGGTTTTCGAATTGGAACCTGTTTAATTTTTTTTCCCATACCCCATTATGATGGATGATTCTGACCATATACGCCAGAACATTTAGTAATTTAAAAAAAAATGGCATGACCCGGGGGTTCGAACCCGGGCACGAAGTGCCTCAGTCGGTTATTAAGTGCGACCACTACGCAACTAAACAGTCCTTATAGTACCTAAACTATATTTTGTACAGTCGGCTTCAAAAACATCTATATACTCTAGTACCTTATCTTAATAACTACCTATCTGACATCTACTTTCTTACTCATTTTTCATGTATATGTCTTTTTGCAGTCGACTGTCCTCTGACTCAGTTTACTCACACAATTGCCAAGCCCATGGAATTAGATTTGCTATGGTCAAGCTCACGATTATGATCAATGCTCATTTGACAATGACGAACGATGTATAAAATAGTTAATTTAATATATTTGCTATGATAACAAGCGGGGAATATAATTTTGTGAATATTATGTAATTAGAAAAGAGATTATTAGTATTATTCTGGATATAAATTTAATAAAATATTATACACATTTATTACCAAAAGTGCCTTTTCCTAGGCATTTTTATAAGCTGACGATAATATTAAATTTTCTTTTAATACGAGAAATCTTCGTATTTTTTTCTCCACTGACTTTGATGTCATTTGATTTAAAAAAAAATGTTTTGTGACATAAGTCGTACTTAATTCAGTCACAATCCGCATGAATTATGATAAGGTTTTTCTAATAAATACCGAAAGTCATACATCATATTTTGTTTTCATAAACTATAGGTGGAAAATAAATCTTTTTATATGTGTGTTGAGTTGGAAGTATATTGTATCTTCTGTAATGAAGAATAAAGAAATAAAATCGTTTATCTGAATCGTTTTTGCATTTTAAATCGTGTGAAAAATTAATGGTTGTGTAAAATGGATGGAATGGAACTTTAAACCTGAATTTTAAAATCAGATATATATAATAAATAATTAACAAATGCACAGGGTTCAATTACATTGTGACTCAAAATGAAAATAAATAAATATTGACTTCATAATGATCGTATGTATTTTACGTGTAAGCGTTACAAAGCTCGCAAAAGAGAAATATTTCACATAAGAATAAACAATAATTAAACTAGTTGATGCAAATTTACAGGTCGATACCACAACTTGAAAGTTAACCGACTAACTCATTCCTTTAGTGACTAGCAACCATTGATTTTTACACAGTAACTCTCCTTATACAATAAAATCGGCAGTCTAGTTCGCTAGATAACAAAGTACCTAGATAATTAGATAAATATGTCCTAACCTACCGACATAGTATAATAATGAGTATTGAGTAAGTACTACGTATAGTCCGGTAATAACAATGAAGCGACTGCCGTAGGCCGTGTGGTCCCGGCAGAGTAGAATAGGCCACCCTCACTCTTACCGAGGTGTCGTACCTAAAAGGCGACTAAGGTAAAGCTGCTGGCATGATCATCAGCACCCAGAGAAGGAAAACTCTGCTTTTATATCAAAACCCTCGCCAACCCGTCTGCCAAGCGTGGTGAGTATGGCAATTACCCCTCATGTGATTGAGGGAGGCCCGTGCCCCAGCGGTGGGGACTTGAATGGGCTGACGACGACTACGTATAGACGTAATGTGATGTGATTGAAGATCGGCAATAGTAGTGATTATTCTCTTTGGGCAATAGCCCATAGACATAGCACCCTAACCAGTTTTTTCATAGAATCCATATCTATGGTATCTTTCGGTTTTTCAAGTATGGCTACTTGAAAAACCGAAAAATACCATAGCCTTACTTGAAAAACCCGCGAAACCGTTAGTACTGGGGTGACGTGCTGTGTGACATTCTTTCTCTATCGCACCCGTATAGAGATGCATTAAAACTACGTTAGAGCCGGTTGGATCTCTTTCAGACTGTCTGACGTTTTTTTTTCGGAAAATGGCACATTCCGTTTAAAGCGCGCAAACCAAACGTCAAAATGTATTGGATACGTCAGTGTTGAATCAACACTGACGTATCCAATACACTTTGACGTACACGTGAACACTGACGTATTCAACACTGTTGATAGGCTAGCGCCTCGCTAATACATATTTGTTCTTATTTTGATCCGAATGAATTGGTATATCTTGCTACATATATAGTGATCTTTTTTTTAATATATGAGAGGTGGCAGACTAGCAGACGGATCACCTGATTGGTAAGCAATTCCGCCGCCCATGGACACCCGCAACACTAGTGGAGTCACAAGTGCGCTGCCGACCCCCATTGGGCCTCCGGTAACCTCACTCACACGGCACTGTGACTGATACTTTTTTTTTCACAAGCTCGATACTTATATTCTTTAAATTTTATTCGTTTTGAATTACCTACATAAACAGTGTATATTTAAATAATACGATTTCATTTTACCAACGTGAAAATAGATGGTACGTATATACTTTATATTAAATATTCTAACTTTCTATCTATCTTGCACTTATCAATATAAGTCTGCAAATCTGACTTTTATACTGCAAGGCAATCCTTGCAGTATAAAAGTCAGATTTGCAAACCGCGAGCTAACTAAAGTTACGAGTAGCATTACAGAAGCAACTCTTATTAGCACATCATCTTTTCCCATTCTCTCCTCCTCATCTTTGCGTGTAATTCAATCCCCAGTTGCGTCCAAAGCTGTCGCTTAGGAACCCGGAGTATGCTAAGTATATGATATTTTCCCTTTCTCTCATTAGTTATCAACAGTTTATATATTCATATATCTTGAATTTACTGTTTTCTTCGACGATATGTAAAATGAGGAAATAAATTATGCCATATCTAATTTTAAAACTCATGCATAAAATTTATTTTAGAGGCCAGTATTATAGTAGATTACAAAACATTGTATAACTTACCGAGATCAACAAATGGTTTCAATTTGGCACGATTGTTGTCGAAGTACCTAAACGAAAGTGTTACGTTTTTTGCTGAATGAATACGGTCGTATTTTTTTAACCCCCGGCGACGCAAAAAGGACGAGGTGTTATTGGCGAGGCAAAGATTATGCGCGCTCCTCTAGCGGCGATAATTGGAAGCTCTCTAAGAACGACACTTCGCTACATTTTGAAGTAATGTTTGGTTAAAAGCTTTGATTTATTTATGTTCACGATTAAATAATATACACCGGCTGCTAATAAAGCAGAAATAGGAAGTATTTTTGTGTTCCTCAATGTAATACGTACGCAGCTTCGGGAATAAGTTCCCAAAAGACAAAATTATGAAGTTAAAAATTTATATTGAAGACTGCTTTAAGAATAATCAAGCCAATTTAACTAGAAATGAGTGTATCATCATTTTCAGGCTACAAACTATTTTCCAAACAGTGAATAAAATTGTGATATCAATAAATTATTAAATACCTAAACACAGTTTTAGTTTCTTTTATTGAAAATCGTGTCATAATAACACATAATTCCATACTCTTTAACTAGCCTAGAATAAAATAGTTCGAAAAAAACATTAACTAGAAAATAAAAAAAAAACATAATATGATTTTCACCAAATGAAACTCTTCTGATTACTAAATATTTTCCTGTTTCACTCTTTAATATTTCCTCAACAGAACGCAATACCTAGTCTGGTATATTCTGCCTACGCTTTTATTATGTCTATTATTGATATCATTATTGTGACCGAACCACATTCATCCCAAAAATAAAGAGAATATTAACCACTATTCCGTAAAGTTGTATGGAAAACTTTCAATTTGTCGTTCTTAGACAGCTTCAGAAAATTGACACCAGATGTGCTAGTGAGAATCTTTGCCTCGCCAATAAGTTTGACGTGTGTGTGTATGTTTGGCTGTCTATGGCATCAGTATTGCGCAGTATAACATAATTCAGTACGCGATTTAGGGAGTACTTTAGATTGTGATGGTGAGGCGCCGTATATTTTCCGTGATGATAATCCGTGATGATCCATTTTTAAAGCCCGAGTCAAAACTCACCTTTTAAATGAATAAATAGCAATCCCTTTAAGTTTTTACAGGTCCAGTCATCGGTAGTAGTCGATGGTCCGTCTAAGATCCTAATTTATATGAATGTATATCTAGTTCTTTTATATTATTTTATCCAAGCATAACATATATATTTATTAGTATATAATATTTTGTTTATACTCTTATTTCCCTTTTTCAATGTTGCACCACCTACCCCTCCTCTACTATCAAATGTCCTTTGCCTGAAGGTTGTCTGGTAGAAATCGCTTCCAGCGATAAGACCGCCGAAATTGTACAATTAAGTTTCTGTAATGCCTTTTAAAGTTGTGTTTTTTTTTGTGCAATAAAGTATATCTATCTATCTATCTATCTATAATTGCCAGCAAACCTCGCAATGTCATGGGTGGAAAATTTAAGAATACTGAAAGGAAGGAGATTAGAATATTTATATCTGTTCACGACGTCATGGACGTGGAGCACAGAGGCGGGTGCAAGACGCGCGGGAGGCGATCAACGGTGACAGACTGACATCAGAACGCTTGAAGAGTGCGCATGGACCTTTAATCATTATAAATAAATCATTTATTATTCTCTTCACAATGTTGACTTACATGTTATTTAATTGTAGTTGTTATAGCTAATGTTAGCGTCTGTTAGGCCTCCCCCAATGCTCTCCACACAGATCGGTCCTGTGCCGCCTGTGATTCTTGCGATCTTCACCAGATCGTCGGTCCACCTTGTGGGGGCCTGCCCCGGCTGCGACTTCCTGTACGTGGCCTCCACTCGAGGACCTTTCCGCCCCAACGGCCGTCTGTTCTCCTCGCTATGTGCCACTTGAGGCATGCAATCCTTTGGGCTATATCTGTGACCTTAGTTCTCCTGCGGATCTCATCATTTCTGATACGATCACTCAGGGAGACTCCGAGCATAGCCCTCTACATTGCTCTCTGGGTGAATTTGAGCCTCCTTAATCGGCACTTTGCAAGCGGCCACGTTTCGGTTCCGTCCGTTAATCATTATAATTACCTAGGATATGTACATAGTACGTAGGTACTTACTATAAAGTTGACGAACTTTATTTTACGGTTTGCTATAAATTGCTTTCTTCATATTTGATCATAATGTAATCTATTTACCTGCATTTATTGGTAGTTTTTTTTTACTTTACCTGTTTTAAAAAAACACGCAATAAATAGTATTTTAAAACGTACTTGTCCAAGAAATGGTTTCGTCGGTTAATTGGAACTTTTCTTTTTCCGCGAAGAGTCCAGCGATCATAGTGGTGTCATGCCCCATTGGCAATAGTTCCATGGATACACCATACAACACCCATACCCGATGATGTCGATGTCGATGCGGTGGACTATTGCCTGCAATTTTTTTTTATCATGAACAGCTGAAATAAATTCCGTCGCATCCTCAATGTAGCCAAATGTGCATAGCCTCATAAGTTTTGGCCCGAGGTACCTCACCTACGTACAGACGGCGTCAGGTCGAGTTAACCCCCTGTAGTGCAAAAATACCACTTGTGCCTTAGACATCGATCCAAAGTCCAACAAGGGTACCGTAAGGGTGACCGTGGGAGAGAACAAAATGCAAAAATGGGCTAGCTTGACCGGAGTGATACCACGGCCTCACAGTAAATCGGCGTGAAGCAGAACTGTGCTGTGTTTCGCTGCGTGAGTGAGGGTACCGGAGGCCCAATCCGGAAGCAAAGGGGTTCAAAGGTTGGCAGCGCACTTGTGACTGCACTGGTGTCGCGGGTGTTCATGGCTGGCGGCACTCGCTTACCATCAGGTAATCCGTATGCTCTTCTGCCACCTATCACATAAAGAAAGGTTAGCTTCACATGACACCGTGTGTACGAACCCAGCAGACTTCGCACAACAAAATCTAGAACTGTGGCAGAAAATTCATAAGTATAATCTTCTCATTTGAATATTTTTACCTTTCGCCATGTTTCAATTTGCATCATTTATTAGACAGATTAGTATGTACAGTCTAAAGAAAATAGGTACCTACCACATAACATTCTCAGTTTTATATTTTAATTGACTGTTCCTCGTCTATGCCCCCGAAAGCCCCAAACCAAGTGTTCATTCACCCTACCGCCCTACAGAACTAACCTCGGTCTCCATCACCCCATGTCTAGGATTTGCAATACTTTCAATGACTTAAATAAGAAATCAGCAGACTTGGATATATCTTTAATTTATCTCAAAAAGCTTTTCAAAATTCACTGTCTACTAGGATGATACGCATTTGCCTAAAAGATGCCTGGAGCCCAATTCACGAGAATTGGGTTCCAGGCATCTTGTGATATTTTGAAAACATGGCGGATATCACCTGAAATCCATACAAAAAACGGTTTATTCCCGCTGTCCACCCTCTGCTTGTCCACCCCGGGTGGACAGTGAAACAATTGTTTAAAAATTCCCGCTGTCCACCCCCTCTTTCAACCAAGAAGGGGTGGACAGCGGGAATTTTTTTAACAATTGTTTCACTGTCCACCCGGGGTGGACAGCGGGAATAAACCCAAAAAACTTTGTTTTAGTGATATATGTCTTATGATAATAAATGTCAAGAGCACGAGAATTGGGCTCCTGTTCACTCTTGCCTTAAAGATGTCCAGATTATAGTGGTCAGGCATTCCTAATAAATAAATAATAACACATGGAATCTAACAATAAAAAATAAGTACCTATGTACACAGCTTCTGTAACTACTATAAATAGATAACAACTAACTAAAAAGAATCAATTTTACCAAATGTTTGATTTTACATAATACACAATAATATTAAATTATCTTTATTGCTGCTCATAAAATACAATTAAACTAATGAATTTAAATTTATATGCCTGACTTCCTTTGGTAAACAGCATTTACTCGTATTTAAATTAGTTGTTTTGTTTATGCATTTTACGGTCACGAGCGAGTAGGTAATCACCGATAAGATACTTAATAATAACCCAACAAACAAATTTCTCCCTATAAGGCGAGCACTGCACACAAGTGACGTCACATGATGAAACTAGCTAATGGATTTGCTATAATTGTGGCAATAATGAGTCATTTTTCAATGAATGAGATTTTACGTATATTTATTTTTTCATTATTTTATTTTTTATTTTAACTGATCTTTTAAATGTCCTTGCGTGATCATATCAGAAATGATGAGATCCGCAGCAGAACTAACGTCACAGACATAGCCCAAAGGATTGCATACCTCAATTGGCAATAGGCAGGGTATAAAGCAAGGAGAACAAACTGCCGTTGGGGCGGAAGGGTCCTGGAGTGGAGGCCACGTACAGAAGGTCCCCCATAAGATGAACCGACGAACTGGTGAAGGACGCGATAATCCATTTGATGCGGGTGGCACTCGACCGATCTATGTGGAGAACATTGGGGGAGGCCTATACCCAGCAGGGGGCGTCTATTGGCTGGAATAATGATGATGATGATGATCTTTTTAAAACCATATAGCGTAACGTAATAAGCCGTTGGTACTTGAATATTTGACTAATCAGGGCACTGCTTACGGACGCTCCGAAAACGGTTCCACACCAAGGCCTTATAAGACAATAGCCAAAAGGTAACGGTGATCTGCTCCTTCCATCTTACCGTCGCATTAAACGACTGACGGGGGCGCGCCCGCCTCATTCGACTCTCAACTACGTTCGCAACTTCTGTGAATCAAATTTCTCCGCAGTTCAGCCATCTTTGCTGACTTCTAGAATTCAGGTCGTGTTAGTGCTTGCTATATTTTAAATCTTCCAGAAAAGACCATTGCGGGTTCTTCTTGGAGGAGACTTCTGGAACAAGTTTCCCCGGAAAACTCCAATTGGACGATCCCTCAGAACACCTCTTCTATTGCCGGGCTCTTTCTCCTTCACTGGACTCACCGGGAAGAAGACTCACGGCTGCCGCGACGTCCTGTTGAGCTCAGGGGAGTCTTAGTTAGTAAGGGGTCTACTTTGTGTGTATTCTATAGAACCCACTTTTCCTTCTCTTCTCTTCGTGAAAAACTATATTTCACGAAGAGGAGAGAAGGAAAAGTGGGTCGGTGAAAGAACCTCTTTTATTTCACCGCAAACCCCTAATCGTTTCAACCAAGTACATGAACTAGGAGGAGTTCATGTAAAGGTTCTCTTAAACTTCGCAGCTGAGAGGGGGGAGGGGTAGCAAAAAACCTCACTTATCACCAGGGGCTAGGGAGGATAGAAAAGTCCCTAAAACCAACAGCACCTTAGCTCGGCGTAAGTAATATTGGTAATTATTGGTGACTAGACTGTGCCCGCGGCGTTACTCACGCAGTTTTAGTCTTTATTACAAAAGTCTTCATTCAAACTTCAAACCCGCGCAACTACCCCTTAGGGGTTGAAAGTTCAAAAGTCACTTTAATATTCAAAACCCGTGCCCAAACATCAATTTTAAGATACTTACTTTACTAATTAGCAAACACCTAAACTGCATTTGAACCCCTATTTCAACCCTTTAAAGGGTGATTATCCAAAACGTTGGAGTGAATTTCTGTTGAATTTACAAAAATGGTAAAACAAATTGTTTTTGATTTAATATTAGGAGCCCAAACAATGATTTTCAAGATTGTTACATTAAAATTGCATAAACCCCCATACCGCGTTTCTCCCCTATTTAACCCCCTGTAAGGCAGATTTTCCAAAAAACTTTTGATGAGTTATTTTTAATTTCCAATTCAATCCAATCTAAATACAAATTTTCACATTCCTGACATCAAAGATGGCGGACTTTCATACAAACTTCTCACCCCCTTTTTACCCCTTCAGGGTCGAAATCCCTTCATAGTGTTCACTTTCAATATTAACGGAACCCCCTGCCCAAGTGTCTTGAGTCAGTAGTTTGGGCTGTGGGTTCATTTCTAGTCACTCAGGATCTCCTTTTATTAGTGGTGTATAACAACGCTTTTGAATAAACGTTATTTTTACAAGATAAGTTAATTAAAGTGAATTGAAATGCGTGGTTAAATCGTATTTTTTAAGCAATAAAGATAATAATTTCTATTTTGCATTGTAATGAATTCCACCAAATGATGGATCTTTAATCCATTATTTGGGGGAATTCATCTTTTGAAGTTAGTTATACATTGTGCTGTGTTTGTATTTAAATAAATTATAGAAATAAAAGTGCTTCGTCGGCACCTAATTACTTTAGAGTGAGATCGTACAGTGGTGAAAGGTACTTGTTTTTATTTCAGGGAGGAAAAAATACCTCCCAAAATGATGCAAATCGAAACATGGCGAAAGGTAAGTAGATTGTTAAAAGACGAGTAGATATTGATGTTTGACATGAATCTAATTTGTAATTATAAAAATTTTTGCGATCAAAAAGAGTAACCGGCGAGTTTCTTGCCGGATCTTATCGTCAGAATCAACTTTTCGATTCCGGTGGTAGAATTACATTATATTTATTGATTTCTTAGTATATTTTTTGTATCGACATATAATGTTTAATTAAATGTATAATATACATAAAGGTAGTTATCATTTTTATTTATTTATTTAATATAATTGTACGGGATAAACCCTATTACATAATTAGTTCTTATTGTAATAAACACATCAATTTATTTATTTTTCATGTATGACGATTTGTAATCGAGCTGTATTATACATGCAAGTAGTTAATAATAAACCCCTATGCAAATAAAGTATTTTTGAATTTAGATTATTTTTTTAATAGGTTATGTTTAGATGCATGGTTTTAATGCTGAAACCCAGTTAGCACGTTAGACCAAAAATATACCAATATAGTTATCTGTTATACAACATACTTAGAATATACACTCGGTAGTAATGATGACCTGTTTGGATCGGTGGTGGTGAATGCTGCCTCTGGTGCGGGTTCGATCCCCGCACTGTAGAAACATTTGTGTGCATGAACATGTCTGTTTGTATTGGTCTGAGTGTTTCTATGTATTATAAGCATAGATATTATAATACTAGTTATAAGTATGTATTTATAAAGGAAAAGTATATGCATATATTTGTACTTCCACTGTTGGATCTATATACCCGTAACACAGGTGCTTGAGCTACCTACCTATCTCGGAGTCAGATCAATGTATGTGATGTTGTGAAATATATAATAGGTAAATGGAACAGCTCATGATACCTATTATGAGGACTTCGACACATGAATTCCTACTTTGTGGTTTCGGCATAATAACGAAGTGTGAAATGAGATGTGGTAAAAACTGCTTTTATAGGCTCAAAATATTATACAAAATACCTACGTGTTTTTTTGTGCACTGATGTTAGAATTAGGCTTTGCAGGGCTTTGATATTGTCGAAGCTTAATTATGCTGACACTGTCATAGGTGAATATACACAAAGCGGCTTATGCAGAAAGTCCAAAACGCATGTGCCCGATTTTGCGTCCCCGTCCCACGCCGGGCTCATATAACGCCTTTCCTAAACCAACATAACATAATGACAATGGAAACGCGAAGATCCTTGCATTTCGCATGTCTAGTGTTTGGCGTTGTGAAGAGTAAATTGCCTGTCTATTTACATGAAAAACTTCGGTTTTCACAACGCCCCTTAAGGTTAGCTGCCCGTCTCGTTTGCCCTAGAACTTGCGCAGCTGCATTTCGTGGCAGTTCTCGCTATGCTGCCACGTAGTGCTGGAATAATATTCCACCACCTATGAGGAACCTTTTTAGTGTTAGAACTTTTTAAATAAAACTTTTGATTTTTCTTATATTAATGTATTTTGCAGACAATAATCCTCATAGGCATGGGGCTGGGAGTTTCCCTGGAACTATTGACAATGGGGCATGGCTCCACTGTGATCGCTGGACTCTTCGCGGAAAAAGAAAAATTCCAACTAACCGATGAAACTCTTTCTTGGATAAGTAAGTTTTGCTTAAAGTTATAACTTTTAAAATACGTTTTTAAAACAGGTAAGTAAGTCTTCAAAGGGGCCAATAAAATTTTATATACTTACGTACATAATTAAGTTACGTTATTGCAACATTTTTTTGAAGAACTGAATATATGGCAAACCGTAATGTGACGAACATTATTTTTAATCACGATCTAAATGTTCCCATTCCCTCTTTTCAGTATCCATAATGTATCCACCTATGGTTTTGGGAGGCTTGCTGGCAACTATCATCACGGAAAACTTTGGACGGCGCCTCACCATAACAGTCTTTACCACTCCTCTAATTGCGTACTGGATCATGTTATACTACGCATACGTTGGATACGTTTTCATTCTGGCCAGGGTATTGGCAGGAATTTGCTTCGGGGCCACGGTATCCATTATTTTTATGACAACAGGTGAATACAGCGCGCCGGAAATGCGGGGGACTTATCTCGCCATCATCACAGCTCTGGTTCCAGTGGGGGCAACTTTGGGCGACGTGCTCGGGTTAGCATTCGGCTGGAGGAATGCCTGTCTGATTGCTATAGCCCCGACGGTGTTGGCTGCCGGGCTGCCTCTGTGTTTCGTCGAGAGCCCTCAGTGGTTGGCCTCAAAGGGGAAGTTCAAGGAGTGTGAGGAAGCATTCAGAGCGCTGCACGGTAACAAACCGTCCTCGGAGAAAGAGCTGCAGCTACTTATAGAAGTTGAAAAGTGTAAATTAAAGACTCATGTTGAGAAATCGTTAGCAATAGCCTCAATACTCAAAAAGTTAAGAGAAGCTGTTACTAAATCCTATTTTTGGCACGTGATGATGCTAACTTTTGTGTTGTCCATGTATAAATTGTTTAGTGGTAATGTTTTGAAAGCAATATTCGGAACTGTTTTGGTACAAAGCATCACAGGGCAGAAAGATGTTTTGAAATATTCAGTATTAATTGACGGATTACTATTTATCGGGTGCGCAATCTCTAATATCCTGTTAAGTAAATTTAAGACGAGGCCACTATTATTTTCTGTTGGAATATTAAATAATGCCATTTTGATTACTTTAAGCATAACTTTATATGTAGAATCATGTTATGACGTTATATTTCCATGGATGAACTGTTTCATTCTTGGATTGCATGTGTTGGCTTTGAATTCTAGCATATTTCCATTGCTTGAAAAAATACCAATAGAATTATATCCATTAGAGATTAAAGCTGCTTTTTCAACGATTCTGACATTTTTTGTAACCATATTCTCATTCGTGTACGCTAAGGTGATTCCCAGTATCTACAAAGACTATAGTGATTATGGCGTGTATTTACTGAACACAGCAGTGATGTCCGTTTGTATTGTGATACTTTGGTTCAAGTTGCCTGAAACTAGTGGAAAGACACTGCAAGAAATTGAACTTTATCTAAAGAACAAAACGTTTGTAAAAATTGACGATGTACTAGAAGGCGATCAATTAAAGCAGTTGGTATAGAATGTCTTGCTTGTTTTCTGTTATATTTATAAATCAACACTATCACTACATACATAGTATAAAGCAAAGTCGCTTTCGCTGTCTGGCCCTATGTATCACGGCATCACGTCGAGTTACCCTCGTTGACCTTTGGACCGTCCTTATGTCTAGGGCACATGTGCTATTTTTCCAGTGCAGAGGGCTAACTTGATCTGACGCTGACTGTACGCTTCGGCCAACTTCGAAACCAAGTTTCGAAACTAGTTTCTAACTAAGGATAACTTTATAACTACTCATTTTTGATGCGGTTTTAGTAGTAGAGTAATTCAAAAGGATGGTTTATAAATATCTTATAATAATACTAGTGGCGCGCCCTCTTTTTATTTCGGGTTCATTCGTTTCACTTTACACCAATAAATAAAAAAACTTGATTAATCATATTAGAGTTAATTTTACAGATTGTCACACATTAGTTACATAACTACAGACTTATTATTATCTGTACTAAGAAAATCTTGTATTACAGGTATTTATAGCTATCTTAATTTAATTGAAACAATAATAAAATCTAGTTAAATATAGAAACAAAATGGTAGACAATAGGACTGGTTACTTAGATTAAAATACGCTATATGTAGGTACTTTATTACAGAGCTAAGAGATGTATTAATTATTTTATAATAGATTCATTATTTGATAAGATCTAGGTTCTGTAAGTCTATTTTTAACGTAGAGCGCAAAGGCGTTTACGAAGTGTGTCACGCCGTGTCGGCGTGAGCACTGTTGTGAACTAGATTATGATAATTTATGCAACCAACATCTTCCTCGAGTTTAATCATATTAATTTTATATAAATTATTTTAGTAGGCTGGACTTTAGGTGATTTTATGTCTAGGGATAGAAGGGTGGATTTGTGGTCGGTGAGGGTTGTAGGTATTGGTGACGCATACGACTATTGCATAAACTATACTATCAACAATATAAAATAGAATATAAAGTAAGTAAATATAGAATAAAAATGAGAGCTAAGACATGGGTGAAAATTACGGCGCTCTCAGGCACCTTCAAAATCGATAATATTGATAGGGTATACCTTTGTTCTGCCATTATTAAACAATAAACATTAAATTAAACTTATTGTTAAAATTGATAAGCTCATTTTGTTCTTTTCTTTCTTTCGTATCATATTCCTAGTTCAGGCATCATACTTAAATTTTATTCCCTTAGTATAAATAGAATAAGTATTTATATTGTTCTCATGGTTTTTTCAATATATAGCGTAGCTACTTTGGGAGTGGGTAGTGTTAGTACTGTGAGGGTTGGTTGGTAGGTAGCCAAAACACTTTATGGAGATATATTTTCGTATATTGTCTCAAATTAACACAAGATAATAATTATTTATATCGGAGCAACAACTTAACATGGACGCGGTTGGTTAGCGAGAGAGTGAGGTAGGTGTGGGGGGAGAGGAACTCCCGTACCAATCAAACCAGTATTGCCCTGCGGGCGTTTACGGAACTAACATGGCAGAAAATAAGTGCTAGCGGTACCTAACCGGCAGCAAGGCATTGCGCTTAGGGCGCGATAGAGGGCGCTGTCTCGCTATATACTCCCCCTCCAGAGGATGAAAGCGTCCTCGCTCATTCGCTGGCCATACATTATCATTGTTACAAACATTTACAGAAACACTACTTTGGTTAGACACATTATGACATTCATTATTTGAATCCACATTAGAATTGTAATTTCTATTCGTTACATAAAGATTAGGCGAGTACATACATTCCTCCCTATCAGACACATTATTGCATTTATCATTTAAATCCACATTTGAATTGTAATTTACATCGGTTACATAAAGATTAGGCGAGTACATACATTCCTCCCTATCTGACACATTATTACATTTATTCTCATTTAAGTTACGACGGGGACGGCCACGTTTCCGCACCGGAACTACAGGTTGAGGTAGGGTCGTATCGCGACCCAGGTAAGGTGTTAACTGTTTAATGTGATACTTCCCTAAGTACCTACTGGAGTCCTGTGCGGGTGCTATGATATAAGTTGTAGGGCTTACCTTTTTAGTAACCACGTATGGTCCATCTCTTTTTGGTACGAACTTCGATGTCAGGTCCTTTCCTTTGTTGCTAAGTACATGCGAATTCAATAATACCAAGTCACCTGCAACAAAACTTTGTCCTACGCGACGTGACTGATCACCATAGTCCTTTCTTTTATCCTGCTGACTTTCGACCTTCTCGCGAACTGCAGCTAGCGTATTGAGAAAACGTTTTAGGTATGGTGTTATCTGTGGAACGAAATTTTCTTTCTCCAAAACCAAACGAGGATCATTTCTTACTTCTAAAGGCGATCTCAGCTCTCTGGCAAACATCAAGTACGCTGGCGAAACTCCTGTAGTTTGACAGCGTGCAGAATTTAACGAAAAACGTATAGACGGTAAGTATATAGGCCAAGAATTATGTTTATTACCTACTAATTGTGATAACTGTACTTTTAAATCTCTATTCTTTCTTTCCGCAGGGTTCCCCTCAGGATGATACAGCGGTAACAATTCCTGCTTCACATCTAACACGAACATACACTGTTGCATTACAGCTGAAATAAATTGTACACCATTATCTGAAATAATGCGACGCGGTAGACCAAAACGTAGAAAATATTCCTCTATGAGTGTACGCGCGCACGCCTCAGCTGTCGCTTCTCGAAGCGGATATAACTCGACCCATCTAGTTGCGGTGTCCTCGACCAATAAAATCCATTTTTCATCCTTATCACCTGGAGGTAAGGGTCCGAATAAATCTATAGCAATAACCTCATTTCTCTGATTCAGGATCGGCGTCTGCAACAACCCTGGTGGCTTGTCGTTGGCAGCCTTGTAGCGCTGACACGATGTACACGTTCTGACATACTCGACAATGGCACGACGCATCCCTGGAAAATAAAACTTTTGAGCAACTCTTTGATATGTCCTCTCGATCCCTTGGTGACCTGCCAGAGGAGAGTCATGACATTCTTTTAATACTTCTTCTCTTTGATCCACAGGTATAACTAATTGCGGTTCTTCTGTATCCGCATCCGGATTATAGCAATAGAGCACTCCTTGCTCCATAATATAACCTCTTCCCGTCCAACGATGAACATCAATTTCCTCTTCACTTTCCAGATTCCTAATTATCTTAGCAAGTTCAGGGTCTGCCAGCTGACCTGATCTTAACTCGGAGGGTCTCTTCGCAGGTAAGTCAATCGTTACTGAACATATCCCACATGCATCTGCGGAGTTCTCATCGCAGTTGGGACGGCTCAGGGTATCTGCTATTATATTTACCTTCCCTGGTGTATACTCATAATGCAAATCAAATGCTTGTAATTTCAGTGCCCATCTTACCAATCTGCCTGATGGTGATTTTACAGTCATTAGCCACTTCAACGGCTGGTGGTCGGTACCTACGACAACCTTATGACCATCAATATAAGAACGAAAACGTTCCACAGCCCAGACTATGGCTAAGGCTTCCCTCTCTGTTGTTGAATAATTTCTTTCTGCTTGATTGAGCAATCGGCTCGCATATTCAATAGGCCTTTCATCATTACCTTCTCCTTGTAGAAGTACTGCACCCAGAGCGTAGTTACTGGCATCAGTTCTGAGCACAAACGGTTTGGTGTAGTCAGGTTGGATGAGGATGGGTGGTGACGTCAGCAACCTTTTTAGCTCCTCGAAGGCTTGATCTTGCTCTGTCTCCCATTTCCATGGCTCATGTTTCCTAGTCAACTTTGACAGTGGTTCTGAAATTTTAGAAAATCCAGGTATAAACTTCCTAAACCAAGAAGCAGTCTGTAAGAAGGTTCTTAGATGTTTAAGTGATGACGGCTTCTTCATATCTAATACAGCTTTCACTTTTTCTTCATCAGGTGATATACCATCTTTAGATATCACGTGACCTAAATATTTGACAGTGTCTCGTGCAAAAACACACTTATCCCGATTCACCCTTAATTTAAATTCGTGCAGTCTTTCAAATACAGCGTGCAAATCCTTTATGTGGCATTCCATATCAGCCGATATTATGCAAAGATCATCCAAAAAAGCTAAAATAGTAATATTCTGCAACTTCGGGCATGAGCAAAGACGATCAATTAAACGCTGAAATGTAGCTGGTCCATTCTTTAACCCAAATGGCATGCGTTTGAAGCGATAAGTGCCTGACAGTGTCGAGAAGGCAGTCTTATCTTTATCACGGTTAACGGCAACTTGCCAGTACCCAGATTTTAAGTCTAAAGTACTCATAACACAACCCTGTTTTGTCCTTTGTAACAGCTCATCAATCTTCGGCATTGGATAAGTATCTGTTTTAGTAATACTGTTCAACTTACGGTAATCGACGCAAAAACGAAAACTTCCATCACGTTTAGGCACTAATAGTGCTGGTGCTGACCATGCTGACTCACACTCCTCAATGATATCCTCAGCAAGCATCTTCTCTACCTCGCGCTGCATAACCTCTGCGCGCGCTGGTGTCATGCGGTACGGCGGAACAGCAACTGGCGCGTGTTCGCCGGTATCAATGAAATGCTCTGCATACTGCGTGGCTTCACCAGTCTCTCGGAACACATCACTGAAAGAGTTTATTAAATCATTAAGTGACATACTATCATTATCACAGTTTTTTGGTGTTGACTGTACCTCATTATAACCTTGTTCTAAATCCTCATAAAACAACCTGTACTTCCGGTGCTTCGTGTCCGAAAAGTACCATAATGATTTACCAAAATCAAAAACTAATTTGGCTTTGTTCAAAAAATCTATCCCTAATAAAGATTGATTGTTACAAGCATCTGGAAAAACAATAAATTCAGTTTCAATTATTTTATGTAACATTTTCACATTCACTGAGGTAACTAAAACCTCCATTTTCCTAGATAAACCATCTGCAAGCTTCACATCTCTAATTTGCTTATCAAAACATTGACCACTTTTTATTAAAAGATTATACATTGATTGGCTAGCTACACAGCCTTTAGCGGCTGAATCCACTAATGCAATACCTTTCCCACCTAATATTTCGATATTTAATATTGGTCTCTTATTACCATTAGTGTAACCCCTATTGTTACATACAGTTGACTCCCCCTGCATATTAACATTGGTGGTCTCACACGCATAAAACTTATTGTACTTATAACTACTACAATTTGGACATCTTGCTCTTATTATTCCTATTTCACCACAGCCATAACAATACAAATTTTTACTTTCCTTTTTGTCTGTTTTCAGGGATCCATGATGCGGCGGTGGCGGCAAATGCGGCGACCCACCCAGCGGCGGCGCACGCGACCTCGGCGGCGGCGGTCCATATGACTGCGACGTACGCGACTGTGGCGGCGGTGGCGGCAATGGCCCACCCGACGGCGGCACCCAGTGCGAACCTTGCGGCTGCGATACCCGCATCGGCGGTGGCGCGGCAGACTGTCCCGGCGGTGGCACTGCGGACGACCCACGAAACTGCGCGGAGAATGGCCCACGCGACGGTGCACCCGGCGACTGCAAGCGCTCCTGCATCGCATCTTCTATGCTTCGAGCCTTCCTTATAAGATCTTCAAAACAAGACAATGTGTCCCTTTCTATTCTTTTTCTTATACGGACGTCTAACAACCCAAACGTCATATCCAATTGTACCTTCTGTGAGATGTCGTTTTCTGGTAATTTAGCAAATAAAGCGCGTACTTGTGCGACAAATAACTCTGTGTTTAACTTTCCTTGCTGCATACTATATAATTCTTTATATATTTGAAACGGTGCTCTTCGTTCCCCAAATGCGCTCCTCAGGCGATCTATTGCTTCGCTCCATGTTTTCGTATATTGTTTTATACCTTGCCACCAAGTTGCGGCGGAATGTGATAATAATAATGAAAGTCCTCTCAGTGCGTTTTCGTCGGAAACGTTGGCGGCAGTTTTAAAAATTTCGACTGCATCGATAAAATTCTCGACAGACTCGTTCTGCGAGCCACTAAACCTTGCACTACAAGTAATGAAATTAGCACCAACCGGGGCGGCGGCCCTGTCTGTCGGACAGCTCGTACTCCTCATAGTAAGCGACGGCTCCGTTTGTACCTGATGCATTACTGGTGTAGATGATCGTACTTCTTGTAATAGAATTTGACAAAATTCTGCTTGTGATTGCTGCAACTGTCCCATCAGTGCGGCGAAATGTTCCTGAGTCATTAAGATGGACGCGCCCGCGCTGCTTCCCGTGGCACCTTCGGTTGCTGTTTCAGTCGCGGCGTCTTCATTGACCAACTCCTCGGCGTTAATTTCGGCCGGAATAATAGTTTCATTGAGGTTTGCCTCCCTCGGCAACGAACTTCGGCTCCTGGTTCTTGGCATTTTCCTAATAATTCGGTTTTCCAAACCCAAAATGGCGGCAGACCTTCGCGTCCACACCACTCACTAACACACGTTGGGCGATCACTTATAGCGTAGCTACTTTGGGAGTGGGTAGTGTTAGTACTGTGAGGGTTGGTTGGTAGGTAGCCAAAACACTTTATGGAGATATATTTTCGTATATTGTCTCAAATTAACACAAGATAATAATTATTTATATCGGAGCAACAACTTAACATGGACGCGGTTGGTTAGCGAGAGAGTGAGGTAGGTGTGGGGGGAGAGGAACTCCCGTACCAATCAAACCAGTATTGCCCTGCGGGCGTTTACGGAACTAACATGGCAGAAAATAAGTGCTAGCGGTACCTAACCGGCAGCAAGGCATTGCGCTTAGGGCGCGATAGAGGGCGCTGTCTCGCTATAAATAAAGTTAACTAAATCACCTGTTTGGTGTTTATTCGATCGGCTTTTTAGGACATTCTTTTGTTGTATGGCCTAATGATGCACAGTGGCCACAGGTGCCAGGCTGCGCTTCGCATGTCCTTGAGGCGATTATGAATAATATTGAAGTTATCAATGATTAAAAAAACACATGTCATTCTAAACGTACTTCCCCTAATAGTTCGTATAGTAATTTGAGTACCTACGTTTAGTAATTTGAGTTCCAGATAGCGACGGAGTTTTATGATGAATGTAAATGGCCTACTTATTTGATGTAAAAGAATGATAATTATTACGAAGTGTTGTTAAATTGCTCAAAACTGGGCGTTAAGTGAATATGTCTCAGCCATCTGTTTAAATTAGCCATCCAATCGGACGCCTAGGGTCATCGTTAAACGCAGCATTAAATCAAATAGCTGAAAAACAACTAGACATGTCTATGATCGCAACGATTAACCAGATGGTCTGGACTGAACAGTTCATCGTGTCCGCGACTCACAAAAAATATATTGTCCGAGAGCATGTTCCCTTCTTGACTGACTTGAATTTGCCGCCCACAGCCCCTGGGTCGTGGTGCCGCCCTTGTGCGGTGCACGCCCTCTTAAGGCGGCCCTAAGTAAACAAAAAAGGTATGTAATATCACTGACGATCTGTGCAAATAAAGGTAATAATAATAGCTTTTAATTGAATGAATCATCAGATTCAACTAAGTTTAGGTAGGTAGGTAATTACTGTTGTGAAACTATTAACAAAATCTTTTCCAGGTTCCACTGCTGTTGATTCTGATATCCGTAGGTAACACAAGTCCTTTTTTTTTCTTACAGGAGAAATGCATTACCTACGGGTTATGTCGGACTCCCCCCGCATGACGGCGGGAGTCGTCCGACTAAAACCCCTGGGCACCCTCTCATCGTCCAAAGTGGGGGATTGTGGTGACGGGCACGAAGTCATGTGCACAACCACCCGGACGGAGCTTGCCTAAACGGCGGGCTAGCCGTGCCCGACAGGGTCCATAATGGACAACATTTCAAAATTGCTAAGCTCTGAAACAAAAAATACCACTTCTTTGTTTACTTTTCCGCTGCTCGAATATATATTTATTTATTTATTATATTGCTAATTTACTGAGAAAAAAATTAAAAACTAAAAAACGTAAGATGACGTCATCGGACGGCAGAATGTAAAATATTTCTTTGCTTAGCACATTATAGTTTTAAATTTACGAAATGCAAAACCCATGACATGTAACTGTCAAAAAAAAGACAACTTGTCAACGTTGAATGTATGAATGACGTTGACAATGTTGACACTAGTATTATTTACCTTTGACAGTAGTACCTTTTTTTTATTAAAACAATGATAAGCAAAGGAATATCGCTGTATTCAGCCGTCCGATGACGTCATTTGGCGCTTACGTCTATTTAGAATAAAAAGAATTTCAATAATTATTTTATGCATGAAAATGGACAAATTTTGAAAAAAGAAAAAATATATATTGTTTTTTTATATGAAAGCAGACATAAAATGAACATTTTATGTCTACTTTCATATAAAAAAACAATATGGACATGTTAAAAATATGAAATGTTGTCCATTGTAGGTACTGTACTATGTTATTACCACCTTTTGTAACATTATGGAGAGCAATAAAGAATATGAATATGAATACCCCCGGGTGGGCTGGTCGTCCCTAACGAGCACTGGAGCTGACTCGTGTAATGCCGGCGCACCCCCGTACCGGGCGCCGGCCGATTCCTTCCAAGGAGAAGAAGAAGACGCGCATATTGTCGACGTCTCCGACCCCTCCTCGCTCTTCGGAGCGCGTCAGCAGAAGGATGTTCCTCCCGCGCGCGCTCAGCCGCTTCCTTCACTGCCAACACCTCCTCACAGAAGGTTGCGCAGGCCTTCCAGGCCTCCTCCCCTGCCAAAAAAGCTTCCACTATACTGCCAAGGGTAAGGTCCTGGCCGACCTTCGCTACCAGTTCCCGGCGCTGCTGATCACACGACTGACAATGCGCAAGGGTATGTTCCGCCGTGTCATCGGCAGCGCCACATTCGTAGAACACAAGTGCTTGAGCCACCTATCTCGGAGTCAGATCAATGTATGTGATGTTGTGAAATATGTATATGTATGTATGTATGTATGACTTACGGTGCCGAGACGTGGACACTCACGGCTGGACTAGTTCACCGGTTCAAAGTCGCTCAAAGAGCTATGGAAAGGGCTATGTTCGGAGTGTCTCTGAAAGACCGCATCAGAAATGATGTAATCCGACAGAGAACCAGAGTCACCGACATAGCCCACCGAATTAGCAAACTGATGTGGCAGTGGGCTGGTCATATTAGCCGCAGAACTGACAGCCGTTGGAGCCGTAAAATCCTTGAGTGGAGACCGCGACTCAGTAAGCGTAGTTTAGGACGCCCTGCGACAAGATGGGATGATGACATTCGAAGGCTGGCTGGTGTGGGCTAGATGAGAGTGGCCGAAAATCGGGAGCAGTGGCGTGCATTAGGGGAGACCTATG
This sequence comes from Marasmia exigua, assembly GCA_019059595.1. NCBI lineage: Eukaryota > Metazoa > Arthropoda > Insecta > Lepidoptera > Crambidae > Marasmia > Marasmia exigua. Next base: position 15,003,025 of record CM032473.1, read on the forward strand.
TCCAGCAGTGGACGAGTGTGGGTTGCTGATGATGATGTAAATTATAAGTAGGTAGGTAAGTTATATTTTTGTTATATGATAGGTGGCAGACGAGCAGACGGATCGCCTGATGGTAAGCGATTGCCGCCGCCCATAGCCACCCGCGACACCAGTAGAGTCACAAGTGCGCTGCCTACCTTTAAATCCCCCTTTCCCCCGGATTGGGCCTCCGGTACCCTCACTCATGTAGCGAAACACCGCCGGTTTTCTGTGAGGTAGGTTATATTATTTTATTCGCACATCCCTAGAGCAGCTAGCTCTAGGGATATTTGTCTCGCTCTTTATCAGAATTAAATTAAAAGTGTTAATGTTAATTGATTAATTCATTGTAACTACTAATCTAAAACTAATTTATTTGAATGCTAATTAATCAGTAATAAAATAATATCATCCTAGTAGTATGAATGTTTTCACACTACTTTTCTCGATTCGATGTCGTATGTTTGTGCTAACTACTTTGTTGTGGTTTACTTCAGCTTGCCATCTATATTTCAGTAGACTTTTAATCATAATTTAAACGGAGTTTTGGGAAATGATTTTAAAATGGCCGTTCGAGAGACTATTCGAAAGGTAAGGATTTTTTTTAATTGATGATGGGCTTGTTAGCTTTACACGAAGATTTGAGAAAAGCCTTCCTACCTACCTTATAAAACGTAGAAAACACCCAGACCAAAATAAACAGACATGTTCATGCACACAAATGTTTGTACTGTTCGGGGATCGATCCCCCAACCCTAGGACCAACCAAAGGCAGCGTTCACCAGGTAGGTACCACTGTTCCAAACGGGTCGTCTAAATTCCATTATAAATAAGTAGGTACTTATTAGTAGATGAGACTGGCCATTATAAAAAAACTTAAGTTTGGTTCTTGAATTCTTACAAATACTTAAGTGGGACAGAAGACACACAGGAAGTTCAAAAAGATGTCTTTGACCCACCTAGCTTTTGAAATATGCATACAACGGGACGCAAGCAAATATATTGACGCGCTGAGTTGATGATCATCTGATAATTTTGATATTTTTTAAAAATAAATGATGTTACTGATAGTTATCATCTTCCGTATGTCTCTTTGTACTGTCTGAGCATGGTCGCCGGTTTGTACTCGAAGAAGGAAAAATTGGAGATCTCAAATGACACCATTCGTTGGATGAGTATGTACCTACAAACATAACTAACTACCTACTATTATACTTATAAGATAGAACTTTGTGATTTAAAATAAGTAGGTAACTTACAAGTCCCAATCATTTTTCAGATTTGTAAATAAAATCGATGAAACCGAATGACATTTTAATTCATTTGTAGTCGATGGGTTCTCTGCACACCTTCAAAGCCGATATAGATTATTAATAAATTCCATGCCCAGCATGCTTAGGCTAGACGTCTGAGAGAAGTGCTCTGGAGAGAAGGGATGGGAAGGAATAGGGATGTCTTAGCCGTGAAGGCACACACTTGAGTTTTCTTGGCATTGAACTAAATCAGGTATCCGAAGCCCCAGTTATTAATGAGGTCCAAAACTCTATCGAGCTCAGCGACAAGGTGCTCTCGCTTTGCGGCGATTACTGCTCTATCGGTGTTAGGCTGACCGAGATAACTCCCATGAACCGTGCTGTCGTCTGCATAGCAATTAATGTTCCCAAGGGGAAGCATGTCATTGATACGCAGAAGAAAGAGGGCGGGTGATAAGACGGGTCACTGTGGAACACCGACATTGACTGGCATGGGCTGTGATGAGCATCCATCCGCTAGAACACCGATTTTTCGCTCATGCAAAAAGCCAGCAATCCAGTGACACAGCCGATCGGGCAGTCCATACTGCGCTTGATGACTATCAATCTGGGAGTTATTGGCGAAGAGTTGGGCCAGAAGATCGGCTTTCTCCTGCGCCTGATGAGCCAGTGAGCCTTCGAGGTTACTCAGCGGGGGCAGCGATGGTTGAGAGAAGTTAGCTTGCACAGCTTTGGTCAGTCGCCAGTAACTACGCGACCCAGTAGGGTGCGACATTACCGCCTTGCCCACTTTAGCTACGCGCTGCGCGTGTGCTCTTACATAGGTACGCTCTTTTACAGGTCTTAGATTCGGATAAACAAGCTGCTATCAAGTTACTATTATGTAACTAACTAGGTACTATTAAGTACATTAATGTTGAATTTGTTCAAAAAATATAATAAATAACATGTAAGGCGATCCAATGTTAGATATATATATTTTGTAGATTCATAAACGAGTTGTTTTATTTTATTAATTTATTTCTTCAATTCTATTTTTAGTTTAGGGACTTTGACCTTGTGTTATGTCAGTCCCATCGTTTAATTTATCTTGTAACTTAGAAGTTATCAGCACGAAATCATTATTCGTATTAGTCGTCATTTTTCCTCACCCTTAAATCATTAACTTCACACGTTCGTCATTATCACCAACAGCGTTTTAGTTAAATTTAATTTTTCTTCGAAACTATTAACTTCACTATAGTGCCTCTTATATATATTTCAATTATATTAATCTAAAAATGATTCCGGCTAAGAATAATTGTTGTGCCACAAGGTTTTATCATCGGACAATAAAATCGTCAATAATATATTCCGGACTAAGAACCACCCAGCTATTAAGATTTAGGGAATTAATAATTTCAAATATTTCAGCACAGTCAGTATCGTATAGAACAAATGATGAAAGCTGGTTTATGCGTGGACAATGTGCGTTCAACTGAGGGTAGAAATTTATTTTTATCGAATGGCTTTAAATTGTCATTAGTTTCTAATTCAGTAAACCCTCGCTTGGTTTTTGTATGTCTATAAAGTTTATATTTAACTAATCTGTCGATTCAAATAATTGTAAAGATTTTATCATCTCAAAGTGATGTTGAACCACTAGTTTCAATGATCCTGTCGTTGGCCAGGATCTTTGAAAGTAGTATGTCAGGATTTCAAAGAAATTATTCACTGCGTAGGGGTTCGCCAGATAGATGCAACTGGTTCCTCGAAGTTGCTACCCTCCGATACCACATCTGTTTGTAACCCGGTTGCATTTGGTTGTTCAGAGTAATTTTTCAAAAAATGATTCATAAAGTTTGTCAAAACTTGCACTTACTGATACATTGCTATCTATCTCGGGCAAACTGGAGACATAGGGATAACCCTATGTCTCCAGTTTGCCCTTTCCGCTGAACTGGATGGACATGTAGACACCGAAGACGAGTAGCTGAATGATCTGCGTCTTCTTCTACGCTGCCGTTGTCCTCGCCTACCAGTGCTGCCAGCCGCAGAGGTTTCCATTGTGTGCACTAAATTCGACACTTTTGTAGCGAGGATTCTCATCATCCCTTACACCAACATAAGATCATGATTATGTGATCCAGAGACATATGACTTTAACTATAAAACTGCGGTACGTACATTAGCACGCCACCTTTGCTTGCTCGGAGAAACCGAGCACTTATCTGTTATAACTGCGGTACGTACATTAGCACGCCACCTTTGCTTATTAAGGGTACAGCTATGCATCAGGGCCCCTTAAAAACCCTGGACAATTATACGTGGACACGCGACATCCTTCCAATCAACGCGTCCCAGGGGGCCGGGTACCGTGCACTGTACCATATTGGCATACCCTGTTGAGCATAGAGCGGGACACACTGTCCCTATGGATCTCCACAACACCCCTTATAATCCATGCCCATGCCACCGGCTTTAAAACATTACTCACATGCTCAAACGTATAATCTGTCATACTTTACTTTGTGAGGGAATTACTCATCCTCCTTTAAAACTTTATCTTTAACATTATGTCACTGTCTCTAGTTCACAACTTTAACATTTCATACATATGTACCTACACTGTCTCACACATTAACTTTACTCTCCATCCACAGCCTAGGCTGTGGCATGGTCATGAGACAGTAATAGAATAAATTGTACTTAACACAGACAATTGTTTGTGGTTCTTAACACTGTAAGATATGAAAGAATAACGACTCACCGGGGCGCTGTTTAGTGGATTAACTTACACACGTTTTCCATTATGTCTGCTCAATTCTTTCTTACCAATCTCGCATATGATACCCTCCTCCAGAGTCGGCCATCATCACCCTTTTTCCTCTCCTTTTCGCGGGAAACGAAATCTAACTCCTTTTGTCAACCCACCGGTTGACCAACATTGACATTCTAACTTTAAAGCACAGTGTTACCAAAATACAGTAGGCAAATAGTGTTGCCAAAAGTGAGATAATCTAATGCAAAGATAACTCACCATAAAGTATAGATTCGCGAACTCCGCGACACTCCCCAAGGCAAAAGGTTCAGAGCAGGGTTAGTAACAGTTGCGTCCATTCAGCTATTTTCTCTCTAGCTCGAATGGCTGCGGCTCTTCTTGGGTTGTTCTCTACAGGTACATCAGCAGCACCAACTTCACTCACTGTCGGGGGTTCTGTTACTTCATTCACTTCTTCCTGATGTGATGACACTTGTTCGGGATTAACCAGTGATATCTCTTCAGGTTCAACCAAAGTTGCATCAAATTGCGTTTGCAACATAGGTGGCACTTGATCAGGTATGACAATGATCTTATCTGATCCTAATTGATACTCGCTGACATTGTCGCCGGTATTGACAATTTCTAAAGAGTTAGGATCAGGGTGATCCAACACGATATTAGGAGAAGGCAGTGACTTTTCCTCTGGGCCAATCCAGCTGACAGCCTCCTCAACCTCGAGAGGATACAGATGACCTACTGATCGGGTCAACTCTGTACCCCCAACATTTACTTTGGCCAACCTGCATTCGCCATCATGACCTCGGATCAAGGAGACAATCTTACCAACTTTCCAGTTAGTTCTGTTCTTGGAGTCATCTTTGATCTGCACTATGTCACCTATTTTGGGAGTAGCACTTGACTTTACTCTTGGTTGTTTATGTGTGTAGAAAGATCTTTCTCTAAGACTTGGTAAGTACTGATTTACAAACATCTTCTTGTATTCTTCGATAATTGTATGACCTCTTTTCCAGCTTTTGATCAAACCAGTCTTGGTACTGGTACCATAAAAGCTTTGTTCTGGGAGGTCGGAATCGATTTCAAGACACCGACCTAGCGATAGGAAATCTGCAGGTTTAAGGACTTCTTCTAATTCTGAGCCTACCGCAGTTAATGGTCGTGTATTGAGTACAGATTCTACTTCCTTAATAACTGTTTGCATCTGGCTGTCTGTTAACAAATGTTTATCTAGAGTACGTTTTAAACAATGTTTAACTAATGTTACCAGTCTCTCGTAAAATCCGCCTTGCCATGGTGCCAGCTGGCCAATGAATTTCCATCTAATGCCATTATCAGTACAGTATGAACTGGTTAAGACTTCGCTTACTAGTTTAAATTGTGAAGCGTTATCTGATATGATCATAGTCGGTACTCCTCTTGTAGCTGTAAAACGTCTAAGAGCTAGTAAAAACTCTTCTGCTGTCAAATCTTTCACTAACTCCAGGTGTATAGCTCTTACTGCCAAACAAGTTAAAAGACAGATCCATCTTTTCTCCCTACCCTTTGATGTATCCACAAGTATGGGTCCCAGGTAGTCTAATCCAGTAAATGTGAAAGGCGGGCTGTAATTTACTCTTTCACTTGGCAGAGTAGGAGGTGGTGGTAACTTGTACGGACCACCTGCATGCTTCAGGCATTGTGGACACCTTCTTATTATTTTCTGCACCTGTGCACGGCCTTGTGGTATCCAGTATTTATCTCTTAGAGAACTAAGCGTGTGTGATACGCCGACATGATAATTGTCCTCATGTGTCTTTTGAATAATATGGTCAGTAAATGTGGACTTCTTAGGAATCAGTATTGGGTACCTCTTCTCTTTTGGCCAATTCGCCAGAGCTAAACGTCCTCTACTTCTTAAGATACCTTGTTCATCTAAAAATAGACCTAAATTCCTAGATAAACTGGTTTCTTTACCAGAGACTTCGTCCGGAAAGTAAGTTCTTTGCAGGTCTTTAATCTCGCTTGTGAGTGTTTCTACTTCAGAGACAACATTCTGATTCTGATCAGATGGACCAAAATCAGTAGAGATATCTAGGTTATCTAATGTTTCATAACCTTTCATTGTCATCTCTGGACCATCTGTCTCCAGAGCCCTCCCAGCCAGACAAATTTCCACTTGCTCTGATAACTGGTTTTTGGGCCAATGCTCTTGTTCATAAGCAAGAAAGTCTGGACCGTTCTTCCAAAGCCACTGTTTAGTGTGCCACAGTCCTGTCCGTGTTGCAATGTCAGCTGGGTTCTCTTTTGTATTGACATAGTTTAGCTCTACTTTCAATGTATCTCTTATATGTTTTATTTCCGTGATACGTCTCAGTACAAATGGCGGCAGTAATTTGCTTGTTTTTGTCCATGCAAGCACAACTTGACTATCTGTCCATAAATATACTTTGGAGATACATATTTCCAGCTGGCTCTTTATATACTTCAGCAGTCTGCTTCCTATAAGGCATCCTAGTAATTCTAATCTAGGAATTTTTAAATCTTCCTTATCTTCCGCAGGTGTGACTCTGGACTTGGACATGAGGAATGAAGTTTTAGTGCCATGTGTTCCAGTGATTCGGAGGTACACTACGGCTGCATAGCAATTTATTGACGCATCAGTAAAACAATGTAGTTCATGTTCCGCCTTAACGTCATCTAAGTCACTGCCAAAGTACCTTGGCAGCTCGAAGTTTTTAATAGATCTCAGGTCTGTCACTATATTTTCCCATGTCTCTTTTAATTCTTTTGGCAAGTTTTCTTCCCATTTCAGTTTCCTTGTGCAAAGTTCTTGGAATAATAACTTCCCTGGTAAGATGAGCGGAGACACAAAACCACAGGGATCATACAGACGCGCCAGTACACGCAATACGCCTTTCTTGGTAATACCTCTCTCTTTGGGCTCTTCTAAGTTATCTATGTTGAGTCGTAAGGTGTCTCTATTTAAATTCCACAAGTCCTAGAATTTTCATACTTCCTGTCTGTTTTGCCTTCTTAGATTCAGGAATTTTATCCATAAAACGTTTGTCATTTGATATCCAATCTCTAATATTCATACCTAGTTCATTGAATGTCTCTGATGTCACATTGTATAGTTTAATGGCTTCGTTAACAGATTCCGTAGATGTAACCAGATTATCCACATAACACTTATCTGCGATTTTAGTAAGAAGATCCTTGTTAGCATTCGACATGTGGTGTCGGATAGTGGCTGCCAGTAGGAAGGGGCTAGAAATTATTCCAAAAGGAACTCTGCAAAACCGGTATTGAATAATGTTGTCTTCAGTTGCTTCTCGTCCGACATCCTTGACCCATAAAAATCTGGTGACATCTCTGTCCTCTTCCTGGAGACCTACTTGCAAAAAGGCTTTTTCTATATCAGCTGTCACTCCAATTTTCCCTAGTCGGAATTTCAGTATAAGTCCAGTTAGGTCTTCTATCATGGATGGGCCTCGATACAGGCACTCATTTAGACTTTTTTCATCTTTTGTCTTGGCAGAGGCGTCATACACTATACGGCCTCTTTTGTCCTTTTGTTTGATCATATGGTGAGGCAGGTAGTGTACAGGATGGGTTGTCTGATAATAGTTCTCGGGCTCCACTGGCTCTATTATCTTTGAGTCTAGCTGTTCCAGTAAGATTTGTTGATAATCAGCTATTATGGTATCGTCAGACCTCTTCAACAAGCTTTTCAATCTACCAAAAGCTAGTCCAAAGTTAGTAGGGAGCTCAGGTGGGTACTGTATCCAAGGCCATTTTACTTGATATCTCCCTTCGCTGTACATAACAGTGTTATTAAAGTGTTGAACTGCTTGTTCTTCAAATGTTGTTTTAGGAGAATCTGTTATTCCTATGCTCTCCAAAGCCCATAGAAATTTTAAATCTATACTACGTAAGGGGAGGTCTGGTTCTGTAAAATATGGACAATTGGTATCGTGGCAGTGGCAATAGGTTACTACTGTAAGTGTGTTGTCTTCTTCATTCAATTGTTTATGGTTTCCAGAAATCAACCATCCCAAGTCTGAATCTACTAAGTACATCTGTTCTTGTAATTTAATAATTTTATTCCTCATAAAGGAAAAATAAAAGTCATTACCAATAAGTAAATCAATAATTTCTCCATTTGAATTATCATCTGCCATTATGTTTAGATTTCTGAGAGGGAGATGTGGTGCTATCGGTATATTATCTGTAATGTATGGTACAATATTTACCCTTATATTTCTTTCCACCATTCTTTTGGTAAGGATAGTCACTTCAGCTGACGGACTTGTCACTTCTTTAGGAATATTGGATCCAAATGTAAAAATCATTAAAGTGTCTTCTCTGTCGGGTTTTATGTGTAGGTTTTTGAATAATCTGGATGTGATATAAGATCTTTGACTACCAGAGTCAAGCAGAAGTCTGCACGTCAGACTGCTGTTTTCTTTTGTTCTTATCTGCGTCACGGCCGTCTGCAAGAGGTGTTGATTTGTATAATTATTATTATGTATATTCACTGTTCTATCGTCGTCACGATTAGCCATTTGCTCACCTTTCGTTTTCAGCCGACAGAGAGTTCTGTTGTGCCTTTTCTTGCAGTGTGGACATTGTATCTTCTTCATACAGTGTGCTGCCATGTGCCCTTGTTGAAAACATATAAAGCATTTGCCTTGCAATCTCTTCTTCCTTTCTGCATAAGTTTTATATTTATTACAATTTTCATTATAATGTTCAAGTCCACAGAATGTACATACTAACTTTGGTCTTTTTACTTCATGGTGGGATTGTCGAAATCCACTAGTTCCTGGCCTCGGTTGATTCTTATTAATCTGGTCAAATTTCCTCTTACCAGTCCTGAGATGCAGAGTTGATGTTGAAGCTGGTACAACTCTTGAGGGTGTAATGTCAGATTGCACAGCTAGGGTATCAGACTTTTCCATAGCTGAGATAACTTCGTTGAGAGCTTTACGAATTGTTGGAAGTGATTGATCCTTGGCCGTCATCAGATCCACTTGATATACAACCTCTCTTGGAAATTTATTCATAACCACGACTCTCAAATAGTTAGCGTCACTACTTTTTCCCATAGTTTCGAGCAACCTAAGATGTTTCTCTATTTGGTTAAGCGTTGATCTGCAGTCTATACCTGTCGCTGATGCCTTAGACAAACCCTGGAGCGCCTCATAGTGCGCATCTATGACTATGTCCTTCTTGCCAAAACGACTTTCTAATATGTCTCTAGCAATGGCGTAATTGTCATTGGTTGCCTCTAGTCCTTCCACAGCCTGACGGGCCGGACCCTCAAGGGCACATAATAAATAAGATAGTTTCTCCACCTCAGATATGGCTTTAACGTGTACGCTGGCGTTAAATCGGTCCCAAAATTATCTCCATTTAAGAATGTTCCCATCATACTTTACTAGCTCAAGTTTTGGTAAACGAGACATTTCTGCAGTGCGAGTATTTGTTTTCTCTTCCAAGCACGCCGATATATGCGCTGCTTTCAACGTAGATAATAAATTTTCAGCATGTAGTTCAGTCTTCGTCATTGCAGTTATATCAACACTAGTTTGTTCCGGACACTTTTCCACAAATTGGAACACTTCATCACGCAATGTTTGTATAGATCCTGAGAGGGCAGTTTCAATCCTGGTAACTTCAGATTCAGCTACAGGTACCTTATCGCTGATGAGTTTTTCTGCCTCTTGAATTAGAGTATGCATATTTTCTATCCTCATGTTGAGTCTGGTAGCAAACATTGCCTCCATCATTAACCATATAGCCCCTGAAAATTCCAATAAATTTTAATTATACCACACCATCAACTTAGTTGGCAGGTATCCTGTTATTCATGTATATGTATAGGTATGTATCCATTCATTAATACCTTTTATTTATTCATTTTTATTACAAACTAGAACGGCCATTTCTTATTTAATATTTTTACAACCAGCTTTTACATACCGTAAGTACAAAATCTAAAATGGTATCTCTAAGGTACCTTAAGTATTATCACTAGATAATTAGTTACACTCTATTGTACTAAAAGATTACTAAACCAAACTATGATCATTATTGATCACACATAAATGCATTTCAGCGGTCTTAATCTATTATTTATTTATATAACTTACTGATAAATACACATGTTATGATTACATATACACTGAAAGAATACTTTTGGAGTTCCATTATGAATCCATTGTTCAAATAGAGAAAAACAGTTCATTCACATTGTTAGTTTCCTATGAAACAATAATTTTGCTTACCTTGTTACTTTTTATGTCCAAAAAGTTCTTTGAATTCCACTTATACTGCTCTCAGCTGTTCACTAAACTAGGGCTGCCTTTGTCCTACAGCAAAATATATTGCGTTTAAAACACAGCACAGTAATAGCAATTAAAATGGACTTTTAGCTACTAACTCAGATTCATATTTAAATGCCAAATACAATTTCTACTCCTTGATTACTCAAAGAGCTAAATGTAATGTCCAGGAATTGTTTTTTACAAATATTCAGTTCGGAACTTAGTTCGTTTACGTACTATACGTAAAGTTTTGGGTAGGTACCTACCTTCATAAAAATTAAATCGCGTAACGCAGAAGTAACGCGACGTATGTGAAAGAAATGTTTAGGAAATCACTGTAATTGGGATAGATTCTGCCCGTCGTTAATGAAATTATCATTTACTTACGCTCAAATCGTGATGAAAGTCGTAAACGAGCGATTGAAAGTTATGATGATAAACTTAACTTTGTACCGGCATCATGCCGCCGCGTATAATGTTATCTTCCCATAGGAAAATTGTTCTGTAACATGAATTGATATAAAATAAAAGGTTTACGGTACTCACCTGATAACATTGTAATCCAATATTTAAGCACTTATCCAATACAAATTTTCAGTTCACAAAACGCACGCACGCAAAAAGAAAATCCACCATGTTGTTGTTTTGTTTCGTTTGAATGTTGTCCCTACTGTTACACTTTTCGCTCGTAAATAAATGACGAACAAATAAATAGTTTTAATAAAAGTAAATACTTAATTCACGTATAATATAAATTCAAAAAATGAATTTACGACGCAAATATATATTCTTATAAGAAAGTTTCGATTAATTGGTAACTTAACACGATGTTTGTATTACGCTTATAAGAATCGGCAAATGGCCGACTTCCCTTCCGTCATCATTAGTTTTATTCAATCAATAAACAATTTTTGTCACATTCTAGACATATAAATGTGAAAATCAATTAATTAAAGAAATTGTGAAATAACACAAGATTAATTCAAAGTTATTTTCGTACAATAACAATAAAAAAGTAATGTAATTGCACCTTATACTATTTTAGGTTGACCGGCATACGCCGATAGATGCCGCTATGGGTCGCAAAATTTCCAGCGAACTTAATCTCTATTATAACCATTGATTTGTAATAATAAATCATCATACTTTTAAGTTTCATCTGAACACAAAGATGCCAATCACACAAGAATGAATTGCAAATTATTGCTATACAAATATTTAAGGGCCTCCCTACGGCTCAGCGGCGCCTCCGAACCGCAAGGGCTCCCCCAAACATTTCTTGTTGGGATTCTGCTTAGATCCCAGCATCTCCACCATTTTATGTAGCGAGGATTCTCATCATCCCTTACACCAACATAAGATCATGATTATGTGATCCAGAGACATATGACTTTAACTATAAAACTGCGGTACGTACATTAGCACGCCACCTTTGCTTGCTCGGAGAAACCGAGCACTTATCTGTTATAACTGCGGTACGTACATTAGCACGCCACCTTTGCTTATTAAGGGTACAGCTATGCATCAGGGCCCCTTAAAAACCCTGGACAATTATACGTGGACACGCGACATCCTTCCAATCAACGCGTCCCAGGGGGCCGGGTACCGTGCACTGTACCATATTGGCATACCCTGTTGAGCATAGAGCGGGACACACTGTCCCTATGGATCTCCACAACACCCCTTATAATCCATGCCCATGCCACCGGCTTTAAAACATTACTCACATGCTCAAACGTATAATCTGTCATACTTTACTTTGTGAGGGAATTACTCATCCTCCTTTAAAACTTTATCTTTAACATTATGTCACTGTCTCTAGTTCACAACTTTAACATTTCATACATATGTACCTACACTGTCTCACACATTAACTTTACTCTCCATCCACAGCCTAGGCTGTGGCATGGTCATGAGACAGTAATAGAATAAATTGTACTTAACACAGACAATTGTTTGTGGTTCTTAACACTGTAAGATATGAAAGAATAACGACTCACCGGGGCGCTGTTTAGTGGATTAACTTACACACGTTTTCCATTATGTCTGCTCAATTCTTTCTTACCAATCTCGCATATGATACCCTCCTCCAGAGTCGGCCATCATCACCCTTTTTCCTCTCCTTTTCGCGGGAAACGAAATCTAACTCCTTTTGTCAACCCACCGGTTGACCAACATTGACATTCTAACTTTAAAGCACAGTGTTACCAAAATACAGTAGGCAAATAGTGTTGCCAAAAGTGAGATAATCTAATGCAAAGATAACTCACCATAAAGTATAGATTCGCGAACTCCGCGACAACTTTGACCTCTTGGATTGTGTTATCACTGCGAAATTCAGCAAAGCAATAAGTAAGGTTTAAGCGCCATCTCACAAGACACCTCAACTCGGATGGAGGTAATTCGTTAAAAATTCCAGATAGTCATGGCGCGAAACGATAAATAAGGCGGAAAACCAGTGTTCCCAGTCGAAATACCGTGTTTTCCACTAGAAAAAGACATGGCCTCTCTCACCCAAAATAAAACCAAGCGGACGGCAGCTATTAATGTAGCTCCATTTAAAAATAATCAGTTTTATTGTTTTAAGTGAAGATTTCATCAAGTATTGTGTAAAACCATAAACCTTAGTTAATTAAGTAATAATTTGACAATAGTCCAGTGAAAAACAGTTTAATTTAAATACACTATTTGTCAAAAACAAAAAATAAACAACGGAATTTCATCTCGTTTTGTGAACAAAGTGTGGTGTTTTTTGGAAACGCGTAAGTGACGCTCTACGCACAGCGCTTATGACGTTTTGGGCGCGACCGCTAGCTTTGTACGAGTTAGCAGCTGACACCGCTTTCACGCAAGGTCACTGATTGGACGCGGACTGCTGGCACACGCTTTATTTGCTTGTTTTGCACGAATTCAAATATTGGCTGTTATGATGCCTCCGAAAAAAATGCACTGGATGTTTGGCCGCAATAAAAGATAGAGAAAGGGAATACCTTCAATGCTCTAAATGCAGTAAATGGTACGATTTAGATTGTGCTAATGTGTCTCAGAAAAGATTCCGATTAATGACTGCGGAGCAAAGGAAAGCATGGAAATGTGATTCCTGTTATGAAAGGCTAAATTCACATTACTCGGCCACTACCTCGGTTAGTGATTTTCACAAAAATGAGACCAGCCTTTCGCACTCTCCTACTCTTCCACTGCGTCCAAGTAATCGAAATACGATTGACACTGCTGTCCAGGCCAACATTTTATTTGATGTGGAATCTGACGTTTCTTCAAACTCATCGTGTGATAAGAGTCTTAATGTGACACAATGTTTGAAATCTCCTGAAATTACCGTTCAATCAGCAATAACATCTGACGCTGACTGCGCGGACTCTAGCATTGAGAAGTTACTCCTAAATGAAATGCGAGCTATGCGGCTAGAAATGAGCATTTTTCGTGACACTATGGCGGACCTCTCGTCTACTATAATGGCTCAGAATAACCGACTGGATAAATTAGAATCGAGAATTGATTTACTGGAATCCAAAACGAGCGAATCAAAAAGTGCTGAAATTACTCTACTGGAAGAAACAATTGCACAATTAAAAACAGAGATCCAGGAACGTGACCAAGAAGTTCTAATTAATGATGTAGAGATTTCAAACTTCCCGGAGACAGCAAATGAGAACCCAACTCATGTACTTCTGACTGTAGCCAAGAAACTCGGTGTGGACCTGAATGTCCAAGACGTGGTGAGTGCAGAGCGAGCCGGGCCGGTACGAGCGCTGGTGGAGGGCGGCACACCGCCGCGCCCGCGGCCGCTGGTCGCGCGGCTGGCGCGCCGGGCGCCGCGAGACGACTTGTTGCGGGCCGCACGGGTACGCCGCGGACTTAATACTGAGGGCATGGGCCTGGCGGTTCCTCCTCGGTACTACTACATCAACGAGCGCCTCACGAGAGGAAACAGGCAGCTATTTCAGAAGTCACGAGAGGCAGCTAAGCGTTGCAGCTGGAAGTACGTGTGGACCAGAGACGGTAGGATCTTTGCACGCCGAGAACAGGGAACGCCAAGCTTCCGCATCCGTGCTGACTCTGACATAGCGAAGGTTTTTGGTGTCAATGTTGTTAGTGTTGATAATTAATATTTTATTACGTTTTCATAATATTCCTCTATGTTACAAGGTTTTTAGTTCCTATAGTCGTATTTTACTTTTTGTTTGTAATTTAATTACTACTTGCTCAAGTTTACTTACCTTGTTAATTAGTTTTAAGATACGGCACTTTATTGTCCGTTTATTAGCACTGTTATTTAATGCAATTTATCTACGAGTATTATACACTTTGGTGTTGTGTGTTATGTATGCAAGGAAAAAACATTTTAAAGTTTATTATATCTTATCTTCCCCAATTACTCATACAGTAGCATTTTACATATTACAATACCGACTGGCATGGTTCCTTTTAACACCTATTTTTTATTATGGTTATTATATATGCTTCATATTTTTTAATGTATATAATAAATATAATGGTTTGGTAATTGGTTTCTGTAAATTTCAAAGTAAACAAGTTGATTGTTTACATAATATTTTCATAAGCGAATTTAAACTGGAGCAACTGGACACTCACGTTATATCTTATAATTTAAATCGACGACATTTGACTCTACTGAAACAGTATTTATGTAATTGTAGATACATTCACATATCACATACATATATATTACAATTTATTAAACATAAAAATCTATCATTAGGACTATTGAATCCATGCTCACTCGGAACCCGCCATGATGAGTTTATAGTCGCAATGCAGCGTCACGGGGCAGATATAGTGGCCATCAATGAAACGTGGTTGCACGCTGGCGAGGAGGCGCGCGCGCCTGCGCCGCCCGGCTACCGGCTGCGGCACGTGCCGCGCCCAGCTACTGTGCGCTCGCGCGGCGGCGGCGTCGGGTTTTACCTAAAACGTGGAATTTACGCGCGACTCCTTGATCATCCCCTCTCGTCGTCAGTAGAACAGATGTGGCTTAGCGTAAAGCTTAATGGATTTAAACTCGCAATAGGTACCGCATATCGCCCACCATGGTTGTGCGTGGATACTTTTATAGATGCATTGACAGAATCTGTGAGCTCATTCTCAGCTTGTGATCACATAATTCTAATGGGTGATTTTAATATAGACCTTTTAAAAACAGACGAAACCAGCTCAAAAAAGTTACAAGACTTTCTACAGTCAATGAGTTTACAACAATATGTGAAGGAACCGACACACTTTACCAATCATTCAGAGACGTTGTTGGATCTAGTCTGTAGTAGTGTAAAAGTTGTTAAAGTTTTTGTTGATCACATACCAGATCTCAGTAACCATGCCTTTATTTCTTTTGAAATTAATGTTAAAAAACCAAAACCAACTCCTCGTTGGCTATACTACAGGCCGCTAAAAAGTATTGATTTAGGACTTTTCAACAATGACGTTAATAATATAGACTGGGAAAATGTACTTTGCGATGATGATGTAAATAATATACTTAATGCATTTAATAAACTCATCTTGGACCTTTTTGATAGGCATGCACCAATAAAGACTTCGTATGTTAAAGACCAAAGCTACCCTTGGATAACGGACACTGTCAAACTGATGATGAAACTCAGGGACCAAGCGCATGCCAAAAGTCGTCGCACAAAACTTGACTGCCATAAAAAGTATTATAAAGATTTAAAAAATATTGTTACAACAGCAATCCATACTGAAAAAACTGCATTTTTCCAATATTCCATTAACAATAATATAAAAAATTCACGTCAACTATGGAAGAACTTGAAAAGAAACATAATAGATTTCAATAAAAAAAAAATAGACTTACCTGAAACTCTGCTTAATCCAGATTTGATCAATAACCATTTTCTTAACGTCCCAGGTAACAATTCAATAGATATATCACAATTAACATACTTTTGCTTTAATCGATTCTCTAATTCCGAATTTAGTTTAAAACCCGTTGACGAAGCAACCGTACTTAATATTATTAAAAACATAAAAACAAATGCACAAGGCGTGGATGACATATCACTAAATATGATTGTGATGACGCTGCCACGAACTCTAGGCGTTATCACATCTATTATCAACAAGTCCGTCATCAGTGGCACTGTACCTGATATCTGGAAAGAATCTATAATAAAGCCTGTTCCTAAAGTCAACGACCCTTTAGAATTTAAGGATTTGAGACCTATTAGCATTTTACCTTTACTATCGAAAATTGTTGAAAAAATAGTGTGTATGCAAATGATCAAATACTTAAATGATAATAACATCTTACCAAGAAAGCAATCTGGATTCAGAGCTGGTAAAAGTACTGCAACGGCTCTTCTAGACGTCATTGACGATATACTTGCCGGGCAGGATTTAGGAGAGGGGGCCATCTTGGTCTTACTAGACTACTCTCGGGCATTTGATACAATAAACACATCCTTACTCATAGCCAAGTTGTCGTACTATGGACTAGATGATATTGCATTGAAATGGTTCTCAAGTTATTTAACCAACCGTACGCAAAGAGTAGAAGTTGTTTTACCAAATGGCACCAAAAGATACTCTGTTACTTCTATGGTGAACAGGGGGGTACCACAGGGATCTATATTGGGGCCACTACTCTTCATCTTATATACCGCTGATTTGCCAAAATGTATTATAAACTCTAAGCATCACCTGTACGCTGATGACTTACAAATCTACAAGACATTTAAAAGCATAGACACTGCAAAAACTGTAAACAGCATTAACAATGACCTTAATCGGATAGCAGACTGGTCAAGAACAAACTCATTAATTTTGAACCCAACTAAAACTAAATTCATGATATTAGGCTCCAAGACACACATTGAAAACATTGACCTTCTTAAACCGGCAATTAAAATTGCAAATACGCAAATAGACCAAGTTGTTGAGGCTCGAAATCTAGGAGTATTGATGGATTGTAATTTAAGGTTTGAGAAACATGTACTCAATACAGTTAAACAATGTTACTATAGATTAAAGGTACTCTACCAAATAAGGCAGTTTGTCAGCGTGGAACTACGAATACGCTTATGCGAATCTCTAATCTTATCAAAATTAAATTACGCGGATGTAGTTATTAGTGGGTGTCTTCTGGGTCGGACCAAAAAGCTCATACAGCGTATTCAGAACTCTTGCGCCAGATATTGCTTCTCAATTCCTCCTAGAGCACATGTAACTCCTTATTTTAACAGGAGTGATCTCATGAATATGGAGTCACGACGTGCTATGCATTTTGCGAGCTTACTTTTTGGAGTGATTAAACATAGGAATCCAGAGTATCTCTTTGAGAAGCTAAAATTTACGCAAAGACAATCTCGCATCACTGATCGCCTCATTTGTCCTCCATTTAAAACCGCTGCGTTCCGGGGTAGTTTCCGATACTCTGCAACTAAGTGTTGGAATAATATTCCACCACCAATAAGAAACTCCACCACAATTCACACCTTTAAGTTGAAATACAAGTCTTTTTTACTTATCTTACAGAAGAGTATATAATAATATTATAAAATAGTAACCAGCTCATCTTACATAATTTTATATTTTACTATGCATTTATTTCCTAAATAATTTCGTTTTCCACATCTATGTGTAAGTACTTAGTGATATCTTTATGTGACTGATTTATTGCAATGTTTAAAAATAGCTGTCGTCGGCTGAGGCCGCGTGTCTCGTTCTTTTGGCATCCGCAGAATACCAGTGGTTTAGCGTGGCATAATGTGTGTCACGCTCAACCGTATACTGAGCGGAGACCATTTTGGTACCTATTATGTAATTACGTAGTTAATAAGTTTATATTTTGTTCTGTAAAAACTAAAAATTGTTGATACGATTATGTAATTATTGGTTCCAAATAAACATTTCTTCTTTCTTTCTTTCTTTCTTTCACCCTCAACCCGGACAAGGTGAGGGAGGAGGCACAATGTCATTGTCTTCGTGAAACACTGAGTATGGTCTCCAGCGTTATACTATAACCTTCCTGTGTTGACGTTCGTTTTCTGACACTTGACATTGACAAGTGACAACTGACTGAGGGAAGAAAGAAGGACGCATTTCACTTACGGAAACTGTGAATTTCTTATTATTTTAAAAGCAAGCTTATTTTTGCTTGGCGTATATTTAATATCGTGTAATTACTTTGTTTTAATATTAGACGAGGTTTACTATGGAGCTGTAGGGTTCTAATTTTTCCTTTGCGTCATGTCGAACTCTAGCAGTAAGAATCACAATAAAAAGTCCAGTGGTAATCGCGATAGAAACAAATCTGTCGCTTCGGAATCTGGGGGATCAAGCCAGTGCGAAACTCCACCACTAAACGAGAAGGTAAGCCTGCTATTTTTAATATTCGCGATTTGGGGTTATTCGGCCGCCGCCACTTAACAGATCAGCTGCATAAACCTACTCAAATTTTAAGTTAATTTATTCTTATTAAACGTTAAATAAAAATTTTAATATACGAAAACTTTGTCTAGGGATAATACTTCATGATCGTATTAAAGAGGCGCAGAACAACTCATTTAAAAGAAGGAGTTATAACTCTTTTGAATAAAAGAGTTATATCACTCTTTTACATCTTTAACTCCCAATTAACTCCGTAATTCAAAAGACTAAAATGACTTGAATGATGTGATTGATGCGAAGTACAATTAATGCGCGACGCATTCTAATCATGCCTTATCCCTTTTCGACTTACAAAATCCCGCTGTAGCGATTTCACTCACTCCTTTACGATCCGTGGTACCAGACACGCTCACTAACTCTTTTAACATCTTTAACTCCTTAATAACTCTGTAACTCTGAGACTGAAAAGATTTAAAGATGTATTGATGTGATTTGATTGATGCACATTTTCACGGAAGATTTATTTATAAAATAAAAATATCAATATGCAATTTCAAAGACAGTTTTTCTTATTTTTATTGAATTAATCATATCCTCTAAAATATTAGTCAAAATGAGTAAATATTGGTTCGGACTTTTTCCTTCTAAAATCAATCTTCACATCAGAGAGTTAAAGATGTAAAGAGTTATAAAGGAATCAAAGGAGTTATTGAAACTTTTGCAATGATGTACATATTTTAGTCCCAATCACTCCTAAGTTACACATGTCTAGATTGTATATATTATAAAAAGTAAATTTTACATTAAAATTTCTAAAATGAAAATTTTAAATTTTACATACAAATTACAAATAAATAAATGGTTACTTAATTAAATTAGTATTTTAAAAGCTGCTATATTTTTGAGTTCATACTACTTGAGTACTTACCTAATGAAATTGATATATTTTAATAATTGTAATTAAATGAGTTTAGTCAGTTTTTGTAGAATGCATTGGCTATACTTAGTTGGTGATATTACCTATACCACAATCAGATTATTGTAATATTAAAGTGAAGATTGTCATATCTTTTTTGATTCTAGGAGCACCCCTTCTTCACATTGTTGTTTCTTAAAGATAAAAAAATATTTTTTCTGACTTGTGGACTCTTAAGTATTTTTTGTAATAAACTTGAATACCTATGCTGGGATGTTCCCCATGGGGGCTATGGCATGTGAAAATCAGCAAGATGGCCGACTGAGGTCCGCCTACAAGTAGATTGGGTAATTTAAGATGTGATATGTCAAATTGCCATTTTACCAATAAAATCAGCCAATGATGTTGAAGTTGGACCTCGGTTCTCAAGCACGCCATCTAGCGGATATTTCATACGCGATAGACCCCATTATAATCAGTACTCAGTTCAAAGAATGTAGCAGTTTGAGATAATATGCTTTGATGTGAACAGTATGGTGCATTTATGAATTTTGAATTTCCCTTATTCCAGGATGCAAGTACATCACAACAAGGCAAGTTTGCCGGTATCAGTCCAGACTCAGTCCTGTGCATGGCCGAGCAGGTTGCTGCGGAACTCAATGCTGAAGCTGCCACAAACCTTGCTGAAGATGTCAGCTATAAGTTGCGACAGACTATCAGTGTGAGTAAATCTGTATTAGTTAGATAACTTTTTTATTATAATTTATTTTAATCATCACAAATATTTTCAGCATTTACCACACCCATTTACAATAAATTAGTCTATGTGGCTTGGTGTGTTTATATAAATACAGATTTTTTAAGACTTACTTATCTATATATAGTATCACAGGGTTGTAAAATTATTGTAAGAGACTTTAAGTTAAAGTTAATATTGCTGTTACAATACACAGGTTTAAATTTTAAATTGTAATATTTCTTGGATCATGTCGTTTGTTAGCCTAACAATTATTATTTTTTACAAAACCATTACATAATGTTGTTTGCAGACAATAGCATTGCATAGTGAAATGCTGAAGAAATCTCGGGTCGATTGCTGGGACGTAAACTCTGTGCTTATGCTCACTGACACAAGCCCAGTAGTTGGCACCACAGCTGCTGCATACACTCCTGTTGGTGATGAAAAAATTTGCTGCCAACTTGTAAGTTGGATAGTGTACATTTTTACCTTTAGCTCTATCTGCTCATTAGCTATTCCACACAAGTAAATATGTTAATCCTAGATTATTGAGACAAAAATCACCAAGTGCATTAAAATTTAAGCCCAGAGATAATCCTTAAATATCTGTCGTGAAATTATAACAGAAAAATAATATGCATTTGTGACAAGATATTACAAAAATAGCTCTTTAATTTTCCAGGAAAGTCTCCTAAACGTAACTGAGTGTGCATTGACGCCTCAAAGTTATGTGTACTCCACACTGCCCACTGTCTCCGTAGAATGGATTACGGATGAAAAAAGTCTGAATAACAATAGTAATATAAGTGTCAGTTTACAGAATTATTATACAAAAGTCGCAAGAGGTAATTATAACTGTTTAGTTTCTAAGAAGATCATATCACCTCTAATGATTGATTGATATATTTTTACCAATTTCGACCTAATTAACACTTGCCAGAAATTATCAGAATGTTTGTAAATTTGTTAAAACACCTAACCTGTGTTTGTTTGGAATAAAAAAAAAAACACCTTTTTAATAGAGGTAGGGAGTCAAAAAAGTAGTACTTAGAGTATTTGGAGTTGCATTTTTTAATTAATGTACTTTTCTAGCAATATTAAATTTAAAGAAGAAACCCAAAGAGATAGCCGTTGAAGATCTCACTACAAATACAAGGATTGGTCCAATATTCCCCAACCTATTCAATCTGGCTGTTCTGGTGCTCAATGATGACAATCTCAATGCTCTCAACGTACCTGCTAAGAAACCGCTGCAGTCCAATGTGTTAGACATGGTCGATGCTCTCTGTTCCAATCCATGTAGCTTGGATACTAATATACAACAACAGGTATGTTGTTATTTTGTGGCTAAAAATCTTTTCTTCTTTTCCATCCAGGATTTGACAAGAACTAATTCACAATCAATCACATTTTCCTCATCGCATAGTGTTGACGATGGACTGTATATACTTAAACTTAAAGCGCTGGTTTCAAGGATGCTAATAAAAAGTCACTGATATTAGCAAAAGCCATGTATTTTCGTTCAACCGACATAAGACAACCAGACACAACAAAACAATAAAATATCAAAATTAGTAAAAAAAGTATAAAACCATAAACAATATAAAAGAGGCTGGTCCAGCCGTAGATCCTCAACACTAAGCTCTTTTGCGCCTTTCTGTGCTGTCTATACGTACATCAATTTATTTATAAAAATATAGCAATGCATATTTGAATTCGAACCTTCGAGCACTTGTGAAGAAGGTGCATATTATTTTCCATCGGTCCTCATTTTTGATGTTTGTACAATGCCAATGTAGACTTTATAAAAATTTATTTTTGTTTTTCAGTTCCAGCGGTTATTTCCTGTGATGGTTTCAAATATACTTGGTAACGGATCCCTAGCTGAAAAAATGGTTGCTATTCTTACTAAAATAACGAGAACATGGCCTTCATTCATAGCAATAGGTATGTGTAAATAGAGAACATTCAACATCTTGCGAATTTATATCGATCACACAAGTTTTCTATCTTAATGATTGAGCTGGTTGGTTCTCTATCGCGTGTACTACCAGTGTGCAGTCTCCTTAGAACCTCAGCTCAGTCCAACAGTACGCCATCTAGCGAATTGTAGCGATAGCCCATTGAGTTTCGTTGTTGCTTTTATTTCAGGTAAAAGCATACTATTCGACTACCTCGCGCAAGGCACCAAGGAGCGTCTCACCGCGCCGATGATAAAGTGCGTGATCGCCCTCGGCCGCCGCGCGCTCATCGAGTGTCTGGACGAACACCTGGAGCACCTCGACGACTGGCTGCACGCGCCGCGCCGCACGCACCTGCAGCCCGACCTGCGGGAGACCATACTCGTGAGTGGACAATGTCCATACATTGATTGATCACCCTCCACAGCTGAACGAAGGACTTCCCAAAAGAACGCCAACCGTCCCAGCCCTAGGGGGTCTGCGTTTTACTTACACCTTAAGTTTTGCAGAAACGTCTAATTCTATGTTTGTATCAAATTGACCACACCACTCTAATACCCACGTGTCGGATCCATTGCTATCTCAGTTCGAACACCTGGAGCCCCTCTACGCCTGGACCCATCTGTAGCCCGAACTGCGGGAGACCTTACTCGTGAGTGGACAGCCAATCGCCGTCTACAGCTGAACGTAGGACTTCAAAGAATGCCAACCTTCCCAGTTCGACGGGGTCTGTGTTTTACATACACCTTCAGTTTTCTAACTTAAACGTCTAATTCTATGTTTGTATCAAATTGACCACTCGTCTCTAATACCTACGTGTCAGATCCATTGCTACGAACACCGACCTCCGGGAGAACATGCTCGTGAGTGTTGCTGTAGCTAGCGACTAGACATGACGAACACCTGGAGCCCCTCACGCCTGGAGGCACGCGCCCAGACGAAACCACCTGTAGTCCGACCTCCGGAAGAAACTTGCTCGTGAGTGTTGCTGTAGCTAGCGACTAGACATGACGAACACCTGGAGCCCCTCACGCCTGGAGGCACGCGCCCAGGCGGAACCATCTGCACCACGACCTCCAGGAGACCATGCTCGTGAGTGTTGCTGTAGCTAGCGACTAGACATGACGAACACCTGGAGCCCCTCACGCCTGGAGGCACGCGCCCAGGCGGAACCATCTGCACCACGACCTCCAGGAGACCATGCTCGTGAGTGTTGCTGTAGCTAGCGACTAGACATGACGAACACCTGGAGCCCCTCACGCCTGGAGGCACGCGCCCAGGCGGAACCATCTGCAGCACAACCTCCAGGAGACCATGCTCGTGAGTGTTGCTGTAGGTAGCGACTAGACATGACGAACACCTGGAGCCCCTCACGCCTGGAGGCACGCGCCCAGGCGGAACCATCTGCAGCACGACCTCCAGGAGACCATGCTCGTGAGTGTTGCTGTAGCTAGCGACTAGACATGACGAACACCTGGAGCCCCTCACGCCTGGAGGCACGCGCCCAGACGGAACCATCTGCAGCACGACCTCCAGGAGACCATGCTCGTGAGTGTTGCTGTAGCTAGCGACTAGACATGACGAACACCTGGAGCCCCTCACGCCTGGAGGCACGCGCCCAGACGGAACCATCTGCAGCACGACCTCCAGGAGACCATGCTCGTGAGTGTTGCTGTAGCTAGCGACTAGACATGACGAAAACCTGGAGCCCCTCACGCCTGGAGGCACGCGCCCAGACGGAACCATCTGCAGCACGACCTCCAGGAGACCATGCTCGTGAGTGTTGCTGTAGCTAGCGACTAGACATGACGAACACCTGGAGCCCCTCACGCCTGGAGGCACGCGCCCAGACGGAACCACCTGTAGTCCGACCTCCGGAAGAAACTTGCTCGTGAGTGTTGCTGTAGCTAGCGACTAGACATGACGAACACCTGGAGCCCCTCACGCCTGGAGGCACGCGCCCAGACGGAACCACCTGTAGTCCGACCTCCGGGAGAACATGCTCGTGAGTGTTGCTGTAGCTAGCGACTAGACATGACGAACACCTGGAGCCCCTCACGCCTGGAGGCACGCGCCCAGGCGGAACCATCTGCAGCACGACCTCCAGGAGACCATGCTCGTGCATGTTGCTGTAGCACGCGACTAGACATGACGAACACCTGGAGGCACGCGCCCAGACGAAACCACCTGTAGTCCGACCTCCGGAAGAAACTTGCTCGTGAGTGTTGCTGTAGCTAGCGACTAGACATGACGAACACTTGGAGCCCCTCACGCCTGGAGGCACGCGCCCAGACGAAACCACCTGTAGTCCGACCTCCAGGAGACCATGCTCGTGAGTAGCGACTGTAGGTAGCGACTAGACTTGACGAACACAATCTTAGCGTGTAATTTCCAGTCAATCCAAAGCCGTAGCTTTGAAGCCCGGGGAATGCTTTGACCATGACCCAGGATTCGGTATATCTGGTGATTAGGAATGATTAAAGCGTCTGCCGTCTGCCCATATCCAAATCAACTGGACATGGCTATATGTTCACAATCTCATCCACAACTTTCAGAAACTATCCTTCAACAAAAAAATCCTACATCGAACCACACCCAAGCGATTGTCATTCCATCCCCATCATCTCGATGGATGGCGGTCTAATACTGTGCGTTTTTCGCGGAACCTTCTACCACGTACCTTAGTTCTGTGGAACGGTTTGCCTGCGGAAGTATTTCCCGACGGCTACGACTTAGGGACCTTCAAGTCTTCTCTTGTACTCCTTTTTAAAAAGGCTGGCATCACATTAGCAATCTCTCTAATTTCGTAGATGATAATGGGCGGCGATGATTACTTTCCTTCAGGTGACTCGCTTGCTCGTTTGTCGCCTCTAGCATAAAAAAAAAACAACGTGCAAGTGTCCTCATTATGTACCTCCAATCAAAGTTGTACTTAGTCCACTGCCTTGGAATCTTGATTTCAGTCATGAATGTTTTGTACAAACCATCTGTTATATGTATAATGTAAGGTTTTTATTACAGGACGTGTCAACGTGCTTGCTCAGATCTGAACCCACGACGTACCTGGAAGACTACGTGTCGGCCGACTACACGCTTTACGAAATGCTCGGAGACTCCGTCCTGCCCAGGCGGACATTGTTCCCTCACACCAGTAAGTTGCATTTAATTAAAGACTCCTGACCAGCTAGCGTAGCCACCGACGCATCAGCCGTATCAAGGAGACGGACCGACTGGTCTACAGGGGCCCCTTACGTGTCTAAGCAAAAATTAGGAAAATACGGTATATGACTATTTTTTTTATTTTTGCAATCAAAAGACCTCTCAATGATAGAAACATCGTTGAAAGAATCACTTGATTTTCATTTAAACTACCTTAGATATCACAACTTTAAAATCACATTATTATAGGCAAACCCAAAACGCTCCATACAAATGGCTACTAAGATTTGACGTCACACCTGAGTATTTTGTATGCATTTCATTTGAATTTTGTATGGTAGCTATATCAAATGTTTCGTTTATGTCAATGGTTCTATTATAATAATTGGTGCAAATTGTATGGGCTATTCAATGGTATAATTATTTTTTAATAATTTCATAGTTTTAAAATGGACTTGCCCATGAATCTTTGAATGACCATAAAACCAGCTAGACGTTATATTTTTAATTGAGAATTTTTGCCATTGGCACAAAATCATGAGCTTAGTTATATACCCTATTTTATCCAGTGTTTGTCACTTAATTTTTTCTTATAATATGGCTCTACCCGAAGATATCTTGCCAATGTCAAGTAACTTATTGAGAATTTGTGGGCAGTCAACAGTCGAAGTAACTCCAAAGTCACACTGACGCAATAAAACGCCGGTGTTTTGCGTTTTATCGACCTACGGATTCTGCCGATACCACTCTTAACACAATCGCGGGTTTTAATACTATTAGATCCAAGCAAGTTGTCACGTGACAACTCACTCGAAACACAATAGCAGTGTTAAAAACGAAACAATTCAACGATTCTTATTAGGATCACTTCGCGGCACTTCCCTGCACAAATAAACACCAAATTTGTTCATATCAAACCCTTTGAATTGCATCAGCCTACGCGGAGTGTTTTAGTCCTACTGGCAGAATCTATTTAATCTTACCTTCCGGGAAAAAAACTGTCAAACATATTCATACAGTTTTCACTTCAAAAATTAAGGAGTGAAAAAGCTACGTCCTTTTTCCAGAGTTCCGAAAAACGGGTAAAATCCCACATACCGTTAATATTCGTGGGATTTCCCCGTTTATAGTGATGTCGCTTGAACTTTATTTTAATTATTTCAATGAGCATAAGGTTTATCAATCTATGAAATAAAACCTGGTTAACTAGCCAAGTTTTATTTGATAGATTTTTATTACTATGAACTTAAAAATCATTTTGCTGTGACACAAATTAGCTATCATTTTAATCAAGCTACATTTTACGGACTTATACGAGTAGGCACATGGCTAGGATGCGTTTCGCTTAAGTTACTTAATTGAAATCCCGCAATAATCAATAATTACCGATTTCTAACATTTCCAGAACCAATCACAACAGAAGACCCTAACGAGAAACCACCAGACGAAGAGTTCCAATACACGCCCATGCGGCCTGTCATACGCAGGCCTAAGGTCCGCCTCATACCCATCCCCCCGTGCCACAGAAACGTCCTCCACAGAGAGCAAGTCTTCGAACCGACGCGGTTCAAACTCAACAACTGTATCAGAATAAAAATAAAAAACTGCCGATCTCTTGATGTGCCCAGAAGAAACCGCCATTTAGACCGACATAACCCTTATTTACAAAATCGGGCTACAGGCGTCCTGGCCGCCAGTGGTCTGCTGAATAGGTTTAGGTACAGATTAAAAGATCCCAACGATACGTTTCCAATATTAGGAGCTTTAACTTTGTAAGGATAGTGTAAGAAATATACCTAATTTATTCTTTTACAAATGTGTTTGATTTGTGCTTTTAATATTTATTTACTTAATGTAACGCACGTACACATCCTTGGGTCGTAGCCGTAACAGTGGCGAAATTGTTTTGAACAATATTTTCGCCATTGTTCTTGAGCCGCCCTTTACACGGTCGGGGATATATTATGGAAGGTAAATTGCGGTTTACGGTTTATAACGTATTAAAAAATCTACTTACTAGATCTAGTCCAAACCAATTTTCGTTGTTAGTTTTTATGGTAATGTATATCATATATTTTTTTCCAGTTATAATTATTATTCGCTTATTATTCACGCTCTTATAGAAGTTAGAGGGAGGGGACAATTTACCATCTTTGGGAGCGTCTCTTGCGCAAAGTATTGTTTAGAAAAATTATGTTAATAACCTCAAATCATTTTTAAAGACCTATCCATAGATACCATACACACGTATAGGTTTGATGAAAAAAAATTTTTGAGTTTCAGTTTCAAGTATGGGGACCCCCCAATTTTTTATTTTTTTCCAATTTTTGTGTAAAAATCGTAATGCGGTTAACTAAAATACATCTATTTACCAAGTTTCAAAAGTATAGTTCTTATAGTTTCGGAGAAAAGTGGCTGTGACATACGGACGGACGGACAGACGGACAGACATGACGAATCTATAAGGGTTCCGTTTTTTGCCATTTGGCTACGGAACCCAAAAAAATGCCGCTTATTCACAAATACAGGGCAGGGTCCTAAAATAAAAAAAAACTGGCTATGATAAAAAAATATTTAACGCGTCAGACGTTACGGCGAAGACATTTTCGTGCATCAGCTTCTGGGAAATATATGCGTGAGACGAACCCCTGCCCCTACTTGATAAGGCCTAATTTAAGCTAGCTCAGTACGAGAAAACATGGTGCTCAATCCCCAGTCTACCAAGGGTGCGTCCCGAAAAATCGAATAGTGAACGGCTGACAGTTCGCCCGCAGATACAGAGCGAACTGCGTACATTATGCGCTGTATGGACACGTTTAAAATGTACAGATATAGGAAGCGTATTGTGTTTCGCTGCGTAAGGGAACCGGAGGCCCAATCCAGGGCAAGGGGGGTTAAAAGGTAAGCAACGCACTTGTGACATCACTGGTGTTGCAGGTGTCCATGGGCGGCTGTAATCGCTTACCATCAGGTGATACGTCGGCTCGTTTGCCACCTATATCATAAAAAAAAGCAAACTGTCAACCGCTCACTGTTCACCTAATGGGGACGCGCGCCCTAGAGGCTGCAAAAGTCAGACAGTAGTCGCCTCATTGTAATGGATTGGACTGGACTGGATTATCAAGTTCAACAAGCGAACCCCGGCCTGCGAAGTAACAGCTACGATGATGATGATAAAACAGATCTAACTGGGTGGCATACCATTAAATCTAAAGTAAGTTTAGTTCACATATTTCCAATTTCAAGCCAGTCCATTGGCGAACTCAGCAAAACCATTGTGCATCATTAAGATTTTTTAAAATAAAATTACTAAGAAAATTTTGAATTGTTTTTATTAGTAAATAGCCTTCATAATGCTGCCAACTCGACATTATACAGTATATTATTAGGTAACATTGGACTTATTCAATTAATATCACAAATGCAGATTCATTCAGTAATAAATTAAAAAATATTAAAATAAAGTGGTAAATTATAAAATTAACTAAAACATATTTTCATACAGGGAACGTGCAATAATTATTAGGGGGCATTGCTTATATTGACTAACAGGACAAATTACATTCAAAATTGATGGCACCAGTTGACAGTAGTAGCTATAGGTGGCAGCACTTTGTATTGACTTTCAGGGCAAAATAACTATCTTTTATTTAATTGGTTATTAAGATTGACACAAAAATCAATCTATTTCATCCGTAGCGTTTAGTTTTTGGTGATCTTGCGTGTATATAAATAACATTTTCTCTCAGATGACTGTAACTCTGTGGCCGAACACTAATATAAATTGCCTGGCAGCAATATCGATGTGCACTTTCCCTGTATGGAAGAGTCTTAATAAATACATTATGTACTGTTGCATTGGCTGCAAAAATATATTAATTTTCGTACTTTATTAAAATAGCTAGTTATCGCATACCATTACGCATTAGGTCATCCGCCAGCTCGTCTTTATCAAAAGGAAACTTTTGCAGCCAACTAAACATACTTCACTAGTAAAATTGTGATATCATTATTCATATTTAGGAATTTGAGAATTTCATGTATTAAAAATTAATAATAAAGTTAGGTAGATTCATAAATTAGATCTGGAGTAAAAATTAAAATAATACGTATTTATCTTATCTAATAAGGTTTAACTCAGATTAATTAGTTTGTATTACATCTAAAATGTTGTTCTAATTTCACTATAATTAATTGTGAGGAACAAAAAAAACTGACAGATTTAAATGTCAAGTTCCCATACATTTTGATAGATTGCAAAATGTCAAACCGTATGGGAACTTGACATTTGCATCTGTCAATTAGTCCACATATTTAAAATTTTTGACTGGTATAATTTAATGTAAATTAATTTAATGTTTGTTTGTATTGGTCTGGGTCATAGCGAACGCTATGTATGTATGTATTTACAAAAGAAAAGTATTATATGTACAACCTGTGCGGATAAAGAATGGGATCAGAAATGGCGGCGCACCTATTCACTTCTCGCTCGATAGTGTGCGAGCGAGAATTTTTCTGATCCCATTCTTTAACCGCACGGGTTGTAATATATTTGTAATCCCACTGTTGATTCTGATATCCGTAACACAGGTGCTTGAGCTACCTATCTCGGAGTCAGATCAATGTAAGTGATGTTGAGAAAAAAAAATTGACCGGCATTCAAACTATACTCGGTATAATACAGCTTGATTGGAATGACAGCTGTCACTTGTCTATAGGCATAGGTAAGGTTTAACATTTTAACCAAGTTTAATTCCATAGATTTTTATTACTACACCTTGCTTTTTTTGCTTTGCTTACTCTCTTATAGAGGGCATTATACGGATGAAAACAAACCCCCCAAGGAACATAGGGTCTTATCTCAGAAAAAAATCACCTTCCCATACAAAAGTAATCACCTGATTGGTACAAATTGTATAGGGAAGGCGAATTTCATTTTGAGATTAGACCCTATGTTTCTTGGGGGAAAATGTTTGTTATCATAAGTATAATGCCCTCGATAAGGGAGTAAGACGCTTAAAAAAGCAGAGTGTAGACTTAACTATAATTTTTCTGTAACACCAATGGCTGTCATTTTAATCGAGCTACATTTTACGGACTATAGTTGAAAGGACAAGTGCCCGCACAATGGACCGAGTAGAAGTGTAAGTGCGGAAACATGTGTCCACTTTAATTATAAGGATGAGTACCAGGTATTTTCAACACAAGATGTCTAGTTCTAAAACTCGTCGTGCTTTATATGGAACCCTTGACTCCTCACGCCCAAGTCTTCAATCCTGTCGAGTATACTTTCATCGTACTCCTTCAGGTGCGGCTTGATGTCTCGTAGTAGGCTTGCGTAGTCTTTCACCTGGCAAAGGACGAATTATTTACTTCAGCAGACCATAATGAAAGAATCCGCAAGATAGCGTATTATAGGCCTGACGTCCATTTATAAGGTGATTTTTATATGGGATAGGGGGCAGACGAGCAGGCGGATCACCTGATGGTAAACGATTACCGCCGCCCATGGACACTTGCAACACCAGATGAGTCACAAGTGCGCTGCCGACCTTTTAAAAAGGAATACGCTCTTTTCTTGAAGGGTTGCAGATCGTATCTGTCTGGAAATACCGCAGGCGATAGTTCATTCCATAGTTTTGTCGTACGACGCAGAAAGTTTCTTGTGAAACACACAGTTGAAGACTGCCAACCATCTAGATGTCGATGGAACTGTTGTCGAGTGAAACGATGGCGAAATGATGCGGCAGGGATCTGTCCGAACAATTCCTCAGAGCATTCTCCATGGTATAGGCGGTAGAGTATACATAGTGAGGCTACATCTCTATGCCGTGCTAAGGAGTCTAGCCTAATGCGCCAAGATATCTTGGCAGTCGACGATTCGATTTGGTCTCCTTTGAATCCCATCCAGATATTGATTATTTTGGACGTTATATGTCATATTGTCAATTAACGAATAAATCAGCCAATGATGTTGAAGTTGGACCTCGGTTGTCAGGCACGCCATCTAGCGGAGCAAATAATATGGCAATTACATTGAACATTGTAATACTACCGAACTTGTGGGGTGCGAGTATAGACGCAAATAGTGTGCGAGCGAGAAGTGAATAGATGCGCCGCCATTTCTGATCTCATTCTTTATCCGCATAGGTTGTACAGTCAGCATCAAAAGTAGCTTAACACTTTAGTACCTTGTCAAAGTAACTGTTCTGCCTATTATAGTCAGCTTCTAAGGGGTACGTACAAAATGTTACTTCGACATGGTACTTATGTGTTTAGCTACTTTTGATGCTGACCGTACCATATTATTTGAAAAGAGTATTTTTATTCAATAAAACACACACATTTATTAAAAATTAAAAAATACGGGTCCCCTTTTTTTTCTTTCTTTATTCGAAAAGCATTTAAAAATGGTAAAATATTTTTTTGTCATGTTGTCCATTTCGGCGTTGTTATCGCTGAAACCGATTGAAAAGAGTATTTTTGTTCAATAAAACACACATCTAATGAAAACTAAAAAATACGGGTCCTCTTTTTTTTCTTTTTTTATTCGAAAAGCATATAAAAATGGTAAAATATTTTTTTGTCGTGTTGTCCATTTCGGCGTTGTTATCGCTGAAACCGCTTTGTAAAGGACATGTCTGTACCTGTAGAGCGACGACGGCGCTGAAGGCCTGGCGCGGGCGCCGCGGCAGGTAGAGGCGCAGCGCGGGGTAGCCGGCGACACGCTCGTGCTGGCAGAGCTCACGCTCCGACACGCAGTTCACTTTGCCGATGTTCAGCGCGTTATGGAGGCGCTATCAATCAATCAATCAAATAATTCTTTATTTGCATAGGCTTGTACACAGCACTTACAAATCGTCATACATTTGAATGATTTAAAACTATTTATAAGTACTTATGTAATAATTTACATGTTAATACATATATATGTTGATACATAAAATATACTAAAGAAATAAATAAACATAATGCGATTCTACCACCGGCTCGGAAAGTTGTTTCTGGTCGAGAAGATCCGGCAAGAAACTCGCCAGTAACTCTTTTTAATTGCCAACTTTTTTACAATGGTTTATTATCCTCATACCAAGTCATACAGTCTAATGCAACACAAAATAGAATGAAGCAAATTAAAAGCTAAATATGAGGTAAACCGGTAAGCTATGATAATACAATCCGAAATGAGGTGATCCGGCAGAGAACCAAAGTTATCGACATTGCTCACCGGATTAGCAAGCTTAAGTGGCAGTGGGCTGGCCATATTAGCCGCAGAACCGATAACCGATGGGGTAGACGGGTTCTGGAGTGGAGACCGCGTCTTGGAAAACGTAATGTAGGGCGCCCTCAGGCTAGGTGGGGGGACGATCTGCGCAGGATGGCTGGCAAGAGCTGGATGCGAGAAGCCATGGATAGATCACAGTGGCGAACAATTGGAGAGGCCTACGTCCAGCAGTGGACTGCGATAGGCTGATGATGATGATGATGATGATAATACAAACAGACCTATTTTTAACCTCCTTCTTCTTCATCTTACTTGACTGACCGGATGGCGCAATTGGTAGTGACCTTGCCTCTTACGCCAAAGGTCGTGGGTTCGATCCCCACCCTGGACAAACATTCGTGCGATGAACACTTGGGTTTTTTCAGTGTCTGGGTGTAATATATGTATTTAAGTATATATTTGTGTTCCTCTGTTGTCTAATATCTGTAACACAAGTGCTTAAGCTACTTAGTACGGAATCAGGTCAACGTATGAGATGTTGTGAGAATTATTATTATCTTAGCGTGTAATTCCCGGTTGCATCCAAAGCTGTCGCTTTGGAGCCGCTGTACGCTTCGACCATGATACAAGATTGGGGGGGTCTGGTAATTACAATGAAGCGACTGCCGTCTGACCTTCGCAACCCTTTAACAGGGGAACCAGACCAACTGAATCATGGTTACACGTTTCAGAATCTTTTTTCGAAACGTGCAGATTTCCTCACGATGTTTTCCCTCACCGCCGAGCAGATGGTAATGGTAGAAATACGCACATAGATTTTGAAAAAACCATTGGTGCATGCTCGACCACCTGCGTGGAAGGCGCTTCGTATCTATTAAGCTACCATTGCTCTCAGAGCTATTTTTAACCCCCAACGAAAAATCGACGGGGTGTTATAAGTTTAACGTGTCTGTGTGTGTGTCTGTCCGTGGCATCGTATAGCTCCCAAACGGATGAACCCATTTTGATTTTGTTATTTTTTAATCTCTTTTTATGTGGTAAGTGGCAGACGAGCAGACTGTGATCACCTGATGGTAAGCAATTGCCGCCGCCCATGGACACGCGTGATACCAGTGCAGTCTTTACAGATAATTTTACTAATAAAAGCCCAACGTGGGGTATAGATTACGGTATAGCTTTACCACTACAAAGTTGACCTTCCTATGATTCGCGGGACGCGGAAGGGAAATGGAGTGCGCTTGACGAACCGTTTTTTTTTTCTGTTAGAACCAATCAGCGAGGGGCGCAGTGTGCTTTATAAATGAGTTATAACCGTGCGACTGCGCGAACTCCATAGAGAACTTTTTCGATTGCCTATGCACCCCACCAATCCGCTGATTGGTCCAATGAGAAAATAAACTTTTTCGACTGCTCAACCGCACTTCCCCCTTTAAATAGTACATTTATTTGCTTTTAAAATAAATATTAAGCAAGTATAGTACAAAAAATACGTAGGTAATAATTTACTCACAATTCCAGCGATGGCAAAGTCTGCATACATTTCATAGCACCGGTAGCAGCGCGGGGAATGGAAATAAACCAGCCAAGGTTTCCTGCCACTGCGGGAAAAGATACAATCAAGACATTATTTCTATCCGACTGGTGCGATAGCGCATTTTATTATTATAGTGAGCCTGACTGTCGTGCTCCAAGGATAGTGGATTCGATTTCTACCGCCGATAAACGGTCGTGTGATTGATGACTAATAAGCTATATTGACAGTATGAAAAATAAAGATTTATTTATAGTCATCCGCGTAGTTTATAGCTTTAAAAAGGAATTAACAATAAAACACATAAAAATATTTAATATTTTCACCAAAAAAACTAAAATAAAATTAATTTGTTTTGTGCTTGGAACCACGTGACCATAAACGGTTTTGATTGGCTTTCTTTACTGTGACGTCAGCCTTTTCTAAGCAAAACAAGTTACAGACTCGTACACCATTGTGTTCTATCTATGTGGGACGCTAATCATCTATCAAATGTATCGTGTGCTATTGCATTTCCTACTTGTATACAAAATGTTGACGTCACTCGAATGATTCGACGCCATATTACTGAATGAAGCGTTTTTAACAGATTAAATAATCCTTATATTTTATAATGATTTTCTAAACGAAATATTCATAATAATAAATGAAAATAAATATTATTTTTAGGACACCAGTACGTACACCTTTGTCTGTAGTTTTAATGTGTCAATGTTACCTTACCTATGTTTTCTAATGAATGTTCATTGTTAAATTATTTATTGTGATGGTCAATAAAATGTTTCTTTCTTTCAGTAAACAATGTGAAAAGGTTTTTCAAAACAAGTCAAATAGCCATTTGTTGACCAATCGAAAAAGTTCTCTTTGGAACTCAGGTATTAGCACGCTTCTAGCTACGAACGTCATTTCTATTGGTATGTGACGGTCGTCATCCGACTGATTAATTGGAACAAAAAGGTTATAAACTTTTTGGATTGGTCGAGAGGGAATGGAAACATGGGAAGGTTGAAAATGTGATGGTAGAGCTATAAGCTACTCACATTGGAGTTAGGTCGAATCATGGGAGTAGGACGGAGGTAGTTGGCGCTCTTTGATCTCTCTATCTCTCTTTTGGGGGGGTATCCTACGTTCAGCAGTGCACTGCGATTGATCGACTGAATGATGTCAATAATAGAAGCCTCACCTCGCCGGGCGCAAGTCGTCGATGGCGACGGTGTTCATGAAAGAATGCCAGTTGAGGCTCTGCGCGAAGTCCACGAGCCCCAGCGCCCACTCCAGGATGTACGGCGCCTCCGACAATTGCTGCAGACTCACGCTGGAACATATAAGTACCAGCTTATAAACTGTCCCAATGCAAAGGACTCCAACATAGAAATCAAGTTATCACTACTATGATGGGATTAGGCTTAATCACCACGCTTGCCTAATGCGGATTGGTGATCACGACCCCGAGCTATGTTCGAAAAATTCGAAACATATCTTCGCTCGACCCGGGAATCGAACCCAGGACCTCCAGTTCACTGCCTGATACTTAAACCACTAGACCAACAGGGCGTGGAACATATAACATACTCATATATAAATGACCGCGGGAGAGCCACGCTTCGGCATACTCGACCGGAATTATGCTTCGCAGAAAACCGGCGTGAAGCAGCACTGTGCGTGAATGAGGTACCGGAGGCCCAATACGGGAGAAAGGGGCCTTAAACTTTGGCAGCGCACTTGCGACTCCACTGGTGTCGCAAGTGTCCATGGACGGCGGCAATCGCTTACCATCAGGTGATCCGTCTGCTCGGCTACCACCTATGACATAAAACAAAAATTGAGACAACATCACATACATTGTCCTGGTCCCAAACCAAGGTTTTCCCTTGTAATATGGAAACTAGTAACAACGACGGTACCGCATACACCCAGACCTAAAACAAATATCGGTTTCATCAACAAACATTTGTGCTGATGCAGGAATTGAACCTGCTACCCTTGCGTCTCAACCAGCACTATAAATGGATCGATATTCTTTATTGCACAACATACAAACTCTAAAAGTTAGGTTTTTTTATGATGGGGGGAAGCGCTTGACCAACACATACTGTGCGAGAGAACTTTTTGGATTGGTCAAGCGCACTCCACCCCCCGCGTCCTGCGGACCATGAGATGTTCAACTTTATAGCAGTAAAGCGTTTGCTTTTAAAACGTCAGAACAATCAACTTGACTTCATGACAGCTGTCATGAAGACTAGCCGTAGAGCTACGGCTAGTCTTCTGTTTTTCGTCGCAGTACCACCCTATTTGAAATCCCAATTACGGCACTGACTTATTAAGAAAACTTACAAAATACAATTACCTGCATCCACCAGATAATGGCCGATAAATGACTTTAAACGTTAAATATCTATTACAAAAAAACTACTCTGATACCGGCTTTAATCCTAGCAAGTTCATGATTATTATGGAATAACGTTAATTCTTAATTTTTTATTACAAATGCTCGATTAACAGACCATCATTCGTTCATTGACATTTCGTTTTACATAACCTTGTTTACTTGTTAGAAGTAAAAATATTTTTGAAATTGTATTAGGAAACAATCAATTATAATACCTATTGTATTAAGTAAGGTGTCCAAGTAATATGATTAGAAATTGCTTCTATTTTTGGCATAAAATCTAACAAAAATAAGTTGACTACTTTCTGTTAAATAACTTTAGCGTAAAACTGAATGAATGAACTGTCAAATGGAGAAACTGTCATTGTCACTGAATCAATATATTGAGGTTATTATTTTAGTACTAATTTTAAACTAGCGGTCCGGGTGGTTTAACATTAGTATTATAGTTGACATACTAACTCACGTTAAACTTAGATTTATAATAATGTTTATTCTAGTTCTTCAATTATTTCTAGTATTAATCCCACTACTTATTTTAAATCACGTTTTGGAATAAGAGGGTAAATAACCGCCAACATGAATTATTTGAACAGTCACAGATTTTGTTTGATGTGTTACTGTCCATACTATGGCTATGACTCACGTGTAGTGTTGCCCCGATGCGAGCGGGTACAGGCGCGCGGTGGGCGACCGTACGTTGCTGCAAAACCCGCTTGCTCCTGCGCAGGATAACACCCCCACGCGGACGAACTCCAGCGGCCGCAACTAGAAAAATAAATAAATAATAATAAATAATAAATAAATATTTCACAACATCACATACATTGATCTGACTCCGAGATAGGTAGCTCAAGCACCTGTGTTACGGATATCAGAATCAACAGTGGAATTACAAATATATACATATAATACTTTTCTTGTGTAAATACATACTTATACCTAATACATACAAATACCCAGACCAATACAAACAGACATGTTCATGCACACAAATGTTTGTACTGTGCGGGGATCGAACCCGCAACCCTTGGACCAAAGGCAGCGTTCACTACCACTGTTCCAAACGGGTCGTCAAAAAAAAAAATAGAAATAAAAGATTATTTTTCAGTTTGAGTCATTACGTAATATTAGACGCCCTGTTGGTCTAGTGGTTTAAGTACCAGGGCGTGATATCGGGGTCCTGATATCGATCAGGTCGAGCAACAAGTATGATTCGAATTTTTCGAACAAAACTCGGGTTTGTGATCACCAATCCGCATTAGGAAAACGTGGCAATGAAGCCTAATACTGTCATAGTAGCGATGAGTTGATTTCTATGATGGCGGCCTTTGCCCTGTATTGGAAAGTTTATAGGCTGATAATTTTACACTTTAACCCTTAATTGGACAGTGGGAAAATAGATCCCACCACATTTTGAACTTTATGTGTCACGGCATAAGAGCGAAAACCAATGAAATTTTTCACTGACTCATATCCAATTATGGGTTAAGTCAGGAACGTACGCGTAGCGTATGTGTCGGACGTAAGAAAACAAAATGCCTCCAAACGGTAACTGAGAAGATGAATTGAGGGCTATAGCTTTATCGCCACAAAGTAGACCTTCCCATGGTCCGAGGGACGCGAAGGGGAGGAGTGCGTATGACCAATCGAAAATGTTTATTTACTCTTGAGTAAAACAGCGGGGGCGGAGTGTGCTTAACCAATCGAAAGCTATAACCGTGCGACTGCGCGAGCTCCCAAGAGAACTTTTTCTAATGGTCAAGTGTAATTCCAAAAATGCGAAATATATGCAAAATATATTTTATGTATGTCGAAGGAAAATCAGTAGAAATCGTTACTCGTATCGCCTAAATCAAAAATAGAGCTCCAGGATCTCCAGCACTTAATATTGGGTCCAAGTTCTAGGTACCTTTGGACAGCTACAAGCCGCAACTGGTAGGTACCTACAGTAGGTAACACCTGGATGTGATCAATAGGTTCTTTTTTTTTATTTAATAGTAATCATCGTCATCGTCAGCCCATTTAAGTCCCCACTGCTGGGGCACGGGCCTCCCTCAATCACATGAGGGGTAATTGCCATACTCACCACGCTGGGCAGACGGGTTGGCGAGGGTTTTGATATAAATGCAGAGTTTTCCTTCTCTGGGTGCTGATGATCATGCCATCAGCTTTACCTTAGTCGCCTTTTACGACACCTCGGTAAGAGTGAGGGTGGCCTATTCTACTCTGCCGGGGACCACACGGCCTTAATAGTAATAGGATCACCTGATGGTAGGCGATTGCCGCCGCCCATGGACACCCGCGACATCAGTAGAGTCACAAGTGCGCTGCCAACCTTTGATCCCGTATCTCTTCGGATTGGGCCTCCAGTACCCTCACTAGGGCGAAACACAGCACAGTGTTGCTTCACGCCGGTTTTCTGTGAGGCCGCGGTATCAGTCCAGCCGAGCCGGTCCATTCATGCCGAAGCGTGGCTCTCCCACGGTTCTGCAATAGTTGTTGCAGTGTCAGGTGGCGAGT
Organism: Marasmia exigua; assembly: GCA_019059595.1. Lineage (NCBI taxonomy): Eukaryota > Metazoa > Arthropoda > Insecta > Lepidoptera > Crambidae > Marasmia > Marasmia exigua. The sequence continues at coordinate 15,042,190 of CM032473.1, forward strand.
ACCTTGTCGGCTACCAGCCGCCACTGATGCGCCAGGTCGTCGCACACGCGGCCGCAGCGTGCAGGCAAGTACGCCACCAGCCAGCTGTGCTGGCGCGACGACGGGTCCAGGATCTCCAGCACTTGCTGCTCGTCTAATTCCAAGTCTGGAAAAATTACAATAAAAAAAAATCACAGAAAACCGGCGTGAAGCAGCATTGTGGTGTGTTTCGCTGCGTGAGTGAAGGTACCGAAGGCTCAATCCGGGGAAAAGGGGTGTTTAAAGGTCGGCAGCGGTGTCTCGGGTGTCCATGGGCGGCGGCAATCGCTTACCATCAGGTGATCCGTCTGTTCGTCTGCACCTATCACATAGGTGGTAAACCGGTTGAGTCATTCCATAGACTTAAACTTTGACTCAAAGGGGATGTTTTATAAGACTGTTACCGATCTTCTGCATCGGCCCGGTCAAAATAGAATAGGATAAGTAGTCAAAGTAATGTTATGCATAAAGTAGTTAATTTTAGTTTTGAATAATATGTTATGTGCTAAACTTTTCAAATTGCATGCGGAACTAGCCTTTAAGTATCTGTTGCAATTAGTTTAAAAATATCAATTGTATGTATTATTATATAAGTATTATTGTAAACAGATGTTGGTTGGTCTAAATAAATAAATAAATAAAAATAAAAAAATCACAACATCACATACATTGACCTGACTCCGAGATAGGTAGCTCAAGCACATGTGGTACGGATCAGTGTTGCAACAGAACTCTGCTTCCGCTTCCGCAACTGCAGAAGTTCCGCATGTTTTTTCACTTCCGTTTCTGCTTCTTGTTCCGCAAACTTTATAACAGAACTCTGAACGGAAGCGGGGAGAAAGCGATGCGAAGCGATAAAGATACAGTCACACCTTCGGGAGTACAAGAAAGAGAAATAAGACTACCTCTTCATGAGGATCCCCTTATGTGGTGGAATGGAAATGCGCACAAATACCCCTATATTTTGCCAATAGTTCGCCAATATTTATCAGCTTCCCCCAGCAGTATAGCCAGCGAGCAATTATTTAGCGGAGCTGGTTTAATAATATATGAAGAACATCGAAATAGGCTGAAAGGTGAAAAAGCGGCCAAGTTACTCTTTATTAAATATAACTTGCCGCTGTTTAATTTTGACTACTAAAATACAAATTTAATAAAAAAAGTTTTATATGTACAATTGTGCTTTTTTTCATAGTGTTAGCGCTTCCGCTTCCGTTAAGATTTACTTTTGACATCTGTTTCCGTTCCTGCTTCCGTTATGCCAGTTCCGCTGCATCACTAGTACGGATATCAGAATCAACAGCGAAAATAGAAATATATACATTTAAGACTTCTCTTTCGTAAATACTTACTTTAATACATAGAAAACACCCAGACTTGTAATTTATTTATTTATTTATTATGGTACACTGACAGATCACAGTCATAACTTGGCAACAATAAAAACAATCATAAAAATAAGGCTAGACAGTAATCCATAAATAGTATACACAACATGTCAAAATTAAATAAGATTAAGTATGTAATTAAATTAATTATAATAGTAGTATTAAATTCAAATAATATTATTAAAATTGGATCCTATACAATTCAATTCAATGTCAAACAAGTATAATCTACTTACTGAAGTTACTAGAGAGAGAGGGTTTCATTCGCGAATATTCGCGAAGTGTTTAGTTACTGCTCTTTTGTACGACGAAAATTTGTCATCAAATACATCTATACCTATATCTTTGCTGCCACACGCTATCTCATTATAAGTCTTACACAAATACTACACTAATGCGGGGATCGAATCCGCAACCCTTGCACTAGAGGCAGCGTTCACTACCACTGATATAAACGGGTCGTCAAATGCTATTATATCGTAAGCTCAACATAAGGTACACCAGCGCGAGATAAAAGTGTCGGACTGTCCATTTTTTTTTCAATCACTAAGTTATGTTGCTGTTGGTCAGATGTTGATGAGATGATGTACTACCTGTGCGGATAAAGCATGGGATCAGAAATGGCGGCGCACCTATTCATTTCTCGCTCGCACACTATTTGCGTCTATACTCGCACTCGTGGGTACTGACTGCAAAAAAAAATCTGCGTTCCCTTCCCTGTCGCATCAGTCAGGTTTCGCAATTTTGTGAGCTAGACGCGTTCTCTGTTTTTCCGTGGTTTTGAACCTTTCGTTATTTTGTCATTTGTTATTGTTTGTTGTTATAGTTTACTGTTAATTTGTATGTGAAATAAGTGTTTTGTTAGTTATTTATTGAGTATAGGTAGTGTTTTAAGATATAGTTACAATAGGATATAGATATAGTTAAGATATACTTATTACAATCTTTTATTTCAAGATACTAATTTTAAAAGTTATGAAGTGCATATAGAATAGTACATGAAATTTATGTAATAAAATTACAACTGTATAAATCATAAACTGTTCTAACGCAATCTATATTTAATACTAATATTATAAAGCTAAAGAGTTTGTTTGAACGCGATGAACTCAGGATCTACTGGACCGATTTCAATAATTCTTTCACCATAAGAAAGGTACGTTATTTAGTCATAGGCTATGTATGTATTACGGGCGAACCCGGGGCGGACCGCTAGTAAATATAGATTTACTTGAGAACAAATTCGTTTATAAATGCGATAATAACAATATGTTTAGATTATATATCTAATCTGTAATCTGAATAATTTTCATGCATTTTTTAAATACAGTCAAAAATACTCCAAAATAATAAAACCTATAAAACATACTCGTACATAAATAGTATTTTAATTAATAACATTTATTTATTTATTTAAAAAAAAACAAAACAGTTTCAACGGTAAAGATATTTTATACTGAAAAACGACAGTTATAAGTTTTCAAACCGTTGATGCTGACGGTACCGGCTCCACGCGCCGCCATTTCTAATCCCATTCTTTATCCGCGGGGATAGTACAAAGTGATCTTATTCACAGTTTATAGTTTATAGTCATATTTGTAAGACCCCTCTTTCTTAGTGTGACGTTACTTAAATTTGGCAAACCATCTATCACATACGCAGATTGGAGTGCGAGAGTAAACTTATCAACCGAAAAATTTAGAGGTTTATTCATAAACCTTCGATAAACCTTTTTGTTAGCTAAATCGGTGTCATAGAGCAGTTTTGACGTTTGGAACAAAAAAAAATCATAATTTTTTTGAAAATAGAATGAAAACTGCTTTAAAACATCGTTTTAGTTAACAAAGGTCTGACAAATACTTATGGAAATATTAAGTTTTTCATATCATTTCGTGTATCAAAAATTCAATCGTCGCTTTATATTATACGCGACGAATAAATTTATGTGGGATGGGGTTCTAAATAAATCCAAGGACTTGGGAATAAGTAATACTATATTAACAACCTTTTAGCGTCGTCTTACACCGTCCTTCCGTCGTCCGCCATACGACGTCTCGTAGACACCCGCGACACCAGTGGAGTCACAAGTGCGCTACCAACTTTTAAACCCCCCTTTCCCCCGGATTGGGCCTTTTTTTTTTTTTTTTTTTGTTGGCCCGGTGGAAAATGCCGCCTTAAGCACACCCGACCGCTGGGAGACGGCCGGGTAGTGTGGGGCTCTCCCCTGGGGTGCTCCCAGGGGCCTACCCACTAAAAACCACCGGGGCATTTCCTGCTACGTCCGTGTGGGGTGGGCTACGGTAACGGGTAGAAACCAAGTCCGCGGCCCACCCTCGAAGGACGAGAGGCTCGCCAGTACGGCCTCTTCAAAAACGGGCCTCGCCGTAAAACGAGGCCTAGGGCCACTCCCATGGCCCACCATTCCCCCCTCTCCGGAATCGTCCACGTTGCTGGATTGCAACGCAGACGCTCCGGAAGGGACGACTGCAGACCCCTCCCCCAACCCATACCCTGCTGGCTGCAGGGCAGAGAGAGGAGAGAGCACCCACAGACTTTTAAGTTATACCCGAAAACCCTCCCGTTCGAGCATCCCCGCTGGGTTGCGGAGACAATCGACGGGACGGGAAAAGCGGGGGTGGCGAGTCGTAGCTGCATCCCACTGGCTGCGGGACTCAACACAGACCCACCAACAAAGCCCCCACCATAAAGGCGGGGAGAGCGCTCCCGAGAATCGGGGCGCAACAGACTGTTGGCAGGAATTCCACCACCGTGGAACTCCCCAACATTCGAACGCGCCCGAAGGCGCGACAGTTCAAGGGCCCGAGAACAAAAAGGCCCCCATACGGCACCGTCACACCAGGAACACCGGCCCACCGCACGCCAAAGCGCCCGACAGTGGGTGCCACCACACCCCAACGCCAACCTACGGCAGAAGGGGGGGCTGGATAAAGAAGGCAGCCTCCGTGCCCGGCCCTATTGTGTTCAGGTCCATAAAGAGAGGCCGGTCCTCTAAGCCCTCAGCAGACAATGAAAGCCCCCGAGTGGTGTGCGCTGCACGCGATCCACTGCGTCGGGGCTGGTCCGCCGGAAATTCTGTGCATCCTTTGGCCGTCGGGTAGCAATCCACGAATGAATTACTACCCGCCGTTGCCCGGGGAAAACCGTGCCCCACGGTAACCGTTTCTGCCTAATACCAACCGAAGCTGGAATCAGAACAGAACTGATTACCAGCGGGGCCACTCTAGGAGGTAGATACACCTGAGTCCCCCCCCGGATTGGGCCTCCGGTAACCTCACTAACGCAGCGAAACACAGTGCTTCACGCCGGTTTTCATGCCCAAGCGTGAAAAATAGCCATTTTTATACTTACGCGGTATTATTGTATAAGCGACGATGTTCATCTATCATTCATTCTTCAAAGCATTTTGTAGTGTGACGTCACAACATGACAAATTTATTAACCATCACTTAACTTGAAACTATCCAGACTATTATTACTCTATGGTTCATTCTTACAACATACCTGTCAATTTAAACCTTACCATCAGTATCCACCAGCAGCCGTAGGAACTCCGCCAGGCCCTGCTGCTCGATCTTCCCGTTATAGTAATGTCTCTTACGGCCTTCCTGAACTACGACCCCGGGCTGGTTCTGAACCAGCTGCCGACAGTGCTTCTCAGTGGCGGACGAACATGCCATTATGCCGAACTGTAAAGGGAAATATTATACAGTTTCATAATAGGTCCTTAGGTGAAGGGTACCCCGCAACAGCGAAATCAATTGATTTAAATATTAAGTTATTGACCGGATCAATTTTTAACAATGGACAACATTTCAAAATTGCTAAGCTCTGAAACAAAAAAAACCATTTCTTTATTTACTTTTCCGCTGCGCGAATATATATTTATTAATTTTTTATATTGCTTATTTACTGAGAAAAAAAATAAAAAAATAAAAAACGTAAGATGACGTCATCGGACGGCAGAATGTAAAATATTTCTTTGCTTAGCACATTATAGTTTTAAATTTACGAAATTCCAAACCCATGACATGCTACTGTCAAAAAAAAGTCAACTTGTCAAAGTTGAATGAATGAATGACGTTGACAATGTTGACACTAGTATTATTTACCTTTGACAGAAGTACCTTTTTTTTATTAAAACAATGATAAGCAAAGGAATATCGCTATATTTAGCCGTCCGATGACGTCATTTGGCGCTTACGTCTATTTAGAATATAAAGAATTTCAATAATTATTTTATGCATGAAAATGGACAAATTTTGAAAAAAGAAAAAATATGGGTCTGTTCATTTTATGTCTATTTTCATATAAAAAAACAATATGGACATGTTAAAAATATGAAATGTTGTCCATTGCGGACGATCGGTGACTCGGCAAACTTGTATACTATTTATTTAAAAATTTTGCAATACAGTTTCAAGTACAAAAATAGACCAAACATTGGTGCATGATTATTAAATTAATAGTATACATAATTGCAGAGTATCGAACGATTCGCAAATATTAAAAATATACCCGGTTTAGTAGCAAAATATAAATCAATTGGCGTGGCTGATGCGGGGTACCCTTCGTCTGAAAGTACCAATGTATTATGTAAGCAGATTTTTAGAAATTTCAATCGCTATATAATAATTATAATCGCTTCGATGCCATAAAGTTTTTTACATTAGAGCGGACAAACAAGCAGTCGGCACACCTGATGGTAAGTGACATCTGCACCACCTAAAGTATTTACAATGCGTGGCCGGCTCTTAAGAAAGGAATGAGCCCATTTTAAAGGTCAGCTGGTTCCACAGTTATATTGTGCGTGGTAGGAAATGAGAGTGAGAAACGCACCGTAGTCGATATAAATCCATCCAGGTGATTTGGATGGAATGTGGCGTTCTAATGTGATGTGCGTGGTGAAAAATTACAGCTGGAATAAGGCCGATCAGCTCCTCGGAACATACCCCATTGTAAATGCCATAGAAGATGCACAGTGATGCTACATCTCTACGCAATGACAGATGCTTACGCTGATATCTTCAGAGTCAAGGAACTGCAGGCTGGTTTGCGCGAAGGGATCCGCAATATGCTCCCAGGACAGCTGGTACGGAATTACTGCTAGGACCCATATGCCTACATCTGGAATTGAATAAAAAATATTTTTCAAACACATTAATTTTTTTTTATTCGTACATCACATACATTAGCCGATCCGTTTAGATCAGCGGTTGTGAATGCTGCCTATGATGCAAGGGTTGCGGGTTCGATCCCCGCACAGTACAAACATTTGCGGGCATGAACATGTCTGTTCATCTGTAGTAAACACCAATACGGTCGAAACTAGTACGGTAAAATACATAGTAAACACCCAGACCAATACGATCTGGGTGTTTACTTTAAGAACGTATTTACAAAAGAAAAGTATTAAATGCATATATTTGTAATTTCGCTGTTAGGTCTGATATCCGTAACACAGGTGCTTGAGCTATATACCTATCTCGGAGTCAGATCAATGAATGTGATGTTGTGAAAAATAATAGTCGTTCTAAGAAAAAAGATTCCGTATTAAGATAATGACTTGTGTTACGAATATCAAACAACTCAAGTGTTACAAATATAATAATTTAAATAAATAATTAGGTACAACCGGACCAAACTTGCCTTTGAGAATCAAACACTCGTAGATCTTTTGCATAAAAGACATGATCCAACGGAAAATCAGGCGCCTATTTCTCCGATTGTAATCTATAGATAAATTGCGACAAACGAGCAAGCGGGTCACCTGATGTAACGTATCAGCCTATAAACTGTCCCACTGCAGGGCAAAGGCCTCCATCATAGAAATCAAGTTATCGCTACTATGATGGGATTAGGCTTAATCACCACGCTTGCCAAATGCGGATTGGTGATCACAAACCCGAGCTATGTTCGAATAATTCGAAACATACTTTTCGCTCGACCCGGGAATCGAACCCAGGACCCCGAGATCACGACCCGGTACTTAACCCACTAGACCATCAGGGCGTTACCCACCTCCTGGTGGTAAGCAGGTGGTCACCTGATGGTAATTAATAAACTCTGCTCAAGAACTCTGCGAAATCAGAGAGATCGTTAAAAGGGTGTAGGCGTAATAAGGAGTACGCTCTTCTTGCCGTTCCAAATATCAGGCTCCATAAGGTTTGCAGTTCATTTATAGGATTGAGCATAAAAATGTAACTTATTAAATAAGTTATCTCCGTCGCCGGCGCCCTGTGGTCCCCGGCAGAGTAGAATAGGCCACCCTCACTCTTACCGAGGTGTCGTAAAAGGCGACTAAGGTAAAGCTGCTGGCATGATCATCAGCACCCAGAGAAGGAAAACTCTGTATTTATTTTAAAACCCTCGCCAACCCGTCTGCCAAGCGTGGTGAGTATGGCAATTACCCCTCATGTGATTGAGGGAGGCCCGTGCCCCAGCAGTGGGGACTTAAATGGGCTGATGATGATGATGAAGTTACCTTAGATTATTATTGACTTGCCCATATTTAAGTTTAAATTGTATATAAAAAACTGTTTAATGAAGAAAGGGTATTATAAAATAGACGATTTTTTAATGACAATAATTTAAGGACATATAGTAACACAAAAATTGTACTATATTTTTAAGTTAATGGTGACATTTTTTTAAAACATTTTTTTTTAAAGAGTAACTGCTGAGTTTCTAGCTGGTGTCTTCTTGGCAGAAAACTAAATTCCGAACCAGTGGTAAACATGTTGAAATTCATAAGTGTTCCGTATGGACCTAAATTGAATAAACTATTTTCATTTCCATGTTCTCGTGAAGGACTCTAAGTCGTAGCCGTCGGGAAATACACTTGCTGCCAAAAAGTTATCAGAATTATTTCCGTATATTTTGTTATGTTACCTCCTTCTAATATCCTGGTTAAATCTGAGGCAGACAGCGAATGCAGGTTGGTGGCAGCCGTAGCCGACCCTATGAAGCTCCTTATATCAGAGGCGGGATGAGCGCGTTGGTAAGCGCCTCCCACCTTCATGATCCCCCACGCAGGCGTTTCGTCCACCTGGAGGGAGGCACACAGCTCGCTCCATTTATCACAGTCGATTTCCCCTAAAAATAAAGAAATAAATTTCAAATCCATTATTATTTGATAGAAATGGGGTGAGCCCTGCGTCTCATAGCCACTGCGACCAGTAGATGATCTATTGTGGCAGCCCCGTAACCTATTACAGCACCTCATGTAGCTCCAGTTCCAGGATAATCCCGAGAATGGAGCTGAAGGGGGAGCTTTTGATCTCGTCTGCTCTTGTGTGCTCCCAGGTGCCGGCTTCTGCAGTGGCGTAGCGCTATGCACTTGCAAAAGACGTGGATATATCGTATCTGAAGTACGTATCTGAAGGACCCATGTTGTGAAGGTGCTTGTTTTCTTAAATCTATACAAGGGAAAGCTGACTGACTGATCTATCAACGCTGGGCTTAGGCCCCGCGTCAATCAGTCAGTTTTTTTATGTGGCAGATGAGCAGACGGATTACCTGATGGTAAGCGATTGCCACCGCCCATGGATAGTGGAGTCACATGTGCGCTGCCAACCTTTAAACCCCCTTTCCCCCAGATTGGGCCTCCCCGGTAACCTCACTACTCACGCAGCGAAACACAGCACAGTGGTGCTTCACGCCGGTTTTCTGTGAGGCCGTGGTATCACTCCGGTTGAGCCAGCCCATTCATGCCGAAGCGTGGCTCTCCTACGGTCACGGTCCAGTTTCTAACTTGTATAGTTTAAAAGGGTTAGAAACTTAAAATTTTGGGGTTTCTTTTATAGCGTAGGGGAGTATGAGGAAAAGATTTTTGTTAATTCACCCCCTAAGGGGCTAAAACGGGGTCCAACCACAGAGATTCAACGTTTAGATGAAAAATTGTCTATGTTCGGGCCTCGACACTATATTTCAAAAAAAAATAAAAAATTGGTTTGAAACATGACACTTCACATCACTGTGCAAAATATTAATGTATTATTTAGTGTGTGGCGATAATATCGCTTAACGTACTTATTAACCGTGGAGAGTCACGCTTCGGCATGAATGGGCCAGCGTGAAGTGGCGGCAATCGCTTACCATCAGGTGATCCATCTGCTCGCCTGCCACATATCCCATAAAAAATACTGAGTAAAGTACCCCCTATACGAAATGACAAAAAAATAACATCAAATTCGGTTACGGAAAAAATGTCTCTCTTCTCAATCGTTACGCTCACGACAGAGCGGTCGTGGCCGTCGCGTAGTCACATTCTGTCAGTTATTCTTCTGAGACGATCTCTCGCCATTTCGCCCTGTTGGTCGTCAGTTTGGTGCACTCATGCAATGGGTCGCCAACAGCCGACTTTATCTGGTCGGTCCATCGCATAGGTGATCTACCCCGTGGTCTGGTACCCTCTACTTTGCCCTGTACTACTAGAAGTTCTATGGACTCATTTCCTCTTCTGGAGACATGGCCGAAAAACTTGAGTATGCGAATTCCAACTATAAAATTGTCTAAAGAAATCAAAAACAGACTTACCAAAATACATATCCGGAAATGCTACTCTCATCTGGTACAACAGTAGCCTATTGTGGCCTTTAGCAGAGAAATATAGCACCCATGGCTTTGTAGACCCGCTTCGGAGGCGATTTCTTATTTCCTTCATAAGGATAAGAAAGTTTTACATCATAACACACAATAGCTAAATATATGAATAGCGTCAGCAACCACAGTGGATAAAGAACAAGTCCTTCTAAATCGTACGTCTAGTTAGGATCCAGGCATGCACATGTAGATTTGTCAAATCTTTTTTTTAAATATTTCACAACATCACATACATTGATTTGACTCCGAGATAGGTAGCTCAAGCGCCTGTGTTACGGATATCAAAAGTAAGTTTAAGTCTCATATCAAAACCTGCCTAATGAAGAAAGGTTACTATAGTGTACAAGACTATTTAAATGATAAGGATTCTTGGTCATGTTAATTGATTAATCTTTTGAGTTGTTATTCATAAGTAGTCTATTAACCTTCATAATTGTATTTTTTTCTCTTCTCAATTGAAACTCTGTAACATCATCAATATTTGAAAAGAGTAACTACTGAGTTTCTTGCTGGTGTCTTCTCAGTAGAAATCGACATTCCGAACCAGCGGTAGATATTATGTACCTATTTTGACATTCATAAGTGTTCTGTGTGGACCTAAATTGAATAAAGAATTTTTTATCTTTTTATCTTTTAACAACGGAATTACAAATATATGTACATATAATACTTTTCCTTTTTAAATACATACTTATATTACATAGAAAACACCCAGACTAATACAAAAGACATGATTTTTTTTTATGTGATAAGTGGCAGACGAGCAGACGGATCACCTGATGATAAGCGATTGCCGCCGTCCATGAACACTCGCGACACCAGTGGAGTCACAAGTGCGCTGCCAACCTTTAAGCCCCCCTTTCCCCCGGTTTGGGCCTCGGGTACCCTCACTCACGCAGTGAAACACAGCACAGTGCTGTTTTACGCTGGTTTTCTGTGAGGCCGTGGTATCACTCCGGTTGAGCCGGCCCATTCATGCCGAAGCGTGACTCTCCCACTGTCATAGTAGTCATGTTCATGCACACAAATGTTTGTATCTATATTCGTTTTTACCATTCGTTCGGCGATGAGGGAAAAGATCTTGTGCACACCTGCAATTTTCTGTTAGTATCTCAAATAGTAAATTTTTTTTTGAGCAATTTGTTATGCTGAATGTGTAACCAAGATATTTAAGGGTTGCGAAGGACAGATGGCAGGCGCTTCATTGTCCATTACCAAAATTCATCAAATACTGGATCATGACCCTAGAGTACTTTGGGCTCCAAATCAACCTATATAGGTAAATGAAAAAAAAAACATTTTTTTTATAGACCCTTACCTTAAATTGCTCTGGCCCAATGAGATCAAACTTCGGCATAGTTTCCACTATGCTTTTCAACACCTCTTTTTCTTCTGTACTCTCTATTTCCTTATTAATTTCATTAAACCTGAATACCACAGTAGCATATTCATTCTTTGTTATTTTTTCTCTGACATTTTCATCTTCTACTATTACTAGATTCACAAGACCATTCTGTAAAATAAAAAAATCATAACATGCATAAATGAATATCTAAAGAAATAAATTAGTACTTCAGTTGTGCAATAAAATGTGTCTATCAAAATTCAATTGAATGTTCTATAAAACATTTACGACAACTCTATGTCAATCTAATATACTTAGTCATTTTCACATTAAAAGATTATCGTATTTCGTAGGAGGATATGTGAAATTCAAACTATCATTTGAACAATTTCTTTTTGTTCACGCTGTTTCGTTTATAAATGAATACTTAAAATGCAGTGGTTGAAATGAAGTACAGTAAAATATTCAATATTTATAAAAAGATGATGATGAGACCCTTTTGTAGACTTTCTTAACCAGCTATGAAAGCAGAAGTTTTGTACAACCATTGCAATAACCCGAAAAAACAAAACACTTGCGCGATGTAATCGCAAACCCAGGGCCATCTATTGGTAAATAAGTAATACACCGTACAGGATGCACCGTACGTACAACAAAATAAGCACATCTTTGGACTTATTTTGGGACTCCGTGGGAGCTTTTAAGAAAAAAGTCCTTGATATTCTTTTTGAAACAACATTAGTTTGATTCTATTGGTGACACACACACACACATACACACACACACACACACACTCACACACAAACACACACACACACACACACATACACACACACACACACACACACGTATAAATACATTATTACGTGCAAGGTACGTACAGCCACACATCGAGGTATGCGGAACAGTCAGATTCTCTTCATTCGATTCTCACCTTAATGTCAAACACTTTCGACTCAATATCAATTGAAGAATTTTGACGGACTATAGTGGCTGTCTGTACACAACTGTCAAATTGTATTGGTTGTTTTCTTTTTTTTTCCCTTTTTTTGCTGCCCCTTGGCTGTTGTATTTATATAAGTTTGTCAATGTATTTAAAATCTGTTATTGGCTGTAAGTAGTATATAAATTTTAAATAGTATAATTTAATAGCTGTAGATTTTGAAAAACAATAAATAAATAAATAAATACCAAAATTAAATCCTGAGTGAGGGCGGGCCCCTAGTTATAAAAAATATGAACCACTTACTAAAAGATAAGCGATTCTGGTCAAAGCAGGCCTGTCGATCCTGTTGGCGCCTAGCACATAGGCCATAGGCTTCTCCTTGCTCTTGACGAAACCGACTATGGGGATGTGCACGCGGCTGTTCAGGTAGGCCATCACAAACTGGTCCAACGCCTCGAAGGTCCGCTCCCCGCGGTAGTATATGGAGTTGCTGTTCTTTCCCTAGTTTAAAAAGGTGTTCATGAGTCCAATCAATCAATTTTAATAAATGTCGACTAGTCCATTTTATCATCGAGTGATGATCGATCGATTAGTCTAATTAACAGCTTAACGAATACTCAAACGCTTGTTATATGTGAGATGATGAATACAATAGGGACCTTAGCGCGAAACGGACGTTACGACCGAATTGCAATTTCCCTCCCTTTCACATAGGCCGAGTTTCTAATTTCTTTGGATGCGCTAAGACCTCAGAACTATCCGAGTCGGGGATAAAGATAAGTTTGTGAATTCTGTTTTGCTGTTGGTCCTCCTCATTGTGGAATCAACTTCCCGCAGCGGTATTTCGGAACCGGTCCGTCATTGAGATCTTTAAGGAACGAGCCTATATCTGCCTAAAAGGCCGGCAACGCATCTCCACTCCTTGTGTGGCTGATGTCTATGGGCGGCGGTGATCACTTACCATCAGGTGACTCGTAAGCTCGTTTGTCTCCCTTTCTCATAAAAAAAAAAACACATGTTGATGTTGTGGGGTGTACTAGCTTTATTAAGCGAACTGCATCTAAAAACCGTAGGTAGGCAATAAGACTTCACTCGGACTTCACACACAGAAACGGTTTTATCTAGTTTTAGCATTAAATTGTGTGGGTAGTTCAATGTAACTATGATTGTAACCAATTGGTGTTGATCTCTTAATGATATAAGATAAATGGGTGTATGTAGGCGAATAGTGACGACTATGGCCGACGCTGGCCGAACGACGAATGCTGGCCCAGAATTATTTTGAATTGAAATGATGAAATAAAAGTAATATTGTGAACGTATTATACCCATATACAAGTAGATATGTCTGTCTCTATGTTATTTCTCAGATTTTTAAAATTTTAAATACCTAGTACATGCTTTTCTTTAGCAATTGAGTTCTGGATTGAGATGTAGGATAAAATTTTCTAGAATACTTACATTAGGGTAAAATAATAAAGATGGGTAACTTCCAATCCTCATTGAATTGTAACAAAAAGAATTATGATATTTACAGTTGACAGCTCCAACTTTGATCTGTAACATATTAAATACTTTTTCATACATCACTTTATTTGACGACCCATATGGATCAGTGGTTGTAAATGCTGCCTCTGTTGCAACGGTTGCGGGTTCGATCCCCGCACAGTACAAACATTTGTGTGCATGAACATGTCTGTTTGTATTGGTCTGGGTGTATTCTATGTATTATAAGTATGTATTTACAAAAGAAAAGTATTTCATATATATATCTGTAATTCCGCTGTTGGTTCTGATATCCGTAACACAGGTGTGTGAGCTATTTATTATATTTATTTATTTATTTATAGGATATTATTAAAGGCATAAGGTACTTACAATCCCCTTGTAAACCTCTGCCAGTTTTTTCCAATGATCAACCAAACTCTGACATGGTGGACAAAATGGGGAGTAAAAGTTAATGAAATGAAAACCTTCACCTAAGTAGCTGTCTGAAATTGAAGAACAAATCTTTTTACCATTTTTTATTTAACAATACCTGTTGAAATAAAATTAGATATCAAATAAACATAAATAGCTGAAACACAATTTTGCACCCAATATTAAACACTAATATATAATATAAAAATTATACTTACGAAATGTGCGACCAGTCAATGTATCCACAAATGGATCATCGTGATACAGCCCATTATAGAATAAGTTGTTGTACTCAGACTGCGAGCGATGATCATATCTCTTTGTGTAGGAATCAAATGATCCATAGAGATCATAGTGGCGTCTCTTTTCAGAGTCTTTTAATGTTTCATATGCCTCTGTTATTTTTATAAATCTTTCCTGCTCTTTACTATTCTGTAATGTATGTATATACATTGTTAACAAAGCACACATCACAATGTCACAGACCTGTTTATCATTCAGGCCATGAAAATACAAAGTTATTAAAATTGGAGATTATATATTACTACAGTCAGCTGCACAAATATGTTAAAGCCAAAGTATTTTATTAAAAATATCTTAATAACACTCTCTATTTTGTTAAGAGAATTAACATACAAAAATTGAGAATAAAATCTGTTGCAGGTAATGTGTTCCTGCCTGTCTAAATTGATACATTTTAATTACTAGACCCTTAAGGCGATACTAATATGATACTAGCGCGGATAGATTAATACTGATTGTGGCAAATAAGAAACTATTTTTTAAAGTGAGCAACAAATACTCTATAGAAATTCACAGATTCACAATTGTTTTGCGACCCACCTATGTAATAATTTCTTCTTACTACAAGTAGGTAACAATAAACTCCATAATAGCTAAATATGGCCATATTTAGCAATTATGGAGTTTATTATTCACTTTTAAAACAAAAAGGCTCCTTTACGCCACATTCAATATAGATCAATCAGTGCTAGTATCATAGCGGTATTGACTTTATCCTGGATCATGGTCTAAGCCGTAAATACCCCCGGCTCCAATGCGCCTTTGGACACAACCGAGAATAATAGGCTCAGATTATGATCATGGAATTTGTTTGTGAAATTTGTTGACAGTGGGTAACTTACCGAGGTCTTATCTGGGTGTAACTTAACAGCTAATTTCTTATAAGCTTGCCTTATTTCTTGAGTAGAAGCTTGCTTAGTTACGCCTAAAACTTCATAGTAACTAATGTCGATTAGATTAACAGTTTCTAATAACAAGAAACTTATGAATAGTAGTTTAAACCTGAAAAAAAGTAAGAAAACGCTAAAGTTTATTAGCGGGATAGGTAGAAATATGGGAAGAAGGTATCAAACTTCCTCAGAACCTGGCTTGCAATTATTAATTGGATATCAAAAATTTAATGGAACTTTTTTGAATATTTGGAAGTTAGAATAGGTTATAAAAACATGTAACTTACATTATGAAAAGTGAATGAAACCGGCAAGTCGGACGCGAGTAAATCAAGAAGATATCATCAGTTCTCTTATCTTGTTCGAATACTTGGCATACTTTATGTAAAAATTAGGAAACACTAAGCAATAAATGAGGAAAGATAACAGTGTTTACTTTTTGTGTAGGCGTTCAACAATCCATCCAATAATTTCTATATGTCAATGTCATTGTCTGTCATCGTGGCAGAATAAAAAAACGTTGAACGAATGAGCATTTGATTTTGAACGAAAAATAGAGATGCGTACTTAACTTTTTACAAAATCCTAATCTCGATTTAGATTACTTTAAATCGTCTTCGTCGGAATAAGATTTTATTGCAGCTCCATTGGTACTCTTTTTATAGCGATAACAACAACAAGGTTTAAATTTAAATTTTTTGTTTGCTCGTGTTCGCTATCCCAACTTAAGTTGACGGGTAGGGTACACTAGTGACGCCAATCGATCTTAATTTTTAGCTACTAAACCGGATCTATTTTAAACAATTTATTATTTATTAGTTATATTATTTATTAAATAATCACAAACACTTATATTATTTATTAAATAATCACAAATGTTGGGACCGTTTTTGTACGCGAAAAATTGATTCACGCCAAAAGTGGCCGCTTTTGGCAGTAATCCAAAATTTGAGTGCAAAAGCCGACCAAACAGTTAACTATAAGTATTAAATAAATAGTATAGGTGTTTGCCGAGAGGTTGTAACCCCGAATATGTTTTAAATAGATCCGGTTTAGTAGCTAAAAATTAAAATCGATTGGCGTCGCTAGTGTGCCCGACCAGTCACCTTAAGGGCGCGCAGAGAAAGTTATAGTGTTTTTGCATTTTTTGTGATTACAGACGGTGCATCTGATGGTAAGAGATTGCCGTCGGCCATGATAACAGTGGAGTCACTAGTGCGCTGCCAACGTTTTCCCCTTCCTCCCCTCGATTTCGGTGAAACACAACACAAGCGCTCTTTCAGGCTGGTTTTCTGTGAGGCCATGCCCTCACGTGGTATCACGATATCAATATCACTCGAATAGATTCGGCATGCCAAAGTGTAGCTCTCCCACTATATGACAATTTTACAGAAAAGCTTTTTTGATAGTACTAGATTCGGCGACACCAAAGAAGTCTTGAGAAGTTCCACCCCGGTCCCACTTCAGTCGCCATCAACATTTAACTTTTAGCTTTTTGTCTATAGACACAAAGAATCAAAAAATTGAGTTAAGTATTTTGCAGCAGGATTCCTACATAGAGTGAGATAATAACTTGGTGTAACAGTTACAAAATGTTATTAAATAATAATAGTCTGGATAAGTTCCTAACTGGCGGCAAGTAAAAGGGGTACCTAAATGAGCTATTGCCATTGCCACATTGTTGAAAAAAGTAATAAAGAAAAAAGACCCAAAAACAAAGGCGGTTAAATCCACGAAGTCAATATTCTTATCTACAACCTCCTTGGTAAAATCAGTCTCTCACTCGAATGATAATGTCACCCCCAAAGAGAATATAATCACTACGTTTTAGTATATAGTACTACTCTTTGGTTATAGTTAGAAGAACCAGAACCAGTTAGAAAGGAGTGGGGACCAGGAGAAACCAATGTTAGATGAATACTTTTTTCTAAACGTTAGGCATGATGATGAATAAAGGTAAAAAAACAAAAAATAAAAATATTTAAAAAATATTTTATATCACAGTATACATACATGTTCATACATAACTATTCACTATCCAAAACATACATACAATACCTAAAAATATATTACAATAGTCTAGGGGACAGTGAACATGTGCATAAAATTATAAATTATTTTAGATCTTTTCTTTAATGGCAAGAAAATACATTCGTTAAAACAATTACGGCTAAATTAATTTATTGTTATTATTATTGGCTGGTAAAGGTAAACATTTATTAAATATAGGTAACACAGCCATAACAAATAAATTCTATTAATTTTTGTTTGCTCGATATAATAATAATGTTATTCCAGATTATAGCTACGCAAATTAAATATGCAGCTACCTACTACAATTTTCAGGATATAAAGAGGGTCAAAATAATGTCACTAAATAAATAAGACCTAAACTCTTGAAATGTCATTTGTAGAAAATAAACGACTGACCTTGTAACGAAAAAAGGTATTACAGAATTTTAGTTTTGTGAATTCTTTCTTACTTTACTAAGTACCTCATAACGACTGCAATATTCCATCACATTATCTTACTCTAACTACGATAGAAATTATAAAATTAGTAAATTGCGGTGGACAACATAGCCTATTTATAGAAATAAATTATTCAAGACGCCAAAACCATTTTGAATAACTCCAAATTAACTTAGTTCCTTATCTATTATTTTATTTACAATTTAAATAAGTCTTTGTAATTATTAGCGATAAAGTCCCATCCATCACCGTATTAATATTCAAGTGGACTGAATGAATTAATAGATAATTATAATCTGGTGCATAGAAAATATATTTCGTCTTATAATTTCAGGATCAATTATCATGATAGGATATTATGACAGATCAATTATTACTGTTCTCGAGAGGAGATTGTATTAGAAAGAGTCAATATACAATCTGGACAAAAATATATCAATTCTTTACCTAAACATGTAGGCACTTATTAGTTCCCGTCACGTAAAAAGAGGGCTGGATTCCATACAACAAGTAAAGCCACAGACATCATTTTCACATAACACTACGACCCTATAACATTCTTAGCTTAACTTCTATGGGTTATCCACCATCATTCTTTATTTTATTTTGCATAGCTTATTTTTCCTGTCATTCAAATTGAAAGATTGGTTTGTTATAAGTAGGTAGATATTCATTATGATACTTTACTAAGTATATTTAAAAATTTTAGGATTTAAGCACTTCTAGAGAGAATTTTGAGAGAGTGAGGGAAAGTAAGCTGTCGCCGTCGGCTGACGCCTTCTATTATGCTATCCATAAAAGCTTTGAAAATAAGATAAAGGGTAGGTGCAAAGATGAGGCTCTTTCTAAGCGGTAAAGGAGTTGCAAAGACAATAAAATCTAACTATGATGAGACAACTTCTATAGATACAAATTGGACGATCTTAAGAGTCCTCGTTCCCAAAATGCACACTGCAAGATGAAGTACATCGTAAACTTAACTTTTAAATTTCAAACTAAATCATGATGACCGTTTTACAATTCTCTTGAGGGTCATGTAAGCAATTATCCTAATGACGATGACCTCGGCGAAAAGGACGCCAATGTTCGGCCAGTAGTTGTCGTTCTTAAAGCTGAACTCTTTCATGATTTCAGACGGGAATCTGAAATGGAAATGAAACATGCTTATAAGAAATTTATTAGCGCAATTAACTTGTTATTTAACTTCTTCGACATAAAACATACTATGTGTTGTCATACATGGTATGTTTACCTACTGCCCGGGGAGGGCAGCGGCAGATGTCGTCAATCGAAAATATTTTGATGGCTTTTAATGGCGTGATCTATTAAACATACCGTGCGTGACAGTAGAGCTTGTCCTCGGGGCAGGGCAACGGCTGCCGCCCACCAGAGTACAGCGTCAACACCAACGCTTCGAAGGCGTAGCGCATGAACGAAGCGTGCGACACCACGCGCATGACCGGGCTCATGTGCGAAAGCAGCACCAGGAAACCCGCGAACACGATCATTGCGCACGTCGTGATCGCGCCTAGGAACGTGCCGTTCTGTGGACAAAAGAAATAATTAGGAAGCCTATTTTATGAGTGTTGCTGCCTAAAACCTTCTTGGCCCCTAGTCTATATGACCATGAGTATAAGGTTTTTCTAAATCAGTTTTAAAAGTTTCAATATGTATACTTAAAGTTAGTTTTCTAATTGTCTTAAAATGTTAACATCCGCGACTCACAAAACGCCTCAGAAAACTTACGAGAAGCAATCTTAAAATAATGATAGGGACAATCACGGGCCATTGCCCCTTAAACAAACACTTTGTTCACAATAGCCGTAACAGATAGCCTTCTATGCAGAGGCTTGACGCCGAGGAATCCGTCACACACGTAATCTTGGAGTGCGATGCTGTGGCTACCCAACGCGAACTAATCGGTGAGGTCGCTCCGCGAAGCCTGTGAAGCTCCCAGAAAATTTCTGCCTTTCTGGGTGGAACTGGGCTGGCTTCTATAGTCGACCGGCCCGTCATGTACAATTAACCGAAAGAGAGTCTAAGTGCGGAAGTAGGAGTCCACCTTTCATTTCATAGCTAAGTTCAGTCAAATGTCAATCTCCACAGGAAAAATAGTAATTTTGAGATCAAAATAAACAAAAACTGACCTTAGCAATCCACATGCCAATAATTTCATAAAACCGACTAACCTAATGATGATACAGGAAACGGTTGGTCCGTTATTAAAATAATTGATGTAATTTATATATCTCTACGTTTAGGTATATTACTACAGTAGAAAAATAGCCAGCATCACATAGTATTACTGTGCTTCGATGGGCACTGACTACGTTCAGTCAGGTTGGGCAATTGGCCTTTTTTAGCCGACAATGGCAAAGCCAAAAAAGGAAGGGTTATGATTTTAGCAGTCTATGTATGTATGTAAGTACCTACGTTTGTATGTTCCTCGATTCTGCCTAAACTGTTAAGAAGTCCAGTGAGTAGGTACGTAATTTAAGTAAGTATGTTCTGCGGCGACTGCCCATCCTGACTAGAGTACCTATTCATCGGCAGCTGGGGTGACACGGTGTCACACATAGGTGTGAAACTCGAATTCAAAGTCGAGAGTGAGAGAATTGCCCCTATGAAGCGGATACTCGCCGACAGGTAGGTACTACCGAGCCATAGCCGAGCGATTCTCTAGCTAACATTGATATCAAAGAGTTTGTTGACCTTAGAATTAGGCGAATTAGTTCGTATAGTGTTGCCCGACTCCCGTATACCTTCTGTATAGTAGACGACCTGTTTGAAACAGTGGTAGTGGACGCTGCCTCTGGTGCAAGAGTTGCGGGGTCGATCCCCTCGAAAGAAAAAAAAAACATGTCTGTTACTTTTTTATTTTTTATAGTGACACAGTATATTGGCTTTCCTCAGCCTTATGGTAAGCAGGAGGAGAGCCCACGTTTGTATTGCTATGGGTGTTTTCTTTGTATTAGGTATAATAATAATAATATCTAAGTATGTATTTACAAAAGGAAAGTGTTTTGAGTATATATTGTGGTCCTACTGTTGGTTCTGATATCTGTAACACAGCTCCTTGAGCTACTTATCCCTGAGTCAGATCAATATAGGTACATATGTGATGTTGTGAAATATTATTATTATTATTATATTATAGTTCATCTTACGCCGAACCATGCCGAGATCACTGTACCTACGTGCACATATTTATGTGCGCGATGCACGCAGCTGACATTCTGTGTCTAAAAATGTAATTGTTGGATAGGTGACGTGGTGTGGGCACCACGGGAAAAGGAAATAAAAATAAAGGGAAATTATTTACTATTTCTACCTGGGGGGTAGAAATAGTAAATAATTTCCCTTTACAAATTTGTTTTAATAATTTGTAATCTTAGAGAGATGGCGCTGTGTAGATTACAAATAAGGTGTGCTAAGATTTTATGATACCTTAGTATGGATATATGGCGCTGTTTAACAGTAAGCTTGTACGTCGAGTCACCGGCTTCATAAGCGCTGTATGATATTACTTTAAGTAGGTAATAACCAGTGTGTAATAGATAATAATGTTCGGCACTTATCTAGTCGCGTTCACGTGGTAGAGGGTAGATAAGCGACACTGAGCCGCTCGTGACAGAGCCAGATCATCGGGTTCATCTGATTTAACTACCTACTCGCTTAACTAAAGAGGCAACTATACAGTTTGCGACGCCGTTGATTGCTAATATGCAATAATCTTTAATAATTCCAACTACCCATTTGTTTTCGATTAACATAAAGTCCGATCACGGTTATTTGGCACGTGGCAAAAATCGGAACTAATGCTGATTTGACATTTTCGTATAGAAAAAACGTTGTACAACGCCCTCTGGTCAATGTTATTGAAGTGCCTTCTGATCTTGGTCGGTCTGTCTGTAGGTAACATTTAAAGAAAGAAAGAAAGAAACATTTTATTGACCAACACAATAAATAATTTAACAATGAACACTCATTAGAAAACATAGGTAACATTTACACATTAAAACTGCAGAAAAAGAAAGGTGAGTACCTACGAGACCAGACGATAGATAGGTAAATACACAGCCATATAATGAAAATATTGTAAATAACATTTCTTGTTTTGGCTTGTGAATGCGGATAGAACTTGGTTTTTTTTGTAAGTAAATGGTTGGTTGATATACATCAACATCATAGATTATACATATAATAAAATCAACATACATACGTATACACACGTACATACACATACATACGTATGTAGGTATGCGTACAGGATCTACATCTTCGTAGGTAACCATTTTTTGTAAGTTTTCCTAAGTATTATAATATACTAAATAAGTAAATGCGTACCTATCAAAAATAAACACCCACCAAAGTTTCCGTAAATACCCATGCAGATAATCTACTTAAGGTAGGTTAGATATAGCAGGGGACTCAGGTGTATCTACCTCCTAGAGTGGCCCCGCTGGTAATCAGTTCTGTCCTGATTCCAGCTTCGGTTGGTATTAGGCAGAAACGGTTACCGTGGGGCACGGTTTTCCCCGGGCAACGGCGGGTAGTAATTCATTCGTGGATTGCTACCCGACGGCCAAAGGATGCACAGAATTTCCGGCGGACCAGCCCCGACGCAGTGGATCGCGTGCAGCGCACACCACTCGGGGGCTTTCATTGTCTGCTGAGGGCTTAGAGGACCGGCCTCTCTTTACGGACCTGAACACAATAGGGCCGGGCACGGAGGCTGCCTTCTTTATCCAGCCCCCCCTTCTGCCGTAGGTTGGCGTTGGGGTGTGGTGGCACCCACTGTCGGGCGCTTTGGCGTGCGGTGGGCCGGTGTTCCTGGTGTGATGGTGCCGT
The DNA here is from genome assembly GCA_019059595.1 of Marasmia exigua. Lineage (NCBI taxonomy): Eukaryota > Metazoa > Arthropoda > Insecta > Lepidoptera > Crambidae > Marasmia > Marasmia exigua. The sequence continues at coordinate 15,064,945 of CM032473.1, forward strand.
ATGGGGGCCTTTTTGTTCTCGGGCCTTGAACTGTCGCGCCTTCGGGCGCGTTCGAATGTTGGGGAGTTCCACGGTGGTGGAATTCCTGCCAACAGTCTGTTGCGCCCCGATTCTCGGGAGCGCTCTCCCCGCCTTTATGGTGGGGGCTTTGTTGGTGGGTCTGTGTTGAGTCCCGCAGCCAGTGGGATGCAGCTACGACTCGCCACCCCCGCTTTTCCCGTCCCGTCGATTGTCTCCGCAACCCAGCGGGGATGCTCGAACGGGAGGGTTTTCGGGTATAACTTAAAAGTCTGTGGGTGCTCTCTCCTCTCTCTGCCCTGCAGCCAGCAGGGTATGGGTTGGGGGAGGGGTCTGCAGTCGTCCCTTCCGGAGCGTCTGCGTTGCAATCCAGCAACGTGGACGATTCCGGAGAGGGGGGAATGGTGGGCCATGGGAGTGGCCCTAGGCCTCGTTTTACGGCGAGGCCCGTTTTTGAAGAGGCCGTGCTGGCGAGCCTCTCGTCCTACGAGGGTGGGCCGCGGACTTGGTTTCTACCCGTTACCGTAGCCCACCCCACACGGACGTAGCAGGAAATGCCCCGGTGGTTTTTAGTGGGTAGGCCCCTGGGAGCACCCCAGGGGAGAGCCCCACACTACCCGGCCGTCTCCCAGCGGTCGGGTGTGCTTAAGGCGGCATTTTCCACCGGGCCAACAAAAAAAAAAAAAAAAAAGGTTAGATATAGCAGCCTATATACTTAAACTAGCACAAATGTAGACCACACGAATGTATATCGTCAGGGTTTCCCAATTCATAGGGTTTCCCCTAATCACAGAATAAATATAGCCTTAATATAGGTTTCCCGTTCAATAGGGTTTGCTCAAAGGTTTATATATACTAAATGAAAGGGTTTCCTTTTTAAGACTGTTTTCCAGTCCCTGTGTGTATCTCGATTCCTGAGTGGGCATCGAACCCACGATCTAGGGATAGGACAGCATGAGTTCGTATTTTCACTATCGATCGGCCTTAACAGATGTGTGGATTGTAATGGTATGTCGGGAGTTAAATAGGTCAATTACAATTTAATTTTGTAAATGGAGTTTATCTAAATATCTAGGTCGACGGCTTATCATTTATCAGTTTTGGTTTAATGATGAAACTATTTTTAAATGAGTGTCATACTGTTAAAAAAATTACGACGTGTGATAAACTCGCGTACTAAGTAAATTAATTACACAAGATAAACATAGACGTATGTAGTTAAAATATTAAAACAATAAATATTGTTCGCTGCTTCCAACTCATTAAATTTTAGTATGAAAGATAATAAAAAATATAAATGCGCCAGAAAACCAATCGTGGTAAAAAATGTCTAGGTATGCAAAAAATATATAGGCGTAGTTTTCTTCTTTAAACTTATGTTTTAACTAAAGTTTTGGGATGTCTGGCAGATGGTAGAAACCGTCTGTCAATGGGTAGATCGGCAAATGACAAAAGTTTGGCCGTCGGGCTCTAGGACTATTAAAAAGTTTGTTAGGTATATTGATTTTATGGGAATTCTATGTAGGTAGTAGTAGGCGTCCTCAATTAGATTCTGTTTTTAGGTAAGCAGCAAACTATCTGAGGTGGAGTCTCTTGTAGTCGGAAGCTCAATTTTCGTAAGTTAGGTATGTTATAAAGCAATCAACTTTTCCTTTACTATGTACCTACCATTCGAAATTCAATGGCAAACATTTTGTTCTTCCTGGGATGATACGTATTGTTATTAGTGTTAACATAGTGGTTTCTCATTGTACATTCAGCATATTATATATCTTGGTAGGTTAACCTATGTTCCAAAAGAATCGCATTGCCAAATATATCAGAAGTGTTTGGCCAAGTGGCAATAGATTAAGCCAAAAGTAACTGGAATAATAATAATATTTTGTGGAATTACTATTTTTGAAGAAGAAGGATTTCAGGTTATTGTGTAAGGGTCAGTAAGTTTATGGAAATTCGTCTTTAATCAGCTACTTTTTTAGCTTTCAGCGCCTACTACCCCGTCAAGAAGTACAGGTCTAAACGTAAGGAGAAAGAAGACGTGTCACTTACAACAGGATTGACGCAGGTCCCAATGACGTTGCCGATGGCGTCAGCGAGCAGCGTCACGTTGGCCAGCACCATCACGAACATCAGGAACCGTGAGAACTCCGGCGGCTGCCCCGTCAGGAAGTATGATGGGGCTGAGTACACGAAGCTGTACCAGATCTGGAAAAAATGTTTGTTTTACAGTACTGAACTTAGCGTGTGGAAAGTGAAGTCTTTGGACCTGTAAGAACAAGTGTTGAAAACTATTGGGATAGGGGGTAAAAATGGGTCTCGAAGTAATTAGTTCCTGTAGTAGAGATGATGCACACCATATATAGTTAGGTACGTTCCCTAAGTACCCAGGCGTTGACAAATGACGATATAGATACCTTATAAGAAAAATGTATGAAGATACCTAGTAACGATGTCATCATCATCATCAGTCCATTTGAGTCCCCACTGCTGGGGCACGGGCCTCCCTCAATCACATGAGGGGTAATTGCCGTACTCACCACGCTTGGCAGACGGGTTGACGAGGGTTTTGATATAAATGCAGAGTTTTCCTTCTCTGGGTGCTGATGATCATGCCAGCAGCTTTACCTTAGTCGCCTTTTACGACACCTCGGTAAGAGTGAGGGTGGCCTATTCTACTCTGCCGGGGACCACACGGCGTAACTATGTAAACTATGGATAACTTGCCTAATCGAGATGATGTGTTTTAAGACACTCTCCTCTATCAATGAAACTGTAGAACGATTGACATGGTTTTTCTTAAGGTGACGGGTAGGGCACACTAGCGATGCCAACCGGTTTTAATTTTACTAAACCGGATCTATGTTAAACAATTTCGGGGTTACAACCTCTCGGCAAACACTTATACTATTTATTAAATAACCATGCACCAATGCGGACCAAACACTTGTACGCGAAAAATTGATTCACGCTAAAAGTGGCCGCTTTTGGCGGTAATCAATTTTTCGCGTACAAAAAGGGACCCAACATTTGTGCATGGTTATTTAATAAATAATATAAGCGTTTGCCGAGAGGTTGTAACCCCGAATTCGTTTTAAATAGATCCGGTTTAGTAGCTAACAATTAACAAGGAATAGTGTTGCTAGTTAGGGCTACCCGTCGCCTTAAGTAAAAGGCCGTGTTTTTGCCTAATTTCTAAGTATAGGTTAAGCAGCAGCATGACAGTGTGAAAATTTAGTATACCTAACACAGTTTAAATTACTCTGATTCTCTTGATTACTGCCTTGTAACTCTGGTTAAGGGAAAATTACATACCAAGCCAGTATAAAATAGCTTGTCAGGTCGCTTAAAACAAACAGGCCAATGTTAATTGGAAAACTACTCTATTAATAATACAGCTGCAATTATAGTGTGACGTAGGGAGATCAGTCAAGAGTCAACTATATCAGGTTAGTTTATTTTACGGGTTCCGTATCTTAAAAGGACAAAATAAAACCATTAGGGTGAAAACTTTGATACGACACCTCCACGGTTTTTTAAACAGTGCTTACTCCCACTGTTTAATATATTTTTTTTTATTAAAAAAGTCTAGAAGAGATTTCTTCCACAGGTCCAGTGGCGAGGAAAATGATTTTTAGGTTGAGGCTTTTAAACTGCTGTATGTGTGGACTCACAATTATTGAGATAATGATTTTGAGCGCGTAACCACAATGCAATTGGGATGGTTCCCTTGTCTAAGAGATTTTTTTATTGCGACTAATAGGCAGACGAGCATGCGGCACATCTGATTGTAAATGATAACCGCCGTTCATAGACATCAACAATCCCGGTGCACAGTCATGCCGCTGCCTACCGTGACAGAAGAACTCTTTTCAAACCTCGATTAAAAAAGGACATGTCGTAGCGATCAGGGAACACCGTGGCTGGAAGCTCATTCCAGAGTTTGCACGGGCGTGGGAAAAATGAGCGCAAGAAACGGATTGGTTCCAATTAGTATAGGTGAAGTTTAAAATGTATGATTGTCAAATGGTGACCCAGGTATGATATTAAACAGCTCTTTATAGCACTCTCCATGGAAGAGCCTATTAAACAGGCAAAGACAGCCAAAGTCTCTTAGCGCCTCCAACGACTCTAATTTGTCGGTGAGATCGGGATCCCCAACAACCCGGACAGCTCGTCTCTGCAAGGCGTTAAATGATTCTAGCTGATATTTAGGGGCTCCTTCCCAAAGAGTTGCAATTTGGGCAGGCCAGACAGGAATCGCTTTTATGTAATTATCCGATTTTCCATATCCATTACAGATTAAGGTCTACGCGTACCATGTTAAAACGAGAAGCCCGAGCCCTTGCTAGAAGGAATAAAATTTATTCAAAATCTACTTACTAATTAAGTCTAAGATTTACCTGCATAGGAATACCGGTGACTAAGATGGCGGCGTAGTAAGTCTTCAGGTTGTACCAGTTGTTGAAGTTTTCTTTCTTTAAGACTGGTAGCTCGGCAGGAACTGTAGATATAAAATAAATAAATAAATAAATATTTCACAACATCACATACATTCATCTGACTCCGAGATAGGTAGCTAAAGCACCTGTGTTACGGACATCAGAACCAACAGCGGAATTACAAATATATACATATAATACTTTTCTTTAGTAAATACATACGTATAATACATAGAAACACCCAGACCAATACAAACAGACCTGTTCATGCACACAAATGTTTGTTCTGTGCGGGGATCGAACCCGCAACCTTGGGCCAAAGGCAGCGTTCACTACCACTGTTCCAAACGAGTCGTCAAAAAAATAAAATTATTTTCATTCATCAACCAGTTACAGGTGTACCACGTTTATAAGTTACATTGGCAAAATTCGTCTACGCAGAAAAGCAAGTTAAATCCGATTGATTACGATTGTGAAAGCAGTTGAAATACAGACTTTATTGCGTTACGTTAAGATTAAATACAATAAATCCAGAGATAAATGCTATCTCTCTCTTAACCGCACTCGCACCGAACATGGCGCAGACGCATCAACCAATAAGAAATTTGTAACTAATTATTGGCGCGCGTAAATCGAGGGTTGTGATTGGTTAACATTTAGCCGCAATTTTCGAAAATAAGACTTCTGCGCAGGTACATTGGTGTAACTTATAAAAACTGTAGGTACATAGCTGTAAAAAAAGTAAATATTACAACATTCATTTTTTTAAACCTCAAATTAACGCCTATAACTGTATGCGCGCAACATAAGCGAGGCACTTGAAACTACGCCAAAAACGGCGGAGTTCGCTCGTGAGTTCAGGATGCTTTCCTTGTGTGCGTGTCAGACGCCCACATTAATCTGCTTTTGCCTCACTTTAAACGACGCGTTCGAATTATAACTATATCCATCTAAATTCTAGGCGTTATTAATCTAAGCTGACAATTCGTGATAGTTTTGAGTGTGATAATATAACAGCACGTAAGAAGAAACCAAGAAGGTTATAGTAATACTATAGGTAACCTTTTCGGAAGAAACCATGTTCTGTATATTTTTATTTTAATGTCAAAAATTAAATGACTACTTAATCTGAATAAACCTATGCACATATGTCACTATGGATCCTGACTATGGGTAACATATTACGAGGGCGGGTTGATAAGTAGTTAGCCTACCCCACTTTTAATTAATCAATTTTTAAAAAAAATATGTCAAATCATAGATTGGTTTTCTAATACAGTAATTAAAAAAAATAAAGTCAATTACGCGTTTACTTTGACGGTGGCGGCATTTTTAAAAAGTGATAATACGGGTTTTGTTGAAAATGGATAAAATCGAACAAAGAGCAGTGATTATGTTTCTGTATATTAAAGGATTGAAGAGTTCTGAGATTTTTAAAGAAATGCAGAACGTTTTAGGTGATAGTGCCCCATCGTATGCAATGGTAAAGAACTGGGTAGCAGAATTTAAAAGAGGCCGTACAAGCATTCAAGATGAACATCGCTCTGGTCGCCCAAAAAGTGTCACAACATCGGAAATGATCACAAAAGTGCATGATATGGTTATATCAGACCGGAGATTAAAATTATCCGAAATAGCTGGCATCCTAGGCATTTCCATAGAAAGGACACATCACATCTTGAGCGAAGAATCAGGAATGAAAAAAATATTGGCAAGGTGGGTGCCGCGATTGCTCACGGTTGATCAGAAAAGAATTCGCATGCAAATGTCGCAAGAATGTTATGATCGTTTTAAGAGGGATACGACCGATTTTATGCGGCGATTTATAACTAACGATAAGACATGGGTCCACCATTATACACCCAAAACAAAAAATCAGTCAAAGCAGTGGACTGAAGCAGGAACCTTAGCTCCAAAGAAGGCAAAGACAGTGAAATCTGCTGGAAAAGTGATGGCATCAGTCTTTTGGGACGCGAAGGGAATTTTGATGATCGATTACCTTCCAAAGGGCAAAACTATTATTAGTGATTATTACGGTGACCTACTGTATAAATTACAAGGGTGTATTCTTGAAAAATGGCCAGGCTTGGCCAGAAAAAAATCATCTTTCAGCAAAACAATGCTCGCGTTCACACGTGCGTCACTGCTATGGCGAAATTTAACGAATTTCATTATGATTTGCTTCCACATCCGCCTTATTCGCCAGATCTAGCCCCGTTAGACTTTCACCTACTCCCTAAGCTCAAAACTTATCTAGGAGGACAAAAATTTGAGACTAACGACGAGGTTAAATCTGCTGTTAACAGCTATTTTTCAGACCTCGAAGAAAATTATTTTTAGGATGGGATAAAGACTTTAGAGCATCGATGGAATAAATGCATAGAGCTTCTAGGAGACTCTGTAGAAAAAAAATAAATAATTGGTGTCGAAAAATATTTTTTTTAGTTCTTAGGCTAAGTACTTATCATCCCGCCCTCGTATAAATAGACATACACGTCTAACTAGAAACAAATCTAGTTAGTAGTTAGTTAATAACAATTTACAAAATGTAAATCGTCCCCGCAGCTAGCGCCTCTAGAGGCGACGATATGGAAAGAAAAGCTAGGCGTAATTTTAAAATTCGCAAACATTCTTTTGCCCTGCTGTGGGACATCATGAGCTCTTACATTTAACATTCGTTAGAAAATGCGTGTCTATCTAATATACAATTAGGTTTTTAGGTACCGACCGATCAGCTTGAAAATACGCAGGAAGTACGTCAATCAAGGGGTCTGCATGTTACATTACGATACCTACGGATTGGTGACGTGGATAGGCTCAGCTCAGAGTTATTTTTGTTTAATGGAGTCAGAGACCTATACTTAATTACGTACCTAGTAAAAAGAGGAGTCCCTCTAAGAATTTTACAGTTTTATCTTAATGATACATACTTATGTCAAAAAAAAAGATTAGATTTTATTACAATCTATACGGACGCCTAAGCTAGGTACTTCTAATACACAAACAACCTATGGCAAGAAATAAGTAGGCTTGCAAAATTACTTGGAATATTACCGACCGATCTATTTTACCTGTAAACAGGTAGGCAACTATAACGCTGTACTGTCGCCTGCATAAAGTTGTGTACTTAACTCCGCTTTAATACCTTGTCACAATAAGTAACCCATTATTTTTCTTCCGTGTAAGAAAGTAGAAGTCAGATAGGTTAGTTAGCTATTATTATGACAAGGTACTTAGGTACCTACTACATAATGTGTACCATACAACGTGTTAATTTTGATATCCTGTAACTTTAACATAAGGGTGGTAGGTACATATTATGTACATAAATATTAACGATTTTCTCTAAGTAACAGAGAAACGAAATCTGGAAAAATAAAATACAAACAAATACCCCTTTTCATACAAAATCTGTTGTAATTTATCATCGGCTGTTTGATGAAGTAATGGTTAGACAATTTTCTTTCGCCTGTTATTGTAATATTAGTAGATTTTATCTCTGTACATATAAGAACCTAGCTTTTAAGTCTTGTATGTTGTGCAATAAAGAGTATCTATTTGTATGTTAAGCCGTGTGGTCCCGGCAGAGTAGAATAGGCCACCCTCACTCTTGCCGAGGTGTCGCAAAAGGCGACTAAGGTAAAGCTGCTGGCATGATCATCAGCACCCAGAGAAGGAAAACTCTGCATTTACATCAAAACCCTCGCCAACCCGTCTGCCAAGCGTGGTGAGTATGGCAATTACCCCTCATGTGATTGAGGGAGACCCGTGCCCCAACAGTGGGGACTTAAATGGGCTGATGATGATGATTTGATATGTTTGAGAAAAGGATTATAATTTTAAGCAGGCCAGCTTATGTATTAAGTAGGCACCCTGAATGTTATGGGATGTCAAGAGTAGCGCGTTGTATCTGTATGTAGACAGGTACATTTTTTTGCAGGCGACTGTAGATGTTGATGATCTGAAGGTGTCGAACGCAGTCACAACAATAGGTATTTTTTTAGCATTTTAACCCATTAGAATTAATTATCACGGATAACAACTACTTTTTATAAAAACAAGCGTAAAAAGTGGCAACAATGAAATAATTACCTACTTAAGTAGTTAACTAGGTATTTACCTACCAACCTACTATGTTACTGTAAGTAAGTAGTTAGGTACCTATTATATCTAGATTGAGAGGTTTCATGTAGGTTTGTAATGTATTAATATCTGTAATAAATAATTGATAGTATGGTACAAAATGTTTGTATGGAGATATACACGTTATGGTTAATAGAGATGGGCCGACTACGGTATTTGCCGGCTAACCGATTGGCCGACTAATCGGTATTCAAATTGCCGACTAGTCGGCAATGCCGAACATTTTCATGCTCGTCGTTCGGAAATGGTATTCTGAAGTGGCTCGTATCGCCAAAGTATATCTATGTTGTCCTGCCAGCACTGTATACAGTGAACATTTCTCTCGTAAGTTGCTAACGAATGTATGAGCAGAAAAGAATTCGTTTACTCCCACAACGCGACGAGCCGAAACATTGACATTCCTCCACCATAATTTGCATCTAGTTAAGAAAAAAAACTTCTTTAAAAAAAATTATGTTAAGTCTTTGTTTATTTTGATATATGTCTATATAAAATATTCCTAGTTTTCTACTGAATCACAGACTGATTACTAAGTTCCTATTACTTTATTCTAATTGTTTTTTTGATGATTATAATATATGCGATTAGTAAAATTCTTCTTTTAATTCAATTTTAATGCCGATTATAATCGGCACATTCTGCCGAATAGTCACCGACTAGTCGCCGACTACTGAAGATGCCGATTAGTCGGCTTTTCCGACTAGTCGGCCCATCTCTAATGGTTAAGGTAACTGTTGATACTATACATAGTTTATTTTCATCAACTTGTAACACGGTTTATGCAATAAATTATGCTGATTCTGATTCTTAACGTTCCGACGGGCACCGCTCCGGTCCCAACACAGCGAGTCGAAAGATCTGGACGTGGCTGGGATTATCTAGTACCTAATAATAATATCCTCCATCCGATTACAGCTACGGCGGCTAATCTCAACCATCAGCTACGTACGCAGGATATATTATAGTGCTCAAGTGTGTGCGCAAACACAAGAGCACTCTCTATTCCTTTACCCTCATATACCGATGTGACACCAGCGTGACACGACCAAAGAGGGATTGGGCGCAGAACCAACGGCTTGACGTGTTTTCCGAGGCACAGGGGTACAACCCGGTACTTCGTGCTGACACTAAGAATTTCCTTACGAAATCTTAGGTACAAATTTTTAACCCGACTCGGGGATCGAACCCAGGACCGCTTACGCAGCCGTCACTTCAAAGTGCGACCCACTAACCATTGCGCTACTGAGGCAGTCGTAATCACAATCAGAATACGCTTTATAGTCACAATTGTAGTTTACATGAAGTAGGTGTAAAGTATTTGCGTTTCATACAATTTACCATTTTAGGCATAAAAAAAGGTCGAGGTATTTTTTAAAAAACTGCATAAGTGTACCTATATCGTACCTAGTACCCACCTGTTTTATAGCAGAATGTGTATACAAGGCAGATTGACGTGTGGTCCCCGGCAGAGTAGAAAAGGCCACCCTCACTCTTACCGAGGTGTCGTAAAAGGCGACTAAGGTAAAGCTGCTGGCATGATCATCAGCACCCAGAGAAGGAAAACTCTGCATTTATATCTAAACCCTCGCCAACCCGTCTGCAAAGCGTGGTGAGTATGGCAATTACCCCTCATGTGATTGAGGGAGGCCCGTGCCCCAGCAGTGGGGACTTAAATGGGCTGACGATGATGACGATGAGTATACAAATCTATCTTTCTTCAATCGATTTTCACCTTGATATCAAACCCATTTGGGGCAATATCAATTGCGAACATTTTACAGATTGTAGTAACCAGATGTGTGGCTGTCTGTACTACTAAGACAGTCGCTGGTGGTTCTTATGTATCTGTATGAATGAAATCAAAATCAAATAATTCTTTATTTGCATAGGCTGTGTACAAGCACTTACAAATCGTCATACATTTGAATGATTTAAGACTATTTAAAAGTATTTATATAGAATTTACATGTGAGTACATATATAATTATGTTGATAAATAAAGTATACTAAAAAAATAGATAAACATAATGCGATTCTTCCACCGGCTCGGAAAGTTGTTTCTGGTCGAGAAGATCCGTCAAGAAACTCGCCAGTTACTCTTTTTAATCGCCAAACTTTCGTACAATGTTGTGTCTTCATCATACCAGGCCATATAGTTTAATTGTAATACAAAATTAAATAATGAAAATAATAAAATAAATATTATGAGGTAAACCGAAGCAGACCAGTCCCCAAAGGTGGCACCTGTTCACAAGTATGACGTATGTTTCAGCCATCATTTCACTTAACCATATTAAGTAGAGGGAATGTAATGACCCGACAATGCACAGTGAAATTTCCCGCTTTTATTAAATGACGAGTACCTGGCCGTCGTCGGCTCTTGCACTATAATAATAGCCGTTTTGTTACACAAAATATGTATTATTATATTGTGTGTGTAATCTTCTAATTATGTTATTCAGACAATTGTAATAACAATCTTCCGGAACACAAATAATTAGGATAAATTGCGCCTTTAAGTGATTATGACAATAAATGATATCTTGTGTTTACATTACCGATCGAATCAGTGGGCGTAGCGTAGCTGTATACGAAACGATTGCAGAATTGAAATGAAGTAAGTATATGTGTTAACAAACTACAGTAATGGAAACTTTTTATGATTAATCAGAAACCACTTAAGTACTTTATTTAATAACCAAATAGAGCAAATCAAGCAAAATAATTCGTGTAGATATGGGGTATAATTAGGTATTTTCTATCTATGATCTTATTGCTGTATCCGCATTAATTTGTGTAGGTATTGTATTATTACGTATTTCCTATTTATCTCATTGCTGTATCTCTTTGAAGGCATGTAACCCTATAGCTGGTACCTATTAGTAGATAATGGATGTTAGGTATTAGGTAATAGGATGTTAGTAAATGTAGGTAGGTATGTGTCTATCATTTCATTTGACTCCTCTATTGAATCTGTTAGGATCGCATTATGACGTGTATTTATTTTTACTACTTATCTAATATTTTCGTACCCAGGCTCTAAAGCGACTGCTTTGGACGCAACCGGGAACGTAACGCTGGGATGTTGATTTGATGACCTATTGGAACATGAATATGTAAAGCATTCCTCTTATTTATTCATGTGCTATTGGCTAAGTTTTTGATGATTGACTGGCGCATTTTGTAGTGACCCTGTCTTATACGCCAAAGGGTGTGGGTTCGATCCCCACCGTGGAAAAACATTCGTGTGATGGAACATTTACGTTTGATCAGTGTCCGGTCTGGGTGTAATACCCGTAACGATACTTTATACTATTTTTAAAGAGGTTGGTCCAACAGGTAGTGCAACACTTCATACAATGTAAATAAAGGACAGCGGCAACGCTTATAGGTAATCCGAAAACACGAAACGCTTGCGCAATGTAATCTACACCCAGCGCCATCTATTGGTATTAAGTGGGACATATGTAATAGCTTGATTAGAATGACAGCTATTGGTGTCATAGAAAAATGATCTTTAGAACTAGTAATAAAAATCTATGGAATAACTTGGTTAAATGATGAACCTTATGTTTATTGAAATAAAGGTCAAGTGACATCCTGTCTTTCTAATCAAGCTACATTTTACGGAGTATAATACAGTGTCAGGTCATTGTATAAGATGGATGATGAGATGTTGTATGGACTTACTAGGACTTACATTTAAGCACCGCGGGCATCAGCGACGTGTAGCACAGGTAGGCGACGGACACGATGAGGTACCCCAGGTTGCTGAAGGTCTTGGACCCGTCGTTGCCGGCCTGCTCGAAGAGAAGGCCCAGGAGCACTCCAATCACTATGTGTAATAGCACCTTCAGGTGTGTTACTGTCTGCCAAAGAGAAAGAGCAGATATTTCTGGTTAAGGCTACCGATCTCAGCGATCAGCCATCGACGGAGGACATATTATAGTGCACAAGTGTTTGCCACCAACCGAAGAGGGATCAGTCGCAGGCGTTAAGCCGTTGGTCCTGCGACTGTTCTGTTGTGTTTTGCGAGGGTCAGAGGTACAAGACTGTCAACTTCCAGACTTCGGTGACACTGAGAATTTCTTAACAGAAAAACTCAAGTCCAAATTTTGGCTCGACCCGTGGATCGAACCCGTTTGTAACTTCCTACCATACTCAAAAAAAGTTGGCGATAGGTTGATTGAATTTGAACTTTCATGGAACTATCAGTAAGATAAGCTATCTAAAACTACTTATTTGAATTCGAGTCTAACACTCACCCAGTCTCTATACTGCTGTATCAAACATCTTCGGAAAAGAATCCCAAACTTGTAAAGCTCATGTGGGGGGTTGACGATGATGGAGATTTTCCCGCATTGGAAGGCGTCCACCTTCCCGTTGGGGAGGATGGACTCCGCGGGCAGCACCTTCTCCCCCCAGTCGTTGCTGGAACACCGCTCTGAGAGGACGTCGTTGAACTTGCCGTATTCGCCATTTGCTATTTCTAAAACTGGAACAGTTTATATTGGTAAGACATAGCAATAATCTGATGGCCTACAATAAACCTAACGTTATGATCTAATCAGGGTTTGAGAAACTCCAATTACTTTCACAAGGCTGTGTGTCACCCATGTTTGGAGGTGACAGGCATATCATCGTTCGTTACGAGACAGGTTGTGCCACCAGGTATGTGCGTGATTTGCTCGTGACATCGTTAGAGTACAGACAAAAGGTGCTATCTCGACCCTACAATATCTAGATACTATTGTTACCTATTCAGCAAGTAAGGATTTTGTAGGTAAACCTGCTTTTTGTAATCAGACACTGGCAATTTTGTGACACCAATTTGAATATGAGTGACTTTTGTATTTACGTCATCATCATCATCATCATTTCAGCCAATAGACGTCCAATGCGGGACATAGGCCCCCCCAATGTTCTCCACACAGATCGGTCCTGTGCCGCCCGCATCCAATGGATTCCCGCGATCTTCACCAGATCGTCGGTCCACTTTGTGGGGGGCCTGCCATGGCTGCGACTTCCTGTACGTGGCCTCCACTCGAGGACCTTTCCGCCCCAACGGTCGTCTGTTCTCCTCGCTATGTGCCCTGCCCATTGCCACTTAAGACATGCAATCCTTAGGGCTATGCTGTGAACTTAGTTCTCCTGCGGATCTCATCATTTCTGATACGATCACGCAGGGAGACTCCGAGCATAGCCCTCTCCATTGCTCTCTGGTATTGTATTAACGTACTTTGTTAATAATAATATTTAAGTGTCTCCATGTGGTGACCAAGATACCGTGTATACTTTATAAACCTATTATATCATCATCAGCAACCCACACTCGTCAACTGCTGGACATAGGTCTCCCCTAATGCACGCCACTGCTCCCGATTTTCGGCCACTCTCATCCAGCGCACACCAGCCAGCCTTCGAATGTCATCATCCCATCTTGTCGCACCGAATTAGCAAACTGAAGTAGCAGTGGGCTGGTCATATTAGCCGCAGAACTGACAGCCGTTGGAGCCGTAAAGTCCTTGAGTGGAGACCGCGACTCGGTACATACTAATTACAACAAATTATTTGGATACTCTAGCGGCTATTATTACGGCTTTTTTTCCACTGCGTCCTTCCTCTGCATCAGTTTCAATAAGTAGGTACATTTGATGCCATACTACAGATGAATATTGCTGGGGACCTTTGATAAACTAGTATTTACCTGTTTTGAATTGGCAAACTGACAAGTTTTCGCATCGTGAGAAACTATTGCACTAGATGCAGTAGCGGCAAAAAAAGCTAAAAGGAAAATAATTTAAAAGAATTAAAAGTAGACAGATTGAGGACTTACTGTAGTCAGCGGGGTTGTGATACTTTGGACACTGCAAACCCACAGAAGCCAGGTAGGGTACAGTGTTTGCACTGGAGCCGTGGTATATGCACAGACCTTCAGCTAGGATGTATACCTGCGATACAATGGAGAATAAAATATTTATGAAAGTAATGAGGAAACAATATACCAACGTTGGGCGCCAAAATGTGTTCGTATGAGACATATTTTTTTCTCAGAGTAAATCATTATGGCCGTTACTTTATCATATGTGTGGAACAAGCTGGAGTGTGGAACTCTAAATCTAACAAAAACTCTGCAATACAATTGTAATGAAATGAACGTGGAAAAAATCTTGCAACGTGATTTCAGTCCCACGTTGGGCGCCAAAATGTGTTCATATGAGACATCCTTTTTTTCTCAGGGTAAACCATGACAGCTATTACCTTGTCACATGTTGGGAACAGAGTAGTGTATGGGACTAACCAAAACCCCTGGGCTGGTCAATGGTCCACTCAATCGCGGTCGGATATCTCACCGCCAGGACAGTACGGTATAGGTACCGCTTATAATTGCGCTAGTTACTTTACCTTTACCAGAGTAAAACCCCCTTCTCTGTTGTACGACCTACTGAAACACCCAGTAACCCTCGTCCCCTGCGAAGTCGTATGCTAAGCAAGCCACTCCTCAGTAGTGGGTACGCTTACGTGCTCCGAACGCCCATAGTCGCCTTTTACGACAGGCCGGGGATTTCTGGTATCATCCTAAACATCCAAAAGGCGATTCATATGAGATTTTTGCTCTTAGTTGGGTGCCCTTTTTCTTGTACTTTTACATCCCCAAATAAAAACCATTTGTTTAAATAAGATGAGATTAGGTAGTTCGCTCACCCGGCGGACAGGTTTTTCATAGGACAGCATTTTTACAGGGTTACCAAAAATGGGTAGGCACTAGATATGTAAAAAGTTTAAATAATTGATAAAAGTATTAATTTAATTAAGTTGTTCATACCTAAATGCGCAATGTTTTTCTCATCTTAGTAATAAACATCTTGCCTTACCAGCTTACATAAGATTTATGTGTTGTTAAGATCGATCACGTGCAATATCTAATATATTCATATCAGTTCAGCTCTAAATTAACCTAGGCTACCGTCAGCCATAAATTGAGGTCACAGACTCTATAGATTACCGCAATTAAAAATATTGTTTTACACCTTTTATACCTATTGATTGATAAAATTAAATAAGTACCTACTGTTTTAATAGTTTCCGTGAACATCATTAATTTATTTTATACTAATATCCTATTAGCACAGATTATACAATATCGCATAGTACCGGCAATAGAATAGATAACCTAAAAATAAAAATAAATTATAATCGTTTATTGTCTCTTATTAACAAAAATACAGGGTTAAAATCATTCAATTAGAAGTAGGGAAAAACATTCACATAACCTAATTAAAAATATATATCTTCTTTTACGTTTAGTAAAAATTTACGAAGTTTCAGGAGTTATTTGTTCAAGAAGTGAGAAAAACCTTTTTGCTGCGAGTTCTAACATAGAAGCTTAAAATTGCGTAAAAATGTTTACCTCTCCCAGCGAGAAAAAGGGTACCACAACACTAGACATAGGAAACCCAAAGAATTGCACGCCTCAAGTAGCAATGGACAGGGCACATTGAGAGGAGAGCAGACGTCCATTGGGGAAGAAAGGTCCTCGAGTGAGGCCGCGTATAAAAGGTCGTAACCGTGGCAGGCCCCCCACAAGGTGGACAAGTAAGATGGACAAGAAAAGGTGGACCATGTGGTACTAAAAATTAAATACCTGATCAAACATGGAGTAGACAGAGGCGGTGGGTTGGTGGATAGTGCAGACGATGGTCCGGCCATCCCGGGCGAGGTTCTTCAGCATCTCGATGCATTGTACGGATGTGAGGCTGTCTAAGCCGCTGAAACAATGGTAAAAGTTTATTTTTTATGTGATAGGTGGGAGACGACCAGACGTATCACCTGATGGTAAGCGAATGCCACAGCCATTGACAGGCAACACTAGTAGAGTCATATGTGCGCTGCCAAGCTTATAACTCCCCTAAACACACACCTATAGTTACATGTTATGATTTAATATTAATCCCACCTTAGGTATGTACTAGTTAGGATCTGTTGTGGCCTTTGTATCCACATACCTTAATGTAATAAAAATATATAATGCAATTACACATCGTCGTAAAAAGTATGGTTATGCTTTTGTGATTATCTATAATAGTCATAATATCGTCTTAAAATGGTAATGATAAATGGTGAAGTCTGCATTCAGTCTCAATTCCTTGCTCGTGGGGAAATATTAAATTGCCCCTACGCAGGTCCTTCGCAAACGGCTGCGCCCGCGCTCATACTGGATCCAATTTAATTCCTAGATCAGGGATGGCGAACCTTAACGGCTATGATATATTTCTAAAGATATCGTCTGCTCGTCTGCCCCCTATCTCATAAAAAAAGTTTTTTTAATGAGGTCATAATGTTCTGTTTCTTCATCTTAGCATGTAATTTCCAGTTGCGTCCAAAGCTGTCGCTCTATCGCGTTTCGCTCGGCATAAATACCTTCTTACTGAACACTTTTTCAGTATTACGTGATTATGGACGAGCCCAAAATATTTGAGGTTTGAGAACTTTATATCTAATAAAGAATTGTATATTCACTTATGATAAGACTTATTTACTACTTACTACATATTAGGTATTTAGTTATGGGTTACTCGTACATTGATTACATATTATACTACAACTACTAAGTATTAGATTCTTAGAAAATGTTAAAAATAAGTACAATCTGTGCGGATAAAGAATGGGATCAGAAATAGCGGCGCATCTATTCACTACTCGCTCGCATACTATTTGCGTCTATACTCGCATTCGTGGGTGTGCGAGCGAGAAGTGAATAGATGCGCCGCCATTTCTGATCCCATTCTTTATCCGCACAGGTTGTAAGGTACGTTGATAAATTACACTACGATTCTTAGATCTAATAACATCATAACGATGGCCGGCGCTCGAATGGCTTCGTTTTGGTTAGGGCAACGGGTGTATGTCTATGCTGTGTTTTGTCCAGTAAGTGAGGATACTGGAGGCCCAATCTGGGAGAAAGTGGGGTATAAAGGTAGGTAGTGAAGCGCACTGGTGTTCATCTGCGGCGGAAATCACTTACCATCAGGTGATCCCTCGGTTTGTCTGCCACATATCACATACAACCAAGAGAAGAGTACTTTCTTAATTTAGTTTAGAATTACCTATATAACTTATTGTGTTAAGACTCAATCGATCCTGCAGACAAACTATGTAAACAGTATTGCAGGACAAGTGTAATTTGTAAACTGAATTTGTAAATGTAATAATAAAAATAAATAATAAAACATCTGTCCCATGTTATTAAGGGCATGCGTGCCATTGGTTCGACATCCCTGTTCTAGGTTAACTATGTAATGTTTATCATTTTCTAGATTGACTCGTCCGGGATTCATGCATATTTTGCAAATGTTATGTTGTGCAAGTAGTTAAGTGTGAACCGGTAAAGCGCGCGGCGTCCGAGTCTTTGCATGTACGTAGGGAGTTCACATAGGTCACCATATCTACTATTCATAAAGAGGTAAATTCTAGAAAAACGACACAGCTTGTTGGTAATTCGAAAAAACGAAACAGTGCGTGATGTAACGTTTCCTAAAAATGTAACGTTTATTTAAAAGTACTCTGTGATGTGACGCGAATCCGCAACTAATGCCCTGAAACGAAGTGAGAGCGGCCCGCTATGGTATTTTCGCTTTAGCATGATATTGGTGACAGCAGGACATAATTATACGCGAGGCATGCGTTAGAAAGAGACTATCAGGCTAAAGCGAAAGGACCATAGTTATACCTACATACTTAGGTACAAAAGACATCGAACAGTATAAATATAAGCGAATATGTAATTTATTTACAGGAACTGCGCATTAAATTTGAACTAAATGGCGCGATTAGTCCGAGTTGTTATTCTATTATCAATTGCATAATTACAAACGCTATTGACGAATGTTATTAATTTTTTTAACTACAATTTATGAGGGATCAGAAATCCCCGGTTGAAATTCAAGGTCACTGTAAAATGTAGGCAAAAGTTATGCGACACGCATGTCCTTATTTTAAAATTATAAAAATTTAAATCTATCTTTTCGGGGAGGGAGTTTAAATCTCCGAAACCCTCCCCTGGCTGCGACCATATATGTATACCTATACGTATACCTACATTAAACTATCTAAAGTGTTTTATAAAATATGATGAACTGATAATGCATTCAACTTAACAATGCACTTGGAAATTTATGAGCCAGCAAAAGACAATACACAATACCTGCAATTTTCTGTGCATGCCGATGAGCAGGATGTCAATTTATTGCCAAGACATGTTTACACACCGTAAGCTGGTTTTTCCTTTTTAATTAACGGATAGAAAATCACAGTAACTAGGTATTATTTTCTAAAGTATTCTTATTTGTTCTTATCTTAGCAAGGACCTTTTTTTTCTAAATCTATTCATTTTAATTATTATCTCTCCCACGTGTACTCCTTACCTTACGGACACAGATCCAACAGAAGAAAAGGTCACTATAAGACACAATAATAAATGAATATATCACAATATCACATACATTGATCTGACTCCGAAATAAGAAAATAATGAAAGTGGGGATGTTTACACCGAGGATAGGCACTGTCTCTGTCTGCACTATTTAAGAGATACAGCCAAAGACAGCGCCCGCCTGGTGCAAGGACTACTGCAGATAAGAAGGGAACTATGCCGGGTCTATGGATAGGATCTTGCTGGACTGGTTGCCGGGATATTGAGGAGGCAACGGGACGCCTGCAGTTATGTATACTTATTTATGACTCATCTTTATAATCATGGTATATATTCTATTAAAAAAACCAATTGATTTTAAAAATGTATAATTTTTACACCCTCGCGTCATTTCGACTGTTGCATGCTCTGCTCTTGCAAGGCAAGTTATACAGAGATGGTTTACTGTGGTGATGCCTGATCTTAAAAATACCTATAGCTTACGTGGTAGGTTCATCCAGGAATACGACCGGAGGGTTGTCAATCAGCTCCACCGCTATGGAGAGACGCTTGCGCTGCCCGCCGGACAGGTTAGAGCATCTGGTGTCTTCCGTGCCTTGCAGCCCGAGGGTCTCCAGGACATCGCTTATCTGAGTAGAAAAATTAAATTGAGATTACATTGCATTTTTTATTCCCTACATGATCTAATTTCGTAGTAGTAATTTATGTGTATAGTCGGATTTTTAATTCGACAAAGTAAACTGACAGATGCAAATGTCAAATCCTCATACATTCTGACATTTTGCATTTTGCGAATGTATGGGAATGACACATTGACATCTGTCAGTTTACTTCGTTTAATTAAAAATCCGACTTTAGTTGGGTACTGCCACAGAATGTACTGCATGGCGAACACTAATATGCAAACGCCCGGAGTTCACATATTTTACTATTGGTCTAGTCCACCCTAATTTGCACCTAAGTTTTCGATAAGAAATTCTTATGTCAGCCCAAAGTCTAGAAGTCGGCGGTCATGTACCCCCGTGCCTCGGAAGGCACGTTAAGCCGATGGTCCAGCGCCCAATACCTCTCCGGTCGTGTCACTCTGGTATCCCATCGGAATATGAGGGTAAGGAAATAGAGACCCGAAATGACCGTGGGAGAGCCACGCTTCGGCATGAATGGGCCGGCTCGACCGGAGTGATATCACGGCCTCACAGTAGAAGCCGGCGTGAAGCAGGACTGTGCTTTCGCTGCGTGACTGAGGGTACCGGATTCCCCGGGGTAAAGGGGGTTTAAATGTTGGCAGGGCACTTGTAACTCCACTGGTGTGGCGGGTGTCTATGGGCGGCGGCAATCGCTTACCATCAGGTAATTCGTCTAATCGTCTGCCACCTATCACATAAAAAACCTTGTGAGTACTAACTAATACTTAAGTAATTTAGGTACTTAAACGGAAATTAACTATAATTCTCACAACATCTCATAGGTTAACCTGCTTCCGTACTAAGTAGCTTAAGCACTTGTGTTACAGATATCAGACAACAGAGGAACACAAATATATACTTAAATACATATATTACACCCAGACACCGAACAAACACAAGTGTTCATCGCACGAATGTTTGTCCAGGGTGGGGATCGAACCCACGACCTTTGGCGTAAGAGGCAGGGTCACTACCAATTGCGCCATCCGGTCAGTCAATAACTAACTAACTATAACTAACAATTAATAATAACTACACAGTAGCGCAACGTCACTACCTATACTACGCTCCTACCGCTCCGGGTGACATTATTAGGGGGCAGTAAATCTTGGCTTTATACTAGGGTGGACTTATTAAGGGGGGGGGGGGGGGCGTGGGAGAAAACAGAGTGCCAAAATAGTATAACGCCCCGGGCGGCCGACATCCACGCTACGCCACTATAAAAAGGGGGATCATCAGTCTGTCGCAGTCCACAGCTGAACATAGGCTTCTACAAATGTTCGCCCCTTTGATGGATAGGTACTCGGCTATTCGCATCCAGCATTTTCACTTAGTACTTTTTCTTAGTATGGGAAAATCATCATCATCATCGTCAGCCCATTTAAGTCCCCACTGCTGGGGCACGGGCTTCCCTCAATCACATGAGGGGTAATTGCCATACTCACCACGCTTGGCAGACGGGTTGGCGAGGGTTTTGATATAAATGCAGAGTTTTCCTTCTCTGGGTGCTGATGATCATACCAGCAGCTTTACCTTAGTCGCCTGTTACGACACCTCGGTAAGAGTGAGGGTGGTTATTCTACTCTGCCGGGGACCACACGGCTAAAATGGTAAAGTATGGGAAAATAGTTCAGCGGTTTTCGTTAGATGGAGCTTGTAAAAAGATATCAAGCAGATGGTTCGGCGTTATTCGGTAGATTCATTTTTACAAAGCGTGTTTCTGAAATGTCCTCAAGCCGTCTGCCCACATTAGCAATCCTAAAAAAGTATATAAATAAACCAGAATTCTAGAAGGTATTGAGAATTTTGTTATATAGCAAATGAAATTGTTTTTGATATTTTATTTAATCGTCTGTCAGGGAGACTGAGATTCCCGAAGGTGGTCGAACTACATAGCCGTTGAGTATTGGTCGTTTTCCTCTAGATGGCGCTTGCACTGGCTAGCCGACTGATGCCTCTATATATATAGATACTCAGTATTGTATGGAAAACGCAACTCCACCTGACTTGAAGGCGTTCTACACCACTTTTATCGAGACGCGGTCTCCACTCCATAACTAGTAGGTCATTATTATCATCAGCAACCCACACTCATCCACTGCTGGACATAGGTCTCCCCGAATGCACGCTACTGCTCCCGATTTTCGGCCACTCTCATCCAGCCCACACCAGCCAGCCTTCGAATGTCATCATCCCATCTTGTCGCAGGGCGTCCTACATTACGCTTACCGAGTCGCGGTCTCCACTCAAGGACTTTACGGCTCCAACGGCTGTCAGTTCTGCGGCTAATATGACCAGCCCACTGCCACTTCAGTTTGCTAATTCGGTGGGCTATGTCGGTGACTCTGGTTTTCTGTCGGATTACATCATTTCTGATGCGGTCCTTCAGAGATACTCCGAGCTTACCCTTTCCATAGTTCTTTGAGCGACTTTGAACCGGCGGACTAGTCCAGCCATGAGTGTGCACGTCTCGGCACCGTAAGTCATGACCGGAAGGACGCACTGGTCGAAGACTAGTAGGTACCTACCCCTAATGATAGTCACTATAAATACCTATTAAGATCCGTGGTAATACTAGAAATATGTGAGTACTAAGGTACTCAAATGGAGAATGACTAACCATTCGCCTTAACCTTGAAAAGTCTAGTTCGCGGCAGCCCTTGTCCATGTGTCAGGGCTCTGTAAGTCGATAACAAGGGCCTTTACAAGTATTGGTGCCTTTTAAGAACTAGATAAGTGCCCCTAAGTAAACTTTAGGTCATTCATTAGCATTTGTTTTCATTGATTTACCTATTCATTCGTCTGTGCGCCTGGCAAAATTGACATTGGTTATGGGGTATTAGTTTTTAAAATACAAACAATAAATGAAAAACATCGACGCACGATAAAATCAAAAATACTGTTCTACATTAACAACCAGTTTCCATTTAATACATAAATAACATAATAACTGGCCGGCAAGCCGTAAAATAAAATTGAAAAATGAAAAATATTTTATTAATAAAGAAGTAGGTATGGATATTTTTGCAAAAGTAAAAACCCTTTTCATGTTTCAATATGCAGTCCCTAGTTTTCTTTGACTTTTGTTTATCGGTGATACCTATTTATTTCTATATTTTTAATCAAAAGTGTTTAATATGTTTTACCAAAGAATTTTTGAAAGCCCTTCATTCCTACCACTAATCATTGCTGACCTTTGTGAGCCGTTTGCGTTCGTTCATTCAACTTTTCTGGTCATTCTTCCAATTTCAATAGGATTAGATATGGAGGATGCAATGTTTTTTTTTAATCACAAAGGTTACTCTATTTACCCATCTACTATACAATAGCGGTTTCAAAACAATTCCTGCAATCGATTGTTTGTTAATCGATAAAAGGCAAGTCTAAGTATGTCGATTTCCCAAGAGATTGTCTGGGAAACTACAACTGCTGTATTTGATGTTACGAGTATTGTTATTATCAGATAGCATGGCATAGACGATCAATAGGATGTACTCATTGTAAATGACCCTTGATGTTACGAGTAACATATTATTATCAGATAGCATGGCAAAGACGATCAATAGAATGTACTTATGGTAAATGACACTGAGTAAAGAAAGATACTTCGTAATTTAAGTACAAAGTATAAGTAAAAAAACCGGCCAAGTGCGAGTCAGACAAGCCCATGAAGGGTTCCGTAGCAGCAAGTAAGATATATAGTAAGGAAATTGCGGTTTATAACTTATAAAAAAAACTACTTACTAGATCTAGTCCAAACAATGATGTTAAAGACCTATCATGATATGTACACACACGTATAGGTTTTAGTTTTATAATTCATTTATTATAGAAGTAAGGGGGGGGGGGGGGTTAAAACCTTGACTCCCCCCCCCCATTTTTTTCATTTTTTCCAGTTTTTGTGTAAAAATGCAGTTAACAAAATACATCTATTTACCAAGTTTCAATAGTATAGTTCTTATAGGCCGGACGAACAGACGGACAGACATGACGAATCTATAAGGGTTCCGTTTTTTGCCATTTGGCTACGGAACCCTCAAAAGGTGAGAAAAAAAGAATAAGTTACTTTTTTCCATAGGGAAAATAGCACGATCTCTGTGTCACGAAGAGGTATTTTTCTTAAGTACTATTTTATGCCAATGGAGGTAGCAATTAATATTCTTGACTTAATGGCGTGGTCAAAGTTAATTATCTACTCGAAGGTAAGACTGGAGTTAGGTATCTGCCTTTCCGCAACACCCAAGCTCTAAAAATTGTGGGAAGATAATGATATATATATATATATATATATATATTTTTGTGACTAGGTGGCTGACGAGCTGACGGATCATCTATAAAATAAAATAAATTCATAACCTGCGACACCAGTGGAGTCACAAGTGCGCTGCCAACCTCTAAACCCCCCTTTTCCCGGATTGGGCCTCCAGTACCCCTACTCGCGCAGCACAGGGCTGCTTTACGACGGTTTTATGTGATTAGACCACTGGTTTCCTTCTAGGACTTAGGCACTTACCACAGACAGCTTAAGTTTCTCCGTTAGAGTGTTCCCCAGCTTCATGTCCGCGGCGAACTTCATCAGCTCAGCCACCGTGAACAGCGGATTCAGCCGGTCATCCTGCAGGATGTAGCAGGACTTCTTCCTGTACGCCCGCAGCGCGCTCACAGACCGCTCGCGCTTGCCCAGCCGGCAGATGCTGTCTCCGGCCCGGAATGTTCCGGTCACTCCGTTTGTGCTGCAAATATGGGTTATATTTGAGTAATTCTGCAATAAAAATATTAAGCAGTTCATCCGTTCAGTTCATCCGTTCAGTTTTATTGATCAGAACCGACCCGCTCTCGAATTGAGAGGGTCAACCACGAACCCGTCCCGTAATGAGCTAGAATATCCCTGTCGCATCCAAACAAAAGAGCACAGCACGTGCGTTAGGGATGGGGATAAAAATTCGGTCGTGAATTTCGTTTGTAGGGCCTAACGCAGCGGTTATTTTAATTGCATCCGGGACTGTAACAGCTGTAAGTAAAATTTTACTTACAAACGACTTTCTAATTTTTTTTCGCAATCACAATTATTATATTTTTGAAACATCTATCTAACAATACTCCTCAAGATCAGGGTACACGTGAAAGGAAATTACTAAAAAAAGAACCTCTCTATACTAAAAATATAATTTTTACAAACGGACTTACTAAAAATATATTTATTACAATACTTTATTCTACTATATTTGCTGGCGTTACCATAATTATGTAGGTATTGTCATGCCAAATTTCAGCTTTACGAGAAGAGGCTTTACTAAGAGAGATCTTAGCTGCGGACAGAGTGAATAGGACAATTGGGCGGAATTGGTACAGGCAAGCTGGACAGAATAAAATGGCGAACTTTGACGTCGGAGCCCCATTTTGGATCACTGAGGCAGCGTACGTAAGTAATTTTTATTTCTAAACCCAGACTTATTATTGCAATCAACTAACCTAATTAGACAAGACCTGTGATTGAGTGCATTCAACACATAATGCATTATATAACTGGTAGGTAAGCAGCCATAGACTAAGGACACACTCCAAGGTAGACTGCAGACCCTTTATCTCAACTCGCGGAATTTTGCTGGCTGTGATATAAGTATAATCTTTTTTAGCCTTGGCCCTGATACTGGCGGTTAGACGTGTGTAACTCTTTACTGAAAAGACTCAGTGATTCGACTCAGCCAAATGATTCACACTGTTCCGAATCTCTAATGTTATTTTTTAGGGTTCCGTAGCCAAATGGCACAAAACTGTCTGTCTATCTGTCCGTCCGTCCGTATGTCACAGCCACTTTTTTCCGAAGCTATAAGAACTATAATATTGAAACTTGATATTTACCAAGTTTCAATATTATAGTTCGCAAAGTACTACTTTGTAAGTAATATTTTGCGCAAGAGACGCTCCCATAGTGGTATAATGTCCCCCCCCCCTCTAACTTCTATAATTAATAAAATAATTATAAAACTAAAATATGATATACATTACCATGAAAACTAACAACGAAAATTGGTTTACACTAGATCTAGCAAGTAGTTTTTTTTTGATATGTTATAAACCGTAAACCACAATTTACCTTCCATATATCTTCCTTGCTGCTACGGAACCCATCATGGGCGAGTCCGACTTGCTCTAGGCCGGTTTTTTTATGTATAGGTGGCGGACGAGCAGACGGATCACCTGATGGTAATCAATGCCGTCGCCCATGGACACCCACGATACCAGTGGAGTCACAAGTGTGTTGATTGGGCCTCCAGTACCCTCACTCATGCAGCGAAACACAGCACAGTGCTGCTTCACGTCGGTGTTCTGTGAGGCCGTGGTATCACTCCGGTCGAGCCAGCCTATTCATGCCGAAGCGTGGCTCTCCCACGGTTAAGTCTGTTCGCTCCGAATGTATCATTCGAATCAAATAGATCTCGAGTCCGAGTGAACCGAATGATCCGTATGAGATGAATGATCCGATGAGTCAATGATCCGAATGGTCTGAATGATCCGAGTGAGCCGGATGATCCAAATGAGCTGGATGAATCACGGATGGGTCTGAGAGTCGATGTTGCAAATGAAGCATTTCACTGTTCCGCATCTCTGCACTGATCCAGATGCAAATGTTCCAATCTTTTAAAAGATTAGTTTTTACCAGGTCTATTGGTGGTAATAAATTGCTAGGCGTTGCTGATTTGTTTATTGCTTGATTTAAAGGTAGTCCACGGTAGAAGATCCTAAGAAGAATTTTGCTAACACCGTCTAGTTTAGTCGCTATGTTAGAGTTCACCGACTTTTGAAACTTAACCACTGTTTTGACAATATTATATGTATTTCTTATTATAACAAAGTCACGTAAGCTGTCAAGTTTTGTTTAACAGCTAGTTTTAAAGTTGGTAATCTCCCTCTCTTGCTCAGGTACTCGTAAAATGGGCACTCCACCAGTCCTGACGAAAAGAGTTTCATTCTATAAGGTACCTATAAGATTTTAAACTTTCGCGTTGCATTATACCAAGGTCATGTTTAATGAACATGTTCTACCGGAACCGATTGCAATTCACGGTGCCGTCCTCGAAGCTGTTCAAAATACGTATACCTCGGGCAGACTTTGCAATTGGGTAGAAACAACTTCGAGGATGAGGTGAATAGGAGAATCCAGTTGGGTTGGGCAGCATTTGGAAAACTACGTCGTGTCTTCATATCGTTGATACCACAGTGCCTAAAGACGAAAGTCTTCAATCAGTGCATCCTACCCGTCATTCCATACGGAGCCCTTACGGTACGGCTGATCCACAAGTTAAAAGTCGCTCAGCGGGCTATGGAACGAGCAATGCTCGGCTCGGCTCGGCTCGGAAATGAGGTGATCCGGCAGAGAACCAAAGTCATCGACATTGCTCACCGGAATAGCAAGCTGAAGTGGCAGTGGGCTGGCCATATTAGCCGCAGAAGCGACAACCGATGGGGTAAACGAGTTCTAGAGCGGAGACCCCGTCTTGACAAACGTAATGTAGGGCGCCCTTTGGCTAGGTGGAGGGACGATCTGCGCAGGATGTCTGGCAAGAGCTGGATGCGAGAAGCCATGGATAGATCACGGTGGCGAACAATTGGAGCGGCCTACGTCCAGCAGTGGACTGCGATAGGCTGATGATTATGATGGTGATATAAAAATAATTAATGTACACGGGACAAAACGCGTTTATTATTAAGCTCAAGCTCAAGCTGTGAGTATATGCTACTACGAGTATGTACTTACATATAATAATAACCGCGTTTTGTCCCGTGTACATTAATTATTTTTATAAGGTACTTACCAGAATAAGGAAACGGCATAAGGAGCAAGAATTCCTTCAAGTTTATTAAGTATTTGAATGATCTCATATTATTATATACCGGCTAAAGATATGTGACTTGATTCTTACGGTAATTGAAATCATAAAATATTCTAGCAAAGGAAATGGAAATGCAAATCTAACACAAGTTACTTCGCAATGGGTATACCTAAGTATCCTAAGTATTCCTGTCTACTTACATTATCGAGCATGTAATTTCTAAAGGGCATTACATAGATCCGAAAGTTGACAACTTTAATAGTCGACGGCTTTTCATTATTATAAGTTGGAAAACTTTGAGTCAGTTAATCAATCAATCAATACTATGAATCTGTCTAGTAAAGATTGTAGACCACCTATCAATCCCAATCCCTTCTATCCCAGGCTTCCCCCATCTAGTCGCTGCCATCAATCCTTTTTTTTTTATATAATCCTCCAACCTATTTCGGCTAAGGCGGCTTAATGTCAACGATCAGCCACTTACGCAGGATATATTATAGTGCTCAAGTGTGCGTGCAAACACAAGTGCACTCTCTATTCTCTTGCCCTCATAATCCGATGGGACATCAGTTTGACACGACTGGAGAGATCAGGCGCAGAACCAACGGCTTAACGTGCTCTCCGAGGCACGGGGTTACCAGACGGCTAACTTCCAGACTCCGGGCTGACACTGAGAGGTGGCAAACAAGCGTGTGGCTGGCCTGATGGTAAGCGACTACCGCAGCCTAACCTCCATCTCCGCCTATCGTCTATCGCCTGCAACTCCAGAGGACCTGCATATGTGAAGCAGCGTCTACGCTGTATTTAATGACGGTACCGCAGGCCCAGACGGGTGCGAAAGGAGGTTAAAAGGTTGACAGAGCACTTGGGTGCTATGAGCGGCGGCAAACGCCTACCATCAGGTGATTCTTCAGTTCGTAAAGTTGCCCCGTGGGTACAGTTGCTTCCGTGTCCCCTCGGCTGGAGCCCCCGTCTGCCACCTAGCACACTAATGAATACAAGAATGTTGAAATACGAATAAGGTCAAATAATACGTACTTGAACCCTGTGAGGGCATTCATGAGGGATGACTTGCCGGCTCCAGAGGGTCCCATGATGGCAGTCAGCTCGCCAGACTTGAAGCGCCCGTTTAGGTTTTTGAGAATCGTTTTCTCTGCCAAAGAAGAAAAAAAACTGTTTTCGTCATGAAGTTGACTTGTTATGGAAATTAGTCACTTAAAATGCTTCATTAAGATTACTTAATAAGATTAAAGGACAATTAAGAATAATATTACATGTTTTTTTGCAAAAGATACTTCTTCCAACAAACAAAATCTGTTTTTAAGTTACTTTTTTTTATATACCTGTTGAATTTTAGAGCCTACGCTTTGGCTTATGTTAATCAAATTAAATTTTTCAACAACTTCACATAGATCGATTTGACTTCGAGATAGGTAGCTAAAGCACCTCTGTTACGGATATCAGAATCAACAGTGGGATTACATACAAATATATACATTTAATACTTTTCTGTGTTAAATACATACTTATGATACATAGAAAATACCCAGATCAATACAAACAGACATATTCATGCACACATATGTTTTTACTGTGCAGGGATCGAACCTGCAACCCTTGGACCAAAGGCAGCGTTCAACCACTGTTCCAAACGGGTCGTCAAAATTATGTCAAAACGAGCGAATTAACATAGACACCGGCAAGGTAAAAATGCAATAAAAGGAACCGATCTTATATTTAATTCTCTGAGATGGATTTTCATCTCGCTAACATCTGCAGAAGTGTGGACAGTGGTTATTTAGTCTAGACTTCCATTTTAATCATAACGAGTAGATGTGGTAGTGGTCTGATGGCGAAAGAAATTCCGTTTGACCGGTTGCACGAGTCAATTGGCAAATCTTTTTGCAAAAAGGGCATAGCATTACACGTTGGTAAGGCAGCGTTTCTTGCTTTTATTAGTTATCCAAAATGTTCAAGGGCCTTGGGCCTTGGCTTGATTGTATGACAGTATTGACACAACATTGTATGAAAGTTTGGCGATTAAAAAGAGTAACTGGCGAGTTTCTTGCCGGATCTTCTCGACCAGAAACAACTTTCCGAGCCGGTGGTAGAATCGCATTATGTTTATTTATTTCTTTAGTATATTTTATGTATCAACATATTTATGTATTAACATGTAAATTATACATAAGTACTTATAAATAGTTTTAAGTCATTCAAATGTATGACGATTTGTAAGTCCTGTGTACAAGCCTATGCAAATAAAGAATTACTTATTTGATTGATTGATTGATTTATCTTATAAAATTCGGACCCCTTTTTTGTCGCTGGGGAATGCCGCCGCAGCAGCCCGGAGTAAAAATGGTGCCGAAAATTTATTAACTAAGCCTTACCACCAACCTTAAAACCAGTGAAACAGGGACCAAATACCTCTAGCCAGAGCTTAGCTTGCTCTGACTACTGTTTTAATAGTTTACGTTTCATATTTGTGTATATTTTCGGGGAGCACTGTACATACATGCTTATTTGGCCTATGAAAAGGAATACGATTTTGCAACTATGTATTTACTGATTTGTTATTTATTTTATCGACATAATTAAATATTTTTTTGCAGCGAACGCATTTAGCTGACCCCGTAATAGGTGTAATACCTTGCTAGACAATTTGCATTTTTATGTAAAATAAATACAACAGACATTATAGAATGTGTCTGTTGTACTTATTTCTACATTAGCATCAAACTGATGACAGGACAGGTTTGTAACACATGCATATTCATTTTTACCAAGTGGATTGTATTCAATAAGTTATTTAATGTCTTTGGTAAGTTAAGGTTAGCTACAATCATAACATAGAACGACAAATGATCGAAGGCCAGTTAGACATCTAAGATCCCGGTGGATGGATGAGGTCCGCGGGGATTTGCGCGGACACTTGACTGATGATTAACAGGAGGAGTGGCTCAAGACCGACGTGGAACTCCTAGACCCTCGCTGTTTTAATATCTTACAACTGATTACGGCTTTGGCGGCCAATCTCAACGATCAGCCACGTACGCAGGATATACTATAATGCTCAAGTGTGTGCGCAAACACAAGTGCACTCTCTTTTCCTTTACCCTCATATTCCGATTAGGCACGACTGGAGAGGGAATCGGGCGCTAGACTAATAGCTTGCTTTTCGAGGCAGGGGGTACAAGACCGACCAAATTCTAGACTCCGGGCTGCCACTAAAAAATTCTTAGACCGAAAACTTAGGTACAGAACCCGGGAACTCTTGCGCAGCCGTCGCTTTAAAGTGCGACCCCACTAACCACTGCGCCACCGAGGCAGTAATTACCAGAGGATAGGACTCACTTTAGTTCGCTGCGTTAACCTAGTTACTTAGGGCCGATTTTTGATCCGTCTATTGCTTGCATGAAACTATTGGTTAAGCTAACTATTATTGCTAAAAAATCATTTTGCAGATGTTTGACCATTGGTTACTCCTTTGAACTATTAGTTCAGTTCATTTAGCAACCTATGTATACCAGGGGATTATAGATTTATTCATTGAACAAAAGAACAAAAACAAAAGAAAATTAAGACAATAACTGAGAAATAAAATTAAGCTAAAATTACACATAAATAACACACTCATACTTACACACACATCCAAACAAATACAAGTACCTAGGTTAAATTCAAATTTAAATTTTATTTCTTTTATTTTCTTGTTATAACATGTCTTAGTTGCTTATTTGTACCACCTCATGTTATTGGAGAGCCTTTGAGTATAACTCAAAGAGGAGAGCGGACTCTCCTAGCACAAGTGTTTATACACTTAAAAGGAGATTCCAAACTCGGAAATTGTTATGTATACTTTTTGGAAGCAATTAACATTTTTGATTTTACAAATGCACACACACACACATTAGTTTAGTATGATCCTTATCTTTGTAAATTTCAAGAAGAAGCGGAGTCTCTAATCACAGGTATTGTAATGTATGTAATTTAAAAGATATTGAATAAACATTTTTCATTTTCTTCAATTTTCATATATTTTTCTTTTTTTAAATAAAAAGAAAATTAAAACAAAGTAAAAGGGAGATGGAAGACGAATGGCCGACGGCGACGTAAAGACGGTGTGAAGACGGCGCTTCTAAACATAATAATACTTATTCCTTAAATTCCTGGCTTTATTCCAAACCCCATCCCACATTTTTTCATGTATACCATAATTATTATAAGCAAATAAAATTATTCTTATACTTGTTCCACGCTCTGTTCTAAGCAAGTGTGGTTAATTATGTCAGTTCCTTAAACTTAATGAGTTTGAATATAAATGAAGGCCAATGATAATTAACAATACTAAGTTAGATATTTTTATCTAAGGCACATTATTGACTTCCCCAAACGGCTTCCCACGGAATGTCGAACCACGTAGGAAGCTTTACCAATGTTTTATTATTTCTTACTACTAATCCGTAAGCTTTTTTTGAACCACCTTAGTCCGAACCGGTTTGGACAAGGTAGGTACCCTTTTTTGCAACTCTCTAAGTCATCGTTTCTCAAATATTCGTTGTGTGTGAGTCGGCAGAGGAGAATATAATAGTTGATATTTTTTATAGCAATCTTTTGCAATTAATTAATTAATTTTGTATTTTTTATACAATATTGATGAGACTATCGACAGCTCATGTCGAATCAAGCACTTCCAAATTTCGTCGACTTAGAAACGCGTTCAGAGGTCTAATTGGTAGAACATTCACCCGGATTGTGGAAAGTGTGTATTCGAGACCCGCCTGAACACGAGATGAAATTTTTAAGTGTGTTTATTACTAGAGAATATAATATTACTTATTTGTACCATTATCAAGACTGAGGTTAAGCATTTAATTCCAAGCGAACCCTATGTCTATTTTTGTTTAATTATCTATACAAGGCCAAGGGTCAGAATCAGTTAAATAAACTTTCCATAGGTAAATAAAATTTGCAACGAGTTGGCTAACATTTTGTATAAATTACAACGAATTGTATAATGAAAAAAAAGAAGATGCGAATGATCAAAAGTCTGTGATCAACAATCTATTTATATTATAACAAGAAGTTAATCAGAGTGTGTTTCCTTACTCTATGGGCATGCCTGATAGATTTACAAAGTTTGAGTAGTTCTGACTATTGCGACCAAAAAGTTAAACTTATTATTATTAATGTATCACATATCCAATTTGCATTATTTTGAATGCCTGTTTATCGAGGTGGTTATTGTAAGTATTTCAATCTAAGTCACTATCCATTCGGTCAGATAAACTGTATGTTGAGAACGTAAGCAATGTTGAAACATTAAAACTTGACCACCCCCATTCCAAATTGCGAACTAATAATAGTCCAGGAACAAAACTCGTACCAGTCCATTTTAACATTCTATGTTGGAACGGGATGACATGATCTTTAGAACGGTCATAACTTTAGATCTCGATTTCATCGTCATCGTCAGCCCTTTTAAGTCCCCACTGCTGGGGCACGGGCCTCCCTCAATCACATGAGGGGTAGTTGCCATACTCACCACGCTTGGCAGACGGGTTGGCGAGGGTTTTGATATAAATGCAGAGTTTTCCTTCTCTGGCTGCTGATGATCATGCCAGCAGCTTTACCTTAGTCGCCTTTTACGACACCTCGGTAAGAGTGAGGGTGGCCTATTCTACTCTGCCGGGGACACGGATCTCGATTTATAAGGTAGGAATATTTTACGCAGGTGGACGTCACAGGCTTTTTGGAGACATCCGCCGTTTACGACGACGTCGTTACTGTATTTTACATAAGGGTAATAAGTAGACATCATCAACATTTTAATAATTTTCACCCAAGTTCCGAATATGATAAGTATTAAAAAAACACCCTGTTAACGTACTTACTGTATAAAAGCGTAGACTTATTAATTGCAGAAAAGAACTCCTGAAAAATTTCGCTAGGTTTTTTTTCTGAAAAGTTTTAGTTATTGATGTAAAGAATTAGAGAATTCTCAAAAATTCGAAATAACTTTATAACTTGAAAGTACAAAACTTCCGAAACACCCCCTTGTTGGTGGGGGTGTTTCGGGTACCCCAAAGATGCTCTATTCGTGGTCTTCCGTTTGACACCCTAAATAAAACATCCTGTATACGTACTTACAAAAAAAAATTACAAACTGATTCTTGATACAATACCTGTATAACCGGAATTAGATACTCATACATTCTTTGCATTACATATCATTAGATTAAAATAAATATACAAAATAAAATTAATATTCTCATGTCTATATGCCTATAGTTGGGCCAAAATAAAAGGCCACATTTGACACTTCAACAAAATTCTACAACGTAACCTTGTAACAACGGTCATTGAATTTATCAATTTCTCTATGTTAAAAAAGCACAATTTCTTAACTTTTTAAAATTATGTTGCATTTATTTATTTCAATAATGACAAAAAAGATAATTTTACGATTTACGTACTCTGTTAAACTATTTATGAACTTATTAAAAATGTACTTTTTTAGAGAATTGAACATTGGTACAATGTTGAATATGCATTTTATGCTATAGTGATGTACCCTAAATAATCGAACGAATACAATGTTAATCGTGTAGGAATATTCATCCATACATGAAATGCCACATTCTCATTGACATAAAACGTATTCACTTTTTTATAAATATAAATACATTTAACAACTTTGTAAAAAGAAAAAAATTATGGCACACAATATAAGCGCTTTGATTTCGACGAAAAAGAAATAAACTGGCCGCGGATCGATATCTAGGATCGGTCCCTACTTTCCTCTTTCTATTCAATAATTTTGATTAACATTTCTCCAAATAAAAAAAATATAAGTTCTTTTCCAATATTATACTATTCGATTTACGTTTGTTTGAAATACATATCGATTATTCACTTTGATCGAAGTTTTTTAGTACATCACCTCTCTATGAAGCTACAATGTAGAAACGTCAAATGTGACTCATTAGTTTGGCTCGACTATAGTACTTACTCAAGTTGTGTTTTTTGTGTAATAATGTATATCTATCTATCAACTATCATCTTCTTAGCCTGTTGGTACCATTTGCGTCAAAAGCTCTCTGATATTATCCGAAACAACAAGTGCTTAGCAACCACTATTATTATATTTGTGTTAGCAACTAAGGAATCAGCCAATGAATTAATGTTGTGTGAATTAAAGATTATTAGAAACTTGCGTTTTGTAGGCTAACAGTCTGTGTTTCAGAAATTTAATATATGTATTGGGTCCATGAGGCGGCGACAATCGCTTACCTACTATCAGGAGCTCAATTCTCGTGCTCGTGATATTTTGAAAACATGGCGGATATTACCTGAAAACCATACCAAAAACTGTGTTTTGGTGATGTATGTCGTTTGAAAATAAATGTCACGAGCACAAGAATTGGGCTCCAGGTGATCCGTCTGCTCGTCTGATATGAGATTATTTTTTACATCAATTTAATTCCATAGGTCACAATCCTTAGGTAAGTCCCGCTGGAATTTCTACTGTAGAGCAGCTTATTTATTTGTTCGTTGTAAGTAGGTATCTTTGTCCAAAGACTACATACATTCTTCTAATATATACTGTGCTTTTTTAACCTTACTCCCATAGCGAGGGCATTATACTGATGATAACAAACATTCTCCCTCAAGGAACATAGGGTGTAATCTTAAAGAAAACTTGCCTCCCCATACTATTTGCAACTATCAGCTGATTACTTCTGTATGGAAAGGTGATTTTTTTTCTGAGATAAGACCCTATGTTCATTGGAGAAAATGTCTGTTTTCATCGGTATAATGCCCTCGATAAGGGATTAAGAAGTTTAAATAAAGCATGGTGTATAATCACATACATTGATCTGACTCCGAAATAGGTAGCTCAAGCACCTGTGCTACGGATATCAGAATCAACTGCTGAATTACAAATATATACATTAAATACTTTTCTTTTGTAAATACATACTTATAATACACAGAAAACACCCAGACCAATACAAACAGACATGATCATGCACACAAATGTTTGTACTGTTCGGGGATCGATCGCAAATGTTGCACAAAGCAGCGTTTTCTACCATTGATCCAACGGGTCGTCATATATCCAAACTATAGATTAGGACTTAAAACTTGATTGGAAATGCCACTACTCGTGGTATATAAGAAGTCAGTAATGGCTAAATTAACAAGTAGTAAGTTGGTTATACATTAATGATTCATGTACTATTTACTAAGTTGCATGTATATAATGACTGTGTTTGTTAACACTACTTACTTCACAAGTAATTGTTAGATAAGTAAGTTATCTACATATTTGCAAATCATGCCCTGGACTAGACATATATGCATACATGCACTAAGTTACGATATATCTAAAAGCGACAAATACACTAGGACAGAAAACAGGCTATAGAGTACCTTGCTTGTAAACATATTGCTCAAGTAAAGTGTTGATTAGTTTATAATCTACTTTTTAGTGTTAGTTTATTTTTATATAAAAATGCCGATCAGGATGACCTCATTCCGCCTGATGGTAAGCGGCCGTGAAATCCAAATATGAGGCTGACAGGCACAAAAGAACTAACAAAGTAAAGTTTACTTCAACTACAGTATCTATGGTTCGACTGAGCTTCATTCTTCGAATTTTAATACCTAAAGCTAAACGAAATGTAACTAAATTAAAAATTAAAACTTGACAGTTAACTTAGTTTTTTTGCGATTCTACGAAAGATATTTTAAGTGCGGAAAAAGGTGTCCACCTTTAATTTTGGCGACTCTCTTAACGATCATCATCAGCAACCCGCACTCGTCCACTGCTGGACATAGGTCTCCCCTAATGCACGCTACTGCTCCCGATTTTCGGCCACTCTCATCCAGCCCACACCAGCCAGCCTTCGAATGTCATCATCCCATCCTGTCGCAGGGCGTCCTACACTACGCTTACCGAGTCGCGGTCTCCACTCAAGGACTTTACGGCTCCAACGGCTGTCAGTTCTGCGGCTAATATGGTCAGCCCACTGCCACTTCACGATACAGATAACACAATAAGTATACAGAGGCACGTCGCCGACAAAGTATCATTGTCAAAATTGTAATATAATCGAATCGCTGAATTAACGTTAAAGTTTAAAGTTCATCGCACGAATATTTGTCCAGGGTGGGGATCGAACCCACGACCTTTAGCGTAAGGGGCAGGGTCACTACCAATTGCGCCATCCGGTCAGCCATCAAACATGATTCAGTTAGTCTGGTTCCCCTGTTAAAGGATTGCGAAAATCAGATAGCAGTCGCTTCATTGTAATTACCAGACTCCCCAAATCCTGAGTCGTGGTCCAAGCGTACCCCGGACTCCTCAACGACAACTTTGGATGCAACCGGGAATTAAAAGTTAAGATGAGAAGGATTTTTACCTAGATACGGTTTTTTTTATATGAGAGGTGGCAGATGAGCAGACGAATCACCTGATGGTAAGCAATTCCTCCGCCCATGGACACCCGCAACACCAGTGGGCCTCCGGTAACCTCACTCACACGGCGAAACACAGCGCAGGCGCTGCTTCACGCCGGTCTTCTGTGAGGCAGTGGTATCACTCCGGTCGATGCCGGCCCATTCAGGCCTAAGCGTGGCTCTCCCACAATTAGAACCATTTTATTAAACCCAAACAAGGACTCACTTCAATAACCATCCTACTTGGCTTGTCAGTCAGGTTTGCTCCCATGATGAGGTAATTCTTTTACAAAATGCTGCTTAATAAGGTAATTTACCTAATGATACCTCTAAAGGTCTTCTGATAGCATCTATCAACGAAACCATGAGTAAGCATCGCCAACTAGTTTATATCTCATCTTGTTTTCCTGCGCAGGTAGCTAACAGCGAGTCCGCATTGCTAAGTAGGTACCTAAGTAACGAATAGGTACTTGCAGTATCCATCACTTGTCCGACCTCTGAATCAGAACATGATGTGTGCGAATAACTTTAAAGTTCGTTTTTGATTCGGCCTGAAACACGAAATTGCGACCGTAGGCTGCAAAAGTCGAATCAAAAAATAATTCTAGTTCAGCCCCATGGCGCAATTAGTAATACCTAATCCTGAATTCCTGACACATGCGCTAAAGGTATTGGATTCGATCGATATCAACCCTGAACATTCGAGTGATTAACATTTTTATTTTTTTAGTGTGTTTGTTGGTGTAATTTACATTTAGGTATTATGTACTAGTGGCTCCCGGCGATTCGTTCCGCCCACTATTTATTTAATTTCTCACCTTCTACTTCGTCTTCCCTGGACTACGACAAACATTTGAAAACTAAAATCAGCGTAAGCGGTCCAGTAGTTCTCGGGTTTTAACTAGCCTAACGAACATCGCTAACATAGCTCGGGTTTGTGATCAACGATCCGCATTTGGCAAGCGTGGTGATTAAGCCTAATCCCGTCATAGTAGCGATGACTTGATTTCTATGATGGAGGCCTTTCTCCTGCAGTGGGACATTTTATAGGCTGATAAAAGTAAGTAAGTATATGTAAATAAAAACTTGCGGCGTGGGCGAGGCATTGTAAGTTAGCCTTGTTGTTGGTCTTATTAGTCCCTGTCAACTTTTTGCGCGAAAGATATCATTGTTTCTGGTCAATAAAGATATTCCTTACAGGAGAGAGTCAATGTCGACGCCAAATCGGCGACGGAATATTTCTTGTTTTGTGGCACACGACGACTGGTATGTTTACATTCATTTTCGGATAGTGGAGCATATAACGGTACTTCGATTAGCACATCAATCGGTCTCCTTAATAATTGTAAAGGTTTGTGTGACTTTAATTAATTCATATCGACCAGTAGGTACCTATGGCAGTGCCAACGGAAGTGATGCCTGCCTGTTGTAAACGAGCCTATACATTACTAAAAGGCCGGCAACGCATCTCTACTCCCTCTGGTGTGGCTGATGTCCATGGGCGGCGGTGATCACTTACCATCAGGTGACTCGCTTGCTCGTTTGCCTCCCATTCTCATAAAAAAGAGGGTTCTGTGCGCGCTGATTTTCCTTCGACATACGAAATTCCGCATTTTCGAATCATTCGTCTGCAACGAGTGACCCCAACCACTCGTTGGTCGAGTGCAAAGAGTAGTATTATATACTGGGTCGAGTGACTTAAAGCGAGCGGTAGAAGCAACGTCAAAATAGTTGTCAATAGCAACAAGCATAACAAAATATTATAAATTTCAAAACTTTGATTTGACTGATTCTGACAGGTGACATTCATAGTTTTTTGTGACATAAAAGCAAAGATTGTCATATTCAGCCAATAATGTATGGTTTTTGCGTTCCGTTTGCATACGGAAAATATCGTTTTTTATAAAATTCTGCATGGAAGGGTTAGAAGGGCAATTTACCTTATTAAGTATATTGGCAATATCGAAATCGAATGATTCAAAAATAGGGAAAATCGGCTTCATACGACTTAGAAGGCGAATGTGACTTACGTCGCATGCGACAACGCTAAGTCATACGAGTGAATCAAAAATAGAGCTCCTGGTCTATCCAGCGATATCTAGAACGCGTAGTTGAAGAGAGCGTACCTGGGTCGATCGCTTAGGGCGCGCAGTAGGGCGCCCTAATAAGTAAATAATTTGTGAAAATTTCAATTGTCTAACTGTCACAGTTCTTGTATAAAGGCTAGTGACGGACAGACGGACAGCGAAATTTTTTACCCTTTTGGTACGGAACACCCATAAATGGAATGTATTAAGTCAACCCTCTAAAAATTACCCATTTGCACGCCAAAAACACTAATTGCACATGAAACGATGATTTTGATGTACACTTAATATTTTTTTGGTGTGCAAAAAAGTTAGCAA
Organism: Marasmia exigua; assembly: GCA_019059595.1. Taxonomy (NCBI): domain Eukaryota; kingdom Metazoa; phylum Arthropoda; class Insecta; order Lepidoptera; family Crambidae; genus Marasmia; species Marasmia exigua. The sequence goes on from CM032473.1 coordinate 15,104,371, forward strand.
TTTATTAATTTTGATGGAACGTTAAATACGACTCAAAAAGCATTATTTCACAGATCGCTGATCTAAACCTGTTCGGAACGAACAACAAACACAAATTGTGAACGATCTTAGAGATGTAAATTAGGTAGATACAACACGTTTCCCAGTTTTTTTTGTGTTACATATTTATCAAGTGGGAGCTAAGTCGGCCATGAAAGAGTTACCATTTGCTACATATACTAGTTATCTGTAAAATATCTATGTCTGTGATTACCTGATTTGATTTGACCAAGAGTTATAACGTGGATTTGACTAAGGATTCGATAGCGAAGACGAAGTGTAAAAACCTCAAGTGTCTTTCAAGAAAATGATTTTGTGTGTCATACATAATGACATAAAAATAATATTTTCATTGGCTTTAAGTATTTCTTATGTTAATTTTATTAAATGTGTTAGATAGGAGGTATTTCGCCGTATTAAGTAGGTATTATTACTAGATAAGTAGTTGTTCAATACAGAAATATAGAGTATCTACCTACATACCTAGCTACATGGTTTACATAGGTCTATCGATCTCGACTTCTCTATCATTGTTTTTTAATCTTTAATAAAACCGTTAAAATCGTGTATGTACATTATATAGTCAAGTATCAATTATTAGCCTATATACTGTCCCACCAGGGCAAAGGCCTCAATCATAGAAATCAAGTCCTATTACTATGCTATGATGGAATTAGGCTTAATCACCACGCTAGCTAAATGTGCGGATTACTGATCACAAACCGGAGCTTTGTTCGAAAAAATCGAAACATTCTTTTTGCTCGACTCGGAAATCGAACCCAAGATCCCGAGATCACGGCCCGGTACTTAAGCCACTAGACCAACAGGGTGTCACATTATATATATTTAGCTATAATTTAAAATACTGTTGTCTGTTTGTTTGTTCGCGCTAATCTCGGACACCACTGAACGCTTAGACAATTTAACACTGTCTAAGAATGAACGGATTTGCAAGAAGCTTTTTTATTTTAAATCTAGCTCTTAAGCCAGAGCAACATATGTATACGGTATGATTAATTTTACAAAATCTTTTTAAAAACAGCGTTAGTAGAGTAATGATGATCGGACAATAGTTGTCGTTATAAGACACGTTTGCCTCATTACCGGCTCGACCCCGCGGCACGTGGACCACAGAGCGAGCCTTTGCGCAGTGACTCAGGCGCAATGACATCAATCATAAATACAACAGCACATACAAGACCTGATCCCAAAGTATGAAGCTAAAGCTTTTGTGTTATTGGTGTCAAAATCGACAAAGAAACGACAGATGTACCTATATTAAAAATACGTGTTACTATATATGTCGCAGGGATATGATGAAACCAGGGATTTGATCAATTCCCTAAGGGATTTGATCAAATTACGGAGGATGTTAAAATAACAACACGATTTTATCTTTTCCCTAAACAAATCTAGTGAATTGAACAGTACTTAAACTGGTTTAGTGAAATGCCAAAAAAACATGTCAGTTCCTGTTTAAGGCGACGGATGGCCCTAACTAGCGACGCCACTCGATTTCAGCTGATAGCAACTAAACTCAATATCTTTTTAACAATTTCGAAATTCGAGCCTCTCGGAAAGATACTAATGATTATACTAATGATTGAAACAATGATTTTTACAACTTAAGGCGACGGGTGGCCCTAACTAGGGACGCCAACCGATTTAAAGTGATAGCAACTAAAGCGGATATCTTTTTAACAATTTCGAAGTTCAAGCCTTTCGGAAAGAATATTTATTTAATACTTATAATTAACTTTTTGATCTGTTTTGATCTCGAAATTTTGATTAACACCATAAGTGGCCGTTTTTGGCGGTAATTCATATTTCGAGTAGGAAGCAGAACAAATATAAATATTGAATAAATATTATAAGTTCTTTTCGAGATGCTCGCACTTCGAAATTGTCAAAATGATATCCGTTTTAGATGCTAACAAAAAATTTTTGTTAATTATTTTGAAGAAATAAATGGATTAATAAAATTAATGGTGTTTTTTATAACAATATTTCCTTGAATTACACTCATCTGATTATCATAATTATGTTGGGTAAGTATATTAAGATATATTTTAAGGGTTTATTTGGTAACCCAAATAAACCCTTAAAATACGCAGCAAAATTATTTTGTCATTTCACTGAACCAAGTTAGGGATATGATCAATTTACTAGATTTGTTTAGGGAAAAGATAAAATCGTGTTATTATTTTAACATACGCCGTGATTTAATCAAATCCCTTAAATCCCCGTTTTAATCTTATCACTGCGACATATATATGTGATAGGTGGCAAACGAGTCAGGAATAAAAGCTTTGACGAAAAATACAAAAACATTTCATGTGCCTATAATATTTCAGAGTTGCCCCCACCTTCTACCTCACTCCCGCCAATAACCATCAGCATCAATGTGAATATACGGTATTGAAAGAGTTATCTTTTAACTCCTAACCATTGAGGAGTTGACCTTCCGTCATCAGCAAAGCCACAAAACGCGAAAAATTTATTCACGCCAAAAGCGGCCACTTTTGGCGAGAATAATTTTTTCGCGTTATTTAGTAATCAATTGTTTCGTTAAAATTAAAATCGTCTGACGTCGGTAGTGTGCCCTACCCGTCGCCTTAAACCACTAGACTAATAAGGCGTTGAAAAGAGTAAAGTGAAATGCGTGATATTATCAAAGTCACACCTCCTGGTCGATCTGCATCATAAACAAGCATTAGTGCTTGGTGCTGGTGGATTGAACCCACGACCCTTTCTTTTCAACCGGCACCCAAAGAATTTCACTAAACGGGCCATACATTAAAAAAAAATGAATGAAAAGAAGAAATAAATAAATATTTCACAACATCACATACATTGATCTGATTCCGATATAGGTAGCTCAAGCACCTGTGTTACGGATATCAGAATCAACAGTGGGATTACATATATACATATAATACTTTTCTTTTGTAAATACATACTTATAATACATAGCAAACTCCCAGACCAATAGAAACAAACATGTTCATGCATACAAATGTTTGTACAGTGCGGGGATTGAACCCGCAACCCTTGTATCAGAGGCAGCGTTCACTACCACTGTTCCAATCGGGTCGTCAGAAAAAATCTATAATTTCCTAAATTTAAAGCTAATGACCGTTACTTTTTAAACCTGTTCGAAATGTACATAAGTAGTTATTAATCCGTTGGTTAATTTAATCTAAAGCCAGTAATAACTAATTAAGTAACAATAGGTATTCGTAGATGGCATATAAATGTTTGCTTAATTATTGGGCACTTGTATTAAGTCACGTAGGTACCAAAGGTATGTCGATACACGACTGTATTCACATTAACGTAATAGTTACCTTAATCCGCTCAAGGACAAGGACAGTCATGAAATAAAATTATTTTAATCTACCTATCTACACTCATGTGCATACCTATCTATACGAGTAATCTGTTTTACCGACTTCAAAAAAGGAGGAGGTTCTATGTTGGACTGTATCCATCTTTGTTTTTTTTTATCTATGTTCAATTGTTGACAGATTTGCACAATTCTTTTGTTATTTGAAAGAACACACTTCCAAGTTGGTCCCATTTTTATCATGTGGGGATCTGACGAAGGAATCCCAGAGAAATAGATGGCAACCCTCAAGCTTTATAGGCACATTAAATGTTTTGTATTTTTTATCAAAGCTGCAGTAGTATTTACGCCTGATTGTACTATTTTTGTGGCTCAGCTGATAATGGAAGGTCGAGGAGTTCTCAACGGTTAGGAGTTAAAAGATAGCTCTTTCAATACCGTATTCACATTGAGGCTGATGGTTATTGGCGCGGGAGGGGGGAGAGAGAGAGAGAGACGGCAACCGAAAAATGAGACACTAAGAAGCAAAAAAAAACCCGCCTTCAAAAACACGAACCAAAAAGTGTAATATAATATTTTTAACACTTAACACTTAATACACTTCAAATAAAATTGTATAACAGTACACTCGAGAAAAGGTGTTACCGAAGTCGGCGCCTAATCCCTGTTGAATAATTAAATGAAGTATTATAAAATAGTCTTGGGCGCCGACTTCGGTAACGCCTTTTCTCGAGTGTACTGTTATAAAATTTTATTTTTCGTATAATAAATGTTAAAAAATAATATTTTACACTTTTTGTTCGTGTTTTTTACACATACACTAAGGCCCAATTTGACAAATCTTTTTCCGATACCTGTACCGATACTAAATCTACGGTATAGCGTTGTCATTCTATATAAATCTGACGTTATACGTCATACCATATATTTATCCACGAATAGAGATTGGTCGAAACGAGTCTTAGGATGTCGCTCATTATTAGCGCATAGACTCGAAAGAGACCGTTGTCAAGTAACAACAAGGGCATTCGTCACAGAAGAATAGTAATCAAAACTTCCATGCTGTTTTAATCGAATCGACTTTATAAAGATAAAAAATATTTATTCAAGTTAGGTCCATACATAACACTTATGAATGTTAAAATAAGTTACATATATTAAAATATACCGCTGGTTCGGATTGTCGATTTCTACTGAGTACATCAGTGAAAAAACTCAGTTAAATTAAATTAAATTTTGCCGCCCCCAAAGAGAACTAGGAATAGCAAAATTAAGTCCTGAATCGAAGTGACGCCAGGTCACTTTGTTTAATAACACCTAAATTAGTATTTGTTTCAGCCTTCAGGGATCAACATAGTGGGTAAGTAGGTATACTATTTATAGTGAAATATATTGAATACCTACCTTTTAGTCCAATATATATTCTACTCGTATGATTTAATACGAGTGCATATTATGAGAGTTTTTCATAATATTTATTGATTAACAGCCATAAAGCTTAGTTCGTTATTTTACGACTTATTGATTGCTGTCCGGTCCGGTTCAGAGTTCAAGGTAGTTGTGGAAATTACAGGCGCGTATGACATAGTAACGTTAATGATACAGGCTGTATCGGTAAACATTTTCATCCCTTCTTCTAAACGTCATTCTGAACAAATTTCGTTTATCAAATTAGACAAAACCTACTTTGTATTTGAATGTCAAGACTCAATTGAAAATGTACCCGTCATATTGCTACATAGAGTACCAAAAATCAAGTGTTAGAATATGTTATAATAATATACTATTCACCGTATATTGGCCGTGTGGTCCCCGGCAGAGTAGAATAGGCCACCCTCACTCTTACCGAGGTGTCGTAAAAGGCGACTAAGGTAAAGCTGCTGGCATGATCATCAGCACCCAGAGAAGGAAAACTCTGCATTTATATCAAAACCCTCGCCAACCCGTCTGCCAAGCGTGGTGAGTATGGCAATTACCCCTCATGTGATTGAGGGAGGCCCGTGCCCCAGCAGTGGGGACTTAAATGGGCTGACGATGACGATGATATACTATTCACAACATCATATACATTGATCTGACTGCGAGATAGGTAGCTCAAGTACCCGTGTTACGGATATCAGAATAGACGTGTGTAACTCTTTACTGACACGACTCAGTGATCTGACTCAACCAAATGATACCTACACTGTTCCGAATGTCTAATGTTCGCTCCGAATGTATCATTCGACTCAAATGGATCTCGAGTCCGAGTGAGCCGAATGATCCGAATGAGCTGAATGATCCGAGTGAGCCGAATGATCCGAATGAGCGGAATGAATCACGGCTCTATATGAGAGTAGATGTTCCAAATGAAGCGTTTCACTGATTCTCATCTCTGCACTGATTCAGATGCAAATGTTTCCATCTTTTGAAATATAGATACGTATTTGCCAGGTCTATATCAGAATCAACAGTGGAATCATAAACACCTATATACATTTTTCATTAAAATTAAATTAATACTTTTCTTTTGTTAATTCACACTTAGGTAGGATACCTACGTACATAGAAAACACCCAGAACAATCCAAACAGACATCTTCACGCACATAAATATTTATACCGTGCGATATTATTTATCTCAATGGCGATATCGAACCCGACTGATCCAAACTGGTCCGAAAATCCACTGTAAGTCAAGAAAAAAATACTAATGGTTGATTCTTTCGGAAGCTCGATAAAGAATCTCAATATAAATATTGAGCACTATTATTTTTCTTCTTACCCAGAAAATATGTGCTTGATTAATTAATCATCGAATTGATTGCATGTGGGTGGCACATCAAAAGTACTAAATACTAGACACAGAACTACGGTTATATACATCGTGATTAGTGAGCATACAGGAATGCATGCGTACATAGATCTGGGCGTGTTTTGGAGTTAAATGACAGAGACAGACGTGCGTGGAGAGACAGGACACGATATACTGATATAACTATATTGAAGTCTTCGGTATCATATGTCAAAATAAATAATTATATTAAGAAAACCGAAAAATTAGTTAAAAAACAAAAATGCCACCAGAAAAACATATTATTGAGAAAACAGCGAGTAGACCTACTTGATAGTTTAGAATTATATAGTAAGAAGTTAGATGAGAGTAGGCATAAATATGAAAGAGACACAAAGGAGCTGCAAGCAGACATCTAGCGGCTGCATAGGTCATTACAGCGTGTGACCGACAAATATAACTCAGCCCAAGGACAAATAAGCGAACACATCCTCGCTGCTACCCGATTTATGGAACAGTGTAACTGTCAGCATGGTACAGGGCCCGGCCTCACTGACCTGCAGGTGGAAGATGAAGCTCCGCTTCTGGACCTCACTACCAACAATAACTTATTGTCATCAGTAATGAACAATACTAATAATAATGTAACAATTTTTTCTGATAGGATTGGAGTTGGTTGTGGACCTCTTCTAAATGAGAAATGTAAATGTATGGTAACAAATTATTGTATGCCTAACGCTTCATTAGAGCAAATTATTGACAAGATGAGTAAGTGTACATTTAGTAAGGATTCAATAATCATACTAATGATTGGGAATTCCTTAGAAATAAGGAAAAGAGATTTTCTTCAGAGATTCTCAACCCTTTGTGAGCTTCATGTAAAAAAAAATATTTTTGTGTGCCTTCCCTTTTTCTAGGTACTACACACCTAGCCAAAATAACAGTATTCATTTATTGAATACATTATTATACAACCTGACCTTTAGTCATAGTGACAAATTTGTGTTTTTTGACACAAATAAATTTATAGATAATAAGTTTTTGTTGACTGGCAAAACTTTTTATTTGCCTGATAAAATTAAAAAAGAAATAGCTACTCTGTTAGCATTTAATATTAATAATTTGATTACCCAAAATAATTTTATTCCAAATGATTTAAATTACAATGTGAGACAATAGGGGAATCCTCTTGCAAACCAATGACAAAAAGAAACTCTAAAAATCTAAACCTTATTCATCAGAATATACAGGGTTTGTCTGGCAAATTACTTGAATTGGAATTATTTTTAAATAAAATGAATGTCCATGTATTATGTATTACGGAACACTGGTTAAGACAGTATGAATTAATTATTAATATTGACAACTATAGCGTCGGTAGTTCGTTCACGAGAAAGTCTGCAATCAGAGGCGGGTCACTAATTTTATTAAATAATTCCATTAAATATAAAGAACGCAAAGATGTCGTTTCACTTTCACTTGAGCGAACTATTGAGCTAGCATGTGCGGAGCTTGAACGACATGTCATTGTTTGTGTGTACAGGCCTCCATCTGGGAATTTTACTTCATTTGAATCCATTATGGAAGAAGTATTAAGAAAAATATGCTCATCTAATAAAAAAGTGGTTGTGTGCGGGGATTTTAACATCAATATTTTAGATAATTCTCAGAACTCAGTGCGGTTTCTGAATCTTTTCAGATCATTCAATTTATATCATCTTTTTAACGAACCCACACGAGTAACCCCCACCACAGCTACTTGCTTAGATAACATATTTTGTAACTGTGATGTATTAGACAAGTCCATAATAAACTTCATAAACTCAGATCATAGTGGACAACTAGTAATGTTTGAATACAGTCATGCACCCTCTTCATGTAGCTTTGTGTGCAGGCCAATAACTGTAAACCGTTAAGAAAAATTTAAAGAAAATATTTCTTGAAAGGTACCTGCATTATCATGTCACGATGGAAATGCTAATCAGCTTTATAATATGCTTTTTAATGTGGTTGAAAAAGAATATAATCAGATTTTCACTAAAAAAACAATTAAATTAGATACTTCTAAAACTAAATTCAGTGACTGGGCCACTACAGGCATCTATAAAAGCAGAAAGAGGCTGTTTGAATTATATGATATCAAAGCCAATTCTGAAAACGCTAATTTAATTGAATATGTCAGAATATACTCAAAATTATTCAAAAAAGTATGTGCAATGGCAAAATCAAATTATTTGAAAGACAAAATAATAAAAGCCCCTAATAAAAGTAAAATCTCATGGAAGATAATAAATAAAGAGACTTGTAAAAATAAAACAAAAAACAAGCTCTCTCTTAAAATTGATGGCAAATCACTTGTTTCTGACTCTGAAGTAGCAGAAACATTTCAGTCTTTCTTTTCTAATATACCAGTCACAACAACCAATCAATTGAATTCCAGTCCACATCTCGCTGCTTCTCTCCTCAGGTCTCATGTTGATAAGTGCAACACGCCTTTTAGATTCAATCATGTTAATTCTAATATAATTTTAAAAACATTCAAAGAATTAAATATGAAACCGACTGAGGATTTATGGGGCATCTCGGTAGATATAATCAAAAATATAATACATTCTATCGCACCCCACTTAGCAATAATATTTAATAAATGTGTTGACGACGGTCAATTTCCCGATATGATGAAATACAGTAAAATAATACCGTTATTCAAGTCGGGTGAGAAAAGTGACCCGTCTAACTTCAGACCTATTTCTATACTGCCTGCTCTCAGCAAAATTTTTGAAAAAGTAATATTCACTCAGTTGTTGTCTCATTTAAACCTGAATAAAATATTGCACAGTAAGCAATTTGGATTCACAAAAGGGAAATCCACTACTGATGCTGGAGTGGCGCTTATCAAACATGTATTTGATGCGTGGGAGAAAAAGCGAGATGCTATTGGAATATTCTGTGATTTGTCTAAAGCATTCGATTGCGTCAATCATGAAACATTGCTAATGAAGTTACAGCATTACGGTGTCATAGACACCTCACTAAGTCTAATCAAATCTTACTTATCAGATAGGATTCAGAAGGTCAATGTCAATGGAACTAACTCTTCTGGCGCCCCTCTAACCATGGGTGTGCCCCAGGGCTCTATATTGGGGCCCTTGCTCTTTTTAATCTATATAAATGACCTTCCTTACTATACCAATGATCTATGTGAGATAGTGTTATTTGCTGACGATACATCCTTGATTTTTGAGGTTGATAGGCAAAAGAAAAATATTGACGAAGTAAATAACACACTCTCTCAAGTACTACAGTGGTTTACTTATAATAACTTAGTTCTTAATTCAAAGAAAACAAAATGTGTTAAGTTCACAATGCCTAATGTAAGGCAGGTCAAAATGAATATTGTCATGAATAACGAACCTATCGAAGTCATAAACTCCACAGTTTTTCTAGGTATCACTCTGGATACAAAATTGCAAATGAGCCCTCATATTGCGGTCTTGGCAGGAAGACTTAGTTCAGCTGCATATGCAGTTAGAAAGATAAGGAATCTGACTGATATCGGGACAGCGAGACTGGTTTATTTTAGCTATTTTCATAGTCTGATGTCATATGGTCTACTACTGTGGGGATCCGGTGCTGACTTACAAGCCATCTTCATTTTGCAGAAGAGGGCCATCCGTGCCATCAGCACTCAGAGAAGTATTCAAGGAAATCAATATTTTAACCGTATCATCTCAATACATTTTTGATTGTATTATGTTTGTACGCAAGAACTTGCACCTTTACTCGCAAAAATCAGATTTTCATAGCCTTAACACGCGAAATAAACATAGGCTTGCTGTCCCAAATCTAAGACTTCATAAAATTAGAAGTTCATTTGTAGGATTGAGCATTAGAATGTTTAATAAGTTACCTCAAAATATTATTGATTTACCGGTACATAAGTTTAAGTTGCATGTAAAAAACTGCCTAATGCAGAAAGGCTACTATAAAGTAGAGGATTATTTGAATGATAAGGATTCCTGGACATGTTGATCTCTTCGCCTGTCCTCTAATGTATAATTCATTTCATAATTTTTCATTGACGATTTATCTAAACGATATTGATTATAAGCAATGTATATCATACTGTCACTGTAATCATAATTTGTATAAGAATGAAAGTTGTAATGGACAATATTTCAAAATTGCTAAGCTCTGAAACAAAAAATAACAATTCTTTGTTTACTTTTCCGCTGCTCGAATATATATTTATTCATTTTTTATATTGCTTATTTACTGAGAAAAAAATTAAAAACTAAAAAACGTAAGATGACGTCATCGGACGGCAGAATGTAAAATATTTCTTTGCTTAGCACATTATAGTTTTAAATTTACGTAATACCAAACCCATAACATGTAACTGTCAAAAAAAAGACAACTTGTCAACGTTGAATGTATGAATGACGTTGACAATGTTGACACTAGTATTATTTACCTTTGACAGTAGTACCTTTTTTTTTATTAAAACAATGATAAGCAAAGGAATATCGCTGTATTCGGCCGTCCGATGACGTCATTTGGCGCTTACGTCTATTAAGAATAAAAAGAATTTCAATAATTATTTTATGCATAAAAATGGACAAATTTTGAAAAAAGAAAAAATATGGGTCTGTTCATTTTATGTCTACTTTCATATAAAAAAACAATATGGACATGTTAAAAATATGAAATGTTGTCCATTACCATATTATTTGGAAAGAGTAACTACTGAGTTTCTTGCTGATTCTTCTCGGTAGAAATTGACGTTCCGAATCAGCGGTAGATTACATAATATTTGACATTCATAAATGTTCTTTATTGAATAAAGACATTTTAGATTTTGACTGTATAAACATTGATTTATATTAATTATTCAATAATTGACAAGATGCTAACCACCTACTATTGTACACCTCGTCCTGCAGTTTATTAGTCTGGATTAAGTAACTACTATTCTTTGTGACCTATGAGGGGAACCTAAGTAGTCATGCTCACTCAAATGTCTCTGAGGTGGTGGCGCTATGTGGCGGGTCATTACATTCCCTCTAATATGGTTGAGTGAAATGATGGCTGGCACGTACGTCATACTTGTGAACAGGTGCCACTTTGGGGACTGGTCTGCTTCGGTTACCTCATAATATTTATTTTATTATTATTTCCTTTATTTTATTTTGTGTACAATTAAACTGTATGGCTCGGTATGATGATGACACAACATTGTATGAAAAGTTTGGCGATTAAAAAGAGTAACTGGCGAGTTTTCTTGCCGGATCTTCCGAGTGAGCCGAATGATCCGAATGAGCTGAATGATCCGAGTGAGCCGAATGATCCGAATGAGCGGAATGAATCACGGCTCTATATGAGAGTAGATGTTCCAAATGAAGCGTTTCACTGATTCTCATCTCTGCACTGATTCAGATGCAAATGTTTCCATCTTTTGAAATATAGATACGTATTTGCCAGGTCTATATCAGAATCAACAGTGGAATCATAAACACCTATACATTTTTCATTAAAATTAAATTAATACTTTTCTTTTGTTAATTCACACTTAGGTAGGATACCTACGTACATAGAAAACACCCAGAACAATCCAAACAGACATCTTCACGCACATAAATATTTATACCGTGCGATATTATTTATCTCAATGGCGATATCGAACCTGACTGATTCAAACTGGTCCTAAAATCCACTGTAAGTCAAGAAAAAAATACTAATGGTTGATTCTTTCGGAAGCTCGATATAGAATCTCGTTCAAAATGAATATAAATATTGAGCACTATTATTTTTCTTCTTACCCAGAAAATATGTGCTTGATTAATTAATCATCGAATTGATTGCATGTGGGTGGCACATCAAAAGTACTAAATACTAGACAACTACGGCTATATACATCGTGATTAGTGAGCATACAGGAATGCATGCGTACATAGATCTGGGCGTGTTTCGGAGTTAAATGACAGAGACAGACGTGCGTGGAGAGACAGGACACGATATACTGATATAACTATATAGAAGTCTTCGATATCAATGTCAGCTACAGCCGACTTTCCGTGTCTACATATTTTGTGCTCTCAGCTAAGCTAGAGTAGTTTAATAAGCACTTTCACTTCTTATTTTGTAGGTTATTAGAACCTTCTTCATTCCTTATTTTCATTAATTTATTCCCAATTAGCTGACCCGACAGACTTCGTCCTGTCCAAAAAATGTGTAATGTGGCAACAAATATGAACTTTAAATAATAGCAATAAAACTCAAATTGATTCTACGTTTTAGTTAGAAAACGTTTATATGTGAAAAAGAAAAGGGCTGTTTTTAGAGTTTTCCCGACAATTATTCGATTTTTTCTCGCCGTAAGAACCATCCTTGGACTTCAACGAACATTTAAAAAAAAGAATGGACAATATTTCAAAATTGCTAAGCTCTGAAACAAAAAATACCAATTCTTTGTTTACTTTTCCGCTGCTCGAATATATATTTATTCATTTTTTATATTGCTTATTTACTGAGAAAAAAATTAAAAACTAAAAAACGTAAGATGACGTCATCGGACGGCAGAATGTAAAATATTTCTTTGCTTAGCACATTATAGTTTTAAATTTACGAAATGCCAAACCCATGACATGTAACTGTCAAAAAAAAAGACAACTTGTCAACGTTGAATGTATGAATGACGTTGACAATGTTGACACTAGTATTATTTACCTTTGACAGTAGTACCTTTTTTTTATTAAAACAATGATAAGCAAAGGAATATCGCTGTATTCAGCCGTCCGATGACGTCATTTGGCGCTTACGTCTATTTAGAATAAAAAGAATTTCAATAATTATTTTATGCATGAAAATGGACAAATTTTGAAAAAAGAAAAAATATGGGTCTGTTCATTTTATGTCTACTTTCATATAAAAAAACCATATGGACATGTTAAAAATATGAAATGTTGTCCATTGGCGAAATTGGTCCAGGCGTTGTTGAGTTATGCGCTTACCAACACATTTTGCGATTCATTTTTATATTATAGATTATTAGAACAATACATCTTCGAGCACGAATATATAACCATCTTCATTCCCCATTATTGGAACAATACATCTTTGAGCACGAAAAGAGAACCATATTCATCAATCATTTAGAACATGTTATTTTCTATGACTTTTCAATTATTGTGCAAATAAGGTTAATAATGTTAACAGTTGTTGATGATAATATGATTCATACATTTATAAATGTTGACCGACGATAAATATTGTTATTGATGGCACATGTCAAGGGATATTATTCATTTTACCTGTTATTATAAAAACTAATGGTTCATATTTCCATTTTTTCCTTTAAGAGACATGATTGTACAATTTATAAATAAAATATAAAACAATAATACCTTACCAACAAACCTGACGATGCATTTTGATCAAGGTCAAGAAAACTGACATTATAAATTTATGGCTATTTTTGTTTCTTTAAGTTGCAAACTTTGAACTTTTAAACAGAGCGGTCAAATATATGAACTTGGAATCAAATTGCAAGTATGGTAAGAGAAAGGAACACATAAGACCTTCAAATATAGGAAGTAGCATTCCCACAAGCACAATGAAATGTGTTAAGTAGGTAGATGCATTTGCAACAGAAAATGTTCTGAACTCTTTGAGCTGTCTGGTATCATTGAACAGTGACATCATTCTAAACAGTACCTACATACTAGACATTTCGACCAACTTTTCTAGGGATTCGGCGGGCAGGGCTAAAGCAAGCCGCGTGGGCTGATGCAAAGGTTTTAAATTAGTGTCTAGTGGTTTTTAGTGTACACATTTCGGTTTTTATTTGTGCAGTGAACTGCCGCAAAGTGATCCCCCTAATAATAAGAATTGTTGCATTGTACCGTTTTTAACACTGCTATTTGTGTGTCGAGTGAGTTGTCTCGTGACAACCTAATACAGTCTTAAAACCCGCGATTGCTTTAAGAGTGATCCACTGAATCCATAGGTCGATAATACGTAAAACACCGGCATTTTATTGAGTGATTGTGACTTTGACTGACTTCGACTGTTGACTACCTACTTATTCACAATAAGTTACTTGACATTGGCGAATTATCTTCGGGTAGAGGCATAATAAAAAAAAACAAAAACTTTTCTAGACTTTTTTTTAATTCGCACACAAAAACATAAAAATAAATTGTACTTATTCAAAATGACCAAAACGAAAACTTTTGATTTTATAAATGTTCAAAAGGTATCATGTAATTTACCCTAAGCCATATGATGGGACTTCCCCTTTCCCTCCAAATTGGGCCTTCAGTAAGTATTGGTGTGGTGGGTATCCTCACTCCCATGATGAAACACAGCGTTACGTTACGCGCGCCCGGTTTTCTGCGCTTCTCTGTGGGTCGAGCCAACCCATTCATGCCGCAGCGTCGCTCTGCCACGGGCAAACGGTTTTTAAATCTACTGTTTTTTTAGTTTCCTTCATATAGTTATTTTTTATGCACACGTGAGGCCGATGAGCACTTGCCTACTGTTCGGTCAGCGAAGCGTAGCGGTGTTCCAGTTAACCGGCAAAATCGCTTGCACAGCTCTATGCGTGAGCGCAGGGATTAGTTCGCCCACCCCGCTGCAGTGTGCAAGCGATTATAGCCTGCGCATGGCACATCAGAAAATTCGTCGATACCTAATGGTAAATCCGGCCCTGATTACCGCTAGCTCGGAATGTCGATTTCCACTGGGAAGAACCCAACAAAGAATTTTAAGTGTTTGTGTGAATCCGTATAAAATCTTTCAATGTTAACTCATCCAATTAATGGTACAATAGTGCATTCCAATGCTTGTTTACCCGTTTCCGCGAGATCTATTTAACTTAAGTAGGTATCGTATTAAACACGGACGATTCTTGGATGCACCTCGTCTAATGGAGGTCAATCACCGAGTTCGATAGCAAAATGTAACAGGTGTTCATGAGAACTTCCTGCATTACTGGCATGTAGAGAAGAGTTCAGAGATTTAAAAAGCATTCACCAGGACTCTAGCCTACGCATCTAGTTCTACGTTCGTACTACTACCAGCAAAGACTCGCGGCAGACGGTAGTGTCATCATCATCATCATCATCAGCCCATTTAAGTCCCCACTGCTGGGGCACGGGCCTCCCTCAATCACATGAGGGGTAATTGCCATACTCACCACGCTTGGCAGACGGGTTGGCGAGGGTTTTGAACTAAATGCAGAGTTTTCCTTCTCTGGGTGCTGATGATCATGCCAGCATCTTTACCTTAGTCGCCTTTTACGACACCTCGGTAAGAGTGAGGGTGGCCTATTCTACTCTGCCGGGGACCACACGACCACACGGCGGTATGATGATGATGATGATAGGAAAGTAACTAAGATTAAGAGCCGGAAACGCATCTGTGATGCCCCGTGTGTCGCAGATGTCCATGGGCGGCGGTAATCACTTACCATCAGGTGAGCCGTCTGCTCGTTATATTGTTATATGTAATATAATGTAACATCGCCGTAATGTAAAAACTTTTATTCTCGAGCCAAAGGCTGGTGCCAGTGTCGGTGCCATATTTCATTCATAATTAAAAAATGAAATACTCTACTGTCTGCCACGAGTCTTTGCGTTTACTATACATATTAGGTAGGTAGGTTTTCTCAAATCATAAATATTTTGGAAGAAGTGAACAGGCATCTTTTAGGCGAACGCGTTACATCTTAGATCTCATCGTCACTTACCATCCGGTGAGATTGTGGTCAAGCGTTAGCCTATAGTTCTTAAAAAAAAAAGAAACTTAAAATTCTAACAGAGCGGTAATTTTGAATATTTCGTCTCTTATCTTTAGCACAAGCGTGGAAAATGTCATCGTCAAATATAACTTCGCGTCATGAAGACGTCACCGAATTTTGTTTTGAGCTATTTATGCTAACAGGCCAAGGTCGTTTATCAGGATAGTCACTTATCTGGCTGTCGATAGGTATTTTTCTGTTATCTGCTGCGTGTGTATTATTTACAAACAGAAAATTTTAAAAATGAGTTCATGTTCAATTGGATATGTATATCTAACCTTCTCTAGAGTTTGCCAAAAAACAAATATACAGTCGAATCTCCTCCTTTTTTGAAGCCGGTATAACGGAGAAGGAGCGCGAGGCCGGTCGTAGACTCGCTGGATCGACTTATATCAGAAAATCTACGCAGTCGACCACAGTACAATATACTCGCTACGCACAAAGTCAACAAAATGGAGTAACAACGCGCGACGTGCGGCTGCCATTGAAACCAGCGGCGATGGCGAGCCGCATCCCTGTCCATGAACAGCCACGACCACTATGCCGACTAAGAAGAAGACAAAGCAGATTTTTTCCCTCAAAATCGATAATATTATGTCACAGACCATAAGATGACACTAGACGAGAGCACGAGCAAAACACCGGTCGAACTAAAATCCGTGTAGAGTTCTTTTTTTTTTTTTTGGTCAATAAGCCAACGCTTGACCACAATCGCACCTGATGGAAAGCGACGATGAGGTCTAGGATGATACGCGTTTGCCTAAAAGATGCCTGTTCACTCTTGCCTTAAAGATGCCCAGATTATAGTGGTCAGGAAAAACAGATCTCGGCAGAGAGTTCCATTCCTTAGCCGTCCGCATTATAAATGTGGAAGCAAATCGCTTCGTGCGGATAAGGGGTATTTCTACCACATAAGGATGAAAGCACTCGCCGCGCCTTGTCGTCCGATGATGGAATGGGCTGGGGGGGATCAAATTATGTCGCAAAACACGCAACTAAAATGTATATTCGTTGTGTCTATACACATAAGGCTCAAATTTGAATGTTGATGACTAATGAAACGCGATTTTCACGGGACTTCTTTAGTGGCGTGGTCTCTAGTGTGAGTAAACAGATTGCTACGAGCCGCGAACGAGTGGTTGGCTCTTGCTCGATTCTGCTTCTTACATCCTGGTGAACAAAACCTGGTGAAAGAAAGCAGTCGCATCACTTCATGACCCAAGTTAGTGGTTTGTAGAAGTTTACCTTGCATAACTCACGCAGGGAAACGGTCTACTTCTCTTACAAACCGTTCATTAAAATCCTGCTGGTCTAAAAGGAATAAAATTTAGAAGTATGTAACATATTGAACTCGAATTAGTTGAAAAATACTATCTAAGTTTTACCAATTTTTAGTAATATATTTTTGAAAATTAGTTGTCTTTTTTCAGTAACTATAATTACTTACCAAATATGACTGAATAAAGAAAAATAAATTAAGACGTCTCCATTCAGAACCGTCATTCTACCATGGAATTAGGAAATGCGCGCTTCAAGACTCTGGTTAGGGTGCATGTCTATGCATTCTACATCTTCAATTTTAAATTGAAGCAGATGTCGCTTTATGACAAATACTAAGAGTTATGTGCTTCCACACTTAGTAAGAATAAATGAAAGATCACGTTTGCCGCTTCTTTAAATGTTTATGTTTTATCACAGTGCTAATATAATCAGTGGGTCGATTATTGTAGGAGGATGCGACGCCGATCTTAGTCTCAAGAACCTATATCGCACCCTTAGTAAAATACCGACCTAACTCAAAATTGTAGATATTATTGAAGCAATTTTTTGCAATTTATTCTTGAGTAGGTAAGTAAATAACGCATTTCAAATTTCATCTCGTGTTCATATGTGAGTGTACCTATTTACTTAACTCAAAATTGTTGTTAGATGACCTTTCATCCCTGGATTTTAGCCGACACTATTTTCACTTAGCATCTATATTAAAATTTTGAGTTAGGTCGGTATTTTACTAAGGGTGCGATATACGGTACGATTCATCGTGAAAAGTTATAATCGATTGAGCGTATCGTAAATGACGCCCATACCTACTACACGAAACTACCTACTACACTACGACCAAATATTACCATTCCATTGTTATTATTATTGTTATCTATGTGCATAAATTATAATATTTTTTTTAGAATTAAGCAATTAGGTACCTATGTTTTTTGCAATTTTCTATCAGGGTAATAATATTTATACAAATGGATATGTAGGTATGGTCAGAAAATCTGCAGCACAACCACTTTCAAACGAAAATACCTTGCATGCTATGAATCTCCCAATTAACAAAGTTTGTGTTGTCTAAATGTGTATGTCAGTGTACGTTCTGTTTGTTTTAGGTGATGTTTAATAATAACCCAAACTCAATCATCTGAAGAGAACCAGCTCATTTCTCAACAAATTTTCTAAGGAACGTGTCTCTTTAATCACTTGACATTGGCAGAGTTGTCTCGTAAGAGCAACAGCAAGCCATAAAAAAAAAAAAAAAAAAAAAAAAAAAAAAAAAAACCTTGCATGCACGACACAAAAATGACGTCATTCCAAACAAAAACGCACCACAAAGGAGTCAAAAGTGCGCTGCAGTCTCCATCAACATTCAAATTTGAGATTTATGTTCAAATTTTAATTCAAATTTTAATTTTTTTTATTCCGTATTTTTCGCGGGACTTTTTTCGGACTCTAAACAGCAAGCATTTTTGTTCTACAGGTGATGGAGACGGCAGATTCCCCGACCGTATATTTTGTAAATAAGTATAAAATATAATTGATTAAGTCATGGGATGATACTGTACATCCACTATTGACTATCTTAATATTATGATTCTATATTTACAGACGACACTCGGTCAATATGGAATTATGCACGCACAGACAGAGCTAACAAAAAGGGCAAATTTGCACCAGTGAACAAGAATTCATTACGTTCCGCACCGTAAAACTTGAATCTACTTAGGTATTACTATCGACTTCACAGTTTTTAATACGTATATTTTTAAGCAATCAAACTACAATCAACCACGCATTCGAGTATTGAGGTTTGGAACAAAAAAAAACATACAGTATTTGATATTTTTATAGCAATCTTTTGCAAATTTACTTTTAAATTAAAAAAATCATGACTATTTAGGCGGTACTCGAACCCACACTTTCCACCCGGAACATCCACCCGGTTTGTGGAAAGTGTGGGTTCGAGTCCCGCCTAAACACTGAATGAAATATTTAAGTGTGTTATTTATCATACAGTATTTTCTAAAAAAGAATGAAAACTGCTTAATAACACCGTTTTAGTTAGCAAAGGTGTAACAAACATTTATGAATAAGAGCCTAATTATGTAACTTTTCAACGTAAAAGGACAAACTCTTTAGCTAAACTATGTAACAAAGTCCCGGCCAATTGTCATTATTCTCGGCAGTTGTTATTGCCATGCTTAGCCAATCAGAGGGCTTGTGCGCAGTGCAATAAATTTTTAGTAGGGTCACTTAGGTAGCCTAAAGGATTTTTTTAAAGTGATACGTGTCAGACGAGCAGACGGATCACCGTATGGTAAGCGATTGCCGCCGCCAGGGACACCCGCGACACCAGAGTCACAAGTGCGCTGCTAACCTTTAAGCCCCTCTTTCCCCCGGGTTGGGCCTCCGGTACTCACGCAGCGATACACAGCAGACTCCTAATCGTCATCTTAGCGTGTGATTCCCGGATGCGTCCTAAATAGTCGCTTTCGAGGCCGGGGAACTATTCATTATCTCATCGTGTTATTTCCAGTTCGTCCAAAGCCATCGATTGGTGTGCGTACGCAGGGGCGTCTTTACCTATAGTGCAGGGCACCGGCAGTTAGAGGGCGCCGAGAGCTCCTTGCTACACATGGAGCCTCCACTGTAACGCTCCGCAAGGAGCGGGTGCGAGTACTTACTGATTGTTCTCTTCATCTTAGCTTGATTCCCACTTACATCCAATGCTATAGCTTCGAAGCCCGGGGTACGCTTAGACCATGAAACAGGATTCGGGATGTCTGATAATTACAATCACTGCCTATAGGTAGTCGAACATGTAAGTATTCCATTTTATTTTAAAACAAGAGGGCGCTAGGTAATTGATTGCACCCGGGCGTTTCTTGGTCTAGAGCCGCTCCTGTGCGTGCGTTTGGACCATGATCTAGAATTGGGCAAGTCTAGTAATACAACGAAGCGTCTGATCTTCTCAACCCTTAGACAACGGATGCAGAACAAATGAATCATGATTAAGTGTTCATCATGGTTTTTTCCGCCCTGGGCGGACGATACCCACACTTATCCGCACTGGGATAAATCGCACACTTAGAACAAATGAGGCGTAACTCGAATACACTAACTTTACAGTAGAGCGAAAAAACGGTTATTTTTTGTGTTACTGGCTAAATGATAAATGAAATATATATCATTAAAGCCTTTTAACATATTTTGTATTTCTGTATGTATCATCTGTATCAATCAGCTTCCTAAATTAATACTAATTTGATAATGACTTATCACAAAAGGAAGCAATATATTTTTTAAAGACGTACTTCTTATATTTTTATGGGTACCTATTTTGATGGTTTTTTGTTAAAGAAATATGAATTAAATTAACATATAGTGCCGAAGTATTCTCTATCGTTTTTTTTAAATTTAGTCTGCAGAGTCCCACTGCTGGCCAAAGACCTCCCCCAAGTCTCTCCATTCCTCCCTATCCTATGCCTTTACTTGCCATTCTTGGACATACGTATTGAAATCGTCAATACGTATTGTCGACGTCCATCGATCGGTTGCCATTGGGTGACGATTTTTGTCTATCTTTCAGGGTTCATCCTGCATACATGGCCCGCCCACTCCCATTTTAACTTCGCAGTTTTTTGACCCACATCAGCGATTCCCGTCTTGGAGTGTGTGTCAGAGTTGCGCACTCTATCTGATCTTTTGATCCCCAGAATGCTACGCTCCATAGCTCTTTGGCAAATCCTGAGTTTGGACTTCTATCGTTTAATGATATAAAATTAAAATTTAGTGTGCGAAAAGAATATGTGGACATCAACATATATGCATGCATAGCACTGTATGCTGAGCATAAACATTTAGTGTTATTATTACAACACAAAATACTCAAAAACGGGTTGTATATTTTATGAAACCTTGTCCAAAAACCAAAGTCCTTGATAATTTAAGTAGGTACTTACCTGCCTACTCCTTTCCCCGGTCATAACATTCCATTTATTTTTTTTACAATTCAGCAATCGATATGTCGTTAACTCATTTCTGTATCGAATCACCTCTTGCGTCATATTGATTTAGAGCAAGTACCTACACGTTGATAATGTTTAAATAGTTCATTTGTTAATTGGCGTAACCTAATTCCTGACACTAGTTCCAAGAATCAGTAGTACCTAATGCCAAATGTGACGTTGAACAATGTTTTGCGGAACGTCTTGAAGTGAACTCCGATGAGCATAACAAATATCCTAATAACCATCTGTCAAATTAAAAAAATATCCTCCAACCTCAACCAACCAATCTCAACGATCAGCCACGTACGCAGGCTATAACTCATACTCAAGTGTGTGTGCAAACACTAGTGCCCTCTCTAAACCCTTCCCTCATATTTCGATGGTACATCAGTGAGACACGACTGGAGAGCTGGACTAACGGCTTAACGTGCTTTCCGAGGTACGAGGGTACAATACCGGCAACTTACACGCTCCGGGCTGACACTATGAATTTGTTACTTGAAATTGGGTACAAATTTTTGGCCCCACCCGGATCGAACCCGACTGTATTATTATTTTTTGATGCGACCTACAAACCACTGCAGTAGTAATAAGGCAGGCATGGCAACTACGAGGCAGTAAAAAAATTACTGTCTATGTCTCATTTTGAATTACGGCCGGTGTTTGTTTATCGACAGTCTATCGATAGACTATCTATCGATAGACTATCTATAGTAAAATTAGATCAATACGACAATACCATCGATACTATCGATAGTTCGTGTATGTAGTTGCGATGAGTTGATTTCTATGATATAGGCCTTTGCCCTATAGTGGGACAGTATATATACTGATACTTACTTACAGTCCCACTGCAGGGCAAAGGCCTCCATCATAAAAATCAACTCATCCCATCATAGAAGCGATGTCTGCCCGTACATCATACAATTATATGCGATACAAGCATCAGCTGTTTCAGCCAACCAAGGGAAGACAGTGTGAGAAGGTAGATATTGCATTTTTTTTTCAAATAACTACATCATCGTCATCATCATCATCATTTCAACCAATAGACGTCCACTGCTGGACGTAGGCGTCACCCAATGTTCTCCACACAGATCGCCCACACAGTCTGTGACTCCTGCGGATCTCATCATTTCTGATACGATCACGCAGGGAGACTCCGAGCATAGCCCTCTCCATTGCTCTCTGGGTGTCTTTGAGCCTTCTTAATCGCCACATTGTAAGCGGCCACGTTTCAGTTCCGTATGTCATCACTGGCAACACACACGCATTAAAGACTTTCGTCTTGAGACACTGCGGTAGATCTGCTGAAAATATGCTGCGCAGCTTCCCGAACGCTGCCCAGCCGAGTTGGATTCGTCGATCGACCTCTTTCTGGAAGTTGGGACTTACCAAGCTGAACTTTTTGTCCGAGGTAGATGAACTCGTCTACAACTTCCAGTGTAGAGCGTCCAACCTTTACAAGAGTGGATACGACATGGGAATTCGACATAATTTTCGTCTTGTCCGTGTTCATTTTTAGACCCACTTGTTAGGAGACTCTATTAAGGTCGTCGAGCATTGTGCCTAAGTCTTCCAAGGTCTCAGCCATGACTACGATATCATCAGCGAATCGAAGGTGCGTCATGTACTCGCCATTTATATTGATGCCAAGTCCATCCCAGTCCAGAAGTTGAAACAGAAATAATAACTACATAATTATTTCTAAATAAAATCGAATCACCGTCAAGTGTCTTATAATGAATGTTGTGATTTTTGGTGTGCGAATTCATGATCGTATGTCGTCCTCTTAACATTTTAAGTAATAATCTTTGCTTTTGTCTAGAATTTATTCTTTTCCGTGGCTGTTATCTATAACTAGTAATATGTGTCAGTAGATCCTGGTTTTATTTATGCACTTTGGTGGTGAGGTCACTAATCCTCAAAGGGTCGGTTTCGCTAGCCGCTATCTCAGTAAGTAGGTAGGTCACTGTGTCTGTGGTCCTACCGATAACGAGCCAATCCAATTAAGGGCGGATTCGTCTAATTTTTATCCATTGATAAAATAATAGCGCAGTTATATGCAGTGTAAAATAAAAATCTATTCTACCAACTACTCATCCAATACCTATTCCAATGGTAAATCGTTAGACCGTCAAGTTTGACAGAAAAACTAATATCCTAGGGAATTCGAAATGCCGTTGTCATTCTCACAGCTGTTTTTGATTTCTGATATTACCTATATCTCGTTGACATTATCATGAACCACAAAACAATACATAATTGTTTTCTGCCGGGTCATGGCATACGTTCATTCACTCGTAAAACAAGATATACCGACTTTGGATGAACACGATTGTGTTTATTACGAAAATAGAGTTTAGTGAATTACCACGCGGATAATTATTCTCTTATAACTGTCATGTGTAAACAAAACGCTTAATTCAGATAACATAAGGGTTTTACTTGTAAAATATGTCCACTATCTCGCCGGTGAAGAAAATCATCAAGTTAAAGTCTTAATCTCATACCAAGATTATTTTTTTTTCGCTTGTGGCAACACTACCGCTAACAGCTGATTTCGATTGCTCCGACAAAATATTTTATAAATCATAGTTTAAACCCATATATTGTCCTGATTTCGTCACTAAACTATAACATTAGTAATATAAGGTGTTTTTAGAATTAAATTAGTGCATAACACAGTGATTTAAAAGTGATTTTGTGCGTGATACGGCAGCCGGCAACGGTCGATGACCTTGCGTTTTTGACATTTGAAGTTAGGTACTAAATTATCTTGTGAATCATTATTATCTCTTTATTACTAGTCTTTTGTTATTTATTTACGATTTAGTAATTACAAATAGATCGAGGTACTCATATTACAGTGACTTACTCACTCGCGCGAAGCGGTTAGTCTTGAATTGACTTAACCTCTTAAGGTGTTCAAGCAACTATCTGATTTGTTTATTTTCTCAATAATTACGTGGATATGAACAGAATGACCACACGTAGTATGGCTTGTGCTCGCCAGGAAGAGAGTAAACTCGAAATAGTTTCGAAACAACTCGACCAGGCTTTGAAGCAATTGCAGGCTGTCAGAAAGTTAAATGAACACTTGGATAGGGAAAGAGATGATAATGAGGCGGAACTATTGAAGGCATTTGAAAATAATAATAAGATAAAGAAAGAAATGGCTGAGTTACACACTGAGAATATTTTGTTAGTTGACGAGTGAGACCGGTTGTTATCTATCATCAACCAGTTCAAGGAGTGCAGCGAGGAGTACACCCAGGGCCTCAATCGAATGTCGGTCCTGGAGCACGAGCTACAGGAGGCTCATCACACCATAAGCCACCTCCAGTCAGAAAAACAGGACTTTGCCGCTTCCCAAACCCAATGCCTATTTGAAGAGTTAGTAGGTAGTGTGCCCAGCCAAATAACTGCTTCGGATAGCCAAGAACCCTTCACCATTGATCTTACTTGTGACGATACCTTAAAATCAACTAACAAGGGAAGATTGGCTATGTGCAGCAGAAATAAAATTAAAAAATATGTTAAAATAAATAGGTACATTAAAAAAACCCAGAAATTAGTTAAGAAAAATAAATGTTTATATAATAAGCTTAAATGTATTAAACAAAGAAGGCAATTAGGTGATGAATTGGACCTGTATTCTTTATTAATAGAAAATAACATCATCAATCATGAAAATGACTTGAAACAATTTCAATCCGAAATTTTAAAACTTGAGGAATCATTAGTAAACATGACTCATAGGTACAATTCAACAAGAAATGAGTATGGAGAACTAATGCTTGCAATGCAGGAATTATTAAATCCTTCCGAGAAAGACAGTATTATATCAAACAATACCCCATCCAATCATCAGTCCCCCACCACCCATAGCAGCCCTCCACCAACACATTGTAATACCAATAGTTCCGCAACATCAAATTTGAATGCTAAACCTATTGAAAACAAAAAAATTGTTATGTTTAGTGACGAGTTAGGTAAAGATATGGGACACCTTTTATTTTCTTCCGGACAGTCGATTATCAATAATTGTGTACCGGGTGCATCTTTTTCTGACATAATGAATAAAATTAAACAAACAACTTTCCATAAGAATACCTCAATAGTAATTATGGTAGGGAATAGGGGAAATGTAAATAAAAATATTTTGTCTAAGTACCTACACTCTCTTAGTTTATTAGATGTAAACGAAATTGTATTATTTACACTTCCCTATAATAACAGTTTGCCACAAGTAGAAAATACTTATTGATATAATTTAAATATGACATTGAATACTTTGACATATAATGTAAAAAAAATGCATGTTATTGACATAAATAATTATACAAAGTCATACTTTCATTTGACAAAGGATAAATATTATCTTAATAAATACTGTAAACGACTAATAGCAATGTCGCTATCTTATTATTTAGATTGCTCAGCCAAAAACTTGGCTACCATATCTGCTCCTATTGAGCAGAAAAAATATGACATGTGTAATCAGACGTTGGAATTAGTTCCAATGAATTTAAATGTAATTTAGAGACAATAGAGAACACCTCTTGCACACTAGATTTAATGACAAAGGGGAAGTCTAGGCATTTAAATATTGTTCATCAAAATATACAGGGCTTCTCCGGTAAAGATTTGGAATTGGAACTTTTTTTAAATAAAATGAATATACATGTCCTCTGTGTTACTGAACACTGGTTGAGGCAACATGAACTTATTATTAATATTGATAATTATAAAGTCATAAGTGCGTTCACAAGAAAGTCGGCCATTAGGGGTGGGTCACTTATATTATTACATAATTCATTAAAAGCAAAGGAGCGCAAAGACATAGTCGCACTTTCAACTGAACGAACTATTGAACTATCTTGTGTAGAGATTGAACGGTTTATCATTATTTGTGTATACAGACCTCCCTCTGGTAACTACAATAACTTTGAATCGGCCATGGAGGAGGTGCTGAGAAAAGCAACTAATTGCAACAAGCAAGTAATTGTATGTGGGGATTTCAATATTAACATCTTAGAACACAGTCAAAGTTCGGGTATGCTTCTTAATCTATTTAAATCTTTTGATTTACGCCATCTGTTTAATGACCCTACACGCATTACCCCCACATCAGCTACTTGTATTGATAATATTTTCTGTAATTGTAAGGCGATTAAAAAATCAATAATAAATTTTATAAATTCAGACCATACAGGACAGATAGCTGTTTTTGAACACCGTCATGCAACTGCTTCCTCTTCTTTTGTCTATAGGCCAATCACCACTAGTCGTGTGGAAAAATTTAAGGAAAATGTTGAAAACAACGTTTCCCTGATGCAAGTAAGTAAGTATGCTAATATTGATGAACTTTACAATACTTTGTTTAATGTTATTGAAAAGGAGTTTGAAGTAATTTTTACTAAGAAACAAGTCAAAGTAGACAATACTAAAACAATTTTTAGCGATTGGGCTACTAAAGGCATCTTCAAAAGCAGGCGCACTTTATTTGAATTATATAACATTAAAGCTAACTCCAATGATCCTACAATAACTGAACATGTTAGAAACTATTCCAAGCTATTTAAAAAAGTCTGCGCAATAGCAAAAGCGAATTATTTTTAAAAGATAAAATTAAAAATTCAAATAATAAAATCAAAGCCACTTGGAATATGATTAATAAAGAGACTTGTAAAAATACTACTCAAGACCTCAAGTACTCTTTGAAAATTGATAATAAACAACTCAACGAGGACGTAGAAATAGCAAAGGCATTTGAATCATTCTTTGCTAATATACCTCTTATTACCACTAGTAACTTAAATTCTAGTCCTCAGCTTGCTAATTGTCTTCTTCAATCCAGTGTGGATGAGTGCTTGACTTCTTTTAGTTTCCATCACATCAACCCGGAAACTATACTTAAAACTTTTAAAGACATCAACGTAAAGAAAACAGAAGATTTGTGGGGAATATCAGCAGAAATATTAAAGAATATAATAAAAATCATTGCTCCATATTTAGCTGTAATATTTAATGAATGCGTAGATATTGGTCAATTTCCAAATCTGATGAAATATAGCAAAGTTCTACCACTTTTCAAATCAGGTGATAGAAGTGACCCATCTAATTACAGACCAATATCCATTTTACCTGCCCTTAGTAAAATATATGAAAAAGTTATATTCCATCAATTATTGGGTCATTTTAATCTAAACAAATTATTGCATAATAAACAATTTGGATTTACTAAAGGCAAATCTACTACTGATGCGGGAGTTGCACTCATCAAGCACATTTTTGATGCATGGCAAAATAAGCAAGATGCTGTAGGTATATTTTGTGACCTATCCAAAGCATTCGACTGCGTTAATCACCAAACATTATTAATGAAGCTACAGCATTACGGCCTCACAGATAGCTCTCTGAGCTTAGTACGGTCATACCTAAGTGATAGAATTCAAAAAGTCAATGTTAATGGAACTAACTCTCCTGGCGCCCTTTTACAGATGGGAGTGCCCCAGGGCTCGATATTGGGGCCCTTACTGTTTATTATATATGTAAATGACCTACCTTACTTTACTAAAAACTTGTGTGACATAGTATTATTTGCAGATGATACTTCTTT
Source organism: Marasmia exigua (assembly GCA_019059595.1). NCBI lineage: Eukaryota > Metazoa > Arthropoda > Insecta > Lepidoptera > Crambidae > Marasmia > Marasmia exigua. The sequence continues at coordinate 15,132,237 of CM032473.1, forward strand.
AATTTTTAAAACTAATAGACATAAAGATAACTTTGACGATGTAAATAATGCTCTCACTCAAGTGGTACATTGGTTTACTGTAAATAATTTACTTCTCAATGCTAAAAAACTAAATGTGTCAAATTTACATTGCCCAACGTAAGACAGGTCAGCACTAGGATTAATATGAATAGTCAAAATGTTGAAGTAATTAATTCTACAGTCTTTCTAGGCGTCACGTTAGACTCAAAATTACAGTGGGGTTCTCATATTGCAGCCCTGGCAGGGAGACTTAGTTCGGCTGCATATGCAGTCAAAAAAATAAGACATCTGACCGATATTGAAGCAGCCAGACTTGTGTATTTCAGTTATTTCCATAGCGTTATGTCTTATGGTCTGCTGTTATGGGGCTCTGCGGCTGATATTCAAGCTATTTTTGTGCTACAGAAACGAGCTGTCAGGGCCATATACGGACTTAGGCCACGAGACTCGCTTAGAAACTTGTTCAAAGAAATTAACATTTTAACATTAGCATCACAGTACATCTTTGACTGTATTATGTATGTTTATAAAAATTTAGAAACCTTCCCTCGAAAATCCGACAACCATAACCTAAATACTAGAAATAAACACAAGCTTGCTGTTCCACATCTCAGACTTCATAAGATTGGTAATTCATTCGTAGGAATGAGTATTAAAATATTTAATAAGTTACCACAAAAGCTTGTTGATTTACCAATGCCTAAATTTAAAACACATGTTAAAAATTATTTAATGGCAAAAGCCTATTATACAGTTAATGATTACTTAAATGACAAGAATTTGTGGAAATGATAAACTGTTCGCCTACACCCATGATACTGTACTTAAAAAATTTGGTGATTAAAAAGAGTAACTGGCGAGTTTCTTGCCGGATCTTCTCGTCAGAATCAACTTTCCGATTCCGGTGGTAGAATCACATTATATTTATTAATATCTTAGTATATTTTTTGTATCGACATATATGTTTAATTACATTAATAATATACATAGCTATAATTTATATTTTTTTCATGTATGACGATTTGTAAGAGCTGTATATAAGCCTATGCAAATAAAGAACTTTAGAATTTTGAAAATTTTGAATTTTGAAGAAAGCCGGCGAAATATGGCGAGCCCCTTATTACAAATCACGAACTGAGAATTGTCCCGGAACAACTATCGTGCCAGAACCTTTTAACATTGCGTGTTGGTTGACATGAGCTTTAGTACGGTAATAACTTTAGATAGCGATTTATGATAAGGTGGATAATGCGCGCTTACAGTGATCACTGGTTCGTACAAACGACAAAGACGACGTGTGGGAAAGACGACACGTTGTACTGCTAACGCATAGGTCAACGAACTCTTGGGGGACTAAGGTGCAGCGACCTTCCCGAGTGGCCCCGCCGGTAGGTTTTTTATTCCTGTGCCCTTTTTACGGCCAGAGGAACTACCGACCGGGTCCGGTGTCCCCTAGGCAACGGTGGGTAGTAACTGGGGCGACCCATATTGCTACCCGACGGCCCACGGCTGCACTGCACGATTCCGGTGGACCGGCCTTGGCGTATGACCGCACTGAAGCGCATTTCCTCCCGCTCCAACGGACTGGTGTACATTAGGCGGCGTTGACCTAAGCCGACGTCAGCTCCTGTCAGCGAGCCGGCAGCATTCCCACAGGGTAAAAAAAGATCATCGAACTCTTCGATATAAATGCATGCTAGATCGATTATCCGTGTCTAATTATTTTGTGTCTTATGAGTGTACTAGCGTGGTAAGAGTTAAGACAGACGTCCATTGATCATCCACGTGAGGGTAGATGGTAGGCTAAAAGGTACACAGACGTACACAGGGGGCACAAGAACATCATCCCCGCGCTGAAATAAAATAAAGCCTAAAAACCAAAACAGCCGAGTACAATTTGGCCTAAAAATGACATGCCAATATTGTTTGAATAAAACCCAAGAGTGGTGAAAACTACGTATATTTCGTGTGTACTTATGTGTTTTTGGGCATTCTAAAATATACCAAATTTTATGTGTATTATGTGTACTTACTTATTTTTGATACAGACGCCTAATTTGAAAATTAGTAACATACCTACATGGAAACAAACAGAAAGATAATAAACTGTTTTTTTTAATTCTAGTGTTCTGTACTAAGTACTGTTGTGACAAGCAGACAGACAGGTCAGGACCTTTTTAGATAATTCTCTATCCGAACAGCTTATAAACAAGACCTAAAAGATCGTTTTAGTAATAGAGGTACACATAAACAAATTTTTGGATTTTAGCCTTATTTTAACGTTTCCGAGGAAAAGGCTCCTTACAGACTAAAAAAAAGTATTAGAAGGGTCCCGTTTTTCCTCCCGAGTTCGGGAACCCTAAAAACCTCGGCGTGCGGTTACGAACAATCAAATCCCACGCTTAAATTACATGTTAGGGAAATATTATAATTTTTGGATTTCCCAAATAGCTGGTTGCTAGACGTATTTTTTACGTAGAACCCACAGAATAAATTAAAAATATGTTAACGTTTGGTTATGTTACTAATTCTACATTTAATTAGATGTTTTAAATTCCGTCTTTGATAAGACCAACATGAGAACGTCACATGACATATTTACCTAATCTTACCTACTTCGCAATAAAGATCTTTTTTCACAACATTACATACATTGATCTGACTCAAGCACTCGTGTTACGGATATCAGAATCAACAGTGGAATTACAAAACTTTTAATACTTTTCTATTGTATTTACATAATTTTATTACATAGAAAACACCCTAACACTGTAGAAGTTCCAGCAGCTCGTACTAAGCGTTTCGCTCCTTCTTTCTTGGTACGAACTGCTAAAGAATGAAACAACTTGTCCGCTTCTGTATTCCCAGAGAGCTACAATTTGGGTGTCTTTAAGTCGAGAGTGAATATGCTTGTTCTGGGTAAGCACGCTACATCTTAGACCTTATTGTCACTCCATCAGGTGAGATGAGGTCAAATGCAAACCCATTTAATATATATTAAAAAAAAATCCAACCCAATACAAACAGACATGCTCATGCACACAATGTTTGTATGAGTGCGGTGATCGAACCCGCAGCCCTGGGACCAAAGGCAGCGTTCACTGCCACTGATCTAAACAGGTCGTCGAATCATAATTATCATTTTAGTGAAAGTTTATAAGAATACTGTTTATCTATGAGTATAGTCTCAATTTAATAAGTCTTGATTTCAAGTACAGTGAGAAAATGTGTTTCGGCGTAAGAATTTTGACTTGACAAATTTATTTTAAAAAGAATACATTGACAGGGAGATGTTGTATTTAAACTGCTGTTATTGAGAAAAGTTTTTTTAAAGAAACGGTTAAGCATTCGATTTTAATCATCAGTGAATTTCTACCACAGGATTATCATTTCTAATTATAACAATATTCTCCAACTGATTACGGCTACGGCGGCCCATCTCAACTATCAGCCACGTACGCAGGATATATTATAGTGCTCAAGTGTGTGCGCAAACACAAGTGCACTCTTAATTCCCTTACCCTCATATTCCGATGGGACACCAGCGTGACACGATCGGAGAGGGATTGGGCGCAGGACCAACGGCTTAACGTGCTTCTCGGAAAGCACGTGGGTACAAGACCGCCAACTTACAGACTCCGTCCAACGCTAAGAATTTCTTACCGAAAACTTAAGTTCCTACAAACTAATTTCTTACCGAAAACTTAGGTCTTATTATAATAATATAAGTAGGTACACAGACCATCCTAAGCGTCAATTTAGTAACAAGGCCTTTTTCAAAAATAATGTCCTGAGACTAAAGCTACACCTACACAGAGGTTTTGCGAAACTTCATATGCTAATAATTATACTTATTGCCAAAGCGTTTATGTAAAGTACCTATGTGTAAAAGAGTGCACCGAGTACGTAGGTGTGGATTTTTGCTCTTGGACCTACATTTGCCCGAGGTCACTGACCAGAACCCTTGAAGGATTACCTGCAATGTTTAATATTTTTATACGATGACCTTTTCTAATGCAGACAAGCAAATGGATCACCTGGCGGTAAGCTATTGCCGTCGCACATGGACACTCGCAACAACATTTTGGTATTTATGGACGTCAGTGTAAGATAAGAATGAATTGAAGATTTTAATGTTAAAAAACATTTCTTAAATTTTTTAAATTATTTTGTTTGCATTTATTTATTGCAATAAAGACAAAAAAGATAATTTTTTGAATAGATTTATATAAGAAAAAACAATATAATTTAAATTTTTTAAGTTCTTCACTTCTCTACACGACGCAACTCGCATCTCGTCATGTAGGTAGGTGCCCACGATACAGGGTTATCCTAGTGTGGGACCTACGGACTGATCTCCTGTATGTTACACTTCGTTAATTTTGTTTATATATTTTTATTAGCTTAAGTTTAAAGTGCCATAATGTAATGTAACAATTATCTGTAATAAATTATTCTTATTCTTATTCTTAACAGTGGAGTCACAAGTGCGCTGCTAACCTTTAAACCAATTTAATAAAAGTACTTGTACCTGACTTAGGAGAAAAATCGTACGATTGGGCGTTTATTTCTTACTTAAATGTTAACAACTATACTTGCGGAAGAACTATAAAATATGACGAAAAATAAACTTAGTTAAGTACGTAATTTTTCACAAGGATTTGAATGGATAAAAAGTGCTGGTTTTTTCACTTTTGGGTAGGAATTTAAATAGGGTACATAAAACAGCTTGCTTATTTTAGTGTTGTGATAAATATCAGAACTTGTTTATTTCTATTAAATCCTTAAATATCCAAAGCAAATTTCCAAAGAATATTAATGTGTTGTCCCAGCGATTTCACGACACCTGCAAATATTGAAGGAGATTTTATTTATGTATATTTATCAGCAAAATTACTAATTGATCAGCAAACATTTATATCGCTGTACAACTAAAAGGTACCTTCTTGCTGCGCATGTAGTTTTATTTGCTGATCAATAATTTATTGGGTAGGTTTTAAACCTTTGTGATATGAGGGACCATTTGGCGAAATTTCTGTATGGCCGCTGACCATCTAGATAGGTACAACACAAGTTCGTTAACATCCTAGACCTCATCATCACTTTCAATCAGGTGACATTGTGGTCAAGCGTTAGCCTGTAGATCACAAAAAAAAAAACTAATTTTGGGTTCATCGTCACTTTCAATCACGTGACATTGCATCACAAAGTCTTATTTTTTGTTTGGCGGCAGTACCTAAATATGAAAACATTTTTTAAATTACCAAAGAAGCCGATGACCATGATAATTGTAGGTGATTTGCAATAGAACGCTTCATTGTTATCTTTTCAGACTGAAGGTTAGATCAAATGGGCGCTAATTATGTTGCGTGTCGGCGTTCATGAAAGCCCATGAGTATATGCAGACATGTCCGTCACGTTATGTGCCCTAGGGGACACGTGATGGTTTTACTTACATGGAATGCAGCTAAACTGGCCTTGTTTCCATAGAGATTATAGTATGACCGAAGTTTGTTACGACTATTATTTAATCTTCAAATATTCCTAATACGAGTAGAACACACACGGGCTTAGGCTACCTACAGACTTACGATTTAGTATATCTGTGGTTCAGTGTTAATTAAATGTAATGAATTCAATTTCAGATATAAATAGAGAATTCGTTCCGGACTTTTTAAATAAGAAAGGATTTTTTTTCAGGCTTCATGCTACAATCATCACTAGCATGATTAAATATAAAAGGTGCCACTAAAAACTTATATCATACTCGAGATGAATGTGACATGAATAGCGTGTGCAAAAAAACTTGATATATCACAAATCTTTTTTTATAGTATAGTAATTGTCTCGTAATAGTAAGTGTCTCGAACAAATTTATTCATTACCATTAATTAAAATCCAAATCAAAATAAGCGCCCTTAAGAATCCAGTAATCGGCCAAAAAGACCTCCAAAAAAAAATTGGAAGCATAAATTTAAGATATCGTCAAATGCTACGTAATACGAGTAAGTTGAACGGACCGAATTGACATTAGCTGGAACTTGTTTTCAGAGAAAAAATATTTACTTGTACGGATCATTAAAATAAGAAACACATTTTAAGAAACCCACAAATTACATCTCGTCATATTCAAGATGAGATAAATTGCTGGATTTGAAAATGTATGGTTCAGAGAACCACCCGACATTGGACTGGCATCAATACCGCACTACAAACAACTTTATTTATTTGCATTACATATGACTATATGACTTTTTTATGTGATAGGTGGCAGACGAACGACGGATCGCCTGATGGGAAGCGATTGCCGCCGCCTACATACACACGCGACACCAGTGGAGTCACAAGTGCGCTGATAACCTTCAAACCCCCCTTTCCCCCGGATTGGGCCTCCGGTACCCTCAAACACAGCACAATGCTGCTTCACACTGGTTTTCTGTGAGGCCGTGGTATCACTCCGGTCAAGCCGGCCCATTTAAACCAAAGCGTGGCTCTTCCACGGTCTAATGACTAGTTATATGGTAACATTACACAATCAAAAGAATTTATGCTCCTTGGTAGGCATTGCAAACATTTTAGGTTTCCATAGATAGGTAACTATTAAGGGAGCTGATAGCCAATCCTCAGTGGGCAATGAAGCGGCAACTCAAGAAGATAAGACCAAGCGAATCATGGTTACACATTTCAAAAACTATCCTAAACGTGCAGGTTTCCTCACGATGTTTTCCCCCATTAGCTCGGCTAATGGTAGAAATATACATATAGGTGTACATAGAGTTGAGAAATCCAGAGGTGCATGCTCGATTTCGAAACACGACGGAGACGTGAAGGGTGCGTTCTTATCGTCTGGGCTCGCTCTTACTCCTCAGAAACCTTAAACAGTAATAAAAACTGACTTTCTTCGGGTCACCAAAAAGGGAAGCAGCTTGTTACCACAGTGTAGGAGGATCCAGTGCACTCCCGAGCAACGGGCAGTCGGAATTGCCGATGTGGGTCAATGGCGCCGGCTATCCGCTGTGACCCGGTCGCGATGATAAAGTCCACGATGGGTACAAATTTAGTGTATCACATACAAGCCAATTTGATAGAAGGTGAAACTTAACACATCACTATACTTTTTAGGTTGGCTCAGTTTCGCAAAGTGAGCCTTGGCCTCCAATAAAATTAGAGCCTCCAACTAGGTCAGTCCAGCTAGTCATCTGCCAAGAGTCCCATCTGCTTTTTGACCGTACTATTCCAGAAGTAAGTACCTTGAACTGAAATCTGGCCTAGATCATTCGGTCATCGTTTAACGAACATGTTACAGGACGGTATCATTGTAGATCCTCAGGTACGCTCTTTTCACCGCTTGATCTTCTATTATCTCGAGGTGGCCGAGCCAGATAAGTCGCTGCACTTTTGTCTCTTCGACGAGGCTGGCTTCGTCGAAGAGACAAAGCTCCCACCTGGTCAACTATATCACAGTAGTTTAGCCTTCTCTGCCATCTTGTGTTTCTGAAGTTCCTAAAATCTGCCTACAGATCTGACGTTCCGCCAGTAGGAGCTTAGTCTCATGTTTTAGACTCCAGTCTTTACAGCCTACGTAGGAGGCCGAAGTAGCTATAAATTAAATTATACGAGTAGTTCCGTCGCCTTATGTTACCTTTATATGCGACATTATGACTTGCGATATATGTAATTAGATTACAGATAGATTCGGTTTAAAATATGTGAACTAACGAGCATGGTACACCAGTAATGCCACCTGCTGCAGTACGTCACATTAGTTGAGAAATAACATTGGTTTTATTGGTAACCTTCAAGTATTTAATAATAGTAAGTACCTATAAAGAGAAACAAATACAATGTTTTCTGAAAATGCTTATTTCTTATACAGTTCATTATAATGTAAAACCTAATCGTCAACTAGGTACAGTATATTTTAAGCTACCGTAGTTGTAAGATAGTTTTCTTCAAAATAACGATAAAGGAAGTAATCTATACATAGTTCTAAATAAACGCGCCTATCTATTATTTTATTGTTGACCAACCTTTTCAAAAATGAACAAATTGTAAATTTATGTGTGTGTAAAAACGATAAGAAATTAAATAAGAACTATTTTCGACTTCTACCCGAACGCCAGATGTCGCCATGTTGCCAGATATACAAAACGTGTTTTGCCATTATACTAAACACAACATTATAAATTGTGATAAATATAGGGGTATCGAGTAACAATAATAATAATTATAATTAATAGATAATATTACACAATAAAAAGCGGTATACGTTAGAAAATAAGGCTTAATCGCAAATTACTGAAATTGGTCACAATCGGGTGATTCTCTGAAATTTGACCTTCCGAGTTCTTCGCGTCTAAATTACATTCGCTCAAAAATATTGTTCAAATTAGAAGTTTATATTGAAATCAGAAGAAGCTTAAATTGAATGAAGGGTAAGTATCTTTACGTGTTCTTATTTCATTTAAAATTCTAATTTGAACAATATTTTTGAGCAAATGGAAATTAGACGCGAAGAAACCGAAAGGTTAAATTTCGGAGAATCACCCCCCTTATCGCGCGCGAAAGCCGAAAATAGACTGACTGACAGACAGGTCGTGTCAGATTGAATAGTGTTGTGCGTAAGGCTAGAGATGTCCTTTGCCAATCGATTTTCTTCGTCTAACAGTAAATTAATTGCACATCATAATACATACAATGTGTTAATGTACCTATCTACCAGGTACATTAACACATTTGACTCATCTGCTCATTATAGTGGGAAAAAGGGTATGCGAATATCCATTACCACATTGTGAAATATGTTAGCTTAATTACATAACATAATGGTTATTTAATGAGTAAATCAGGTGTTATTAATTTATGGCCATATACCGTAATAAACGACCGTTTTGTGTAATATGATTTTCGAAATTACCATAATATTATATTAATGGGGTTATGACTCGTCATGAATTGAATTAAATGTAGCTTAGCTACATACCTACCTTAAAAATAGCATAGACTTACTTAATCGATGCCAATAGATAAATAGATAGACATACCTATGATTGAATTTTATTGAACAAAGAACACAATGGGTATTACCCATACCTACAGAGATTAATTTTTCAATCTTTGCCGCCTTATCACTGATAACGATTTCTATCAGACAACCTTGCAAGGCAGTTTTATAAGTAATGAATAATGAAAGTATTGTCTTCTTAAGAATTTATTAAGAGTGCTTCGTGCTATATGCAAAACTAGACCCGGTTTAGTAGCTATCAATTTAAATCAATTCGCGTCGCTAGTGTGCCATACCCGACGCCTTAATATATTCTTATATATGGAAATTCGCATTAATACATACAAATACTTTTTACAAAGTGGGTAACGCGACTAGTTCATTTTGTATGAAAAAACATTCGACGATTTACCGAAATTCCTAGTACCAAAGAAATAGATATGTGCTTAGAATAAACTTTGTTCAGAATGGTTGGTAGAAGTATCGACCAAACTTTATCCGAGAACTTATCTATGGTATAGCTTGGTCATACCATACAAATCTAACGTGATATCATAGATTTATTCTCGGATTAAGATTGGTCGAATCGGACTTAAGGGAAGTTAATGTTTATTTACACACCCTGTATAATAGTGTAAACACTGGACTGTTTAGTATTTATATCCCTGTGTTTATGTATCTGACAATTTTCCTACTTTTCACTTTAAAGAAAATAGTACATAATATTAATACAGTTGAATATTTATACTATATTTAACGCCCTATTAGTCAAGTGGTTTAAGAATTGGGCCGTGATATTGGGGTCCTGGGTTCGATTCCCGGGTCGAGTAATAAGTGTTTCGAGTTTTTCGAACTTAGCTCGGGTTTGTGATCACCAATCCGCATTTTGCAAGAGTGGTGATTAAGCTTAATACCATCATAGTAACAATGACATGATTTCTACGATGAAGGCCTTTGCCCTGCAGTGGGACTGTATATAGGCTTCTACTTGCCCTTTTTTTCTACTTTACAAATAACTTCTGGTTAAAAATAAATAATTATTTAAATTTTATATCTTTACAAAACATTCCTTTCTAGTTCCTGGTAGGTATTTATCTAACGAAATATCGATCGATAGACAAAAGCACTATTGACATTGATGTGCGCAATAAAGTGACGTATGCTAATATATATGTTTCATCCTTTTTAAGTGATTTTAAATTCACGTTGTAGGTACGTAAACTCGATAACAAACAAATACGTCAGCCAGTTTATTTACACAACGATCTGCTATTGTAGGCACTATAATAAAATAGTGTATATTACACACGGACTGGAAGCGTCTTGTATAATACTATACTCGGAACTGGAATTCAAGACCAAAAAAACTACGACAGATACGTCACTATCAAATCTATCAATGTCACTGTTATCATTGTCAAATCAATTTTCAGGTTTGGTCAACCTTTTTGATATATGCTTCTTTTCTTAATATAGGCGGTTCAATTCATCATGAGGATTTTCTCAAAAAATAGAAACTTATTTACAAACTATATGTTTAACTCAACCAACATTGACAAAATTTTATTGTAAAGAACTTAAGCAAATTGAATCACCCACGAAAGTGTGGCATAGTATTAAAACAGTATGGAAAAGTTTTTACTTAATTCTTTTTTTATTTTTGATGTTTTGACAAAGTGGGTAGTCGAAATCAGTCGAAAGTCTCAGTTACCTACTCAATAAAACAGTGGCGTTTAGCGTTTTTTCGACCTATGGATTCTGCCGAGACTACTTAACGAAATCGCAGGTTTTAAGACTCTCATACGTCCTAGCAAGTTGTTCACATGAAAACTCATTAATTACATAATAGCAGTGTTTAAAACGATGTAATTCAAAGATTCTTAATATAAATATCACTGCGGCACCTCACTGCACGAAACAACAACATGTAAGTTCAGATGTCGTACCAAATATTATTAACACCTAAAGGGACACCAGCTTATTACCAACTTTTCTACCAAACATTACGGATGATCAAGTTTTTATTAAAGCGTCTTGTATTTATGTAAAAATAAGTAATAAGATAAAACTAGTTCTTTAAATTAAAGAATCAAAATTACCAATAAATAAATTATGTCAGCGCATGTTTGTAGAAAATAGGTAAATACTATTGTACGAACATTTTATTGCAGTAGCAACATTGTAGTAGCTTTTTTGGTCTTGAATTCCAGTTTCGGGTATAGACCAATGAATTCAAATACAATTTCTAAATTACTTAGTCCAATTTTCTACCGGCGTCTTTTCCGAATAGTTTTTTTTACTATAATACCTAACTATAGGCCTACAACGCATTTAAAGTTCAAAATCCTTATAAAGACAAGGCTCAAATAACGGCTAGAAATCCCACACTTAATACTGCATAAAAACCCGGACTATTATTGTCTTCCTCTATATCATACACCTACCCAGTTAGCTAACCTTTCTTATGAGAACAAACTTCTATTTACTAACAAAAGCACGGACCTAGAGACTGTGGAATGTAATTTACCAAAAAAAAAACTTCAATTTAAATATAGAAAAAATACTCACTAAAGTAGGTAAATATCCTAAAACATGCAGTATAAAAAAGAAACAGAAAAATACATACTTTTAGCTCTAAGTCCTTCTGACACCTTGAGGGTAACATCCGAAAACTCAATATCGACGGAATACGGCGAGGGCATGTTCACTTGCAGGGTCCTGGTGCACTCCTGGTGGTCCTTCCCGCCCATCTTCTGTCCTAGGCCTTTCAGCATCGCGATCGCACTGGCCATCTCACTAAACTGACACTTTCCTTAGCCACTAATCAATGTCGTAAAGTTCTTAGGATTTTATTTTTTAATAAAAAAAATACTGTTGCATGTTTGAAAAATAGAAAGTAGTGCTATTTTTTTTTGCCAACCAGTAACAATTTTGAAAAGTTATTGCAGGTTTTTTTTAAATATTTTTTTCCGAACAATCACAAAATAGTTTTGTTTAGTCCGGACTTTTTCCGCGCGTTGCGATCCACGCAGCATGAACGGCGCGGCGCGCGGTCGCGAGTGACTATCGCACTGTTTGACCGCAAGTAACTATACTCCACAAATTCGATTAACCACTAACCGCTCCGCACAAGAGGTGACGAGACCGCCGATTTTTTAATATCCTATTATTCTGAGTAATTAGGTATAATGCTATTTCAAGTCATTGTCGTTAACCTGGTTGGTTTGAATAAAATTAAACATTTGACCTCATGTCTAAATAACAAGTGGAAATCCTTTTCCGTGTATGAGGCTTGTTATGTAATATGTAAACTGTGGGATATTCGAGCGTTGTTTTTAATTGTCTTAAATCAAACATTTGTTTAGTGAATATTAGCCAGTCAAACCGGTAGAACATAACAGGACTGACATTTGAAGGTGACGGAATACCGTAATATTAGAAGCTACTTCAACACTTTAACCTACTGCTGTATGCGATTTTTTTTAACGGCACACACACATGACCTGCATTTTACCCAGTGATTAGTGAAGATTAGAAAAAAAAATTAAAGCGGAAAAGTAAACTTCAAGATTAAAACTAATATTGTTAAATTTAGATAAAAGAAAAAATAAAAATTTTATGAAATGCAAAATAGAAATGCAAAGGTTAGGTAACCTACAACTTTAATTGTAATAAGTTTGAGGAGGGGAAGGTTGATATATGTGTTTAGCTGACATTGAATTTGATCACAAATACCTGTCTAGTATATCTACTAGTGGTATAGCAGACTAGGTACATACTTACATAGTATAAAATTTGTAATTTGCACATGCAGTTACTATGTGCCCAACTTTTAATCAGTTTGCAGTGACAGTGGCATTGTTAATATTTCATGTTTCTTTTCAATCCAGTTTTTATATCGTTGTCATTTTTTCACGTAAAGTTCTCACTGTTTGCAGGAGCATGGGTCATCTGTTAAAAGCACCAGTATTTCACAAATAGGAGCCAATCACAACAATCTACCAAGAACGCAGTGGCCTGAGTTAGATCATAGTACAAAAGTATGTGCGTAGACGCAAGTGCACTCTTTATTCCCTTATCTTTATATTTCAATGGGATAACAGTGTAACACGACGAAGGAATTCAAATTTTCGGCCCTCATCATCATCATCTGTATTATGATCCCACTGCAGGGTATAGGCCTCCTCCTGTGCTCGTCACTCGCAACGGTCCTGTGCCAGCCTCATACAGGTCTTACCCACAGCTCTGTCTATGTCGTCAGCCCATCTGGTCAATGGGCATCCTCTTTTTCGTTTCCCTTGCCTTGGCCACCAGTGTTTTAGGGATTGGCTTCATCTACCATCATCTCGACGAGCCAGGTGCTCTGCCCACACTGCCATTTGATAGACATCACGCGTTGCCCAATATCGACCACCTTGGTTCGTAATCTTTTGTCTGTATTGGGAATGCGGTCTTGGAGTCGGTTTTAGAGTCTACCCCATTAACACCTTCTCCTCCCCAAACCGAGGGATCGGCGGCAGGAATCACGGATTACCTTCATTTCCGAGGTACATCAAACAGATGTACAAGAACGCCAATTTCCACAACTCCTGGCTATCGCTGACAATTGAATACACCCAGGTAAGTATGTACTTTCGCTTAACCCGGACCTAAAGCGCAGCGTGCCCACAAGCCAATGCCCCAACGGAGGCATTACATAGAAGAATATGCCTAACTGTTTAGCCAGAAGTGGTGAACCCGTGTCTTGTCAGATATCATCATCGCATACATCTCGCCACAGCGCGCATGTGTAGCACTACATGCATGTAAATAAACAATTCATACGACTGTCAATGGCTTCTAATGCGAACGACGTTTTCACAATTTAGACCCTTTGTCTAGTAGAAAAGGGTTCATTGTCCCATTATCGAGGAGTTCCACGTGGTGTGTGAAGTTATCTATTAGGTAAAGCGCTAATACAACCATAAAGTTGTTCAGTTTTCTTGAAAGTAGGTACATTTACTTGAAAGTATGCTGCACCCCGTGGTTTTACTCGCGGTTTAATACATAGTTTTACACAGGTGTCCCGTTGCTCGGCGCTAAGGAAAAACATAATAGTTAGGAAACCTGCACATTTCGGATAAGTTTCTGTAAAGTGTCAGATTCAAATATTTTGGTTCTCTTGTTTTTTTTTTATGTGATAGGTGACAGACGAGCAAACGGATCACGTGATGGTAAGCGATTGCCGCCGCCCATGGAAACCCACGACACCAGTGGAGTCGTAAGTGCACTGCCAACCTTTTAACCCCCCTTTCCTCCGGAATTAGCCTCCGGTACCCTCTCTCACGCAACAGAGGGCTTCTTCACGTCGGTTTTCTGTGAGTTGTCTAAGGATTGCGAAGGTCAGACGGCAGTAGCTTCATTGCAATTATCAGACTCGCCAAATTCTAGATCATGGATCTAGTCCCAGGGTACCCAAAGCGATGGCTTTGGAAGCAACCAGGAATAAGTAGCTGTAATGATGATATCCAAACGTGTCACAAAATTCAACGAAAACCCAACGCCAACTGCCGAACGGTAGACCTGTTTGTAGACTTCTTGAGGAAAAGTAAGAAAAAATCTATCTCATTTTTATTGAAATTTTATATTCGGAATTACCAAGACACAACTTTTACAAATTACCTTTTTGTTTGTATCGATTGAAACACTTGTGACATATGAGTTAAGTATTATTATTATAAATTGTAGTAACTATATCTATAATATATATAAAAAGGAAAACCTGAGTGACTATGAATGGACCCACAGCCCAAACTATTGACCATGGATACTTGAAATTTGGGCAGGGGGTTCCTTAAATATAGAAAGTGAGCACTAAGACGGGATTTTTAAAAATTCAACCCTTAAGGGGGTAAAAAGGGGGTTAGAAGTTTGTATGAAAGTCCAACATCTTTGATGTTTGGAATGTGAAAATGTTTATTTATACGTATAATTTGAAATAAACAGAAATTCACTTCAACGTTTTTTAAAATCACCTTTTAAAGGGGTGAAAATGCAGTATGGGGGTTTGCTGATTAATAAGGTAAGAAATTTTAAATTGATGTTTGGACACGGGTTTTGAATAAAGTGACTTTTGAACTTTCAACCCCTAAGGGGTAGTTACGCGGGTTTGAAGTTTGAATGAAGACTTTTGTAATAAAGATTGAAATTGCGTGAGCACCAAACGCCGCGGGCGCAGTCCAGTAATAAATAATATTATATAATAGTTTAAAGGAACCTTGATAGTCGGGTTACTGGAGATGGATAACCTGTTTGCAGTAATTTCGAAGCAATAGCAATCTATTAGGTCGAAGAGATAACCTGACCTTAAATTTAATAAATTATTGTTTTCATTGCGGCTATCAGTTTAAGGGTTCTGTACCCGAAGGATAGTAAAAAAAAAGTAAAAAAGCTAAAACCTAACTACGATAACAAACGACGCTGAAAAAGTATAAAACAAGATTTTCAGAATACTGAACTGAACAAAGTTGCTAATGTAGATGCAAGTAAATGCACACAGTAGACTTTACCAAGATGCCTTCGTTGTCAATTTACAATAATGTCATACAATACTATTCTGAAATATGCAATATTCACTATGTAGAGATAAATTTTCATGTTTGGAAATCCGCAGTCACACGTTGTCAAAGTGCTACATTAGATTTATTATTTGTTAGAAATGGGGTGAGCCCTGCGTCTCATAGCCACTGCGACCAGTAGATGATCTATTGTGGCAGCCCCGTAACCTATTACAGCACCTCATGTAGCTCCAGTTCCAGGATAAACCCGAGAATGGAGCTGATGGGGGAGCTTTTGATCTCATCTGCTGAGATCATGTGTGCTCCCAGGTGCCGGCTTCTGCACCGGTGCAGCGCTATGCACTCGCCGAGGACGTGGATAATCGTTTCCTCGTCCTCGCGACAGAACCTGCAGATTTTGGTATCTGAAAGGCCCATGTTGTGCAGGTGCTTGTTTAATTTGCAGTGCCCTGTGAGGGTCCGAGTGAGTGCCCTAACATGTCCTCTGCTCAGTTTTATTATTTCTACAGCTCGTCTCTGATCGAACGCCTGTATCAACGCCTTAGACTGTTCTAGTCGAGGTAGTCTTTTCCAATATTCAGTGCTTTGCTTATGCTCCCACTCTTTTAACTCGAACCTGACCATGCAGGCTGGAACGCCACTTATTGGTTCCGGTCCGAGTAGTGGGCTCTCTGCCCCGGCCTTTGCTAGCACGTCAGCGACTTCGTTGCCTCTGATATTGCAGTGTCCCGGTACCCAAATCAGATTTACGATGTTGGCATTGCCAAGCTGGTTTAGGAGCAGGACACACTCGCTAGTGAGTTTGGAGTCAAGTTCACAGGATGTTAACGCCTTGAGGGCAGCTTGACTATCTGAGAAGATGAATATCTTCTTATTCTGGAGATTCATTTGCAGACTCTCTTGGACACAGCCAATTATTGCGCAGACTTCTGCTTGGTACACTGTGGTATAGCGACCCAGGTTGGCGAATTTGCGTATTCTGAAGCGATCATTACAAAATCCCGCCCCGGATACGCCTTGCCTCCTGGAACCATCCGTATACCAAACGATGTCATTCTGGTTAACATTTCCGGGAGTTCCAGCCTCCCAGTCTTGTCTACTAGGTAACAAGACTGTAAACCGCTTATCGAAGCGGTATTCACGGATCATGGAGTCAGAGGGCATATCCATGAACGGAATTTTCATTAGTTCATTGTAGAGGTTACCTATGACCCTAGATTGCCATCTCGTCCTTCCTCTGATTTTTGCTCTCGTAATGGCCATCCTCGCTTCCATCTGCACGTGAATGTGCAGAGGTGGAATGTTCAGGAGGGCATCCAGTGCTGCAGAGGGAGAGGACGAAAGAGCGCCAGTGGCTATAAGGCAGGCTGTTCTTTGAACTTTGCTGAGGTTCTCCACGCAGTTGAGTTGGTGCGTCTTCTTATACCACACACAGCAGCCATAAGTGACGATCGGCCTCACTATGGTTTTATAAATCCAGAGTGCGGCCTTGGGCCGTAGCCCCCATTTTAGCCCCACCAACCTACTGCTTGCCCCCATCGCTATTTTTGCCTTTCTAGTAATGTAGTCGAGATGCTTGTTCCATGTTAGTTTTTGGTCTAGAAAGACTCCGAGATATTTGACCTCGGTGGACAAGCATAGCTTCGTACCAGGAAGTGTTGGGGCGTGAAGCGCCTCTAGTTTCCTTCTTTTGGTAAACGGGATTAAGACCGTCTTCCGTGCGTTGACTGTTAGCACGTGTCTTGTGCACCAGTTTTCTACTATTCGTAGGGCCCTTTGCATAAGACTGGAAATGGTGCTAGGACATTTTCCTATGACCATTATTACTATGTCATCTGCGTAACCCTGAGTCAGGAATCTGGCTTCATTGAGCTCACAGATGAGACTGTCAACAACCAATGACCATTGAAGGGGTGATAGGACTCCGCCCTGTGGACACCCTCTGGTCACTCTATAATGAAGAGTTTTATTCATCAACGTTGTTGTTGCAGTTCGATTTTGTAGCATGGATCCCATCCATCTGGTGGTGGTATCGTCGATTCCACGATTCACCATGCTACGTGTTATAACATCGAAGTTGGTGTTGTCAAAAGCCCCTTCGATGTCGAGAAAGGCACAGAGTGCAATTTCTTTGTCTTCTATGGCTTTCTCAATTCTGTCCACCAGATCAATAAGTGCCGTTTCCGTGGACTTGCCTGTTTGGTAGGCATGTTGTCTTGCACTCAGGGGTTTTTCAACGAGGTATGTTGCCCTGATGTGACTGTTTAACACCTTTTCCATGGTTTTTAGTAGGAATGAGGTGAGACTTATCGGTCTGTAGGACTTGGGCTGTGATTTGTCTTTGTCCCCTCCCTTGGGGATGTAAGTGACCCTCGCCCGAGTCCACGCTGATGGCAGATAACTCCAAGCAAAGCTTGCACGGTAAAGTTTTATCAGCGTTGAGATGATGATATCTTCGCCCCGTTGCAATATAGCCGGGAAAATACCATCGACCCCACCAGATTTATAAGGCTTGAAGCTCCTAATGGCCCAACTTATCTGTTGGGGACGAAAAATAACGGAAGCTCTCCTCCAGTCTTCATTCCGCGGTCTCCTGTCCGGAGACTTACTGTCCTGGAGTTCTCTTTCGTTATTAATGTACACGGATTCCGGAAAGTGCGTTTGAGCAAGCAGTCTCAGTGTTTCCTCCGGGGATTCCGTGAAAGATCCGTCCGCTTTCCTTAGCAGGCCTAGATGGGATTCAGGTGTCTTGGCTAATATTTTGTGGATCCTGGCAGCTTGGGCAGTGTCTTTGATGGACCCGCAAAATTTTTGCCAGGATCTCCTTTTTGCTTTCCTGAGCTCCCTATTGAAGCGTGTTAGCGCCTTCCTGTAAGCATCCCAGTTCTTGTCTTTTTTTGCCTGATTAAATAAGGCACGGGCCTTTTGCCTCAGATGCTCCAGGTTTTTGTTCCACCAAGGCGCGTTCCTATTGCTCTTAGTGGTCTTAAGAGGACAATTTTCTAGATACGCTTTCATTAGGCTTCTGCCTAAGTCCTCTGCTGCGGCTTCCACTTGGTCCACAGTTTTAATGTATTTAAAATCTCCAAGGTATAACCTAAGGGAGTTCCTAAAGCCCTCCCAGTCTGTTCCCTTGGGGTCTCGGTACGTGTTCGGTTCCTTTGTTCCCGAGCATAGTATGTCGTACCTAATATGGGTGTGGTCGGACAAGGACGGCTCATCTGAGACGTGCCAATTGGTTACTCGGTGTGCGAGATTACCTGAACACCATGTTATATCTAGTACTTCCTGCCTAGAACGTGTGGTAAAGGTTGGTTTGCTACCCACGTTAAGAACAAATTGATTGTTGGTGAGCAAGTAGTCAAACAAGGACTCACCTCTTGCGTTCGTGTCGGAGCTGCCCCATGATGTGTGGTGGGAGTTGCAGTCGGTACCCACCAGCAGCTGGGTTTCTCTCTCCAGACAATATTCCACTACCGGTGTCACCTTGTTCACCGGATCCTGGTCCTCTCCGGGTAGGTACATGGAGCTGACTATGAGTGTCTCTGCACCTTTCCCCCCGGGGAGGTCTATATACGCTGCAACAGCATCGTCTGTACACAGCGAAGGGATCGGGAGGTAATTTATATCTCTCTTGAAGAGCATGCATGCTCTTGGCCTCACTCCGCAGGAGTTACTTAATATCTTACCTGCCGAGTTTAGCCCCATTACCGTGGTTTTGTTCACCCACGGTTCTTGGATCAAGGCGATGTCCAGGTCCTCAGAGAGGAATCTTTGGCAAAGGGCAGCTGTGGCTGCCTTTGAGTGCTGGAGGTTTACTTGTATCGCCTTAATCATTGTGTTGTTTTGGGGGACTGGGAGGGGAAGGGTTAGGGAATTTAGCTAAGACGGAGGGATGGGATAGGATTATATATAGGTGCCTAGGTTGTGTCTGTTTCTTTACGAAGGGGGGGGTTATGTGTTTTGTTAAGGATGCCACCCGAGCGCGGTTTGCATTCAATAAAGCTGGGGCCGTCACCATCGTCTGAGGTGTCAATACACTCCAAGATAGCACCTTGGAGCATTTCGACCCTCCCCTGGTCAATTTTACCCAGGGCGTCTATGATGCCGCACGTGACGGACCCAGTAACCTCCTTAAAGGTAGGCTTCGAGGTGGAAGGCTCGCCAAGTGTCGGTGCCTTGGTGGGATTACCTTGATTCGAGGTAGACGAGGTATTGAGAGGGCGCTTTGACGCCCGCTCCCTCGTTTCCCCCTCCTCTCGGGTCCTCTGCTTGGCCTTTTCACTCATGCGCAGTTCTAGCGCCTGCTCGAAGGTCATACCCTTCGCTACAAGCCGATATATTAGTTTTCTATCAGCTCCAGAGAGCTTAACCCTGGGTTTACTCTCTGGCCCCTTGGTCGACGTGTCCCTTTGGTGCTTTGCGCCCAGAGGGGTCGACTCTGCATTGGAAGTACCTGGTCCCTCAGTCCCAGGTGCTCCGGCAGTGTTCGTATGCTCCTTAGTATCGCTGCCAAGGAGCATAGCCTCGGAGGTACCTAGTACCTCTTCGGTAGAATTTAAATGGTCGTCTATTATGTCTACAATATCCATATAGTTCCCACAAGAAGCTAGGGAAGTAAAGGTCCACCCCTGCAGAGCCCCGCTTGCAGGGGTAAGGCTAAATAGACCTCGATTTCGCCTGGTTTCGAGGCCCCTCCGTTCGCGACCGAGCATCCCCTCGGCCATGCATCCATCGGCACGGATCGGATGACACC
The DNA here is from genome assembly GCA_019059595.1 of Marasmia exigua. Taxonomy (NCBI): domain Eukaryota; kingdom Metazoa; phylum Arthropoda; class Insecta; order Lepidoptera; family Crambidae; genus Marasmia; species Marasmia exigua. The sequence goes on from CM032473.1 coordinate 15,152,575, forward strand.
TTGGATTGGGGTTTTTGGAGACGAGGTTTCCTCCTCCAGGAAAAGAGGGGAGGGATGCGGTGATTAGGGTGGGGATGATTGGGAGGGATGGGGAGGGGAGCATGGGATTGAGGTTAACGGGAATGCTCCTAGCCTGGGATTGGGTTTTGTCAAAGTGCTACGGTAGGTAGGTAAGTATATGTAACGTGTGACTACGCCTTCATATATATGAAGTGAATGTATTTGCTATGTATGTATGTTCATCTGTTTCCACGTAACTTCTAAACTACTTATCATAATTCGACAAATGACATATCATTATAAGCGTCTTAATTGTGCGCTGGTTATAGGCTAGATGAGGTTTCATAACCCTCCTTTTGCTTTGCCGTAGTCGGGTGAAAATAGGATATATGAAGGTTGTATTGTAAGCAAATAACACTATTTCACATAGATTTTTAGTAACGTGTGGGAGTACATTTGATACATCTTTTTTAAAACAGTAATTTATAATTCAATAACGGCTGGACCGATTTGTTGAATGACAATGGTGGAGAGGTAGCTTAGAACTAGGATACGGACAAAGGTTTTTTTTATATCCCGAAAGATGTCAGGTTCCTGTAAGAAAAAATACGAATACTACGCGGGCAACGCCGCGGGCGTAAACTAGTACAGGTTAAAACAGCAAAGGCTATGTGGCACGCCCTTCAGTAGTGGGGCGCTACAAGTCAGTTCAATCGACAGGCATTGCTGGTTGAGGATGGGACATGGAGGAGACGAAAGAACATCGAACTTGAAAATCTGGTAACCGAACCAAATATTATTGAACCGAAATAAAGACACAGGCTGCCTGCCTGGGCCACATTGATGAATGGTTGGGTCACAGACATTTTTTTTTTATATCTAGTAAGAAAAAAATATTTACTAAATAAATTACTCGTGGTTTAGTAGCCCGGTTGTAATCGCGGGGTCCTAGGTTCGATTCCCGGGTCGAACAAAAAGCACAGTACAAGTTTTTCGAATATAGCTCGCCTTTGTGATCTCCGATCCGCATTAGGTTATTTAGCGTGGTGATCAAGCCATATCAATAAGCCATACCAAGCCATATCAAGCCATAACAATACATCATAGTAGCGATGACTTGATTTCTAAAATGGAGGTCTTTGCCCTCCAGTAGGACATTATACATACTATAGGTAGTAAATACATGACAACTTCGTTACAGAAAATATCTACAGAGACACAAGCAACAAAAAAAAATAACATAGTTCAAACAAAAAAAAAACAACGAAACTAGTAAACAACAGGAAAAAAAATGGCTTGCTTATGCCGGCCATTTATATTCAGGCATTTATTTTAAACATTTATGTTCAGGTGTGCCGCGACGGTTAGCAAAAAGAAGCAGCCTCAGCTAAGGTCATGGCTTTGTTATTACAAAGCTGAGCGAAGCGAGCAATGTGGGATTGCAGAGAGGTCGTAAACCTGTTGACTGCCTAGGTACCACTGGCGAGTAAGCGGCCCCCTGGGGAGAGACGTGAACTAAGGTTCTTCAACCTACACTCATGTCGCCTCCCCACTCTGGCGATGCGGGAGCGTCGCTGCGGTTAGGAGAGCCAGACATAACCTGCCTGCCCCCGGCAGGAGGGTATGCATAAGGAGATATTCCTCAACGTCAAAAACTGAAAATTTAAAAACCTCAGACAAAGATTTAAAAAGTTAAGGAAGGTTGCGTTATGCAAAATGTTCATATGTAGGACAGTCAACTACAAATTCAATATATTTTTGGACTTTTTAAATTTTAGTCCGGGGTTTAAATTTATTTTTTATTTCTCGCTTTTTAAAGACACTTTTTTATTTTATTTTACTTTTATTTTACTTAAGCACAAATCAGTTCTCGCTTTTGAAAGGCTCTTATTATAATTTATCATTTCGCCATTTTATGGGGGCAGCCATCTTGGATTTGAAATTTTTCATAGTGTAATTGTATTTTACTACTCAAACCCTTTTAATTTGAATACTTAAATCGAGGGGGGTTAGTCACACAAATTTTAATCCGAATTATGGCCATCTTGGATCAATTTCAATATAACATAGCTAAGATCATCTATTCACCTTTCAAACAAAAAAAACAAAATCATCAGTTCATCCGTTCGGGAGATACGATGCCAAGGACATGTGTGTGTGTACACACATACACACACACAGACACGTGAAACTTTTATGTAACATCCCCGTCGATTTTTCGTCGGGGGTTTAAGAAGGTAAGACTAGAGAGACGAGGTACAGAATGACTTGCGCGAGCTCCACGGGAAGGAACGTAAAATTGAAGACCTGTTTTCAGGTTCAAGACTCACTTTGGATCGCTAGGTTCTTAAGTTAAATTAAGGGGGCTGGGCGCCTCGACTAATTTTTTCTCAAATAAAAAAAATTAAATATAGAATACCTTTAAACAACCTTTAGTACGCTTGTCCTACTCGTACTGAACTATGTAGATAATTACGGTCGTCCTTATCGCGTCCTCTACGTTAACAATATAGTAGGTAGGTGCATAAGTAGGCAGAGTATGAGATGATATAAGATAGGCAGACTTCAGTTTGGTATCCACATGCCCTCTCATACATGCACTCCCTCACGCACACACACATATATACAGACACACACACACATATATATGCAGACACACACACACACACGCACACGCACACACACATACACACTTACACCTAACACACTTTTCACAAAACCCCTTCATAGTATTTTTTTAAATATACTTTTCAAAGAGTTATGGTACTTTATAAGTCCTTTTTTACACGTGGAATTTAGTGACTGTCTGTGAATATAAATGTGAATCTGTTATTATAGTAAGATAATATATATATTTATAAGTTTATGATATTGCTATACCTAAAGAGCTGTAGATTCTGTTTAATTGATAAAATAATTAACATACCGTTTAGATATTGTTTTATGCTAGAACATGCATATGAGGGTCATCTGAAGGTAAGAATCATCACCTCCACCCACGATTTTTGTAAGGATCAGAAGAGCACTTTTTCCGATGAATATGCATCAAAATTGTAAGCAAGACTCTAATTCTCTACGCACTGCAATCAATACACCGCCACCTTCCCTTATTTTCGTTGCAAGATAAAGATAAAAAAAAGATAAAGATTTCTTTATTGGCCACAGAACACAAATTTAAACACGAGTGACATAAATACACAAACAGACGATCGCATCTGAACACCAGATAACGGTTGTCAATCAATTCAAGATCGAAAATCTCTCGAACCACCATGGAGCCCAATACTCGTGCTCGTGACATTTATTTTGATACGACATATATCACTAAAACGTAGTTTTTCTGTATGGTTTTTAGGTGATAACCGCCATGTTTTCAAAATATCATGAGCACGAGAATTGGGTTCCAGGACCCCAATTCTCGATCTCGTGACATTAATTTTCATACGATATATATGTCACTGGAAAATAACAAGATCCGTAAGTTTATCAATTTACTAGGAAATTTATAAACTTTCGTAGGATTCTAAACGCGAGATAAATAGTATTATTTTACGTCCGGCCGTGTGGCCGTGTGGTCCCCGGCAGAGGAAAATAGGCCACCCTCACTCTTACCGAGGTGTCGTAAAAGGCGACTAAGGTAAAGCTGCTGGCATGATCATCAGCACCCAGAGAAGGAAAACTCTGCATTTATATCTAAACCCTCGCCAACCCGTCTGCCAAGTGTGGTGAGTATGGCAATTACCTCTCATGTGACTGAGGGAGGCCCGTGCCCCAGCAGTGGGGACTTAAATGGGCTGATGATGATAATGATGATGATTTTACGTCCACACGTTCGTAAATTTATCAATTTCCGACGTCACACGGTAAATTTATAATATAACGGATATCTATTCGTAGAATTTTATATGGTTCGACTAATCACTGAAACTCATTTAAATATACGAATCTTTGAAATACGTAAAATAACACACTGCTCTCTGATTGGACAATGTTCATAGTGGCAATGGAAATCAGATCGCGCGTAGCGTTTGGATATTGCTTACTTATTATTTTACGACTTCAGTAAGTTTATCAATGTACGAAAATGTGGGCATAAAATAATACAATTTATCTCCCGTTAAGAAATCCAACGAAAGTTTATAAACTTTCTAGTAAATTGATAAACTTACGGATCTTGTTATTTTCCGGTGACATATATATCACTAAAACGTAGTTTTTGTATCGTTTTCAGGTGATATCCGCCATGTTTTCAAAATATCACGAGCACGAGAATTGTGCTCCAGGAGCCCAATTCTCGAGATTTCGATATTAAAAAAAACATGGCGGATATCACTTGAAAACTATACAAAACATCTATGGTTTAGTGATATGTGTCGTATGAAAAGAAATATCACTAGCCCGAGAATTGGGCTACAGGTCTCAGTCAAAACTATGATATCTATCATAAGAAGCAGACAGGATGTTCATATATTATAAGTATCGTGTGACATTTTTGTTCGAACCCTTCGACAGTTTTGATAATATCGATACAGGTCAACGTATGAGATGTTGTGAGAATTATTATTTTTATTATTTCTATTCATAAACGAAGTTGATATAAAATATTAGTAAATATTGAAGAAAAAAATTTAAAACATTTGGGGCGGATTCGACCAACTTGACAGTTATAAGACGATAGCTATCCGCAGGATAATTTACTTCGTTACTTTATTTTCGTAATAAATTCAATTGTGTTCTTCCAAAGCCGGTATACTTAGACCTTGTTTAACAAGTAAATAAATGAATGACATTATAAGCCGGCAAAAACAATCTGTATTGTTTTGTGGTTCATGATTGTAATGACACTATCAAAAAAAGCTGTGACAATGACAAGCCTAGGATATTACTAATTCTATCAAAATTGGCGGTCTAACGATTTACCATTGGAATAGTTTGCTACATTTCCACTCGTCACAACGGTCAATCTATTAATTAACGTGTCTCTCTAATCACTCGACATTGGCAGAATTATAGATGTGTCGAAAGACAGTAGCAGCCATTATATTTAAAAAAAAGCTTGCTACATATACATATAGTGATGTGTGCATTGGAATAGGCGATGACTGTTGGATGAGTAGGTAACTGGTAGAATGAATTTTTATTTTACACCCATAACTGCATATAACTGCACTATATTATAGATTTATCGTTGGATTAAGATTGGACGAATCGGGCCTGTCAAGTTGGCTAGTGCTTGAGTAATACATTGAACATGGGCTATGTAATTGCTTCAAGTAAGTACCTACTTGACGCGCAAACATACCTAAACATTGCGCTTACGGTGTAATTTGAACTGTACAGGGATTACACCAATTTAATGCTAATAGATTAAGGTGACGGGTAGGGCACACTAGCAACGCTAATCGATTTTAATTTTTAGCTACTAAACCGGATCTATTTGAAACAATTTCGGGATTACAATCTCTCAGCAAACACTTCTACTATTTATTAAATAACCATGCACAAATGTTGGGTCCGTTTTTGTACGCGAAAAATTGATTCACGCCAAAAGCGGTCACTTCTGGCGGTAATCCAAAATTCGAGTGCAAATGCAGACCAAACAGTTAACTATAAGCATTAAATAAATAGTATAGGTGTTTGCCGAGAGATTGTAACGCCGAAATTTATTATAAAATAGATCCGGTTTAGTAGCTGAAAATTAAAATCGATCGGCGTCGCTAGTGTGCCCTACCCGTCACCTTAATCTGTTAGCACTAAATTGGTGTAATCCCTTTACAGTTCAAATTACACCGTAAGCGCAATGTTTAGGTATGTCCTTAAGAAGTACCTTAAGAAAGTAGGTACCTTAAGAAGAAATCCTTTAATAGTTTCTGTGGACAAGTATCTCGAGCCCTCCCCTCTTTTATAATAATAATAATAATTCTCACAACATCTCATACGTTGACCTGATTCCGTACTAAGTAGCCTAAGCACTTGTGTTACAGATATCAGACAACAGAGGAACACAAATATATACTTAAATACATATATTACACCCAGACACTGAACATACACAAGTGTTTATCGCACGAATGTTTGTCCAGGGTGGGGATCGAACCCACGACCTTTGGCGAAAGAGGCAGGGTCACTACCAATTGCACCATCCGGTCTATCTAATGTCCTTTACCTGAAGGTTGTCTGGTAAAGATCGCTCTCAGCGATAAGACTGCCAAAATTGTACATTGTATCTCTGTATACCTAGCTTTTAAGTTTTGTATGTTGTGCAATAAAGAGTATCTATCTATCTCGAGCTCGACATACATGGCCTACAACGAGCAAATTCTGAGAATCTCTGCAGTCAGACAAAAGTGAAATTATGAGGAAGGACGTAGAACGACACAATTCAAACTGAAAATCAAGATTGAGGTATGGATATGAAAAGCTATGAGTTTCTTTGATTCAATATCAATTGAGGAAATATGGCAGATCACAGACTTGATTTGCGTATTTTTTTCGAAAATATGTTTCAGGACCAACCTGACCAAGCATGTTTGGCACCTTATGATATAGCTTATTCCTCATTAAACTGAGCATAGAGTGAGTCCGATAAATGTATGTGATAAGGTCGTGATTTCTTCGGGACGCACTAGGTACGAGGAAATTCGATTTTTTTATTTATGTTACGCTTTGGCTCATCTGTTAAAGATTCCTTGAAAAAAAAAACAAATAAACAGATAAACTGAAGGAGGGATTCCCCGACCGGATCCAACTAAAAGTGGGTAACCAAGGTTGAAGCGATGCGGAAGGTGAAAGTTTTACACCTACAAGAATTTCCGTAACGCGTTAAAATTCTTACTTAAGTATGTTCTGTTTTCATCTGGTAAACATTGAGTTTACAAAGAATATCTTCCCAAAATCTGTGTTCCCTGATCAGTAGGTATCATCTGGATCAGGCGTCCTGTAGACAAACTCATTAAATATTGTTTTGAACTTTCATGTCTAACTGCTACACTTAGAGTCGTTGATTAACTAAGAAAAATATTGACCCTTATTTTGATACGCATAAAGAGTACCGATACTAAAATTAATGAACATTAGCTTAAATGACGTCTCTGAGTGTGGCCGTTAAACTATAAACATTAGAATAATTATTTACGAGATTTCTACCATGTATCTTACTTTTGGGTTTCCGATATTTCGGCGCTGTTGCAAGCGCCGTGGTCACGGGAGTAAATGAAGTTTTTGCGGATAAGTTGTTCCTTACAATTTAGGAACAACTTATCCGCAAAAACTTCAGTTACCGAAGCGTACCCTTCTTTTTTTAGTCTTTTAGTACGAGTACCACTGTTCACTAACTCATTAGTAAATCAAAACTCATACACATCGAAGTTTTCGATCTGGTGCGATTGTGGCCAGTAAGACAAAATTTGAGTGAACAGGTCCAAATCTCCACTGGTCGTAGATTTATGTAGGTATTTATTTGTTTTACAAGTATTGCAAGCAAAGACAGTGTGTATGGAACCTGCCTCGACTTATCGTCCACCTCCGATCCACCACGGCCGATCATATAGGTAATCCCTGATCGAAATGGTTCATGGACTATATGAAGTAGGTACTGGGAATCAAAACGGGATAAGATAGATATATTTTATTGCACAAAAAACACAACTTAAAAAGACTAGGCATTACAAAAACTTAATTAAACAATTTCTACCAGACAACCTTCAGGCAAAGGACATTTGATAGTAGAGAAGGGTAGGTGGTGCAATATTGAAAAGGGGAAATTAAAGTGAACTGTATATAGGTATATATATTAAAATATTTATAATGCTAATACATAAATAAACACAAAATTATATACTAATAAATAAATATGCTAAGCTTGGATATAATAATATAAAGACTAGATATTCATTCATATATATTAGGATCTTAGACGGACCATCGACTTCTACCGATGACTGGACCTGTAAAGTCTTAAAGGGATTGCTATTTATTTATTCAAAAGCTATGAGACCGAAGTGAAGCCTAGCAGGTAAATATATTTTGCCACTAAACTTTATACTACAAAACACATTGCATGCAGACTCGCTTAGGCGCGAATCTATCTTTATCACTCCTATAAGTCCGTCATCAGCAATCCGACCACAAAATGTTACTTTGTTACTAATTTTGTCGTAGGATCATTTCTGTTCCTCTATTTGTTCAATCTCTGATCCCGATATCTCCGCAATTTATTTATTTATTTAAACTTTTATTGCACAAATTTTGATACAACAAGGCGAACTTAATGCCAAGAAGCATTCTCTACCAGTCAACCTTTGGGTCATGCAGAAAGTGCAGTCCTAGTTTATAAGTAAGTAATGCATTTTTTTTACATTTTATGTACTGTCCTGATTCTAAAAAATCCTTAGTAGAACCCAAAAACAACGAACATGCCACATAAACCCAGATCCAACGTTATTATCTGATCCATCAACAAATATTTGTGTTAGTAGGATTTTTGAACATGAAACTCTCGAATTTCTTCTGTATGCTAAAAAATAACATATCGATAGATATGTAGACATAATTAATTGCATAGAACTAAAGAAGTAGGCATTCCACTCACTCATTCAGCATTTAGTGTAGAATTTTATAAGTTATAGGTGGGTTTCAGCGATATTCTACTAATTTCGAGGCTAGTGGAAAAAGGGAAACTCCACTCCGTTTCAGTTGAAAATTGATTTAGAGGCCCTTATTAACAAAACACGTGATTAATTTATTATTTCGTGATGCTGTTATGTTACGACGACCTAGTATGTTAAGTATTGTACAGGGTGTCTGGTAGCAGATTTATATTTTCAAACTAAAATTAATAAAAAATTGTTTGACTTAACAGAAAGAAACAGAACGAAAGGAGGGTTTCAGTAGGTACTTATAAATATTATGTCATCTAAATACATATTTTTCATCTTTTACGTCCACAATAGAATCTACACTAATAATCCAGGAACTATTTATGCAATTAAAAGACCACATTCGGAGAGAACGCAAATTAACCAAGTTTATTGATCTTCTTTTTCAGGATATGGGTCGGAAAACGAGGCTCCGTTTCGAACAGTCTGTGCAACAGGATAGTAAACTTTCGATGGCATAATACTTATTTAAAAATAAAATCCGCAATAAAAGGTTATGTTGACTGCCTCGGTGGCGCAGTGGGTAGTGAGTCGCTCTTTTAAGCGACGGATGCGCCTCAGTTTTTCTGATTCTCAGTGTCAGCCCGGAGTCTGGAGGTTGGCGGCTATGTACCCCCGTGCCTCAGAAAGCACGTTACGCCGTTGGTCCTGCGCCAGATCCCACTCCGGTCGTGTCACACTGGTGTCCCATCGGAATGTGAGGGCAAAGGAAAAGAGAGTGCACTTGTTTACGCACACACTACTTATAATATATCCTGCGTAAGGGTTGATCGTTGAGATTGGCAGCCTTAGCCGAAATCGGTTGGAGGATATTATTATTCACCACCCAACTTAGAATAATAACCTACCACCCAACATGTTTTTAAATTTGATTTTGAGTACATAAATCGGGTACTAGACACCCTGTAGGATGCTAGCAAAGCCGCGTCACCGCACATAAGTCGTTATTTCCTTATGCGATGACACTGTGACATGCGGTCACAGAAATCTGATATGGACGGTGTTCGTTTCTAAAGATAGACTGCCGTGTTTTATTATTAGTTTAAGACTTTGGTTTTAAAATGGTTGCATGTAGATCTTTATCTAAGTGGATCCCGAGCTCCGCATCGCCTTTGTTATAATAATTATGGTTGCATTTTAAGCTAACAACATAAGAAGGATAGGTACCCACCCATAATCTTGGATACACATGAAACGGGCCGGCCTCACAGCAAACCGGCGTGAAGCAGCAATGCGCTGTGTTTCGCTACCTGAGTGAGGGTACCGGAGCCCCAATACGGGGGAAATGGGGGGTTTAAAGGTTAGCAGCGTACTTGTCCACTGGTGTCGCGGGTGTCTATGGGCAGCGGCAGTCGCTTAGGTACTATCGTGATCCGGCTGCTCGTCTGCCACCTATCACATAAAAAATGCAAACACGCAGGACAAATTCTGCATTTACACATAGACACTGAGAAGACACCAGCAAGAAATTCAGTAGTACTCTTTTCAAATATTGATGATGTTACAGAGTTTTAATTGAGAAGTGTGATCCCCGGCAGAGTAGAATAGGCCACCCTCACTCTTACCGAGATGTCGTAAAAGGCGACTAAGGTAAAGCTGCTGGCATGATCATCAGCACCCATAGAAGGAAAACTCTGCATTTATATCAAAACCCTCGCCATCCCGTCTGCCAAGCGTGGTGAGTATGGCAATTACCCCTCATGTGATTGAGGGAGGCCCGTGCCCCAGCAGTGGGGACTTAAATGGGCTGATAATGATGATGAATTGAGAAGAGACCAAAAATTAAATTATCAAAGTTAACAGACTACATTGAATGACAACTTAAAAGAGTAATCGATTAACATGACCAAGAATCCTATTAAATAGTCTTGTACACTATACTCGTAGAAACCTTTCTTCATTAGACAGGTGTTAATATGAGACTTAAACTTACCCAGTGATATGTTAATGACATTTTGTAGTAGCTTATTGTATATCCTGTTCTTGTACAAGGTAGTTAATAGCCTTATTGATTGTCCTAATTACATCAAATTAACTATAATGTGCCCTTTAAGCGTGCGCGACTCTCAAAGAGCTTTAGAACAAATCTGGGACACTTCTCTGCCATAAACAGGTTAATGTCTCAATTCAATCAACTCTCACGGTCACTTGAACAAAAAATTTACATGTCATACTCACTACCAAAATTTAAATACACGGTGGTGGCATCAGCCACCAGTTCTCTCTAACTGGTTAGTTACAATTAGTTACTTACCTATTTAGTTATCTAATGGCTATTTCTCCGGTATCAGGCTCCCGGTTCCGTCTGTCTGCTTCATATGGGCTCAAAAGTATTATTGGGATTGAAGGTATATGTCATATATTTACAAATATAATATAAGACTCTAATTTTACATGAGAATCTCCCTTTAATATGGTGTCGTCTTTGTGTATGTTTTGTTCTGTCTTGGTTTTAGATGGTGTTTGGTGCAAAACTCAATTAAAATAAATATTAAAAGGATTTAAACTCGCCTCACCGGTCAATAACCATAAAAATAACGTGTCTCTCTAATCACTCGACACTGGCAGAGTTATTATGTGTTCGCCACGGGCAACACCAGTAGCAGCCACTGATATAAAAAAAAAGAAGGTATATGTCATAAATTTAAGAAATATTTGTTATGATTTAATTAAGCTTTACATGAGCAGTGTGTCGAGCCCATCTGAATCGGACGGGGGGAGCCGGGGGTACCTCGAAGAAATACCCTAATTAAATGTGTATTTGTCAGTCGCTTACCGACTTGTTAATATGTGCATGCCGTGGCACCCTTTAAGTAAGGCAACACTATAACATGTAGATATATTTATTTATTTATTTATTTATTTATTTAATGGATTGTCAACATAAAATACAGCATTTAGATACAATAACAAATTACAATAATAAAGACTTATGCTAACTGTTTTTACAATTACAGACAATCACAACATGCATTACAGATCCTTAAATAATAAAAGTATTGAAGAACAGTAAAATGTCATTTTAAAATTAAAATTAAGAAAAAAGTCATCAAAATAATCAAAATTCCATTATTACATAGGTACCTAAGTTAAAAACAATTGCTTAATAAAATATGAAAAGTTAATATGTCGATATAAAATTAAAAATAAAATGTCAGACAATATTCTGTGCAGTTTGAGGGGTGTCACTCTTTTTTAAAATAGATAAAAACTTGGAAAGACTTTGGCAATTAATGTCAAGTTCAGGCAACTGATTGACTAGATTATTATACAGACGAGAAAGACGAACAACCGGCGCGCTTCGACCCATTCTGGTCCTACAAAGTTTTGGTTTGAACAACCCACAGGGATACCGAGGCACCCTTCTGGGTACCCCAAAATCAAATTTGTGCAGTAATTTGGAGCTATCTATGCAATTATTCAATAGTTTATGCAGAAAGGACATGTCCAGATACATACGACGCACGGAGAGTTGTTCCAGTCTAAAATGCTTTGATCTGTCTATATAACTTTTAATCTGTCTTGGTGTTCTGAAACGGTAAGCCATGCTTCTGATTAGTTTTTTCTGTACCCCTTCAATCCTATCTGTATGAACCTTGTAACTTGGACTCCAGACAATGCTGCAGTACTCAAGCTTGCTTCGCACATAACTATTGAACAGTAAAATGACCGTGGAGGGTCTCTTGAAATCTTTCGTGCTTCTCAGTATAAAACCCAGTGCTTTATTGGCTTCGTTTATAATTTTGTCAATGTGATGTGTGAATTTCAGCCGACTGTCCATCAGAATGCCCAAATCCCTGATGACATCAACCTCCTCAAGTTTAGCACCCGCAATCGAATATTCAGAGGGGAGCTTGTTATGCTTCCTTGTAAATTTAATATGGAAGCATTTCTTAGCATTGAGGAACATCTTGTTCTTATCACACCACGTTTGAAGACTGTCTATGTCATCTTGTAGTCTTATTGAGTCCGTGGTATTTAAAATTACCTTTGTCAGTTTGAGATCATCAGCAAAAAGATACATATTACTATGCTTAATAACTCCTCCAATATCGTTGATGAACACATTAAAAAATAGGGGTCCTAAGACCGAGCCTTGAGGCACACCTGATTTTGCTATAAAGGGTTCAGACTGTTTGCCATCGATGACCACTCTTGACAGCCGGTTAGAGAGGTATGATCCGCACCAGTTTAGCAAGTTGTCTGTGATGCCAAGTGTATAAAGCTTCTCCAACAGAATCTTGTGGTTAACCTTATCGAAGGCCTTAGAGAAATCTGTATAGATGGCATCAACTTGTAGACCTTTATCCACCGTCTCAATTAGTTCGGACGCATAGAGTGTCAAATTAGTGCTAGTTGATCTCATTGCCATAAATCCATGTTGGTCAGTGGCAATATATTTTGAAACGTGTGCGTACATAGCCGAATGAACCAGTGACTCGAAAACTCTTGACATTGTGGAAAGAATCGCTATCGGCCGATAGTTAGTTATGCACTCTTTTTTACCATTTTTATAGATTGGAGTCACCCTTGCCTGCTTCCATCGATCCGGGAATATTCCCGTAAATAAAAAAAGATCATCCATGTAAGGTGTATGCTTTATTGGTTGTCCTTAAATTAATTAAAAAATATATATCTTAATACTTAAGCCAACAAATGAATTACCGATTTTATGAAGTCTGGTTGAAGATTCCACAAGGGGTAAGATTTTTTTCATCCACGTACCTAGGACTCGTAATATTTATTCAAGTACACATATATATTATAATGTATCAATACGGGGATTAACACGATATTTATTATGTGAAACAACATTGTGTACTCACATATTTGGCCGTTACAGCAAACAAACACCGATACTGTTAGTGTAGTGTGTCGGAGTAGCTTCACTGACAATTCATCTAGTGGCGAATTAATATCAAAAAATGTGAGGGTGTCCGAAGATTCACAGCCCGGCCCCAGCAGACGAGCGACGCCGTGCTCCGCCAGTCCGCTCGTGACCACGGCTGCTGTAACGTAGCCGAAACGTCGAGCCAAATATGTGAGTACACAATGTTGTTTCACATAATAAATATCTTGTTAATCCCCGTATTGGTGCATTATAGTTATAATGCAACGCGAAAATCTAAAACACATATATTGTCTTCCTTGTTACTGGTACCAATAAAACATGTGCGCTATTTACTTTAGGGTCAAGGCTGTGGTTAGGGTATCAGGTATATAACTGAATAAGAAAAAAAAAAGATTTGAAAACCATCTAAGTTTATTTTCTCTCTTTATCCCGGGCTCAGAAACGAGCGTGCGAGGAAGACTTATACCTCAACATACCCTAATTACATTCACTACTTACATTGCTTACTTCTTAGGGTTCCATAGCCAAATGGCAAAAACGGAACCCTCATAAATTCGTCACGTCTGACTGTCTGTCTGTCCGTCCATCCGTATGTCACAACCACTTTTTTCCGAAACTATAAGAAATACTATTGAAACTTGGTAAATAGATGTATTTCTTTAACCGCATTACATACGATTTTTACACAAAAATAGGAAAAAAAATGTTGGGTGGTCGCCATACTTATAACTAAAACACTGTTTTTTTAACAAACCCTTACTGGTGGGCTATTCAAGGATAGGTATTTGTGTGTTGTTGATGTTTCTAATGTATTTTTTTTCTTCACTTAATATTTTGCGCAAGAGACGCTCCCAAAGTGGTAAAATGTGTGCCCCAAACTAACTTCTACAATAAAATAATTATAAAACTAAAAAATATATGATACATATTACCATGAAAACTAACAACGAAAATTGGTTTAAACTAGATCTAGTGTATAGTTTTTAATACGTTATAAACCGTAAACCGCAATTACCTTCCATATATCTTACTTGCTGCTACGGAACCCTTCATGGGCGAGTTTGACTCGCACTTGGCCGGTTTTTTACTAATTACATTGCTTACTTTATTGTGCGTAAGCGAAATTAAGTAGATGTCGTTTATACAAATTGTTGTTCTATTCTAAAGGCATTGATAAAAACTAATTGATGTAGGTACTTACAGAACTACTATTTGTAAATAAAGATAATGTTTCGTTTACTCCAAAAATATGTATTACACTTTAGGACGTTGTCACAATATATAATATAAGAAAGTAGACCTCTACTTTCTTATAGATAAGTTTTGTGACAAGGTCCTAAAGTGTATACATATTTTTGGAGTTGACTGTACCTAACTGTATTTTAATTTTATACTCAGACTATTTATATTTCATGTATTTAGTAAAATTGCTCGTCCTCACCAGTGAACTATTGGTAGGAACATGCGAATCTGTGTGCATGTTTCTACCATTAGCTCGCCGGTGAGGGAAAACATCGTGAGGAAACCTGCTCGTTTCGGACTTGGTCTCAAACTGTGACTTTGAACGTGTAACCATGACAAGTTAGTCTGGTTTCCCTCTCTATAGGCAGATGGCAGTCGCTTCATCGCAATTACCAGACTCCCAAAATCCTGGATCATGGTCTTATTGCGCCCATACCAGTTTGACCGTGGGAGGGCCACGCTTCGGCAAGAATGGGCAGGCTCGACCGGAGTGATACCACGGCCTCACAGAAAACTGGCGTGAAGCAGCACTGTGCTGTTTCGATGCGTGAGTGAGGGTACCAGAGGACCATGTTTGTTTGTATTGGTCTGGGTGTTTGCTATGTATTATAAGTATGTATTTACAAAAGAATTGTAATCCCACTGTTGATTCTGATATCCGTAACACAGGCGCTTGAGCTACCTATCTCGGAGTCAGATCAATGTATGTGATGTTGTAAAAATATTTATATTTATATTTACAATTCCGGGGGAATGGGGGGTTCAAAGGTTGGCAATCCACTTGTGACTCCACTGGTGTCGCGGGTGCCTTTTATGGGCAGCGGCAATTGCTAAGCATCAGGTGATCCGTCTGTTCGTCTGCAAAATATGACATAAAACATCTTATTCTGTGCCTCTCAGTAGGTAAATTCTGAGATAAGTGTGTGAGTTAGTTTTGACAATATGTTTATGAAATTACCAGAAGATTCCGTAAAAAATATTATTTCCGGAAAAGGATAACACAATAATATTATAATGTTAGCAACGGTAAGCGTTTCTTGTTAAAACAAAAGTCATACCTACACAGCGGGTGACAAACAGACAAACGTGGGGTGTGCCGTAACACCGGGGAATAAAGACCACTGTCCCGTGTGTCGGGGGAACCGTGGCCCTACTTATTTACAAATTTGCTTTTTCTGTCTAGGGTTGCCACGTAGCGGTCCGATTTTCGTAAGTGAAGTGTAGGCAGAGATGAAAACTTCCGGGTAAATTTCCTTTTTGACGGAAATATTTCTGTGGCAGACGAGCAGACGGATCACCTGATTGTAAGCGATTGCCGCCACCCATGGACACCCGCGACACCAGTGGAGCTGAGCACAAGTACGCTACCAACCTTAAAACCCCCCTTTCCCCAGGATTGTGCCTACGGTACGGTACCCTCACTCACGCAGCGAAACACAGCACAATGCTGCTTCACGCCGGTTTTTTGTGAGGCCGTAGTATCACTCCGATCGAGCCGGCACATTCATGCCGAACCGTGGCTCTCCCACGGTCAGAAGTTGTTGTTCAAATTGTAAGGCATGCAAAGCTCCAGAACAGTTTTTTTTCCTCAAGATTTTCCTCTACTGACCCACTTTTCCGTGTTATTATCACTTATCAATAGGTGACTACATGTGTCCCTTGCCTCAGGTTAGATAAAAAATTAGATAAGAAAAAGATTATATATGCATATCTTATATTTTTCATTAGATATAACTAGCTAGATATTTAAATACTTATGAATTGTATATGTTAAAACTCATTTGTAGAGCAATTTAAATAAATTAAAAAATATATTTCACAACATCACATACACTGATGTGGCTCCGAGATAGGTAGCTTAAGCACCTAGACCAGTAAAAACAGACATGTTCATGCACACAAATGTTTGTACCGTGCGGGGATCTAACCCGCAACCCTTGCAGTAGAGGCAGCATTTACTACCACTGCTCCAGACGGGTCGTTGTCTATGTTTATTCCCATATAATTTTATACTCACAGCAATACGCCAATAGCTTTCCGTCCAATGACTATGACGTGGTGTAGGTACTACAGTAGTAGATCCTCAGCTGTTTGTTAAATTTTTTTTATCGCTTAAATTTTTTTTATCGCTTCAAATAGGCAGACGAGCTTGCGGCCCATCTGATGGTAAACAGTAACCGCCGCTCATAGACATCAACAATGCCGGAGCACAGTCATGCTGCTGCCTACCGACAAAGAAGAACTCTTTTCAAACCTTGTTTAAAATAGGACATGTCATAGCGATCAGGAGCCCAATTCTCGTGCTCGTGACATTTTGAAAACATGGCGGATATCACCTGAAAACCATACAAAAAAACTATCTTTTAGTGATATATGTCGTATGAAAATAAATGTCACGAGCACGAGAATTGGGCTCCAGGACCCCAATTCTCGTGCTCGTGATATTTTGAAAACATGGTGATATCACCTGATAACCATACAAAAAACTGTGTTTTAGTGATATACATATGTCGTATGAAAATAAATGTCACGAGCCCGAGAATTGGGCTCCAGGGAACAGAGCGGCTGGAAGCTCATTCCAGAGTTTGCACGAGCCTGGGAAAAAAGAGCGCTGGAAACGAAGCGTTCTGGAAGGGATTGGTTCCAGGGTGGTTCTATGTATTGTTGAAGTTTGCCAGGGCGTCTGGTCGTGCGATTTGTGGACGCAAAAAATAGTTAAACACTTAATTACATATTCCTACTGTATTAAAATGTATTGTCTGTTAAGTAATAAATTGCGCACGCTATTAGTTAGGTAATAGTCTAATATTTATTGTCACTGCATTGTTTTTCAATCATACAAGTCAAGGAGTCAAGTTAATAATTATTCTGACTAACTGAATATTTGTCACAAAAAATACAGTGTAATAATAAACTAATTTGTTCGTCTACATATACTACGTAGGCATTTAAAATGTATTATTTATGAGTGATAAAAAGGATAATGCAAAAAAAGATCAGTGCCGATTTGGGTTTCAACCATCAACCTCTAGTTTCTAGACACCGTTACCTTGGCCACTCGACCTAGATAATATCAGCGTCCCTGCCAATTGAATCAAAGAAAAGGCGGACTCGTTGAGAGATCTATATTTTTCTGATAGATTTTGCTATAATTAATTTTCAACTAGTAAAAATATTTTTTTTCGGAAGAGTCGATAAAAATGCCCTTCCAAGACGTGTCCCCAATTAGAGGCAACCCTAAAAGAATAAAGCGCATTGTGCCCAATGAAAATGTCGTCCAACACTCATTTACAAATTGTCTTGCATACCATTCAAACGTGCAATTACTTAGCGGCTCGGACAAAGGAGTATCGGCTGCGCGGGCGCACTCGACACCGCGACGCGGCACCGCACGCACGCGCAATCATGATGCTCGCGGGCGCGGAGATCGTACAGGAGAAGGCGGTCACGGAGGACCTGCCCCTGGCCGTCACCAAACCCCCTCAACCTTCGGGGTCTCAAGGACCGGAGGTCGCTCAGGCGCCTACAAGGGAGCCTGTGGATATTCACTTCTCGAACATCACTTGCACTGTTAATTTGGGATTTAATAAAGGTAAGTTTTTGTTTGTCTTTTAATATCAATTTTTCAACAAAAAAAAAGAACATAGACAAGTCAAGAATTTAGTGGTTCGGTCTCCTTCTAGGCAATAATTGTTTCTGTTAGGAAACACCGCTTTTCCTTAAGAGACGTCAATTTTGTGTTATTTTTCTTTGAAGGCACTAATTTCCAATGGAACGAAGTTTGATACTTGATTTGAGATTAGCATGGTAGGTTAAAATATGACCCTTGACATCACTATGAAGTCATACATTTATTAGAAGATAAATGTGTTTGGTAGTTTTGAGTAAACATGATTTATATTAGTAGCTATAACGATAAATCACAATGACAACCAGACAAATCCATTGTTTTGCTTTTAGAAAGATTAACCATTCTTGGGGAAGGCATTGATTCCAACTGACCTATTTGGTTTCAAAGGTCATTTAATAATTAGAAGTAGGTAATTAATCTAACGAGTAGATAGTGACCAAACAAATGCTCGAGAAGTGAACAAGTATATATTTCTAATTTTACATACAATACCTGAAACCTGAAATCCATAGCGCCTACTAATTTTGGTCACATTATTACATATTTACAAAGCGTACGATTCTTTTAAGGTAACACTAGCGACGCCATTTGATTTAAATTCTTAGCAACTAAACCGGATATCTTTTTAATAATTTCGAAGTTCGAGCATCTCGAAAAGATCTTATACTATTTATTCAATACTTATAATTAACTTTTTTGTCTGCTTCCTACTCGAAATATGCCATAAAACGGCCTCTTATGGCGTTAATCCAAATATCAAGTGCAAATACAGATCAAAAAGTCAATTAAAAGTACTAAACAAATAGTATTTATTCTTTCCGAGAGGCTCGAATTTCGAAATTGTTAAAAAGATATCCGGTTTAGTTGCGTTATCAATTTAAATCGATTGGCGTTGCTAGTTAGGGCCACCCGTCGCTTTAATATCATACCTAAATCTATATCCGGTTTTGTGCGTTAATTATAAAAATATGATTAGGTATATAAAGCTTAGGTATTAGCACAGCGTGGTAAAAACCCATGAGAGGTTCAAGAGAGAGGAAGGCAAGCATTTTTGCACATTGTTACTGAATATAGACATTCTCTATCTCATCTTTACGCACAGGATGTATAGTATAATGTTATATTATAGTAACGGAAATATCTTAAATTCATCTGATAAAAACAATCTGGATCGTTCGGCTTATTGGTGATCAATAATGTATGTTGCCATACGAATTGATCGCTCAGTTTATAACGTCGTTTATAAACAAACTTTGACCTTATCCATTTTTGATGATTATGGTCAACACAGGTCGACTTCCAAAACATAACCGCTTTTAATATTTAAACTGAAGGTGGTCTGGTGGAAGTCTCTTTCGGAACAAGTGCTATAAAGTTCTTAATATTTGTTTATAAATGCCACGGGTACGGGTATCCATGGACGGCAATGATCGCTTACAATCGGGAGCTGCGTCTGCTCGTCTGTATAAACAAACAAAAAAAAAATGCATACATAAACAAAAAAAAGTAGGTTGGCAATAAAAAAGTACTTTGTAAAGGATCTTGAGAAAGAGACACTCACAATTTTGTTATGTTGTTATTTTTTTCGTGTTGTCATTGTAGCTTTGATTGAGTAGCCTAATTGCCAACAAAACAGAAATTTGTGTACATAAATGTACACACACATGTAATCCTCTAGAATGCTGTTCTTAAGGAAAACGTCTAACTTTAGCGTAGTACTAAAAATCTTTTTATAGTCACATTCATTACCATCCTATTAGACCGAATGTTGGCTTTTGATTAGATAACTGAAATTGAAGTTAAACTGTATTGATAACATACAGATACAAATTGACCACAAAGTAATTTAATAAGATTCAGTTTTTTCCTTTTAGAGTTAGGAAAATACGGACCAAAAAACAAGAAAGAAAATTCTTGTTGTTGGCGGGGTTGATTCGATCTATGTTGTCTCAATCATTTATGATTTAACGTCTACGTTATGGCTAGGTACTAAGTCCATTAATTTAAGATTAACTGGTATTTTCCATTCATTGTCTGTGTGATCTTTAATACCTAACTTATGTTTAATGTTTACATACATAAGTGTATTATAAATGATATTAATATTTATATGTACCAACTTATTAAAATAAAATATGCAAGTATGTATTAAGATGAAACTTAATTTACAAACCATTGTGGAACAGTTACGTAGACGGCGTTAGGTCTAGTTCCCCTTGGCAGCGCAAAGATAACACTTGTATTTCAGACATAAGAATGGTCCAAAGTCCAAAAAGGGTATTTCCACGTGACGCCGTGTGTACACCTTTTTACCATTGTGCATCAGCCGGAACGTTCCGTTCGAGCTAGTTCAAGAGAATCTTAAAATATCTAATAATTTTGTGACAGAATCCCAAGGTCACCCCTAGCTATTGTTATCTGTCTAGGCTTGAATGACCAAATAATCAATCGGTTAAGCCAATTAGTTCAGTGTATTATAATATCTGTGGTTCAGTTCATCGATATTGCTTACATTTCGACGGCCCGTTCGGCGCAGTGGTGTGTGCATGGATTGCACGTTCGATTCCCGCACCAACACAATGTTGATAAAAAATATCGGGTTCAGGAAGGATTCGAACCCACATCTATCACAAATAGATTTTTAGATTTTCGCGTTGCATTATAACTTTAATTAATCAAAACGGGAAAGGGGGCTGTAACGAAGCCGAAACGTCGAGCAAAATATGTGAGTACACAATATTGTATCACATAATAAATATCGTGTTAATTCCTGTTTTGATTAATTAAAGCCACATCTTTCACGTTCCGGGTATTGGCTATTCTACCAATGATTAAACTACTGAACGCTATAGTAAGCCGACGAATTTTTTTTAGCGCTTGATTCGCCATGAGCTGAGAGGACGATGTGAGTTCGAATCCCCCTAGAACTCGCAATGAACTTTTAAATGTGTTAACAATAAATTGCTAAAACAAAAAAAAAAGATTACAGCAAATATTTGCGTTTCCTTCGTTGTTTCTAGTTACCATTAGGAATTTAAGGGAATCTTAGTTATGGACCAGGATATCATGTTGCATGAATGCGATATGGCTCTTTTCTCATTGTATCTGTGTCGTGTCGTGTTATGCCTACTGTATTTATTTTATCTGCGTTGTGATGGTCAATTAATGTAATTGCTTTCTTCCTTTTGATATCGTCTAAATTTTATTTTTATTAGTACAGTAAACTGTGTATTTTTCTAGATGCATTGATTAAAACATTAAAACAAAAATGTTGCTTAAATAACTGATAAATTGCAGATTACTAGGAATTATGTAGATATGGATAACATTTTTCGCTACGTTCATAAATTTATCAGAAGATTAAATAGTCCTTAATTATTTCGAGTACCTATAACCAAGGACACTTATTAATAAAAAGCTTAATTCGAGCAAAGAATCACATGGTAAGTTGGATGAAAAATCTCAAATTCGGAATTGTAGCCCTAGCAAGTATTAAGTACTTACTGATACTCAATCCGTTTGGGTAAAAGAGATTTTGAGTGGAGTTCGCGATTCTGGAAGATACGCGTGGAAGGCGTAGCGACTAAGGCTCTCTTTGGCTAGTTGGAGTGATGATCTGCTACTCCATATAGTCAGAGGAAGGCCACCGGCATAGACAGGAAGTAGCAAGCCAATATGGCGAACATTGGGTGAAGCTGATGTCCTAGTGGACTGAGATATGCTGATGATGACGCATCCTCTATTAGATGCACTTCTATTACTAGTAGCCACCCAGGTCCTAATAGATCAAACTCTACCAAATTGTTTAGAAATGCATTTTTTACAAAAAATAAAACTATCGATAACGTTATACTAGTAGGTACTCTATTAAATAAATCACGTTATCAGGAATTACTTGAATCATTAAAACGGTGGATGCTTGTGCAGTTATCAAGTGAAATATTGTAAATATCAATAGCCAATTACATTGTTTTCAAATCTATCATGGTCTAAGCGTACCCGGGGCTCTAGAGCGACAGCTTTAGATGCAACTGGCAATTAAACGTTAAGACGAGGAGAAATTAATATATTTACATTGTTTTGAATTATAAATTACACATTTACATAGATGTTCAATTTTGATTTATAACTGAATTGTAGGGCGTAATCGAGAAAGCATTAACGAGCTTGTTTACGAGTGCTGCTTACCATGATTCTTTGATTATTAATTTGATTATCATGGGAACCATGATTATTATTTACACTGATTGTGATCCACAAAGATCACCATGTCCTGATATGACGAAGATGAGACCACGACCACTCTAGCAAGAGTGTTGGTACATTCTAAGAAGAAAGCTACTCATCGAAAATCTTTTAAACATAGATGGTAATAAAAAAAAGCGCAAACTGAATGAAAATTGGGATATTGTATACCTACGTGTAGTTTAGTTTTCGGTCTACAAACAAATGTTCCGCTTGGTCGTTTATCTTCTATCTCTTTCCTCATCTTAGCATGTAGTTCCCAGTTGCGTCCAAAGCTGTCGCTTCGGAGCCCGGGGTACGCTTGGGCCATGATCCAGGATACGGGAAGTCTGGAAATTACAATCTTACGACCTTCGCAGACGGCGCTCCTTAACCTCTCCTTTCCTTGTATTATTGTACCAGCAATCTGACCCTCCCCAAGAATGGCACAAGTCTCCATCGTTGTCCGAGGCACAGGGGCGCAAGGTTTTGATCTTACACCTATATTCGAAATTCTCTTTGGAAATTTTCGAACATCCAGAGAGACTTCCGAATTTAATAGCGTTGTACCAAAAAGGGGACGAGTGCACGCAGGAACAAATCACCCGCATCCGATCTCATGAAACGGCTGAGTTGACTGACCGCAGGAGTCACTTGATATTAGAACAATGAATCTTTCCACATTGTATCGCAGATTACGAGATATCGTATCGTACGTCCGGTTTGATTTTCACCACCATTCGCTTTGGATTCTCAATGTCGTGTTATCATTTAGGACATCTTGTTGTTGAGTGGTTTTATCTCCAGATTAAGATATTGCATTTTATGCTTTAGTAAAATCCGGGACTAACATTTCGGGCATTACTTTTTGAGAATCAATATTACCTAAGCTTCCCTCTTTCAGCTCACGTGGGCTAAGTGATAATATTTTCTCTTAGAAATGGCACGATAATAGCCTTTGAAACAAGGGAATGACTTGGCTCTGTAAATATTGGTGGAACAGAATTCTGCTATAGACGGACAGAAATAGCGTGTGATTTTAGTCGGTATACCCATGGGCTTGCACCTATCGAAAGCAGAGCCAAACATAGCCCATACTGGCCTCTTCCTCAACCTGTGCTTTCTTCCAGTAAAATAATTATCAAAATGAAATAGTTTTTTTTTTTATGAGAAAGGGAGGCAAACGAGCAAGTAAGTCACCTGATGGCAATCGATCACCGCCGCCCACGGACATCAGCCACACCAGAGGGAGTGGAGATGCGTTGTCGGCATTTTAGGAAGGTATATGCTCGTTTCTTGAAGATCTCAATGTCGTACCCGTTCGGAAATACCGCTGCGGGATGTTGATTCCACAATGAGGAGGTGCGTGGCAAAAAATGCCGTGTAAAGCGCACGGTGGTGCATCTCCACCCATCTTGATGGTACGGGTGGAGTCCTAGTTTACGGCGTGTATTACGTTGGTGAAATACAGCAGCGGGTATTAACTCAAACAACTCCTCGGAAGACTCACCGTAGTTAAGGCGGTAAAAGACACATAGAGATGCGACTTCTCTCCGCAGGGTCAGAGAGTCTATGCGATCAGTGAGATTCTCGTCGTCGACTATACGAGTTGCACGACGTTGAACGCTGTCAAAAGGGTTTTTGAGTTTCTTGCTTACACAGAACTTTATTTAAGTACTTGGTGTTTTTGAAGTTAATTAGTCAAAACATTGAAATTAAAAATCAGAATCATTTGTCGAACTAATCAACCGTTACTTCCCGAATTTTCGAATTCGAAGTTAAAAGACTGAACCAGATTGGCGACGCCAAATTATCGCGCCGTTTGGATCGAATGGCGATATGGATCTGTTCCAGTGAGTGTGGCTAATTGGCCTGATATTGAACTTAGGACCGCGCGATAACCGCCGCTGTTGACGTATCGGCTCGAAGGTAAACAACTTACATATAGTATGTTAGCGGGATCTAATTTCGTTAGATCTAATATGATAATAATGAATTATAGTGTTCGAGTTATAGTATGTACTAAGTTGATTTTAATACCACAGATAAATGAAAATTGATTTGACCAATTGAATTATTCGTGACTTGACTAATTTGACGAATTTTGGCAAGTGCTTTCTTCGACAAAAGTTAAATAAATAAAATTTAAAAAATAAAATTTAAAGACTAAAAAAATACCAAAAACTTTTATTCGACAGTTTGCAATATGTCTATCACAATTTTGAGACTTATATATTAAAAGTGTAATATATTTTTTTTAATAATTCTCACAACATCTCATAGGTTGACCTGATTCCGTACTAAGTAGCACTTGTGTTACAGATATCAGACAACAGAGGAACACAAATATATACTTAAATACATATATTACACCCAGACACTGAACAAACACAAGTGTTCATCGCACAAATGTTTGTCCAGGGTGGGGATCGAACCCACGACCTTTGGCGTAAGAGGCAGAGTCACTATCAATTGCGCCATGCGGTCAGTATATAAAGCCGTTAAGTTTTTATATTGCATTATTATGCAATTGGGTTTTTCCCGTTTAATTATATTAATAAATAAATAAAATAAATATCCTATTACTTACGATAGAAGAATTTATATTTTAACGGTGACATTTTGCATCGTAATATGGCTGATACTGTTGGATGCATTTACGCGTGGTAAACAGGTGGCAGCGCGGTATGTGGTTTGCGGGCGGGTCAAGGTTCCGTTCCCGATCGAAGCCTCGCCGCGCCTTCGCGAAACGAGGGTGATGATATGATTCACGCATCTTAAGGCATTTATTACTATTTATCTGCTTATACTTTACAACTTTTTCTTGTAGCTACAATTTGCTTGGCGCTATCTATTACTGTATTTTTATGGGCCTTGTTTTTTATTATAAATATCATGCTTTTCTTTTTTTATAATGACTATATTGGCTCGCCTCAGCCTGATGGTACGCAAAAGAAGTCCTACGTTGCAAATACAACGGAAGCGATGTCAGGCATCACCTCCGTTGGGACTGCCATACTGGCCCGCGAGATGCTTCTTCACGCTTCGTGTGAATAAGGAATCCATATTGTAGGAAAGAAGGAAATACATACTATTTAATTTTACTTTATATAAAAAGTTGCTCGCTGCTAAAGCATCTTGGATAAAGCAACTTAATACAAAATGATCATTATCAATAGATAGCTTTTTCAACATACAGTGCTTAGAACATTGTATAAGTACGGTGCGAACAGCACCATATCAAAATATAATATAATATAATATAATAATTCTCACAACATCTCATACGTTGACCTGTTTCCGTACTAAGTAGCGTAAGCACTTGTGTTACGGATATCAGACAACAGAGGAACACAAATATATACTTAAATACATATATTACACCCAGACACCGAACAAACACAAGTGTTCATAGCACGAATGTTTGTCCAGGGTGGGGATCGAACCCACGACTTTTGGCGTAAAAGGCAGGGTCACTACCAATTGCGCCATCCGGTCAGTCAAAGTATGTATATACTGGGTGTATCTGTGGATATTTACATCCCTTTAACCACGTGTTCTACCAACCATTCTGAACAACATTTGTTCTACGACTTTTCGAAATTAGTCGAAAAATTTTTCGACTCCCTATACAAAATGACCAAGTCACGTGACCGACTTTGTATGAGAAGTTAAATTTTTTTTATACTAATTTCCAAAAGTCATAGAACAAATGTTGTTCAGAATGGTTGATAGAACACGTGGTTAAAGGGATGTAAATTTTCATAGTTACACCCTGTACCTAGTTATAACTCACTGTAGGAAACTGTAAGAATTGAGCACTATAATTTAAGGCATAACGAAGAGGTGTAGTTAAAATTCCTACACTTTATTTACATTTGAAAAATTACCAAACCACTCTGTGAGAGGTTACAATAGTGAGTAGGTTCTCATTCCGACAATAGACACAAACCCGGAACGCGGAAGCAATCTTTAGTTAAGACTTCAAAACCGTAATAGGAAACGCCATTAAAATATACATGTAACTACGCGAAGTAGGAATATAGTAACTTAAGATGACGGGTAGGGCTCACTAGCGACGCCAATCGATTTTAATGTTTAGCTACTAAACCGGATCTATTTTAAACAATTTCGGGTATACAATCGCTCAGCAAACACTTACACTATTTATTAAATAACCATGCACCAATGTTGGGTCCGTTTTTGTTCGCGAAAAATTGATTCACGCCAAAAGCGGCCACTTTTGGCGGTAATCCAAAATTCGAGTGCAAAAGCAGACCAAACAGTTAACTATAAATATTAAATAAATAGTATAGGTGTTTGCCGTGAGATTGTAACCCCGAAATAGTTTAACATAGATCCGGTTTAGAAGCTAAAAATTAAAATCGATTGGCGTCGCTAGTGTGCCCTACCCATCACCTTAAGGAGAAGCATCGATGAAACTAGCGGCGGCAATAGATTGATTGTGGCGATTAGAGAGACTTTTTTGTATTAGAATAGCCAGACATTTGGCCACTATCTCACCTGATGGTATGTGATGCTGTGGCCGAGGATGGATCATGTCTGTCCAGTAACAGTCTATTCAAGGAACACATCTTCCGGCAGAGAGTTCCATTCCTTAGCCGTACGCAACATGAATGTACGTTTGAACCGTTTGGTACGTCATCATCATCATCAGCCCATTTGAGTCCCCACTGCTGAGGCACGGGCCTCCCTCAATCACGTGAGGGGTAATTGCCATACTCACCACGCTTGGCAGACGGGTTGGCGAGGGTTTTGATATAAATGCAGAGTTTTCCTTTTCTGGGTGCTGTTGATCATGCCAGCAGCTTTACCTTAGTCGCCTTTTACGACACCTCGGTAAGAGTGAGGGTGTCCTATTCTACTCTGCCGGAGACCACACGGCGGCCCGTTTGGTACGAATCGATGGTATTTCTACTTCATAAGGGTGACTCCTCCGCGTTGTGTCCTGATGATGAAAAGGGGCTGGTGGAATTAGATCATGTAATTCCTTCGCACACTCTCCAAAATGCAACCTGTAAAAACCGGAAAACACGCCACCGCCTGTGTTCAAGGTTTAACAACTTGCGGTCAAAAAGTTCGCCGTCACCAACAATACTTCTAGCTCGGTTTTTGATCGATTCCAATGCAGCCATGGATTTGGCACATCCATCCCAAAGACAACAGCAGTACTCCATGCATGTTCGGACTTGAGCTTGAGACTTTTAAAAAGTACATCTTTAAATACTTGGAGGAAAGTAACAGTTATTTGAACTTTTGTAATAATTATTACGACATTTTCTTATTATATATTTTCTTAATTATTATTTATTTATCTTCTTCCTTGTTGCTTGTCACGTGCAAAAATATTGCTTTGCGTCTCAAAAAATCTATTATTCTTTCCTTCAAATATTTTTAAATGTACTTTTTAAAAAATCTCTCATAATCGTGACGATCAATTTACCGTTTGAATCAGTGGTTAATGAATGCTGCCTCTGGTGCAAAGGTTGTGGGTTCGATCCCCGCAGAGACATGTTCATGCACACAAATGTTTCTAATATTTGAGTGCATTGGGCTGGGTGTTTTCTATGTATTATACTTAGGTAAGTATGTATTCACAAAAAAAGTATTATATGTATGTTTATATTTGCTGTTGGTTCTGATATCCGTGATACAAGTGCTTGAGCTACCTATCTCGGAGTCAGATTATTGTATGGGATGTTGTGAAATATTATAAAAAAAAAACAAATAAATCTACTGGCGGCGCTTCGTCAATGTTGCGCCTTAAGTGTATGTTGATGAACAGACAAATTATGTTAATAAAATGTTTTTTTTTGTTTTTAATTCAGTTTTTGAACAATATTGCACATTGTAGTTATTCATTACCTCAGTCTTAAACGAATATCTACAAAACACGTAGGTAACAAAAATCTTTTGTCAAGCATAAACAAAGAAATACATATATAAATATAATTACAATAAAATTAAGTGCGTCTTCCTTGGTGATATAAAGCATCGGAGTTGAACTATAAACCCTGAGTAACCGTGGGTTGTACTTTGAATCGTAATTGCTGCTTTACGACCTGCTCGTGCGCATCTTACACGCGGAGATTCGCTACCGTGTGATACCGCGAAATATCTAAGTGTGTGGTTTTAATGTATGGTAACTTAAACAGTAAATAGTCATTGTTGTGGCTTTTATCAGAACGGCTGGTACAGTAGTTGGAGTGGAAGATAGAAAAATATGAGTTTCATGCCTACACAAAATAAGTGTTGACTAAATTTATTTTATTTATATTCGGCCGTGTGGTCCCCGGCAGAGTAGAATAGGCCACCCTCACTCTTACCGAGGTGTCGTAAAAGGCGACTAAGGTAAAGCTGCTGGCATGATCATCAGCACCCAGAGAAGGAAAACTCTGCATTTATATCAAAACCCTCGCCAACCCGTCTGCCAAGCGTGGTGAGTATGGCAATTACCCCTCATGTGATTGAGGGAGGCCCGTGCCCCAGCAGTGGGGACTTAAATGGGCTGATGATGATGATGATGATGATGAAATTTATTACAGACAATACAGGGTTTATCGGTAACTATTGAATAAAGGTCCATTTATCCAATTACTACTTATCTTCTATACTATTTATAAAGAGGAAGAGGTAAATCCTACAGGCAGCGGGAACGCTTAATAGGTAATCCGAAACATGGACTTATATAATAATAATGAAGCGAGAATATACGAGTGTTAATTGCAGGCGTCATGTTATCACGTGTTATAAACGCCGCATAATTGTTGAACAGTTCATCCTGTTCCATTGTCTGGCCTGCGCTCGCGCTCGGTGCTAGCGGACTTTACCCCGCGAGATTAACTGGTGCTAATCGTCCCATGCATAGCAACTAAACCTTAACAAAACAGAGTAAGTAAGTAGTTCATCTAAATTGGAGAGAGTACATTTTATCACACAATTTCACTTTGCCTTGAAATATAACTATTAGGACAATACAGTGTATCTGTGAACATTTACATCCCTTTTACCACGTGTTTTATCAACCATTATGAACAACATTTGTTCTATGACTTTTGGAAATTCGCATAAAAAAATTCAACTTTTCATACAAAGTCGGTCACGTCACGTGGTCATTTTGTATGGGGAGTCGAAACAATTTTCGACGAATTTCGAAAAGTCGTAGAACAAATGTTGCTCAGAATGGTTGGTAGAACACGTGGTTAAAGGGATGTAAATGACCACAGATACACTCTGTATAACAAGAGCATTCCTCTTGTTATACTGTGCTATTAGGGAGACCCTTCGTTTCAGAAATAATTTTGAATGCATAAACCTATAGTTGGTCTGGTTCCCCAGTCTAAGGGTTGCGGAGGCGAGACGGCAGTCGCTTCATTCTAATTATAATGAAGCCACTTTTATTACCAAACTTCCCGGATCATGGTATAAGGGCCAGTTTCTGAATTGAGAATTTGAAGTTAATTTGACAGTTGAGTCATACTTCAACTGTCAAACTTTGTGCTCAAATCGTGCTATACTTTAAATTCTCAATTCAGAAACCGGCCGCGTACCTCGGGGTCAGAAACGACAGCTTCAGATAGATCTGGGAAAGACACGCTAGGATAGCTTAATCTTAATAGCTAAGTAATAGATGTAAGTAGTACTACACTACTTTCTACTAAGTCGTAGGTAAGTAGCTACTAGCGAGAATACGACTACGTGCAGAAGAACAGCATCAGTATTTTCACTGAAACTAAAAGATTTTGTACATAAGCACTCCGACAAGTCTACTCCGACCACCAAAAATAAAATAAAATTACAATACTTAAGAATTATTTTTACTTTTTTTTAATTAGAATAGCCAGACATTTAGCCTCAATCTGACATGGACCCCAATTCTGGGGATTTCGATATGAAAAAAACATGGCGGATATCACCTGAATACCATACACAAAAACTATGAAAACAAATATCACGAGCAGGAGAATTGGGCTCCTGATGGTAAATGATGATGTGGCCGAGGATGGATCATGTCCGTCTAGTAACAGCCAATTCACTCTTAAGTAAATAACTCACTTAATTTTTCATCTCCTGTTCAGGCGAGACTCAAACCCACACCTTCCACAATCCGGGTGTACGGTGGGTTCGAGTCCCGCCTGAATACGAGATGAAATTTTTAAGTGTGTTATTTACTTAAGCATAAATTGCAAAAGGTTGCTATAAAAATATCAACTAGTCACTCTTTTCCTGAATAAGTTTAGATCATAGCGTTCAGGGAACACGTTTTCCGACATTTCATAACAGACACGTGTAGAATACCCACCTTTAGACCCTTATAACACCAACATGCACTGTGATTAGTTTCACAGAGCTACCTATTGAGCGTGTAAATGTGATTCATTGGTTTCGCAATCTTATTCCTTTGTTGACATCGATTACTCAAAATAAATGGCTACGTGAAATGTCTACATATACCTACAAAGATAAAGCGTTCGGCTGCGAATGGCTGCAAATGGTTGACAAATAAATAGTCACCACAGTCCGGAGTAGTCTTACTGCTGACTAATCTGTATACCATGAACAGATAGTAGAACAAACAAACATGTTAATAAGCATGATATGGCCGTATGGTCCCCGGCAGAGTAGAATAGGCCACCCTCACTCTTACCGAGGTGTCGTAAAAGGCGACTAAGGTAAAGCTGCTGGCATGATCATCAGCACCCAGAGAAGGAAAACTCTGCATTTATATCAAAACCCTCGCCAACCCGTCTGCCAAGCGTGGTGAGTATGGCAATTACCCCTCATGTGATTGAGGGAGGCCCGTGCCCCAGCAGTGGGGACTTAAATGGGCTGATGATGATGATGATGAAATTTATTACAGACAATACAGGGTTTATCGGTAACTATTGAATAAAGGTCCATTTATCCAATTACTACTTATCTTCTATTCTATTTATAAAGAGGCAGAGGTAAATCCTACAGGCAGCGGGAACGCTTAATAGGTAATCCGAAATATGGACTTATATAATAATAATGAAGCGAGAATATACGAGTGTTAATTGCAGGCGTCATGTTATCATGTGTTATAAACGCCGCATAATTGTTGAACAGTTCATCCTGTTCCATTGTCTGGCCTGCGCTCGCGCTCGGTGCTAGCGGACTTTACCCCGCGAGATTAATTGGTGCTAATCGTCCCATGCATAGCAACTAAACCTTAACAAAACAGAGTAAGTAAGTAGTTCATTTAAATTGGAGTGAGTACATTTTATCACACAATTTCACTTTGCCTTGAAATATAACTATAAGGACAATACAGAGTGTATCTGTGAACATTTACATCCCTTTTACCACGTGTTTTATCAACCATTATGAACAACATTTGTTCTATGACTTTTGGAAATTCGCATAAAAAAAATTCAACTTTTCATACAAAGTCGGTCACGTCACGTGGTCATTTTGTATGGGGAGTCGAAACAATTTTCGACGAATTTCGAAAAGTCGTAGAACAAATGTTGCTCAGAATGGTTGGTAGAACACGTGGTTAAAGGGATGTAAATGACCACAGATACACTCTGTATAACAAGAGCATTCCTCTTGTTATACTGTGCTATTAGGGAGACCCTTCGTTTCAGAAATAATTTTGAATGCATAAACCTATAGTTGGTCTGGTTCCCCAGTCTAAGGGTTGCGGAGGCGAGACGGCAGTCGCTTCATTCTAATTATAATGAAGCCACTTTTATTACCAAACTTCCCGGATCATGGTATAAGGGCCAGTTTCTGAATTGAGAATTTGAAGTTAATTTGACAGTTGAGTCATACTTCAACTGTCAAACTTTGTGCTCAAATCGTGCTATACTTTAAATTCTCAATTCAGAAACCGGCCGCGTACCTCGGGGTCAGAAACGACAGCTTCAGATAGATCTGGGAAAGACACGCTAGGATAGCTTAATCTTAATAGCTAAGTAATAGATGTAAGTAGTACTACACTACTTTCTACTAAGTCGTAGGTAAGTAGCTACTAGCGAGAATACGACTACGTGCAGAAGAACAGCATCAGTATTTTCACTGAAACTAAAAGATTTTGTACATAAGCACTCCGACAAGTCTACTCCGACCACCAAAAATAAAATAAAATTACAATACTTAAGAATTATTTTTACTTTTTTTTTAATTAGAATAGCCAGACATTTAGCCTCAATCTGACATGGACCCCAATTCTGGGGATTTCGATATGAAAAAAACATGGCGGATATCACCTGAATACCATACACAAAAACTATGAAAACAAATATCACGAGCAGGAGAATTGGGCTCCTGATGGTAAATGATGATGTGGCCGAGGATGGATCATGTCCGTCTAGTAACAGCCAATTCACTCTTAAGTAAATAACTCACTTAATTTTTCATCTCCTGTTCAGGCGAGACTCAAACCCACACCTTCCACAATCCGGGTGTACGGTGGGTTCGAGTCCCGCCTGAATACGAGATGAAATTTTTAAGTGTGTTATTTACTTAAGCATAAATTGCAAAAGGTTGCTATAAAAATATCAACTAGTCACTCTTTTCCTGAATAAGTTTAGATCATAGCGTTCAGGGAACACGTTTTCCGACATTTCATAACAGACACGTGTAGAATACCCACCTTTAGACCCTTATAACACCAACATGCACTGTGATTAGTTTCACAGAGCTACCTATTGAGCGTGTAAATGTGATTCATTGGTTTCGCAATCTTATTCCTTTGTTGACATCGATTACTCAAAATAAATGGCTACGTGAAATGTCTACATATACCTACAAAGATAAAGCGTTCGGCTGCGAATGGCTGCAAATGGTTGACAAATAAATAGTCACCACAGTCCGGAGTAGTCTTACTGCTGACTAATCTGTATACCATGAACAGATAGTAGAACAAACAAACATGTTAATAAGCATGATATGGCCGTATGGTCCCCGGCAGAGTAGAATAGGCCACCCTCACTCTTACCGAGGTGTCGTAAAAGGCGACTAAGGTAAAGCTGCTGGCATGATCATCAGCACACAGAGAAGGAAAACTCTGCATTTATATCAAAACCCTCGCCAACCCGTCTGCCAAGCGTGGTGAGTATGGCAATTACCCCTCATGTGATTAATAGAGGCCCATGCCCCAGCAGTGGGGACTTAAATGGGCTGATGATGAAGCATGATATTCGAGCAGCTCACAAAAGTTAGAAACCCTTAGAGTATGAGAGTGGTAAAGACGATAAAAAACTCATCCAATATAGTGAACTCTAAAAATGTATGTCAATGAAACTGGGCAAACCTCAATAGCATTCTGTTATACCTTTTGGTTTCTGAGTCTATCTATACAATCGACAGTCCTAAATTCAAGGTTCTCTTTGAGACTTCTTTGTTTTTAAGAAGCGAGAGCAACACTGACAAAAAGTCACATGATTACAATAGAGAAGGACAAACAATATCACACACAAACAAACAACTATTTACACGATTCTCATCTACACAATGGTAACTTGAGAGTAATTAATGGGTGTCATACATCAGGTTAGAACATACATATTAAGCAAGATAAAGACACAAAGTGGCGAAAAAGTTAATACAAAGAAAATGTTCCCCACCGCATTGTAAAGGCCCTGTATAAAAATTTCGTAACGTTTCCATATACTTTTGGGTTGGTAAACTAAAGTTTTTGCAATAAAATAATGGACACGAAATTTAGTTTGGTTTTGACATTCGTATATTCTTTTAAGTAAAGTACTAATATTATAGCGTTGTCATTAAATATTCATATAAATAACGTACGAGTACCTACCTATATACATATGTATATCGGTACTCGTAGGTACTCGTAGGTTTATGTTATATGCTCTTTTGGCGGAGTAGGTAATGTTACCATATACCTAGTTATATGTAATGCAAATAAAAAAATAAATAAATACCTATTTGTATTACTTATATTACTATATATAGAACTGTTAACTGAAATATACGTGAGTAACAAAATATGTGTAACACCGCACCGAAAAAGCTTGTATGGCCCGATTCATTGATCCGTAGTTACCTTTTGGTTATATTAACTATTGTTAACTGTCTAACCAATAGTCCAAGTGACGTCGTCAAAGTGACAATTCCTTGTAATATAACTATATGTTATTTATATTATACCATTGGTTATTTTTTTGAACCATTCTTTTAGTTTAACTGCGTATCAAAATATCGGCCCTAAGTGCCCACAGCTTAACCACATAAAGATCATGCCAAGTTCTGGAAGCATAGCGGTCAGGCAGAACGGAAAAATTTCAAGTCAAAACTTTTTTTTGTAGCTGAGTGAGTAAAAACTCTGCTTGACGTCACGTTAGCTTTTTATACGAGTAATGTGATAAGCGGAAGATTTAATAGTTCTTAGTATACTAGCGAATCATCACTTATAATAATCATAGTTATATTCTTTATATTATTTATAATCATAGTTATAATTGACAAGATGCTAACCACCTACTATTGTACACCTCGTCCTGCAGTTTATTAGTCTGGATTAAGTAACTACTACTCTTTGTGACCTATGAGGGGAACCTAAGTAGTCATGCTCACTCAAATGTCTCTGAGGTGGTGGCGCTATGTGGCGGGTCATTACATTCCCTCTAATATGGTTGAGTGAAATGATGGCTGACACGTACGTCATACTTGTGAACAGGTGCCACCTTTGGGGACTGGTCTGCTTCGGTTTACCTCATAATATTTATTTTATTATTATTTCCTTTATTTTATTTTGTGTAACAATTAAACTGTATGGCTTGGTATAAAGATGACACAACATTGTATGAAAGTTTGGCGATTAAAAAGAGTAACTGGCGAGTTTCTTGCCGGATCTTCTCGACCAGAAACAACTTTCCGAGCCGGTGGTAGAATCGCATTATGTTTATTTATTTCTTTAGTATATTTTATGTATCAACATATATATGTATTAACATGTAAATTATACATAAGTACTTATAAATAGTTTTAAGTCATTAAAATGTATGACGATTTGTAAGTGCTGTATACAAGCCTATGCAAATAAAGAATTATTTGATTGATTGCTTTCTGAAAGAGCGATATTTTTTCGGACTCAATCAAATGTTAGACCACTAGTTTGGTCAGTTAGTTTATTATTGTCATTTCAATCCTTAATGACTGAACCTATTACGAAATAAATGCACATGTTATTTAAAGTAAATAATCGGTCGGCCCCGATTTCTTTGCCGACCTGTTCTGCCGACGCGACGATCGCGGCAAGGACGCTTGCGACATACCGATCGCTCCCATTTTTTTTATCGTATTTACCGTCTATTGTGCCTAGATTAGCATTTACATAAATGCTGTTATTTATGACACACTTTTGTAATTAATCCATTTTACCTTTAAGTTATAAGCGCTGTTATCTGATAAAATTCTTAAAACATACTTTATATCTTCTGTATCTTCTATCAAACGATCGAGTGAAAGCGGTGAGCACTCAGGGTTCTGTACTTGAGACTTTATTATCTTAACCCGATGCATTTTAATTTGTTGTAGATATAATTTATTATTCATTACCAATTCCACAAATGCCATACGCGCATACATACATGTTGCGGGTCTACCGGGAAAATCGACCGTCATCGTACCCGTCAAGTTAATCATATACGACCTAAGTAACTGAAATGAGTATCTGCTATTTTCGCGGTATCTAAATTTGCACGATGATCTCCCCCCAATCTGAGCGCAAGGTCAGCCACGTCCAATCTCAGATCAAAAATCTAGAAGGTAGTCTCGGAAGTTTTCGGGTCCTTTGATAGGGAAATTAAATAAACAAAGTTTTTTTTATGATTAAGGGCGGCAAACGAGCAAGCAAGTCACTTAATGGTGAGCGATCACCGCCGCCCACGGACATCAGCCACACCAGAGGGAGTGGAGATGAGTTGCCGGCCTTTTAGGAAGGCATAGGCTCGTTTCTTGAAGATCTCAATCTCGTACCAGTTCGGAAATACCGCTGCGTGAAGTTAATTCCACAATGAATATAGTTACAGTACAGTAATAGGTATCCAATCTACAAAACGTTTTACTTAGACCCGAGATATTTAGAAAAGTTCGTTTTCATATTGATTCTCACGATTATCTTACATAATTAGTTTATGTACTTAATAAAATGAAAGAGAAGCCAAATATCGTTAGGTTCTCAAGACGAGCAAATAGAAAGATAATCTTTACAATAATAAGCTTGGTTTCGAAATATGAATTTTGATTCGGAAAACGACAGCTTTAATCCCAAAAATTTAGGTGTAACCTGTATTGCCTGAATGAAACTTAACGTTCTTGAAAACAAGTAGCTCGGAACTTTTTTTATGATATAGGGGGCAGACGAGCAGACGTATCACCTCCCATGGACACCTGGCACGTCACAGATAAAAGATAAAGATTTCTTTATTGGTCACAGAATACAAATTTAAACACGAGTGATATAAATACATCAATAGAACAAATTCTGTAGCCAACAAGGCCCAACCTCAGCATTTGCTGCATTGGCACACAATTTACCATTTTGGGAGCATCTCTTGCGCAAAGTATTGTGTTTAGAATGATGTTAAAAACCTCAACATTCTTTTTAAAGACCTATCCATAGATACCCCACACGTTATAGGTTTGATGAAAAAAGCATTTTTGAGTTTCAGTTTCAAGTATTTTTTTTATTTTTTCCAATTTTTGTGTAAAAATCGTAATGCGGTTAACAAAATACATCTATTTACCAAGTTTCAATAGTATAGTTCTTATAGTTTCGGAGAAAGGTGGCCGACGGACGGACAGACGGACAGACATGACGAATCTATAAGGGTTCCGTTTTTTGCCATTTGGCTACGGTACCCTAAAGACAGTGGCCGTACTATCATACTTAATCCAAATCAATAGTAACAGTGGGAAAACTGTAATAGTTTTTTGTATTTTAAATCACATCTGATGGAAAGTGATAAAATTGTCAAAGAAGTAAAAATTAAAACAAACATCCGAGAACACCGCCGCCCAATGATTAAGACATGACCTAAAAGTATGTAGTTTAAGCACATTTATTATGGGTATCAAACGAAGGTTAGGTAATGAATGAAGGAAGATACAGGCGTGCGTACTTGCCTTAAGAAAGTGCACATACGATAACATAATCGTGTTATAGTAGCTATCAGCCATCATCATAATTGGTTCAACAATTCATCGTAATTCATTATCTGTATCACGAATTCTCAAACAATAGAGGTCTAAAGGTTTACAATTTTCAACTAAATGGTGGCATAAATAAGTGTCAAATTCGGTTGCGCCAAGGAAGTGAGGGAAACATTTGTGTTTGTAGACATGCGGAGACAAAGAGCGCGCGCGCACGTGTTTTGTTCAATAACACCGAAGTTCGCGAGGGGCGATGACCTGTGACGTCACACCAGCTGATAGCTTCGCAACTGGGTCATGATGTCGTCCTGAACTGATAAAATCCTGCAGGACTCGTCATCACGGTATTTGGAGGGTTCCTGACCTTTGATATAACCACAGAGAAATCTGTGGATATAACAAAAACAATCTTTATTTCTAATTTACATAGGTACATAACTTACTTTCTCTTCAACTAATAGAAGCCCTAGCTTGAAGCTAGAATAGCTTGAAGTCAAATATTACTTGATATTAAACAACAAGCCAGCCGTGTGGTCCCCGGCAGAGTAGAATAGGCCACCCTCACTCTTACCGAGGTGTCGTAAAAGGCGACTAAGGTAAAGCTGCTGGCATGATCATCAGCACCCAGAGAAGGAAAACTCTGCATTTATATCAAAACCCTCGCCAACCCGTCTGCCAAGCATGGTGAGTATGGCAATTACCCCTCATGTGATTGAGGGAGGCCCGTGCCCCAGTAGTGGGGACTTAAATGGGTTGATAATGAAACAACAAGTTCATAGAATGTGTATGTATGACTAATGTGACCTTAAAACCATGTTAATAAACTGACCAAAGGTTTTCCAACGAGAAATCGTATTATGTACAAAGATTTGTGACTCAACCAAGCTCTTAGCTCTTTTGGCTTTCATTGTCCCTCTGCCATTAAAGTATCTCTGCAGTGCATCGGAGATGTTCGCTCAGTCGCGTACGGATGGTTTTTATGCTGTAATACGCAAGAAAACGTCTTCGTTGCTAGAGAGAGTGTTGGCCAGCTCCAACAGTAACAGTAACAGCAGAAGACTGTTGCGGAGAGATATGACTCTCCTGTTGGAGGCACTCCATCCATTTGCTGAGGTCGGTTGCTCTGGTCGGTACCAACTAGTACCTGGTCTACTCTTATAGCTAGATGAGGTAAATGGTTTAGGTGTCTTTTTCTGCCTTTTTACTGTTTTTTTTTAATTCCTTGTTACTAACGTAAATAAGTCATACTAACAATAATGGATCAAATGTTTTTTTTTATATAGAAAGGCCAATTAGGATGACCTCACTCCGCCTGATGGTAAGCGGCCGTGAAATCCAAAAATGAGGCTAATCTTTACATTGAAATAAATTATTATTATTGTCTTTTCATACAGAGTTAATCTGTAACCTCTAGCTTAATTTTGGCAACGCGTTCTAATCTAATTATTGTATAAGACAAATTCTGATAAATATGTGCACAAATTATAGTTATTTTCACCTCTTATAGTAAATCGATACTTTAATGATCTCCACCTACGAGTATGTAATGTTTCATGTACTTGTAACACCCATGTTTCATACGTACAACACATGTAACTCTTTGCCAAAGTAGTTCAGAGCCGTTTGCAATGTCCACTGACATTCGTTCAATGGTTTCAGAAGAAACTTGAACATTTTTTAAGTCGACATCCTGAAGCAGAATAATGGAATCTTCCGTTTAAACATAAAAGTGAAGTATATACTTCTGTCTGAGTAACAGTTATTAAGTATAAATTACGAATAAAAATGGTCATAAAACTAACAAGTCTATTCAAATATTAGTCAGAGATAAGACACAAATGCCATAATGGACAAGAGAAAAGCATAGAAGAATATCTACAAAACTATAAATAAATAAATAAATGGAATAAGGACAAATAATGTTTGAGCTGTGGTTTGAGCGATGGTAGCTCAGTGGATAAAACGTATTTGAATTCCATGTGCATATTTCTACCATTAGCTCGGCGGTGAGGGAAAACATCGTATGGAAACCTGCACGTTATGGATAGTTTGTGAAATGTGCAACCATTGATTCAGTGGGTCTGGTTTCAGACTTCGTATTACCGGACACCTCAAATCCTGAATCATGGTTTAAGACGCTTTAGCTTTGGACGCAATCGGGAATTACACGCTAAGATTGGTATTTTAAAATGTAGGACAAACAACGTTTCAAGTTTCGAATATTTTCGTTTCCCAAAACAATGCGTCGAACATTTAGTTGGCGCGCTCGCAAATATAAGGGCGCATTACACTGGTCGTTACTAACCGCATGCGCACGCCACAAAGCCCGGGTAAAACGGGGAGGTTCGCGACTGGTTGAAACGGTTCAAGCTAACAAGCAAGACCAATGAAAATGCCGCCTAACTTTTGTGAACACTTTTTTGTGGTTGTTGCTACGATACCTACTACATCGTCATACTTGTGAACAGGTGCCACCTTTGGGGACTGGTCTGCTTCAGCTTCTGCTTCGGCTTCTGCTTCTCATAATATTTATTTTATTTTGTGTAACAATTGTACTGTATGGCTTGGTATGATGACGACACAACATTGTATGAAAGTTTGGCGATTAAAAAGAGTAACTGGAGAGTTTCTTGCCGGATCTTCTCGACCAGAAACAACTTTCCGAGCCGGTGGTAGAATCGTATTATGTTTATTTATTTCTTTAGTATATTTTATGTATCAACATATATATGTATTAACATGTAAATTATACATAAGTACTTATAAATAGTTTTAAGTCATTCAAATGTATGACGATTTGTAAGTGCTGTGTACAAGCCCATGCAAATAAAGAATTATTGGACTTCACTTGACTTGACTACAGACCTGCCGACTATACTCCGTAAAATATTGCTTGATTAGAATGACAGATGTCATCGTCAGCCCATTTAAGTCCCCACTGCTGGGGCACGGGGCTCCCTCACTCACATGAGGGGTGATTGCTATACTCACCACGCTTGGCAGACAGGCGAGGATGTCACTTGACCTTTATTTCAATAACCATAAGATTTATTATTTAACCAAGTTTATTCCATAAATGTTTATTACTATAGACCTAAAGATCATTTATCTCTGATACCAATTGCTGATGGGAATCGCTATGTTGGTTTGTGGTTTAAGTACCAGGCCGTGATCTCGGGGTCCTGGGTTCGATTCCCGGGTCGAGCAAGATATGTTTCGAATTTTTCGAGCAAAGCTCGGGATTGTTATTACCAATCGGCATTAGGCAAACGTGGTGATTAAACGTACTCCCATCATGGTAGCGATGAGTTGATTTCTATGATAGAGGCCTTTGCCCTGCAGTGGGACAGTATACATATACATATAGGCTGTCACTTTTTACAATAGCTGTCATTGAAATCAAGCTAAATTTTGTGGCCAATAGTGTAAGCGATCCATTCCCAGTCTTTTTTTTTAACCCACGTTTCTCTCACCCTTGAGAATACATAGAGTACATACCTACAGTAAAGGTACCCACAAAGCATGTTATTTTATAAGTAGGTATACAAATTGTAATTAA
The DNA here is from genome assembly GCA_019059595.1 of Marasmia exigua. Taxonomy (NCBI): domain Eukaryota; kingdom Metazoa; phylum Arthropoda; class Insecta; order Lepidoptera; family Crambidae; genus Marasmia; species Marasmia exigua. The sequence continues at coordinate 15,193,908 of CM032473.1, forward strand.
TCAGTAAATTATTTTGATGTTTGATTTTGATTTGATACATAATGTCGAGCTACTAGTTACATAGTCCTGTCTTGTTGTTAAAAGTCATTTTTAAATTTATTCAATGATGGTGGCAAATAAGTGTATGGTTTGACTGATAGTAAACGCCTACCACAGCCTATTTTGCATACGTGTTGTGTTATGTACGGTACAGAGAATAAAAAGGTTCGTCACCTTAAGGTAAATTTTCGCTTGCACGGCAAGAATCAATTATACCAACATAACGTTTTAAAAAAATCTGCCAACCTTCAAATTTTCTTAGCATCAAAACGAATCAATGTTGCTAAAAACTTTCTGATCTAACAGTTAAGTATACTTTTCTTTGCAACAGGTATTACTCTGACAAATTTACGAAATTAATAAGCGCTCATAGCATATCAAATAAATCAATTTGAAAACTGACGAACCTTTTCGTTCTTAGACTGTACGTCTATCAGTTTTACCTACGTAGTACCAAAGATAATATAATCACTATGTGTAGTACCACATATATTATAATACAAGTACATATAAATAAAAAGAAAATACCATAAAATATATAACTAATACAGTGCCTTGACTCTGTAACTTCCATATATGTAAATGAAACCTCGGAAACTTACCGCAAACCTATATGAATGTGACAGATAACCTTTGTATCTACAGGGTGTAACAAGCAACATGTATTGTTAACTGGTATCGGGGTTTGAAATCGCACCAAAGTTATCATATTTTTCAGTTAATGTGATTGGGCCTGAAATTTAAACTGAGTTTGTCTATTAAGTGAACTGCCCAGTATCTACTTCTTTTACCTGAAACTGGAATTCATGACCAAAAAAGCTACTACAATGTTGCCACTGCAATAAAATGATCAAACAATATTATACATATACCTATTGTCTCAAAACATACGCTGACATAAATTATTTATAGGTAATTTTTAATTCCATAATTTAAAGTAGTAGTAATTTTATTGATTTATTTTTACATAAATACAAGACGCTTTAGTAAAAACTTAATCATCCGTAATGTTTGGTAGAAAAGCAGGTATTGAGCTTGTCACTTCAGGTGTTAATAACATTTGGTAGGTAAAACATTTGAACTTACATGTTGTTGGTTCGTGCAGTGAGGTGTCGCAAAAAGATATTAATAATATATAAGAATCTTTGAATTACATCGTTTTTAGCAGTGTTATTGTGTGTTGAGTAAGTCCCCGTTTTATTGAATGACCGAGACTTAGAATGACTTCGACTGTTGACTTTGTCAAAATATCACTTGTCAATTTTCGCTTAATAACGCCTAAATTCTAAAACATTTGCAATATCCACTGGGCGAATTAATTATGTACTGGAGTGGTAGAAAAATATATTATACAAGTGACCGACTCAGATTCTGAAGTTAGTGATTCTTCGTGATGGTGAAGATAAGATAAATGAAAAAAAAATGTTGTATTTAACTTTTCCACACTGTCTTCATATAATTAGTCTGTGATCATGGGTAAATCAAGTTCTTTTTAAATAAAATTTTGTCAATGTTAGTTGAAAATAATGTTGCTATTTTTTGAGAAAATCCTAATGAATGAATTTGTGCCATACTAAGAAGCATATAATAAAAAAAGGTTGGCAAACTTGAAAACTTTATTTGACTATGACATAAGTGACTTTTATAGATTTGACATTGACCTATCTGTCGTAGTTTTTTTGGTCTTGAATTCCAGTTTCGAGTAGTCTGTAGAACTGCCTGATGTCAATGTGACTTTTTTGCCGTTTTTGACAGGTAAAAAGTGTCAAAGTGTATGGGAACATGATATTTGCAGTTCGTATAGTTAAAAAACCGACTAAAGATATATAATGATAATTACAGGTCATTACGATCTAAGTTATTCAACATGGTCAATAGATTAAAACGGAAGTAACTGTTATACTTACTCGAGCCAAAGACATTCCTAAAGTTAATTATTGAAATGCTCTCCCGTCTGCCATAAGTATTTACGTTTGGTATAACGCAAGTAGTTCTGTTGATATCATCATCGTCAGTCCATTTAGGTCCCCACTTCTGGGGCACGGGCCTCCCTCAATAACATGAGGGGTAATTTCCGTACTCACCACGCTTGGCAAACGGGTTGGCGAGGGTTTTGATATAAATGCAGAGTTTTCCTTCTCTGAGTGCTGATGATCTTGCCAGCAGCTTTACCTTAGTCGCCTTTTACGACACCTCGGTAAGGGTGAGGTGGCCTATTCTACTCTGCCGGGACCACACGGCAGTTCTGTTGATATACTTGAAAAGTATGAATCGTTATACTTTGTGCCATGTGTAAGAAAATTTTGGTTAAATACTCAATTCGCAACATAAGATACTTAACATAACAGTTCTTTGAATCGTTACAGGTGTGGCTAAACAATCACAACACTATTGAATCAGCTGTTATAGCAATACGCAGATAAATACTATTGTTGGAAATAGGAAAGATATTCAAAACTCTTCCAAGTGGTCTTTGATACAAGAATCTTTAAAATAAAATCAATATTTTAACATAATAATCTTGAAACAGTCATTTTCTCTTTCGTCTAATATGGATAATATGGATTTCCAAACATAGAAATTTAAGGATGACCCGATTGAACCCGATCAGTGGCCGTGAACGCTGCCTCTGGTGCAAGGGTTGCGGGTTCGATCCCCGCACAATACAAACATTTGCGTGCACCACAGATTTAATAATAGTAGGGTGCATGAACATGTCTGTTTGTATTGCTCTGGGTGTTTTCTATGTATTATAAGTATGCATTTAATTAACAATAGAAAAGTATTATATGTATATATTTGTAATTCCGCTGTTGGTTCTGACCGTAACACAGGTGCTTGAGCTACCTATCTCGGAGATCAATGTATGTAATGTTGTGAAATATTTATTTATTTATTTAAATATAATATGGATTTCCAAATATTTAGCTGAAAGAATTTTAAGCTGACAAAAGATTTACGGAGGTCTAACCCTCCAAAAGCGTCTGTAACAATAACTGCTGAGCGACTCTACGTTACGTTACGAGAAGTATATCTACTCGTACGTATGTACGTATTAGAAATTGCATTTTATTTATTTATGTTCAAAGTTGGATAAATAAATTTAAAAAATAGAGCACCATGCAAAACAATCAGGTCTAAATAAATCAAAGTGCGATTGCAGATGAGGGCATGTCGCAGATCATTCATTACTTGTGAGTAACAAGAAATGGAAGGTCAGTGGATAAGAACGTTCGAACGGGACGTCGCGCAGGTTCTAATCTGCGTATTTCTACCGCTAGCTCGGCGGCGAAGGAAAGCATCGCGAGTAAGCTCGTTTCGGGTAGTTTCTCAATTTGTGGACAACCTCGATTTCTGAGATAGTAATTCTAAGCGTGTAACCATCATTTAGTCTGGTCTCCCTATCTAGGGTTTAGATGACAGTCGCTTCCCTTTAATAGCCTTCATCCTAATCCTGGATCAGGGTCTTAGCGTATTTTAGGCTGCGAAGCGACGTGTTTGGACGCAGCTGGGAATGATAGGCTGAGACGAAGAATCTTAATACATAATTCAAATCTGCACGCAAAGAAATGCGTCCAGTCTTCCTGAAAGTCAAGGGCCGAAGCAACACATACACACATAAGCTATCGAACCACTATGTTAATAGTACTACGTCTACCAGATGATTGTAGGCGAGGGCACGCGGAGTTAATTGTAGAGCAGGTGAACCGGTTCATTAAGGACCCCCATATACGGTACGATACTTCGTTACGATCGGTCGAGAGGACGCGATCGGCTTCCACTTTTATAATGCGTACAGGGGGCCTATTCTCGAGCACTCGACTTTGAAGTCGAGTTTAAAATTTGTATGGACAAATGTATGAAATGTCTAAATTCGACTTCAATGTCTAGTGATCGAGAATAGGCTCTCGAGTTAGGAATGGAACTCCTTGCCGAGGTCAGTTTTACTTGACCACCTTAATACCACACTGTTGGTTCTGATATCTGTAACACAAGTGCTTGCTACTTATCACGGAGTCAGATCAATGTATGTTTCACTTTCCATCAGGCGAGATTGTGGTCAGGCGTTAGCATGAACGGTCCACTTCAACAATGATTAATGCCGTATGTTCGTTGTTGTGATTAACTGTGGGGTAATATAAAATGGTATGGGGTAATATAATATAATGGTGGTAAAATAATTTAGCCCAATTCTTGTGTGTTATTTAACGAAATTCTATATCTTATCACAAAAAACAAACAGTAGCTTTTTGTATGGTTTTCATGCGACATATATCGAATATCTCGCGGATTGGGTTGCTGATCGATTCAATGTAAACGCATCCTAAATGATGCTCAAACGTTGCATATTTACGTTTATTTACATTTACACGTGCCAGAGTGAGATAAAATCCAATCGCAAAAAGAAAACAAACTGTTGATTCATCATTACGATATTCATGCTGCATGGATTTTTGTTGCGATTTCCGATATCCGATAGATCCTCTTTATTGCATAACATTTTATATTTGTAATTGTAGATTTAAGTTTCTGTAATGCCTAGTTTTTTTAAGTTTTTGCGCAATAAAGTATATCTATCTATCGATAATCTTAAATGAAGAGAATAGTTAACGATCTTGGCATACATTATCGATTCGTTGTTTCGATCGGTCTACGTACCGTATATGGGACTCTTTTCGCGCTAAGGTCGGTGCCTCGGGTCAGATCATAGGTTCCGGTAGCTACGTGCGTTTGAGTGTGACGTAGATAATAATTTATTTATTATGTACTTAAAACCTTGATACATTGATCGGCTGCCTCGCAAGCGCAGTAGCTATGGATTGTATTTTAAAGCGACGGCTGCGCTGGGAGTTTCGAGTTCGGATAAGAGCCCCAGAACGAGGTTCGGCTCAATTTGTAGTAGATACTAAATTGTCCCGACCATTAAGTTTTTCAAAAAAATCTCAATCTCAATCAAAGGGTTCTATTCATACTGTAGGCAAATGTTGTGATAGTTTTTTAGTTTTTCCCGTATTGATACATTATAGTCTCAGATATCGATCAGATATAACTAGAGCTACCTAAGTTTATCAATGTTTACAAGTAAAACAGGTTATCTAGCCTACGTAATCTTCTACTTCTATCACCTGCGTAAAAATATTACCTAATTGTTCTTATAGACCAAAACTCGATTAACTAACTTTGTTATAATTATTCTGTATATCCTAATGGTTTGTACTGTACTAATAATAATAAAAAAATTACCTTACCCATACTAATTGCTTTTCTTTCTTTTTCTAATATCAGTCTCATAATGATATTTATGTAGTCTATTATTTACTTCTATTTAAGCATAACGTTTTAATTTATGTATTAGTTTTATAAATTTTAACATATCTACAGTATCTCATTTTTGTTTTTTTTTATTTTTTGTATTGTTTTTTTTCCTTATTAAATATTGCACCACCTACCCCGCCTTTACCCGAAGGTTTTTTTGAAGATATCGCTTTCAGCGATAAGACCGCTGAAATTGTACGCCAGAATTCCTGTAATGCCTAGTACTTAAGTTGTGTATTTTGTGCAATAAAGTACTACTCCACGAGTGCGACTATACACGCAAATAGTGTACGAGCGAGATGTGAATAGATGCGCCGCCATTTCTGATCCCATTCTTTATGCGCACTGTTTGTATATCTATCTATTTATCTAATTGCATCAATCAGCTGATTACTTTTGTACGAAAGGGCGATTTTCTTTTTTTTTATAGCAGATCCTATAGTATTTTTAAAAGAAATTTGTTCAAATTTATAAAATTATTTTGAGAGGATTACCTACACATGATATTACAAAATTGTCAATTATGGTTTTCGGAACTTTTTCGTTTTGATTTTCTTTTGTCAAGGATTTCTTTAATCTTTATCCATTTCATAGCCCATACCTAGTAATCTTTAGTCCCGTTTCTATGCCGAATCCACCTAACCATGATCTTAACTAATGACTGTAATAAGCATCATAATTACATACATTATCCGCTGCGAGGCAAATACTTCTGTCATTAAAATCCAGTCACTCAAGAATATTTTACTGTTATTTTACACCTGTTGGCGACGGCCAAAACCAACCTTTTAACCTATTTTCTTTTAAACGTTTACTTTTTTATATTCTTCTTATTTTGTTATGTCTTTTTGACGTTTATTGTAAAAACCAAGGAAAAAAATGGGTGTGACGATAAATATTTTTTCACTCGGACGAACCTAGCCGTCCGGTTTAACACCTGTATTATGCCTATCGAAATAACCTGATTTTTTATTCACAACTCCAAAAAATAGGAGTGAGATATCCATGGTATAGATAGGACTACAAATAATTGTACCACTGATACATACGAACATATTTGTAAAAAATAAGTTAATGCTTTCAGGTGACAGTAATACTGGCAGTTAACTCGGCCAACGCATTGGGTTGGCCATTCAAAGAGCTAACGCCGGAATAGATGCGCCGCCATTTCTGATCCCATTCTTTATCCGCACAGGTTGTACTCATCCACACCTCCTCATCTTAGCGTGTAGTTCACGTTATGTCCTAAGCTGTCGATTTAATGGCAGAAATACGCATATTCTAGATGTGAAAAATCCAAAGGTGCATGCTCGGATTCGAACCACGACCCCCCGCATGGAAGACGCACAGTTAAGGTGACGGGTAGTGCACACTAGCGACGCCAATCGATTTTAATTTTTAGTTACTAAACCATCTATCTGTCTCACTATCTATTTTAACTCGGTAAGCGTAGTGTAGGACGCCCTGCGACAAGATGGGATGATGACATTCGAAGGCTGGCTGGTGTGGGCTGGATGAGAGTGGCCGAAAATCGGGAGCAGTGGCGTGCATTAGGGGAGACCTATGTCCAGCAGTGGACGAGTATGGGTTGCTGATGATGATGATCTATTTTAAACAATTTTGGGGTTACAACCTCTTGCAAACACTTATACTATTGAATAAATAACCATGCACAAATGTTGGGTCCCTTTTAGTACGCGAAAAATTGATTCACGCCAAAGTGGCCGCTTTTGGCGTGAATCAATTTTTCACGTACGCGTGGACCCAACCTTACCCGTCAGCTTAACCACTGTAACATGCGAAAGGTCGTGAAATCTAAACCTGCAAGCCAAATACAAACCACAGCCCATTTAATTGATAGAGCATTGTTATCAAACGAGTCAAAAATAAAGCGAACTTCGAACTCCTCAAAAGGCAACGCAAAACCAATGAAATCGTTAACAAAACATAATAAAACGCTAGTGATGTGACTCTAGTCCCAGTTTACTTGAATATAGTTTAGCGCCATCAGAATTAAAGTGATTTATTATACTACGTCGGTTGCAAACAAGCATGTGGCTCGCCTGATGGTAAGCGATTACAGCAGACTATGGACGTTTGCAACTCCAGAGGACCTGCATTCGCGCTGACTCCTATTTTATTAAATAATTTAAAACAACTCGACTATGTAGTATCTATTTTATATTTTAATATTACCTATCTATGATATGATTCTTGTCTCTCAGTCTCAGACTCGACTGTCTGATGGTGAGTGTACTCTAGTACCTTTAAGTCAAGGTTACCATGTCACTAAAGTTATCCGATAGATTCTCAATCGAACGCTTGATCTACGCCCGAAAAGCTTGATCTACAAGCGGAAGTACTAAACATACTCCTGACCATGGACTACTGTCAAAATGAATATACATATAGACTAGACAGACATAAGGACACTTAGATAATTATGTTAGAGTGTTATGTATGAGACTTAGCACGGATTTCAGGCTGGAGCAGGTCGTTTGGGCTGTTGGTCAACCCTAATAAAACGCAGGGGATAATCATTGGAAGTGGGAGGATGATATCCAAAATCAACTGGAATACCTTGCCTTCTATATTTTTTGACGGAGTTCCAATACCTTACAGCAAAACAGTAAAAAACCTTGGCATTCAATTGGATAACTCGTTGGCCTGGACAGCACAGGTCACTGAGGTCAGCAGGAAAATATTTGCTGCAGCAGGATCTCTTAACCGACTACGCAACTTCCTACCAATACCCACCAAAATTGCACTTGTACAAGCCCTTCTATTCCCCATTCTCGACTACGCAGACTGCTGTTACTTAGACCTTAATGAGAACCTTCTTAACAAACTTGAACGTCTGCAAAACTTCTGTATCCGCATTGTCTTCGGTCTGCGCAAATATGACCATGTCTCAGAGTACCGAACTCGTCTAAAATGGCTCCCCATTCGACTCCCATATTCTTTTTCTATTATACCCCATACTTTTCAGTCCAAAATCACCGTCTTACCTTCGGGAGCGTTTCCAGTTTCTGCAGCCTACGCGGGGTCATATGCGATCATCTAAACATCTCCACCTTAGATTTCCTCCCCATTCCACTCATTCATATACTCAATCCTTTACAGTCCAGTCAATTCGCCTATGGAACTCCCTACCCCTACCAATTAGACAGTCCCCATCCCTGCCCATCTTTAAGGCTCGGGTCAAAGCACACTTCCTTGAAAACTGAAACCCTCTCCCCAACTGATCCTTTTATTATTAACTTCATCTGTCTTCCTTTCCTGTCATTGACGCTCGTGGTCGTTAGTCCTCTCCCAGATCCATTCATATATTGTAGGTATAAAATATATCTTCTCTATTATAACCTTATAGTAGTATCCTTACTAATCCTTACTAATATTATAAATCCGAAAGTAACTCTGTCTGTCTGTCTGTCTGTCTGTCTGTCTGTCTGCTACTCTTTCACGCCAAAACTACTCAACGGATTTAAATGAAATTTGGTATACAGATAATCTAGACCCTGAGAAAGAACATAGGCTACTTTTTATTGCGAAAAGGGGGTTGTAAGGGGTTGAAAGGGGGGTTAAAAGTTACTTTTCCACGCGGACGAAGTCGCGGGCGGCCGCTAGTATTTTATATAATTTGTGTAGGTTGTATTATAGTAAGGTTACATTTGTATATATTAGTGTATGATAACGTATTTATTTATTTATTTATTTATTATCTAGATATATGTATTTATACCATAAATTTACTCAATCAATGTTCAAAATCAAAAGGATTGCACCCTCCCCTCTTCTATCTAATGTCCTTTACCTGAAGGTTGTCCGGTAGAGATCGCTCTCTCTAAGACCGCCTAAATTGTACATTGTATCTCTGTATACCTAGCTTTTAAGTTTTGTATGTTGTGGAATAAAGAGTATCTATCTATCTATCTATGTTAGGTTTTTCGTTGTCTCTCACCTCAGTCTTGGCCGCCCGGCCTCCCAGTGCTAAAATTACAAGATCGATCGAGATTTTGTTGAGAATCGCTCGTTGACAAACATGGTACAAGCAAAGAAAATACCAAACCAATACCAAAATTGTTGCCACTCAGCTTCTGGCACAGCGGATGGCCATGATTTTTTTTACATTATGACGGATAAACGTGCAGACGGCTCACCTGATGTTGAGTAATTACCGCCGCCCATGAACATCTGCTACACATAGGCACAGACATGGGGCATCACAGATGCGTTGCCGATCACAGATGCGATGGTGCTGGTATTCTGTGGAAACCTTTGGAGTAGAGAGGGAATCACCGGCCAATAAAATCACTCGAGTGGCAGTCACGTCACTAGTTAATAGTGTCGTAGTACATTGTGTTTATTTGTCCACAAGAGCTTTCGTGTGGCGCATTTCTTATTGATAACATTATTTATTGTTAAAATGTGCGTGCTATGTAATAAATTGTATTTAATCTGCGCACTTTCTCGCTATGACGTAAATTAAATTAGTAAGGAGTTGACACTTTTCTTTTGAAGGTTACGGTGCGTCAGGGACATTTTGACCAGGGTCATTCCAATTTGTACTTCTTTCTTTAGTATGGGAAAAATTGTTCAGCGGTTTCCGTTAGATGGAGCTTGTAAAAAACAAGTGTAGCTTTAAAAAGCAACAAGCAAATGTTTCAGCGTTGTTTCGGTAGATGTCACTATGCATTTTTACATCGTGCTAGTCAAGCGTGTTTCCGAAACAATGACCTCAAGCCACCGACCCACATTATCAATATTAAAAAGTATGGAAAATAAACCAGAGATCAAGAAGGATTTGGGGTTTTAGTTATATAGCAAATAGGTACAATTATTATTATATTCTTGATATTTTTTTAACCGTCTCCCTGACTAATTCTCGAAGGTGGTCGTGCTACGTACTCCATAGCCGTTGAGTATTAGTCATTTTCCTCTAGATGGCGCTAGCACTGGCTAGCCGACTGATGAGATAGATCTCTATCTCAGTATATATAAGTTATTCTATATTCTATGATTTTAACCACATTTCATTTCGGCGAGCTATTCCCGGTTGCGTCCATAGCTCTTACTTTGTAGCCAGGACGCTTGGACTGACACGTCTGCATCCTGACCTTCGCAACCCTCAAACGGAGGCACCAGACCAACTGGACAATGATTACGTCACATTCTGAATATTATCTCAACAATTGAGAAACTATCCCAAACGTGCAGTATACGTCACAATATTTTCCCTTAACGCCGAGCGTTTGGTAGAAATAAATGGGACTGATATGTGTAGCACAGTGGCGATCACAATAGATCAAACTGGTCTGAATAAGACTTTCATAGCCGCCCGCTTATAATTAAAAAAAAATGGTAGAAATGCGCACATACGATTTGAAAACTCCAGAGGAGCATGTTGGGATTGGACCTTCCCGTTCAAATGACGCATGACTGATCTGCCATCACTAAATATACTCTACACTGGACTCTAGACTTAGGATGCCCGCCCTCCAAACACAGATTTTTTTACCAATAGATTATGTTTGCTTTAGTTATTTTTATTCATTGCACAATAAGTAATACACTATAGTCGAGCCAAACTAATAAGCCACATTTGACGTATCTAATGTTAGCTTCATAGAGAGGTGACCTACTAAAAACTTCGATCAAAGTAAATAATCAATATGTACTTCATACAAACGTGAATCGAATACTATAATAATGGAAAAGAAGTTATTAGTACTTTTAGTTGGGGAAATGCGAATCAAAATGATTGAAAAGAAAGACGAAAGTAGCTACCGATCCTACATATCGATCCGCGGCCAGTTTAAATTTCATTTCCTTATCAAAGCGCTTAATTGTGTGCCATACATTTTTTTTCTTTTTACAAATTTATTAATGTATTTATATTTTCGAACAAGAGAATAACACGTTTTATTTTAATCAGAATGTGACTTTTCATTTATGGATGAATATTCCTATACGATGTATTTGTTGTATACAGTGTATTCGTTGCATTATTTGAGGTACATCACTAGAGCTTAAAAAGAAAATGGGTGGACAGATTAAACATTGTACCAACGTACAATTCTCTAGAAAAGTAAATGTTTAATAAGTTTATAAATAGTTTAAATAAGAAAGTGAATCGTGTTTTATATTTTTTGTCTTTATTGAAATAAATAAATGCAAAGATAATTTTATAAAGTTAAGAAATTGTGCTTTTTGAACATAGAAATATTGATATATTGAATGAATGTTGTTACAAGGTTACGTTGTCGATTTTTCTTGTAGTGTCAAATGTGGCCTATTATTTTGGCCCAACTATAATAGTGAATGTATAATTGTAGCTATAGGTGCAGTATCAGAGCGACTTATACAAACTGTCTTACAACAACAAGAATACAAGTGACTCAAGTGACTTTATCTAAAATACTCGTACAATATTATGAGATTTTTTTGCTTAATAATATTATTCACAAATAGGTACATTTAAGCGATAGAGTTTCACATGTGTTCAATATGTTTAACACTTCCTATCTTAATGACTACGAGTTCGTACATCTTGAACTTTAACAATAACAAAAAGTATATGTTAATACAGTAGTTAAACAATCAAATGTAAATACTAAAATGCAGTTGTAATCAATTACAATGACCTAGTTAGCAAATGAACTAATCTGACTATTATTACAGTACAGATATAGCCAGTAGCAAGGACGACTCATACGTTCCGATGAGGGTTGCTTCAGTACCCTGTATAATGGAAAACTAAGGCAGCTATAACCATGGGCCCCAAAGGCAATAGTACCGACGTCGGGGTACAGTGATCATGGGCAAAATAAATAGACACAGAAGGTCGGGTATAGCTGACACTAAACTCAAAGAGTTCATTGACCTGAACTCTAGTATACGAGTCACATGTGTATTATAATTATATGTATTGGGTAGCAAGATTTTGTGGTACGTGTGTCCTCAACGTCGCAGTCCTCCTGAAAAGAGGAATGAAAGTATGAATCAGCGTAGCACCTCGCCCGTTTAGGTAGAGATTTTGACGTTAGTTTTTTTATGTGTTAGGTGGTAGACGAGCAGATGGATCACCTGATGGTAAGCGATTGCCGCCGCCCATGGATACCTGCGACACTAGTGAAGTCACAAGTACTCTGCCAACCTTTAAACCCCGGATTGGGCCTCCGTTACCCTCACTCATGCAGCGAAACACGGTGCTTCTTCACGCCGGTTTTCTGTGAGACCGTGATTTCATTCAGTTTTTGAGTACCTACATGTCGAGTTACTGGCTACAGATATACTTTGAATGACTATACACGCAAAGTACACAAGAACAATACTCTTAGATATATTAGATACGTTGCGTAGTTAGTTTATTTGAATAATTTTATTATTTTGTGTGATAATTAGGGGTGTATTCACAGTTTCCCCCAGTAGCAGTTCAGAGTCACAACTATATTTGTCTAGGATAGTGAAAATTAACCAATTCATGTAGTAATTTTGTTGGAATCTACGATGTTTAGGTACTAAATTAATGTGGCAGTAATAACTTCAAATAAAGTAACGTAAAGAGATCTAAGCTGTAGGTTAGGGCTGCACAAAGTCACGGTTTGAAGCGTTACGCCCGTTTCCATGTAACTCAGGGTTCGAAATTATCAATTACGCTTCTTGATAATTTTCTGATAATTATCACCAATGAAATAAATTCGTTTGTTAACAATCTAACAATAAATAAGTAAAAGGAAATATGTATATATACTTATTAATTTTAGTATCACTAATATATATACATATATTATATTTTTAGTATTAACTTAACTTATATAAGTACTGCACTGTTTTACTTGTTAATAGTTACACGACGGTGCTCATGTTTGATTGTTATGCTGTGTCACGATAATTATCGTCTTTTACCAATCATTATCATTGATAATAATTATTCTTTCGAACCCTGTTGTTACAAGGTAATTTCTTCTGATTAGGTACGCAGAGGTAATACGCTCCGCTCATCCCTTATCAACAACCACAATAAACCCATCCCCATCCCCTTGCCAACCCAAACTCCAAATCCAAAATTTTCTAAATATGTATAGCACAAGTCAAGTTGACAGTCAATTAGATGAAAAAAAGTCCCGGAATTCAATATCTGGGGAACTAGCCGCCCTTTCTTAGGAAAGGTCTAAAAAAAAAAATTATAAAAAAATACGCTCCGCTCTACAACTACGTTTTCCACATTTCGACAAACCAAGCCGCCGGAGGACACGTGTGATAGAGAGCGAAGTGTCAAGTTTTGCGTAAAACGGCACCAGTTGCGTCCCAACAACGTGTTTTTGTGCGCTTGCGACCCACATGCCGGCTTCCGCGCGCCCCGCGATAACCTCTCGCACGTCAGCGATTACCGAGGGCTGGGGCACACGGCTCACATTGATATTGGGGAATCTTAAAAGTTCGCTAACGTAAAGCAGACTAGATCTTTCTCCTTTTCAGGTTATACCCCCAAAGGGTAAAAACGGGACCATATTAGGTACTAAGAATTCGCTACCCCTCTGTCTGACCCCAGGCTGTATCTCAAGTCATGGACACCCGCGACACCAATGGAGTCACAAGTGCGCCGCTAACCTTTAAGCCCCTCTTTCCCCCGGTTTGGGCCCTGGGTAACCGCACTCACCCAGCGAAACATAGCACAGTGCTGCTTCACGCCGGTTTTCTGTGAAAGTGATACCACGGTCACTCCGGTCGAGCCGGCCCATTCATGCCGAAGCGTAGCTTATCCCACGGTCACTGACCGGTTAGAGCTCTTACTAAAATCGCAACGGAGAATCTGCGGTCAACGGGCTTGGGAGTGAATCAATCCTAGAAAAGTTAGCCAGCTATATGAAATATGTAACTACATGTCTAAAATAAAATAAAAATATCAAAAATGTACATTCCATAAACGAGTCTTTCGCCCAATTTTCAAGATCAACATTATAGCAATTATCTACAGTTCTGCTCCCGTATTTGACCCTTGAGCTATTTATTTAGACGCCACAGATTCTTTGAGTGCTCTTGTACTAACTGATAGGTACTAAAGAGAAAACAGATTAGGAATGCATAATTTAATTGTTTCAATTTTAGCGACTAACTTGCTTAATCTTGCACTTAGTTTGTAACTTCTTCAATAGGTACAGATTGAATTCTTCTTTGACAATGGATAGACTGAGTGCCGACAATGAAACCGTCCTGTAACGATGAGAATAAATACCTGTCGCATCGAAACAAAAGAAAGGCAAAAGGTTTAATAGCAGGTGTGAAACGGATGGGCATTTGATAAAGATTCGGTCGTTATTTCATTCGTTGTAGGTCCTCAGCTTTGATATATGGACCTATTATGATGTATTGATTTAACATATTACGATAGTAGCTCAGTGGATTAGAACTCGCTTTCCATGCGCGGGGTCGAGAGTCGAGTCCGAGCATGCACATCTGGATTTTTCAAATCTATGTGCGTATTTCTACCATTAGCTCGGCAGTGAGAGCAAACATTGCAAAGAAACTTGCACGTTTCGGATAATTTCTGAAACGTGTAACCATGGTTCAGACGGTCTGGTTCCCCTGTAAAGGGTTGCGAAGATCAGATGCAAATCGATTCATTGTATTTACCAGGCTCCGCAAATCCTTAATCATGATCCAAGCGTACCCCGGGCTTCAGAGGGCTTTGGACGCAACCGGAAATTGCATGCTAAGATGATGAAGAAGAAGAAGAAGGGATTTACGATATAACGATAGGTATACTACATACCGATGGAAATCGGAACTAAGAAATACATAATGTTTCAGCTACGCTGCAATAGCCACATTGAAAAGCCCCAGACTGTGAAACTTTGGACGTACCACATTTCATTTTAATAATTGACTTCTGTTGGATAACGCGAATGACTTATTTAATTAATGACATACATCAAAATGAACCGGAGAACAACGGTTTGCAAAATCGAACTTTTTAGTAACGCAACTAATGGTCTTGAAAAAATTACCCAATATACTTGAGGACGTTGTCTAGAAAATATGATAACTCGTTAATAATTTACTTTACTAAATCCAGAAAGAAAACCAATTAACACTAAAATAATTTACCACATTATCTTTATAGGAGATACAAATAACCTGCAAAATTGTATGATTCTGCAATTAAAAATACAATTTAAATTATTAAAAGAGTGTATAATATTTAGACCCTCGCGGCGTTTCAACAGTTGCTGTGTCCTGCTCTTGCAAGATAATTTAGACAGAGACGGTTTCCTGTGGTGATGCTTGGCCTTAAAAAGTATTATTTCTCTTTCAGGATGCAAGCAGATCCTGCACGGAGTCCACGGAAGGCTGCGACCGCGGCAGCTCATCGCCATCATGGGTCCCTCAGGCGCCGGCAAGTCCACCCTGCTGGATGTTCTGTCGGGGTACAGGATATCTGGCGTAGGCGGCGCAGTCTTCATCAACGGGCGAGGCAGGATTATGAGTACGTTGAATCTTTTGTGTATATTCAATTGGCCTGGTATTTCCCACTGCTGGGCAAAGGTTTCATTTAAAGCTTTTAAAGACTCTATTAGCAGCGACGGTTTACCAATTGATAAACCAGTGGTGCAAGTCATCATCATCAGCCATCTCTTTCTGGGCCTGCCTCTCAATCTATAGAGATTGAGAGACATACAGAGACATAGAGATCATCAATCTTGTCTTCCAGTTTGCATATAAATCTGTCGCTTAGGAGCTAGGGTCTACTTTCCAGTCACACTATATTCTTCTTCTTTGTCTCACTTTGGTATTTGGCATTCATCATCGTCATTGTCTGCAGCATCTATGGTTAGAATTGCAACACTAGTAGATTAGTAGAGATTGACATTGACGTTCAATGTCTATACTAGAGCCTTATTGCCTTATTGCTGTCTAAAGTTTGCGATGGTCAAACGCTTCGGCACGGCAGTCGCTTAATTACGATTAACCAGACTCCCCAAATTCTGAATCATGGTCTAAGCGTACACCGGGCTCCAAAGTGACAGCTTTGGACGCAACTGAGGACTTACTTACTTACTTACTTACTTACTATATTGTAGTAGTATACCTATACTTAAAAAATATAGGTCCAAAAAGAAATACAGTGTTTTCAAATTTGCCTTTGTCCGAGTCTATACATATTGATATCAACAATATGCAATTTCACTTGTTCGCGAATGTTATTCAATACAACAATGAGGAAGCACCTGTTCACGCCAAAGAGTAAACATTTGCGCATTCTGATGTCACATGCTTCGTGTTTCAGCGGTTAGGTACCTTGTTTACACGTTTTTAAAATGTGAAGACCCGATCAGAAAATTAAAAAGCAATATTTTTACTTTTACCATCGTTGTCTGCTTCTTTTTATTTCTGCCATAGTTGTATTACTCCGCACTAGTGACGCCAAGTGATTTAAATTGTTAGCCAACAAACCAGATCTATTTTTAACTATTTCGGAGCTCCACTCCTATTATACAATTTATTTAATAATTGTGCACTACTTTTTGGTCTGTTTTTGCTTTGGAAATTGTTAACCTCCCTTAAATTAAGATAATTGAAAACGGTTTTTTTGTAACATACATTTACTGCTAAAATTTGTTTGGTCTGGATAATAGATAAGGAATTATGGGTATGTACCTGTAACCTGACTGACTTGCTAATAACCAATTATAACCCTTAAATCAAAGTTAGTAATTCGTAACATCTCAAAACCTTGTTGGCAAAGTGACTATTGCTCATTGCAATATGAAGAATCGGGTACGTGTTATTTTACACGGCACGAGTTCATAATTATAGGTAACTGTGACGCAACCTACTATTGGAATCGTACGGAGGTTAACTGCGCTATAAATTTTTTTTTTGTTCAAAACCGACACTTAATGAAGCAACATTGACCTTCTTCAGATGATGTATCTACGACTTGGAAGCAGGTTCACATACAAGTACCTATCAATATTTTGTATCATAAAGTATCTATAGCAGTACCTAGTCAGAGTAAGTATCTACAAGTAAAAGCATCTTTTTTTGTTCCTCGGAGGTCAGACTTTAAAAAATCCGAAAAATTTACTAATACCTGCATATTAGTTCGTTGACTGTACAATATATAAGTCCTTTAGAAACATCACAACCAGATCAGCCGTATTTAGTAGTACTTATGGTTCAAAGAGCACATAATTTCACACCGATATCTAGTCTCAAACTAGAAAAGAATTCACTATAGGATACAAATTGGATGGCGAAAGCCCGGAGCGTTTCCCTAATACCATCCGGTGACCTGTCTTCTCATCTTCGACCCAAAAAAATGAAAGTGAGTTTTCTAAAAAGACCTGACCGAGTAACCAGGCCATTTCAAGCTTGAGTGATCACCTTAAAAACTGTACCGTCTTCCTCATCATGTATATTCGAGTCGTTAACACTTTAGCATTTACACAGCATAATATTTCACTCTTTCGACCTATACCTAATTTTCCTATTAAAACGTGCAATATTGCCATCAGTTGCGCTGGCGCTGACGCCGACGCTCATTATCAGTATACTGCAGGCGGTAGTGCAAATAACTGCAGGGAAGTGTGAACCCGGATTCTGAACTAACGCTTTATCTAAATGCTCGCTAATTACCTACCTCTACAGCTCTAATGTATCACTGTGAATGAAATGAAGTATATTTACGTGTAAATTACATAGCTAATGTTGCATTAGTATGTTAGATAGATACATAGATGAGCGATTGGTAGCCCAGTCAGCCATACGAGGGCTCGTGGTTCGTATTTCTACAATTAGCTCTTCGGTGAGGGAAAACATCGTGTGGTAACCTGCACGTTTCGGATAGTTTCTGAAACGTATAATTATGATTCAGTTGGTCTGGTTCCTCTGTCAAAAGGGTCAGACGGCATTCGCTTCATTGTAATTACCAGATTCCCCAAATCCTGAATCATGGTCTCAGCTTACCCCGGACTGCAGTGACAGCTTTGGACGCAACCGGGAATTACAGGGTAAGATGAGGATAGATAGATAAATAGTCTTTATTGTACAACATAAAAAATAACTTACCGATCACAATGTACAATTTAGGCGGTCTTATCCCTGGGAGCGATCTCTACCAGGCAAACTTTAGATAAAGTAGTAGTAGTAAGTATGTAGTATTTGTTGGATAACATCAAAAATAACTTAAACTCGTCCCATGGTAATCTGTACTTAATTGCATAGTAGTAGAGTCCCTCTTGTTGACTTATTAATAAGGTTCATTATACGAATATTTCGGCCCCCATCATTGATAAATTGAAGGCAAATCGTCTTTCCTGGTATGGCCGTGTATGGAGAAGAGGGGAAGAACATGTTGCCAAAAAGGTGATGAGTTTAAACGTAAGTGGGTGGAGGAACAGAGGACGGCCGAAAAATAGATGGATGGATTGTGTGAAGAATGACATGATGGAAAAAGAGGTGGATGATTCGATGACGAATGACAGGGACGTATGGAAAAGGAAAACATACTGCGCCGACCCCAGATAACCTGGGAAAAGGGCAGGAGGATGATGATGATACGAATATTTCGATGTTGAATCCTGAGGGATGACTCTGTCAGTTCAGTCGTAAGACTCTATGAGTTCAGTCGTATCCATACGTATGTTGTCGTTTGTAGACTCTGCTCATTATGTATAACATTCATACTCTCCTATAAACGATTAATAAACATTTCGTTTAGTAACAGTAAATAAGTGTATTATTGACTCCCATAAACCCAATAGTATTGTTATACAGACGGGCTAAATGGCGAATTTAGTAGTGACCATACGCCAAAGGTCGTAGGTTAGTACTTTGGGCAAATATTCAAGTTATGAACACCTATATTTGATAGGTAAAAAAAAAGGTATCTGGGTTTATTCGGATAGCCCAATAACGCATTTGGTAGTGACTCCCGTACGTTAAACGTCATGGGACCGATACCCATCCTGGACCAACATTTGTGTGATGAACACCTGTTTATTTCAGTGTTTTGGTTTGGTTACTATGATTATTTTCAGTATATGCTAATTGAAAACATTTGAAATTGCAGAGAACTTCAAGAAGATGTCATGCTACATTCAGCAGGATGACCGGCTGCAGGGCCTGCTCACCGTGGGGGAGAACATGAAGATCGCGGCAGACCTGAAGCTGCCCACTACCATGGACTTTTACGCGAAAGGAGAGATTGTAAGCATTTCATCATTTCAGCCAATAAGCACCTACCTACTGCTGGAACTCATAGCAGACCTCATAGGTTCCTCGATGAACCTACCACGTAAGTCAGAAATTTTAAATAGTATAATTTAAAAGCTGTCGATATTGAAAAATAAATTATCACAAATCATCCTTTAGCTTTCACCACCCAGTCACCCAGATTGCAATGGAGAGGGCTATGGTCGGAGTCTCCCTGCGTGATCGTATCAGGAATGATGAGATCCGCAGGAGAATTAAGGTCACAGACATAGCCCAAAGGATTGCATGCCTCAATTGGCAATGGGCAAGGCACATAGCGAAGAGAACTGACGGCCGTTGGGGCGGAAAGGTCCTCGAGTGGAGGCCACGTACAGGAGGTCACAGCCGTGGCGGGCCCCCCACAAGGTGGACCGACGATCTGGTGAAGATCGCAGGAATCCATTGTATGCGGGCGGCACAGGACCGATCTGTGTGGAGAACATTGGGGGAGGCCTATGTCCAGCAGTGGACGTCTATTGGCTGAAATAATGATGATGATGATGATCCTTTAGCTTTCATTGATAAACTTGCAAATGATTAACTTGAAAATGCCTTTGCAAGGTCTACCACTTAGATTATCAAAGTTTTAAAGAATGCAGAAGTAAAAAGTTTCGAAGAATGTGCGGCTCGACTGCAGTGATACCACGCCCTCACAGAAAACCAGTATGAAGCAGTTCTGTGTATCGCCGAGTGTGTCAGGATATCGGGAGGCCCAATTAGTTGGCAGTGCATTGGTGATCCCACTGGAGTTGCGAGTGTCAATGGGTGCTGTTAATCTATTATAGTCATGTGATCTGATAAAAATCAAGTAGATTCTGCGATTTAACACGCATGACAATATCTTCTTAAAATTGATTTTGGCTGCCAAAGGTTGACATAGCGACAGCTCGGAGAGAATAAGAGGGAGGTACAATAAACATACTTCCTGATGTCGTATCTAAACAAAAGAGGCGCACTACGCGCGTGAAAATTTGGCCGTGGATTCCTATTCCAAGCCCATCTGATGGTAAACCAATAATGCCGGAGCACTGTCATACCGCTGCCTACCTACTAAGAACTCCTCCATACAGGGCATTATAGTCACATCCCAGTTTCACGACTTAAAAATTCTCATCAAAAATTCAATATTCACCAAATTCAGTCACGTTACTAAAATCGTAGAAAAACGTTGTTGAATGGTTAGCAGAACTTCTGGTGCTTGTTTTCCGAAGCACCCTGATAATGTTGCTTGTTGCTCTAAGTATTAGGTAACGATGTGTGTGTATGTATCATTTTTGCTAGAAATTGCTAGAAGCTAGAATATTATGCAGGATGTATTTGAGAACATTTACATTCCTTAACTTAACTGACTAAACATACAAAATGACCAATTCACGTCCACGTCTGACTTTCCAAAGTCATTTAAAATCAAAATCAAAAATGTCTTTATTCAATTGAAATCCATACAGAACATTTATGAATGTCAAATATTATGTAATCTACCGCTGATTCGGAATGTCAATTTCTACCGAGAAGAATCAGCAAGAAACTCAGTAGTTACTCTTTTCAAATAAAGTGGTAATTACAATTTTCATTCTTATACAAATTATGATGACAGTGACAGTATGATATACAATGCTTATAATCAATATTGTTTAGATAAATCGTCAAAGAAAAATTATGAAATGAATTATACATTAGAGGACAGGCGAAGAGATCAACATGTCCGGGAATCCTTATCAATCAAATAATCATCTACTTTTAGTAGCCTTTCTGCGTTAGTCAGTTTTTTACATGCAACTTAAACTTATGTACCGGTAAGTAAATTTGTTATTATTTATATTTGATAATTAAAGGAATGTAAATATTATACCCTGTTTGGTACATACAGATAGATACATGATGTATGGCATTTAATAATTGTTTTCTTTTTCTTCACATTTTTCCAAGAAGCATATAAAATATAAAGGTATTGAAATGGTCGTCATTGCAATGCTTATAATTGACATCGATTAGGTGTGAGAAAATTTTTTTTTGGTTTTTGCGCTATTCATAGTTTCATTCATTATAGTTAGGTATGCTTATTTCAATTATTTATTTTTCTGATTTAAGATCTATTCGTGACCGGTTTTATAAAAGAAAATCACAAAATAGAATAAATAAAGTCAATAGAGTTTTTTAACTTTAAACCATCAAACTTTAAAAAGAAAGGAAAATTATATCATTTTGGAGTATCCGGTTTATCACTCTCAAATTAATGCGGTTACCGCGTGTTATTTTTATATGTAAAGTTCACCTTCAAAAGGAAGAGTTATTATTGACGTAGGTACCTACACACGAGAAACATATCAATAAAATGAAGTAGTAAAAAGAAGAACAAAAAAACAAACAATACTTCAAGGTCGGCACGATACCCGCGAAGCCGTAACTCATCAGCAGCAAAACAAGTGGAACGGAACGTTACGCTTGCGCCCGCGCTTATCGACGGGCCGTGACCTTCGCCAATACTGTAAACATGAGCAGAGACAGCCCTTTAAGTCGCCCAAGTATTTATCGCGAACTCTTTACATATCATCACTGAGTGACCACCCAGGCACCCGAGGTCTCGCTAGTAGGTAATTAGATACTTACACCACCATTGAAAGCTGGGCGTAAAAAACTTTAGTAGGTAACGAGTTTTTTAGATGAAAATTTAAACGTAATTGCAATAATTATATGATAATAAGGATCTGCGTTTCGATAATTACCTACCTGCCTATTTTACTTTATGTAAATATGTTCGTCTGCTACGAAGTAGCTGTAAAAATCTTACGACAAAATATGTCTTTAGTCTCACACCAGATGTGGGGGAACCATCATTATGACAATGTTTATTAGACCTTAAGGCATTTTATTTAGATCTATTCTAAAAGAATTGACTTCTTAGAGCACATTTGTAACTAGACTCTAGACTTTGGAAGCGGTAATCTATACTTACTACTAGGGTACTGTTATCTATGGAAAATAAATAAATATTTCACATCACATATTGATGTGACTCCGAGATAGGTAGCTCAAGCACCTGTGTTACGGATATCAGAACCAACAGCGCAATTACAAATATAAACATTTAATAGTTTTCTTTTTGTAAATACATACTTATAATACATAGAAAACACCAGACCATTACAAAAAGACCCGTTCATACACACAAATGTTTGTACTGTGCGGGTATCGAACCCGCAACCCTTGTACCAGAGGCAGCGTTCATTACCATCGATCCATTCGGGTCGTCTTTGACTTAAGTTCTTCTTGTCTCGTAAATAATGTTATGTATCTCCTCATTATTGCAGAGGTTTGGACAGTTCATCCTGCTCACAAGTGGTCCAGTTGTGCCGAAGCCTCGCTCACCAGGGGCGGACGATCGTGTGCACGGTCCACCAGCCTTCCGCCTCCCTATTCGCTCTCTTTGACCACGTGTACATCCTGGCTGCAGGGTCGTGCCTCTATCAGGGTACCACAAGAAATTTGGTTCCGTATCTGGAGCAGGCAGGAGTTCCATGTCCGATTTATCACAACCCTGCTGATTATGGTAAGTTTCACAAGTTTTTATGTAAAACGTTCAGGCGTCTAACATATTTCACTCCTAAAAGTTTTGACCTACGAAATCGGCCGTTTATTTTTGACTAGGCTTCATTGTCGGATAAATTAAGCTTCTTAAAATCATCTGTACTTAACTTTATTAATCATATCAGGGAGATATTAGTCACTGTGTGGAGTTCATTAAGATTAAAGCAAATGTTTCAAGAGTTTATCATATCTGCAGAAACGCTGCTGTTTCCTGCTTGTTTCCTGCGATTAATAAAAATAATACAATCCTTTTCAGTAATCGAACTGGCATGTGGTGAATACGGTGAAGACAAAATCCAGCTATTGACGTCGAAAGCAGAAAACGGGAGAGCTCTGGACTTCTTCGAAGACCCCGAGTCTATCCCAACCATGGAGGGTCTGAGGAAAATGTGCCCGCTCAGCGTGCTGCGCGACATGGACACGGGGCCCCAGGTGGAGGAGACATCGCAGTCTAACCAGAGATCAGTACTTATTAGAAGAGGGTTCTTGAAGGCTAAACGCGACTCTGTGAGTGATTTTTGAGAGCGTACATTGCAATATATATTTTCAATCTAAATACAATGTAGGTATGGTAAGATATGATTTTTATATCTTCAGATAAGTTACTGCCAAAAATCTTACCAAGTCTTTTGGTGGTACAGGTTCCTAAATATCACATAAAAACATCTTCCACGCTATAATAACGAGACTCACTAATTTAATTCCCAACTAATGATCAAATAATTGTCCATCTGATAATGCGCAAGGAGTCGAGTTTCCCCAATTATTAAAACCTCAACAATTTTAAAGCTTGAGTGAATAAGCTGCTTCTGGGTAAGCTCGATCCATCATTGGCTTCTTCTTAGCTCTAGCGTTCAGTGGGAAGTCAAGAGCAAGTCTTTAAGAAACTGTTTGGAAACTTTTACTAGTACTGAAATAGTTTCCTTCTCTTTCCAGACAATGACGCATCTGCGGATAGTAGTAAACATTGTGGTTGGAATTATGTTGGGGATGCTGTTCATCGACGCCGGGAACGAGGGCTCCCGCGTGTTCGAGAACTACAACCTCCTGTTCGCAATCCTAATGCACCACATGATGTCTCCTATGATGCTGACTATTCTTACTTGTGAGTATTCGGCGAAGTATTTTCATGCTTATTACTAAGTATTTTTTTGTTTTAACAAGTTTTCTTTATAGAGGCACAGTATATTGGCTCTCCTTAGCCTGATGGTAAGCAAGAGAAGAGCCCAAGTTGCAATTACAACGGTAGCGATGTCAAGGCATCTCCTCCGTTGGCACCGCTGTCGAAAATTGCCGTATTTGCGACAGTCCTGTTTATCAAAGCATCGACTTCGCTTACTCTGCCACCTCGAAAGAATGGGAAAAGATCGTGCAGTAAAGAGAGTATACCTGGGATGTCCTAATGGGCGAAGGCCAGTCAGCTGAGATGGAGGCTCTTATTATCGGAGGCCAAGACTTACATGGGTCGCTGTGCCAACCTAGTTAGTTGTTTATCAAAATCATTATTGCATAACAATTAACTTAAGGAAAAACGTCAAGTCATGTTGGCTATACTCGTACCAATTTTGGTATAATCATTTTGATTATAATTGTGATATGAAATGACTAACTTTTGTTTTCCAATTTTTTTCAGTCCCATCGGAGATGTCAATTTTATCCAAAGAACATTTCAACAGATGGTACTCGTTAGGATCGTATTACATATCAATAACAATAGTCGACTTGCCAATTTCTGTAAGTATCTAATTTTTCACTATAGCCTTTTTAAAATTTTCAGAGGCATTTCTTGTTACACCAGCTGTTTATATTTCTATGCTATCCTAAACCAGATATATGCATATCGTAGATTTGACATATAAACAGTGCCTTCTTCTCTGTCGCTACGCTCTTGTCAGAGCGGTCGTGGTCACGTTGAGGCGTCCTTGTTGGTGTTCAAGGCGAACAGAGCTTTCCTCACAATCCCTCGCCATCTTCCCTCTGCTTACAGACTGTCTGGCACGGTCTGACACGGGGTTTTCCAATTGCGGATTTCAGTTGATCAGTCATGCGCATCGGTGATGGTTCACTCTATTCTCCCCTGAACGACCAGCCGCTCTAATCGGGTCGTTATCACGCCTAGAGACGTGACCAAAGTACTGCATTATGCGCGTCTGTACTATGATTGATAGACACTTTGTGATGTCGAGTTCTTGGAGTACACGTTGGTGCGGAACTCTGGCCACGATACGCGCATTTTTCTCCAGCACCACATTTCCGGAGTATCTATCTATCCATAAACAGTGTAACACATCCTTAAAGTCTCATCTAAGACGACGACACCCAAGCCTTTTTGCGTCTGTCCCTTCTACTAGGATCCAGCAGGGGTTTTAGGTCCAGTCATACGTTCTGCCGTGCACTAACTAAAAGGTCGCTAAGTCACAGCGGCTCCCTGTGGCTTAGTGACCTTTTAGTTGACGGACGGCAGCGTTTCTCATGAGCCTACTGTTCCCTAAAGCCTATTGTTCTTTTTCCAGATCGTCGCTTGCGCATTGTTCAGCGTGATTGTCTACACGATGTCGGCGCAGCCGCTGGACATCGTGCGGTTCCTCATGTTCTTCGCCATCTCGCTGTACACAGTCCTCGTGGCGCAGAGCTTCGGTCTTATGATCGGAGCAGCTTTCAATGTTGTGGTGAGTAAAATAAGTAGAAACGATTTGGGTGACCTATTTCCTTACGTTCACGACTTAGGTACCTTCGAGACGAGGGCACTTCTTTCTAAAAAGACGGCAACATATTAACGACACTCCTCATCTAGCTGATGTTCATTGACGGCGTTGAGTATCTAACCAGCTAGCTCGTCTGTCGCCTGTAGCATAAATACTGGTTTTTTCTGTTAGTGGTCCAGTCTATGACCGTGAGTCACGCTTCGGCATGAATGGGCCGGTTCGACCGGAGTGAACCCACGGCCTCACAGAAAACCGGCGTGAAGCAGCACTGTGCTGTGTTTCGTTGCGTGAGTGCGGGTACCAGAGGCCAAATCGGGGGAAAGGGGACTTTAGAGGTTGCAGCGCACTTGTGACTGGTGTCCCTATCACATAAAAAAAACTTAATTTAATTAACAACTGTCTCATTGCGGCAGTTTTTTTATGTGACTTAGAGGTAGGTAAGTTTGTTTGTCTCGCAGTCATGTGGACCGCCACATGATAACTTACCATGCATGGATTGCAATCCATCAGTATTCTATTTTAGCCTGTGGTTAACCAGTCACCATTTAAGAAAGCTGCTGAAAGGTACATACTCTGTTGTTTTGTAATATTGAACAAAGAAGTCACAGGGTGATCATGAACACAGAATGTTAAGTGGTTTCATAGATATCCATGGAATAATAAGAGTTGATGGACTTCTCACCGAAACAGCAAAGCAATATAAAATCCTAGATTAAGCATATTTTGAAGACTTGACATATTTTGACTGCCTCGTTGGCGCAGTGGGTAGTGCGTCGCACTTTAAAGCGACGGCTGCGCTTGGGGTCCCGGATTTGATCCCTGGGTTGGGCCAAAATTTGTATCTGAGCTTTCCTGTTAAGAAATTCACAGTGTCAGCCTGGAGTCTGGAAGTTGGCGGTCTTGTACCCCCGAGCCTCGGAAAGCACGTTAAGCCGTTGGTCCTGCGTCTGATCCGTCTTCGTTCGTGTCCCATCGAAATATGAGGGCAAGGGAATAGAGAGTGCTCTTGTGCCTGCGCAAACACTTGTGCACTATAATAAATCCTGCATCGATGGCTGATTGGTCGCCATGAACGAACATTTAGGACCGAATAGTTTGGAGAACATTATTATTATATTTGAAAAGCTTTGAATCTTAATTTTAACAACCATTTTATTTTTTCAGAACGGCACTTTCCTGGGTCCCACGTTGTCAGTGCCAATGATGATGTTCGCCGGGTTCGGCGTGACCCTCAAGGACTTACCTTCGTACCTGTACTGGGGCTCGTACATATCGTACTTGCGGTACGGACTCGAGGGTTTCATCGGAGCCATTTATGGTCTTGAACGGCCCATTCTAGATTGCAACCAGGCGGAATACTGCCATTATAAGTAAGTTTAATATCGCGCATGGCATTATATTATGAGGTCATCATCCTCGTTTTTTTTTAAGTTTGTAAAAAAAACTGAATTTACATTGCTCAAAAAACACATCTCATGACTCATCTATGTTGAGCAATGTGTTTGGTCAATTTTTAAAACTCTCCACTCAACTCCGCGCAGCTCAACTCTGTGGAAACGCAGCCTTACGACACCCACGGTACACCACACAGCTCAAATATTATGCCTGGCATCATAACTTGTTTGATTTCACTATATGTATAGAAGAATGAAGAATAGAATATAATTGAACTGAACCAACTTTTTTTTGTAAAAATACATGTTTTAATCAGAATTTTATTGTATCTGCTGAAAATTTGATATTTGAGGCATGAAAACTTATCTCCTTTTTTTGTCCTCAGGCATCCAAGGCAGTTCTTAAACGAGGTGGCCATGTCGCCTGACATGTTCTGGTGGGACGTCCTCGCACTCACTGTGATCGTCTTTGTGCTGAGGATCACTGCCTTCCTCCTTCTCAAATGGAAGCTCAACGCTGTCCGATAAATTGCCATCATGCCAGATCCAAGATGAAAAAAATTCAAACCTTTAATTAGCTGTTCTACTGGACAGATGAGCCTTGTAATATAATATAACATCTATGTAACAGACTAGCGATGTCGTTTCTTACTCGTGACGTTACAAGGGAATGAAAGTGGCAAAACTATATGTATAGTGCTTTCTCAAAATGTACCTTTGTCATTCTCTTAAACCATTGCATCAATCAAGCTGGTTTGATTTGCGTATATACGGTCGAGATTTTGTCTACCTATCTCCATGGTATAAATTCGCGGTGCTGCCACGGTAAAAATTTAACAACTTCTGTCGCTAGCTTATTATTACAGAACTATAATTTAGTCCAAGCGCAGTCAATGACAAATCCCGGATTCGGAAGGTTGCCTCACGCCGTCTATTTGCTCACTTTATTAAAAAATCTTGTTTTCTTACAACGTAGACTACTCATTAGGGTCCAAATTGTAACATAACTGTGATACTCCTCCAAAAGGTGTTCTAGGACTAGGGTTTGAAAAATACCCATAATTTGTGTGGTCAACCCGATTTTAGTTTTAAGGTCACAAAAGACCATTGGTTGCTCAACTTGCCATGTTTAGGTAGCTTAGAATAAATAATATTAGTGGTGAAAAAATATGAATTACATGGATTGTAAAAATTATTTTGTGGTTCACGATATCTGTCCATACATTTCAATAAAAAAAATCTGTAGTGATGTACCTGATCGTTAAAAATGTAGAGCCGCAGATACGGATATCCGGCGCATCACTATCTATGAATAAGCCATTACCATGTCGTATTGGAAACGAATGTAAGTAGCTGTGTAATAAATGCCTCTGGACAGAGAACGTGAATAATGTGTGTGAATGAAAAAAGTTTCCGGTTGATCTACATCTATTCAATTGGGTCTAAGTATATACCTATTGGACCCTTTTCTTTTTAGTGGCACAAAATACATTAAACTGCCTCATATATAATATAGCCTATATGACGCAAGGAATAATGTAAACGAAACAGATTTCTCGACTGAATCGAATCAAATCGAATCTGTATTCTCAACCCGTTTACTTTTTGTGACAGATAGGTATAGTTTCGTTTTCTACGGGACTGTTTCGTATTAGGCCCTCTGTTAGATACAAAGTGATACTAGATGTGGCTCAACCGATATCATTTAGTCGTATTTACTGCAGTCGTATGCTATGTTTTATACATATGTTTGTACCTACATGTTGTGTAGGAATTGTACACACTAGTGTGTTTTAGAATTAAGTTTTAAATTGCGTGACTAAGAAATGTAGAATACCGACCCAAAATAAAAGATGGTATTCATATTTCTAATCAATCTAATTAGGGATAGATTCAAATTAACATGAATCAGTCTACATATTGTGAATACCCAAAACAGCGAGAATCGGACCCACCCGAAGGTCATTATCGTACAAGAATTCTAACACTACTCAGGAGCCCAATTCTCGGGATTTTCGATATGAAAAAACATGGCGGATGTCGCATGAAAACCAAACAAAAAAATGTTTGTAATATAGTATATTATATAGAATGATGACAACACATCACGTCCCGAGAATTGGGCTCCTGGATATAAAATTTCATAAGCGTATGAAGGTACAATTTAGTAGATACAAAATATATTTTGAACTACAATTCATTCATTAAAAATAACAAATTCATGTAACATCTACTTCATAATCTATGATAAAAAAAAATTCATTGTCATTTTCTAGAGGTATGGTCACTTTTTTTAGATTACGCATGTATCAATCAAAATACGTTATAATTTATTTTTGTAACTTAAGAGAACTAACAGTTAAGCCATAGACTAAATGACAAACTTTACCACGACTTGAGAAAAGGCTAGGTTATTCTAGCGACCATTCACGATGACTCGCGGGTGCGGTCACGAAGTAACAAACACAATATTACTCGTATATGACGTGTTATGGAAGTGAAGTGTCAAAACGCACGTGCAGCCTTAGTATGAGTAAGATTACTAGCGGTTGCTTATTAAAAAGAAGAGCTGCACAGACGTGTGGTTGACTATATCATAATACAGATCACTTACGAGTAGAAAAGGATATCACGGTTTTTAAGCAGCTCTCAATTTTTAAATGTCGAATGTTTTCGGAGGTAACGGCACATGAATAAATTTATTCATGTGGTAACGGCGAGTGATCAGCTGATGCGTAACCCCCTTATAACAAATCACACTCATTATAGTCCTCTTTAACATTGCCCATCTTATAACAAAACACTACCTAAAGTTAGTACCGCACTAAAGTACCATTCCATCCCGCAATATTACGCAATATTAAAAGGGGCTGGGACGAGTTAAGTTCCGGAACTATTCATAGATCTTATTTTGTAATAAGGGGGTATGTTTTGGGACATTTAATACGGTAATAAATTTAGATCGCGATTTATAATAAGGTGGTTTGAGTTTTGAACTATGTATCCTTTTTTTTAATTAAAATGTGTTTGTTAACAGTTTTACAGACAATATTTTAAAGTGACATTTTCTAAGTTTGTATCGGTTTTAGAAAATTGATAATATTTTAGGTTTATACCTAAGTAGGTAATATTTAGGGACTATTATGTACTTTAAAATCCAAATATTAATAATAATGTTGTTTATGAAAAGCGGTTATGTAACGTTACTTTGACTGTTATTAGGTAAATAAATGAATTTTCAATTTTATTATACGGTTTTTTTATTTTATGTAAGTCTAGCCCTAAATTTATTACTAGGCAGTAAATTTAAAAAAACCAGAGATAATTTTATCTTCACATAAAAACTAGGAATGTCTCGCTAGAAATCACGTACAGAAAATTCTACGATATTCTACAAAATACACTTTGGAGAATCTGCGAAGGAGCTACATGAGCTAGTTAGCCGGCCCCACTCCACTATCGGGTTACTAGGCGAAGACTGGGTTACCATCCTTATATGGTTGAAGTTCCAGCCATCCGCACTAAGCGCTATTCAAGATCATTTTTGATGCGAACAGCTAAGGAGTGGAACTCGCTGTCCGCTGATGTATTTGCTGAACAATGTAACCTGGGCCTCTGAATAGGCTTTTCACGGGCAAGCATGGCCCACCTCAGACCACATCTTCATTTAAAATCAAGTGTGATAGAGCTCAAATGCTTGTACGTTGTAACATAAAAATAAATCTCATGATGTGATATTTCTACTGATTATGTACCCTTGGGTACGATAAGTTAGCAGTCAGAGCGTTCGGTTCCACTGCCACTTTAGAGAATTATAAAATTGCTACAGCTAAATATTCTGTAGAGAAATTTAAAAACAGTGTATTTTTTTTCGCAGCAATTGCCACATTGTGCAAGGCAACAGTATTTTTGACAGTTTTCCATACAAAATTTGTAGTCCAGCGCCACTTAGTCAATTTCATTTTTAGTTTTCTATATTTTCACGTTGCATTATAACTATAATTAATTAATATCATCGACATGGAATCCTAGTAATTAACATGTGCAAATCCCGAGCTAGGTCGTAACTAACAGCAAACATAT
The DNA here is from genome assembly GCA_019059595.1 of Marasmia exigua. Lineage (NCBI taxonomy): Eukaryota > Metazoa > Arthropoda > Insecta > Lepidoptera > Crambidae > Marasmia > Marasmia exigua. The sequence goes on from CM032473.1 coordinate 15,225,292, forward strand.
TTTTTATGGCTCTACCAGAAGATAATTTGCCAATGTCAATGTAACTTATTGAGAATAAGTAGGTAGTCAACAGTCGAAGTCAGTCAAAGTCACAGTCACTCAATAAAACGCCGGTGTTTTACGTTTTATCGACCTACGGATTCAGCGGATATCACTCTAAAAGCAATCGCAGGTTTTAAGACTCTATATGGTCCAAGCAAGTTGTCACGAGACAACTCACTCGACACACAATAGCAGTGTTAAAAACGATACAATCCAACGATTCTTATTATTAGGAATCACTTTGCGGCACTTCACTGCACAAACAAACAACAAATTTGAACACTTAAAAACCACTAGACACTAATTTAAAACCTTTGAATTGCATCAGCCCATGCGGCTTCTTTTAGCCCCTACCCGCCGAATCGCAAACAATATTATTAGTGTAGTGTGTCGAAGTAGTTTCACTGACAAGTCATCTAGTGGAGAATTAATATCTGAAAATGTGAGGGTGTCCGAAGATTCACACCCCGGTCCCAGCAGACGACTCCGTGAAGGGCCAGTCCGCTTGCTGTATCGTAGCCGAAACCGATAAAGCAAAATATGTGAGTGCATAATGTTGTATCACATAATAAATTTCTTGTTAATCACCGTCTTAATTATAATTTTTGTGCCAAATAACCTGGAGCCCAATTATCGTGCTCGTGATATTTTAAATATCACGAGACATATGTGAAATAAAAATACCGAATTTACAGAAAACAATCGATAACAATAGGAGAGACAATAGCAAATTATTAGTTCTGTATGGACTGCATGAATATCAAAATGAAACCGAACACGAACTGCATGACCGTATTATTCATATTTTCTGTGAAATTGTAAATGTGGACTTAACTGGATATATTGAGGAGCTACAACGAATTGGAAGGAGAGGTTGGCGTAGGCCTATCGTTATAGAACTACTAAGTAAAAGAATGGCAAAATACCTATGCACTAATATCAAATGCTTTAAAAACTCTGGCTTATGGCTGTCGGAGTATTTAGACGAGGAAGGTCTTATTGCAAGAAAACTAAAAAAAAGTAAATACTTGGAGACGAAACAACGCAGTTATGATTATTCACGCCGGACTACATCAATCCACCACAAACCCCCGCACGAGTTCCAGACCTCATGTCTGCTCGACTCTCAGCCACTACAACAGAACACACGTCGATCCCCTGTCACGTCACCACTCCAAACCTCTCGTAGAATGGCAGCCAAACAAAACATAAATAAGCAGCAAAATGCAAATTCCTTTCGTGATTAACCCCACAATTTTGTATCAAAACGTACGCAGTATCAAGAACAAACTACATCTAATGGAGGCACTACTAGAAGAACATGAAATAAGTGTTCTCTGTATAACAGAAACGTGGATAACTCGTACCAAATTAGATCTACTATCCTTGGAAGGATATAACCTGGCAAGTGCCTACTGCAGATCACGTCACGAAGGAGGAGGCGTCTGCATTCTACTTCGAGATGAGCATGAGTTCTGCCGGTGTGAAGATATCGAGTCGCTATCAATTGAGCTCGTTATAGAAATATGTGCAATAGAAATTCCTATTTTCAATATTTTACTAACTGTTATCTATTGGCCTAATAGTACGAGAGAAGTAGGTTTATTCAATACACAGCTAGAAAAACTTCTACAAATACTAAATACAAAATACCCTAAGAAAAATATCATTATTGGCGGTGATTTAAATGTTAACTTTCTAAGTAGGAAAAGACAAACCCTGGATCTAAAAAACACTCTCAAAAGTTTTAACTTCTATAATAATGTAAAAGAACCTACTAGAATCGGTAAAGATAGCTCAACCTGTCTAGACGTGATTTTTACAAACTTTGATAAAAAAAGTTTTAGTATTGACGTGAATGAGTACGGTCTCAGTGACCATAAAGGTGTATTGATCACTTTACTACAACAAGAATTTGATTATAATAAAACCGCCTACATCCATAAGAGATCATTTAACCAAAAAAACCTGGATTCGTTTAAACAAAAACTCTCCATAACTGAGTGGTCAGAAATAATAATAAAAGGTAAAGATATAAACGAAAATTATCTGGCATTTCATTCAAAACTTACAGAAATTCTAAACCTTACAATTCCTATAAAAAGGGTCAAAATTAATAAATATAAAAAGTCGTGGTTGACTCCCGGAATTAAACAGTCGTGTAAAAATAAACGCTGTCTAAAAGTACTTGCAGTGTATTCAAAAAACCAAACAATAAAAAAAATATATAAACTATATGAAAAAACATTAAAAAAAGTAGTAATTACGTCGAAGAAAATCCAATATATAAATAAAATGAAAAAATCAAAAAACAAAGTAAAGTCAATTTGGCAAATAATAAAAGAACGGACAAATAAAACGTGTAAAACGTCTTTAAGTAGGCGTAATATTACACTAAAAACAAATAAATCCACCATCTCAAAACCAATTACTGTGGCAAATACTTTCAATGATTATTTTTTGTCTATAGGGAGCAATAATAAATTAACAAAGGAACCCCGAAAACATCAAAAAAATTCCCAGCTTTACAACTCGATCTATCTTGACCCAGTAACTCAAAAGAAGTCCAAAAAATAATAAACAAACTTAAAAATAAAACTAGTATTAGTATCGATGAATTTCCCCCGATACTTGTTAAACATTGTAGTAATGAACTTGCGTTACCTCTAACTAGTATCATTAACCAGTCCCTAACGGAATCCGCTTTCCCTAACCTACTGAAACAGTCCATTATTAAGCCAATACCTAAAATTCAGAATACAAATGACGTAACCCAATTTCGACCAATCGCGTTGCTCTCACCTTTTTCAAAAATAATAGAATCTGTAATGTGTAAAAAATTAAACAGTTTTTGCGAAAAATATAATATTTTTAATGATAGTCAGCATGGTTTTAGAAAAAATAGGATCTACAATCTCAGCACTATCTGATTTCACATGCGAGATACTCAATATAATAAATGAACACAAGTGTGCAATTGGAATAATGCTGGACATGAGCAAAGCGTACGATCGAGTTTCCCATAGAATACTAATACAAAAATTGTACGACATAGGGATACGAGGCCAAGCTCACAAATGGTTCAAGTCTTATCTAGAAAATAGAAAGCAATGTGTAGAGATCCAACATTATAACCAAAATACAAATACCGTAGAGACAGTTCGATCATCTTCAAAAACTCTGGAAAATTCGATTCCACAAGGTAGCGTTTTATGTTGTATCCTCTTTCTAATTTATACAAATGATTTAGCAAATGTAACAAACTCAAAAACTATATTATATGCTGACGACATAAACATTGTACTTCCATGCAGCGATACCAGTGACCTAACCAATATCTTAAGTTACACTCTTAACCCCATAGACCAATGGCTGACTGACCATAATTTAGAATTAAACATACCAAAAACGAAAGTAATGCAATTCAAACCCCGCCAAAAGGCAGCATTGGATTTAAAAATAACATTCAAAAATATCGAGCTCGAACCAGTCGAAAGTAATACACTTTTAGGCGTGGTTTTTGATTGTAATATTTCTTGGAGGCAGCACATAGAAAAAATTACTGAAAAAATGTCAAGTTTCGTCTATGCTCTATACGAATTAAAGAAAACAACAGACTTGGAGCCCAATTCTCGGGTTTGTGACATTTCAAAAACATGGCGGATATCACTTGAAAATCATACAAAAAAACTATGTTTTAGTGATATATATCGTATGAAAAGAAATGTCACGAGCCTGAGAATTGGGCTCTTGAAAACAGCAACAAGTGCCTATTACGCGTACGCTCACGCATGGTTGAGCTACGGATTAATATTATGGGGAAATGGAACTGAAGTTCAGCGGCTATTTGTACTCCAAAAAAGATGTATCAGAATACTTGTAAATATATCTGATAGGGAGAGTTGTAGACCGCACTTCAAAAAATTGAAAATCCTAACCTTAACTTCAATGTACATCTTAACAATTTGCGATTTTGTGGCAAAACATAAAAATACCTATCGACAAGATCTCTCAAGTCGCCCCCGTCGTCTACACCTTAGAGATAAATTATCCCTCCCTTCAACCAAATTGCATCTGGTTTCATCAGGAATGTACCATATGTCAATAAAAATATTTAATAAATTGCCACATATATATAGAAAAATAGAAAATCCCATTGAGTTACACAAACAACTGAAGGAGTATCTGATCAATAATTGCTTTTACTCACTAAATGAATATTTTGCTGTGTAATAGAGTAAACGTACTTCACTGAGTTTATGTTAATTAACTAGTAGGTAGATACTCAATTCATTCATTCATAAATTATTTAATTAAATTTAAATTACTGATTATAATATGTAATGTATACCATGTTGCTTTACCCTTACAGGGTTATGTGAGGACTTAATTAGTTATAAGACCAAATTGTACCACATTATGCAATAAATAAATATAAATAAATAAATAAATAAAAACATTGCAGATATCACATGAAATCCATACAAAAAAAACCATGTTTTTGTGATATATGTCGTATGATGATAAATGTCACGAGCCCAGGAATTGGACTCCTGTAAATAAATGTAATAAATAATAATATCGTCCGCCACCTATCACATAAAAAAGACATGTCGGAATAATTTTCTTTTCAACGTTGGCCTCTAGTAGGTACCATCAATAAGGGGTGGGTGAAGCATTTTTCAAATAGAGAATTGTGATTTTAAGGTAGGGCTCCACAATGTACTCCACAATGGCCGGCAACACATTAGTGATCTCTCTGATAACTTTCCATCAGGTGACTCACTTGCTCGTTTGTCCGCCTCTAGCATAAAAAAAGCGGCATAGCCGTATCGTCCGTTTCTGGTCATCCTCGAACCAGTTCAGGCCATTCTCGAATCAATTGGCAAACTAAGTCACAAAATCTCCATACAAAACGGGACTGTTTATTTTATTAAAAGCCGCCTCCCATAGGAACACGGGCCACACAAACTTTGGTAATACAGAGCGCTTCAATACATATGTTCAGACTACCTAACGCTGGGTTACCACCAGGAGAATTTCCTCAATTAATATTAAACCAATTTTGGTTCAAAGCTAAGAATTGGATGAAAAATTAGATGAAGGTTGACTGTGACCACACAGTTTTTCATTCAAATGTTTATTGGTATCTCCTGTTGAGATTATTCAAATTGTGAGAACTACATATGTATTCTACGCTTGATTTAAAAAAAACTTTTTCGAAATAAACTTTAAAAATTTAAGGCTTAAATTTTATACGAAACTGAGGGTTTACAACGAAACTTCGTATTCACGGCCGAATCTTTATCCCCGTCCCTTTCACACGCATTGCGCGTCTGTTTTGTCTGTATGCGACAGGTATATTCTCGTTCGTAACGGAACGCTTTCAATGTAGGTCCTTTTATTATAGTCGATAAAGAATGATTGTACGGATTGTAATATTTTTTTCTATTTCAGATAAAAATATAAAAATATTTATTTGTTCAACACACAAGGACACGCAACATTCCAAATAATCAAACAAACTGAGGAAATGAAAATAAAAGTAAAACCAACACATAAAATAAAGAAAAAGAAGAGTACCTACAAGTATATATAATTCGGCCGGGCAATATACACATTGTGTCCAGGTGTGTCGGAGTGCATAACGAAAAGGAGCTCACTCAGCTTAAGCCACGGACTTACGGAAGGGGTTTGTACCTTACCGTAGGCCAAGGCGTTGGCATTATGTGGCGGGTATTTCGGAAAGTTGTAGAAGAAAACTTATTGAACTTGGCCGCTCAACACTTCAAAATGATAACTACGTATTGATACGAGTATGGACAGTCGCTCTCACCTGCAATCAAATGTATACGCATCGACTCTTAAGGCGGAACAATACGGTTCAAATTTGAATGTGGTGTATAAATATTAGTGCACGTGACTGTACATCCTGTATTGGAATTAATTCCTTTTACAACGCATTAGAAAATCAATAATGGCTAATGATAATCTTTTGTTTTATTATTTATTAGTAATGTAAGTAATTTAATTGCAGCGATTTCCTGTATGAGTATTATTATACCATATACTAAATAATTATTAATTGCTTATTTACTTCACTTCATATTGATAATATTAATTGCTTCACAGAATTATATTATGAAAACATGTTATCATCAGACATCAAAGAGCGAAATAATGAAAATTCTATAAACTTTTAAAAGCTACGTAGAAAGTCTCGTAGTCAATAAAAAATATCGTAGCTCGCACGTTCGTAGCACAGGACGAGGCGTAGCACTCTCCCGGCCTCCGTAGCAAAACAGTGCAAATCAAACGATGTAAGCTTTAATACATTGTCTTTTCATTCGTAATAAATGTTTTAAATAAAAACTAACGAATACAATGAAGATATTTTTTTTATAGAAAGGCCAATCAGGATGACCTCACTCATCCTGATGGTAAGCGGCCGTGAAATCCAAATATGAGGCTGACAGGCACAGAAGAACTAAACAAAGTACCCATTGTGTCTGCCATCTTCACCCTAATGACCTGCTGAGATGCCGTTTCACGCCCAGCTTAAAAGACCCCGGATTGTATGAAGGAGGAAACACATGAGCTGGGAGGGCATTCCATGCCTTGATGGCTCGGGGCAGGAACGAGGAGCCAAACCTCTTGGTGCGCGCCGCCATTGTCTGGATGGTATGCGGTTGGCAACGCTGTCCAACACGTGTTGTTCGGAAGTGGAAAGGGGAGGATGGGATAAGTTGAAATAACTTATCAGAGCATTCCCCATTATAGAGGCGGTAGAGAACACTTAGACTGGCAATGTCTCTACGTAGCTGAAGAGGTTCTAGGGACTTAGTCACCTCATAACCTCCAACTATACGGATAGCACGTCGCTGCAACCTATCGAGAACCTCCAGCAAGTACTTAGCAGAACCATCCCAGAGATTGGAGCCATATTCCACGCACGGGCGAACCTGTGCCTTGTACAAGAGACAAAGCTGCGCCGGAGTAAAATACCGTCTCACTCTGTTCAGAATCCCGAGTTTACGGGAATTTTGAATTTCGTATACCGTAGCTTTATGCCGTCAACTCTTCTTTAATCATCTTAATCTATATACTGCACCGTTAAATTTAAACAAAATTAAATTTCCACCCGGCGATAATGTATGCTGATTTTTATCGCTCATTTTATTGATTAACATGCTAAATGGACTTTATTCACGATACCTATTATGAGGTTTTCGGGATGTAAACGAAAAATAAATATCGGTGTATAAAGCAATCGATATTGATTTAGAAAATTATTTTCCTGCATTGATACCCAGGGCCTAAACAAGGTATAAGAGTTAAAAACTTGAAATTTTGCACAGGAGTTCCTTTTATAGCGTAGAGGAGCACTAAGAAAGTAAAGAACGCAAATCACCCCTTAAGGGGGTAAAACGGGGGTCCAAAGTTAGTACGAAAAATAGTTCGGCCTTCGGCGCTATATTCCAAAAAGGAGAAAAAAATCGTTTGAGACTTCAAGTTATTGTACAAAAATGAAGTCCAGAAACGAAGCGAGGCCATCAGTAAGTCAATAAATGTGGGTATCCACAAATTTGAGAGCTTATCCGAAACGTGCAGACTTCCTCACGATGTTTCCTATCGCCGCCCAGGCAACAATGGTAGAATCTCTAAATAGGTAACTCTTTTAAATAAATATTTCACAACATCACATACATTGATCTGACTCCGAGATAGGTAGCTGAAGCACCTGTGTTACGGATATCAGAATCAACAGTGGGATTACAAATATATACATAATTATAATACTTTTCTTTTGTAAATACATACTTATAATACATAGAAACACCCAGACCAATACACACAGACATGTTCATGCACACAAATGTTTGTGCTGTGCGGGGATCGAACCCGCAACCCTTGGACCAAAGGCAGCGTTCACTACCAGTGTTCTAAACGGGTCGTCAACTTTTCAACTGGCTTTACTTTTAATTTTTTTTCATATCATAGGTGGCAGACGAGCAGACGATCGCCTGATGGTAAGCGATTGCCGCCCATAGACACCCGCGACACCAGTGGAGTCATAAGTGCGCTGCCAACCTTTCCCCCGGATTAGGCTTCCGGTACCCTCACTCACGCAGCGAAACACACCACAGTGCTGCTTCACTCCGGTTTTCTGTGAGGCCGTGGTATCACTCCGGTCGAGCCAGCCCATTTATGTCGAAGCGTGGCTCATTAACCCCCACGGTTGTCTAGGAAGAGATCGCTATTAGCAATAAGGCCGCCGAGATTGTGTCTACCAGTGACCATATAGCATTCCAGTGAGACTTAGCACCACATGCTTACGGAGGAGCTTCGAGTTCTTTGCTCACATCGCCAGAAAGAGAGATGACAACCTGGAGAAGCAACTTCTACCGGGAGCGGTAAGATGAGCGGAAGAAGGCCTAGAGGCAGAAGCCGCATGCGCTGGTCAGCTCAACCGTAAACACCACAGTCTGTGATGAGATCCACGCAGCCGAGGATTGAGTGAGCTGGCGGAAGATATTCCGGGAAATAATTACCAACTCATCGAGACCACTACCCCCAACATTGAGGACAAACGACGCAAGGAGGTGGATAGCATTTAAGTTCTGTACAATTTTGTTCTATAAAGAGTGTCTGTCTATGTAAAATCAAAGAACGAAAAGGTTAGTCAGTTTTCAAATTGATTCGTTTGATATGCTATGAGCACTTAGGTATTACCTTTCGTAAATTGGTAAGAGGTCAGTAATACCTGTTGCACAGAAAATTATGCTTAACTGTTAGATCAGAAAGGTCAGATTTGCTTGTAGCAACATTGATTCCTTTTGATGTAAAGAAAATGTAAAGAAGGTTGGCAGATCTTTTTAAAACGATATGTTGGTATAAATGATTCCTGCCGTGCAAGCGAAAATTTACCTTAAGGTGACGAACCTTTTTATTCTCTGTACCGTACTTGAGCAATGTCACCTAGTTATCCAGCATTTAGCTATCTCACAAATATCTTACATAATTCAATACTTATCGACCCAGCACGCGTTTCATTCAAGAACCATCACGCTGTTGACGACTGATCAGATCATCTGGCGGGATCATCAGGTCATCGATACGGGTTGACGTATTCTCACGTCAGTCTGTCTGGCCAATTTGTAATTATAATTATATAATAGTGCTAGTTAGTCCATGATCCAGCTGATCTGGTTCCCCTATCTAAGGGCTGTAGGAGATCAGACGGATGTTCCATTGAGATTACCAGACTTACCAAATCCTGGATCAAGGTTCAAGCATACCCCGGGCTCCAAAGCGACGGCTTTGGACGCAACCGGGAATGACCCGCTGAGATGATGACCATGGCTGTCAATCAATTGTCATTCCATCCTCATCATCTGTCGAATGGATGGCGGTCTGGTACTGTGCGTTTCTCACGGAACCAAGTAGGTATCAGCTTTGCGGTTTAGCTGCAACAGTATTTACAGTACAACATTACCGACGGCTACGACTTTGTTATCTTCAAGAGAAAAGCGGACTCCTTTCTAAAAGGCACGCATGAGCGACTTCTCCGATGTTCATGGGCTGCGATTCGAACACATGACCTTCCGTTAAGAAGGTACATGTCCATTTAGCTACCATTGCTCATTTGATTAATAGTACCTAAACCTACAAGCTGGACTCCAAAAGTGACAAATGTTGAAGTTCTCCGACGAGTGCACCAGAAACGCGAGCTCTTATCGACCATGCTCTTACTCACTCTCTGACTCTTATTAACCTGCTTGGATCAGGGCGACTGCTGCATTGGTGTTTTCATCGACCTTGCCAAGGCTTTCGACACTGTCTCCACGCCGATGCTACTTCGAAAGTTAGAAAGCCTTGGGATAAGAGGTACTCCACTAAACTGGTTTAAAACCTACCTTAGTGGCCGCTGTCAGTCTGTGAGAGTCGGGGATGCAATAAGCGAGATGCTGCCAATAAGTTATGGGGTTCCCCAGGGAAGCATTCTTGGCCCAAAGCTATTTACCATTTACGTAAATGACCTATTAGAGCTTTCAATTCCTAACGCCACCATCATCTGCTATGCCGACGATACAGCTGTACTTTTTCGAGAATCAACTTGGAATAAAACATTAAAACTATGTGAAACAGGTATGTCAACAATTGCAAGATGGCTGGATGAGAACCTACTAACACTTAATACAAATAAAACCACATTCCTAACATTCCATAAAACTAAAGCATCTTCTCCTAATAACTTATCTCAAATAGTCCTTCACGAATGCCAACCAGCGGACCACACAAATAACTCTACGTTACGTGCTTGTAATTGCAGAACAATAAACAGGTCTAGCAACATAAAATATCTTGGCGTAAAAATTGACGAGAACCTCTCCTTCAAGCAACAAATATCTTTCTTATCCGGTCGACTTCGAAAACTGCTTCATATTTTTAAAGTTCTCAGACGATCAGCCTCAATGGAAGTAATCAAAATGGTATATACATCTTTATGTCAATCTATCCTAATCTATTGTATAGGTGTTTGGGGCGGCTCCATCAAGACCAGCTTTATCCAATTAGAAAGGTCACAACGCGCTGTTCTAAGAGTGATGCATCTCAAGCCGTTCCGGTACCCTACGGACCTTCTATATAAAGAGGCAAAAGTGCTTCGAGTCAGACAGCTCTATATATGGCGCGTATGCTGTGCTCAACACAGAATAACCCTGAGATGCCCTGACATAGACTCACTAAGGAACAAACGAGTGTTTAAAATACCGGTTCCTACTGTCCGCTCCGCGTTTGCCCAACGTCTCCCATTATTTTCGCATCCACACATTTATAATAAAGTTAATCGTTTATGCCCCTTAAAAGACCTATCTCCTCTTGAAGCAAAACACAAAATTAAATCCTGTTTACTGGACCTTAATTACAATGACACAGAACATGTCCTCTATTGATTATGATGACGTATACACTAATATTCACACCACACACACACACACACACACACACACACACACACACACACACACACACACACACACACCACAAACACTCACACATCAAATCCATACAGTATTACTTTCATTATCCTTAATTACTTAATTATATGTTTTAAATGTTTGTTTATAGAACCGAAGCTGTCGTTAAATGTAAAAGTTTGCTAATGTTCACTCAACTCAACTAATGCGATACAGGCCTGTGAGCCTAGTGCAATAGTTGATGATACTACCAAATGTAACATTTAATGTCATTAAAGATTTATTTTATTTTATTTTATTTTATTTTTTATTTTATCAAGCAGAGGGAAGTTGCCTACTTAGAACATGTGTTAAGACACGATAGATACGAGTTGTTACAACTTATTATGATGGGGAAAGTAGCTGGTAAGAGGCGTGTGGGTCGCAGAAAAAATTATGGCTGCGTAACATCCGGAAGTGGACGGGGATCGCGAGCACCGCCGAGCTGTGCTAGATTGACGGCCAACCTTCGCTAGTCGGAGAGGCACTTTAAGAAGAAGAAGAAGAAACCTACAAGGCAATGGATTGGGCTATGCTCGGAATCTCCTAGCGTGATCCTATCAGGAATGATGAGATCCGCAGAAGAACTAAGGTCACAGACAAAGCCCAAAGAATCACATGCCTACAAGTGGAAGTGGGCAGAGTACATTGCGAGGTGAGCAGATGGCCGTTAGAGCAGAAAGTTTCTTAAGTGAAGTACGTAAATTGGCTGAAATGATCATGATGACAATATATGATAATGATAAGCAAAAATTTATCCACAACAGTCTAATGAGAGTAAATAACAATTTATGGTACATTTCTTTTTTTTTCTATATAACTTATTTATTCAGATAATACTGTTGTTGACTTCAATATTATTCAGAATCACATCTTTCGAAGTACTCAGTCAGTATGTGTTTGACAGCCTCCGATTAATTGCCATTTTATTATATTGTGCTTATCTCCGCACCCTTGACTGTTGTTAGGCATCACACTTTCCTCAACCCAGCTTATCATCGCCCATTGCCCTTGGACCTTCATCAGACGACATCACATACATCGACCTGGGCATGGTAAGTCATGTTTTATGGGTACACATTAGAATCCATCAGTAAGCCGCTTTACTGATAATAACCCATATAAAAGAAGTTTCATATAAAAGAGAAACGGAGTTAAAGAACAGCACACTTGTGATTCCGCTGGTGTTGCCATGGAAACCCCATGGGCCACCGCCCAAATTGTCACACAGGCCCACAGGTGGTCAGGGAATTCGTCAGCTCATCTGCTACTAATCACATAAAAATGCTTTCTACAATAAATATTATCATTATTCTGAGCCCCAATCATATCCTGTTGATTGAGGCCTCCTCCGTTATCTCCTATGATTGACTGTCTTTTGCAATCATCCGTCTGTCTTTTTTTTTTTTTTGTTTTCCCGGGAGAAATGCATTACGCAGACCCTGCCGCCGGGGGGCGACAGGGTACTGTGGGACTCACCCTCCGGGCCGCTTCTTCTACCAAGAAGCGACCTGAGGGCATACCCACTAAAACTCCCGGGGCTCAACCACCCGTGGGTACAGAATGGGGTCACGGGAACTGCACGAGGCTATTCCCCGCAACCCCACTCCCCCACAGGCCCCTACACGGGGTGTGCGGCCACGCCCCTCCTCAGGCTAGGAGGAGGGGGGGTTGGGGACAGCCGGAAGAGCTGAGCCGTCCCCAACGAGTGGTGGAGGTGCCAATGACAGTGCCGGCACAGGGACCCCCGTCCCTGTTGCCGGCTGGCCACCTCCACGGAGAGGACGAAGAGTTCTCCGCCGAACTCGTCCTCTCCTTGCTCGAAGCGGGCCTGCGAGGGGGTTAATCTCGCACTCCCGCTCCGCCGCCTCCTTCTGCGCCACCACTTCTTCGCAGAAGTGGGCGAAGGCCGACCACGCCCTCTCATTATCCAGCATAGCTTCCACTATGCTGGGCAATGAGAGGCCATGTCCGACCTCCGCGACCAGCGCTGACCGCTGTTGGTCGAAGGACGGGCACACCACCGTGTGGTGTGCCGAGTCCTCCGCAGCGCCGCACTGGTGGCACGAAGGAGTGTCCTCCCGCTGAATACGGTGCAGGTAGTTACCGAAGCAACCATGCCCGGTAAGTACCTGCACCATCCGGAAGGACAGAAACCCATGGGGGCGCTCGAGCCACCGGTCCAATACCGGGGCGAGCGCCGCGAGCGTGGGACGGCCGTACCTCTCCACCTGGAGAGAGGCCGTCCATGCCTCTACCATTTGCTGGCGATCCTCCTTCCTTAGTGCCTCCCTTTCTCGGGGGCAGAGGGGATCGCCAGCCGCTCGTCTATGAGAAGACGGCGGCCAGCACTCCAGCCTCCAACTCCCATGGCGGGGTGGAGGCGAGTGCGCAGGCCGCATCATCCGTCTGTCTCATCCAACGAAACGAACTACTACGAGTTATTTACTATTGTTACGCAAACAACAAATTAGTAGCTAGACCAGCTCTGCCATAGAACCGACAGTCGCTAGATTGGACGTTGCATTGATTAGAAAGGAGTAAGCAAGGGTCGGGTATGACGGGGGACTAAGGTGCAGCGACCACCCCGAGTGGCCCCGATGGTAGTATTTTACTCCTGTGATTTTTCAGGGCCAGAGATGCTACCGGCCGGGTACGGTGTCCCCCAGTGTTATTTGACGCCTAGCTGATCGTTAGACTGATGACAAAAGAAAGACAGGCAGTTATTGTACGAGGAAAGCCTGGGATAGAAATTTGTGACGCAGCATGAAGGAGGTCTACGTTCAACAGTTGACAGGCTGACGATTGATTGAGAGTAATACAATATTTAACTTAACTAGACATCGTGGTACGTAATCGGGGGGCTATCATACGACCCTGCCACGTGACGATACCAAGAATAACAATTATTATCGCAAAGTATAATAACAAGCGTTTACGCCTTGAATACATATAAATGTCAAGCATTCTTTACCCATTCTGTGGCTTTGAATATTTTAATTGTTGTATGTGTCTTCACCAACGTACTTGAGGACGTGATGAAGACGTTGGATTGGGGTGAAAAAGGAGTGAACATTAATGGCTGCTACTTGTCACACCTGCGTTTTGCAGATGACATCATCATCCTAGCCGAGACAAATAATGACCTCCAACTGATGTTATCGCAGCTAAACGAAGCTTCCTTGGGGGTAGGGCCTTAAGATGAATATGTGCAAGACCAAAATAATGACGAATCATCCTAAAACTGTACCGAATATAACTGTCGGCAGTCACTCATTAGAGGTGGTCAATGATTACGTTATATCTTGGACATAATTTATCTTTCAGTCGGGGGCCACAAGTAAAAGAGGTCACGAAGAGGATCCAGCTGGGATGGGCTGCTTTCGGGAAGTTAGGCTACCTTTTCAAATCTAAAATCCCGCAGTGTCTTAAGACAAAGGTATTTATCCAATGTGTCCTCCCAACGCTCTAATATGGGGCCGAGACATGGACGCTGACTAAAGAAACTATGCACAAGTTAAAGGTGGCGTAACGTGCTATGGAGCGTTCCATGCTCGGTCTTTTTTTACGAGACCGCGTACCAAACGATAAAATTCGAAAGAGGACCAGGGTAGTAGACGTTGGCACGCGAGTGTGTGAGCTAAAGTGGAGATCTCCAGGTGTCATCAGGTGTCATCCCATCTTGCTAAGTGGCAAGACTTAAAGATGATAGGTGGACTATAAAGCTTACCGAATGGCAGCCAAGAGAGGGACGGCATCCTGTGGGTAGACCGCCTGCAAGATGGTCTGACGATATTGTGACGGCAGTGGGGAAACAATGGATAAGGCTGAATGGCGGGATAAAGAACAGGCCTATACTCAGCAGTGGGTGGATGTGGGCTGATATGATGATGATAAATGTAAAGGCCACAAAAGAGGTGGAAAAGTTGATCGCAAACTTCCTGGATAACAAATATTCGTAAAGACATCGATACCTCCTATGTATTACTATCGTATGTCCAAAAAACATTTTTACAGACCAACTATAACTGGATGCAGTTTTCATGTCAAAACCATGAAAACTTTATCCAATAATGCCTTTAAATGGCTCCCCAGTAAAATCAGGTTTTTGGGTATAAGATGCCTAGGAGGCATTAACATGAAAAATATTGCTCTTTAGCGAAATTAATAACGATTAAGAAAGCCAGAAATGGCTCCCCAGTAAAATCAGGTTTTTGGGTATAAGATGCCTAGGAGGCATTAACATGAAAAATATTGCTCTTTAGCGAAATTAATAACGATTAAGAAAGCCAGAAAAAAAAGAAATTAAGAGGCGCAAAGCATAGTAAGAAAGAGAAGAGTATGTACTTAGTAGAGCTTTTACTTAAAAGTCAGTTAAATACCTAAAACGGACTATGTAGCCAAATCACATTTTATATTTTCATCCCAGCGTATTTTATCTAAAGCTTTTGATCTACCACTTCGAAACCCGGGCGACCCGCCGTCTGACCTTCGCAACCTTTGCACATGGAAACCAGATCAACTGAACCATTGTTGTTACATGATCAAAATAATAATAACGTAATACCGATATTAGAAGTCACGAAAATCGATTGTTAATTATTTTTCCCAGCAGGTAAATCCGTTGACGAAGGCAAGCGATCGAGTTGAATCACAATTGAAATTACCGACAGAAATTATCGGATTGTTTCCCTCTCGCCTTGACTGGCTGACTTCTCTTTAGTTATCTTGAAATGACGTCAACAATGTGTTTACACTTTTCCAACACGGGCCCTTAAACGTAAGCAAACCAACAAGAACAAAACAAAAAAACATTACAAGTAATAGCTCGGGGTGGTTTTAGGGTTGCCTTATAGTAAATAAATCATAATGAGTGAAAACGATATGGTATTGGTAATTATGAAGAGTTCCGGTTGTATCTTTTCATCAGCAGGCCTGATTACAACCTCAATTTTTATAAAGCTGGAGTGAATAAGCTACTTCTGGGTAAGCTCACTCAATCGTAGGCTTTTTCTCAACACTTTGAGTTCAGTTTAAAGCCAAGAGCAAGCCCAATAAAAAAGGTCGGTACATTATTTACTAACACCACAGAAAGGATATCGCTTACTGCCACCCATATTATTTTAAGAATATTTTAAATGGTGAGTATTTAAACCGCACATCACTCTTCATCAGGTCAGATTGTTGTGAAGAGTCACCCTGTAGGACATTATAAGAAATAGCAAGTAATAAACATGTATAGGTATAAGATGACTAATAGGTGATCCGTCTGCATCCTATCACAAAAAATAATAGAAGATGAGAAGACGATGGTTAAATATCTTGATGAAATGCAGAGGAAGCTTTATGACGTAGATGACGGAAATATAAAAAAAAATAACCCAGAGCCAAACGTCAAGCAGTTTGTAGATGAGTGCATGACCGTTGTCTACAAATCTAAAATTTCATATTAGTAACAATCCTAAAAGGTGGCTCGTATGTGGTACAGTCGGACTCCCAGCGCACGAGGCGTGTCCGATAGCAGGCCGATTACATCCACACTGAACAAGTTCGAACCTCTTTGGTGGTCTACTTAACTCTGTCTTACTCACAAAAGATAAACTACTGAGACTCATTGATTGAGGAAGGATTTTGCGTTGTCTTCTTTATTTTAATCAAGAGCAAACGAACACACACATTTAACACATCACATTTTTTGGTGGAAATTCCGTTATTATGGCAAAGCGCTTTTCTTTTATCTTTCGCAATGCGCACTGTCAAAAAGTGGAACGCCCTGCCTACATCTGTTTTCTTCAATTGTTTAAGGTACTGTAAATAGGCTGCTTCAGGATATTATCGCACCATCGTAAGCTTCTCCTCAACTCTATGGTTCGGTGTAAAGTCAAGAGAAGATTAAAATAATGCATCTGTTTAACTTAAGACCCTCGTACCGTTAATTGCATGGTATATTCCTAAAAGGTGTTGTGAAATGGAGGACCATGAAGCGCAGATAGACAAGTAGATGCTCCAACTCATAGAAGAGACTATCTACCGTTATTAATTTTCCGATATTATTTACCCTTTATGTAGAGCATGTGTGAACAACCATAAATGTATCCTTATACTTGAAGTAAATTAGAAGCGTGTAAAGGCAATAAAGATCGTCAGAATGGTGACTGATGACTGGCCCGATGGCGCATTTGGTAGTGACTCTGCCTCATACGCCAAAGATCGTGAGTTCGATCCCCATTCTGGACAATCATTCGCCTGTTGAACACTTGTATTTGTTCAGTGTATTGGTGTAATATATGTTTTAAGTGTTATATTTGTAATCGCTCTGTTGTCTGATATCCGTAACACTTATATTAGAATCAGGTCAGTGTATTTATGAAATGTGGTATGAATTTATAAAAATATTTAGCACAAGCTCTTAACATAAGGAAGTCGAGAAGGCCTCCAACTTTATCGTATTTAACGTGACAAAGTTCACTACAGTATGTCATATTCGAAACGTATGCTATTATCTACAAGATGTGTCCTAAGTTAGGCTATCTCGGGGTCATTGTCCTTGCATACGATTGCGCTTAGCATACACATAATTACTTGTATAAGACATAAAGTTAAGGGTCATTCACACTTACTATATCACAAGGAAAGTCAAAAGTGTGACAAGGGTGGTAGTCGACTGATAAACTTCGTAATGTCACACCAGCCGAATCATCTCGAATCGTCGACTGCCAAGATGTTGGGTCTGCGTAGAGATATAACCATACTATTAATATTCTATCGCTTATATTATCGGGAGTGCTCCGAGGAATTGTTCGGACTGATTCCTGCCGCTTTAATCCGCCATCGTTCTGCTAAATTGCTGTCTAGAGTGGAACTGCTGTTCCGCCCCCATCATTTAGATCACTGGCTTTCCTCAACTGTGAGGTCCTCGATAAACTTTTTTCCCTACAATGCGATCATAATGATTGATGGCCCTACACGAAAAATCTATGTTATTTCAAGTACCTTTAAACCTTAAAAAAAACGATTCATTTTAAAAGGCCGGCTGCACGCCGTCAAGCAACTTATGCACCAGTAGTTTAGTGGCTAAAAACATTCGCCTTCCGAACGGTCGTAGTTAGATCTGTGTGATCACTCCTGTGGATTTTTCATTAATCTACTCACATGTGGGTATTTATACCATTTAGATGGCTGGTGAGGGAAAACATCGTGAGGAAACCTGCTCGTTTCGATTAGTTTCTGACACGCATATGTTACCGCTAGAATACGCACATAGATTTAGAAAATCCCCTCCACTGAGCTACTATCGCTTCCTATAAATAAGGTATTCTATCCCGGTAATAGCGTATCTTTAGTTGTGGTCCATAAGTCTTCTTATCTTTTAGAATATGATGGCTGGTCCCTTATACTACGCTTGCCCTTTGCCAGAGCCGGGCCCGCCTCCAGGGCGCGTCGCTACACGCTCGCCCCTTATCAATGTGTGTTAATTTCGTTTACGTACAGCTCATTATTTAGTGTTCTATTTTCACTGATTATTGCACACAAGTAAAGCGATAGTTGTCTCTAAGGAAAATGTTACCTTTAACCCGAGGCCGAACAGAAGAGGCGTTGAGTTTTTCGGGATTGATTTTTTTGGAAATAATCATAATATCTATATTGTTTTAGACTATGGTCACTAATATTAGAATAATTCTTACGAAATTTCTACCATGTAACTTATTTTTGAGTTTCCGGCTTGCATCAGCGCCGAAATATCGGAAACTCAAAAATGAGATACAACCCATGCGGATAAAGAATGGGATCAGAAATGGCGGCGTATCTATTCACTTCTCGCATTTGCGTCTATACTCGCACCCCACGAGTGCGAGTATAGACGCAAATATGTGTGCGAGCGAGAAGTGAATAGATGCGCCGCCATTTCTGATCCCATTCTTTATCCGCACAGTTTGTACACTCTTTTTTTTTATGCGATAGGTGGCAGACAAGCAGACGGATCACCTGATGGTAAGCGATTGCCGCCTCCCATGGACACCCGCCAATCCAGTGGAGTCACAAGTACACTGCCAACCTTTAAACCCCCTTTCCCCGGATTGGGCCTCCGGTACCCTCACTCACGCAGCGAAACACAGCACAGCACTACTTCACGCCGGTTTTCGCTGAGGCCGGTCGAGCCGGCCCATTCATGCCGAAGCGTGGCTCTCCCACGGGAAAAACATGGTAAAATTTTGTATATAACTATTCCAATAATCACCTTACCTATAAACCTTTTTTCGGGATTCCGCAGCTTCAAGACCTGGTAAACGGGAAAATTCGTCGAATGTACATATTTCGACAAGATATTTGACGAATCGTTAGGCGCTATGGTGGTATGAATCGTTAGGTGGTATGGACTTTCTACACTTGCGCACTGTGGGTAAATTTCACGCAGCGGGCATACAGCGCACTACGTGTCCAGTATAATAACGCGTTCAGGATGTTGTTTGGCCTGCCGCGGCACTGTAGCGCTTCATCCATGTTCGCCGAGGCGCGCACAGATGGCTTCCACGCAATAATCAGGGCGCGCTGCGCATCACTATGGGCGCGCGTGCGCGGCAGCCCCAACAGCATCCTGAGCGTGCTGGCCGAAAGATGGGACTCCCCACTACTGCACCGCTGGGTGCAGCTACACTCCCTGGTGTGTCCATTTCCATATTTGTAATAAACTACTGATATCTTCTGCAATAGTACTAACACTAAAATAAGTTCATTATGTTACTAACACATTTTATATGGATTGAATATCTGAAATAAATGAATATTTAATTTTATGGTTTGGGCGCCAGTTGAGACGAAAGGGTCGCGGGTTTAATTACCGCACCAATACAAATGTTTATTAATGAAACAGATTAGTATTTGTGTTTTGTCTAGGTGATTGTGGTACCTAGTTTCCATAGTATAAGGGAAAAGTTAGTTTGGGTTGGGAACAGGACAATTATGTGATGTTTTTTCAATTTACTTGTATTTTAGATGGTCGCCTTAAGGTTCCGCTGAAGAGACGAGGGCGAAAAGGATTTGCGTGGACTTCTGGCGGATGACCGGAATGAGGTGGCGCAGGACCGACCTAGATGGAGACTTATTATCGGAGGCCAAGGCTCACTTTGGGTCGCTGCGCCAACCTAGTTAGTTTACTTTCAATTCATTTATTTATTTATGCTATTGATTGATTGATTCATAGTTTGAGGTCTGAACATAAAATATTATACTTTTGAATGTAAATAAATAAATGATATAGTAAAATATATTTATATATTTATTCAATACACAAATTAAAATAAATATTGTTGGTAGGCTTCCAATAACACAGTTTAGTAGATATAGATAGATAGATAGATACACTTTATTGCACAAAATTTACAGATCTTAGTCTAAGTTATTATACTAAAACAATGTAGGCGGTCTTATCGCTAATAGCGATCTCTTCCAGACAACCTCAGGGTAGAGGAAAACTATAGCGAATTAAGAAAGGGGGTAAGGCAGTGCAAGTCAGAAAAAGAGAAAAAAAAAAAGACATTGTATAAAAACGAGTATGGTATATGCATACATACATTTTATTAAATAAATATATACTAGCTATAAATACTAATACATACTAGTAAATTACAAAACAAATAAACATACATACTAACAGTTTATTGGATTGATAGATACGTAACCAGGGAAATAGGAGACAATGAAAGGAACTACAAAGGTTTAGGAATATAAGAAATGATCTTTAACTCGGGACTTGAAAATAGAGAGGGATTCGGATTGCCGGATGGAGAAGGGTAGGTTGTTCCAGAGGCGGGTGGATTTGACAGTGATATAATATTATGTATAAGCTACAAACTGTATAATTTTATCATAATGTTATAGTGCTGGGTCTTAAATAAATATTAATAAACAATAATATGTTACAAAGTGGTCTGCATATTTACCTATAAAAAAATTAAAATAAATATTGTTAGTAGGTATATAAGCTACATACTCTATTATTTTGTTATTGGTTGTCTTATTTTATTAGTTTTAAGTTTTACCTAAGTAAGTAAAACTTAAAACTAATAATAGGTTTTTAACTCAATGTATAAGCATACTAAGATATCCCTTAGAGATTTGTTTAAAGAAATCGACATACTTACCGTGGCTTCTCAATACATCCTTGATTGCCTTATGTACGTACATAAGAATCTCCATCTGTTCTCGAAGAAGTCCGATTGTCACAGCCTTAACACCAGAAATAAGCACAGACTGGCCGTTCCAAATATCAGGCTCCATAAGGTTGGCAGTTCATTTATAGGATTGAGCATAAAAATGTTTAATAAGTTACCTCAGATTATTATTGACTTGCCCACACAAATTTAAATTGTATATAAAAAACTGTTTAATGAAGAAAGGCTATCATAAAATAGACGATTTTTTAAATGACAATAATTTAGGGACATATTAGTAACACAAAAATTGTACTATATTTTTAAGTTAATGGTGACATTTTGTAAAACATTCTTTTTTTTTAAAGAGTAACTGCTGAGTTTCTTGCAGGTGTCTTCTTGACAGAAAACTACATTCCGAACCAGTGGTAAACATGTTGACATTCATAAGTGTTCTGTATGGACCTAAATTGAATAAACGAAGAAAAGTAGATATTTGTCAATTGCTCAATTCTTCCTTTTTGTTTATATTACGAACATCATGATGCGGTTTTTATGATATTAGTTATTAGTGGAAACTTAATTGGTTTAAGATTATGTTTTTGTGTGTTATTTTAAGTACTGTATGTTTCCTTACAATAAAGTAAATAAAAATTAAAATAAACAATTTTCATTTCATTTCATTTCATTGCAATGCCTGTAAAAGGTGGTTAAGTAGTAAAGCAGCATTATTTATTGTAACACCATTGTAACCCTTAACTGGCAATAAAACTATTTGAAAATTGAAATTTACTTACTATATTCATTTATTTATTACTTAATGTCGTTAAGCGGTCTGCTACTATAAGTACGGCATACTACTTTTTAACGCTCTAAGTCAATAGTACTGAATGAAATGTGAATTAATGAGCCTAGCTTATCAAACATAGGGCCGCGATAGGGTTATTTAATAACCCCAGAAGTAAACATTAGCGATGTTTACACAAATAAGCTGCAATCGCATAATCACGTGTTTCTATTCCGATTAAATGCGACCACACGATCTGCAGGGTTTAACCCTATAATGTGATATCTAAAATTTACACATAATTATATTTTTTACACCTTTTGTACCTTCTGACGACTCGTCGTAAACGTAGTCTAAGAAATTAACCACATCACATCCACATCCATCGAGAGATTAGAACTTTTATAAATTTTATTTCGTTCCCTTTGGAATATGTATTTCATTTTCGACATCGACTGCCTCATTGGCGCAGTGAGAGTGCGTCGCACTTTAAAACGACGCACACTGATCAATTGTTTAAAGTTAGCGGTAGTTAATTAATTTTTGTCAATGTGTCGATAGTTAAAAAAAATATTTTATTCTGACTTGAGAGTAAGTTGTTTACATTGTACTAAAACATCAACATTATGCACTCAGTAGTTTAATGAATATGAGCGTTCAAAGTTATCTCGAAAGCCAAATTATAATAACAAGACTGATTTTACGCTATTTTGCGCTCCTATTCAAGTGAGGCTGGGATTGTTACTAGTGTAAACTGTGAATTGAAAATTATGGTGCACATTAAAGAAGGTCTGTTAGTTTTATTGGTATATAAATTAATAGTAAAATAAATCGGTTTGTATTATAAAAAAAAATGAATTTAATGTACTGATATTAACTAACTTTTTAAAGTTTGAAATGTGTTACGTTTTGAAGTACAAATTAGTACATTTCCAATTTGTTTTCATAATATAGCAGGGACTATTAGCTATATTTATACATGTATTTTTTTTCCGGTGATTGCCGGTTTCTATAGTAAACATTTTTTTTAAAAAAATATTGATTTATTCAATATTTTGTCATTGCATCGTCCAAAATAAAATAAAGCCACTATCAAAGGGTACCAAAGATAAACTTATTAATTAAACTAATGAAGACCTAATGAAGATGTTGTTCTTATCTTCAGATCCTGTAATATCTCACATCAGAATCTTACCTGTAAAACAGAAACATATAATGCCAATCGAAGTACTAAATCTTTTACAAGAACCAGATATTGTGTTAGATGAGGAATGATTGCAAAGTACAGTCAGCGTCAGATCAATTATCCCCCTGCAGTGGGAAAATAAAACTTGTGCCCTAGACAAAGTTCAACAAGGGTAACTTGACATGACGCCGTGTGTACATAAAAAATAAGTCAAATCATGTCCAAACCATTTTCTTATACTTTTTTATGTTATGAATATACCTTAAATGCATGAATTCTGTTCAAAATAATTTTATCCCCCTAAATGTTTAAAATTGATCACTGTGCGACGCTTGCGCTTGGGGCCCCGGCTTCGATCCCTGGGTCGGGCCATTTGTACCTGAGTTTTTCTGTTAAGAAATTCTCAGCGTTAACCCGGAGTTAGGAAGTTGGCGGTCTTGTGCACCCGTGCTTCGGAAAGCATCTTAAGCCGTTGGTCCTGCCCCCGAACCCTCTCCGGTCGTGTCACACTGGTGTCCCATCGGAATATGAGGATTAGGGACATACAGTTGTGTTTGCGCACACACTTGAGCACTATAATATATCCTGCGTAAGTGGCTGATTGTTGATATTGGCCGCCTAAGCAATTGGTTGGAGGATATTATTATTATTTCATTTGATAGGCTAATGGACCATATTATTAGTTTCTATTATATCAAAAATAAATAAATAATGTCGAACGTCGAAGTTTATCAAAAATACAAACTTCTTGATTATTTTTTTTATTCTATAGGATTGCGAATGTGTAAGTGCGTATATTTTTATGTACAATTTTTAATGTCATACTTTCTATCGGTGTCTACTCATGACGTTATATGAAGAACATTCTTATACCAAATAGTTATTTAGTATGTGTCTAAATCTAAAACTAAATTTCATCGGCGTACCGACCGATATGGAATCGTGTATCTCAAGTAAGATATCAGTGCAGTGCTTTTTTAAGTAACATTTGCTAGTCACACAGTTATTTACATCCGTTCTGAGAATATTTATCAATTAAGTAGATAAGTGATTGACGTGGGCTATCACGGGCCCATAGGCGGGCGTCGCATGATCCCGCTGGGCTGGCGATACGCATAGTAAACATCTACGTGTCAGGGGTAGTAGAAATACTGATGCAATTTCACAACTGTAGTGCATTTTTTTTTCAAATTCAATAGGTAGGTACAATAAATAAAAAAAATCGCAACATCACATACATTGATTTGACTCCGAGATAGCTCAAGCACCTGTGTTACGGATATCAGAATCAACAGTGGGATTACAAATATTTACACATAATTCTTTTTTTTTGTAAATACAGAAAATACCCAGGCCAATACAAACCGACATGTTCATTCACACAAATTTTTGTACTTTACGGGGATCGAACCCACAATCCTTGCAGCAGCGTTCACTAACACTGTTCCAAACGGGTCGTCAACATTATTTATATTCAATTTCACATTGGTAATATTTTCAATTCAACAAAGTTATATTTTTAATGAATGAATATAATTTTGAATGACTTATGTCATTTTAATACCTACATGTATATTTCGTTGGACCATCGGGCAGGTGGTCTACCCACAGGACGTCGCCCCATTCTTGTAACGATATTGTAACCAATTGATAAGGCTGGCAGGGGACAGAGGGAAGTGGCGTGATAAAAAAGAGGTCTATACTCAGCAGTGGGTGAATGTGGGCTGAGATGATGTTGATGTATATTTTGTACGCCCAAGGGCACGGAGATGCTAAGTACCTATAGTAATAGATAGACCAAAACTACCTGTGGACGTAGAATTAGGTCTATGCTTGTGGATCACAAAATAAATAAATTTTGACTTTTGATAGTTGCCGTTGTCAGGGTCTGATTGAAAGTCCATTTACATATTTGTCTGACCCAATGGTTCATTAGTGAATTCTGAGTAGTTCTGCTTCACGCTCTCAGGCTCGATTCCCTGAAAAAACATTCATGTCATGATTTTATTTGTTTTTGGTCTTGTTGACCTTGGGCCTGATGTTTGGAAAACACTTATTATTCTAAGGGAAAACAGTTAGATAACTACTACTCTTATTAATAATAATAATAATTCTCACAACATGTCATACGTTGACCTGATTCCGTACTAAGTAGCTTAAGCACTTGTGTTACAGATATCAGACAACAGAGGAACAAAAAATATATACTTAAATACATATATTACACCCAGACACCGAACAAACACAAGTGTCCATCGCACGAATGTTTGTCCAGGGTGGGGATCGAACCCACGACCTATGACGTAAGAGGCAAGGTCACTACCAATTGCGCCATCCGGTCAGTCAATATTAATAATGAGCAGCTTTTTAAATACATACTTAGGTACTTTGTGATGAAATTTTTGCGTCTAATATTTGACAGAGAAAAACACGTAGAATATATTTTGGGAAAGATCGGCAAATCCTATACAGAATAAGATATACTCTCTGATCAGTTGAGTCACAAGCGAGTAACAATTTGTGGTTAAAACTATGACTAAAAATTCCCTCTAACACGTGCCGATAGTTTGTCCTCAATTAAAAGCTACTTAGAATGAAATTAACGCCATAGACCAAAATGTACCTTTCAATTAACAAAGCAATTGATTCATTCCATCAAAGCCGGTAGCCGGACCCATTGATGTGTGAATCGTCCCATAATAGACTAAGGGCTGATTCGACCAACCTTATTCCGATACTAAATCTATGGGATAGCGCTGCACTCCATACAAATTTGACGTTGAACCAGATTTATGGTTGGATAAAGATTAGACGAATCGAGCCTAAGTGGGTTAAATTAATCTTTTAGAAAACCCCTACTATCAATGATCAGTGATTTAGCCAATCGTCGTCCACTGCTGAAGTGGAAGGGGTAAACCGAAACCTAAAAAGGTGTGACTTGACGTCGTAAGACATGCGTGCCCATAAACTGACCGCCAAGACTGTACGAAGTGGAGGAGTCGATGCAGGAAAGCGAACCCCGGGCTTGGAAAGCAACCGGGACAAATCGCTAAGCTGATGATGTTGATGATATGGTTAACCATATAAGGATTTTACAGAGCTTAGTTATACATCAATAGCAGCAGATACAGGAAAGGCGACCTTAACTCTAGGTGCTTGTGGTTTCTTATTTAGACATTCATACGGATATTTTAATAAATATGTAAGATCAACAACAATATTATTGCTACTGCCCGAAAATTTTCAGAAGATGAAATAATACAAACGACAGTTATAGCCTTTGGGTTCTGTGTAGATTGTTCTATCAAAACGTCGGCGGCTTTGTTTTTTATACATACAGTCAGCTTCAAAAATGTCTTAGCATTCGAACCTATCAAAAATATCCGAGCATATGACAAATTGAAGACAACAAAGTCCAAACCATTTTGGCAGCATTTAAATATAGATAAATATTGTTCTTTATATAGACTTTACATATGTAGTAGAAGACTTTACTTTTGTTCTTTTCTTTTCAAAGTATGCTTGGGTAATTGGCGCAGGTAAACTAGCCAAGGTGCATATTCATTTGTTGTTCCAGAAGAAATCACAATAAATGAAAATCACGTACACATAGCGACAACACACGTAAAATAGTCTGCTATATTGTGCTAAACGTAACTTTTATCAAATGCTCAGAGAATTTTTGGTTTCAAACCAAAAATTATAGATAACGCTAAGATATTATTGAAGCTGTACCTAACTAATTTGAATGTAATTTCAGGGCCATTCTGATGTTCCTTAGTATTTTATGAATACATTATTTTATTCTTATTCTTATATATTAAAAATTAAATATCATTTATTAGTCTCTCTCCCTTACTATCAGTTCATTTTCTTACTCAAGAATGATCGAAGATACAACCAATAGGTACCTACTCGTATACGAATGGAATAGTTTTGTGGAGTTAACTAATGGGTTATTTTTTCTCATTAGTGGGTTTGTTACACAATTACCTAATCGTTGCAAATGATTTTAATAGTGGAAAGCAGGTGCAACATGGAAACTTTGTACAAACCACACGGCACCGAACCTACGATAAACGTATTAAGCGTAGTAGATTTCCGTGCGGAAGATAATGCTCTGTTCTATTTGTTAATTAAATTAGTTGCAAACAACTAATACGCCTTTATTACACTCTATCTGTACATCGTCACTATAGTTGTAAATCATAGTACCTACAAGCAGGTTACCTATGAAAATGAAAATGAATGAAAACTAAATTAATTTTTCTAATATTTTAGACAACGGATGCCTACCGTTACCTTTGTAAGTATGCATCATCGTCATCATCATCAGCCTATCGCAGTCCACTGCTGGACGTAGGCCTCTCCAATTGTTCGCCACTGTGATCTATCCATGGCTTCTCGCATCCAGTTCTTGCCAGCCATCCTGCGCAGATCGTCCCCCCACCTACAAGGGTGTAAGTATGCACCCTAACCATAGACATGAACCCTAACTGACTGAGCCTTTTCATAGAAAGCCATACTAGAAAAACCACCGTTACTGGGGACTATTCATCGAACACTGACCCGGCCGTCTCCCAGCCGGTCGGGTGTGCTTAAGGCGGCGATTTTCCACCGGGCCAACAAAAAAAAAAAAAAAAAAAAAAAAAAAAAAAAAAAAAGTGTTATTGTGCGTAACGTAACTTTACAAATGCTAGAATAATTTTTGGTTTGAACTGCTAGATATTTTTGAAGCTGTACTTAACTAATTTGAATGTAATTTCAGGGCCATTTTGATGTTCCTTAGTATTTTATGAATAAATTATTTTATTCTTATTCGTGTTTTATGTTATTCTTTAAGCCGTGTGGTCCCCGGCAGAGTAGAATAGGCCCCCCCCCAACCCACCCCTCCCCCACTCTTACCGAGGTGTCGTAAAAGGCGACTAGGTAAAGTCGCTGGCATGATCATCAGCAACCCAGAAAACTCTGCTTTCAAAACCCTCGCCACCCGCCCGGCCAAGAGTGGTGGTATGGCAATTATCCCCTCATGTGATAGAGGGGGCCCGTGCCCCAGCAGTGGGTACTTAAAGCTGCCGGTTGGATTTCTTTCACACTCTGTTACGCTTTTTTTTTCGAAAAAGGCACAGACTGAGCCTCTTCATTGAAAGCCATACTTAAAAACCGCGCGAAACCGTTAATACTGGAGTGACGTGCTGGGCGACGTTCTTTCTCTATCGCACCAGTACAGAGATACATAAAAGCTGCGTCAGGGCCGGTTGGATTTCTTTCATACTCTGTGATTTTTTTTCCGAAAATGACATATTTCGTTTAAAGTGTGCGTTTTCTTGTTCCATGACTTAAGTCTTCCTTTTTTTTTAATTTAAACAGGGTAAGTTTCTCTTAGCATGGTAATGAGCTTGTCTACCGTCTAAACTCACATTTTCTTTTTAGCGTTGTACCAGACAACATACACATATATTCAAATATTTTGTCTGTAATAGAAAATTATTAGCAATATGTACCTTGTAATTTTAATCAAGTGGAAAATTACACTCACCACTCAACTTAAATTAATCTTTGAACAAACAGATTAAAAATATCTATTCATTACGTAATTCCTACCCATGTCTTATTTGGGCATTTCAGGCAATCCGTGTTTGATAAGTTTGACTTTGTAGTCTGATATGACAAGTTTAAAGTAGGTTATTCTATATAAACTATGAAAAAAGATGTCCTATTTGGCTTGAAGGCTTAAATAAATCATCATCAACCCATTTAATACCCCACTGCTGGGGCAAGGGCCTCGCTCAATCACATGAGCGGTAATTGCCATACTCACCACGCTTGGCAGACGGGTTGGCGAGGGTTTTGATATAAATGCAGAGTTTTCCTTCTCTGAGTGCTGATGATCATGCCAGCACCTTTACGACACCTCGGTTTAAATAAATCACCAATCCGCATTTGGCAAGCGTGGTGATTAAGCCTAATCCCATCATAGTAGCGATAACTTGATTTCTGTGATGGAGGCCTTTGCCCTGCAGTGGGACAGTTTATAGGCTGATTAAAAAATAAATAATAATAAATGAGCCCCTTGTATGATCCTGGTTGTTTCTCGTAAGTAAATGACCAGTGATCTTCTTTGCCTTCGAAGAATCACTTTCTCAAAAAAACAAGGGTCAAACCGCTTACCATCAGGTAATCCGTTTCCTCGTCTGCCTACTATCAAACAAGAAACAGTGACATAAACTTCAAAAAAGGAGGAAGTTATTTGTTTGATTGTATATTTTCATGTAGGTACTTATCCGATTTGCCACTTTTTATAAAATAGAAATGTATTCATGGAACGAGTACCTTATTTATTCTAAGGACGAGGAGATCATCATCATCAGCCTATCGCAGTCCACTGCTGGACGTAGGCCTCTCCAATTGTTCGCCACCGTGATCTATCACATAGCCAGAGGGCGGGAGGACGAGGAGATAATTCATTGTATATAATACAAATTATAATTTTAAAGAACTTTTAAAATTATAATTAGTACCATATTGGGCTGATTTTTTAAATTTTTAGTTATCTATTTTTTGTAGGATTTTCATACAAAAGTGCTTAATTAATATCTTGATCGATTAATACCAACAAGTAGGTACTGATTTAAACGATATGTCTATCATTGGAAAGTGCCTGAAATTATTGGCAAAGAAACACGTTTCTTTCAATACCGCTACTTTACCTACTAAGTACTTTCATACCTGTGTGAGATGAGTACCCAACGCATCTTTATCCCTTAGTTTAGTGCTCGTGATTCAGTCTGACGTCAAAACAGTAAGCATTTGCCTTGTCTATAATACATGTTCACACGATCATAACACTTAGCAGTTCTTACACACAGTCGCGAATGCTTTGCACCTGTAGCAAGCAACAATCAAGGCTGTATCGATATTCACGACACCTTGTCGGTAAACAAGCCGACGACAGGTAAACACTGACACGTGGTATGGTGATGTTTAAACATTCCACTGAGATACTTGAAATGGTTATGCATTTTATATTATCTGTGATTTTATTAACCTCTTATTTCGCTGAGGTAATTACCAGTGTGGTAGCTCGCTTTGACTCCAAACATCGCACCTCCGCTCCTTCTGGTGTGGCTGATGTCCATAGGCGGCGCTGATGGTAATCAGGAGCCCAAATCTCGTGCTCGTGACATTTATTTTCATACGACATATATCACTAAAACATAGTTTTTTTATATGGTTTTCAGGTGATATCCGCCATGTTTTCAAAATATTACGAATCCGAGAATTGGGCTTCAGGTGACTTCGTTTTTCCGAAAAAACGCGATTTACGAAAAGTTCCGGAACTAAACTAGAATGCTTAAGTTTGGTATCCTTATTTATGGTCTAATGAAACGGATAAATCGTTTTTCGTGTTTCTTTTTAGGAAACAGTATTTTGAGATAATATGAGAAATTTCAACACTCCTTAAGCCAACGTATTTGTAAATATAAACCCAACTAGACTTATTGCTGCGCCCGCCAAATTTCTACTGCTATGCCAATAACTACATGTATTGATTATTTATTTATTCAGAGGATTACCAATACCAATATAGGATACAGCTATAAAACACAATAACAAAGCATTATAAGATAAAAGAGCCAACTGACCCCACAATTACAGGTAACCACATCATGCATAGTAAAAAAAAATAACCCATGATTTCCCTATACAATCACTCTTCCAGCACTACTCCAAGAGACGGATTTCCAAAATAAGACACGGTTGGACCTATTTAATTCTTAAAAAACCTGAAGAATCTCTAAGAGACAAACAGAAAAGAATTTCGTCCCGGACAAGTTACTGACTATTCTGTATCAATATCGCCGTATTATAACTCGGACTCCGACTGCCTCGGTGGCGCCATGGTTAGTGGCCCGGGTCGAGCCAAAACTTGTACCTCAGTTTTTATGTTAAGAAATTCTCAGTGTTAACCCGGAGTCTGTAAGTTGGCGGTCTTGTACCCCCGTGCCTCGGAAAGCAAGTTAAGCCGTTGGACCTGCGCCTAATCCCTCTTCGGTCGTGTCACACTAGTGTCCCATCGAAAAAAGAGGGTACGGGAAAAGAGAGTGCACTTGTGTCTGCGAAAATACTTGTGCACTATAATATGTCCTGCGTCGATGGCTGATCGCTGAGATTGATCGCCATGACCGAAATATCGGTTTGGAGGACATTATTATTATTATAACTACTTTCAGTAAACAGTAAATCGAGTAACACCCAATCGTGTCTTCGTCTTGGGACGTGATATAATATTGAATTCGACATTTCTGAACGAATATTTGGAAAAATCTCTCATTCGACTTCTTTGTCGAGTTCACGAGAGTAGGCCCTTAGTTCTAGACAAAGGTACCTACTTAATTCTTAATTATCTGTAAATGGTATTTTAATTTTCATAAATGGTAAAGCAACTAGAATTATATGATACGATAGAATTATAAGATACACGGATTTGCATTTAGACATATCCACATCTAGACGCCATATGCAATCACGAATAGATTTCCTTAATCGTTGTAAAGCTACGATTCTGTAGAGATCGTGGCAACAAAGAGACAAAGCTAATTAGCAGCTATCGATCTGTTAAGCGCATAATAAGTACCTAAGTTTCAAGAGAATGTGTCATATTCTGGGCCATTATGTGTTATAACATATATCTGGTTTTGACTGCCTCGGTGGCGCAGTGGTTCATCATCATCATCATCAGCAACCCACACTCGTCCACTGCTGGACATAGGTCTCCACTAATGCACGCCACTGCTCCCGATTTTCGGCCACTCTCATCCAGCCCACACCAGCCAGCCTTCGAACAGCCGGTTCAAAGTCGCTCAAAGAGCTATGGAAAGGGCTATGCTCGGAGTATCTCTGAAGGACCGCATCAGAAATGATGTAATCCGACATAGCCAACCGAATTAGCAAACTGAAGTGGCAGTGGGCTGGTCATATTAGCCGCAGAACTGACAGCCGTTGGAGCCGTTAAGTCCTTGAGTGGAGACCGCGACTCGGTAAGCGTAGTGTAGGACGCCCTGCGACAAGATGGGATGATGACATTCGAAGGCTGGCTGGCGCAGTGGTTAGTAGGCCGCAATTTAAAGCGATGGTTGCGCAAGAGGTCCCGAACTCGTAATAGTAAATTCTTAGTGTTAGCCCGGAGTCTGCAAGTTGACGGTCTTTTACCCCCGTGCCTTGGAAAGCACGTTAAGCCGTTGGTCCTACGCCCGATCCCTCTCCGGTCGTGTCCCATCGGAATACAAGGGTAAGGGAATATAGAGTGCACTTGTGTTTGCGCACTATACTGATCGTTACGATCGGCCGCCGTGGTCATAATCGGTTGGAGGACATTATTATCTAGTTTTAGACAAGACCATAATCCCACCTGGACAGCCTGTTTAGGAACTGTTTATTTACCCACAATACAGCCTTGAAGACATAAAGGCGGCATTTACTTAGGGAAAACCACTCACAGTAATTGTTACCGCGCATAATTTGAGTTTCCTACAGCTGATGACTCGCTGCGCCCGCGTTGCCCATTCATAAAACCGGCACGGCCAGCGTACACGTGCGCTGCGCGTGCGGTTCACGCATGCGCCACGCACAACGCACTCGCGCGCATGAAAATGCGGGAAATCTATTCCACGAACGTCGAGATTACAGTTATTAGGTACATTTCCCGAATATTTTAGCAGGACAGCATCAAGTGCTCCTGGACACTCTACCAGATCGATAAATAACCGTCAATTCATCTGACTGGTAGATGCAAGATGTTGTGTCGGTTTGAGCTGGCTTCAGGCATGTCAGGAACTCCTAAAGCAAAAAGCATAGAGTAAGATAATAATTGCTGCTTGAGTGAGGGTACCGGAGGCCCAATCCAGAGGAAAGGGGTTTAAGGTTTGCAGCACACTTATGACTTCACTGGTGTCACGGATGTCGATGGGCGGAAGCAATCGCTTAACCAAACGGTGACCCAGTCTGCTCGTCTGCCAACTATCACATAAAAAAATTGGCACAAAGTCAGGGACTCCACTAGCTACTACAATAAACCTCGCCATAATGCGGCATTTTGTGGAACTAACATTTGCAGTACATAGCACAGATTATTAAATCAATCGACTCTGTACGACTGTGCACAAAATAATAGTTGCACAAAGATCATGAAGAGCAACATGTTCGGAATCAAACTCCTCATAGTTTGAGCTTGGAACTCAAGGACCTAGGTAGTATTAAGAATGATAGAACTCAAGTGGAATCGAGTAAGGCACCTAACTAACTAGGCGCGATGGTGGCAGGTGGAGAACCCTTGATCAAATTGTACCCTTGACACGGCGGACGTAATCCGAGTTCAACCGACGTAAAACGAGTCGATGATCTAACTTAAATTGGAGGGTAGGGCTAGTGCCTAGACCAGATCAGGATTAAATGGCTAATAATACATTTAAGTAAGGAAGCCCTTTTAGTCTTATGATGATCACGATTATGATGATTGTGAAGAACAGAGGACTGTATAGTCTTGATTTGGTAGCCGATGAAATAGAGATAATAAAAACGCTCTTTAATAATAAAAAGTAGAAAAATATTACATTTTCCGATCCAGTATTTAAGATTCCTGATATAAATATTTGTACTTCTCTGGTTCACACTAGTCTATAATGATAGTCAATGAGCAGTTGATAATCGAAACAGTAGCCTCTTTTAATACTTATGTCACTTCTCGAAGCTACGAACGACTGACTAGTGTTCGACGAGACCAGCTGTTCATCTGAGGTTCGCTAATCCCGTCATAGAGAAGAAATTTTTAATTTTATGCCTATAGTATATCAAATATACCCAGCACAACATATGGTAGGAAACATAAAGCACAACTCATACCAAAATATCACATTACAGAAAAATTTAAATGGAGGAAGAATGAAGATGTCAATACACAACAACAAAATTTTAAATATAAAAAGCTGGCAGAAAATTTTATTGATTCGTAGTTGAAGAATCAAATATTTGCTTTGGATAACTGTTTTTGAGGTTCCTTGGTTATTCTAATTTAATGGTGCAAGCAATGAAAACCAGCAATTTGTGACCCGGATGAAATAATTACGTAAAAATGTCTAATTTATTTTTTTATATTGTTATTACATAAGTGGTATACTACTAATTCACAAAAAAGAGTAATACATATTTCAAATAATTATAAAGTAAATTCCTGATTCGCTTATCTTATTGTACAAAATGATTCCTTAATATTTAGAACTATAAACAAATATGAAGCATTGTTTGGATAAATATTGAAATACTTAGAATCTTATCCATTATTCTGATTACCACCCTGACCTGATTACAAAGTCTTGTATGTTGGCACTATTATATTTAAAAAGAAATTACAGGAAGCGCACTTCCTGAGGAGAGACCATATCTGCGTGAGACCAAAGAAAATAGGTATAGGTTCCGATAAACTCATTAACATCAGAGACATAGAGTC
This sequence comes from Marasmia exigua, assembly GCA_019059595.1. Classification (NCBI taxonomy): domain Eukaryota; kingdom Metazoa; phylum Arthropoda; class Insecta; order Lepidoptera; family Crambidae; genus Marasmia; species Marasmia exigua. The sequence goes on from CM032473.1 coordinate 15,259,982, forward strand.
TAGCACGTTTTGAATTGGTCACTGAAAATAAGATATTTCGATAAAACATTAACAACAGACTTATAAATAAGATAGCGAATTATCAGACTTCAAAACTCGTCAACATTTTCATACGCAAAATTTTCAAGTCCCGGATAAAAGAGTGGCATCTTTGGTTGGGTCGCGCGGTCAGGCGATAACCCGCGGCGGACCTCCGGCGCGCTCAGAACTTCGCCCTTCTGTGACGCGTCTTCGATAGTCTATAAAGGCAACCGACTGCACACAAAAGAAACAGTTCGCCTTCGATCTCCGACGATGCTGTGCACTCTGTAGATACAGCAGACGGGACTCGATGCGGGCACAAGCCTGCGAACTTAATGCTACACGCACTCAGTGAAAAGTTTTAATCCAAACGCATTTTGAAAATCCCTCCGTTTTTGGAGGCGCTTGCGCTCGGGCGCCGCTGTGATTGGCCGCGAGGAACGTCAAAGTCGACGGCAACATGAGTGAGACGCGGAACGGAGCCAGTCGTACGTGCAACAGCAAAGGGAGCATGATTGTGGTGTCGAACAGGTTGCCCTTTATTTTGAAGAGAAATGTTTCGACCGGTGAATTGGAAAGGAAGGCCAGGTAAGCCCATATTTGATCAGTAACACCCTGCATTTTGTGCAAATATTTACTAACAATCTAACTATTTTTTTTTCTAAAGTAGTACCTAATGTTGATGTTATTAAATGAAGATAGTAACTGTGACATAAATGATGAGTTAAAAAGATAAACATTATAAAAGGTAAATATAAGATATTATAATTTTATTACATTTTTACAGTAACATAGCAAAATATGTGCATAACATCGATGCGCAAATGCGCGCATGAGATGTAGTTTAATGAATTCTGTCATCAATTATTCAAAGTTGCATTACAAACATAAATAATATAGCCACACAGTAATGAGGTATAACTTTGCAATCTTTGTATTCTTGTGTTCTAAAACAGTGTCGAAATAACAGTTTAGTAGTTGAAGAAATAATATGCCAGAGGTTCAGTGAGAGACTTTCTAGAAATATTTCGGTGTTTCGAGAAGTTTCCACGGTCTCGCTCGAGTCGCGATCGGCTGCTAGCATACTCACAAATTATGCACATGTAAACAATGTTATGCTATTACAACATATTATTGAAAAAACTGTGCTACGTAAAGAGTTTGTTGACTTCATTGAAGAAATCGACTGCGTTATCAAGAAGGGTCAATGAAGAACCAACCAAAACAGATAAATTCTGAATTTTCAAAGCATATAATATTATACTTGTTAAAAGGAGCTTTCATACATTTTGAAGATCTTTTGAAACTGGTCACACAGCCAAAACATTGCTCACCTTGAACTTGAAATTTGACCGATCTCCGAATGAATACATACTTTAGGATTCATAAACAAGCCAGAGTGTATTGCATAATTAGACAAAGCGTTATACCAAATTGATTTTACAAACCTATAGCAACCTTACTAATGTTGTGCTAATGTCTTGTGCATTACGATCGCGATGATTTACCTACCATTCTTGCATAAATAGATGTAATCGTTTGAATAGAACAATTGATGTTAAGCTATAAAGGATAAAACAGTTGACAATGTTGATTGTGCAGTAATCATCACAGAAGCTCAAGCAAAATACTCATTTTAGTGTGTTTGTGATAAAAACCAAATAGAATCAAACCTTGACCATGACACTAATAGTTTTGTTTGAGACCAATGCTATCATAATTCATTTTGATAATTTCGGTATTGGCTGTCAAGGAAAAGAGAGCCGGAAGAGGATCAATTCCGTGATTTTCGTATTTAATTGAAGAAAGTAGAACATCATCTAGATGGATAAAAAAACTATAATTCCCTATCATTTATTCTGCTCACATTGCTTGTCGTGGCAGCCTGTAAGTGAATCTGCACTTACCTAGATACCTATTAAGTACTTACTGTAAACTGTTGTAGATTAGTGTAAGATTTGTTGGTTGTCCTTATTAAATAAATAAAAAATAAATAAAAAATGACCATTAACTTACATTCTCGTAACAGTTAGTTATATTCTAATAAGCACTTTTAAAAAATCGAATATATTTTTTTTCGACTTGTTCCATAATTTGTTTCAAATAACAATTAGAATACGTGCTTAAAAGGATGTGATTTTTTGTCAATACAATGAAAGATTATTTTTCACTTTAAGTTATTCCTTGTGTCAAAATAACTACCTATGCATTTTGTAGTTAATAATGGTAGTAATTAAATTTTTTATCGAAGATAAGATAGAATAGGGAATATAAACATATTTGATGTGCTTCTACAAACAAAAGACTAACTTGGAATAATTTGTGTTGAACGAATTCATTCGGTAGGTACTGCCTACTTTGACGAGATATTATATTTGCTCTTTATTAAACAGCTCAATGCCACAGAGTTTTTACTTGAGCCTACACATACAACTTAGATCTATGAATATTTCCTGGGCAAGCATTTTCACAAAACATTTAAATATCAACAGATGTGGTTTATATGTACATCGTCTTTTTAACCGTATTAAAAAATTTCAAGCTGTCATACTGTACATCACTGTATAGTATTCGGGAGTATTCCCGGTAACAATATTTTTTCCAACGGAATATAGGGCCAAATTAAAAAATATATAAGTATTCGGCTTTCCTTGAAACTTTGTATGGTCAACCACCTGATCATTTATTTAACATTATTATACGGTCTTTGGGTAAACATGTTTGTTATAAACAGTATATTGCTCTTGACCAGTTTTTAAGACGGTTAAAAAAAATCACAAGCCTGTATAAAAACAATGGGTTTTCTTTCCGCAATTTCAGATGTATTTACTCGCATGTGTTAGCATGGATTTTATTTATCAAACGCTTAGGGTTCGACGTCAATACGCATCAATAGAGGTCTATAAATATCTAAGTGACCTTTAAATAAGGGTTAGTTGAAGGACGAAGCAAGTTTACTTAATCAATATGTCGGAGTTAAAACTTTAATTGCATTTCACGTTATACTGACAACTCCTTCAGTCGCTAGATTGAAAATGAGTCTTCTTATCCGATCGTTATTAGTTCTTTAGAGCAATTTAAAGTGTTTCTTATAACTTCCTTTGCTAAATACATTTTTAAAATCTGATTCCTGGAATAATTACCTAGGCAGGTAATGATTTGGGGTTAAATAAATAATAGTGTACTTACTAATTGTTGTTATTACGTAAGTAGATATTTCTTTTACTCTTTAATGACAGGATTTTTATTACTTACTTTCGCAAGCAATTCTTCTTGCTTAATATAATCTTAACAAAACTAATGTCTATGTCCATATTTCAAATTGGAAATAACTATTATTAGTAGCGGTATTTCCGAACCGGTACGACTTTGCGAGCTGCAGGACCGAGCCTATACTTTGCTTAAAGGCCGGCAACCCATCTACACTCCATCTGGTGTGGCTGATGTTCATGGGCGGCGGTGATCACTTACCATCAGGTGACTCGCTTGCTCGTTTGCCTCCCTTTCTCATAAAAAAAAAGTATTTTAAGACCACCAACGAAATACTTTATGAATTTTATACTTTTGATAAATAGGTACAAGATAGGTATTGACAAATATTATTATCACTTGTTTACATTCATGATGACAATCTATAACCGCGATATTATATTCAAATTCATATTTTGTATTGTTCTCCATAATGTAACAAAAGGTGGTAATAACATAGTACAGTACAATTATGGACCCTATCGGGCACGCCATAGATAAGAGAGGGGAGGAGTCACCTTACGCTTTCATCTACAAGAATAATATTTTATATTAGACATGCACGTAACTAATTTTATTTAAATATAAAAATTATATTAAACTCTTATACTGTATGTATGTAATGTAAATCTATAATATTATGTTGTATTCTTATCTTATAATATATGTAGTACCTATCATTATGTTTAATTTAACTAGGTTTCAAATATTGCACGTTTTTGTAAATGTTATTGGTTGGTTAAACTGGCCTCATAATAGTTCGACAACATTCGATAGCTTTTTTTTTCGATAAAGACCTGCCAAGAAGCGAAAACAATTTCTTTATCAACTAGCCCCCACTGTTACGTCAAATGTGTTGTTTTCAGCGGAAGAATGTTTATAAAACTACTCAAAGATAAAATGTAAAGGATGACGAAAACTTACTATAAAATGATATCAGGTTTTGTATTATTACGAGTATTATAAGCACCTTGGACCAAACAAGATGCGTGCACTTAAGTTACACTTAATTATAAACAAATTCAGCGATAACCTAGATATATATAGCATTATTCGTATACGGAACTATAATTTAAACTGAAAGTTTTTGGAAGTGGGTTCCACATTATAATATTAGATAGTATCCTGAAGAGACAGGTAAAAAAGCGAAAATTACTTTGACCGCGCTCACATTGATAAATGCTTCCACATTAAATCGATCGTAAGACTAAGCACGTTTGTATGAAAAGTAGTTATTTTAATTGTTTTGACGCATGTTTCTGTTTCAACTTGTGTTTGTGCAGTGTCTAAGAGTTAAGTATAATATCTATTGATGTATCTATCTTTCTTGTTGTATGTGACCCGCCCTCACTTCGGTTCTGAAATTAAAGTTTCTATTAGTTCCATGCTAAACCAACTACCAATAGTGGCATTGGGTGTCGATTACATCGTGCAATTCCGTCTTTTCGGGTCTGGTCGTTGAACTAGATTGTTGAAGTAATGACGGCAGGAAGAAACATGCTATTTGAAGCTTAGACAATTTTTTAAGGTTACAAATTTACAAAGCTATAGATCCTATCTCTAGGGTCAAATGTTTTGTAAACCTCAATGAAAATCCGTACAAAGCATTCAATTTGTGTTGATTGTTGATTAGTCCCTTCTTTCCCAGTGATCTTCGTACTTTGAAGTAAGTAGATATATGTGTTATTGTTGTCAAGTTTTCATTATAACTATGTTTGTTCGAGTCGCGTGTGGTTTTGAAAGTGCTTTTATTATCATGAAACTTTATTCTATGACAGCTACCAATAGAGAACTTATCTTCATTGCTTTTCAAAACAATGCTCGCACAATCGATTGAGTCGATTGTTATGTGAGAGTCGTTATCAGAGCTTTCAAGGTTCTTTTTTATAACTTTGTATTTCCACTCAGAACTTTTGCAGCTGCAAATAGCTTAATATTGCCTATAATAGGTAGTTCTTGCAAATAGCGAGAACTTCCCGAAAACCTATCATAGAGATTATCATCATAGTATATGCTCATAATTAAGTTATTCTTGATCTTATGGCCGATGGGCAATAAAATGCCTGGAACGTGCATAAAAGCGAGGGAGATAGATGTTCTGGATCTACCCTTCATTTTTAGACCGTAGTTCTCAATTTCATTTCATTATGAGCTAGTAGGCATTCTCCCCCTCCTTGCCGTTCGAAGTACGTTAGGATCAATCAAGATGTATTAGAGTATCCCTGCCGAACCGAGACATGAGATTTACTACATGATTTTGGTAATAGGACAAGGCCGGTTATTTATTCCGGCCAATACGAGTATTTACAATTAGTTATTAAAATTCCAAGATGCTGACAACCTTGTATTTATTTTATATTTACCCGCTCGTAGTTCAAGCATTCTTCGGCCTTGACTCCTTATTGATAGCATATAATCTCTTCATTATAGTGACTCTTCCTATACCTACTTACGACAATATCGTATTTATTATACTTTTGAATACCACTATTAATGCGTCGTGCATCTCAAGACCCCAGCGAAGTGAATCATCGTTGTTATTATTTTGTTTATTAAGACCTATCCACCTTTCATAAATTTTCTAAAAATATTTCTTAAGGGCAATCGCATCAAGAATCATACTCGTTTGGACTTCACATCAAAGGAGCAGGTATTTCATTTACTTATAAATCGTTTTCATGCTAAACCTGCCAGCAGGATCACTTCTTTACAATACGGATCTTTGTCAGCAGCTTAATAACTTGACTGAGCTTAACCAATCAACAAACTTTGTCTGTTTACTGCTGAAAGTAGCCTGGGATTTCAATCCCAGACTTTTCTTTAACGAAAAGTTGGGCTTTCTGTACTAGATTTACCCAAACGCGGTTTTCACTCTAAAACACGTCTGCTCCAACGATTTTCACTTCCTCGAGGACAGTGGACAGATATAAGTCTTATAGAGAGAGACGTACAGGTTCCTTCACGTCTCTCCAATCTGTTGGTTACGTGTATATTTAAAAGTATGTTGCCGGATTAGCAAGCTGAAGTGGCAGTTGCCCATATCAGCCACAAAATCGACAACCGCTCTGGAGTAAAAAAAATCTCGAGTGTAGATCAAGTTTCGATAAACGTTGTGTATGACGCCCTCAGGCCAGATCGAGCGACCATTTGCGCAAGATTGCTGAGCTGGCTGGAGCTGGATGCGAATAGCCAAATATCAATCAGAGATGCGAACATTTAAAGTGTGTATTCATGTCAATATTTTCTTCCACAGTGCCGGAGGGTTAGTGACGGCCGTGGCACCAGTCGTCATCCGTGGCAGCGGCATCTGGGTGGGCTGGCCGGGCATCCACCTCGAGGACCCCAACGAGAAGATCCCGGAGTCAGACCCGAAGGACAAAACTCCAACAGCTGGATTGCTCTCAAAAAAGGTATGGCATACAAAAATACCATCATTTGCCTATCTCACTGACGAGGGGTGCCCCCACTTACACACTGCGAGTTGGATTAGTTCATATGCTTAAGATTTTTTTAGATATTCTTATTGGGTACACCCATAAAAAATATCGGGGAAATCTGGTGTCCAGGATATATAGCTTAAAGAGCCTTCCGAGGCAAAAAACCATTAACAAGCACCATCGTTAAGGCGAGAATGCTATGAAGACAATCAGATGTATTCATTTATAAAACGATTAGCTACGTTCCATGAGAATGGGCCTGTCTTGTGTCTAACAAGACGGAAGATGCGGCAGGAAATAGAGTTGAGTCTATATGGTCAGCAAAAACAGTCGATTTACCTATTTACATCTGTTACAGAATAAAGTTCACAAAACTGTAAAATACGTTATCTACTTGTGATGCTGGCTGTATTCGTGTGTACTGGCCGGCGACTGCAAATTAGCCATGATTGTCATGTCAATAAGCCTGACCATTAGCACTAGCTAGGGAGACGAACTGGTATAACTGCATTGAGGCAGGTAGCATAATCGGCGTACACAGGGTCATTCTGAAAACTCTAGCTTAATGTTGGCAGTAAATTCATTATAATGAGTAACATTTTGACGAACCATGATCGTAATTAATAAATTATAACTTTCCACACTAATATATGGATTAGAAGACTAAGTACTTTTACATGATTCCGTATCAGTCCGGAGTTTTTATATTGGCAGTTTTCAATTTTGTATCCCTGTGCGTCAGAGGTACTAACGTACTTTCTTTAACCTTGGCTCTCCGCCTGATCCCATTGTGTCACTCTGGGGTCTCATCGGAATATAAGGGTAAGGAAATAAGGGTGCACTATAGTTTAAGCACTATTTTGTCCTGCCTAGGTCTGACCTCTAAAATTGTGTGCCTTAATTTAGCCGAAATATCGGTCTATCTGTTATCAATAAATACCGATTAAAGCACGTGCCAAGTGCATGGCCGGCGCCTACCGCTCGTAAAGAAGGTATATTTTGGCTCAGTGCTACGGCGTGTTTTGGTACGTCACTATCGGGTTTCTAACTGGCATGTGTCATGCGGCCTTGCCTCGCGCATCGCGGCCCACGTGAGATTTTCGTGACCACACTTTTGAGACGGTGCTAAGTACTTCTATCTACCACCTTACATAACACTGATCGCGTTTCATAATAAGAAGAGATCTACCGTCCAGTTGTCATTGCATGTATTTTTATGATGTTTAAGCTGTGTTAAAGTTCAGGATCCTGAAGACACTGCTAAACGTGACGTATTTAGTTGTTATAAGACTGTTCTGTTTTAATCGTTTAGTAATGCAATTAGTTATTACTTAACATGATGTGAGATTGAGGTCAAATGCTTGTCTGTCGTATCATAAAAAAATAGTTACATTTTGGGTTAACTTAGGTATGTATGTACGTAGTATTTTAGGAGTCAATAGAAAAAGCAACATCAAGACCTTTACTTACTCTTAAGTCTTATGGTTCTTAAGGTGACGGGTAGGGCACACTAGCGACGCCAATCGATTTTAATGTTTAGCTACTAAACCGGATCTATTTTAAACAATTTCGGGGTTACAACCTCTGGGCAAACACTAATACTATTTATTAAATAACCATGCACAAACGCGGACCCGCGGACAAGCGGATGTACGCGAAAAGTTGATTCACGCTAAAAGTGGCCGCTTATGGCGGTAATCAATTTTTCGCGTACAAAAACGAACCCAACATTTGTGCATGGTTATTTAATAAATACTCGTAGTATAAATGCTTGCCGAGAGGTTGGACTCCCGAAATTGTTTAAAATAGATCAGGTTTAGTAGCTAACAATTAAAAACGAATGTTGTCGCTACCCGTCGCCATAACCTTTTTTTATGTGATAGGTGGCATAGGAATAGCAAGCTATTGCCATAATACTATGTATGAATGTCTGAACTTAGGAATATAAAGAGGTATAATGTAAAAACTCTGTGTATCTTCATTATCAGATTTAAAAAATATTGAGAATGTTACGTGGAATACGTGGATAACTGTAGTTGGCCATCAAAATTGTATCAAGAAAGATTGTAACTGAAATTGTAATATTCTGTTGTTATCCCAAATAAATAAATAGTAAGCGATTGCCGCAGCCCATCGACACCCGCGACAACAGTGGAGTCACAAGTGCGCTGCCAACCTTTAAACCCCCCTTTCCCCCGGATTGGAAATCCAGTAACCTCACTCACGCAGGGAAACACAGCACAGTGCTGCTTCACGTCGGTTTTCTGGCACATTCCTGCCGTAGCGTGGCTATCCCACGGTCACATTTGAAGAAATATTGTCCAGATACAGTATAAATTCACACCGCATGCATTTGTTGCCACGTTGTGTATGCTCCATTCCGAATCCATTGCGCATCCGCGGCGTGAACGCTGCGCAGCCGCCACATGTCACTCCACTTAAAAAAAACTCGCAATCTGCCTGCCAGTGAGGCAATTCCCTAAGAATAAGTTTATGGATAGGTAATCGATGGTTCGCTCGTTTCACTCCGCTTATGTAAATTGCACTCTGACGCTATAAAATCTACAACTTTTAAACTTATTGCACTTTTTATCGCTGTTGTTGTACACACGGCGTCACGTAGACTTAACCTTGTTGGTCTTTAGACCGTCCTTATGACCACTGGGGAGAGGTAACATAACTTGTGGCTGTCTATACTGTATGAAGACGTACGTGAACATTTTTCGATTTTGAATATGAAAGAAACTAATTAATTTACCTACTTTAGTTAAATGACAAATTAGCGTTAACCCAGATCCTCAGAGATTGCCTAATCATTGCAATATGAAGTACCGGCAAAGTACAATCAAACTCAATTAGTAGGTACCCTTGATCGTGTTCTGCGTAAGCCACGGGGAAAGAAGGAACAAGCAAATTAGAGGGCAGTAGAGTGACAACAGTCATCAAATACTGAGTACAGTCGGGTGCAACAAGACGTTTACAATTTAGTATCCGCTTTGTCATAATAACTGAATTCTACTTTCTTACATGAAAGGATAAATAATATCCTCTAACCGATTACGGCTACGGCGGCCAATCTCAACGATTAGCCACGTGCGCAGGAAATAAATAATAGTGCACAAACACAAGTGCACTCTCTATTCCCCTATATTCTGATGGGACACCAGCGTGACACGACCGGAGCGGGATTGAGCGCAGGACCAACGGCTTCAATCGATTTTAATTTTTAGCTACTTAACCGGATCTATTCTAAACACTTTCGGGGTTACAACCTCTAGGCAAACACTTATACTATTTATTAAATAACCATGCACAAATGTTAGGTCCGTATTTGTTCGCGAAAAATTGATTCACGCCAAGAGTGTCCGCTTTTGGCGTGAATCAATTTTTCGAGTACGCGTTATACCCAATATTTGTGCATGGTTATTTAATAAATAGTATAAGTGTTAACCGAGAGGTTGAAGCCCCGATATTTTTTTAAATAGATCCGTCGGATCGGTTAAAATCGGTTAAAATATTTAGCTACTAAACCTATCTAGGTTTAGTAGCTAAATATTTTAACCGATTGGCGTCGCTAGTGTGCCCTACACGTGCTTTCCGAGGCACAAGACCGCCAACTTCCAGACTCCGGGCTGACACTAAGAATTTCTTACTGAAAACTTAGGTAATTTTTTTTGGCCCGACCCGGGGATCGACCTCTTGCGCAGCCGTCGCTTTATAATGCGACCCACTAACCACTACGCCACCGAAACATGGAAGGATAGTATTGTAACATTTTGATAAACAAAGGTGCCTACTAAAATCACAGTAGGCCACTGAGCGATGGTAGCTTAGAAAGCACCTCGCGAGCAAGGTCTTTGGACTTTTCAAATCTATGTGTATATTTCTACCATTAGCTCGGCGGTGAGGGAAAACAACGTGAGGAAACCTACACGTTTCATATCGTTTTTGAAACGTTTAACCATATTCAGTTAGTATAGTTCTCCTGGTAAGGGTTAGGAAGGTCAGACGGAAGTCACTTTATTGTAATTACCAGACTCCCCAAATCCAGAATCATGGACTAAGCCTACCATGGGCTTCAATGCGACCGCTTTGGACGCAACCGGGAACCACGCGCTAATGTGAGGAGGAACAGGCACCTAGATAAAAATTAATATAACTTTTAATAACTAGATCCCATTGCAATGAACCTTCAAGACATACAGATGCAAATCTAAAACCATTGTGCTGTTCATAACCCGTAAGACGACGCCTGCAATTTGCAATTTTCCGCTAAAGAATTCTAAGGTTACCGCCATCATAGATAGATAGATAGATACTCTTTATTGCACAACATACAAATTTAAAAGCTAGGTAAACAGAGATACAATGTACAATTTAGGCGGTCTTATCGCTGGGAGCGATCTCTACCAGACAACCTTCAGGTAAAGGACATTAGATAGAAGAGGGGAGGGTGGTGCAATCCTTTTGATTTTGAATATTGATTAAGTAAATTTATAGTATAAATCCATATATCTAGATAATAAATAAATAAATAAACACGTTATCATACACTAATATATACGAATTTTAACTTACTATAATACAATATAACCTACACAAATTATATAAATTTATATTAAATATACTACTATAAGGTTATAATAGAGAAGATATATTTTATACCTACAATATAAAGATGGATCTGGGAGAGGACTAACGACCACGAGCGTCAATGACAGGAAAGGAAGACAGGTGAAGTTAATAAAAAATAATATAAATTAATATAAATTTTCCATTTCTGGTTCAGTAACGGCAAATGATCACAACACGAAACAGCTGTGTGCATCAATATAGAGCAATAAAGTAATTTAATTGCTTACTAGGTATTGTCTTATTTGTTTATGGTGCTATTTGTAATTACATTAAGAGCTTACCATTGATTAGATTGCGGTAAATGTTATCGCGATAGCAATCTGAAGATAGTCCCAAGAGTATTGTATGAACAGGATATCTCTATTGATCGCGTTTGTTTATATTTCCTTTTAGCATCAAAATATTTTACAATATACAACACATACAGCTTGTGAGCAACCTTATTACAGAATGTTACCTACATAAATATCAGTGAGTATCACATACATGAACCTAACCATAGTGACCATTTGTAAGTAGCTTATGTAATTGTAAGTGGCAGCGCTATATATTGACTAACAGGGCAAATTAGTTCAAATGGATGTCACCAGTTGGCAGCACCGTCTATGTAGCAGTAACTATAGTTGGCAGCACTTTGTATTAACTAATAGGGCAAATTAAGTTAAAATAGATGGCACTAGTATGCAACACCGTCCATATGCATGCACGTTCCCTAGTATGAATATCAAAATCAACAAAGATAACGCAAATATACTGAAGTAGATATTATGACACCCAGACACTAAATCAGTACATGTTATCAGGACACAAATGTTTGTCCAGTGTGGAAATCGAACCCATGACCCTTGGGGTGTAAGCCAGAACCGCTAACTAAATGCGCCATCTGGCTAGTCTACTTAAGTACCTAATAGACATGTGCAAGTGTATATAATCTGTGGTGTAAGTAAGAAGATGAAATACGTAGGTACTTAATGAGAAATTTAACTCAGAAATACAAGTCCAAAGAAGCAAAAGAACCACGATCAATACAATCAGGTAAAAACTTACCGAGTATGTACGAGTATCTATAAAGACAAAAATATCTGGTTCCAGATTGTCCCAATCCGAGCGGAGCCCAACCTCTTCGACAGCTACTACAATGGCTGCTGCAACGGCACATTCTGGCCCCTGTTCCACTCCATGCCTGACCGAGCCACCTTCATCGCCGACCACTGGAAGGCCTACGTCAAACTGAACGAGGAGTTCGCAGACAAAACAATACATGCTTTAAAACTCTTGAAGGCTGACAATGAGAAGAGTGGCAACTCCCCTCCCATAGTCTGGGTCCATGACTACCACCTCATGTTGGCTGCTAACTGGATCAGACAGGTTTGTGTTATCATTATATTTTTTTAATCAATAATTAGCCTATGTCCGTTTACAGCCGGATATAGGCCTTCTTCATGCCACGTCTTAGCAGTTCTCATTAGGTCAGAAGCCTAGAATGTAAAAGGGTGTCTTATACTACAATGGCCTATTACAGTATCCACTTCAAGACGTGTCTGTTCCAGAGACTTTTCGGTTCTGCAGTAGTGCCACTAAGACTGTTGTCCTTAGTTAGTTCACTGTCTGTATACAATCCCATTGGTATGAAATCTTTTAATCTTTTCCAGTCTTTCTATAACTTTTTACGTAGGTTCAACTTATTTTATTTCTTTACAGAGGGTTGAAGAAGATGACATCAAATGCAAGCTTGCATTCTTTTTACACATACCGTTTCCACCTTGGGACATTTTTAGACTGTTTCCATGGTCTGATGAAGTTTTGCAAGGAATCCTTGGTAAGTGTTATATACCATAAATGTTTAAAACAATGTTCAAACAAATAAATCAATGTCTATAGGAAGTTTCTGATTGTCTTCCATTTCCCAGGTTGTGACATGGTCGGCTTCCACATCACCGACTACTGCTTAAACTTCATCGACTGTTGCCAAAGGAACCTGGGGTGCCGTGTAGACAGGAAGAACCTTCTAGTCGAGTTGGGCGGTCGAACCATCTGCGTCAGGCCCCTGCCTATCGGAGTACCCTTCGACAGATTCGTACAGTTGGCACAGAACGCGAAACCAGTGCTCTCTACAGCCCAAAAAGTGATTCTTGGAGTCGACAGGCTGGATTATACTAAAGGTTTAGTGCATAGACTTAAAGCTTTCGAGAGGCTTCTAGAAAAGTATCCTGAACATATAGAAGAAGTAGTGCTGCTACAGATTTCAGTGCCATCTAGAACGGATGTTAAAGAATACCAGGATTTGAAGGAAGAAATGGACCAGTTAGTTGGAAGGATAAACGGCAGGTTTACAACCCCGAACTGGTCACCCATTAGGTAAGGAATAAATTTGAACATCATCAATAGGCACAGTAAGGTTAGCAGTCTCAAGCTGCCAAATGATTTGATTCAGTGCCTATTATTATAACACCTATCATCTAAAGTAATACATGAGGGTAGATTAGAGTAACAACTCGAGTACTTATCAGTTTTCAAGGACATAATGGGGATGTAATACAACATTTGAATTTTGATTTGCAGGTATATTTACGGCTGCGTGGGACAAGACGAGCTCGCAGCGTTCTACCGGGATGCAGCAGTAGCCTTGGTGACGCCGCTTCGTGACGGCATGAACCTAGTCGCCAAAGAGTTCGTGGCCTGTCAGATCAACAAGCCCCCAGGTGTGCTGATCGTCTCGCCGTTCGCTGGTGCTGGAGAAATGATGCACGAAGCGCTCATATGCAATCCCTACGAGCTGGACGATGCTGCTGAAGTCATTCACAGGTACAAGTTGCACCTATCGAAAACGTATTTTTACAAATGGCGATCGAGTTACCGACTATCTTTTTTTTATATTTGCCCAAACACATGATATTAGCATTAAAATAAACAGCTGTACCATACATTACTGCTAAACGATAAAAGCGCACAGTAACTATAGACCAATGCAATTGTAAAAACCTGATGAATAAGAAACCATGATAACACTAGACGACGAAGTAAAATTTCAGCAAGTCATTCAATATACAGTCACGATTACGCTCAAGGTAAATTATTTATCTACAACTAAATGAGGAAAATCTCTTCTAACTTCCTTCGATTCTTTTAACTAACCTAAAGCGCTAATGAAGCTAGGGATCTGCGTTCTTAAGTAATAAACTTACAAAAAATGCAGAGTTTGGGACTGATATACCATATCTGAAATCACAATAGAATAAACTGGTGATACTGGTCTGAAACCCGCTTAAAAAAAACTAATGTATGTGACCTTTTTATACGTACATACATAAACAGCATACAATCCCTATGGATTCTTCTATAAGAAGCTTTACTCAAATCAAGTTATCTTATTCCAGAGCCCTAATTATGCCAGAGGACGAGAGGACAGTCCGTATGAACCACCTGAGGCGGAGGGAGCAGCTTAACGACGTGGACAGCTGGATGAAGGCATTCCTCAAGGCGATGGACTCGCTGGAAGAAGACGCGGATGACATCGGAGCCACCTCTATACCTCCTGTGACTATTGATGACTTCGATGAGTACCTGTCCAAGTAAGTATTTAGAAGCCAATTCACATCTTACTCCAATTGCAATATTTTGCCAGGTGCTTCTGAATGTGGCTTTAAATTATGAAGATTAAGTCTGGATTGAGATTAGTCGGCAAAACTTATTTAAACTACTAAAGGGATGTCTCTGATTATTCAAATATTTATATTATGCTATCTTCAATATCTTCAGTTGTTTCCCTCATTGCTGATGATCGTAACTCCTTCCGATTCTGTCAAACTGCTGTCCCTATTATGTGAAGTGGTGGAATGCCCTCTGGACTGCCCTGTAGACTCATCAGAATCCTCAGTAAAAGCTATCTGGTCTGACTAGGCGGAGGACTACGGCCTCAAGGTCTTTCAGACGTCCTTCTCCTTGTGTTGATTGACCTCAACGCTGAGTATTGTGACCCCGACAATCACTTTCTTCTGGACTATCTTTCGGCAGCTTTTATTTTTAAGCAGCGCGGGTCGCAGACTGGGGTGTTTAGCATGGTGCTGACTTGGTCTGATCAACGTTATTGTGTTTCTGCTCCGACGTACTTTTCTTACAAACCCACTTTTGTCATTAAATGTATCCTATGTGTCTCCCTCTCTCAGATACATCGGCTACACGCAAAAGCTGGCCCTCCTCCTCGACTACGACGGGACCCTGGCGCCGATCGCGCCGCACCCCGACCTGGCGACCTTGCCGCTGGAAACCAAGCATACCCTGCAGAGGCTGTCCAACATGTCAGACGTCAACATCGCCATCATATCGGGGAGGAACGTCGACAATGTCAAAAATATGGTAAGTTAAAGCTACCTACCTTCTTAATTACTTACTTTCTATATAAATTATCTATGGACCGTACTAATTGACCTGACACGAAATTTTGCAGTTAGGTTAATTTTCACTACTACGTGCATTAAATACAGACAGACCTTTGAATATGAAACTATTGTCTTGTTTAAGGAAATTAAAAGACTTAGTTCACTTCTAGACATTACCAAGTATAAAAAAGGAAAAAAATTACCAAGTATAAAGGAGGAAGGCATTAAAATCAACGCTTTATTATATAGGTAGGTACTTTTTATTTACCTACAACTTGTAGATGTTAGGTATGTTTAATAAAATCATCACAAAGAGTGACGTCACTGAGTAATTAGTAAACGCTTCATTTTCCGTCGCTCATTTCTTAATTATTCTATTTAGCAACTACTCACTCAGTTGCTATTAGATTAATGAAATTCTTTAGGTACGTTATCGGTTTGTGTATTTCAAAGATTCGATTGTAAAATATACCGACGAATTGCGAACCTCCACCTTTTTTTTAAAGTCAGCTTAAAAGTAATAAGTAAGTTCCACTAAATTTAAGACTACTCGTTGATACAAATAAACTAAACTGAGATAATACATAAGGCATTTTATATCTAAGAATAAACAATAGCAAATGTTAGATAAGCCGTGCCATCTTATATTAACAAACATTCTAATGTACTGCTACTATAGGTTAGGTATGAAATCTTGGAGAACATAGATGGATTATTTTTTTTGACAATTATAACTTAAGTTATAATTTGATAATAATATAACTTAAGTGTAATAAAATGTTGTATTTACCCAACTTATTATAACATGATACAAAAAATAAATTACTTTTGTTTTATAGCTTCTTACGAGGACGAGAAGAATTTCACCTAATATCTCTCTCATTATGGTCAACATTACATTAAGGTGATTTTCCTGTTAAATTAACAAGTTTAGAAACAAACTTGTTAGTTTAACAGTTATTGTTATACGGTATTGTTTAGCAAATCATTGCGTGAGTAGGTTGATTTCCGATGGTAGGTAGCATATATAAAATCATTAAGATATTAACATAGTGTGTTTAAAATACTTCCACGTGATGTCGGTATTTTATTTATCATAAAAGATATTTAATTAGGTTGAGGTCCCAGACCTCCAGAGACAATACATTGATAAATATGATGATATCTGCGGACCACGGTCACCGGCGTAGCCAAAAGATAAGTCCAGTATAAGCTGGGGGCACGTCACCTTGTAACGGTGCCGTTTCCCTCCAGTCTCCATGAATGGTTGTACCTACATGATGACTGGAAACTCCGTTCTTATCCAAACGTAATCTACTGGCCACTCTCGATCACAGAACCCTATCGATCTTCATTCTTTTCCTAAGATTCATTCATACAATACCCATTAAGCCGAGACGCACAGAGCTCCGTAATAGAAGCCTAGTAACAGACAGCTTCAAGAGTCCTGACCTAGCCATCAAATGTATAATTAAATAATGTGTAGTTGTTAAAAACCAAAAAGAACCCGTCAACTACACGGGGTCCCTTTTTAAGTATACCTATTCAAACTATTGAAATAAACAACAATTAGAATTCAGTAATCTTTTATAGCAATTGGCGCATGGATCCGTTTTTAACGGGGCGAATTCCTTCGCAGGCCAAAATAGTACAATCATTTAATAAGTATGTAAATGGCTACGTCTCTCTTAGCGAAAATAGCATACCTAATAAATCAACGCTTCGAGATAACCTGCACAAGTTCAGCAGTTTGACGTCATAGGGTCGAAAGCGTCATTGACCCTATACTCACTCATATCTCAATTTGACATGTAGGTACATACAACACGCTCTATTTACCTCGACGCAGTTTTTAAAATGTTTTACTTAGGCCCGATTCGACCAATATTTGTCTGTGGAAAAATCTATGGTCTAATGTCAGATTTGTAAAGGAAGACAGCGCTATACCATAAATTTAGTATCGGATTAAGATTGGTCCGGGCCGGCAAACAACGTATTTCCCATACAAACGTAATACCAAAATAATTTGCAATTTGAGGATATCTCGACGTTGACTGCTATTCAGATAATGAAAGTATTTATCTATGTCTCGGTCAAAACGTTTTCTTACAAATTTACCCACATAAAAATATAGGTATGCGATTATATTTCGTACATTTTTCGACGTGAGCGACCTATTTTCTTCCTATAATATAAAAGAAATTAAAAACGCAGTTAATTATTATGTAAATTTAACAGGGGCAAAGCTTTTATTGTCTGGTCAATGTTTTAAAGGAAATAAAAATATTATCATAATTTTTGGTATTCGCAAATGCACACAATGTTCTTACTAATTTCAAACAGCCATCTTGCTGTTTCTACTCGCACGCTAGGGTCGCGATGGCGCGACAGAGATAGCGATATGTCCGAGGAACGGCGAAGCTTGCCTCAAATTGAATTTACGAATTAATTTAGCTTGTGTGTATAAAATAGCAACGAACTGTCATTGATACCTAAATCTAAACTTATGTAAGGTGCAGCCCAACCACAGCCTAACTAACTAGACAAACGTTTCACGGCAGTGTCGACACTATTTACGGTCTAACATGTAAGGGTAGTTTCGTGTCTTTACGCCATAATTTCTCGACTTCATTTTACGCGACCTCCTGATACCTGAGAGAACAACCCGATTATGCAGATACACTGTCGACGTGAACTTTGACAAAACATTATCAAATTAAATAAAAATATTGGTATTACATTATGGATTGATAATTATAACCGGGTTGGGCCTACTCGGTATCTAGAGACAACATTGCGTAATATTTGCAATGAATAGTCATCTGACACGTGCGCGGGCGCAGTGAGCGTCAACATTTGGCTACCTACTTAAAATTATTTACTTTACTTAGGGACGATTCACATGACACCGCTCGTGCAACTCTGGATTTTTCAAATCAATGTGCGTATTTCTGCCATTGCCTGAAACCGGCATGGTTCAGATAGTTTTGGAAACGTGTAATCATGATTCATTATGGTCAAGTTCCTCTGTTAAAGGATTGCAAAGTTCAGACGACAGACGCTCACTGTCCTCAAATCCTGAATCATGTTCCAACCATACCCTGGGCTCCAGAGCGACAGTTTTGTACGCAACCGGGAATTGGGAAAAACAAATTTTTAGGTATGGTTTTAATATTTTTTTCCAATACATACCTTTTACTTTGTAAAATAGCAGGTAGTTATTTTTTAATTAATTTTCAAACATTTTGAATTCGAAGCGTATTTATGACGTCATAAAAACGCTTAGTGTTCCCATATGTTATTTCCCCAATTTACGGGAAATATATCGTAACAAAAAATTACATACTTCTAAAAATGCCTTTTGATCGGGGAAATTTTAAATCACTATCTGGTAACATTACGCTAAAACAAAATAAAGACAGCCCAATGTCTTAGTTTTGGTGTCACCCTGCAAAGAAACTTCAAACTAGCGCCATCTGTTACTTGATCCGGGTGAATAAGTCACTGAGACATTGTTGTCACCTAAATGTAATCTTCTGTTATAATTCTGATGTATTCAGATACAACATGTCTAAATAGCTAGCTTATCTAGGGTTAAATTAAGGTCAACGCTATTTTATTGAAAATATCCTTGATCCATTGGATATCAAATTTAAAAATATTAAAATATGTTATGAAATACAAATGCGTCGTAACGGTTTTTGGGATAAGAATCTGTTTAACTTTTTTTCCCATATCCCATTAGACGTTAAGATGAGGAGGATAAAGTATGGGCCAAGCTGCTGGGCGGATCAAATTGTATAGTTTCGCATTCCCTAAGCAACATTTTAAGGGACATGTTTATTACCTTGTCTGTAGGTGGGCATCGAAGGCATCACGTATGCAGGTAACCACGGGCTGGAGATCCTGCACCCCGACGGCAGCAAGTTCGTTCACCCCATGCCCATGGAGTGCCAGGACAAGGTCGTGGGCCTCCTCAAGTCACTACAGGAACAGGTAATATGTTACAGATAACATTTTAGTTTTCACCTGCAACAAAATGTAAACACCTCGACTCGTATACCGACGTAATAAGGTTCATATTGAACGGGGTTGTACACTTATTAATGCATATATACTTACAAACATCTGTGTTTTTGTCAGAGATTGAGAAACCAGACGGCATATAACGAAACCAAATGGAACGATAGAGAATATCTCTGCCGCATCGAAAACGTAGGTACGAGTACATCGCGTGTGAAATTGACGAAGGCTAAATATTTGGTCATGAATTCCGTTTCATTGTAGAAAAGTTTGTAACTGTACCTCACTTCATCACTCTGATTTTCGAAGACTAAAGGGCCAATTAACTGATCCGTAGTTACCTTTTGGTTGAATTAACTTTTATTAACTGTAATAGTTATAGTGACAACTTCTTGTAATATAACTATTAGTTTGGCTATAAACAGTTTGTAGCGATATTTTACCATTGGATACTTTTTTAAATCATTAGTTTACTTTAAATACGGATCAAAAAATCGGCCCTAAAACTGGTATTGCTCCAGCGACCACCGGCACTGTGTAGGCGTGGCGGCATGACGAGCTCGTTGCCTAAAGCCGTAAAGTCACGCCACTCCATTCTCTCTTTCATGCTCCTCAGGTATGCAAAGACGGCGCATGGGTGGAGAACAAGGGAGCTCTCCTCACGTTCCACTTCCGAGAGACGCCCGTACCCAAACGCGCCGCCTTGGAGGCCACCGCTAAGAACCTCATTGCGGCGGCAGGGTTCACGCCGGCGCCCGCGCACTGCGCACTGGAGGCACGCCCCCCGGTGCAGTGGGATAAAGGTATAGACTTTTCGAATCGCCTTTGTAGCGACGTCTACAATAATTATTTCCGATTATTCCCGATGTCCACCTCCTGCTTGTCCACCGCGGGTGGACAGCGCCACAAATGTTTTAAATACTTTTAAAATTACGGAACTATTTTATAATTAAAACGCCATTTTGAATTCCCTAAGATATTAGTAATTATTCTGTCAAAATTGGCGGTCTAACGATTTAGTATTGGCATAAGCGTTGACTGTTGGATGAGTAATTGGTAGAACGGATTTTTATTTTACACTGCATATATAACTGCGCTATATTATAGATTTATCGTTGGATAAAGATTGGACAAATCGGGTCTAAGAAGCTGAGAGGGTACGGATAAAAATTTTATTCTGAGAATCTGCCGATTCATCGTCAAAGCGTCAGCTTATCAGAGATGCACGCCGAGCTATACTTAGAGACAAGCCAATTCAAAGTGATAACAATAGTTGTAAGAGACAATAAATCAATGCCTACATCAAACTACCAAAGTAACTACATGCTAAATGATAATAATAAATTGATAATGCTCAATTTACTAGGTACCTACTATCTAAATGACGCATCCCTTCGTAAACTTACACACCACTTAAGTTTTATTACGGTTCTATAATTAAATAGGTACCTACGCATTCTACTATTTAAAGCTACTTTAATGATTACTTAATCGATTTTTTTTTTATGAGAAAGGGAGGCAAACGGGCGAGCGAGTCACCTGATGGTAAGCGACATCAGACACACCAGAGGGAGTGGAGATGCGTTGCCGGCCTTTTAGGAAGGTATAGGCTCGTTTCTAGAAGATCTCAATGTCGTACCGGTTCGGAAATACTGCTGCGGGAAGTTGAGTCCACAATGAGGAGGTGCGTGGCAAAAAATGACGTGTAAAGCGCACGGTGGTGGACCTCCACCCATCCAGATGGTACGGGTGGAATCCTAGTTTACGCGTGTAGTGCGGTGGTGAAATTCAGCAGCGGGTATTAACTCAAACAACTCCTCGGAACACTCACCATGTTAAAGGCGGTAAAAGACATAGAGATGCGACTCTCCGCAGGGGCAGAGAGTCTAAGCGATCAGTGAGATTCGCGTCGTCGACTATTCGAGTTTCACGACGTTGAACGCGGTCAAAAGGTTATATTTTTTTACATACCAACTTACTAACATACCACATTCTTCTTCCAGGTCGAGCCTCCATCTATATCCTGAGGACAGCATTCGGGCTGGACTGGTCCGAAAGGATCAGGGTCATTTACGCTGGTGACGACGTCACCGACGAAGACGCTATGCTGGTAAATACCACCAAATATCGTTTTATGATATCCGTTCTTGCTTGAGTGGCAATATATTTTAGGACATTGCAGGCTTCAATCACCTGATTATTCGAAAGATGATCCTCTGTTTCGGAGAGAGAGACAAGGCCTCGTCACTTTACTGACTAACATACGTTAGGGCGATTTGAAACTCTGATAATACGATAACGCCACAAAGGTGGCGCGATGGCGGGAAGAAACTGAACACATGTCTCATACTGCTCAAGACAGGAAAAGTGGAAAGAGTTGAATGTGGTCTACATAAATGATTGATGTAGGCTACAGAAGAACTTTACATCATAGAAACCAGTCATCATACCTCATCATAATAATATTACAATTATTTCTTTACAGGCCCTCAAAGGTATGGCAGCAACCTTCCGTATCGCATCCTCCACCATCACGAAGACGTCCGCCGAGCGGCGTCTGTCCTCCACGGACTCGGTCCTCGCCATGCTGAAGTGGGTGGAGCGGCACTTCTCCAGGCGCAAACCGCGCGCCAATTCGCTGACTTTCAACAAAAGCGCGAGGAAAGCCAGAGACTCCCTACACATGCAGATGTCCTACCAGATCCAGACGAGGTCTTCCCCCAAGTCTTCGCCTCCCATGACGCCAGATAAAGCGTCGTCTGGGTCCGAATCCAGTTAAGCCGCATCTAAACCTTTTCTGCTGTAACGAATTTGACGTCGTCCGTACCCAACATACCTATCTATTTGGGCTAGTTTCAAAGTCTTCTTTAGGTACAAGAATTAAAAAAAATGTAACAGTTTGGGAAATCACCAATCACTTTATGTTGCAAGTTTGATTCATTTCTAGACATTCGATGCTTAATTTTATAAAAAGGATCATTTACGCCGTTTTACACAAAACATAATTTCACATAATATTAACTAAATAAGTAGGTAATTATCAAATAATTAATGTACACGAGACAAAACGTTAAAATCTTAAGTAATTATCAAACGAGATTCATTCCACATTATATTGCAATAGTTAAATTTAAATAGCTTTTATGTTAAATTTTATGTTTAAACGGATGAGATTATCGCTAAAACCAGCGTAAGTATCTTTATTTATTTGGAGTGATAATTGAATTTTGGGTTGTTTATATTATTATGTAGCTGAATAATACCTGAGAGATTTTATTTATAATATTAAAGTAGAATTAGATGCAAATGATATTGATGTTGCAGCTACAAAAATCCGACACGTCTGCAAATATTTACATTTATTGTAGAATTTTGTACAAATAGTTTTTTTATTTCTATGCTATACATATATCTACACAATCGTAGTACAAGTACATGTTAACTATTTTACACAAATGTACCTATAATAATATAAAACGATAAGTATTCCACTATCCCTATCGTGTTGAACTGAGCAGTCGAGCTGTCTACATAAATATTTCTTATCTTGTAAGAATATATATTAATAAAATATATAAATATTCATGTAAGTAATCAAATGGCTCCAATAAATATGCTTTGTAGGTAAATAAGTACATATTTGTGTATAGTGCACCCTATGTAGGATTGCTATGTGATAATAAAGTAGTGATAAACGTAACTTTTAATAAATATAGCATTGTATGGACGCAGTCATACATTTAAGATATACTTCGTTACCTTTTTGAAATATCATATCCAAATATATTGCTTTTATTTACTATACCCGGGGTCCACACAATGCTTAGCATATCTATTTTAATTGTAAAAGAATCTATTTATGAATTAAATGTTACTAGGTATCCTATTTTTAATTAAAAGGAAGAAAACCAAAAAAAGGTTGTTTTAATAGGTATTTAAAATAACAATGTTTTCGTTTTTATTACAATAATAAAAGAACTACAATATTTGAGTTGTGCTAAATTTTACCAAAATTATTTATGAATTTAAGTTGTAAATATTTTTTTAAGGTGTGAGAGAACGAACTAGTCTTCATTCACGATTGGCAAACCTGCCAAATTAACGTAGTTACTCAATGTGTACTGAATGTCTCGAATTTGACTTTGTATTTTTAGAAATCTATTAAATGTTTTGTAAGGATTTAAATAAAAACTACAACAGACAGAAAATAGCGTTTTAATCCATACTATATATACAAAGTTGTGTCTCCACGTCTCGGTCGTTAGAGAGGGGAAAAGCTCTCAAAACTGGAATGCTTACTAGTAAAACACTATGACATGAGTACGTTCTCAAACAATTATATTTCACGGATCCAAAGTTATTCACGAAATAAATATCGACGAATATTTTAATGGCACTTCAAAAATGATAAATCGGTCAAGATAAATAAGAAACCCAATTAGTTCTATAATGTATATCAATACGGGGATTACCGCTCGTGACCAATGCTGCTGTAACGTAGCCGAAACGTCGACCCAAATATGTGAGTACACAATGTTGTTTCACGTAATAAATATCGTGTTTATCCCCGTATTGATACATTATAGTTATAATGCAACGCGAAAAGCTATTCAACCCAATTAGTTGTTTTCTAAATAGTCAGATTTTTTAAAGTTATGTGTTTTTACATATTGAACAAAAAGAATTATCTTATATACTGTTAATTTGTGCAATGTATACATTTTACAAAGTATAAATAAAGTTAGAAAAATGTTATATCAATATTAATAAAGTACAGAAGTACCTACTGTTGGGTAACGTGCTAAACTAATAAGTGCAACAATTATTTATTGCGATATGTAACTTCATCAAATTTAAAGTGCTTTTAAATTACCCATTTAATACCAACTGATATAATAATATTACTTACGATAAAAAACGACTTAACTAACATGTATTCACAAATTAGCCTAATAGTCTGTATCACAATAATAAATACATGCGTCCGGGCCACTCTGGGACTTGGCCTACACGTTGCTGTGCGACACGACGAGCCACGACAGAATGAAGTAGAACAGGCATATCGGATACACTGCCAGCGCCTTTTTTCCTTCCGGTTGACTGTCTCCGAGGAATTTCGGTTGCCGCTACAAATGGAAATCGACATTTTTGGTGTTACCTCGGTATTATGCTTAATACTATGACTTGGGTTAACGTTTTAGCGAAAGAGCGGTGCAGCTAGTAATTGCTTAGTTTTATCTAATAACGTAACGTAATTATTAGTTAGTCATTTTATTAGTAAAAAAATGTTAGGTATGTTTCGCGTTTATGTCAAGTGCGTGAACCTTTTCCCTCTTATTACAAAAAACTGCTCTGATACAAGCGTTTAATCCTAAACTAGCAAGTTCATGATGATTACGGAATAATGTTAGTTCTTAAATTTTTATTACAAATCCTCGACTAACCATAGACAATTTAGTACCGCAACAAGATAGTGTCAAAATTGATCGAATCACTCAAGTAATTCGTTCAGTGACATTTCATTTTACATAACCTTATTTTATTGTCTGAAGTAAAAATTCTAAAGAATTGTTTTTAAGCAACAATAAATTAAAATATTGACCTAAGTAAGGTTTCCAAGTAATATGAATAAGAATTGCTTATATTTTTGTGATTAAATCCAAAGACTAAAACTTTCTCACAAATAACTTTAGCGTAAAACGGAATGAACAGTCACGGGGATATGTTGTCATAGTTACTGAATCGAAATTTTGAGGTTATTATTTTAGTACTCATTTTAAACCAGGGGTCCGGGTGGTTTAAATAATGTAAATCTTAGTTTTGTAATAATGTTTTTTCTAGTTCTTTTGTTATTACCAGTATTAATCACACTACTTATTTTAAACCACGATTTGGAATAAGAGGGTTTGTGTTAATAAAACTGAGCCGCTGATGAAATAAAATTATTTTTTTTCGCTTCGATTTCATATGCACATAGTAGACTTCCACCATTATCATTTTCAATGGTAGTACATTAAAGGACAGAAAGTTCAAAATATTATCCTTTAATCATGCTTTACTAATACTTAAAAAAGACTAGGTACTTATTTGAAAAATATCAACAGTCATTGTTGCTCCTGATTATTGTGCTCAAATGTATTATTTTATATGAGGGTTAAGTAACATGCAATTGAAATCTCAAAAATCATTACTTTCCCATTCTTAGTAACCATTGAGATTTGAATGTTGGTCCTTAAGATTAATTCAAAATAGCGGAAGATAGGTGACTCGTTTATACCTCGTGGACCGTTTAAATTAGGCGCCCATCGCCTAATTTCACGTAGTCGCAAATATCAGAGCCTATCTTTCTTAGGCTTCAAGGCCTATCACTAGGAGGTTGTTGAAATTTTCCAAATAATCCTAGATTTGCATTCTCATCACCACCACCATTACATACAAATCAAACACTCACCAAATGTGGCCCACACGAAGCCGACCAGGGATATGACCAGCCTGAGGAAGAACAGGAATGTGGTCTGCGTAGGAGAACAGTATGATGCGACAGATGACTAGCGCCAGCGCGATGGGGAACAGGCAGTATCCCAGGACGCAGACTGACTGGAAGAATGATCTGGAAACAGGCGACAAACATAAACTATAGCAATTGAAATGTCAGTGGGCTAGCCATATCAGCTGCAGAACTGACAACCAATAGGGTAAATAAGGAGACCATGTGTCAGGCCAGATGGACTGACTAATGTACAGTATAATGGCTGATTAGAGCTAGATGCGAGTAGCCAAACATTGGTTAGAATAGTGAACATTAGGAGAGGCCTATGGCCAGCCAGCAGTGGTCTGCAACAGGCTGTCATAAAAATTTGGATGGATGGATCCTTTTTCCCAAAGCAGCTCTGCCTCCAAGGGACGGAAGCGTAGTATTCCCGCAGGCCATCCCAATCGGCTGACGAGTAGCGCCATTGTCTCCGCGTCACCTCCACGGGTTGTGGGGGAGCGATGCAAGCCACTCTTGCGCCAACCAGGCAGTGTTCGGAGGACCCTAGTGGGGCACCAACCGACACTTGGTACCCAGATGGGTTACTCGACAGCAAAAAGTCCAGCAAGGAGGGTGCTTGACCGACTATGTCTGTATCCGCGTGGGCGGGAGTACCAGTTGGGTCAGGTCATGGGTGAGAGCAAATGCGTGGGCGGTTCGTCCAGCATGGTCTGTTTTAGAGGAGCCTAACAGTAGGTGTTTTTTGGGCATTTCACTTCACTTGATTTTTTTCGAAATCGCTCTCTGCGTTCGCTCAGTCGCAAAAAATCAAGTTAAGTGAAATTGCCCAAAAAACAGATAGATAAGTGTTGATTTAAAATACGGTAACGTTAGATTTTAAGGTCGTTCTATATCGTTGTCACTGTCTGTCTACCCTGGAACGATCATTTCAGTGCCTAAGTTGAGGAATTTATTATTAGACGACCGATTGCACTGTTAGCTTAGTGGGTTAATAGTACTTAGAAACGATGATTCTCTTATTCAACAAAAACTGGAGCATAATGGGATTACGTCTCCGGACTGTTGTGACTTCGTTTGATTCGATGCAACTTTGCAGTCCGGAGACAACCATTATTTTTTTGATCCGTGTTTCATTTTTCGTCTTGTGTGCTTTACCGCGTTTAGCGTTTTTTACCAAACGTGGTGAGAGTAATCTTGTTCTGACTGATTTAAACCCAGCCGATCGCTCCGGGTTATAATCTATCATTACAGACATCTCAGATAATCACCTTAGTCTTACTACACCTTTTTAGAGCGGCCGTCTCCTACTGGAGTGTTTCGGTCTTAGGTGACATCCACTAAATCCATGTTTCAATTTTGTATATATACAAACTCCAAACTAAAACTTTGCCATCGCGATGCAGGAATATATCTATGTCAGCTAATTTTACGGTGGCGTGTAACGTGATGCACAAACACTTGCTTGTGACTTGGTAGATGTAATGTTTTTGCAGACAGATTTTTAATGCTTACGCATTTGAACAGAAAATAAAACTTAAGTACAATATATTAAACAATTTAAGAACTAATATAATATCACAACGCTCACGCCTAAGAATTCCGAAGAAAAAAAAATCCGATTAGGATTTGAACCTAGAACCTCTGAATCATCACGAACCGTATTTAAAAATAATAATTATCTAACTAGTTTTAATTTGTTTTTTACTTTACTTGAAAGTCAAAGAGGTAAGTACAGTTAGCTATACATTAATGTAAACAAATCTGTAATCACCATTTTCACCTTTATGTCAAACCCGTTTGGTTCAATACCAATTGTATAAATTTGACAGAATGTGGTAACCTGATGTGGCGATGTACATTGTTTGTACCTATTATCACTCCTACAATGCATCATACAGAAAATGTAATTGAACTTTTATGTATAGGTACTTAGTATTATTTAGCACAGTGGTTTGAGTACTGATTGACACGCAAGGGTCGCAGGTTCATGATAATGTATGTGATGTTGTCTATATTTTCATACAAGATACGTTTCTGCTTAATTATTGTCTCACTGTAAGACATATGCTTTCATCAAAGAAATTGAAGTGAGTAAGGGTACCGGAGGTCCAATCCAGGGTAAAAGAGGTTAGAAGGTAAGCAGCGCACTTGTGGCACCACTGGTGTTGCAGGTGTTCATGGGCGGCGGTAATCGCTTACCATCAGGTAATCCGTCGGCTCGTCTACCACCAAATTTCAAACACCATATTTTCATACAAGATGCATTTCATCTTAGGTAATTATTGTCACACTGCAAGACACATACATGCCTTCATTGAAGAAACTGAGTCATTGCTATTATTTTGTGATAAGGTATAATCACTATTTTATCAGTGGGAGAACAATGCTTCGGCATGAATGAGTCGGCTTGACTGTAATAATACCTCACTCTCACAGAAAACCTGCCTGAAGCAGTGCATGCGCTGTATTTCGCAGCGTGAGGGGGGTACCGGAGGCTCAATACAGGGGATGAGGGGTTAAAAGGTAAGCAGCGCACCACCACTGGTGTTGTAGGTGTCCATGGGCGGCGGTAATCGTTTACCATCAGGTGATCCATCGGCTCGTCTGCCTCCTATATCATAAAAACATTATGCTTAACATGAGTTGGTATTGATCACAAGCTCGAGCGGCAGAGCTATGTTAAAAAATCTAATCATATTTTTGCTCGACCGGGAACAGAACCCAGAACCCCTGAACATAACAGATACTTAATCATTAGTTTTGTTTTTAACCATGATGTAAATACAGCTACTAATTTCTGAGATATTTTTCAATAATGGTTCTCATAGTCAAGTTGCATTCGGCGAATACGACGCGCTGCTGAATTTGCATAAAATAAAAACAATGCATGCGTTAATGAATTGGAGCTGGGGTGTAATCACGGACTTTAAGCGATAATATTGATAGAGATTAATCAACGTGTGTATGGATTATGTACAAAATTCATATTCTTGACTTAGCTATTGCGATAGGTGGCAGACGAACAGACGGATCACCTGATGGTAAGCAAATGCCGCTGCCCATGGACACCTGCAACACCAGTGGTGGTGCGCTGCTTACCTTTTAACCTATTTTACCTTGGGTTGGGCCTTGGTACCCTCACTCACGCAGCGAAACACAACGCATGCACTGCTTTACGTCAGTTTTCTGTGAGGACGTGATATTACTCATGCGAAGGCGTGGCTCTTCCGCTGTTATATACATATATCACAATATAGCAAGAGATCTTTCTATTATAGACAAAAATACCCAATACTCATAAATAAACTTATAGCATTAATATATACTAGGTAGTTTAGCAGAAATTATGAATGAATCGCTAGTATTATAAATATAGCTACCAATGTCACTCGACAATAACTCGATACATCACAGAATCAAGTCCTTAGGGCCGAGTTCACCAACTTTAACAACGGTAATCTCACTTTAAATATAGTTCAACCAAGGATTAGTATTTTTCAGGTACGGTTTAAATGTGATAACTATCGTTTAATATGTTGATGAACTCGGCCCTTAAATAAGCAAATCGAAAATAAATCAACGCCAAGTTTAAACTGATCTGTTTGAACTAATTTTTCTTGCTTAAAATTATTATGTTTTTATGATCGTTTTGTTTTAGCCGCTGGTTTCTTGCCTGCAGAATAGTTATTACATCGCCACGGTGCGCACTAGCATGTGCGCGCGTGGCTAACGTATACACAAAGTCTTGATGTTTTCATGAAAGGTCAGTTAATTACTACGGGTAATTTAGGTAAAGCCTTCTCTGTATAGACGTTTTGCAATCGTTAAAATTTAAAAATAACATACTTACAAATTTAAATTAGTTTATGGTCAATGTGAAATAGTCTTTGTACATTCCGTAACGTTAGTTGCAATGAAATCTTTAATCAGCAATTAATAAAACATGCACACAAATAATTTCGCCGCTAGTTTTCAAGAAATACCATGTGAACAAAATTATTTTGCTGAAAACCATAAAAGTCAGAGGTAGGTAACCTGTTGATTTAGTAGTCAAATTAACTGACGAAATTGACTGAATATAAGTAGATGATTTATTTGCAGGTATTGAAACAACCAAACGCTGTGTTCGCTATTAGAGATATATTGATTTGAATGTTTGATGTAAATGCAAAAAAATATACTTATATTTTGAGTTTGAAAAGAGAAATACAAAACATGAATGTTTGTGTGTAATGATAGTCATCTATTTACCTACCTACGATGTTGTTATATTATTAAAGCTACTTAGTTATATGAAAGTTGGTACGCTGGTTCTAAGCAAATGTGAATGAATAAAGGTTTCTGAAAAAAAAAAATTAGAAAATAAAACACAAGTATACATTCCTACCGATTTTCAGACAATTGTACTACACTTAAATAGGTTTTTATTGTTTACTTCTCAAGAAGTATATTTTTCAAACTTCAAACGTGCCCTTCATATCTATGAATAAAGGTTGAATACCTCTGCTAAAATAATGCGCAATCTGCACTTTTCTATAATAAAAACGCAGTAAAGGATGGGTACCGTATCAGTACTCCCAGGAGACATCTAAGGAACAAGTAGTAGTGCTTCGGCGTCGATACTCTCTGACCTAGAAAAACCAAGAAGACCCCAGAAACTCTGAAAAAATGTTCGTAAGTTAAACTTATTTATTGTCAAAATCATCTCTCTTTCCAGGTTTTATTGACGTATTCTATTTGTTGTCATAATCATCTGTCTTTCTATGTCTTATAATGCTAATGTTTTTTTATAACATTATTTCCCATTTTCGACAGATTTTCAAGACCTAATCTCCTGACTATGTGTGATAAAAAACTTATGGATTTCAGGTCTGAAAACAAAGGAAACAAACGGTCGAAGAAGATCGTCGAATCAAACCACTTCTTCGAGTCAGAAGACGAAAGCTTAAGGTAATTTAGATATCCGTTTTTGTCTACTATTCATACCCACATCATCAATTTATTTTCTCTGTTTATCATACTTTATCTAGAACAACCACGTCCAGAATATAATGATAATAACTCCAAAAAATTTTTCAGTTTGAAAAAAAAGAAGATCGCAAAGGGCTCGCCAAAGAACACTAAAGCTTCGCCTAGCGTCGTTTCCGAGTGGCTCTTTGACTCGGAGTCGGACGACGAGGTAACGCCTGCAAAGAAAAAAGAGGCTCCTAGCTCGTTCTTCACCCGTAGAGTGCCAGGTGGAGTCACGCGTCGGACAGCGCAATTGGACGGGGACCTGCTGGCTGAGCTGCGTCTCTACAACGTGGAGGAGGTACGCAACCTAAGCGGCTTAGAAAAGTGCGAGAAGTCTGTTATTTGGGTTCGCCTGCAAGGGGAGACGGACTCACCAGAATTTAGTTTGCTAAAAAAATTTGTTAAATGTGCAAAAACTAAATTTACGGAAGAAGGAGTTTTTTACAGCAATAATAATAAAAAAAATAAACTGGGAATATTTGAAGAGTGACTCCTTCTTCCGCAAATTTAGTTTGTATAAATTTGCGTACTTATTTCAATAACTTGTTTTGTTAGCACAGTGAAAGCATATCCACAATGTCAAACACCACTTTTTGTTCTGTATGCGACGTATCTGTTAGAAACAAAGTTTTTTCCGCTCACTTGAAAAGTATTTTGCACAAAAATAACAGTTCAGTTGTTGAAAGCGATGGTATAGAAAAAGTACACAGTGCTTTTCGTAGTCGCATCGCTTCTTACCGCGTTAAATGTAACAACGGTTGGGATGACGAGGACGAGGAGCACTCGTCGGTCTATCCTGCTGAATTTTTATCG
Source organism: Marasmia exigua (assembly GCA_019059595.1). Classification (NCBI taxonomy): domain Eukaryota; kingdom Metazoa; phylum Arthropoda; class Insecta; order Lepidoptera; family Crambidae; genus Marasmia; species Marasmia exigua. Next base: position 15,292,045 of record CM032473.1, read on the forward strand.
CGATTGCGCGCACGCGTCCGTCTTTTGCTTTCGGCACGAATGCAAGCGCATTCTAGCATCAAAGTAAACTTTGAGTTATTTGCTGAATTTTTTCAGCATAAAAATGATTCTGTTTCAATTAAATCTTTTGCAACCGAAAATATAAACTTGCATCAAAATTATGATTTTGAAGAGACGTTTTTAAATATCATTCATTTACTTTGTAAAAAAATTGAAAATTTTGAAGATAGAGATAGTGGGTGGGCTTATCTGCGAAGTTTGTATTTAGAAGTAAACATTAATAAATACAACCCTTTGAGAGCGTCAAGTTTTATAGATTTGCCTGAAACCATAAAACATAAACGAGCGTGTATAAATATAAAAAATTCTGATAAATATTGCTTTTTATGGTGTGTTATGGCATCACTTTTTCCTGCTAAAAGTAATGCTCATCGAACGACTTCTTATCCGCACTTCAAAACTGTTCTTAATATTAAGAACCTTTCTTTTCCAGTTGGGTTTTCGGATATAAAAATCTTTGAAAAAAACAATCCTCGCATAAGTATTAATATTTATGGTCTTAAAAAGAACTGTAACGTTGTTGGGCCTTTGTACAAAAGCGAACGCCGAAAAGAACATCACGTGAACATGCTTTTCCTTGAAAAAGAAAAACGTACACATTACTGTCTTATTAAAGATTTATCTAAATTACTTCGCAAGCAGTTAACTAAACATCATTCGAAAGTATATTTATGTGAAGATTGTATGATTTTTTTTGACAACAACGATAAACTTGATGCCCACATTTGTAGTGGTGTGGCAACGATTTTACCCAATGAAGGAACTCGAATACAATTTGACCACTACGAGCGTATGCAAGACATGCCCTTCGTTTTGTACGCAGATTTTGAATCGTTGTTAGAGCCAACTGAATGCAATTCAGAATCAAGTTGCACAGCATCATTGCACAAACACACACCAGCTGCATTTGCTTACTATATTGTCTGTTCTTACGACAGTTCGCTCAACAAATTTGTCTCCTATCGCGGACCTACCTGTATTGAAAAGTTCTTTGAATATCTGATATCCGACATAACTAATATTTATAATATTTTGCAGTCACCGTTGCCAATAACGTTAACTGATTATGACAGAACAAATTTTTCTCAAGCAAAAAACTGTTTTCTATGTGGTAAAATATTATTTGATGATAAAGTAAAAGACCACTGCCATCTTACCGGACGGTATCGCGGTGCAGCACATTCTTATTGTAATATGAAGTATCGACTGCCTAAATTTGTACCTATTTTTTTTCATAACTTAGCCGGTTATGATAGTCATCTTTTTATACGAGAATTAGGAGAAATGCCAGGTAGAATTCAAGTAATAGCAAAAACTAAGGAAAATTATATTTCATTCACAAAATATTTCCAAGTAAATGGTACTGACATCATACCAGTTCGTTTTGTAAACTCTTTTAAATTTTTAGGCACAAGCCTTGAGAAGCTAGCAGCAAATTTAAATAATAATGATTTTAGTCATTTATCGCGGTTTTATCCATCTAATAAGCATTTTAATTTATTGAGACGCAAAGGAGTTTATCCTTATGAATACATAACTACTTGGACCACGTATGAGGAGGAAGAGCTCCCTCCCCAGGAATGTTTTTTTAGTAAACTGCATAATAGTAACATTTCGTCAGAAGATTACGAACATGCAACAAAAGTTTGGCAAACTTTTGAATTATCAAATCTTGGAGAATATACCGATTTGTATCTTAAAACAGATGTTCTTTTACTAGCAGACGTCTTCGAAAGTTTTCGTCAAACTTGTAAAACAAATTACAAGTTAGATCCCGCTTTTTACATAACAGCACCCAGTCTGAGTTTTGACTGCTATGCTTTTAAAAACAGACGTTAAATTAGAATTAATTAATGACTTGGAAATATTACGAATGATTCAAAAAGGTATTCGCGGCGGAATTTGTTTATGTTCAACAAGGTATTCAAAAGCTAACAACAAATATTTAAATTCTTATGACCCGACAAAAAGAGATAACTTTTTAGTTTACATTGACTGTAATAATCTCTACGGCTTTGCTATGTGCGCTTATCTACCTCACTCACATTTCAAGTTATTAAATGATGATGAAATTAGCAGAATTGATTTTCAAAATGTGTCAATTAATGGAGACACTGGTTACATACTAGAAGTAGACATAGAATATCCAGAAGAATTGCATGATAATCATAATGACTTTCCTTTTTGTGCGCAAAAGTTTATTCCACCGGGTTCAAAAACATGTAAATTAATCCCAAATTTATACGATAAATTTTTGTATGTCATCCATTATGCGCACCTGCAGACATGTTTAAAACATGGTTTATTGTTAAAAAAAATTCATAGAGTAATTCAATTTAATCAGAGTCCTTATTTAAAACAGTACATAGATATGAATACTGAACTAAGAAAAAAAGCAAAATCAGCATTTGAACAAGATTTTTTTAAACTTTTGAATAATAGTATTTTCGGGAAGACTTTAGAAGATACGGAGAAAAGGGTTGATGTGAAATTGGTAAATAAATGGAATGATGATAAGAATAAAACAAAGAAAAGTATTTGTGCTGAGCGATTGATATCTAGACCTAATTTTCACAGTGTTACTATTTTTACAGAAAACTTTGTAGCTGTTCAAATGAAACCTGAAACAATAACTTTGGATAAACCTATATATATTGGTTTTTCCGTTTTGGAAATATCTAAAAGTCATATGTTTGATTTTCATTATTCTATTATGAAACCTTTTTATAATGAAAAGTTGAAACTTTGCTATACGGATACTGACAGTTTTCTTTATTCAATCGAAAGTAAAGATTTTTATAATGATTTAAAGATACATTTCCTTCCTTATTTCGATACCAGCAATTACCCCTTAAATAACAGTTACAACATTCCAGGCTTAAATAAAAAAGTGCCAGGTCTTTTTAAGGACGAACTAGGCGGGAATTTAATATCTGAGTTTGTAGGTCTAAGGTCGAAGTTGTATAGCATTAAAACAGAAAAAGAGGAATATAAAAAAGCAAAAGGGGTACAAAAACCGGTCTTGAAAAATGTTCATTTTAAAGATTACTTTAAGGTATTAAATAAAAATATTTTTTTACGAAAAAAAAATATTATATTTAAATCTCTTAAACATGAAATATTTACCCAAGAACAGGAAAAAGTAGCTTTGTCGTCTAATGACGACAAACGCGTCATATTAAAAAATAAAATTTCAACCTTATCATGGGGTCATCGGAATAGCATTTTTTAAGATTTATATTATTTTTAGAAATGTTGGTATGTTTTCACAGTGTTTTCTATGATAATAGCGTAGTATGTATAATGTAAAAAATAAATTAGATTAATTTCTGTAATCTAGGGACATAAACTAAGGTTAAACTGTAGATTTGAGTGGCAACCATGATAGTAGATATCGAACCTTTCCTACTTTTTTATTGTAAGCGCCTTTTTATGCAAACTCTATTTTAATTATTGTGTCGCTTACGTTTAAATACCGGGTAGGGATAGATATTATGTGAATAGGTACGTATCGTATCTTTGTTTTATATAGCTATAACTTTGTTTATTTTGTGTTCTTACTGAAGATGATAAATAAAACATTTAACTTTTTTATGAGGTCATAAGGTGGCCATTTTTAAAATTTGTTTTTGTTAAAATGATAACATAGAAAACCTAATTTAAAGAGTTGTGCACTCGACTACTTAAGACAAAATGTTGAAATGTTAATAACATTAATTATTATTTAAATGAATATACCTAATGTTGTAAATATAAAACGTTGTTTCATTCTAATATGATCTGATTTTATCAAGATTACAGAGAGAAAGTACAGGTACACATCAATGTACACAAATCTCTAAATTTCTTCAATCTATTCTCATCTTTACGTCAAACCTGTTTGGTTCAATATCGATCAAGAAAATTTAACAGATTGTGGTTACCTGATGTGTAGCTGAATGTACCTACAACATATTTTACATACAGTTTTAGCACAAAATCATGTCTGAACTTGTTTATTTTATTGGACACGTGTATTCTGATGAACACACACAGACCTACGTGTACACATGAAGAAAAAATGCACTGTGTCAGCTTTTAATTCCACTCACTTACAAACTCACACGTACAAACACTTGTGGTATATATTTCATTAAAGCGCATGAGAATGATACTTGCTTTGGAGACACGCAGCAAAAAGTTAACAACCCATCTAATAACATTATCATCTTAAAACATGGTAAGTTATTTTAATACGAATACATTATTTGTCTGGAGAGTGCAGTCCATTTATTCATTTATTACGAGGTAACTTATTGTTTTCTTTTTTCAGAACACTACCAAAGCTACACGCGATGGCGAGCAGTACCCACCTTCGCCTCTGCAGGATGCGCAGGACCCCTTAGAAGGATGGTCCCAAATATTCCCACCTTGGTCGGAGGAGTTAGGAGAGGCGCCTCTGCAGAGGAAGATAATAAAGGCTCGCGCTCGCCGTTCTGCAAAGCGTGTAAATCCAGTGCGGACATCTTATGTCAAGCACCGTCCCCACCCTGATCCAACATCGGTGTCATTTATAAGGAAAAGTACGTCGGGCTCTCGAGCCCGACGTATTATCCGGATTGAAATTGTGGATTGTGAGAAGGATGGTTGGGACGATGAGTCCGAGGACGTCCTTCTCTCCGCCCAGTATGTGGTGACGGATCCTATAGACCCGATATTGGATCAGACGGAGGGGGTGGTGAACACAATTTCAAAGAAATTGTGTGGATATAGCCTTAGTTTTTAAGGCTACAATCTATACTTTTCTTAAAATTAAACTTCTCAAATAGACTTTATGCGTGGGATATCTTGTCACGAATACGTCTATAGAGAGACATTTAAATCAAATTAACTGTAATGCAATGTACTTATCTAATAATTATTAATTTAAGGCGATGGGTATGGCCCACTAGTGCTACAAATTATATAAATTGTTAGCTAATAAACAGAACCTCCAGCCTGATGAAAAACACATACCTACTTTTAATTTATTGAATAATTGTTAGTTGGTATAATGGATATTCCGAGGAGCCGGAGGTTCGAAATTGTTAAAAATTGATCCGGTTTAATAGCTAGAATTTAAAACAAATGACGGCGCTAATGTGCTTACCCTATCCTTTAATGGTTAAAGTCATTTATAACTCATAAGAATAACAAATTCACTTACTGAAAAACCGTACAGATACAATACAATTTTGACGTGCATAAGTACATCAAAGTATTACATTACTTTAAAATATCTGCAATTATTATGATACTGATATTTAGGTAGTATCTAGGTGATATCTGTAGAATATTTGTTGTCAGCCCGTATGGCAGTGTAAGCGTAAATGAAATTAGAAACTTTACAGCAAATACATCGATGTAGGCATGCGCGTGACTGGATGAGGTATTCATGTGCGTAGTTAGAGCAGATTATAATTGTCGAATTGGTCCTATTTATTTATTATTTCCATTTTGTTAAGATGGTTTTTATTATTAGCAGTTTAAGTTACCTTATGTGATTTGGTAATTAATGAATAAACAATGTTGACTCCTTCATACTTTACTGTTTGTTTTTGCATAGTTACTGTGGCATTTATAAAACTTAACCTAGATCATTGGAATTCCTTATTTACATTATTTGTATACCGCTTTTTGACTGCATGTTTTTATCGTAATTTAATAAATAACTATGATGTAGTTATGAGTTTCATTTCCTTTAGTCATCAATTATTTGAGTAGGTGATAATTGGGCATTTAATAAAAAATACATTATTCTTTTTAAAAACATTTTATTAGAAAACAGACGTTGATAATTTATTTTCTATAATCCATTTTCTTACACAAATTACATTTCTTAAAGCGCAGTAGTTGCTATGGTAAAAACAATTATACATTAAAACGTCTTGACAATATAATTTACTTAAAGTGTCTAAATTAGGTATATCCCTAGAGCTTATATCTAACACATTTTCATGATCACATATTTCTCGTACCCATTTTACTTTTTCTTCTCCTTTTACTATGATTTTACATTTATCAAAATAGGGTTTTATAATCCTTTTAAATTCCCTATAGTCAATGTATCCTTCGCTCCATCGGAGTCCTCTGTTTCTTTCTATCCACCGTACGCGTTTCTTTTCCTCGATAGTCAGTGCCCAGAATGGACAGGGCGGCTTTATTAAAAATGTTTGAGTATATTCTTTTGTGCTAATTGCTAATTCTTTTAATATGAAATCATTTTTTCATTTTTAAAGCCTTGCAGATCCACAATAACCGTTTTGCTATTCATGATAATTTCTTCACAATATTACTTAAAGGCTTGTATTCAAATAAGCAATCGTTAAGTATCAAACAATAAGCGGAAGTTTGATCGGGTATCTCCGCTTCAGCGTCTATTTCAACACGAACATCGACGACAGAATTTTTTAAATTGTCCTGTGATCTGGAACAATCGATGAGCAGAAGACAGCCGAACTCCTTAAATTCTTTAAAACTCAGCAACGGTTCAGCTCGGCGTCCGTAATAAGACTGTTGAAATCTTGCATATTGTTCGTATATTAATGAATATTTGTTTTCAGAGAAACTGATATTTAGGCTTTCGTATGGATAGTAGGTTGAATTTAGAAAAACCCTAACGTCACGTACAGAGCAATGATCGAATTCCGCCATTGACATGGAGGCATTATGTTTGCGATTTGTTTGTAAAGCAATCACAACCATTCGAGGTTTTTCAATCTGTGATGAAGTTTTAATAGACCAAGTATGTTTCCGGGTTTTGGGTAACAATGGATATTCGTACAAGTCCCAATTACGAAACGCAACTGTTATCGCTCGGTCTCTTTCTAAATGTTTTAGCAAATTAATTCTTTCGCGGTCTGATACTTTGACATGTGGGACTCGCCAAACTATTTTATTTATTATTATATCCTGAACAACTTCACCAGCACTTAACTTCAAAGCGTTAAGATTTGTGTTACTTCTTAAAAGAACTAATTCATGTTTACAATTTATAATGATTTTTTCATAATCTTCTGCGAAACCTAATACTTTATTTAATGGAATAGAGGCTGAAAATACACCATTATTAGTATTGGATATACCATGAGGGGACCAACCCCAAACATTGGCACATTTAGACTCGCTATCATTTAACGATAGATACGATTTTATTGTGGTTGTAATACCCGCATTTTTGATTCTATCTATTTCAATACCGTTTATTTCATAACGAATGTCTTGAAATAAAAATAAAGCGAAATTGTTGACAAAATGTACATTTGATACTCTTTCCTTTTCTTTTGTAGTACTGTTATGTTTATACACATCGGCTCTGCCTTCGATATACAAACTGCTGAGCGCAGGTAATACGTATAAATCTTGTTGATTAATGGGTATTCGTATTTCATCATTCTTGTTGAAACTTGTTACATATGGCTTGTAGGAATGAAATTCAAAACTTTCAATGCTGTTGTCATGTGACGGAGATTGAGCAATATTTAAAATGTTCATTTTATCGATCCAAGTATTTTCAAAAATGTCTTATTTTGTTTGGTCAGCTTCTTTTTCGTATAAAGTGGTGCTCTTTTATGCGATGTCCTTTTGGAACTGGTTTGATTTCGAGAGACCGCTAGGTTTTTATTGAAATTTAACATTTTCTTCTAAAGTGTAAATACAGCTGTACCTCTTCACCGCGTAGGTTAATTTGTTTATTTTCTCCGTCTAACAATCTTATACTGATAGCGGTTATTGAACTTTGATTGACAGGAAAGTAGATTAAGTTCTTAGGTATTTCAATAATTCGATAACCAGGTGGTACGTTTGGCACAAATTCATAAATTATATGACTTGCTTTTCCATTCACAAACGATCCGCTTACAACATCACATTCGATGCGTACTATTGTCGTTGGTAGAATGTTGACAGGATACGGAGACTCGGTTTTTATATTAGCTTTTACCGTTTCAAGACCAAAACCCAAAATCCTGCCAATCGAATCTGTTTTATCAAAGTCAACATCTTCTGAACAGAAAATACACGTTTTTAAAGTATTGTTATTGGCAGTTAACTTCAATGTAGCATTTTTGATGTTGCACTGAAGATAATCACAAATATCTTGTAATTCATACGATCCTTCAGGTATTTCTATTACTCCATTATTACCGTAATAAAATTTATTGTTTCTTTCATCTATATTAGGAATAGAGTTGAATGTAGAAAAATACAGAAGACCGCACTCATACTCTCCACTTAATTCTAATGTAGGAGAGTAATTTGTTATTGAAAAAGCGTCTCTGTCAGTTATAGACACAGTGAAAGACATTATTATACTGATAAAGATTATTTACTTTGTCCTTTATTTAAATGATTTTTCCAATATTTTTTTAAAAAATGTAAACAGAGATGACCACAATTCATAGTACCGAACTTTTGATACCGTGCAAAATTATAACTAATAGTCATGTTTTTTAAATAGTTTATTAATTCTAATGGAGGTTTTAAGTCGCCAAAACTATCAAAGTATTCACAGTAATCATTTTGTTTGACGTAGGCTACCCAGTGTGTCCCCGGATTAGCAGAGCTATCCAAGTTTAGTACTGCACATTCCATTTTTCGAGGTTTTAATGGAAGTGTATTTCTCATAAATACTCCGCGGAAATATGGTATATCAGCAGCATGCTCTAATATATCTAAATCTGTTAGTGCACGTCTAGGCAGCCGTTTAACTAGTTTTTTGAAGGGTTCAAATATAACCCTGCGCCTTTTTTTATGAGGTTTGATGTACAATCCTTTGCCAACCGCAACCGCTTCCATCATCCTGTTATGACGTTCAGACTCTTGAAGACTTTTCTGAGCTGCCTTAGAGTCGTTCACTGCTTTTGCTATACCGGCTGCTCTCCTGCCAAGGAACCCAAAGCCGATAGCCCCGCAAAGATCGGGATTAAAGGTAGCAGTCCACCACATTTTGGTAGAGGAATACAGCGCGGCAAGCGAGTGCCTTTTTTATTCTTAAATATTTTTTTGGCTGCGGCGTAAGCGCATTTAATTGCTGTGGAACTGCCTTTTGATTTCAACTTTTTTATTTGAGATTTAATTTTTTTCACAGCTGCCATAAATGAGCGAGTACCGGCACCTGTCTTTAGTTTTGCCTTCATAGCATTTTTTACTATCCACGATGCCACCTTTTCACCCTTTTTCGCATCTTTAGCGTTTAATCGTTTCTTAGCCATATTTAAAAGTTTCATATCAGCCTCACGTCGAACGTTTGAATCGTTATCGTTGTAAGCAATGTCGTGGAACATACAAGCCTTATCCAATTTATTTATACCTCTATCACCTCTTTTTAAACGTTTCTGTAGCTTTGTTCCGGGGCCACAATATTGATAACCAGGTAAATGTAGCTCGAACGGTAAATAGTTTATTACGTTGTCTATAATACCACTTCCCTCCTTCATTGATATGTTTAGAATGAATAGATTTGGTCTAAAAGTAAACTTATATTGCAAAAATATCTCATATTACAAAACTATCTCGTTTTTTGTTTATCCAACTGTTCTCTTCATTGCTGAGACCTAACCATTTCACAAAATATTTATCTCCCTTTCTTCTAATAATCTTTTCGATGAGGTAAATATCTGGGTATTTAGTTTTTTGTAATTCATACTCATAAAAAGCCCCTAATATAACCTGTTTATTCTTATCTTCCAGAAGATAAGTTGGTGGATTTGTATTATTCACCTTTGTTACTGTAAATATTTCAGTAGACCAGTTGGGAGTATAACCTTTGTAAAAGTCTCCTTTAAATTTACTAATACGTACATGATTACCTACTAGAAACTTAGGTTTTAAGTGTTTTCGATTCCTATACGCTTTGCTAATATTACGCAATACAACCATTTCATTTGTATTATTAACGTCATTGGGCTTAAATTTAGTTATGCGATGAGTAGTGCTATTATAGTTATCTATCACAGTATTTAGTAATTTACCCAGCCATCGATAGGAACCGTATAAACTAAAAAGTTTTAAAGATGTGTGATTTTAGAGTACGTATGACTCGCTCTACAATCGAAGCTTTTTTGATGGAGTAAGTAGAATAATGGTTAACATTATATTTTTTTAGCAGTTGACCGAAAATATCATTATAAAACTCTTTGCCTAAATCTGTTTGTAAATGTTTAGGTTTTCTAGATGAATTTTTAAATATCTGCTGCATTGCGTTAGCAACACATTTTTTTTTTTTAGATTTTAAGGGACTTGTCCATACATACTTTGACAAAGTATCTATCACCACTAATATGTAGTTGTGTCCTTTATTAAAATGTGAAAATTTTTGTAAATCTATGAGGTCGGCTTGCCAGAGATCATCAATTCCTTTTATAAATGTGCGTCTACGCGGAAAATTTCTTCTGACTGCTTTGTGAAGTTCATCAATTATAGCCTTTTTGCTCATTTTTGTTTATTTTTACATGAATTAAATTGTCTATTTCCGACTTTGAGTAAAATGATTTATTCAAATGTTCTGTTGTAACGGTTTCCAAGTTCTTCAAATGAAATTTTACTTCGAGCTTCACTTTTTCAATTTCATTTCGTAATTCTTGAATGGTTTTGTCTAAATAAGCTTTGTTTACTGCTTCATCGTCTTCGATTGGATATGATAGCCCTTTTAATTTAGAAGATTTTAAATCGTAGTGTCCGGTATCTGATTTCACCAATGTTTCATTGAAGTTTTCAATGTATTCTGTCAATCGTAAACGCTTATGAACATGATGTCCGAACTTGTCTATATTCATTGCTGTCTTGATGGGTTGACTACGGAAAGAATACTGCCCAATTTTCCTGGTTTTTTCTTTATATGTTCCACATCTATGATACCAGCTTCATGCAGTTCCGAAATAATAGCAATTATTTCATTATTTACACCAGTGTTACCCGCTTCCCAAGATGCAAGTAGTAACTGTAATCGTTCGACTAACTCGTTTGGATCATCCCAGTAAACTAAATCAGTGTTTGATTTTACTGTCTTTAAAAGAGAAATACCTTTACCTTGAGGAATACTTTCTACACTTGTAGTTGGATTTCGAGAGAATTTGAACAAAGGTTTAATTACATTCATATATTTAAATCCTTTGTTGCTGTTTATAGGTTTGGATGGTTCACAATTACGTCGATGAGCATTGGTTTCTATAAGAAGTAACTTGTAATTCTGTAAATCATCATATGTTACAGCATCTAAATTTGGTTTCTTTTTGAAAAGAAGTTCATTCAAGCCATTCGTTTTTTTTAACAGTAAGTGTTCCTATTTTAAGAATAACGCCGTCGTCATGAACACGGGTTTTGCCTAGTAACAGTTTACCCCGCTCATTTCTGATTCCAAACGGAACATCTTTCATTACTTCAGACGATGTTGACCATGACAGTGATTGATTCTTAAGACTTGGCGATGACTGTACAGATTTGAATGATCCCACGCTTACGTTGTGGTCTTCAGACGGTGATACAACAAGGGTTTTGTTGTAATCGTTGTATTGTTCTTGTTCATCGTCTTCATCTTCTTCACTAATAGATTCATTGTAATCTTCATCAGAGACAAATAATGACTGGTTCTCGTCTTCAAATGATTGATTATTATCATTTTTAAACTTTTTCATCACTGGTTCAAAGTGCTCATCTTTGTTAAGTTGAGAGTTTTTTTTTTATCTGTTAATAATGTAAGTGGATCAACAATAGGTTTCAATATTGTTTCTAATGTTTTATTATTAGTATTTTCAACATCTTTTATCATCGCAACTTTTCTTTTAACAGCTGCTGCTGATTTTACAATTTGTTCTTTAAGATTTTTCTCCATTTCAAAGTATTCCGCTCAGGTCTAAATCGTGAGTACGAGTGATTAAAAAATAACACAGCGGTCTTTATGTATGTTCATCTATTACTATGAATGTATCGAACTTAAATCGGTAGCATCCGTTATTTTTGTCACAATCCTTATTAATAACAAGATAGCTAAAGGGTTTATTCCAAACAGAAGAGCACATCTCACGAAATTGAGACCATGACATATCAGCACCAACATGCTCCTCATATACGTGCTTCAAGTTAACATCATCTTGCTTAAATAGAACCTCGAGGTTTGAATTGTCTCTGACAAGTTGTTTTGGAACTTTTGTATAAGTTTGATTGATATAGAAGCAATCTATATTTTTATGGCGTCCCATGGCGAAATAATCTCTAATGTTGTTTTGATTCTCACAAGCAACGTCGTCGAAAATGATGATCGAATCAGGTAAAGCATCATGTGGACTCAATATTTCACCATTATGATTGTATTTATTAAATGATGTTCCAGGAACCATGTCCAAAACCTTCTCAAGATATAAATATTTAGGTTGATACAAAGATTTTGAATACACATATAGGTTACGAAATCTTGGACCATTTTTATGTAATAATAAACTTATCACTAAATTGGTTTTTCCACTATTAGACGGACCACAAACAATACAACGTATTGTATTAGGTAACAAATTTCCGTGTCGTTTTGGCTCTTTAGATGACGCAGGACAGATGCATTCTAATTTAAGCGATTCTTTTTGTTTGACCAACTTCATTATATTGTTTATAACGTGTCTGCAGCGGTGTATTAGTCACAATAGAATGACCTTAAGATCTAACGTAACCGCATTTTAAATTAACACTTATCTATCTGTTTTTTGGGCAATTTCACTTAACTTGATTTTTTGCGACTGAGCGAACGCAGAGAGCGATTTCGAAAAAATCAAGTGAAGTGAAATGCCCAAAAAACACCTACTCCTAACCAGGTGTCATGGTGGGCGTTAAAATCCATAGAAACACCAGCTCACTGTTAGGGAGCCGCACCTGAGCGTTGTCTGCTACCTGACTTAGATGGTTGAAGAGTCGAGTTGTCTCTGTGTCTCCTTTGTGGGAATGGTATATGCATACATAAATTCTGCTTGTCGAGCCTAAGTCTTCATGTATCCCTCCAACCGATTACGGCTACGGCGGCCAATCTCAACGATCAGCCACGTACGCAGGATATATTATAGTGCTCAAGTGTGTGCGCAAACACAAGTGCACTCTCTATTCCCTTACCCTCATATTCCGATGGGACACTACTGTGACACGACCAGAGAGGGATTGGGACCAGGACCAACGGCTTAACGTGTTTTCCGAGGCACGGGGGTACAAGACCGCCAAAGGATGGAAAGGGATGGGTCTTCAAGGCAGTGAAGACGGTCTCAACAGATATCCGATCTGACGAAAAGGCATACATGGGCCTTACATTGGAAGGACTCTTCCAACACATAGCTGGGATAGTGCTGGTATGCCGTGTCAGCAGGGCAGGAAATCAGTTTTTCCCTCAGAAACAACATCGAGGTGTTGGTGGACAGAATAGAGGTTGGTATGGAGTCCACGCATGTTAGAGAACTCCACCTCAAACAGCGAATTGGTGGGGGTTTGGGATGCTGCTGTACAATGTGTGCGATGATGTTATCTATTATGTGTTATCCACTATGATATTATCTAAATCTAAGAAAAAACAAACCAAAATTCCGATACTTACATATTTCCACCAAGCAATTTGCAGTTTATCGTAACAACAGCAGCCCCTATCCAGACTAGCACGAACACCTCTGCAAACTCAGGCCCGCCATCTCCATAAGTGTTACTCGACTTGTCAGTGGACCCCTGCAGAATGGTCGCCATAAATGTGCACAGGAGCAGTGGACCCCACAAATCCCCTGGAAACATAATTTTGGAATACAAATATTGACCGACAGACACTGTATGCAACAGTTCTGATTTAGGTATTATCTATGAAATGCAGCTTGGTCTTTGTGATAGCAGGATGGAACCATACTAGAGGGACTAACATAAGACCTCTCTCACAGACATAAAGCTACATTTTACAATCTAAGTAGACCTTATTACAACTATTTAGTTTCACATGCTTCTAATACATAACTTTTAAGCTGCATCATATAGTTTCTTTTTATTGATGATGGGTTTCCTCTTGGTCACCCTGAACTCTAAGAGTTCCATAATGTCAGCTGTGACAAAACAGGTTCAAAATAAAAGACACATCAATAATAATCTCAATGAAACAACCCTTTACAATTTTAATCAGCTAGCCAAAGCTTAGTTTGTCAGCCATCAAAATCACATAGTAACAAGAAATAAATTCTAATATTGATACCAAGAGATTTTATTACTAATTAGTAAAATATAATAAATTAAAATAATAATAAATTCTACTCACACTCTTTCAATAAACTAGACTTTTCTCTAGGAATAAGAACATGGTAAAATTTGTTGCCAACTGCTCTCAGATCTCGAAGCTGGAAATAAAAAAAACCTATATACTGTACTAGAAACTAAGAATCTATAAAATTAATTATAATAGGTCTAAGATATAAAAGTATCAAGAAAATCCATAAATATTGATTTATTATAATTATGAAGAAGAAGACACAACCTATCACTTACAAATGTCTCTTTGATAGGTTCATCGAGAGTGTTGAATTCCATGCTGTCACCGGAATGGTACACCTTGGTTTGGAATGTTCATCTCGCCCTCCACCACCCCCACATCCCCAGCGGGAAACATCTGGAAACAATAAAAAAAAAATCTATTTGGAACATAAAACTCAAAATAATTATATGAATGTCTTTTCTTCTAAGCTTTGATTGAAAATCTAAACACAAATCTACTAATTTTGAAATGTTTTTTATCTTGTCATTTAGTCAATGGTAGACTAAACCAGATATTTTTTAACACTAGATATAGCACACTATGAAATGGAATACTTGACCAAGTCACTATGAAATGGAAAACAGAAATTGACAGAATGAAACTTGCTTGGCAGGCTTGCTAAACAGTGAAATAGTTGATACGGTACTTACAACAAATTCTGACGCTAATTGGGTTTCCATAATTAAAGAGTTATATCTTTATTGCGATTTATGATGACTCAGAAACCGTAAAGATATTCATTAAAACTACAAAACAAAAAATACGATAAAATGGTCACAGGATGATAAAAAATTATAATTAACACGAGTAAGTAGTTAAATACAATTTTATTATCACGTAGTATTCTTAAATGGGAATAATTATCCAAAAATGCAGAAATACTTTAGGATTGAGAGCCAATCATTACTACCGTGTTAGTAGTAATATTACAGTAGTAAAGTATTATCTAATACTTACATCGTATTTGGAGTCAAATGTGGTCATAATTTCCTCTAGCACTATGTAAAAATTTTTATCAATGCAAAAAACTGTAAAATAAATAAATCCCAATTCCAATCCAACACATCAACACCCTTCCTTTCTGAGTTTGACGTATCGATTTTTTCTGAATTGGAAATAAATTAACGGCCTTAGGAATCACAGATTATTCAGCCCACAAAACACAAAATATTACAATAATAAAGTCAAACAAACGTTAAAATAAAACTGAATGCTGTTGATGACAGAATAGTAAAACGTTAAATTAAAATAGAGCAATAATCGATTTTGCCACTACTGTCACTTTTGATTTTTCATGTTTTGTTTTGAAATTTGTGTTTTTGATGCCGTTTCCGCAAGTTTAGGCTTCCATTTGTAAGATATAAATATTCTTTCTACTGCGACCTAAAGTGTAACCACCCAACGCATATGTTAAGCTATGAAAGTTACAGTTAAAAGTAAGTGACATTTCGTTTGTTTCTGATGCAAACACTCACTCATGATTATGAATCGTTTAAAGTAGCGTAGCGTTATTTTGCTCCAAGGTTGGACTGGCGTCGCGACTTGGCGCTGGGTGGCGAACGATGACAACTGTGGCATCTGCCGCATGCCCTTCGACAGCTGCTGCCCGGACTGCAAGCTTCCCGGCGACGACTGCCCGCTAGTGTGGGGTGCCTGCTCTCATTGCTTCCACATCCACTGCATCGTCAAGTGGCTCCACTCCCAGCCCCAGCAGCAGTGTCCTATGTGCAGACAGGATTGGAAATTCAATAACAAGTAGACAAGATATAACGAGACATTTTTGTAAGTACCAAATTATTCGTATCAGCTACCTTGTTGATCCATTTGTTATGTTTTTTTTTCCACATTTATCAAAATTAGTTTTTCTTTGTGAAATATGTCTTAAGCTCCTTATTTTCTAGTCCAGTGGTGTTCATTATTTCTATTGTGTACTAAGAGAAAACTTTCTTGAGCTTGTTACCTACTGAGAAGATGATGTCTTATTCTACTAATTTCAATGCAATGAAAATATCTAAAGGTGTAACTACATTACTATTAATTTAAGTCCTATCTACAACAATTGGATCTCCTGTTTGTCTATTAAAATAGACTTTGTTTTCATTCATGCTTGCCAGACTCCTACACTCATGACTTTGGCCATGGGGTAAGCGGGTCAGTTTTGTTTGAGCATTATGTCATATGAATACATGTTACAACTATTCACTGGCATTTGTCCAAAGTTTACTATTAAAACACCAGAATTTATGAAAGTTGGACCAATGAAATAAAAATCCATTCACAAATTCGTTTCTAAGTACCAGCTTTGTGTGAACACTCCTCCACATTGGTATAAAAGGGTTAATATTCTTTTCTATTATATTTTTTTTATTTATTTAATTAAGAAAATAACAAAACCGATTACATCCATTGAAATTGAACATTAGCTATTCATGATGGAATTGTACTAGATAATAATCCTAAATATGTTTTCATGGCAATTACATTGTAACTTAAATTAAATTAAAATACATAATTCCAATTATCCTCAATACAATACAGTAAGTCAGTCAATGATATGATGATACTAATGTAAAGAGGAAAATAGTTTTATTTGTGAATCAATATGAACTATAAAACTGCTATACGGATTTTTTACCTCTTTTCAATTATCTGTACTTTTTCTCTACCCCAAGGTTCTCTGGAGGAGATTGCCAATGGCTATATGATTGCCGAGATTGTGCAATGAAGAATCTATCTAGTACCTATTTCAGAAATAAACACACATTATCATATGGAAAAGGGTGGATTTCCTTTTTTACAGAAATATTGTGGAAAAAGCCCAAATGATAAAAAAGCCTATTTCTATATGCAGATTTAATTAAGGTGTAACTGGTGTGTTAATATCTCTATATTTTTTAATTTATATACTAGGATTTAAAAATAAAGCATAGAGATGCTTTATTTTAATATTTTGTGCAATAAAGTTTTAAATAAATAATAAACCAAACTGGAAATGGAAATTTTGTAATGTCCTTTTCCAATCTTACTTTTCTATTTGACCATGATAAAGGAAGCTTGGTATTTTTATGAGCTTATTATTTTAGTATAGAATTTTAATTTTTTATGAATTTTCAACATAATGCTTAAATAAGTGTATATTTAATTGGCATATTCGAACTTAAACCTTAATTTCTTGATCCTAAATTGATGAAGTATTGTCTATTGTTTGATGTAATTTATTCTCGTTTTTAAAGTTCAGAATGCAACATACAAATACTTTCATCAACTCACAGACAAAAGTGGCAGGCCTTGCCTTTCAATATTCTACAAGGTCAAACCAAGTTTATAGTAGTAACAACTGCAATATTGTGGGAACATTACTTATAAATACCATTTTGCATACTGAGTAGGTATTGTTTATTGATGATTAAATTCTATAGGAAATACCTACATATGTATATTTCTATGTACTTCTTATTTACAGTCCATAGGTATGACCCTACCTAAATTAAATTATACCTTAAAGTGTATTATTGTACGAATGAAATTGTGAAATTTATTATGTGTGAAGAACACATTTTAAAAGCAGCTGTAACATAGTAATTGCATTAAAACAATAGATTCAAGTGTGCTTTCAAAATCACCAACAATAGCCATGGCATGTCGCGTGCTCCACGGACCGGTAGCCAGTATTGCGTTCATTCTCATTGTAAACAATCGCTTTTACGTATTAAACTGCGGGTCAACTCATTGTTCGGTCGTGCGGTACACTTAAACTGGAAGACATACGCAACTAAAGTATAGTAAAATTGCTAAGTAATTTCTAAGTTAAAGTTACGGAGTCGGCGTGAGAACGTAGCGAGTGCGGATTTGTTTTGCGGAGTGTTGTGTTGATGCCGGCACGAATCCGGGCTCCGCCGCGGCGCCGGCAGAGAGCGGCCGGCAGTCGGTGACGCGCGCTCGCGGGGACGGCTGTGTCGACCCCGCGCCCGAGCGCTCGCGAGTGTTGTGACACGCGGTGCAAGTGTTAACGCGCTCCTTATACTATAACTCTCCTCTTATAGTATTGTTCGAGTGCCGCTTCGCTCAGCATGCTGATGGTACAGACGAACGCCCAACCCATGAAGACCGCCAAGATCAAGGGACCGCCTCCCGTCCCACCGCGGCCCAACCAGAGCGTGGTGGCCGAGGCTCTAGCGAAGACTAGGAAGGCCGTCGCTGAATCAAAGGCCAATTTAACAAAGTCGCGGGCCAAACCTGATAACAACACTGCTAAAGCAAAGACTTTAGAACGAGCCAACACTGTTCAGACCGTATCTCCTAAACAGAATGGTTTGGCTAGAGTTAAGTCATTCATTAGAGATGTGATCAGTGATCGGAGTTCTTCCTCCGACGAGCGGAGATCCAGTGGACAAAACTCCAGGCGAAGCTCCAGCGACAGTAGTTCTATACCGACGCCGGCAGCCGACGAAAAGATCTAATGAGTCGTTAAATTCTAAAGCTGTAAAAACATGTAAACAAATTTTAGTGCGATCTCTTTCCACATCGAATAAACTAGACCAAGATGCTAAGTGTAAAGTTACAAAGTCGTCAAGTTTCGCTGAGAAAACATTGCCATTGCGAAAAGCACCGCCTCCGCCTTTATCACCTAAACCTAAGTTGAAACCAATGAAGCCTCTACCTGTACAGAAAAATTCTCATAGTAATCGTAGTTCACCTAAACAGTCGCCGGAGATTAGCCCTTATTCATCACCGATTGATGCGAAACCAGCCGAAGAGTCCAGTGGCCGAGGCGCCATACGCTACAGTGGAGGAAGTCCAAGAATTTGATGACAGATTACGGAACAGTCCTTCAAAGCAAATAAATATCCCCTCGCAAACACAAGAGGTATCTAAAATTCCTAAAAGCGAGGAGAGTGTAAACAAAAATAACAATTCTCTTGAACGTAAAACGTCTCGAGTCACAGAATTGCTAATTTCGGAAATCCTTGCAAGCAGAAACAACAATAATAAAAACGATGCAAATATTGTAATAGATAAAGGCAAGAATGGCGAAGTTCTGACCAATGGGAGCGTCTCGCCGGAGATCGAACTCATGAAGGACATGAACAATCATGAGATGTTGATCTATGAGCTGCAAACGATGCGCTCGCAGTCAAATGTGCCTATCGCCTTAGAAAATAAGGACAGTGTTGAAAGAAATGGACATTGTGATTCTGAAGATTCCGAACAGAATTATGCTATGTCTTCAGTGACGAGTGGAAATACCGACGATGGATACGATCAAGCGTATGCTTACATTTTAGATGATGACCTTAAATCTAGGTAGTTATTTACTTTAACATTTAAATATTTAATGCTCGTTATCTCTGGCTATCAATTATGTAGTTGAATCTTCCGTGGTTATTATCCATTAACCGGTAGTTGTACTTCGAAAGGTTGTTTGCGTGCAAACCCGGTTATGGCTGTTGTCCGTTTAGTCATTCACTAAATGTTTATGCTCTGTCTGTAGGTCATAAAAATAGCACATTGCTGCAAGTGTGTGATACAATCTGAAGCTTTAGAATTTAGGCGCTTCCCTGTGAGCAGATACTTACTAAATTGTGTATTTTTCGAAAAAAATATCGGTTTATGAGTAAGATGCAGATTGTGCAGGACCAGGAGGCTCTTTTGGAGAAGTTAACATTTAGCAGTAGACGGTGACTGATTTATGTTAAGTATTTTAAGTTTTAAGCTCAGGCAAAATATTTAGCACATCGATTCGCCATGTACGTAGACGCGTAGATTCATTAAAATTGAGAATACATTCGAAGCTACTTGTACCTTCCGGTTAATTTGTCGTAAAGGCGATAGATTTCAAAGGAAAACGCGATAGTAAAGTCTGCTTTATTACGTATTAACGTTACAAGTTTATTGAATGTGTCATGTGCAACACAATTTACACCGGGCAAACGATACGACTACCAAATGAGAGATGATTGGCTGCTAATAAATCGAATTAACTGCCACTTGTAAATCAGTGACATACACTGATGGTGCCCTGGGGACCTTGTAAATAAATTTCATTATTTAAGTCAAGTTTGCTTTATACTCGTATAAGCCTCCCCCAAAGTTCTCCAACTGATGGGTCCTTGAAATTGTGGGTTTCCAAAAAAGTGCGTCGAAATACATAGGGTTTGCGCGTGCATGCGATAGGCTCCCCAAATGTTTACCTCGAACGTGCGGATATGTGTATTCCCTGCCCTGACCTTTATATCTCCAACAATTCTTGAGATTGCCTACAAGCCACACTAGCGCAATGGCTAACTGGGCAACTCTTTGAGTTTCAAACCCATGATCGTCGCGTTGAAATATTATAAATGAGTACACATAATTATCTTTAGAACTCCCTTTATTCCAGGAATCAGTACAATTTTTCACAATAAAACTAAATTACAATTGTTGAAAACGTCCTCGTCCTTTTCTTTTTTTTATCAAGCCAGCCCGCCAAATCAGAATACTTTTCAATACGCCCACAGATAAGATATATCTGGGAAGTCAGACAATAGAAACCTAAACACAGCGCTTTGCACGGGTCCGATGGAATTAAGAATTCTCAGTGTCCGCCCGGAGTCTGGATGTTGGCGGTCTTGTACCCCCGTGCCTCGGAAAGCACGTAAGCCGTTGGTTTGGATCCCTCTTCGGTAGTCTCCCAACGAAAAATGAGTTTAAGGGAATAGAGGGTGCGCCAGTGTCTACGCAGACACTTGTGTTATAATTTATGTCCTGTGTCGGTGGCTGATCGTTGAGATTGGCCGCCATAGCCGAAGCGAAGTTTCGGTTAGATACACATTAATCCTTGAGGGTACATGTAGACTTGTCGAGCTATTTGATTGATTTTACTATTCAAATACATGTTTGTATACTTGAAAACAAATGTCGCAACTACTATTTATTATATGCTAGGAATTCCTATGAATAGATGCGACAGAGTTATTTTAAAATAGCTTACCGCACAGATAACTACAAATTAAGGTAAACAGATTTAACTTAAATGACTTTGGTTTGGAATTTAAAATTATATAGTTAACTTCAGCATTACCAATTTGTTAAGTACAAGGTACCTACGTAAAGCAAAGTATGATTCGTTTACATACTTTGAAGAATATTTTAACCGTCATTCTCACTAGTAGACACTTGCAGAACCCACCGCGTGATCTTTTTTATAAATAAATTATACGTTGTATTTAACAACACATTTTCATTGTAGTCCGTTCAGTAATTTTGAGATTAGCGCGAACAAACAGTCACACATTATAAAATGTCATTTTTTATTGCCCTGTATTAAGACAAATATGTACGTAAAGGATAGTTTTATAACAGTTATATGCCTCAATGTCGCATGCCGTGCCTCATACGCGAAAGGTGGAATTTAAATACAAAGGTTCCTATCTCCCCGGCAGACTACGTAAGCAGTTCCGCGCGATCAGCACCATGTCCCTGCAGGGGCTGCCGCCGCTGCCCAAGAGCCTGAGCGGCTTCGCGGAGGGCGACCCAGAGGAGGAACCCCCCACCTCCCCCACCGAGCCGCCTCCAACGGATCTGGACTCGCAGCTAACTTATTTGAAGAAAGAGATGGTGAGTTATTCCTAAAGTACTTACCTTTAATGCCGGATGTGTTGGTTGGCAGTTAGGTACTTGTTCTACTCGATATTTGGAACAACTTTTCTATATACCACAGCATCAGAGAAACCCGCGAGAGACACTGTGTTTCGTCAATTAGGGGGCAAGAGGAAAAGGTTGTCAGCGAAGTTGTAACTCTCCTGTTGTTGCCATGGATACCCGCTTGGGCAGGATGCAGTATTACCATCAATTGATTAGTCTGCATGTCTGCCTCCTGTCACATAAAAAATCATTTACTTGTGTATGTATTAACTGAATATGTTCACACTGAATAAACATTGTTCTTTGTTTCAAATATAAGTAACCACTAAGGCTCTATTCCAAAACATCACTCGCCTTATAGGCTTGGCATATTACAACCCTCGTCACTTCCAGTTTAGGAACTCAAGGCCCAAGCCTAAAGTAGAAAATACAACAAAATAGAAAAAAAAAACTATTCGGAGTAGAGCAGCTACCTAAAATGGCACAACGTAATGCTATCACAGTTTAAAAGTACCTTTATGTTGCCATAAACGTCAACATCCGTTACGAAATTCACACTGAAATAATCAGGTTCGTTTTAGCTAATCACAGTATGAATATAACCAGTGGCTCACATCTGTAATCTTAATGGTGAACGATGGGAATTACTAGTTGTAATCCACACGTTGGCCGGGGACTGTGCTGTGATGTGATAGTGGGTAAGACCGAATTCGCTGTGCGCGAGCGTACAAAAGGTTCCACGCATATTCTTCCTCATCTCCTCATCTTAGCGTGTAATTCCCAGTTGCATTCAATGCTGTCGCTCTGGAGCCCTCAATGAAGCGACTGCCGTCTGACCTTCGCAACCTTTAAACAGGGATACCAGATGAACTGAATTATGGTTACACGTTCCACGCACATTCTTGACAATCTTAAAGTCCGTGACGACCTGAGTGCGAGCTGATCACTCTGGTAATCCATTGTCTTCGTCAAAAACTGGGTGGAGCTCAGTCGAGCAAGAGTCAAAGCCTCGTAAGTCCGTTCATATTACTGGAATATTGCCTTTAGCCTTTAACTAGCCTAGCTTAGCGTAGACCCACTGTATAGTGCGCTTTGTTGACCACCATACACGAAATCATGATTGAAGTTAGTTATGTATTAAAATAAACTGAGTTTCCTTCATGAAGACTTCTAGAACACTTTAAGTGTCCGTTACCCCACGTAGACCACTGTAGCGGCGCTTATTAAAACGTTCTAGATGTGTCGGGTTACTGACTATCTTTAATGTGTGCTGTGTTACTAGTATTGACCAGAACGATGGAGATAATACTGCGCTTGACCAGCTCAAACTGGAGGTAATTTTTAATGCAGGATTTATTATAACCCAAGCTACAAAATGTTAACGGACGTATAATATTTCTGTTATAAAATATTTACAGGTTAATAAATCCGTTTTTACTATAACTCGTAAAATGAAAACTATAATGTGTTACGCTTCTGATTCGTTAGATCTTGAGGCCATATTTCATATTATAATTTTTTGACAGTTAAATTTTAATTCAGTATTTTTTTCTTCCTGTTTTATGTTGTAACCCTAAACAGTTAGTAACTTTATATCGTATTTAATGTAATATGAGATCGCAGTAATGTGAATAAAATATTTACTTTGGTATTCTAGCATTCCAGTGAAATGATTAAATGTTTAATATTTATTTAATAATTAGTGAAGTTATTTCAAATACTGTTTGTGCTGAGAAAATAAAGATACACTCAACATAATTTCACGAAACTATTGCGTATGCTTATCCTATTTTCAAGATTATAAAAAACTTTTCTTTTCAGGGTATGATATTTTTACGTTTTGATACCTAAATATTAAATTGTCAACTAATCACTTTAATCTAGGATAAAATCCAGGACTTTTCCTAAACCAGTCACTCCAAATAAGAAAATTGATTTCGCCTCCCACGTAACGTACTATAAAAGCGAAAACAATTTCCTTTTTTCTCTGGTTCTGAAGAAATCCAGGGGTGTCTCTTGTTAATGGAAATCAGCAATCGAAAATACGTAAAAGTATATCAGTACCTATTTATTTTATTTGAAGTACAAAATTAAAAAGTATAAGTATGTAATTTTAACGTTAGGACTTCCATGGTCTTGTGTCCATGTTTGGGTACATTACCTCACAATACCTCATTATACTTCATAGACCGGTCCATCGAAAAATGGGACATGAACATGCCATATTCGATCTAAACCACCGGTGCAACATAACGACATAACCAGTTATTTCATAAAAAGCTGTAATGCACACCGAAATAGAATAACTCCCCCATTTCTAATACAAACATGGCAATGTTTAATGTGTAATACACTACGATACAGCAGGCCACAGTATTGGAGAAAGCAATGTGGTAACTCCGCTACAAAAATCCTACCCAACCTATAATAACTCGTAATATTAATATTTACTATGCCATAATATTGTATGAAATGAAATGAAAATTGTTTATTCAATTTAGGTCCATACAGAACACTTATGAATGTCAACATGTTTACCACTGGTTCGGAATGTAGTTTTCTGCCAAGAAGACACCAGCAAGAAACTCAGCAGTTACTCTTTTAAAAAAAAATGTTTTACAAAATGTCACCATTAAATTAAAAATATAGTACAATTTTTGTATCATTAATATATCCCTAAATTATTTTCATTCAAAAAATCGTCTATTTTATAATAGCCTTTCTTCATTAAACAGTTTTTTATAAACAATTCAAACTTATGTGTGGGCAAGTCAATAATATAATTCTATAATTCATTTTGGAATTATCTATGGTAAGCTAAACTGCTTGTCTTGTCATTGCCCTTTTTACTACATTATATGTATAATTGCTTAAAGTCAAATTCGAAGTGTTTTTATTTCTATTGAATAGGTACATAAGATGTCTCTATAACTAAAAAAGCTCTCTATTGAGAGAATTAACTTATTATCAAGCACATCCTAACCCAGTTTGATTCGATTTTGAATCAAGGTCAGTTTTTTGGGTTCTTCCTCTTACTTACTTAACATTGATAAACCGCAGAAATGTGATATCCCACAATAAGCTCTTTGCATGTCCACCATTACACTGAAACAGAGTCTGATTTTCTTGTAATAAATGAGCGAACGCTACAATGTGTGTTATAGTCGTAGTAGCCTTACATTTCTCTTCCTTATTTTGTTAGGTTGATATCAAAGTCACGCTGTTTGCCTCGCGTGGGTGGCAAGCACGTCCTCATCCAACATCTCATACATTAACCTGATTCCGTACTAAGTAATCTAAGCACATGAAACGTTACAAGGCAACACATACCTCGTGGAGGACCCGAGTTGCTTACCACACCAGCGCTTAGTTCGGTGGTGCTTTCCGACTCGATTGCGAAATTCGCAGATTTTTAATTTTAATCAACATTTTATCTATGA
The DNA here is from genome assembly GCA_019059595.1 of Marasmia exigua. Classification (NCBI taxonomy): domain Eukaryota; kingdom Metazoa; phylum Arthropoda; class Insecta; order Lepidoptera; family Crambidae; genus Marasmia; species Marasmia exigua. The sequence continues at coordinate 15,317,440 of CM032473.1, forward strand.
ATTTGAAGTAAAAGATAAAAAGCTTAAAAAAAAATCTGTGAAAAAATACCGCCTTCTAAAACGTGTAAAAAGTGTAAAATAATATTTCTATCACTTTACACACTTCAAATAACATTTTATAACAGTACACTCGAGAAAAGGTTTTACCGAAGTTGCATAATTGAATGTTGTATTAAATTACAAAATAGTATTGGGCGCCGACTTCGGTAACACCTTCTCTCTGTACTGTTATAAAATGTTATTTGAAGCGTATAAAGTGTTAGAAATATTATTTTACACTTTTTAGTACGTGGTTTTTGAAGGCCTTTTTTTTTTAAAGGATTTTTTTTTACAAATTTTATCGGAAAAGCTATTTTTGATTCTTGTGCAGATTACCTGAGAAAGATTAATACTTGTTATTTTGGAAGAATATGAACACAAAAAGTCGGCAGATTTTTTTATTTGTAGAAAGATGGATGGAAACGTTTGAACTGTCCTGGCGGTGAAACAGCCTTACTGATACAACCCCTACATTGTGAGCGAGCGAAGTTTGAAAAAACAGATGTTCGTAGTTTTGTAGTTATCGCTGGCTATGGGCAAGTGGGCCCGCTCCCGGTGCGTGCGCGGTTTGGCAATGGTCTTGAGAGACGTTTACAGGCCGCACGAGGGTATTGAGCTGTGGAATTCCTTATTAGATGGCTCATCGCCCCTTGGAATCTTAAGTTTAGTATAATATACAGAATATCCGACTTTTAGAGTTGGAACGTATGACCAGCAAATAAGGATGGACATTACGCCTTTTCAGTTTACCTATAAATGGAATATAATAATATTTTCACAACATCACATACATTGATTTGACTCCGAGATAGGTAGCTCAAACACCTGTGTTACGGATATCAGAATCAACAGTGGGATTACAAATATATACATATAATACTTTTCTTTTGTCCAATACAAACAGACATGTTCATGCACACAAATGTTTTTACTGTGCGGGGACCGAACCCGCAACCCTGGGCCCAAACGCAGCGTTCACTACCACTGTCCCAAACGGGTTGTCAGGGGGTATAAGCCTCTAGAATGAACCTTTTTATAGATAGTATAGATTTAATCCGCGGGAATGGGGGGTTTAAAAGATATTCTCAGTTGATAAGAAACTCATTGATACGACTCGCTCAGGCTGTTAAAAACTCACTTGTCTCGGTGGATGATACTATCCTTATTCGAATACAACGGCTTTTGTTTTATGAATTTAAAAATTGCAGATGAATACCTAATGCAACACTCACATGCACACTAGCGGCTAGGTATTGCAAAATATGAAATACCTAGCTCTATTTACTATGTCTGTGTCTGCATGACACACGTCACTTATTAAAACACCTATGCATTAATTAATATTCTTGTTACAACCCTTTATTTATACACCGTTATTTTTTTTATCGTTTACATCCCGAAAACCCCATGATAGGTATAGTGAATTTAGTCCATTTAGCATGTTAGATCAGCAAAATAAGAGAAAAAAAACAGCTGTTCCATACATTATCGCCGGGTGAAAATTCAATTTTGTATGGAACAGCTGAATATTTTTTCGCTTATTTTGTTGATCTAACATGCTAAGTGTTCTTTATTCACGATACCTATTTTGTGGTTTTCGGGATGTAAACGATAAAAAATAGCGGTGGATATAGTCCGTTCACGGTTGTTTGGCACGTGGCAAAAGTTAGAACTAACGCTGTTTCCTTTACAAGTGTCAGTAATTTTGATATTTTCCCATGTAAAAAATGTTGTACAGCGCCCCCATGTCAATGTCACTGAACTGCCTTCTGATCTTGGTCGGTCTATATGTCAGTGTGACATTTTGTTATTGAAACTAGCGATAAATTGCACGATGAAGCGCAGTTTCTATGGCTGCACCTTGCGTCTTTTGTTGGGGTCAGGATGACTTTAATTATGCTCTAGTATGACCATAGATGCATTTCTAAATGGGACATGCTAGGGTTTTATGATCTCCGAAAACTTTATGAGGATAATATATACTCCAGTATGTTTGTCTACATTAGTAAAAAGTGAGGGAGCCAGTTTATTTTTTTTTAATCAAAATTGGAATTGGAATATTAAACTCCTACCACAAATTATGTTGCTGGCAATGGAAAGACCTATTAGGCCTAATTAGGTGAAGTAATAGCACAATGTAACCAGTTCAATGTGGCGGTACGTAATATCTCAGGCAAGAGGTAAACGGTCGGGGTGCTAGATTATTGGCATTTCGCAAATCCTAACTAGTTTTTGTATAACTTACCATAAGGTAAACCGTCAGCTCGTCTGCCACCTATCACATAAAAAAAAACTAACCGGCGACCTACGCCAGAACGGCTCATGTTGAAACTTTAATTTTTTTGTATTGTTAATATACATATCAGCGATGTTCCATACGAGGTGTCGTTGTTCGAACCCGAGAATACACCTCTGAATTTTTCAAATCTATGTGCGTATTTCGACCTTTAGCTCGGCGGTAAGCGAAAACATCGGATAGTTTCTGAAACATGACATCCATGTTTCAGTTAGTCAGGCTCCCCTGTTAAAGGGTTGCGAAAGTCATTCATTCATTGTGATTACCAGACTCCCCAAATCTGAATCATGGTCCAAGCGCTCCCTTGACTCCGGAGCGACAGCTTAGGACACGACCGGGAATCACACGCTCAGATGAGGATGAGGAGGAATATAGAAAATGAAATTACAGTTTAGTGTGTTGTAGGTACTCTACAATACATGAAACCTTTATTTATTAGACGACCTCACTTTGTTCCGGGATATTAGTTTCAAATCATACCAATAGATGGCGCTGGGCGTCGATTACGTCGCACAATCATCATCAGCCCATTAAGGCCCCCACTGCTGGGGCACGGGCCTCCCTCAATCACATGAGGGGTAATTGCCATACTCACCACGCTTGGCAGACGGGTTGGCGAGGGTTTTGATATAAATGCAGAGTTTTCCTTCTCTGGGTGCTGTTGATCATGCCAGCAGCTTTACCTTAGTCGCCTTTTACGACACCTCGGTAAGAGTGAGGGTGGCCTATTCTACTCTGCCGGGGACCACACGGCCTCGCACAAAGGTTCCCCTTTTTTTATTTACCTACTAGCTTTTGCCCGCGACTTCGTCTGCGTTCACACAATATCTTTATAAATTATAGCCTATGTGTTATTCTGATCTATAAGCTACATTACTGTAAAGTTTCATTAAAATCCGTTTAGTAGTTTTTGCGTGAAAGAGGAACAAACATCCATACATCCATCCAAACAAACTTTCGCCTTTATAATATTAGTAAGGATAAGCGTTGTTGTGGTCTTTAGAATTTACCTCTTAATAAAAAGTATACATTAATAATTATGATTGAAACTTGGAACTTCAATTGGTTGATCACGTGTGTGTCTTGCGTGTAATCGTTTTAGATAATAACCACTACAGCATTTAACACAAGGAAGCGGTCACTATGCTGCACCTTGCGCTTTGTGCCGGATAATGGATCATTAAGCCCTACGGTGACCATTACCGTCTTGGTTAATGGGACATTACGGACCTTTAGAGCTATCGAATTTACCTTTATTGCACAAAATAAAATTAAATAAGCGCTGTTGTGATTATTTCCGTTTTCGCTCCTGGAAATTTTATCAAGACACTTTCGTCTATTGTTTCGAACTTTAAGTATTCTGTAAAGATTTTCATCTTAAAATCTATTTTGGATTGGCTGATTGATTAGGCGCGTGGCCATTTTGTAGAATGTTGTCGAACGAACTTTTATTTTGTTGCTGGTGCTATCATTCAAATTAGGCGTTTTTCATTACCTTCTTAGTATGTATGTGACTGCCTCGGTGGCGCAGTGGTTGGGGGTTCGCACTTTAAAGCGACGGCTGCGCTTGGGGTCCCGTGGTCGATCCCCGGGTCGGGCCAAAATTGGTACCAGAGTTTTTCTGTTAAGAGATTCTCAGAGTCAGCCCGCAGTCTGGAAGTTGGCGGTCTTGTACCCCCGTGCCTCGGAAAGCACGTTAAGACGATGATCTTGCGCCTAATTCCTCTTCGGTCGCGTCACACTGGTGTCCCATCGAAATATGAGGGTACGGGTATAGAGAGCGCACTCGTTTCTGCGCAAACACTTGTGCACTATGATATGTACAGCGTCGATGGTGTATCGCTGAGATTGGCCGCCATGACCGAAATATCGGTTTGGAGGATATTATTATTATTAGTATGTTTATAGCTCCCTAGACTCATTTTAGTTCGGCAGAATATTATTCGGACAGCAAATCGATCCGAAGCGATTACTTGTAATGTGATGGATGATGATTCCCGGTCAATCATCTTTCGATTTTATCACCTATTATAATATGTGTGTAACAATCAATATTTTATTTTACACAACGCTAAGAGCCCAATTCTCGTGCTTGTGATACTTTGAGAACATGGCGGATATCACCCAAAAACCATACAAAAAAACTATGTTTTAGTGATATATGTCGTATGAAAATAAATGTCACGATCCCGAGAATTGGGCTCTAAGTGTTCCTTTGATTCAGCGTGACATTTTCATCGTAAAATGCGTCGATATACGAGTATAGCACGTGGAAGTAACTGAGACTTCACCTTGCGCTTTGTGTCAGTGTTCAGATAATGGCCGCCATTATTCTGTAGGGTGGCCATTAATTCCCTTGTTAATGGGACAAAAATAAACTTTACATTTTATTGAGACAAAAGTATTGGTCTTATTTTTTTCTGCTATGTTAATTCAATGGGACAAAAAAACTTTACTTTTATTGAGACTAAAGTACTATTCTTATTTTTTCTGCTATGTGAATGGGGCAAAAAAAAATTATTGAGACAAAAGTATTAGGCTTATTTTTTTCTCATATAACAGAATATATAAAGCGGCGCCTAATCCCTGTTGAATAATTGAATGTTTTATTAAAATACAAGATAGTATAGGGCGCCGACTTCGGTAACATCTTTTCTCGAGTGTACTGTTATAAAATGTTATTTGAAGTGTATAAAGTGTTAGAAATATGATTTTACACTTTTTAGCTCGTTGTTTTTGAAGGCGTTTTTTTTCGCAGATTTTGTTTATTAATAAACATAATCCGAATTTTCAGAACTCTAACATCATAAATGACACACTTTCATACCAACGTTAACCTCCCATTGTACCCATTTAGGGGTTGATGTTTTAAAAACCCCTTAGTGCACGCCTACGTACTATATCATGGTATACCTATACCATGTTCCAATTTTCATGATCCAGTAGTTTCGGCTGTTTGACAGATCAGTCAGTAAGTCACCCGCCGAGGCGTTATCTCTTTATTAATAGTATATATATATGTATATATATAGATGTTGATAAATCAGCGAAAGATGAACATGTGTCATAGCGAATGGCTAACAAATATGAATCATGGACGAACAAAGTATTTTCGTCCTCTTGGCACGCTTCAGACACTAAGGCGATACCATTTATAAGGATTACTCGGGTATCGCCAAACAATACTTCTTACGAGACACGACCAAGTTTATTATACACGAGGGTCATAAATAGACAAGGGTCATAATACGTTATTTGATCATCATAAAATCACCACAAGCAAACGACCTTGGATTGTTTTTTTTTTGTTTGGAAAACATGTTTTGTTTTAATGGAATCGAAAGTTTTTTATAATGTTCCTATTCCTGTAAACTGGCACTAGTCATTCTTTTCCATACGAGTAGTCTGCCGTACGCTAACTAAAAGGTCGCCAAGCCACAGCTAAGTTAGAATTTGACTGTCACATTACATGTAGGATGGTTTTGTACAGACTGCGTCAGGTCGATTTGCAGTTCAAAAATAGCACTTATGTCTCATTTACAAACGGTCCAAAGTCCAACTTGGGTAACTCTACGTGACGTCGTATGTACATTGTATGAGTAATGAATGACCAACTTCATACAGCTATAATCAACTTCATTTACAGGGTCCAATACATGAACGGATTTACCTGTGTGAGTTTATATACAACAGTATCATGTTCTAATCTCTTGATATAGAGGTGAACTTTATCGATAACGACAGGGCTTCTATAAACCGAAATGGCAAAAAAATAAGTCTCGAAACGAAGTCAGATTTATTCTAATCCAAAATCTTTTTACTACATCAGACTTTTATTGAAGTAAGGAACCAAGAGTATATCCAGTGGTATATCTTCACAGTTACCCAATATTACAAGTTAGGTGCACCTAATGAATGTCTCCGTTAGTAATGATGAATGGTGCACCTCCTAAGGCGCGGAGACCGGAGTCGTGCGGTATCGTCGCCTGCGCAAGCGATGACGCAAAAACGCGTAATTACCTTACCACACTGCAGGTATCCTAATGCAATGTGCCTGATACGCAGAGGAAACTTAGCGCAGATCGGTATGCAACTATTTTTAACTGACTTCATTGTATCTTTATTGGTAAGTGGAGTGAAAAGTATTGTAGGACACTCTGCGGCACACACACGATGGACTGACGTTTTGAGAAAGATGGCTGGTGGGATTTGGATGCAGACTGTAAGCAGTGACCGGATTGGTTTGATTGATGTTGCATTCTGAGACCTAATAACAAGTCATTGTCCAGAGTTACCCACGAAACGCAGACGTTTCTTAATACATTGTTTATTTATTTAAAACTTTATTCACAAATTTGGATACTATGGGCGAACTTAATGCCAAGAGGAATTCTTTACTAGTCAAACTTTTGGGTCATGCAGAGAGTGCAGTGGTGCGGCGAAAGGAGATCTTGTATAGTTACTAGTAAAGAAAAATATATTAACATAAAATACCTACATTACATATACATATTATAAACAAAGGTTTCCTTTTTCACGGTTTACAAACGGTTTTTTTTTTGTATTTATAATGTATGTATTAATAATTTATTTATTTATATATGTGTATATATTTATATGTGTGTGTATATATATTAATGATTATTAATAAGTACATTATAAATACAATATATAGCGGTAAACCAAAAAGTAAAATACATAAGAAAAAAAAATAATACATATAATATGTTACTTATATACATATAAGCAATTAAGTCATACGGAAAGATTGGATGTCAAAAAATGCTCAGGAACCCTTTTCTTGAATGAATTCATTGTTTGCTTAGAAGTAAGTGTAAATTGTATCGCGACTAAATTCGCGGCAAATTCGTCACTTCTGGACAATGTCTAATTCGTGGTAGGAAAACTTCTATTATTATTATCCTCATCATTATTAGGTATTATTACTGCAGCAACAGGCGCATAAGTTTGTCTCGAAAATGTTTTAAAGCTGCCTTGGCTCTAAAATATAAATACATTCTGTACAAACCCTCTAATTCGGCCATATCGGTTAAAGCAAATGTAGTTAGCAAGTACATAACTAGTTGCGATTACGACTTGGAATTTTAATCAAATTCTCATACCCTACTTGTACTAATTCGGGTCGCATGCCGAAGTTGGCAAAATGAAACGCTCTAATTACTCCGATATTCTACTTATCTGTCATGTCTTGTTACGTAAATATCACAGTGTAATTTAAGGCTTATTCGCTCTAGGTCTAGAAGGCCAACGCCGAGGTAGGTAGGTTCACCTCTGACACTCGCGACAGAATTTAACTTTGTGGCCTCGACGTGATTACACCAGGCAGTTTTATTCTTCCAAAGTACGGAATCATCTTCTTTTGGACACTCATATGATTCTAGCCTACAGTGTCCTTACAAAACTGGGGCCGCTTATTATATGGTCGGTGATAGACGTGTGTAACTCTTTACTGAAACGACTCAGTGATCCGACTCGGCCAAATGATACACTGTTACGAATCTTTAATGTTCGCTCCGAATGTATCATTCGACTCAAATGGATTTCGAGTTCGAATGAACTGAATGATCCGAATGAGCTTAATGATCCGAGTAAGCCGAATGAGCGGAATGATCCAATGAGCCGAATGATCCGATGAGTCCAATGATCCGAATGAGCGGAATGAGAGAAATGAATCACGGATCTATCTGAGAGTCGATGTTCCAAATAAAGCGTTTCACTGTTCCGCATCTCTGCCTGATCCAGATGCAAATGTTCAATCTTTTGAAAGATACGTGTTTGCCAGGTTTAGTCGGAGATCGTGAGAGGATCCCACGACCTCCGGGTCCCAGAGATTGCGCTTTTACTATTACACCATCGAAGCAGAATACTGTGGTATGGTAACACCCAAAGATTGTGATTCAGCTCGCTTCTAGCGTGGTTCCAGATGTCATCATCATCAGCAACCCACACTCGTCCACTGCTGGACATAGGTCTCCCCTAATGCACGCCACTGCTCCCGATTTTCGGCCACTCTCATCCAGCCCACACCAGCCAGCCTTCGAATGTCATCATCCCATTTTGTCGCAGGGCGTCCTACACTACGCTTACCGAGTCGCGGTCTCCACTCAAGAAATTTACGGCTCCAACGGCTGTCAGTTCTGCGGCTAATATGACCAGCCCACTGCCACTTCAGTTTGCTAATTCGGTGGGCTATGTCGGTGACTCTGGTTCCAGATGTAGAAGTTTATTATTATTTAAATTTCTATCCGCTAGAGGAAATTCAAACGATACCTATATATAACACGAGATTATTGCTAACACAAGGGAATACTTACCATTATAATTCAACTGGGTCGTGATTTATATCCGATTCCAAATTAGAAGGCATTGTGTCGAACTCAACACAGCCAGTGTCAAAGGCCGAAACATGGCAGATTTATTGACAAATCTTGGATTTAGCCGTTTCTTGCCTTGAAGTATATCTTTTTGTCTAACAAATTCAGCTCACTTGAAAACCAGAGGTTTCCGTAGGGTGTTGTCAGGCATCCCAGTGTTAGCGGGACTGTCCCTCTGTTTGGACTGAAATTAGATCTTCTGCGCGGGATAGGTGGAGTCCCGCTTTTCGAGGATTCGTGTGGTGCCCTATTTTTAAGGTGACGGGCAGGCGGCAGGCTTTTGGCGGTAATCCAAAATTCGAGTGCAAAAGCAGACCAAACAGTTAACTATAAGTATTAAATAAATAGTATTGGTGCTTGCCGAGAGGTTGTAATCCCGAAATTGTTTAAAATAGATATGGTTTAGTAGCTAAAAATTAAAATCGATTGGCGTCGCTAGTGTGCCCTACCCGTCACCTTAAATAATTTGAACGAGCTGGACAGGAGTATTCCCGCTCTATAGTAATCTTGTTTTTTTTTACTTTCAAAAATATGTTTGGCATCGCTGTTTTCGTATCTTTGTACACGCTTTTTGTACTAGAAGCATAAAACATAAATGCACCCGACGATTCTCAATGATCAACACAACGCCAGATAATATACAGTGATTAAATAATTTTATTTATTTGATCTGTGTCTACAAGACTTACTACTCGTAATAATAAGTTAGTGTGAGACAAACACGTAACTAGCGCCATCTGTGCAAAGCTTTGCATTGCCTTATTGCGTCTTAATAAATATGGTGTCCGAACGCCTAGATCATAGAGTAAATAGAGTAAGAGTTTTTAAAAAATCTTTAGTCTTGAATTAAATTAATAAGTAACAAAAATAATCATCCTTTTTCGCATTTTTTTTGTATTTAGTCTCACAACACTAAACGTATTAATTTGTAGTGGAAAATTTAAATTGCTGATGTATTATTTAAGTAATTTTAGAACAGAGTAAATAGTACTGTAAACAGCTGTATTTTTCCTTAATAAAGAAAATAAATAAATAAATGTCTGGCTTTTGATCCTATCTAGATTTTGGTTCAATACCAAATACTCGTTTATTCTTCTTATATATTTTTCTGTCCGCTATCATACCTTATGGGATAATAAGCGATGCTGCAACTGGCTCTGGGTGTTTTATTTACTAATAAACATGGTAGATTTATTGACAAATCATGGATTTAACCGTTTCTTGCTTTGAAGTATATCTTTTTGTCTTATAAATTCAGCTCACATAATAACAAGAGGCATCCCAGTTTTAGCGGGACTGTCCCTCTGTTTCGACTGAAATTAGATCTTCTGCGCGGGAAATTTGGAGTCCCGCTTTTGGAGGATTCGTGTGGTGCCCTATTCGTGTGCTGAATAAAAAAGTAAATTAAATAGATATCCTACTGGATATCTATTTAATTTACTTTTTTTTCGATAATGACCAGATCATAGTGATTACGGGACATGTCAGAAGGCCGCGGCAGTGAAATCCATACGCAACAGAATTAAGATTCCTACATTTCTGGAAACGTTACGTATTTTTAAAAAATAGATAAATATTTCACAACATCACCTACATTGATCTGACTCCGAGATAGGTAGCACAAGCACCTGTGTTACGGATATCAGAACCAACAGCGGGATTACGAGTATATACATATAATACTTTTCTTTTGTAAATACATACTTATCATCATCATCATCATATCAGCCCACATCCACCCACTGCTGAGCATAGGCCTCTTCTTTATCCCGCCATTCCCTTCGGTCCCTTGCCAGCCTTATCCATTGTATCCCCACTGCCGTCACAACATCGTCGGACCATCGTGCAGGTGGTCTACCCACATACTTATAGTACATATAAAACACCCAGACCAATACAAACAGACATATTCATGCACACAAATGTTTGTAATGTGCGGGGATCGAACCCGCAACCTTTGCACCAGAGGTAGCATACACTACCACTGATCCGGTCGTCTTTACTATAAATACTTTAGATATATCCCATATGGTATTACCGTGGGAGAGCCTAGCTTCGGCATGAATGGGCCGGTTCGAACGGAGTGATACCACGGCCTCTCAGAAAACCGGCGTGAAGCAGCTCTGTGCTGTGTTTCGCTGCGTGAGTGAGGGTACCGGAGGCCCAATCCGGGGAATAGGGAGGTTTAAAGGTTGGCAGCACACTTGTGTGTGACTCCACTGGTGTCGCGGGTGTCCATGGGCGGCGGCAATTGCTTACCATCAGGTGATCCGTCTGTTCGTCTGCCTACCTATTACATAAGTAAGTAAAAAAAAAGCAAACGAAAATGCGTATCGATCATTGCTTGTGTTCGTGTCGTTTATATCAAGCAACAGGTCTATAGGCAATTATCATTCGAAGCCTGCTGACCTTGTAATAATTTACATCCTACGTGTTAGACGGAATGGCTGCATTCTTCTGACTATATTTAAACTATCAAACACACTTCTGCATTAATTAAATTAATAAGAAACAATTTTAAGATAAGATAAGAAACAATTTATTGACCACAACACATTACACATAGAACAAAACTGAGAAAACAAGGTACAGAGACAAAGAGTCGCGGCCAACAAAGCTCAGCCTCAGCATATGCTGCAACTGCCACACACAGCAGCTGCAGCGCTGATTTTCAGGCTGGACCTTGGGTGACGCCTTTTCATTGAAAAAAAAATATTATAAAAGATCGACATGCAATATATACAAGTAAAAAGAAAATGAAAAATTACATATACAAAACAAAGAAATAATAACACAGAGATATATACATAATCAATTTAAAAACATTAAAATTATATTAAAAAAATACACCCACACAAAAAAAAAGAAACAACAAAAAAAATGGCATTCGCAATAATAACGCAAGAAGCTTGCTGTTTATAACATGAATGATATGATTGATGAATGTAGTTCTTTCGCCATTCTTTCTTTAATATTAATTTATTTAATACGTCAATGTATAGTCTTATTATTCGCGTTAAATTAATTTGGGTTACAGAATGTGGTCGTAAAAGGCGACTAAGGTAAAGCTGCTGGCATGATCATCAGCAACCAGAGAAGGAAAACTCTGCATTTATATCAAAACCCTCGCCAACCCGTCTGCCAAGCGTGGTGAGTATGGCAATTACCCCTCATGTGATTGAGGGAGGCCCGTGCCCCAGCAGTGGTGACTTAAATGGGCTGACGATGATGAATGTGGTTTAAAAGAATGATCGAAATGACATCCTCTTTTTTGGTTTAGGTGCCGGTCAGAAAAGTGTTTTTGCTGTAGTTATTCTATAGGACTTGTCCCCTGAGTATTATTATTACTATGGCACCAAAGCTCTAGGGTCATTATCCTTGGTTTTATTTGAGTTTTAAAATCGACATCTTCATAAGTTTTCAGGGAATTAACTAATAAAAAAAAAATCTGTTATGACAAATCTCGGCATTTGAACATCAGCCCCCTTATTACAAATCACGAAAGGATAGTCAGTTCGTGCCAGCCCCTTTTAATATCCCGTTCCAGGTCGACATGAGCTTTAGTACGGTAATAACTTTAGATCATGATTTATGATAAAGTGGCAGGGGTACAAGTCCTAACAAAATACAGCAAACTTTTTTTTTTGGCCGGTACTTTCATGTTTGAACCAAATATATGTATATGAAAGTCCGAGGACCTCCTTTATTAGGGAAGATTAGGTATACGAGTATTTGTTGCATCTGCTCCAAAATAATACGGACAAGGTAATAGTTACGGCTAATGTAAACGAGAAATGCCGTTGCCTGAAGAGGTGTTCCCTAGTGGCTACAATTTGGGGGTTTTCAAAGCGCGAGTGTTATCTTCTAGGTCCACATCATGTTGACATCTTAGACCATATTATCACTTACCATCAGGTGAAATATGGTCAAACGCTTACCTATCTACAGTAAAAAAAAAAAAAAAATACCTACTAAACTTTAAGTAATAACTTAATAAGAGATTTGACTGTAGTTGACTTAAAGCGACGGGTAGCCCTAACCAGCGACACCAATCGATTTTAATTGTTAGCTATTATTTATTAAATAACCATGCACAAATGTTGGGACCAACGCGTACGCGAAAAATTGATTACCGCCGAAAGCGGCCACTTTTAGCGTGAATCAATTTTTCGCATACAATAACGGACCCAACATTTGTGTATGGTTATTTAATAAATAGTATAAGTGTTTGTCGAGAGGTTGTAACCCCGAAATTGTTTCAAATAGATCCGGTTTAGTAGCTAAAAATTAAAATCGATTGGCGTCGCTAGTGTGCCCTACCCGTCACCTTAAAGAAAATGTAGCTTGAAAATTAATAGTCAAATAAAATACTACATACAGACTAAACATCTGGCACATAAAAATGCCTTTGAAGAGCAAAGACACTTAATGTGAAAATTATCCTGTATTGGGCAAAGATTGTATTGGATAATCCCCAGTTCGTAATTTTGATCATAAAATTGATAATATTTAGAGTATTTCTTATGTCATGTATTCGTACCTACATTTCCTAGATAGGATCCGGTTATAAGCCCACGATGTGAAGCTTGTTTACATTTAAATCTTCTCCATTATGTCACAAAATGCGTAGGACGTCTGTCCATCTGTTACAATAACAGCGCTACAAATAGGCCGTACATATTTCTTTTATTTTATCTTCTTATATTTTAGTACCATTAGCTATACTTATACAAATACGTTTATTGCTTATGAAGACATAATACATATAAGAAACATAGCAGTGGGTAAATTAAGTTCATAATATAAGCAAAAGGAGGTGGCTCAGCTTGTGCTGCCACAGAAGAAGACGTTCCAAGACAGCGCTGGTTTTTAGACAATCCAGCTTCTCTGAAGGTAGAAGTCGAGAAGGCAGGTTTAAGAGGGCTTAGAATTTAAACTATGAGAAGAAGTACATAATAGAACAAATAAAAGTCTGATAAAAACAAGTAGCATTAAATTTTGCAAACTTGAACAATTGTACTACCTGTAATGTGTAATAAGCACTGAATAAATCATTTATCTATCTATCTAATATAAATAGAAAGTGATACATATGAGTAAAGATTCTAATCCCCGAGTTCAAAAATCTTGAATTGCGAAATCCCGTATCATCTTCCAATCACGCGCGTTGCAGAATAACGGGCGCGGGACGTGGTGTGTGACTAGAGAATGATGTGCCTACGCATCAAACAAAATGGTTATAGTCAGTTATTACTACTGCCACTATGATGAAAATCATTTGGCTTAGGTATGTAGTGATATTTTGTTTTTGATACATTTTTTTTCAGTTTTCTACGATACACGAACCGTGTTAACTTTATAAGGTACTTTACACGTCAATAATTGTGAAGTTATGTTAAATAATTCGCTATCGTTTTTCTCTTATGTTCATATATGTATAGATATGAGCGAGATCCAGCAAATATTGAGATTAAATACAGGCTGAGGTATCAGAAACCCTGAATTTTCACACATGATATGAGTGTTCTTCATGATATATTCTTTGGAGAAGAAGTCAGATATCTGAGATGAGATGATTGCCTGTTTTGATGGCTTTTCCCTCGCCCATTTTCATCTATTGTTTTAATAAACACGTACAATAGTCCATATTATAATAATAATTGTTACACGTTGTCACACGTTAAAGGTAGAGAGGTCGAAATGTATCATTTTGTGACAAGGGACAGCAGGGAAATCGTTTTCGTGACATTGTCTTATACACTGCCGTCAAATTTTAGTCCTTGCAATGCCGAAGCCCTATTGATGTGTGTCTTGCCTGATTCATGAATAAATTCTTTGTGGCAGGGTATATCTAAAACCGTTCATGGATTAAAATCAACTGTACCATAAGTTATTGTTTTAGGACGAGAACTGAGGAGGGATGAAGAAAATTTTAGAATTTGTGTGACGCAATTTAGGCATGTTATCTCCACCATAAAATTGACTTTAGATTGCGCTCCTTCCAAAGCTACACTTAGTTCTCCGAAGTCGGGTTTACGTCACATCCTATTTTGGAAACAGTTATGAAAGTGATACCATCGGCGCATAGCGGCGACTTTCTATCTATGCAACTTCTTTTGTATGGGAGCATCTTCCCACGCAATTGTTTTTACCGAGTCCACAACTCTGGGAAAGGGGCAGACTATTTCAAATATGTTATAGAATTAAATGTTTGTTATCTGAGCATGTTACACCTTATTTGCTTTACACGACATACTGTATTAAAACTTTTAGCCCTATGGCGAGTTAGATGGTCCTTGTTCAAGAGCCGTGGCTGGACAAACATTCATGTGATGAACACTTGTGTTTGTGCAAGGTCTGGTCATAATATCTATATAAATATATGTGTATATTTGTGGCACCTTTCTTGATTCTGATACTTACACCTAACACAAATGCTATAACTAGGATACTTACTTTAGTGTCAGGTTGATGTGATGTCTGGTTATATCAAAATAATGTAGTTTCTTTATATATAATTATATAAATATTACCCGCCCGTGTTTCTTTACCATGGTTTTCACAATTAAGACTTATATCATAAGATACTAAATAATAAACAAATAATAATAAATATTTCACAACATCACATACATTGATCTGATTCCGAGATAGGTAGCTCAAGCACCTGTGTTACGGATATCAGAATCAACAGTGGGATTACAAATATATACATATAATACTTTTTTTTTGTAAATACATACTTATAATATATAGATAACGCCCAGACCAATACAAACAGATATGTTCATGCACACAAATGTTTGTACTGTGCGGGGATCGCAACCCATGCACCAGAGGCAGCGTTCACTACCACTGTTCCAAACGGGTCGTAAATGACTAAGTAATTTTTAAATCATTAGATATGTACTTTAAACTGCTTTTTCAATTTTCACGCAAAATAATATCTAAAAGTAGAATTCCACGAGAAATTTTCAACATTGCGCAGAACCAATAAAAGTCTACCAAAAATGACACACACATTCTAGGTCTTAAATTATAGTGCTTACAACAAAGACATGGATCCTGTCAGGGCACTACAATATTTTGTGGTAAGCTATGAATTGCGTTACATTATTTAAAACGAATAAACAGAACTGTCCTTCAAAGTTATTTTACCACTTCTTATAATGATGACAGTGTAATATTAATTTGAACTAATTAATGAAACGTCACGTCACGCATGGGAGAAACGTCTCCAGTTGAAATAATATCCGAAATAACCCGAAGCCATGTCAGCATCTCGAAGAAAGCTTCCTACGTCTAATTATAGATGGTGGCATTTAATTTGGAGATGCTACCAAATGGCCTGTGATCGCGTCGCGAATACACGACCATAATTGACCATCTTCCTACTTAACCTGTAAAAAAAAACTAAATTATGTCAGTGAAGGAAGCTTTCTAAAAGCGTTTCTACCATCAGCTCGGGCGGTCAGGGAAAACTTTGTGAGCAAACCAGCAAGTTTCGGATAGTTTCTGAAACGTATAACCATGATTCAGTTGGTCTGGTTCCCGTGTTAAAGGCTTGCAACAGTCAGACGGCAGTCGCTTCATTGTAATTACAAGACTCCTCAAATCAAGAATCATAGTCCAAGCGTATTCAGGGCTCCAGAGCGACAGCTTTGGACGCAACTGTGATTTAAACGCTATGATGAGGATAAATATGTGGGTGGAGGGTTAACCCACATATTAAGTACCATAAAATAACCGAAACGATGTTAGTATCTCGATAGCTTCCTACTTCTAAGTATAGCTGGTGGCATTTAATTTGCAGATGCCATCATGGCCTGGGATCGCGTAGCACGTACAGTGGCGGACAGATCAAGCTATACAAAACCGTCAAATTTCCTCAATCGCTTTCGAACTCAATGTGTAACAATATAAGGTTTATAATCGAATGAAGAAATTTGACAGTTTTGTATAGCTTGATGTGTCCGCCACTGTACAGGATAATGGTTGGTGAACCAACTTCTTAGTTAGTCTATGAAAATCCCAAAATTATGTCATCATATTCAAGGAAACTTCCTATCTATTTCTAAGTATAGGTGCTGCTGATGGCATTTTATTTGGAAATCCCAGGGCCCTAAAGGGCCGGTTTCCGAATTGAGAATTAGAAGTTAAGCACGACTTGAGCATGAAATTTGATAGTTGAGTCATACTTCAACTGTAAAACTTTGTGCTCAAACAGTGCTTAACTTCAAATTCTCTATTCAGAAACTGGCCCGATATCACATTCAGGAGGGCCACTAACCCACAACATGTATGAAATATCCGAAATTTGACAGTATTTATGACAAACTTTAATGTCTAGTTTAGCTTCAGAAATACAATTCTCGGGATTTTCGATTTGAAAAAAAAATTGCGGATGTCGCATGAAATGTATGCAAAAAAAAATCAATGTTTTTGCGATATATACGTATTGCATGATGACTAAATATTACGTCGCGAGAATTGGACTCCAAGCATTTGCTACCATGGTATGATCTGTGCCGCTCATTAATTTTAATGGTTAACCCTCCACCCACATATACCAGAAAATAACCGAAACGATGTCAGTATCTCGATAGCTTCCTATTTCTAAGTATAGCTGGTGGCATTTAATTTGGAAATGCCACCATGGCCTGCGATCACATTCGGGATGGCGATTAACCCTCCACCCGCATTGTCCGTAATGTCACTGGCACATCCGCGTTGGCAGCGGCTTGACAGCCGTCTTATCATATTATTTATGATACTGCCACAGCTTTATTTATGTTCATTCGGTTCAACTGCGATATAAATTAAATCAACTTTGAGCTGAAACAATTCTTTTCAAATTATGAGGAAGGTACTATGACTATTCTGTGTTTATATCAGACTAGTGACCCGCCCTCACTTCGTTTCGGGACATTAGTTCCACTTTTATACCAATAGATGGCGCTAGGTGTCGATTACATCTGCAGACTCTAGCAGAGTTTTCTTTACTATTTTTTATGATAACTGTAACATTGTGTGCCTACATATTACGTAATCTGCCTAATAAATTCCTGTTTCTATCTTTAAAGAATTTGCCAAAAAATGGTCTTATATCACAACCTCCTAGTTTGACGAATATGAAAATTTATTTAGCTTATTTACATTCATAAATGAGGTAGAACATTATAACTATAACAAAGCTAAGTAATAGGGAAATGAATAATCCAAATGTTTAACCGTTTTCTACTACTCGTATTATCTCCTCAACAGACGTTGTACATCAGCCACAAATTAACAGCATGATGTTGATTCTTATTTTACAAGAGTCAAGAGTCAATATTGTGAAATTAATTGGGTGGGTGGATGTACGTGGTCTCTGACCGCTTCTGTTAAATTAATACTAGCGTTTAATGAATTGACTTTGAATTCTCGTCCAACCGTGAAGGTCAGCCCTTATCCATTTACGTTTGCGTTCACACGGTGACTCAACTTCGATAAAGTTATTCAATTACATAGGTCCCGTTGTTTATTTACTGACTTGAGAATTTCTTCCGACGTTATTTTTTCATCGTTTACATATGCAATGCAGTCCATAGAGCATGTTAGATCAACATTATAGGGTGTATCTGTGAACATTTACATCCCTATAACCACGTGTTCTACTCACCATTCTGAACAACATTTGTTCAACGACTTTTCGAAATTCATCGAATAATTTTTTTGACTCCCCATAAAAATGACCAAGTCACGTGACCAATTTTGTCATGTGAATTTCCAAAAATGACAGAACAAATGTTGTTCTTATTGGTTAGTAGAACATTTGATTAAAGGGATGTAACTGTTCACAGATACACTTTATTGCCGCGTGGATATTATATTTTGTATGGAACACCTGTTTTTTTTTTTATTTCTTATAATAGACAGACGATTGTCGATCTAACATGTTAAATGGACTTAATGCACGATACCTAATATTAGGCTTTCGGGATGTAAACGATGAAAAAATAACGGGGTATAAAGAATGAAAATTATTGTTTGATAGTCGTAGTAGCATTATCCTGAGAAAGATGGAACTCTTCTAATATTTGTACAATAAAAAAAACTAAAGGGAGTATTTTTTTGCGAGAACAAAGGTTGGCAGGTTAACACATTTTATTATAGGCACTAATCGACCTAGTTTTTTTTGTTAATACCCGTAATATTTCTTGCTTATACAGGGTTGTCGTTTGTCGTCCAAAGCACAAAGATCCGCCGCGTGCTTTGATCAACGTGTTTAACATTTTTATTGCCTCGTCCCAACTGTCGTTAAAGAAAAATTAGAACGTAAATGTTTCGTTGAGTCACTAATAACCTTACTAAAACAGGTATTAATTCGGTAATTTGATTTTCAATTAAGATAAAAGATGTTATTCTATCTAGTGATGATTTCTATCTATTGCTAGAACTGAAAGGAATTGACAAAATTTTATAAAAATGTTTTCTTATAGAAGATAATTCTGTGCGTCCTGTGAAAAGTGGTACAAGTCGACTTATATCGAATTTGACAGAATAATAGAGGATTTCTTTTGTGATGAAGTAGCAAGAAGAAAATCAAATTCGATATAAATCGAATTACCATTTTTCACAGGACGCACAGAATTAGATTGAGATTTTTAATAAGTATCTTGCTTGGTATAAAGCTTAAATAGATGTTATGTAATAGTCATCATCATCTGCATCATAGTTTATTTTAGGAAATTATCCTAACAGTTCAGAAAGCAGAAAATAACCCCCTCAATACAAATCGCGAACTAAGATTAGTCCCGGAACAAAAATTAGTGCCAACCCCTTTTAACACTGCGTGTTAGAACGTGACCAAAACTATGCCAATTGTTAATTTCTGTGTTTTTAAGATATCGTGAATACTGTACAGCCATCCCTCTCCACACCATAATAATCTGACTGTGATCAATGATGCCGTAGCCAACGTAATCTCACTAAAGCATCAAAACTTATATCATGGTGTTGATTTTCCTCGCACAAATCTTTGCCAATTCCCAAAAGACTACCCGATCCTGTAGTCAGCCCTGTCACTATAATCAGCCTATGATGCGGCTGACCGGCTGGAGGGAGAGCACGTGCCGGTATTTTTAGCGGCAGCCGCACCCGGGGGCGACTTACGTCACATCTGCAGCCAGATGACTCGAAAACTGATCACAACCATTCCCTTGAATTGACTACAAATACTTATGAATACAATGTTAACCATAAAGAAACAACAGCGTAGCAACTCCGGAGTGGCCTTGTAACTTCGCACAAAAACGCGAAGCAAAAACTTCAACCCACAAGAAGACGCGTCTTACGGTGTTCTCTGAGCCCGCAATCTTTGTATGAGCGACCATTACAAAGGTAAACCTCAAAGTAATATAAAATAGAGTACACAAGTAATTAAAATTACCTTTGAAATAATATGAATTACACATTTTTATTATTCATTATCACATTACTTACAACAATATGTCACCTTATAGAATAACAAACAGAAAGCAATACTGAGCGTGGAATTCGCTATCCCGCCATGTAAGTAGGTTTAGTTAATATGCGAGTAAATTACATTGCTTGTAGTAATAAACTCATACATACGAAACTTACACAACTACAGCATAGCGCAGGCAACGGTGTTGGTTTTCTAAATCAGAAAGTTGATTTACTAGTCTATACTGTCAATGTTTCTACACTGTGTTTCAGATCCCCAGAAAATGAATTACAAGAACCTTGCATGATTTGATTGCGCTTGTAGGTATATCCTATTGTTATTTCCTTTGATGAATCACCAACTAATCTGATGAAGGAAACAATACAACCCGAAATAAACTAAAGAATTCCCTCATTGGACCAAAATCTTCGTCAGATTTCATTAGCACTTACCTACATACTGTTAACATCCGTGGATTAATGAACTGTTGCTTTTAATAGAGACACATGATGTAATAAGTGACAATTATGTATATAAACTAGCACAGACTGACAATTTTGACACTAAGCGAGTACTAATTTTTGACATGAATAAGTTTTACGTCAGTTAAGTACTAAATATTTCTTAATTTGTTTATAATGAACAATTTCAACACTTAAGAATACAATTTACTCAGTAGGCGAAGCAAGAACGAAACGATTCGTTTGATAAATTAAACTGAAGTTAAACTTTTGAAAAATAGTATTTTGGCTGAGCTCCAACCTATCAATCAGTTGTGACCGTAATGTCAAGACGTGAAAGGCCTTTCAATGCTGAAAAATTCTTTGAATATTTCTCTCATCACATGTGATCGTTAAAACTTGTCATGGTTCGACTTAAAAGTGAATTTCTTCTTTTAGCCTTTCAAATTAGTTGCACATCAGTATCTTTCGTATCTACTTAAAGTTTGGGATCTTGCTTAACGCTGTTTCCTCTTATAAGTAAACTATATTTCAAACATTCAATTCGTCTTTTAAGTAAACTATAATATTATGAGCTTTAATTCATTCAAGAAATCTAATTGATCAGCTCCTAATTGAAAATGGGTAACCCTTCTAACGCTACTATCTCCTATAGCCAATTATGTATGACATCCAGCCGAGCCCAAACCGCGTGTTATAAATAACGCAGTCAACGGCGCATTAACCAAAACAAACTCGGCCGACATGTTATCCAATAGGCGACACGGCTCGCTTGTCGGTTATTACACAGTTCTTTCACCCAGCCCTCGAATAATCCTATTGTTACCGTTAACATACTCGTATTCTCCTTTGCAGTCGGCGCTAATAAGGAGTTCGATTGTTTTCCTTGTAACATCAACGGTTTCATAAGCTACATTATCTTTTCTATTCTTCGAAATGTGTGTTACATGCTCTTTGATGTAGGTCCGTCATGTCTTGTATTGTAACTCTCGTTTTAGATGTAAAGTTTATGAAGTGCTAAATGAATGCACATGTTTTCGCCTTTCACTTTTTGAATACGAGAAATATACGTTTCTCTACTGGATTCAGTCATAAACTTCTGTATTATACGTAATCAGCTCGATAAAAGCTTATTAAGTGAGCACTCCAAGCTATCAACGAGCGTCCCGCGCACGCGGCGCGATAACATCCGCAGATAACGATTTCTGCATCATAAAAATCCTGGCACGTCTTCATTAGAGCATGAATGAAAGGCCGTCGACCCCCACGATGATATAAGGCCTCAAGATTGGATTACTGACAACTCAACTATCGTCAATTACGGCAGCGTCTGCTCTCACCAACCCGGCTCACTAATTCCTATAATTGGATTCCTTTTATACGGCAACCCAATTTGAAACGAGACATTAATACGTTTTGCAGACGTATGTCACGGAATCCTAACAAATGTACAGATTCAACACATTTTTTTTGGGTGAAGTTTCCACTTGGGAGTCTAATTCGTGCTTAATCTATTTGCGCTAATCTACCGAATCGAACAAGATGTTCTCTGTAAATAATATTGAAATGAAACTGTCATTGGTAATGTTATACTTACCTCACTTGTAATGTGTAGTTCCCTACATTCTTGCGGCATTAAACGAATATTTTATAAACTCCCAAACAATTTCATTAATAAAATATATCATATACAATGACAATAAATAATATAATACAGCAAGTTCGTAATTGCCATTACTATTTCGGAATTTCCCAACAGAACCGACATTCCTAAACTAATTGCTGTCCCGATTAAGAATACTAAAGATCAATATTAATAGCTAATGGGTTTTCGGAGATCCAAAGCCCTAACGGAGACTAAAGCATATCCTAGATAACCTTCGGATTCAAGAGCTGATGACCCTGGTTGAATACTCATTTGTTATTTTACAGGCGAATGTAATCAAGGGCAACGATATAGTAAACCAATGTTGTAAGATTTTGGCTAGAAACATGGTAGAAATCAGCTAGTGATTTTTGTTGTCAATTTAATTAATTCTGATATTTGAAGAACTCTACAAAAACTACTCGTAGTACATAAACCATTTCACCTACACAAGTTACGGTAACAGCGCTTCATTTAGCGCAGTGAGTTACTGGTTCATCGTTGCATCACGTGCGCAGACACAGTTAGCTAACACTTGCACTTTGCTTTGACACCCGATGTCACATCTCCGCATTTGGACCTCAATCATCGCTCTGTTACAAGCCTTGTCGCAACGTTTCTCTTTGTTTGGAAGTTTTATTGTTAGTGCAAGTATGTCAAATCTCTTGCCATGGTCTAACGCTTGCACTTTGCGGTGACTCTTGACAACTGAAGTCACATCTTCATATTGGGCCCCAACCACCGCTCTGTTACGAATGTTACAAGTCAGTGGCGCAACGTTCCCGTTGCTCTTTGTCTGTACTAACCGTTTTTCTGTTATCTCAAATCTCTTGCCATGGTGTGTAGTTCCAGAGATAACATGTGTTGAAAAGTTTCCTAGCTTTTTGTTTTCTTCATTTTTATTGCTAAAGTCTCTATCTCGATTCGACATTGTTTGCAACTTTCTTGGATTGATATCGTTAAGTTTTTTGTGCGTCTGTATACTTAAATAAAAGCTATAGACATAATTGATAAAGAGTCTAACTTCACATTGCCATTTGTAGTTCCTTTGATTATATCGTGAGTTCACTTTTCCTTAATATATGTATACGTAACTATTGTTCAACTCGTGTAATCAGTAATGAGGTTCTGTGTCCTAATATTAAGGAAAAGAGGACTCCTAACCAAACATGAATTTATTATTTCGGGAAACAAGATAACCTATTCTCTGAAAAGAAATCCAGAAACTCCTTGAAATTATTTTACTTTACAGTTGACATGAGAAGCAAGGATGATTGATAAGAATCGCCACACATGCTAGGTAAGTAGGTTTGCCAGCACACGTGCGTGTGCGCGTACGCAATGGCGCGTGGCGGTCGCGCGCATCGGGCCGCGCCCCGTACCCCTCGTTCGCCGTATTACTTTCACACGTCACGTTACCCGATCGCCACAATTTCACCAACATCTCATATTAATTTCCATTCGGTTACTGGTTTCATCGTCATGCTCAAATAAATTTGATCGCACTTCACCCGGCTCTTGCATCGATTGATGGTAGTCTATTTCTACTGGAAGTTGCATTTAGCGTTGACGTCTTGCTTATTTGAGGGGCGTGCAATTTGATGAGTTTCTTCCCACGGGAATCGGTTGGTAATTAGAAACTTTCTATCGTTATATAGTAAATGTAGTTGAACAAATTATAAGCTGGCGTTAGATTTTACATCAACAGCATTACCAGGACACACGCATTCTTAGTTCAGTCCCAGTTTGATTATGAGGATTGTATGAAGTGATTTTTGCAAATGTTCAAAATGTTTTGCTGTTACCGTGCCTTAATGTTAAGAATAACCTCTTTTTCATGCCAAATTATGGAGAAAAATTTCCTTTTCCTTTGTATGTCAGTATGTCGTAAATATTCAAACCCGCCTCACGTAAAGTACGAGTCGCGAAATTTGTTGTTGGATAGACTACATTTTAAGGTCGTAATGCCCAATGTTCTTTTTAAAGCCAAAAATAATTGATTTTCTATTGTCTTCATTCTGGGCCTTATGCGGTTAATTTAAACCTAAAATGTGAGTTTTCACCTTCCACTTCTACGTTATACCCTTGTTGTCGCAGTATAGTAACTTAGCTCAAAATATGGTGGTTTGCATAACTTCGGTAACATTTCATGTACTTATCCAGTTATTTAAGGTGACGGGTAGGGCACACTAGGGACGCCAATCGATTTTAATTATTAGCTACTAAACAGAATCTATATTAAACAATTTCTGGGTCACAACCTCTCGGTAAACACTTATACTATTTATTAAATAATCATGCACAAATGTTGGGTCCGTTTTTGTACGCGAAAAATTAATTCACGCCGAAAGGCGGTAATCCAAAATTCGAGTTCAAAAGCAGACCAAACAATTAACTATAAGTATCAAATTAATAGTATAGGTGTTTGCCGAGAGGTTGTTTAAAATAGATCCGGTTTAGTAAGCTAAAAATTAAAATCGATTACGTCGCTAGTGTGCCCTACCCGTCACCTTAAAATATTAATTATGAACTATACTCCTAAACCATAGGCAGTTTCTAACGGTAACCGGAACTTTGACATGACATATAATGCTGTCATCGAAGATAATAACTAACGGGGCGATCGTAGAAAATATTATCATAATGATACTTGATTAGTGAGCGTGCATTAGGCTTAGAGCTAAGCGACAAGTATGTAGGTTAATTATATAGTGGGCTCACTTATACAGTGATTTGTGTACCTTATGATTGTTGCGTAACTTAACGATAAAGGCGAAACATTTGCCGTGTCGAAGTTATGTTCCGTCCGATTTTGATATTTTGTAACACTTGCGTAACGTTGCTAAACGGATCCGCAATAAAGGTAATTGATCTACAATGACATTTGTTTCTGTACCTACCTCAAAATGATTTCTTTTTCCTTTTTCTCAACAATGCAATGTTAGTTATTATTATCTACAGCAATCTTGATCGTAAATCGAAGATCTTTATCTCACTAATAAACGTTTCTTTACGAATACTTCTTGTTGAAGGCTATAATTATTAAGTGCATGGAATAAAATTCGTGTAATTTGATACTTATGATTTCACAATAGATTTACCTAACACGTTTACCAAAAAATAAATAACATGCCATCTTCACTATTTCCTTTATCGCTGAGCTTAATTTGGTCATCAATAAAATATGTACAATGAAATATCAACCTTGTTTATTTATAATAAGTATGTAGAAGTTCTGGGGGTCTATTCTCATACACTCCACATTGAAGTCCTATTCGTGAGCACTGGACATTGAAGTTGAATTTAGTGATTTCATACATTCGTCCATACAAATCTCTTATTCGACTTCACCGTCGAAGAGAGATTGCTCGAGAATTGGCCCTCTGAGGGCGGGCCACGTTTGGGTGCCTATTCAATCGACATTGATCAGGAATTCTACATTTATATGGACGAATGTATTGTAATCTCTAAGACGACATCATTTTTCAATGCACGAGAATAGGCCTATTTGGAACGGAAATCACTAATTCTACTTCTTTGCCGAGTGAACACTCGAGGTCGAACCTCTAAATTCAACTTGAATGTCGACTGATCGAGAATAGGCCCTCTGAGGGATCATTCTCGTGCACTCGACATTGAAGTCGAATTGAGTGCTTTCATACATTTGTCTATACAAATCTTGAACTCTTAATGTCGAGTGCGCGAGATTTCCCTTCTGATCTTTTATTTTTGTCTAGTAGCAATTTGATTTCAGGTTACAAAGCACTGAGCGTGCAATAACAGCATTTCCAAGAACTATACGAATGTAACTTAACTGGATAGCACACGCCACGACTTTATTATTATTATGTTATCAGCACAATATACTACGTGTGTGGCCGGTTTTGATGCCTGTATACTGTAAACATATTTGATTATTCTAGCTAAAGCTATAATGTTATTTCTAATGCTATCATCATTTTATATATATGTGCAATTAATATGTTTTTACACTTCGTGCTTTATACAAATGATACCAGTATATTTATTGTATGTTCACTCAATCGTTAAAGGATTAACGAGTTTGACGCTTCTGGTGTTACAATGACGTCATAGTCTACAGATTCTCAACTTCAGGTGGCGCATTTACTCTTTTGCATTATTGTTTAAAAATACTTCTGATTTTTTTTTCTCGCTAAGTCGGGTGGATGATGTTTAGGCATTAGATGGCCTATTGAATCAACAGCCTATGTACGTCCATCTTTTTTTTTCTTTTTAATGATATAGAAGGCAGACGTATCACCTGATGGTAAGCGATTACCGCCGCCCATGGACACCAGCCACGTCAAAGAAGTCACAGGTGCGCTGCCGGCCCTTTTAAAAGGGAGTACGCTCTATTCTTGAAATATTGTAGGTCTGCTAGGCGTCCTACCCTAAACTCGACTCCAAAACACGAGTGGTTTTTTTTTGTCTATAGGCTAACGCTTGACCACAATCCCACCTGATGGGAAGTGACGATGAGGTCTAGGATGTTACGCGTTTTCCTAAAAGATGTGTACGGGCAAGCGCGTGCACATTGTCGCGTCAGCATTTTACTTCATACTGCGCTAATTAGCCAGTGTGACTTCGGCAATCAATCGTGTCGTTCGCGTACTCATATCATTCTATCATTTAGACTTTAGACTTCTTTTATCAATACATTCTATCAGTTCTATCAGAGACTTTCATTCCAATCTTCTATCATCTATCATATAAAGGTGTGCGAACCGTACAAGATGCCTGTTCACCCTTGCCTTAAAGATGTCAAGAAAAACAGACCTCGGCAGGGAGTGGTCCAACGATTGCCGGTTTTACGGCAGACGTGACCAGCCCACTGCCGCTTTAGTGTGCTGATTCGTCGATCTTAGTCGTTTGTAACCTAAAAAAATTTTGTGTCATTCGTCCGCGAAATACTTTGTTAGTCTCGCTCTATCGGCGCCGAAATAATTTAATCTATCCGTGGAACTGTGTACTGACCATTTAGCTACACTTTTACTGATAGTTATGTTCTCGATTCGGTCACGCTTTCTTGAGGCTCGCTGTCTTGGCGTTTTGTTATTTGTTATAATCGGTATGCAGGTAGGCAAATGATCGGCTTTGGATGAAAGTTTGTAGTGGGTTGACGTTTTCTTACTTTTCTTTTCTTGCAGGCAATAAGCGGACATTTGTTTATTTAAAAATGAATTAACTTGGTTTTCTTGGCACATTTTCTTTAGATTACATGACAATCGGTCGTAAAAAAGTTATTTGTAACAGTTAGCAGTGCTTAAGTAGAAGACTCGTGTTAACATGTGCCAATGTTTTCAAAAGAATTACCTAATCGTATCTTCTCTTTAACTCTCGGAGTGCAAATATCGGACCGAATAAACAGTTAATTTAAACAAGTTAAAAATGGTCTGTAGATAGTGTAAAATGTGTACTAAATAACGTCTTCCTCTCATTGTCTATCTTTTATTTAAACTTGATGGAATGCAATATAATGTTTGCCTACTCATAAATTGTACGAACAACTTACATTAAATTTGTAAAAGTTAATTTTGCTTATTTTCTTATGTCATGGTGGCAGACGTGCAGACGGATCATCTGATGGTAAGCGATGGCCGCCGCCCATGCACACCAGCGACACCAGTGGAGTCACAAGCGCGCTGGAGACCTCTAAACCCCCCTTTCATCGGGTTGGGCCGGTACCCTCACTCACTCAGCGGAACACAGCATAGTGCTGCTTCACGCCAGTTTTCTGTAAGGCCGTTCATTCATGCCGCAGCGTGGCTCTCCCACGAATCAAAGTTAACAGTATTTAGTTTTCAGCTAAATACTGTTAACTCTCGAGATACGATTACGGAAGCTCCTGATTTGTTTACATAGGCATAAGATCTAATATTCTCTAGGGGTTCTTGACCTTCGACAATAAATCCACATTTGTTTTTTTTACATATTTTTGCCATATTTTTTACCTTTCGACTACAAGCTTAACATCGAACTAAGAGTCACTTAAGATGATACAACATGATTAACCACACTCGGACTTTTCATTTTACACTTGACGAGTCACATTCAAGTCCTTTATAAGAAGCTATCTTTCCTCTTTAGCATTTATTTGCTGGTATCTTATTCTGTCTATGTTATTGTGTCCAAAAATAGGCAACTAAAC
This sequence comes from Marasmia exigua, assembly GCA_019059595.1. Lineage (NCBI taxonomy): Eukaryota > Metazoa > Arthropoda > Insecta > Lepidoptera > Crambidae > Marasmia > Marasmia exigua. The sequence continues at coordinate 15,345,894 of CM032473.1, forward strand.
CTGAGCTGGAAAATACTTTTGCATTCCCATTTTCCAGTTTTTGGTATCCGTCCAGAACATATTGGCACGGCAAACGATGACCGACTGGCCTATTCCAATCTTCCAATCATCTGATAGGAGCAAGTTAACGGCTGCCGGATGCAGACTCGGTATATTTGGGATGTGACCAATCGCATGTTCACATCGATCTACATCTGTTTATTTGTCATAGGCCTGTTGGCAACGCCAGCGCTTCCTTCACTAAAAAAATTCTCGGGCGGTAGTCGTTAGAACACACTTACAGCAAGAAACAGAGTAAGTAGTGTACTGCTGTCTGTGACTGAAGCATGTTTTGTGAAACTTAAATGCTTTAATTTTAGGACCTTATAAAACAAATAAGATGAGATGATAAATGACGTATGAAAATTCAAAAGCAGGACAAAATACCGGTTTGTTAGAAACTTACACGTGCCATAACGATTTTTTGCGAACTTCCTTCGTCCTTTTCTATTTTTAGCGTCGCCCATTCCGGGCCATAAGATGTCAAACACAAAAGCTTTTCAACGCTACCTATCTTACTGTCAAATAAGTGTAATGAATTGCTGAAAACATCCCAAATGCCTTTTGTTCTACAACATGTTTTGTTGAGTCAAATATATTTTCTATTACAAAACGAAATGCTGGTGAGTCGCTCTCGAGCATATAAGACAGGTTTCATCACCATTAGTCAATTTGTGGTTCCCACAGGAATCTATTCAAGCAAGTCCTAGAATCTACATATACAGTGCTACAGTAAATATTACAGGTGTTACATAATTTGCAATTCAAATAGAAACACACGTATTGTCCCGGCGGGTTTACATTGATATTATTTACATGAATGCCATACATCACCGTCGCGTGGAGGAAGCGTTCAGACGAGGCTTCCCTAATGACCCATTCAAATCTTCCCTTTCATACACCGGCTCTCCAGCGTGAGTCACGACCTCGGTGAGACAGCGATAAGTACAAACCGCCTGACGTACACTCTGTTAATGAATTGGCTTTAAGATTTGACATCGATAAAGTTGAGCGGATCTCGGAAGGTTTGCAACAAGTCGATCAGAAGAGATGTATTGGGAGTTGGAACTCGTAAAAAGTTTGTGTGTTTCTTTGTTGATTTTGTTGTTACGTAATGACTGAATGTTGACCTGAATAATTTGTTCAGTAGTGTAAGTATTTTAAGTAAGCAATTATCTTGTTTAAATAATATGTAGTTTAACTTACTATGTATTTTTGAGTTAACAGCAGCAAAGTCATAAGACAAGACCTTTGTTCAGTTTAGGACATAGTTGAAAATTATTTGGGAATTCACCAAATAGACCACACCAAAGTAATACGTAAATTATTAAATGCTCTATCAATTTAATTGAAGAAAAAGAAAGCAATGTCAAAGCGTTGCCAAGATCAGAGATAGGAAGTGGGGAAAGTGAAGCGGATGCTGGCACTCGCGGCGATTTCGTCCGGTTTAGCATGCGAGGACCGACTCCGGCGCACGTGAATGGAACCAGGTCGAGGGGAAGCCTAAAAGTAGCAGATTACAATTCTCACGCAAAACACAAAATGCTATGTACCACCTAAAGGAAGTCCACTTCTTTGTCTCAGCGCTTAATCCAGTTACTATTCTAGGTCCCCTTGGACCATGATCAAAGAAATGACAACTAGCGCCACACTACTTAAGGTACTTGTTCTGCAATCTAATTTTGTTGTGGCCACCGTGACCGAATTCGACCGTTTAGAAACTGTACACCCACAGGCTGTCAACGTAACGTTGTCAGCAGCAACACACCGATTACATTTTCCCTGGCTTCAGGCTAAGTGTTGCACAATTTAGTAAAAGGAGGAAATAACCCCTATGAACGAAGATACATTGTAATTTTTTTTTATCCCTGACTGCTGGGGCGCAGCCCTCACGTGAAGGGGGAATAGGCATCAGACTTACCACGCTATCAAGCTAAATTCGCACACGCTTTGCTTCGTCAATTAAACGGGTTTACTCGATGTTTTCCTTCAGCAAAAAGCAAGCGGTGATTTAAAACTCCTACTAGTTGTAGTCTAGTTGGATCCACTATAAGCCTTAATCTTCAGTCATTCGACCACCAGGACTTAGTGCTTAAATGATGCATTCAGGTACTTAACAATAACAATTACCGTATAGTAGATCAAGATTATTGTTCGCATCGGAATGTAGGGTACTAGTTCATAACGGTTATATTTATGCACCAATATCCGTTTGTTGTGAGTTCAATGCCAGATGCTATACTTTTAATCAATTGATTTAACTTTTGGCCCATTAGAAAATGGACGACTTTTTGCTGTCCCGAACTATAGGCCATTATGTGGGTTCCTAAGAATAGTGAAATAGCATCCGCCGTCGTGAGAAGGCCATTGTCTTCCGTCATAGCGACCAGTAGAGCGCGACTGCCTTCAGGGCCTGCCGGGCTCATGACTCACTCACTGTGGCCCATTCCACGGATGCCCGACGGGCAATGGCTCCGCACATTTAGGAAGCGTTATTTAAACTTTTTGTTCTATTATAAACAAATCAAGGAAAACTGACGTAAATTATTATTCTGAGAAACTTTGCTTTTGCGTTTGTTTTTCGATTATAGAGGAAAAACAGGAAGCAGGTCGTTCAGGTTTAATATATTTTGTAAGAATTGAAGTCAACACTGTTTTAATAACTCTTTGATCAAATGTTTATCTGGAACTTTGTGAATCTTTAAAAGTTTAATAATAACAGTGGGAGAGCCGCGCTTAGGCACGAATGGGCCGGCTCGACCGGAGTAATACCACGTCCTCACAGAAAACCGGCGTGAAGCAGTGCATGCGCTGTGTTTCCGTGGTACCGGAGGGCGAAGGGGGGTTAAAAGGTAAGCAGCGCACTTGTGACACCACTGGTGTTGCAGGTGTCCATGGGCGGCGGTAATCGCTTATCATCAGGTGATCCGTCGGCTCGTCTGCCACCTATATCATAAAAAAAAGAAAATCCTCCCACCGATTACGGCTACGGCGGCCAATCTCAACATCAGCCACGTACGCAGGATATATGTATTATAGTGCTAAGTGTAAGTGTGTGCGCAAACACAAATGCAATCTCTATTCCCTTACCCTGATATTCCGATAGGGCACTACTGTGACACGATCGGAGATGGGTTGGGCGTAGGATCAACAGCTTAACGTGCTTTCCGTGGCACACGGGTACAAGACCGCCAACTTCCATACTCCGGGCTGCTACTAAGAATTTCTGAGCGAAAACATAGATATCAATTTTTGGCCCGACCCGGGATCGAACCCGGTACCTCTTGCGCAGCCGTCGCTTTAAAGCGCGACCCTCTAACTGCGCCACCGAGGCAGTCAAAGCCAAACCGAGGTTTCACTACTACTACTATTGTTACGTCTATACATGTTTCTATCACTTTCAATGACTATGAGATAGATATCAATAATTAATTTATTATACTATCCATAAATTCTATGTAAATCATACATAATATAGCAAGGCTCTGATGCCCTACTACTATTTGGTCAGTCAGCTTAATTCGCTACCTGATTCCTTAAACATCAATCTTTACCACCACAAATCGAATTTGTAGCAATCCATCAATGTGGCCTTTGTTCTGCCATCGGCTAGGCGGCTGTTACCGGCAGAATTTACGGCTATATCGCTCAGTGGTTTTGAGTGGTCACCTGCGTGATTGCTGTCGCGGCCATTAATCAAGCGTCGCTGGCAGCGCCTGCGCATTGTCCTGCCTAGAGAGGGGCGCCTTGCGATAAGAACCTGACTTTTGGGTAAAATACTCAGTGTCAATATTCGAACCGTTACGACATTGACATCTTTAAGCAACGGATCTACTGTCCTTCTGTTCAGTGGTGACCTCCTACTTCCTTGCCTCTCATCAAAAACTCAACTTTGTGTCATACATAAAGGAGTAATGGATAAAAAAAAATGTTTCTGCCGCCAGAATTTATATCGCTCAGAGGTTTTGACTGGTCCCGGTGAGAATCTTATTTTTGGATGAATTTCTTTTTTTACCGCTTCACTGAATTTTCCCTTTGGGGTGCCGTTGTAATGAGGAATGATTAGATTCGCAGGAGAACCAATGTCGCAGATGTAGGCCTATAGGATTGCGAGACTTCAGTGGACAGGGCGGGCAAATTGTGAAGAGGGCGACGGCCCAATGGCCCCAATGGGCAGAAACGGCCCAAAGGTCCTCGAGCTGGTATACAAGAAAAAAATTATGTCGCTCAATAATTTGAAGCTTTGTCATCTGCGTGATTGTGAGATGCATCTATTAATCTGCGCTTGCGCCTGTAGTCCGACGCTTTACGATTACGGACGCTATTGTTCTTCCTAGAGATGGGCGTATACCCGCTAAAACCGCTTATCAACAGGTATTCCATGTTTGTAGTATAAGAACCAATGCACGTTTAACCCGTTTTTACCAATTTTCCTTTGATAACCTTTTTTGTCATGCTCATTGTGATTTACTTAATTTACCACAAGGTGTGAAAAATCTAGAGTGTGCAAATCTCAATAATGGATAAATGATAAACTCCGCCATTCTCTAATCCAATAACGTCTGATTTCATCATTGCGAGCTTCAATGAAACGAGCCTATACCTTCCTAAAAGGCCGGCAACGCATCTCCACTCCCTCTAGTGTGGCTGATGTCCATGGGCGGTGGTGATCTTACCATCAGGTGACTCGCTTGCTCGTTTGCCTCCCTTTCTCATAAAAAAAATACATGAAACAGTGGTTATTTTTTTGCGAGGTCTTTTGATTACCATTAAAAAAAAGAGTACATAAACCAATTTATCTAGTATTGTGCGCTGTTCAAAAAATAGATACCTACTTATGTGAATATTGGAAATATTTTCTGATTTTTGCCTCGTCTTATTTAGAAAATTATTACTCACCTGCCCATCACTAGTCCTGTTGCAAACTAGTTTGCGCAGGATCCTGTTTCATTCATACCCCGGAGTGACGTCTGCGCACTCGGCAACCCGTAAAAGGAGCAAAACAAAGCGACTCACTCTGCCGATTCAAACACCATTAGAAGCGGATGAAATTAACGCCCATTGCTATCGCGCTACTTGAGAAACTTTTGTTTTGTAATACATTTTACTATTCAAAAATCGTTCGTATTCGTTTATTGCGAACTTATTCATATTTTCATAATTCTACATATTTACCAGCTCCAATACATTAGCCAATGGGCTATCCACTGCTGAACATAAGCTTCCTTCAATTTGGTTGAACTTCTCATTCAACGTCTTAACTTATTGTAAAGTTATGATGATACTAAATTGTGCCCAAAATATCATTCTTATATAAAAGAACATAAAAAACAGACATTTTCCATATAATCGCATAGTAATAAAATCATGCTTTGTAATGATGCCAACCGTTAGAACACTGAGATTAAAACCAGCACTTGTTCAGTATGCTCATCATTTTGAACATGAAATTGCGAACATAAAAGTCAAGTGACGTGAAGCGATGCGTGGCGGACGGACAAGCGGGCCTGTTCCACGCCGCGTGTGAGTCATCATCTTCGACCTTAACGCAGCTAAATTCGCACTGCCAATGACCGCACGCATCGTATACCAAAAATACTACACTAATTGATCAAATTATTAGCATTATATCTGTCTGAACATGGCTCAACCTCCATCAATTTTGTAATTTTGTTTTTGAGGTTGATCATTTTCGTTGACCATTAATTGGTAACCGAGGATAATACTCACATAATCATTTGACATGGAAAACATAAAATATTAACGAAAAGTACCATGTAAATCCTTATTTCGTACAAATTGCAGATTTGTAGACATCGATTTATATACTCATTGCCATTATTGTTGACTAACTTCTTAATATTATTGTTGTGTTTTGTCAAAATATTCCTATTGTACATTACTATGGCGGACCATTATTTTATGTTGTCTTGTTATTATGATATTGACCTACATCATCGATGCCACGGTATTATTTATCGCTGGTATATTTTTTCAAAGTATTGCAACGCGAGAGGCTTGTAGCGTCGCACCCGAAAGGTCAGATCGCTTAGCAAAAATGTTAATTGCTGCGGTGTTCCGTCAAGGTGATTTCGTCAACGACCATTATATCACCCGATACTGCAGCCATTTGCATCTCCTCAATATTCATACGAACATCCAGTGTTTGACCGACGTTCGAGTCATTAAAATGCTTCACGATTTGAATATGGCGTTCAATTCGTATGTAATACAATTGTAAAACATTAAAATGTGGAAGGTGCATATAGTCGGAACTCGGTCTTTATATTAATTACCATTACCGTACCAGATACCTCCTTCCACATTTCCTGTTTAATAAACTGAAACAACTTTAAAGCCTTTGTCAAAGCTAATAATTCTGTGATGCCATATCGTTGGAATCGCTTTAAATAGTTAATATCCTTATCAATTTTGCTCAAATGGTTAGTAGGAGTGTCCAATTCTCCCGTGTACCTTGAGCCACATACTGCGGACGAGTAGATGTGGCCCAGCGGAATAAATCCTCCTGCGTTTCGAATACTAATTGTTTATTTGGTGCTGTTTGCTCATTCAGCTCGTGTGTGGTTCCATCTTCAACTTTCGTGGCTCGTTAGTTGGCTTTCTTTTTAAATTTTAAATGTAATACTCTAGCTATACTGTAGTTTCCTAAACCATCATCAGCTAACTATCCTCATAATAGTAGTAGTCATTAAACAATAACAACATTCGTATCGAGACAACCGTTTTAATTAGATTCGGCCCGTGACTTTTCGAGTTTCTAGGACACGGTCCAAGACTGATGGAGTAACCCATTGTCTTCCCAAGGCTCAATTCGTCACGCCATGCTGTCCCCGTGTCGGCAGACAGTGTGGCTCTCACAGCGTCGCCATTGTCTACCCGCCGTCAGGCATAGGCCAATCTTACCTATTTCGACAATTACATATTAACCTCTTTAAGGAACTCTTTAATCACTTATTTCGTCGGCATTGCTTCTATTTTTTTTTACAATTTTAACAATTGAGGTAAAAAGAACTTACCATTTTCATAACTATCACAGCGCAAACACAGTAGTAAAACAAAGGATTATTGGTGTTTCAAATATGTTCGTTTAAATCTAAATTTACTCATACTATTTGTTAATTATTTGTTTTCTGATTCCGTGTAGAGTATTTAAAGATTGCACACCCTCATTTCCAAATAGCGTACATGTCTCTAGGGTCATTCAACTTATTATTTTGAATATTTCTGAGTGGTTCACGTGGGCTGGCGGAGTTTTGTATGAGTACATTTGTTTATTCAAATGTCTATTGACACTGCAGCCTACACGCCGCAACAAAACACGTTTGGGTTCGTTTTTATGCTGACTCTGAAGTACCTATTGATGGCCACTCTTCAATGGACCGAACATAAATGTTAAACGTTTGAACCTACTTCGGTGTCTCAATGCACTTTTTAATGTCTTCATATTATTAAATCTTCATTACAAAATGTCTATTGCTTTTATTGAATAATAAAAACTTTCCAGTCGTAAAAGCGGTTTAGTTAAAAATATGGAATTTTATCCACTAAGGATGAATTGAGTAGTCAAATAATAGGTATGAAATTTAAATGTTCTTCAACTCTTTTTGCTGTAAAATGTGTTCTAGGTAAATTAACTAAACTTTTCGAAATTTTGTCTACATCAGTTTCTAGTATAAAATTGTAATACAAACTATTCTAACTCAGTATTGATAAAGGGTCCGGCGAACGACGTATTTCCCATACAAACGTAATAAATATAAAGATAAAAAAATCTTTATTCAATTTAGGTCCACACAAAACACTTATGAATGTCAAAATAGGTACATAATATCTACCGCTGGTTCGGAATGTCGATTTCTACTGAGAAGACACCAGCAAGAAACTCAGTTGTTACTCTTTTCAAATATTGATGATGTTACAGAGTTTCAATTGAGAAGAGAAAAAAAGTACAACTATGAAAGTTAATAGACTACTATGAATAACAAATCAAAAGATTAATATATTAATACCAAAATAATTTGCAATTTGCAATGATATCTCGACATTTCATTGCTGTTACTCGGTCGGTTGAAGTATTTATCTATGTCTCGATTAACACCTGATCTTAAACATATTTATCCACTAAAAATATATGCGATTAATGATTACATTTAGTAAATTTTTCGACGTTAACGACCAAATTTCTGCCTATTTAAAAAAAAAAAAAAATTTTGGATATATTTTCAATTAGTATTTATATATTATTTTGTTAACATGGCTTTTATACCTACTAACTGGAACACTACAATATTAGTTTATACTTACCGTGTGGATAACGCTGTTGGTTATACATTTAATTATCATGTAATTGTACAGTGTATTGTTTAAGTTTGTAATGTGTAACGGTTTATTGTCTCTAATAAAAAAATGAATTATATTAAAAACTCAATTATTCATTATGATAACTTAAACAGAGACACAGCTTGTACTTGTCTACTTACGTTGGTGTCTCAAGTTTCGATTATCATTTTTAGTATTCGCAAATGCACACAATTTTCTTAAAAATCTACAACCTAATTCTCATTTTACTAACTTCGCCACACTCTTATTACCTATGGTATACGTAGTCTAAATCTCATATTCTTAATTCTTATTTCTGCTCAATTCATTAAAGGGACCAATGGCGTAGTTATCCTACGCAGTTGGTCCTTTTAATGAGTATGCGGACATGACTGAAAACATTGCCAAGAAATCACCTACACTGGCACACCTGGCTTAAAAACGACAATAGGTACCGATGATACAATAGGTATTGAGTATAAAGATGTTGTATAAAATCTTGAATCACCTGTGACTCAACTTTTCTGGACGACGCGGGCGCGAATTGATCTATCAATTCAATAATAAAGATAATGCGAATATACGCATCATTATGGCGTGGAGTGCGCTCGCGTAGATATGAGTGGCTGTTGTTTATGGTGCAAACCAACGGTTTTTATTTATTAGATATATGGTTATCTAGTTTGTTCTCACGGCTTTGATCATGTGGATTCATTAAGCATTTGATATGGATACGTACAGTCGAAGAACGAAAAGGTTCGTCAGTTGTCAAATTGATTCGTTTGATATGCTATGAGCACTTATTACCTTTCGTCGATTTGTCAGAGTAATGATGCACAGAAAATTATGCTTAACTGTTTGATCAGAAAGTTCAGATTTGCTTGTAGCAACATTGATTCCTTTTGATGTAAAGAAAATTTAAAGAAGATTTTCAGATCTTTTTAAAACGGTTCGTTGGTACAACTGATTCTTGCCGTGAAAGCGAAAATTTACCTTAAAGTGACGAACCTTTTTATTCTTTTTACTGTGTACTTGAAAAAAACGACTCATTATCGTTATTTTTATACCTTAGTTAAATTTTGGCTGTGCTCTCACATTATGTTATTTGATCGACTAGAGTTCTAAAACTCGTGATTATTTGCTCGCTATCATTTTATAATGATTGTACGTATGTAGGTTATTATTTCCAGAATTGTTACGTTGTAATAAAATCATTAAATTGATAAAAAGTCGTGCGTGTGCGCAACACGGACCTCGAACTTTAAGAAACTGAAAAGAAACTTTCCGCCGATTTCTGAATTGAAAAATTTCAATTTTTGCTGAGCACGACTTAATTGTGACTTAACCTTTCAACGTTGTACTTAAGTAGGTGCTTAACATCAAATTCACAATTAATTAATGAGAAACCAGCCGTAAATTATACCTTTATGGATATAGAGATATAGATTTTGCTTGTTAGAATTTGGGCGCCACGATAAGTATGAGTAACATTTGATTCTAGTTATCCAGCAACGATTTTAACTTTTATCTGGTGATTCATGTCTATGTTTACGAAACAGCAACGGTCGCAGTGATTCAGAAGGGATAGTTCATGGCTTGGAAACGATAAACACACGCTTGGTTTACGACGCCAATTAAGGGACAACACTAACTGACAATTATATTATTAAACAGTTGTTATACGTCTTCTTAGTCGCATTTGCTTTGGTGTATAAAGTTTTATTCGTTTTCTTTTTTGTCACATATTTAAATGAACATCTCTTATTACTCTTTCTTAAAATACTGCATGTCTTCCGGTTGTTTCTTTATTAATATTTTCTCAAGTGTCTCGTGCCATATACAGTACAGACAGCAGCACACTTAAGGGTTCTACAATCTGTCAAATTTCCTCAATCGAAATTGAGTCAAATAGGTTTAACATGAAGGGTTTTTTACATTGTGGCTTTTTGCAGCGATATATATATTCGACGCTGAAGAACGCGCACTTAGACCAATGTCTGAAGACAAGGGTTTGGACCAAATGCTGCCCAGAGGCCGGAGTACTTCCAAGTGGTTGTTCACGTTACTAGTAAATAAAAAAAATAAAAGAAAGTTGGTCGGATAGTTAAATATTTCGTTTTTAAAATGTTTTGTATTGTGGGCAACACAGTATGCCCATACAAAGACAAACAAAATATTAAATTATCCGATAATCCTCGGGCCGATTTTTTTTTGATTTGCTAGTATCGTAAGCAACCACTTGGAAGTAGTCCCATGTCTGGGCAGCACTTGGACCTAATTTCATTCAAAGACTGGCAATGTCCTTTGCACAAGTAATTGTATTTGTGGTTTATATTTTATATAGCAATCTTTTACAATTTATCCTGAAGTAAAAACACACACTTAAAAATTTCATCCCCTGTCCCGCCTGAACACGAGTTGAAATTTTTAAATGTCGTATTTACTTAATTGCATTTGGACTTAAACTATATACTCACTTAGATCCATCACATTTCCGGTCGTCTATAAAAGTAGAGTAGTGATACGACACTACAAGTTAGATCTATTGAAACCAGTTCAATAGGTATCGCCACTTGTTGTAGTGTTTACAAACGTTCCGGGAACTGAACTGGTTTGCTCGCTATTGTGGATCTGTGACGACCAGCTACATTCAGACCGACCCACTCGACATCTTGCAACTAGGACTCTGCCTGTTGTAGTCGTAGCAACTGGATATTCACTATAGTACAAGCAAAATATAATATTAGGTTCATTTAGTTTAATTCAAGGTTGGCATGAATATTGGAATTACCTTTACGAATGCAATATCAAAATTCCTTTTCAATTTCACATCTAGTAAAAATAATATGCTATATCAAAGTTCTCGTTTTTACTTTGTTGCTATTTTCTCAAAAATGGTGCATAAAGTATCAGCCTATAAACTGTCCAACTGCAGGGCAAAGGCCTCCATCATAGAATTCAAGTTATCTCTACTCATACTACATGGGATTGGGCTTAATCACCACGCTTGCCGAATGTGGATTGGTGATCACTAACCCGAGCTATGTTCGAAAAACTCGAAACATACTTTTTGTTCGACCCGGGAATCGAACCCAGGACCCCGAGATCACCACCCGGTACTTAAACCATTAGACCAAATGGACGTCTAAAATGGTGCATATTGTGAAAAAAACCATTCCAGATATGTGTAATTTTGTTTCTATCTATAGGTATTTAATGGGTGGTTATGTTTGAGAAAAGTATCAAAATACGAGTATATAACATACAAGGAATTCCATATTATGATCGCATCATGCAAAAAGTATATCCATTTCTGGCTTACGTCATTCAACATTTAAGTATTAGTTTATTTACATTACGATTATTTTCTGTAATATAACTAACATAATTACCTAAAAGTATTTTTTATTTTTGTTACAGGTACGTATATCCTGAGCAACTGGTGATACCTATTTACATAACGAAGGCGTTTGTTTCCGTCCGTATTCACATAGGTATGAAAATATTACATAACCCGGATCGGGCCGTAAGAATGGTCCATTATGTTTATCAGCGCATAACTGCAGCGCTGCACTGGGTAATTATGACAATTAACGTGCATTTTTATAATCGCCCAGACCACGTTGTTTTCCATATAAAGTGTAAATAAAATCTAATGAAGTCAGAGGTTTATTTGGTACTACGTCATATAGGTAGTTTTGTCGTGTTTGTGATTATGTGTTTAGGTGTTCAGGGTCACCTAAATGGTAGCGACCCTGTCTCACATTCCAAGGGTTGTCAATTCAAACCATGGACAAATATTCGTGTGATGAAAACTTAGAGTTGGTTCAGTATCTAATTAAATTTTTTAAGAATATATTAATGATACCTTCGTTGATTCTGATACCAGAAACACTAATTAGTCAATGCACACTATCCACGAATGTTTGCAACCTTCAAATGACAATAGGCGTTTTACCAGGATTTCGGACATAGTATACAATAAAACAAATAATTTGAATATAAAATGTATTGTTGTTTATACTAGAAAAAAACTAAAAAAAAACGTATTTAAGATACCAGAAATAAATATTCAATTTTCTCCAGTTGAGATCAATTTTTAGCATGATTCATAAAAATGCTTTTATAGACAATGATGATGTTAGTGGTAACGATCAACTCTAATCTACAACAGACCACAGTACTGTGACTGCTACAGGAATCATTCCAATATGGCCGTCGTCACCACCACTTCTTGTTGTCTTCATATTGCTGTGGGGCGTGTGTCCGATGTTGCTCAAATACTTGTGGCTATACTAATGTGGGACATCTGATTGTATTTTTCGAGTAATAATAACACGTTTATTCTAAGCTTTCTCATTTGCTCTTCAGACAAATGATCTACATCCGGCAACAAACGGAGTAAAAACATTTTTCTAGCACCGTCAGGCCTTGTTCCTTCTTTCTTTATCCAATCGATGAATGCTTTATCATCATTGGTCTCTTTACTTATTTTCGGTTTCTTAAATGTGTTTGATGCTACGGATTCAGAAGATGGCTCCTCTAATATATTCGTAATTGTTTGAGTATGAGTACATAGGTATTCGTCAATTATAGGATTTACTTCAATATTTTCGCTGTTCTCCTCTGGTGGCATAGAGATATTCCCATCGGTGTAAATAATTGCTTTCACAAAAAGCAGTATAAACTGTAGCTCATCATGCAGATAATATAATTACTTTTGCTTTGTCGATGTACCACTAGGATTCGGTTTTAGACTGCGGACAAATCCATTCCGAATATTCCTCCATTTAGTTTGACAATCAGCCACTGAAACTTCCATTAGTAATTTAATAAGTATTTTAGGTAACTATCAACTAAATGTCCTACATGTGTACAAAACACTATATTTTTGCTCGAGGAGCAGCACCACATCTCGAGTTGTAGCGTACACAAACAGATATTATAACATGAGGAGCATTAGAAGACAACTTCATGCCAGTGCAACTACAACATATATGATATGAGGCTATTGAAACCAAATACATACTTTGTAATCGTCCATTATGTCTAGGAATTCTGGGATCTCTTGACGGAGAACACATGGATATGGATTCAAATAAATAATCCTGACCATGCATTGACAAGGGGATATATTGTGTGTATAAATGAAATAGTATTTATTATATTACTTAACAGAAACATTTTTTGTGCAACTTCACTCCAAGCTATATCCGTAATATCTTTTCTGGAGTATTCCGGTAGTCTATTATTATATAGACAAGGATATTTTTCTACAACTTGAACAAATTTCACCGCAGAGGCCGTCATTTTGCCACACAAACAGGCTTTTGCGTCTAGCAAACCGGTCGAGAAGTGACACACTGACGCGCGCATGACGAACGCAAGTCGAGAGGTAGACGCGACGTTTTCGGTCCGGGTGCTTTGTAATCATATCATAATGTAGAGTCGGAGCTCTCGCGCTGGTCATGTTCGGCGCCTTTTAGCGATGAAAACGTATTGCCGCGTTCGTCATCCGCCCTTCACGTCGTGACTGAACGTACCCTTGGCTTCAGAGCGAAAGCTATGGACGTAATCGGGAATTACACGCTAAGATAAGAATGAAGAGTTACGGGACGATTTCGATGTGGGTCCTCTGAATTCAACGCGTGAAATGCGCTCATCAAAGACGTACTCGTACGTATGCACTCATAACTATGGCAAGATAATTGTATAGTTCGGTTGGTATCTAATACTCTTAATACTGCCAACATGAAATCCTCAATTTACATCCTTCGTTAGCCCTTCGACAGAAATCTCAGACAAGATGACGTCTTGTGATGGGAACGCATCGCGATGCAACGTTGCGATAAATTGCAGCGTGCACTTAGTAATTACCGGACCAGTATGCACGATCGCGGTGATGTGACCAACATTTGTTGACATGCCATCGCAAGTGTACGGGAAATATTTCTGACTATACTAAACGAAACGAGAAAACTATTTAATTATTTAAGAAAAATGACACTGACTATTAAGAGTCGTTGGCTTCGTATAACAGTCACAACTTAACTTTCATAGAGATTATTCATTATTATCAATGCATAAAATCATTGAGGTATTTACCTCGATGCATAAAATAGGTACTCAATCGTCTGCCGCGAGTCCTTGCGCTAACTTTAACGACACCTGCAGCTTCGCTGGCGTTAAACCCGAGTTGCTACTGAAAGTCTTTTAAAATAAACTGTAAAATCCTATATTGCACAGGCTTAACCAGCAATACAACAAAAATAGTTACTTTTAAATATGTTTAGTAGTTGAGATTAGCGCAAACAAACAGACGTTTTATGATCGCCCTATATTATTTTTAAGTAAATACGAGTATTTTCAACACACACAGTTACAGACCGTTTTTACAGTTGTCTTATAACAATATCAACTTACATTAATACTGAAATTTAGGGTTACAATTACTTTTTCCAATTTCTGCGATAATTCTATCTGCCTACTAACGACGTTGGAGCATTTAAGTGTGCAAAATACTATTACCGTTAAAATGACTTATGACTACAATGAGAATTCGTGACTGTCTGGACATTAAAATTAATGTGAAGATTTACGCATTTATTAAACTTAATAAACTCATGCCTTGGCACAAATATTCACCAGTCGATGGAATGATTGCTATTATTACGTTATAAAAAAGGAAATTTTTGAATTACTCGTCTCATATCAACAAAGTCGTGAACATTTGTATGAGTCATCCTCATCACAAAACTTGTATACGTTCTCGATAAGTGTCTGCAAAAAAGCGCTATCTAGTGGTGAAAATAAACAATATGTGTAAAACACACCTGCGACTGCGCATTCCGTTCCTCTTCCGAATACTTGCATAGTTACATTTCATTTACTAGTTTTGCTCTACTCAGTCACAAGCGAATAATTAACAGTGAAGAATCTTCTCTCTTGCCTTATAAGTAAAGAGCTGTTTTCCAACTAGATCGTGCATACATGTTCATTCTCTTGCGTACATTTGGAGAGACCTTTGTCCAGCAGTGGACTGCAAGAAGCAGATGATGATGCTGACAAGTTTCAAAATCATTTCTCAACAATGCTGGTGTCTGAAATGTACAGATTTACTTACGATGCTTTCCCTTGCGACCGAGCCAGTATTAAAAGTAACATTATGTAAATCGAGAGGTGATCGAATTCGAACTAAGCTAGCTAATTCAATATAATACATCATCAAACATAACAAATCTTATCAAACTTTTTGATCTGATAAGCGTATTACAGTTCTTTGGCAGTTACGTTACACTGTGTCGCAGACAGGGTGGCGGTTCGGCGATAAAAAATCCTGTCGCAGCTGCGGGCACTCGTTAAGTGCGGGACACGTGCGCAACCTGCCCTAGCCTGCAGATGCAGAGGACACAGGCGAGCCGACGGTCGACACATTATACGATATTATAGATACGGCTTAGGCCCTGTTCAGACCAACAACATTTCTTGTGCACTATTCTTCGTATTATTCACAGTGTTATCGTCGTTATCAGCAGCTCGTCGCAGTCTATAACTTGAGATAGACCTCTCCATTTATTCTGCACTTAGCTACAGCCATTTGGTTCCTGTCAGCCATCTCGTTCAAATCGTATCCCCACCTGACCTGAGAGCAACCTGTGCTGCGTTCGACGAAACTCATGTCACCACTTTGAAACTCGTACGCCGCTACTGTTATCTGGCCAGCTACACAAAGCCAAGCTGGCAGCGACAGTCTCCTAGTCCTAGAGATAGAGAGGAAACGAACGGACAAATTACGCATATGGACGGTTTTATTACGACATGTTCTTACCAACATGTGTATAGTCTGCCAGTGGTAGTGTTGTGAGACCAGGATAACACTTTATAGTTTTGGTTTAAGTAAGCCCAGCCAACGAACAGAAAATCATATAAGGTTGACTTTAGCCTAGAGTCCAGCGCTAGAGTGTGCTATGCATGAAAGCCCCGAAAAGACAACCAACTTGATCTTGATGTTGCTTTTGTGCACTTAATGTTGGTTTTTTAAGGCCTTGCAATTAGTATATAGGTCATAGACGTCTGATTTGCGGTTCTTCAGCGTTAAGTTGGTTAATTGAGGCATGATCTAGCTCTCAAAACTTTTTTTTTTTTTGTTTTCCCGGGAGAAATGCGTTACGCAGACCCTGCCGCCGGGGGGCGACAGGGTACTGTGGGACTCACCCTCCGGGCCGCTTCTTCTAACAAGAAGCGGCCTGAGGGCATACCCACTAAAACTCCCGGGGCTCAACCACCCGTGGGTATAGAATGGGGTCACGGGAACTGCACTAGGCTATTCCCCGCAACCCCACTCCCCCACAGGCCCCTACACGGGGTGTGCGGCCACGCCCCTCCTCAGACTAGGAGGAGGGGGGTTGGGGACAGCCGGAAGAGCTGAGCCGTCCCCAACGAGCGGTGGAGGTGCCAATGGCAGTGCCGGCACAGGGACCCCCGTCCCTGTTGCCGGCTGGCCACCTCCACGGAGAGGACGAAGAGTTCTCCGCCGAACTCGTCCTCTCCTTGCTCGAAGCGGGCCTGCGAGGGGGTTAATCTCGCGCTCCCGCTCCGCCGCCTCCTTCTGCGCCACCACTTCCTCACAGAAGTGGGCGAATGCCGACCACGCCCCCTCATTATCCAGCATAGCTTCAACTATGCTGGGCAATGAGAGGTCATGTCCGACCTCCGCGACCAGCGCGGACCGCTGTTGGTCGAAGGACGGGCACACCACCAACGTGTGATGTGCCGAGTCCTCCGCAGCGCCGCACTGGTGGCACGAAGGAGTGTCCTCCCGTTGAATGCGGTGCAGGTAGTTACCGAAGCAACCATGCCCGGTAAGTACCTGCACCGTCCGGAAGGACAAAAACCCGTGGGGGCGCTCGAGCCACCGGTCCAAGACCGGGGCGAGCGCCGCGAGCGTGGGACGGCCGTACCTCTCCACTTGGAGAGAGGCCGTCCATGCCTCTACCATTTGCTGGCGACCCTCCTTCCTTATTGCTCGGGGGCAGAGGGGATCGCCAGCCGCTCGCTTGGCCGCTGTCTTCTCGTAGACGGCGGCCAGCACTCCAGCCTCCAACTCCCATGGCGGGGTGGAGGCGAGTGCGCAGGCCGCGGAGAAACCTACCGTCCGGTAGGCTCTCGCGACCCGCTGGGCAATAATGGCCCTTTGCGGCCTCCTTAGAAGGGCCGCATTGCCCTTCTTCGTCAGGACCCCTATCCAGATCGGGGCCCCGTAGAGGGCCATGGAGCGGAGGATGCCGGCATATAGCCGCCGACACCTCTCTCCAGGCCCTCCCAGATTTGGCAGCAGCCACGAAAGGTGGTCTGCTGCCTTTAGGACCCGCGCTGACACACCCCTAAAGTGGGGGCCAAAGTGCCAGCGCGGATCCAGTGTGAGGCCGAGATACTTCATCTCGGCCCCCACCAGGATGTCCACCCCCCCGACGCGGATGGCTGCGCCGGGGGGTGGTCGGCTCTCCCGAGGCCCGGGAAAGTAAAGGGCCTCGGTGATGGCCAGGGCTACATAGCTCTCTAAACTCGCATAACGCAGTTAACAGTATCATCATATGTGGAAAAATATCTTTACACGCTATTGGGCTATAACTGAGGAGGTAATAATTAGACTTGGTTTGGCCACGTTCCTGCCAGGCGTAATGATATGAACGTGGCCTAACCTAGCACATCTGCCGAGGACACGTTCCGAAGGAACTCGATTCAGACAGACCGTTTTTACTGTCGTTTCAAACAACTTGCTCCAATGCCCTAACACTGAGAATTTATTGGGGATTTTAATGCGGTCAAGTTAGCGAATCGTCAATGCTCTTATGATTCGCGAATTTTATGGATGTATAAAAAGTGCTTGATAAATTTCAATAATTCTGGTGGATTATTACACTACGTTAGGCTATTTTGTATTTTACAATGATGCCACACGACAGCGACGCGGTATACCGTATTTATCTAACTAAAGAATACATTCAACCGCAAATGTTCTGTTCGTAAATATAGCCTGCCATGTCATGGGGAAATACCATACTTAGAATAAGAATGCGGGCATGCTAAGTCTAAAGGAAATACAAACCCAATGTTATAAATGTGAAATTACAATCGGCCCATATTTTAGAATTACCTAAATCAACAAACTTTTTATTATAATATTGCTCTGATATTGATAACATTTTATCTATAAATAGAGCATCTTTTTAACCACGGTTATCGTTTTCAACTGAATCGTATAGTGAAGATGAATGAAACGAAAGATAACAAACTAACTTCACACATGCCAAACAGTTTTCTGCTAAATATAAACATCAAAACGAAACTAAAAAGTGTATGGGTTTCTTTTAGCGTGGTTTAGATAGCTGTTTACTCAGGTGGTTTTAATCTTTATATTATCTTTTAAAAAAGGTTACTCAGACATTTATAAAACTTTGATTTTTAAAATCTAAAAGTTACTTTACTGGGATAGGATACCCTAATTCGTGCCCTTAAATAAACTCCTGGTCTTAGATCATGTTCGATGGTTTCTATATGTTCATTTATATATGTTTGTTAATAAAATTGAACATGTTTACGTGCAAATATATAAATACATCTATTATATCAATAAAAGTTTGAAATAAGAAAAAAAAATAACATAATAAAACAAAAAGTTTTGTTTTATTCTAGCAGCTTTCATTCATTTTGATCGGTACTGATACTTGAAATTATTTAATTTTGTCTTCAAAACTTCGATCTCACTACAAGTTTGGGTTGTCAGGTAATTTAACAAAAAATATTATTTTCCTTCAAAATTTTGATTTTCAGAACGATTTATTACGTTAATAAGTTATTTTCTATAATAAACAATGTATTAGAAGCCGCTCCTATAACAAAGTAAATATTTTTACTTATGAGGTTTTTCCGAGTACTAAAATCTTCACCTACTAAATCCATATAAATCAAAAAGTAGCAAACTTTTTAATTGTTCCTGAGAGCCTACACTATACTAAATATTATTACATATAACGTTTAACTAAAATCAGCTATCTTCCTAAACAAATTGTCTAATGAGTAAATCAGATAAAATAGTTTTAGTACTCAATTTGTTATCCGTTACCTACCTTAATCTGTTCATATTTCTAAGTAAAATACTATGTCAACATATTTACATATACCTGAATTAGAAGGTTCCATACTGAAATAAAACTTAAATTTCATTTACTCAAAGATATTAAACCGTAAGCATATGCAAAAAAAAACACTGAATAAATAATGCCAGGCTATATGTTCAACTTTGACGTTGTGTACCAGCGAGCTCAGTTTGTTGCAAAGATTCTAAATGATATCTACGAGTACTTTAGTTAGTATGCTATTTATCCTTTATAACAGGGTTTCTTGAAATTTTATTTTATATTTTGAATTACGGGCACGTTTAGAGGCTATCTGCCCCAGTGTGGTGCGTGCAAATCGTGCAATATACAGACCGACCAAGATCAGAAGGCACTTCAGTCACATTGACAGGGGGGCGACAATATCGCAATTAAGTTACCAGTAATTTAAAAATATTTTGAGCTGGTAATCATTAGGATGCATTCGATAAACCTTTTTTTAATTGTTACGAAATTATAATAGTAAAGACAGTCGTTCTTAATAATTTGTTTCATATAAAATCTTCTCTGCATTCATGTATGGATCAGATAATTTTTCAGCATATTTTTTTGATATAACTTTCTGAAAAAGGACTTAGTAAATAATTATACCATTATCATCATCATTTCAGCCAATAGACGTCCACTGCTGGACATACAGTTATTTATTATACATATTTTGTCTTTTTATAACACATGAATGATTTATAAATATTAAATTAAAAATGTTTCATAAAGCCTGGTGACATTCGGTGATATTTTTAGTCTGTTTTTAGTTAGTTCCCATTTTTGCCGAGTGCCAAATAATCGTGATCGGAATCGGACTATCATCATCATCATCATCATCATCGTCAGCCCATTTAAGTCCCCACTACTGGGGCACGGGCCTCTCTCAATCACATGAGGGGTAATTGCCATAATTACCACGCTTGGCAGACGGGTTGGCGAGGGTTTTGATATAAATGCAGAGTTTTCCTTCTCTGGGTGCTGATGATCATGCCAGCAGCTTTACCTTAGTCGCCTTTTACGACACCTCGGTAAGAGTGAGGGTGGCCTATTCTACTCTGCCGGGGCCCACACGGACTATACATACCTTTAATTGTTCAATGACAGATACTTTAGCGCTAGTTAAAAACCAGTTGAGTTCCAAAATGTAATTAGCCAGCTCCCCCTACTCAATACCTTACCTTTTTTGTTTTAAAATTGCAATCACTAAACCGGATCTTGCTACATAGTGTTCGTAACGAAGTAGGTATATGCTTTACGTCTGTGTGTGTGACTCAAAATTCTCCTCGACGAACCGATTAAGGCTAACAACTACCAGGAGTTGGTTGGCAGATTTCGTGGCAGCCATATCATTTTTTTTATTATTTATAGCGTGCCAGTGTTTTACGTTTTAATGGACCAGAATAAGTGTCTTGTAGTTCAAATGGCTACAAAATCACAGCCTCGTAATTATTTTAAAAACATTTTATGGTCAGATAATCCAGACAAATTGAGCAGATCTGGAGCCCAATTCTCGTGCTCGTGATATTTTGAAAACATGGCGGATGTCACATGAAACTCCATACAAAAAAAATATGTTTTAGTGATATATGTCGTATGATAATAAATGTCACGAGCACGAGAATTGGGCTCCAGGACAGGATGAGTGATGGTAGCTCAGTGGATCAGAGCGCACCTTCCACCCCGTATCGAAGGCGCGTTCTGAACCACTGAGCTGTACCGGTTTCGAATCCGAGCATGCAGCTCAAATCGAGGATTTTTTTCAAATCTGTGTGCACATTTCTACCATTAGCTCTGCGGTGAAGGTAAACATCGTGAGGAAACCTGCACATTTGGGATAGTTTCTGAAACGTGTAACCATGATTCAGTTGTCTGGTTCCCCTGTAAAGGGTCGGGAAGGTCAGACGGCAGTGTTTTCATTGTAATTACTGGGCCAAATAAAGAAGCATGTTCCCAGCGTATCCCGGGCTCCAAAGCGACAGCTTTGGACGCAACTGGGAAATTTAAGATGAGAAATCAAAAGACAAATAAAATAAAAATTAAATTGAAAATTTAAATAACCCCCGACACAACTAAAGCTCTTTCATTTGATACCTATATTGAAGCAGTTGGAACAACAAATAGGTTATTCGTCGCTTTCTGACGGCGGCCATCTTGGATTTGAAATTTTTCACAATTAATATATTCTGCTACTCAAGCTCAAGCCCTTTTATATGATACCCATATTGTGGGAGTTGTGTTAAAACGTAAAATCCAAATCTTTGTGACGGCGGCCATCTTGGATCGATTTTTATCCAACATAGCTAAGAACACTCCCTCCTTATTCATCTTTCAAACAAAAAAAAACAAAATCAAATCGGTTCATTTGTTCGGGAGCTACGATGCCATAGACATACACACAGACACGTCAAACTTATGACACCCCGTCGTTTTTGCGTCGGGGGTTAAAAAGGAAACTGCAGAAAAAAACTAGGTATAATAATCACAATTTTCGTGATTGTGGACTGTGATATATTGTGGATCTTATTCCATTGACTTAGATGCCAGAAATTTTTCGAAGTCTAAATTCCGGAATCCATAATAAGGCTAGGCGAATACTCGAATTGAATTTTAAGTTCGCAAATTATCATCTTGTCCATATGTTAATCATATCAACTTTCCTGAATGACAAGAATACTTGCAAACTGCACGCATGCAGCTAATCACCATACAGTTACATTATGCAAATTGTAGAAGCATGTATGTAAATTCCGGTATAAGTATTTTTATATTCCAACCTGCTATTGTATATGATGTCTCAAAGAATTCGCGGAACATAATTCATTCAAAAAAAGACCTACTGTATACCAAAATAATGAGGGTATTCGCGTGTGAAAAATCCAGTATATGGAGTACTATAGAAGTGAGGTCCATATACAATGTGATTGGTTATTTTAAGACATGACTGTCAAAATGTCAATTTGACAAACTAAACAACCAATGCGGTTGATGTTGGACCTCAGTCCAACAATACGCCATCTAGCGGATCTTTAAAAAAAAGACCTACTGTATACTTCACCACTCAACTTGCTTGAGTGTGAAACTCAAAATATTCGAGTTACTGCCACACTCAGAGTCGTTGATTAACTTAGTTGGCTACTTAAAAAAATATATTGACAGTTATTTTGATACGCATAAAGACTACCGATATTAAAGTTAATGAATATTAGCTTAAATGACGTCTCTGAGTGCGGCCGTTAGGTATATTTTTATACCGGGTACGACGAAAACATTTCGCCAAGGAGTATTGCTAATTCGCACTGAACACTTTTTCATTTGAAATATTGGTCATTTATAATAAAAAACACTTTTTATAGTGTTTGGTGTGCAGAGCGATTTTAAATTATAACCCCGTATAAATGTTTTATTTCTATATATAATTGGCTTGAATATAATAGTGTAAATATATTTAAAAATAACACTCAAAATTATATTCATACAAAAATTCATATCAATCTTACGAAATATGTACGTGTAAATTATTGTATAGGTACCTACGTTGATCCGAACATTGTTCCATCCTCTCTCATTGAGCCATTTGCATCATACCGTTACTATGTAATTTCGACGTCGCCTTTACTATTCCATTAAGCCAGCATATCTATAAAGGTTGACAGCGACTGATAGACAGGGCGGGTGCACAAACATGGTCAAGAGCTGAACTGGATCGCGCCGTGGGTGAACTGGTCGTAGTTTTTCTAACGCCTCCGTGGTTAACTAACTGTAAGGCATGCCGGGCTAATGGCACCTGCGCACTGTCCGGTTTGCCGCAATTGACGGACCGGCTAAACGCAAGTATACCACTGACCTTATAACATCTCACTGTGTCAGTCCAGGGGAGCAATTATCGCGCACTTGATATTGAAGTCGAATTTAGAGATTACATACATTCATCCATACAATTCTTTAATTATACTTCAATGTCGAGTGCATCGCTCGGGAGGTCGGGGTACGTTTGGTAAATGACAAGCTGCCTTTATGACCTTTGCAGCCATTAGTCAGGGGAACACCACCAACTGGAACATCGTTACATTGTGGATGCTGACCGTTGATGATATTTCACTCGACAGAGACCGAACCGTAAATTACATTTCTTCGAGAAATAAAAAGAGAAATTTTGCTAGTAGATACGTAAACCGTTACTCGCGACATGATAACAAACCAAGGAGACTTAGATGCCACCCAATCAGCTGCATTTGCAACCGCATTGTGTTCAGCCTATCGCGTTTGCCCGTTCAGCGTGTTTGAGCGCGCACGGTGTGTCAATGTGACCTGGCGACTGCCCGCTTGGGAACCGACTCAATCTTGCAGTCTCTAGACGACTCCGATAACCTCAGTTGGTCCATCCAAGTCTTAGCAAACAGGTTTAAGATTACTTAGCCGTTCGCGTTTGTCCGTTCAGTGCGTCTGAGCCCTAACTATTCGGCATGAGTTTAGCCTTACGCGCGCGGTGTGTCAATGGGACCTGGCGCCTGCCGGCATGGGAATCGGCTCAATCTTGCAGTCTCTAAACGTCTCCGCTGACCTCCGGTGGGCTTATCCAATTCTTAACCAACTAGTGTAACAACTTATAGAATAGCTATGCGTGAAGTGGCTAACAGTTCTTACGTTTTTAATGGAAAGCCTAGATCCGTTAAAAAGGAACAATTAGTCACGGTCAATGAAAATGTTATTCAAATAGATGACATAGACATACATGACGTATAAATACAAACATTTTATTTTTTAATCTATTAATCGAATTATAGATACTTTAACTAAGCAATTGGTGAAAATATATCGTTTTATTAAGATTTTTGTAGGTTCATTGGCTATTTTGGACTATCGTTGATGAAATACTTTTGAAACTAGAAATGTTACACATAACTCGGGTTTACATCCAAGGCTATAAATAATGAATTGTTATCTTTACGCTCTATGGTACCACTCCTTTTGCAGACACCATAAGGGGGATGTTAAAAATATCCTCCTTTTAAAGATTATGCGTGACTCACACATAACCTGTTTTTACTTACGAAACTGAACACCAACAAAATTATACGACACGTAGATGCAAGAATAACAATGGTTGAAACGGTGTGTGCAGCCGTTTAAAACAACTTACATGCATATCCGTACCACGCGCGCCCAGTTGACTCCTTCCGGCGCGGCGTGTGCGCCGGTAACTAGAGATACGACTCGAATCGACATTTGCATATTAAAGCGAATTAAAAAAAATAACGATAAAATCCACACTCGCTTGGATCCTGGACCTCCACAGCGGTGCGATCGCGGGTGGAAGTTGCTGGTCAGGGTCAGATGCAGCCATCTTACAGAGACCGATGTGTGAACTGGGCGAACTTTTGCTCAGCTTTGCACTACCGAGTGGGACGTCTGCAACTCAGGAGACCAGCTGAGGACATCTGTAATGAGTACACAGACATACTGACACGAACGGCAAGCGAATGTCTGGGCAATCGCAAAAAAGCGGACACCGGTGGGTACGAGTGGTGGACACCTGCACTGGACAAACTCAGGAAGGAAGTGTACAGCGCGCGTAGGAACTGGCAGAAGTCGCGGAAGAGAGGAGGTGAGCAGGAAACTCATTTGAAGAATGAGCTCAATGTTGTGAGAAATCACTACAAAGAGGCAATGAGGAGCGCGGAGATCACCTTTTACCGCAAAGTGGCCGAATCCGGCAACAATGAGCCGTGGGGGATGGCTTATCGAGCTGCCTCTGGCAGAGTTCGCCCCCCACCCAACGTGATGCACGGAATGAAGCTCATGGAAGGACATGCAGAAACTGGAGAGGAGACCATGTCTGGGCTCCTGCGCGCGCTGTGTCCTGATGACGACCTGGAGAAGGATGATGCGTACCACCGGCAGGTCCGAATAGCTGCTGCGTGTGCCCCGACTGGACGAGACTCAGATCCACCCAACCGGGAGGCACTGGCGCGAATAGTCAAAGATCTACCAAACACGGCACCGGGAATGGATGGAATGACGCCACGGATCATAAAGCGAGCATGGAGAGCGAGTGGAGAGGAAATGCTGTATATGTTTTCCGCGTGCATAAGAGAAGGTGTGTTCCCAGCCATATGGAAGACCGGAAGACTAGTGGTTTTGCCAAAAAGCAACGACAAACCCCTGACAGACCCAAAAGCGTATAGACCGGTAACGTTGCTGCCCATTTTGGGAAAGATACTGGAACGTCTCATTATCACCTGCGCTCCTTGTCTGCACCGGAATATCTCACCAAGTCAGCATGGTTTTAGGTGTAGAAAGTCGACGGTTACGGCGATTAACGCAATTATGGACCGAGTTACGAATACCTCCAAAAACTATTTCCAGCTTATATTCTTGGATATTTCAGGGGCCTTCGACAACGCCTGGTGGCCCATGGTCCTGCTCAAAGTGAAACAAGGTGGATGTCCACCAAATATTTACAAAATCTTAGTGAGTTACTTCACAGACCGGCAAGTGGGTTTATTCATGGGTCGACAGGTGGTGTGGAAGAGGTCTACATTGGGCTGTCCCCAAGGTTCGGTGTTAGGGCCTACTTTATGGAATCTTCTGCTCGATGACATCCTTAGGTTACCGATGCCCGAGGGCGTCAGCATGACAGCCTATGCGGATGATATCACGATCGCGATCGAAGCACCAACCAGAGCTAAAATAGAGCGAGATGCACAATATATGCTCCAGGCGGTGTCCGAATGGGGGCATCGGAACCGTCTGACTTTCTCAGCCGCTAAGTCGCAGACGCTTACCTAGAAAGGCAAATTCAAGCGCCCCCCAATGATACGTATGGACAATAAATCGATCGCGCACGTGAGCATGGCAAAGTTACTTGGGGTGGTGATTGACCAAGGGTGCTCCTTCTTGCAGCATGCGAACTTTATCGGCCAGCGGGCTAGTAACTGCTTCGGGAAGATGTCGAGAATATCTTCATCGACCTGGGGCGTGCGGTACAAAGCACTTAAGGTCCTGTATTCAGGGACCTTATGTTGCAAGTCTTACTTACGCTGCGGCAGTTTGGTGGCACCGGGCAAGCATCTTCGTGGTGAAGCGAGCTTTGCTGCGCACCCAGCGGCCTGCAATGATTCTGCTCACGAAGGCTTATAGGTCTGTTAGCACATCAGCGCTGCCCGTGCTAGCTGCGGTGTTGCCGGCCGACTTAGAAGTCGTTCGTGTGGGACGATTCGCCCAGGAGTGCCCAAAGGAAGCCACAGACAAGGAGCAGACGGCACTTAAACGTAGAATATTCAGAGATGTTGTTGCCCAATGGCAGGAGCGCTGGTCGACCAGCGACAAAGGAAGAGAGTTGTCGCAGTTTTTCCCAGGCGTAGAAATGAGATTATCGGCCGGTTGGGTGGAACCAGACTACGCTGTGTCACAAATATTTACAGGACATGGGAGTTTTAACAGCAGACTGCACGCGATGACTCTCTGTGAGTCACCTGTATGTCCCTGTGGAGAAGCTGATGAAACTCGGGACCATGTGCTGTGGGAATGTCAGCTGTATGAAGAAGAGCGGCAACAGATGCTGAATGACTGGAACAGAAACGAGATAGGACCAGTATACCATCAAGAGATGGTCAACTCTGCAGAAGGTTTTCGACGGTTGCGTGCGTTTGCACACAAAAGGCTTAATATTAGGAAGGAGATTGATTGATGTGGAACTGCCCGAGCGCGAGTCGCTTGTGTTGTGGTGTTTCACGCCCCATTTGGGGAGAAGTGACATTGAGATGGGACACAGACACAGATTTTGTAGGGAGTGAAGAATCGCACCGGGGAAAGAGCCCTTAGCAAGTACCTGGTGAGCGTCTCCCAAGATTCGGTCCGTATGCCGAGACGGTAGGAAGGACCATGGGCTGGTGGAGGGACTCCCTTGGATGCAGCATGATGCCCCAAATTGACACATACTGAAAACAGCCGTAAGTTCAAGAACTGAGACAGGAATGACCAGTTGTAGCTGTCTCTCCCCCTCATACTTGTACCTTGAATATCGTACCTAAGTGTATCTACTACGTTGATAAGCAAATGTGGGAAAGAAAAGTCTTTTGTCAAAAGGCAGACAGCAAAAGTCTGAAATGATGCGGGTTGACTCGATATGTTTTTTCTGCAGAAAATTGACATCCATCGACAAAGTTAGACTAATGTCTTTGTGTACAAACTACTCAAGTAGCAGTGTAGCTGAATTATTGTAAAATTACTCGAATGCATCGATTAGCAATTATTTGACTTACCCTCATCACTATCACTATCACATCTCCGAATCTTTAAGACGACGTATTGAATTCAAATTATAAGGAGAGACACGTGGGTGCGCAGGCGCCGGCGCCGGCCCTTCTAAACCGCCATCTACAAGCATGCGGGAGAAATTGACTACAATGCCTGTAATAGAGACACTGCATACAGACAGCCTATCAGATAACGGACAATGAAAATCTACGAGCCGAAGCCAAGTTTCTCTTTTACCTTTTTCGGAGGTTTATTATTTTAGAAACTCGTGCTAGTCGCGAAAGATGAGGCATGCCTTAGGAATTCCACATTTCGATTTTTCCCATAGTTACCTCAAGAGATTCTCGCTCCTTCAAATTCTTTATCGATAAATAATACCGAATTAATAAAATAATTTCCTCCAACCGTTTCGGCTAAGGCTCAACGATCAGCCACTTACGCAGGATATATTATAGTGCTTAAGTGTGTGCGCAAACACAAGTGCACTGTCTATTCCCTTGCCCTCGTAATCCGACGCATGGGACACCAGTATGACACGACCGGAGAGGGATTGGGCGCAGGACCAACGGCTTAACGTGCTTTCCGAGGCAAGACCGCCAGTTTCCAGATTTCGGGCTGACAGTGAGATTTTTTTAACAGAAAAACTCAGGTACAAATGTTGGCCCGACTCGGGGATCGAAGCCGATACCCCAAGCGCAGCCGTCGCTTTAAAGTGCGACGCACTATCCACTGCGCCAACGAGGCAGTAAATACCGAATTACCAAGTTACCGAAGTAATTAGATAACTTAATACTTCGAGAACCTACTTAATTGTCACAGTAGAAAATATCAATGCAAATAAATGCATGCTTAGTGTCTTAATCAATAGCCTGTGTCCTTCTTTCATGTAGGCTTCCGTAAATTTATTATCCTTCTGCTCGTATATATCTTTCTATTACAGAATAAGAATACCGACGGGGCGAGGCATAACAAAAGTACCATTCATTTTCGACGTATTTCGAACGCTCCTCTAATGCGCTAAAATCGCTGAAATTGGTCCTTCGAGCCAGATTGAAAGCTTCTCTTTACCGTTGAATTTGACAGAAAATTTGATTAATTCATTAATTTCTTCAAACGATTTCGATTCCAGCGACATGGCATTACTTGCCTAGCGGCCATTTTTCACCTACCAATCTTTTCAGAAGATTGTCTATTAAACAATTAGCTGCTGGTATTGTATTGCTCCGCTTTAATGGAAATAACTTTTAAGTCGTGCATCAAGCTAATTCAGCTAGATTTCTCCAGATAGTTTGGTCACCACACTTCCAGTCTTATAAACGATTGTATCACCAGCACCCTGTTCAAAAATGTTACAATGTCCATACAAAGATATAGATCAGCGAGTGTAAATAATGGGGCTTCGGCGATAAAGAAAGGAAAGTGTAGTGCAAGTGAATGCACAATTCATGGCTCCTGGGCATGGGCCCTGCCAGCGATTAGGTTACGTGAGATCGATCTCGTGGGTAGGGTGACCTGCTTCTACCTTATTCTACGGGACTCTATTTCTCACTCACAAAAATGCTAAAATCTGTAATTTTACTAGTAACGCAGTCGGTAAGTAGAGTTTTCACCGTGGGAGAGCCACCATGAATGGGCTGACTCGACCAGAGAACCACTCTGACCTCACAGAAAACCGGCGTGAAGCAGCATTGTGCTGTGTTTCTCTGCGTGAGTGAGGAGGTTACCGGAGGCCTAATCCATGGGAAATGGGGCAGCGCACTTGAAACTCCGCTGTGGTGTCGCGAGTGTCAATGGGCGGCGGCAATCGCTTATCATCAGGTGATCCGTCTGCTTGTCTGCCAACTATCACATAAAAAAAATAGAGCGTTAGTAGGTCAGTGGATAAGAACACGCTGTCTATACGGGGGTCGTGGTCCGAATTCGAGCATGGACCTCTGGATTTTTCAATTCTACCTTTTCTCATTTTGGGGAAACTTGCCCATTTCGTATAGTTTTTTCAAAAATTGTAGATAGCCGATACCTACATTACTTGAGGTAATGATTCTGAACGTGTAACCGTGATCCAGTTGGTCTGGTTCTCTTTTTTTTCTCCCAGGGGAAACCAGTAAGCCCTTCACCTTGCTAAATGTAGAGAACAAGGTCGTGTGTGGTACTCTAACGTCCAAAACGCCTGGGGTGTCCATCTGTGCTCAATAGCGGACGGAAACCTCATAGTCGTGACTAGACCACACCGCTGATCGCGCTCGCCGCTTCACCCCTACCTGGCGCAATGCAGCCCTTTATTGCTGTACAAACTACCAGGACACCCGGTAACATCGTCCTCCGCGGAGTCGTATGCTGAGCTAGCCACTCCCCAGCAGTGGATACGCTCACGTACTTCGAAGGCCCGTTTAGTCGCCTCTTACGATAGGCCGGGTACACCTTGGCAGTATTCTTAAACGCCCCTAGCCACAGGGTCTAGTTCACTTGACCGCCAACTTCCAGACTCCGGACTGACACTAAGAATTTTTAGCAGAAAAAGTGGTGTACAAATTTTGGCCTGACCCGGGAATTGGACCTGAGACCCCAAGCGCAGCCGTCGCCTAAAAGTGGGACCCACTACCCATTGCGTCATCGAGGCAGTCATCAATAATTTTCTACTGGTCTCAGTAGAGAGAATAGGTATGAGAGTAAAATGAGAATTTTTAGCAATATGGAATTCGTCCATATTGTTCGAGAACCACCATGTACCACTGTTACACATTATGTGAATAAATCAATATGAATATGAATCGGATCGAAATTCGGTCCCCAGATATCTTGTATAATATCTGAAGCCTGTGATTTCGTGCTGGTGAACCTATAATAGTGCACCTGGTCACCCTACGTGAGATCGGTCCCGCGGGTCACTTTCCCGACCACGGGCACCGCGGAATAATGGCTAATAAAAAGTCTCTCGTGTTGCATCTTCACTTCATCAAGTTATTTTTATAGGTATGAGCTACCATTTGAGGTTTTTCCGGGGAAATACAGCATGAGGTTCTTCGAAAAACAAGTGTTTTTATGTGATAGGTGGCGACCACCAGTCACAAGTGCGCTTCTAACCTTTAAACCCAGGGGGGTTTAAAGGTTACCCCGGATTTTTCCTCAGGTACCCTCACTCACACAGCGAAAACGGCATGCACAGTGCTGCTTCACGCCGATTTTCTGTGAGGCCGTGCTATCACTCCTGTCAAACCGACCCATTCATGCCGAAGCGTGGCTCGCCCACGGTATAAATATTGTTAAGGTTTTTAAAGCGGACGCAGCTGCAGACCTCCGTATGCTCGTTGGCCACTGAGACGTAGGGAGTATAAAAGGGATGTGTTGAAAGAGTATTCATTTTATCACATACTAAAGTTTTCCCGTGTACAATGTAAAACCATCCAGAGTTAACATCATCTGCTTCATCAACAAACATTAGTGTTAGTGCGGAAATCGATCATGCGATTCTAAAGAGTACCAGGGTGTTACTAGGCTGTGCTTTTTGTTCAAATGGTAAGATGTTCTACTGTATCCTTGGCAAATAGCTGACATAGCACAGTTTCTTCCCCATTTCCCACTAGATGACCACACCTAGATCTCCAAAAACACTGCCAAATTGGTTTGACTAAATATTTTTTAAGATCTCTCATTTTATGTCTGGTAATCCGGTGGTGGAATCATCTGCTGTATGAGGCACTTCTTATTATATTCATTCTTTATTGCGCAAGCATAATAAAAAATAAAATTCATGTCTTATTAAAAAGTTATAAATGGCCGGCAATAAAGCTTCTCGCTCCAATGACCACCGTAATGTCGGATTATTGTATTCTCAGCAGAATCTTTACGGGAAAATAAAAATGTAATTGATTTCTTTTGTTTGGTAAAAGAAAATTGCTTTACAGCAGAAAATAAAATGTGAACTGTGTTCTTTATACACTTTCGATCGAAAAAACTGGCTCATGTATTCACATTTTCTTGTTTTAGTTTTTGAAATCATTCATGTTACATGGTTCATATTGAACTGTAACTTTACAGTTACAGGTCTTACTACCTGAAAACGTGAGTGTATTCGTATTTATAATCATCAATGACGTAAGAAAGATAATTTTATAATGATTGGCCGGATGGCGCATTTGATAGTGAACCTAGCCTCACTCGCCGAAGGTACCACCCTGGTCAAACATTCGTGTGATGAACTCTTGTATGTTCTATGTTCATGTCAGTGAAATAACACCCATTCTTGTCTTGACTCCGATAGCAACATCAACTCCTTCTCGCTAAAAAGTTTATTTTTAATTTCACACCGATAACAAATGGTAGAGCTCCCAACACGCAGCGATCCAACTTTAGCTCAATAACAACACAAAAGAGCGGACGTTGATGCACTAATAGGCGTTTCCTTTGAACCGCCTGCACCAACAGACATGTTGCTTTAACCGCCTTCCGAGAAACTGTACTTTAGAAAAGCATCGGTCGAGGAGTTTAGAACAACTGGTAAAAGTTGGCCCTTTCTTTAGACTCATGAAAGGTTCGTATAAAAGATAGATTAGATACTTTTTATTGCACAACCTAATGCTTCGGTCATAGTTATACAATCGTGGCAGCCTTATCGTTATCAGCGACACTTCTGTCAGGACAACCTTGGGGTTAAGAAAATGTGATAGTTTTATTTTACACATATGACCGTGGGAGAGCCACGCTTCAGCATGAATGGGGCGGCTCGACCGGACTGATACTACGGCCTCACAGAAAACCGGCGTGTAGCAGCACTGTGCTGTGTTTCGCTGCGTGAGTGAGGGTAACGGAGGAGGAGGAGGAGGAAAGGGGGGTTCAATGGTTGGCAGCGCGCTTGTGACTCCACTGGTGTCGCGGGTGTCTATGGGCGGCGGCTACGAGGTTATGGCTTGCTTTGACGCAAGGTATCGTATTAATCCACTCGTGCAAACAAAGCTTGGACTCACCAAATATTGAAAATGTCTGCCATTAGAACGTATATGATAATTTGCTGTTTGTAGTTTGTTCATAACTACCAGGCAACGAGGGCCAGGGTTGTTAATACACTTGGGATCAAATGATAGTGTGAGTTTTGGGAAAGTTATGTTGATATTGTCTTAGTAATAAACGTTTGTATTTACCTTACTAGTTGTTGAAATTCGTTTTAATTTGCTTAGGTTACAAGAAAAATATATATTTCAAATTGTTGTTATACACTTAGTAAACCTGAAAAACTTATTTTGTAAGATTATGTTTGATCAAGTAAATATCACCGTGGGAGAGCCACTTTGCGGCATGAATGGGCCGGCTCGAACCGAATGATACCACGGCCTCACAGAAAACCCGCGTGAAGCAGCATTGTGCTATGTTTCGCTGCATGAGTGGGGGTACCGGAGGCCCAATCTGCGGGAAAGGGGGGTTTTAAGGTTGGCAACGCACTTGTGACTCCACTGGTGTTGCAGGTGTCTATAGGCGGCGGTAATCTCTTACCATCAGGCGATCCGTCTGCTCGCTCGGCGTCACCTATCACATAAAAAAAATCTATCCCATTATACATGTAGGTACTTTGGCAAAAGAACTTTCGATTCTTCACTATACCAAAAAACATTTAACAACGTTTATATAAAAATAGCAATTAAATATATAAATTATTTGTCGTAACAGTGAAATATTCAAGGAAAAGTTTTGTGCCATTTCGCTGCTCGTAACTGTATTTGGCCTCACGGAATGTATGCCCAACCTCAATTTACAATAATGCATTAGAAGTTCAATGTCCATCGTCATCCAGTGGAGGGTGTGGGCAGGTCTAATTCAATTAGGGGCCATTTGCCCGTTTGCCACCCTCCGAGGAAGAAGGGCTAATGCGCTGATAGGATAAGCGGCGGCTTGCTTTGCGCGATGCACTCGCGAGCGAGTTAATGATGTCTTCACACGAACTCATATTTATAATAGTTGGTGCTACTAGTCCAATAGTGCAGTCAGCAAAATAAATCGTAACATGAGAGGTGGACTCCTTTTTCCGCACTTAGACTCTCTTTTGGTCCTTTGTAGCACGATTTTACATATTTTTTCCCTAACTTCAATTCCAAATTGTTAATTTATTCACTTCCTGATACTATCCGTTTACCTACTTCTGTTTTCTTTATATAATTTAAACTGCTAACATTAGGTACTCAAAATATTTGGTCGGAGAAATTTTGTAAACAAAAGTACTTACCTTTTTACTGTGAGAAAATCGGTTTGTTTTTATTTTTAACACATAATATTTATTTCAATAATGAAACTTTACACATTTTTGCTTGTTATGATAAGTACGCATAAGAATTGCTTCTTTTACTGGCGCAAAGTTTAGGATCGGAATAAATTCCACGAGTAATGTGTTTTCTTTTCTCAACACTTCCCTTGGTATAATTTGGCCTTCGTACTGTTTGTTTAATCTAAAAACATGAATACTGCTTGGCGAAGCTGGCATATTGCTGCAGTATTTACGTCAAATATACAATAACTAGGTACATTTTGAATATATTAAAGTAAATACTGGATCAGACGCCGATTTATGAAACTAATCACAAACAAGTAGAAGTTTGTACTCGCAGCTATAATTTATATTACTAACTTCACCTGTCTTCCTTTCCTGTCATTGACGCTCGTGGTCGTTAGTCCTCTCCCAGATCCATCCATATATTGTAGGTATAAAATATATCTTCTCTATTATAACCTTATAGTAGTATATTTTATATAATTTTATATAATTTGTGTAGGTTATATTGTATTATAGTAAGTTAACATTCGTATATATTAGTGTATGATAACGTGTTTATTTATTTATTTATTATCTAGATATATGTATTTATACTATAAATTTACTTAATAAATATTCAAAATCAAAAGGATTGCACCACCCTCCCCTCTTCTATCTAATGTCCTTTACCTGAAGGTTGTCTGGTAGAGATCGCTCCCAGCGATAAGACCGCCTAAATTGTACATTGTATCTCTGTTTACCTAGCTTTTAAGTTTTGTATGTTGTGCAATAAAGAGTATCTATCTATCTATCTAACATCGATTTTAAATGAGTGCTTTTACAGTATCATTATAACCCTCCTTTTTGCTTCCTTCGTGTACCTAAACAGATAGGTTGGTACATAACTTGCGCGTAACTGAATCTCTAAGATATAGTTGTCCTATCAATCAACAGTCTATGTTTGTCCACTGCTGAACGTAGACCTCCTTGCTCAGCCATGTCTACCGAGAGGACCTAAATTGTACCAGACGTTACGACCGAATCGGAATTTCGCTCCCTTCAACACGCGCTGTGTGTCTCGTTTATTTTGGTGCGACAGGTATATTAGGTGTGATCGTATCAGAAATGATGAAATCCGCAGGAGAACTAAGGTTACAGACATAGCCCAAAGGATTGCATGCCTCAAGTGGCAATGGGCAGGGCACAGGATTTGAAAAATCCAGAGGTGCATGCTCTGATTTGAACCACGACCCACCGTTCTGAACCACTGAGCTACCAACGCTCGGCTACTTCTGGCAATGTGTCACTAAATCCAGCAGAACACAAGTGCAAAACGTGTGTTCCACATATTGCACTGCATAAATCCACTACCGGCATATTTCCCGGGTGGACCAAATAGCATTCCATTGTGCACGTCCACCACTCCACAATCAGAATGTAAAGTGGCCGAGATTGCCGAGTGGCGACGCTTGCAACATGCACCGCCACAATAGTGAAGGACAATAATCAATTTTGTTTCACAGGCGTAGGGCTATCGATACGATAAATTCGAAAAACGCCGCTAGTTTTCCCATTGCAGTCGTAACGTCTCAGTTAAAACGGAAACACCTTTCGACAGTAAGTCCTTCTTTGTTTCTTTCATTCTTCATACTTGAATGATGAATTAGTTACACAACTTCAATGAAGATGTATTAATCCACTGGTGTCGCGAGTGTCCATGGGCGGCGGCAATTGATTACCTCCAGGTGATTCGTCTGCTCGTCTGCCACCTATCACAACAAAAGAAAAAAAATCTTCGGCGTTCATTCACAATGTCACAGACTAGAAGTCTAGCAATAAAATGATTTTGTTGGTTGTAACATGAGTTGTACGGTCAGCATCAATAGTAGCTTAACACTTTAGTACCATGTCAAAGTAACTAGTCTGCCTATTATAGGCAGTTTCCAAGGGGTTCGTAAAATGTTACTTCGACATGGTATGGTACTAAAGTGTTAAGCTACTTTAGATGCTGACCGTACCTACTCATTCGTATTCCCTAGCCAACAGAGAACCTTTACCTATAGTACTTTTCGTGATCTTATAATATTTTTCCAACTTAAATTTTAACACACAGATTAAATTAAATTGATTCAATGATCGCCATTTGCAACCCTGCGCTCGCGCCGGTCATCGACACATTCTCCACGCACAATTTAGTATATGAGCCTGCCGCCCGTGCAATTGTCTACGACTACGCGTTAACTATACTAGCCAATATGTTTGTTAATAATTTTTCCATAAACTTTAATCTACTAATTTAGTGACGCAAGGTCTCGCTGACAAGTGTGCTTTCGTCTATCAATATTGTTGAAATAACATGACATTTTGGTACTCAGGCTGAATCAATTCCAAACATTTTTGAGGACCGTAAATCTTCAATAAAAAAAGCACACAAATACCTTTAAATGTTATTTCGTGGGTATTTACTTCACAGTCTGATGTGATGGATGATACATACAAAATCATATTAATCATCATTTTAGCAATGTTGAATACCGTCGTTGTCGAGTATATTCATTAGATAAACGATTCAGTTATTCAACAAATCTCAAATGTGAAAATCATTGCGTTAACCGTCAGACTGATGTGTAGGTGCTCCATCATTTGACAGAGAAGCATCTCGCAATGACCGTTCGTGTTGCGATATTTATTAATTGGCCGGCGGATCACACTGCTCATTACGTCTCCCGCCAAGCGTGGAGCCGGTGCACTTTCCCTCTTTTCCTGCACATTCTAATCTGGCAAAACGCATCACATCACACGCGTGACTATGCTGTCATCTAAAAGTGATTCACTGTTTTTTTGCTGGACATAAAGTGATCCAATTGCCACTTTATGCTTGTTGTTTTTATCGTTTTTACGATCTGTGTTGATTTTTTTACAGACCGATAAAGATGTCTTTAACGATTACTTATGAAGTCTTGATTTATGTAATGAAATATTTTAGAAAGTTCCTGATTAATGTCATTAATCAAACACTGGCCACTCTCACTAGACCAGCATCCAAAATTTGTCTTATCAAAATCTATGAATACAATAGTAAAAAATAAATCTATTGTCATTGCAATATTTAGATGCATATTATAAAGGAATGATTACAAGTTCGCCTGAAAATCACCTTACCAAGTAAAACACCCTTCTAGTTGATGTTTCGATGTCCTGCACATTTTGTCCTTAATATTAATCAGAGCAGCAAACCGATCTGCTTATAAATCTAACCACCCAAGAGAGATGTTCTCGCGAAAATAACGGTGAATCATATGCTCAGAGCGTTTCCCGGAACCTAAACGACCGTGCTGACTGCCCCGACATAGATTTTTCGCTTTATGGAGTTACCGCTACGTCAGCCTAAAGGGGTATCAGTGGAACTGTGACTGGCCGGTAACATGAGAGAAGTGGTTGATCACTCGTATATGCTTCCCAGGCTTGCGGATTTAGAAACGAGTTCAACACGTTGGCTTCCGTCGGTGTTTTTTCTTGTCCTTATCAAATATGCTTTTGCCCTAGTTTAGGCGAGAATTTTCAAATTTAAAAAGAAATGTGTTCTGTTTTTGATCTTGAACTAGAGCTCACTCACGGAATCACTTGAAAAGCTAATTAAATTGAAAAGCTAAATTTTTCTAACATTGCTTATTACTACATAGAAAGTATTTATTTAAGTAAGTAACTTGTACCTAGAGATAATCTCCATTATTACATATCGCGATCTTAATATAGTACCGGTACAAAACCCCTTTTAACAATGTGTGTTGGAACGAGATAGCATAAGCTTTAGTACGATAATAATAACTTAGATCGCGATTTATAATAAGGTGAAATTATTCGATGCTTGTACAAACGTAACTTTAGTACCTAGTATCCGCAGAAACAGATTCTATAGATGCCTAAAGCAACTCGGTCCATAGATTCGTTGATATATCGTCTACAGTTCCAAGTAACTTTTAATATAGCGCAAATGAGGACCGCGGGCGTTGTTCAAAGTGGTGACTAAGTAGCCTTTTGTGTATATTGTTCTCATTGCTTTCTCTGAAATGTACAATTATAAATTCATAACACGCTTTAACAAGTTCTTCTGACTTTGCTAAAGTGAAGCAGATGTATCACATTTTTTTATGTTAAAATGAACATGACAATCCGGATGTTGTTTTTATAAAGGAAATAAACAGTCAATAATAATACGCGTATCAGTATGATGTACTGTATAGTAATAATTGGTACCTGTATACTGGTATTGGTACTATGTGGATCATTTTCCAATTAACTCAATATAGTCGTTGAGCAATTTCGGGAATACCTATACTAATGAGAAATTAATGGCACAGGGTTGTTTTGATGTACTTCAGGGAACGTCCCCCGTTTGAGATTAGCTAGATATTTACAGCGGTGTCTGACACAGTTATTGTATTATTGTCTCTAGGGCTTGCCTCATTGCCAACAATGCCAACACATTCGGTATCAGCACAGTACAGTTATTACCAGTACCAAACGTAAATTACCTTTCTCAGCATGTCCAATTTTATTGAATAGCAATCTCAAGCATCCCTTGACGAAAAGACATGAAGTCTTGTTGCTGGGATTGTGCTGTTATAATTTTGTCTTTCAAGCCTCAATGCCCAGACATTCGATCGGTGATTACCAGCTTTCGTCTATTTGTGTGCCCTACATAATGTCGTGATCGCACCGCATTCCGCGCTAACGCACCAACATGAAGGTCGCCAGAGACTTATTGTGATTCGAGGCCTGTTGTCTGTCAATGGATTCCGTATGTAACTTGCTACGGGTGCTTGTACTCGTATAGCAGGAAATGCCATCCGAATAATAGAATTGAAATCGTTGCACAACGCAAGTGTCATTGATGTCGTTTATATTTTGAGGATGTTAGCTGAGCATAGTTTCTTAAAACTCTGGATAGGATGATGCTGTACCTATTACCCATGTCTAAGGTTTTCGAAGGTCGAACGGCACGGGCTTCAATGTAATTATCAGATTTGCCAAATTATAGTCCAAGCATGCGCCGTAAGGAGAAAGATTTTTGAATGTTTAGTATATGTCATTGAGGAATGAGTTGTGCAAATTGTCTAACGACATTTTTCAGCTATTGCGTAGTTCGATATTGCGCGTGCGCCCAGTCATAAAATAAAAATGAAAGTGAAAAGATATAAACATAAAAGTAATTCCTTTAGCTAGGTTATTTTATACTTTGAAACGTAACCGTTCGTTCTAGAAATGGACGATTATAGTAATTGTCCTCGGATGATTGTAGAGTTCTGGATTTTCACTTATTTAGTAATGAATTTCACTCACGAACTCGTTACGATTCCAAAGATGCTGTAAAACGGACGGCTGTGAACATTGTCATCGCTTTCCAAGCACTTAAATATTTATACTTATTGATATCTTAGGTACTATGGAGTTTCAGTTTGGGGAACAGCTGAATCCGCTATTGAAAACGATAACGGAAAATATATATTTAAGATCCATTCAACTACTGGTTGTTAATTTTCTTTCATACAGCTACTAACGCCAGTGCCCACACAAACAGTTAAACATTCTGCTTTGTAGTGACAATTGTTTTCGAAAGTTGTATCCTTATTTGCATACGAAACATAACCTTTGGCCAGTAAAGTAAGCGATACATTAATCTAAGCAATACCTTGCTATTGAGGTTTCCCATTGACATCAAGCACTAGTTTTTTGTCGATTTGTAACCGATCGTCTGTATTTTGGCTTAGTTTGTAGGGTTCTGTATCCCAAAAGGAAAAAACTGAACTCTTGATAAGATAACTTCGTCTGTCTGTGTGTCAAGACTCTTTATTTTGGGAACTAAACCTATGATCCCTTGGTGCATAAGACAGGCTAAAAGCACTATCGAGCCCGTAGGTGTTCAAGATTGAATCAAAAATATGTTCTCAAATATAAATAAATAAATATAAATATTTCACAACATCACATACATTGATCTGACTTCGAGATAGGAAGCTCAAGCACCTGTGTTACGGATATCAGAATCAACAGCGGAATTACAAATATAATACTTTTCTTTTGTAAATACATACTTATAATACATACAAACACCCAGACCAATTCAAACAGACATGTTCATACACACAAATGTTTGTAGGTACTGTGCGGGGATCGAACCCGCAACCCTTGGACCAAAGGCAGCGTTCACTACCACTGTTTCAAACGCGTCGTCAAAAATAGATAGATATACTTTATTGCACAAAAAACACAACTTAAAAAACTAGGTACCTACCTATTACAGAAACTTTAATGTACATAACACATTTTAAAAAATCATCTCGTGTTCAGGTGGGACTCGAACCCACACCTTCTACAATCCAAAGTGTGTTATTTACTTAAGAATAAAATATCAACTATTTAATGTACAATTTCGGCGGTCTTATCGCTGGAATCGATTTCTACCAGACAACCTTCAGGCAAGGGACATTTGATAGTAGAGTAGGGGTTTATAATGTCCGTTTATCATGTACCCGTTTTAACGCACACCTTTTTTTCATTTCCAGGCGAGCTTACGGCAGCTGGACCTATCCCTGCTGTCCGAGCTGTGGTCCCTGAGCGAGGCGATGGCGTCGTGGCGCCGCCAGCTGGAGCGCGGGCCGCGACTGCGCCCCGCGCCGCCGCCTCCACCGCCGCCGCACTACCTGAGGACCTGATCGCCAGCCACCGATTGCACCTTCCAATTGAACACCACTAGGATCTAAGTGACTAAACACGAGGACTCGCGGGCGCGGATGGAAATTTCAAACATATACGCTATGTCTACGTGTTCACGCACGAAAAGCTCGTGCGGTTTATAATCCGTGCCAAATACCTACACTTGCACAAAATTTATTTATGAATGAATGAATGAATGAAACTTTATTTGGCACAATACGAAACAAGTAAACTTAATTAGAAACATAACCTAGACATAAATCATTAACGATAAAACCCAACTACGACAAAAAACGTCGCTGAAAAAGTATAAAACAAGCCTTCGTTGTCAATTTATGCAATATTCACTATGTAGAGATAAAATTTCATGTTTGGAAATCCGCAGTCACACGTTGTCAAAGGGTAGTATATTTAACGTGTGACTACGCCTTTCCAAACATGAAATTTTATCTCTGCATAGTGAATATTGCATAAATTGACAACGAAGGCTTGTTTTATACTTTTTCAGCGACGTTTTTTGTCGTAGTTGGGTTTTAGTTTTTTTACTTTTATTTTATTTGTACTATTTTGGTGTCCAAGTGCTAGTAATATATATATATATTCAAAATGTACAAGTCAAGCGCTTTCAAATGATACCAAACACGGCATATTTATCATAACTTTATTTTTTTACTCTGTATGTTTTGTCCGCTAGAGGGCGCCACATTAGATTTTGTGAAACTTCATATAGCCTATAACCAGCGGACGATCAAGACGCTTATAATGATATGTAATTTGTCGAATTCTGATAAGTAGTTAAGAAGTTACGTGGAAACAGATGAACATACATACATACATACATACATACATACATACATACATACATACATACATACATAGCCTGTCAAAATCATAACCCTCCTTTTGCTTTGCCGTAGTCGGGTAAAAAGTAGGACAGCATTATCCCTGTATGCGCCAAACAGGCGGCCGCTCAGCATTAGTCGGTGCTGATCCAAGACACCAACCCCGACGCTGGTTTTCAGCGACTACCATAACATTATTGCGCATCTACATCTTCTTTTGACTTTGCTTTGATATACATTGATTTATATACAAAACTGACGCTAAAATTACTTACGTAAACCTAGATTAACTACAATTAGGTACTAGATACGGATATGAAAAACCTTGACTTCAAAATATGTAACTAATGTTGGGAATTACAATTGCGTTTATTTTTATTTGTTGACGCATCTTACCACGAGTTGCCGGCTTAGTACCATTTAACGATACAACCCATAAGTTTTATACGTATCGTTATGTATTTTTGGAGTGCATTGGTAGGAGGGTGTGAATTACCCTTTATGCGAGTTTTATTTGGCACAGATGACAAATGGCGAGCCCGCGTCCACACTCGCCGCCGCGCTCGCGCCTTCCTTCGTGAACTAGGACTGTCAGCGTAGATCCCAAACCTAAGTGAATTAGGATCTGTGATGCTTCACACTCTTAGAGACCTTCTCCTTTTAGAATGCGGAGCAGTGGTAGATCAGAATAGTGACTTCATACTAATAATAATACGACGGCTTCAACGTCTCATTTAGATAAATGTCAAACTGATAAATCGCGGTTTAAATTTAAAAAATGTTACCCGCACGACGCAATAGGTGTATGAACCTAGATAAAATATCAAATATCAAATCATTTATTGCAAGTCACATTACATAATAATAAAAGATGTTTAGTGTAAAGGGAGTAAACATGTGACGCCTTGTAAAGAGCATGGCATTTATATTTAGGTTCAATAACAATTACAACCTGTGCGGATAAAGAATGGGATCAGAAATGGCGGCGAATGTATTCACTTCTCGCTCGCACACTATTTGCGTCTATACTCGCACTCGTGGGGTACGAGTATAGACGCAAATAGTGTGCGAGCGAGAAGTGAATAGATGCGCCGCCATTTCTGATCCCATTCTTTATCCGCACGGGTTGTAACTAAGCTACTTATGACGTCACTTTTCTTAATCGTTGAGCCTCTAAGTAGCGTCTGCTCCGTCACCTCGTATCTTCAAAACGTTTGTTAAATAGGTTAAGGTCACCTGTCTGCAAATTTAATGCATTTTCTGTCATAGGTATTCTTTTAACTCTTAGGTACACGTTGTTTTTATAAATATTCTTAAGTGTTTCTTCTATTTAAGCTTTGACTGAGTTTATGTGTCGATATATTAATGGTTGAAGGTTCATTTTCATAACAGAGAAAATAGGAAGATCATAGCATCCAGTGTTCAATTGAAATGTGCAATTGTATTATACACAATAAGTATAAGAATAACATAACCATACCGGGAACTGATCTTAACATTCGTTTATAAGCCACAGAAATGTTCACTCCGCCTCTCATACATATGTCGAAGTCGAGTATATCGATAATTAGTCTTCTATGAAAGCTAACATTTTATGAACACCTAAAGTATCAGCCTATAAACTGTCCCACTGCAGGGCAAAGGCCTCCATTATAGAAATCAAGTTATCGCTACTATGATGGGATTAGGCTTAATCACCACGCTTGCCAAGTGCGGAATTGGTGAACACCTAAATACTTTTAAATTAGTAATTGTCTCTGTAGTTGAGAGAACCTAGTTGTCACTAAATGGTATTGAAACTGTACTTTACTTAGATCAAAATGTATAATTAAATTGATCTCTTATCATAACGACTGTAGATGTACAGTTTGCTAAATTATAACAACCTGTGTTGTAACTATGAAATTTGATTATAGTAGGTAGTTAGGTGTTACGAACTTTCACCGATTAAAATATATATAATTTTTCAAAATGTGAATTGGTTTTAAAATATTATGATACTAATAATCTTAATGTAAATAGCAATACCCGGCAAAATAAGATTCCTCAACTGCTAGGGGCTTATACATAAATTTTAGATGGTTAAATTTAAGACACACCAAAAGAAGTATTATTACAGAAGATAATTGTACATTTGTATCAGTTGAACAAGAACTAAGTACTTACATAGGTATGTTATATCATTGTAGGTAGCTAGTTATTA
The DNA here is from genome assembly GCA_019059595.1 of Marasmia exigua. NCBI lineage: Eukaryota > Metazoa > Arthropoda > Insecta > Lepidoptera > Crambidae > Marasmia > Marasmia exigua. Next base: position 15,389,697 of record CM032473.1, read on the forward strand.
TATTCCCAGGAAAAAAACTGTTTACCTATTAAGTATTGATATTAAATTTGTCAAATGTGGTCAAAGGTTATTGTACCAAAATAACGGCCCCGGGCCCAGACGCAACAGACAGCTTCAGACGCAACTGGGATAAAACACTAAAATGAAGAAGAAAAAAAGAGTTATCGTACCAGAATGTATGAGGAGGGACTCCCTCCGCATACATTCTGGTACGATATTGAAGGAGGTTGTCTTAGATATTAGTAAAACTACCTTTCTATTATGTAAAAGGCCAGAAGAACAGTTCAGTTTATTTTGGGTTATTAATTAATCTCTAAATGACCAAAATAGGTAAACATTTTTTTTCTGTCTGACCTTATCAAAATTTGTACATTTGTATCAGTTGAACAAGAACTAAGTACTTACATAGGTATGTTATATCATTGTAGGTAGCTAGTTATTATATTCCCAGGAAAAAAAACTGTTTACCTATTAAGTATTGATATTAAATTTGTCAAATGTGGTCAAAGGTTATTGTACCAAAATACAGACGCAACAGACAGCTTCAGACGCAACTGGGATAAAACACTAAAATGAAGAAGAAAAAAAGAGTTATCGTACCAGAATGTATGAGGAGGGACTCCCTCCGCATACATTCTGGTACGATATTGAAGGAGGTTGTCTTAGATATTAGTAAAACTACCTTTCTATTATGTAAAAGGCCAGAAGAACAGTTCAGTTTTTTTTGGGTTATTAATTAATCTCTAAATGACCAAAATAGGTAAACATTTTTTTTCTGTCTGACCTTATCAAAATTATCCATACCTATCTGGGTATACCTAGATTAAATGTAATACTGATTCTGTAAACATATAAATTCCACATCTCACCTTCAACAGGAATTATAACATATGTATTTATAGCTCGGCAAAGTGTGTTAGGTATGTGTATATCGCGTGTATTGTAAAAAATAGTGATAAGATGTTCATAAATAAACCTTAACAAAACGTTAATTGTATTTTATTTATATAACTTCGATCATGGAATAGGGTGTACCCGGTAGCGTAGCATGGGGGAGCGAGAAGGGCGGCCCGCCTCCGGTGGCACTTTTTAGGCGGCGGCAAAATCTGGTTTCATCATAGGGGGAAGGGGGGAAAGAGCCCGAAAACGACACCGTTTAACGTAGCGTGGCAGGGGACTAAATCTAGAGTTTAATATCCTACCCCCATACCTTCGCCGACACCCCGGCGAAGGTATGGGGGTGGCACTTTGTGGTTGAAAAAAATCCTCATCCGTCATCCTTGGGGGTTGAAGAATAAAAGAGGGCGGCCGACACCCACGCAACGCCACTGGGTGTACCTATCGGCAAACAGATAATTAACTACATCCTTCTAAAACACATCTGCTCGTTATTAGGAACAACTTTTAAATTTTTTTTTTAATTAGCAAAAGAAAAATTTTCCATACTAAATAACCGAACAGAACGGCTGCGGCCGGCAACTTTGATCATTTGAAGGTACCAAGAATTCTGGACAACATTTGTTCTATAACTTATGTAAATTCGGATAATTTTCATTTTACATTTGATACAGAGTCGCTTACGTGTCTTGGTCATTCTGTATGAGGCTTCAAATAGTTCTCAAAGGTATGAGGAGTTGAAATACTTTTCGACAAATTCCGAAAAGTCATAGAACAAAAGATTATGTTGTTCAGAATGGTTGGAACAACAAGTGATTAAAAGGCTGTAAATGTTCACAAATACAGCCTGTATGTACCTAAAATAAATAAATAAAATAAATATGAACATCGTAGGGAAAATTCTGGTCCAGAATTAGTACCTATTTGGAATAGCTCCTACATTTTTATTTAAGAAAAAGAAAACTTGGTATTTTACAGTGCTATTTACACCAAAGTATACACAAGCTAGATTACAATAAAATTAAAATAACTATAATTTTTTACTTAAAAAAGTTACAACACGTTTTAGAAATAATCCTAAATTGTCATTATGGACGTCTATGTCAGGAAAATGCGGTAGCAAGTCGATGAGCAGTGAGAGTGCAAGAGCCGTGGGTGCGTTGGCGGCGCGGCGTGTGCGCACATTATTTGTGGTTGTGAACAGGCGCATTCTTCGGCGTGGGCCTACGCTACCTCTACATCCTCCCATGTGCCTACGGGGTACAAGGTTTTTATGTGGTAGGTGGCAGACGAGCAGACGGATCACCTGATGGTAAGCGATTGCCGCCGCCCATGGACACCCGTGACACCAGTGGAGTCACAAGGACGCTGCCGACCTTTAAACCCCCCTTTTGCACCGGACTGGCCCTCCGGTGCCCGAAACGAAACTTCTATTTCCTATTCAAATTACGAAACACATCACAGTGCTGCTTCGCGACGGTTACGCGGCGGTTTTCTCTGAGGCCGTGGCATCCATCCTCTATCCCCCAGCCCAAAAGTATTTTATTTCCTCCCCTAAAATGTTTCATTTCGGGATGTTTAAATCTATTATAATATTATTTTAGAAGCGTGAAGAAACATCTCGCGGGCCAGTAGGTATAGCGGTGCCAACGGAGGCGATGCCTAGACATCGCTTCCGTTGTAAATGCAACTTGGGCTCTTCTTTTGCTTACCATCAGGCTGAGGAGAGCCCAAAGAATATTATTTATAATATATTTAGGACCAAACTGACTGTGCATCTATAAAAAAAATATATTTAAATATAAAAAGTACATAAAGAAGGGTTCCTATGAATAAAAAATATAATGCGTATAGCTTAGACAAGTGTATAGAGTCCGCGCCAGAAGTGTCTCTCGCGGCAAAACAGAAAACCTACGTCAAGAAAATCGTGACAACAGATTTTTGAGGAAGTAACGTACTTCCCATCACAAACTTTATAGGGATACTACTTCTTCCCATGTTTTAATACCAATAGGTATAATACTAGGTACTCTTTGCTACCTACATTAGGACGTAAGCGAAAGTGGCGCCTTCAATTATTTGACAGAGCTATAACCAGATTTTCTTTATACATGGTCTTGAAATGGCAACACTGCTGACAGTAGCTGTCAATGTCACGTCGAGACTAGTGGTGGGCGATTATGAATGCCATAATAGCTTTATTTGTATTACTAATGTTGTCTCTTTATCTTTATTGATAATCGATTATAGAATAAGTAACCAATAGCTTTAGCACCAAAAACCCTTACAAAATCAGCTTCAGATGAGCGATGGTAGCTACCATCGCTCATCTGAAGCTGATTTTGTAAGGGTTATCCTACCAAGCTCTTCAACCAAGTTCTTATCCTACCAAGCTTGGTAGGATAAGAACGCTCCTTCCATACTGTGGTAGTGGTTCGAATCCGAGCAAGTACCTCTGGATTTATGTTTTATAATCGAATGATGTTACTTATTAGAACAACTACCAATCGTGATTTATCGTTGACAGTTGCTTCGTGACTTTAATTTTGTGAGCAGACACCTTTTTTTTTCGGCCGGACCTACGCTTGGGGTCCTTATGGGACCTGGTTAAGTCAGTTTGCCAATTTTGCTACTTGCGAACTATTTTTTTGGACGGACTTACGCATGGTGTCCTTATGTTACTTGTGACAGCTGCACCGGGCAGATTATTAATGGCGAGCGCTGAATGCGCTTAGCCGTTGTCCGCATCGGGTCGTGGTACTAGCGGGCGTGATCGACTACCAACTATTATAATCGATAGATAGATACTCTTTGTTGCACAACATACAAAACTTAAAAGCAAGGTATACAGAGATATTATCGATGAGACATTTTGATAATCGAACGATTTCGGTCGTATTTCTCATAATCGCCCATCACTAATCGAGAGCGGATTGCGGAAGCAGAAAGAAAGCGAGCAAAACAAATTATTTACGTAAAAGGAATTGATGATTAAATATTGTGGTTATTAGTCACAATCAAAGCAGATTTAATTTTCAAGTTAATATTAAATCATTAACTTCAACCGATGTCCGAAACCTCCCTGCAGGCAACTCTAAATCCAAAGGAAGAACAACCTCCGTCCAAAATACCTGAATCCGTTAAGGTTAGTTTGCTAATAAGTTTGTTTTTATGATACTGCAGCTTGATTGTAATTCTATGCGATAAATATTCTACTGAAACCATTTCGTGGGTAGTAAATTTTGTTCTCAATCTCCCGATACGACACTGTATCAAGATAAAATGTTTTGTTTATGTATTCTTGAACAGATAATTCAGTGCACGGTACATCCGTATCAATGAAAGTTTGGGTACACTTAAGAAAGAGCGTAATTATATTTATTTTGTTCCAGAAAATTATATCAATGGAAAAGGAAAATGAAACAAATGCTAATCGCAAATCCAGAATTGATCTCAATGCACTGCCCACGCGCCAATACTTAGACCAGACAGTCGTTCCCATACTGCTCCAGGGACTCTCAGCCCTCGCCAAGGAACGACCTCCAGACCCCATCAACTACCTCGCTGCATATCTACTAAAAAACAAAACCACATTCGAAAGTAACAATGCCGGAGCCAACAATAACCCTCCTCCAAACCCGCAAACATAAATAATAACTACTTTGACTTATTTCTAGTTAGGTTACCAACTATTAGTTAATAATAATGCTAGTTAACTAAATTTTATAGCACAAAGTACACAATACTTTGTAAGTAGCTTTAGTAGTCGCATATTTTTGTATAAACATGTTTATGCTGCCAATTTTACACACTGTAAGGGAAGAACACCGATCTCAAACTGAGAACTTTACGAGTACCAATTAAATTATTAATGTCTCAAAATTAAACTTATACTTGAGCTAAACAACAAATTACATTTTATTGTGAGTGTATCTTAAAATGCAGGTTGTTAATCTAAAAGCAATAGTTTATTGCAGCTATAGACGAATAAAGGTCTTTCCAGATCGCTGAGTATGTGCAGCAAGTAGCTGCTTCACTTTTAAGATGCATTTAGCGGATATGGATGGACCCGCAGGTTATGGATGTAAAGATGGGGAAATCTTTACGTTGACTTTTTATGATACTGTCTTGTACATAATATAGTCAAAATCCCCTGTTATCTGAATGATAACAACCAATTGTTCTCAATATCACTTGAAGTTATGTTGTAGAAGTAATTTTATTTTCGTATTTAATAGTTTCTAAATCTTAATAAAATTTTCATTAAACAATTCTGTGTTTATTACACACTTTTTACCACTACCCCTACAAATGACTCACAGTAGTTTAATGCAAAATATGGAAATTATTTGCAAAATTGATACAAATTTACATGAAAAATACAAGTGCTACTACAGTAGTAAATTATCATTATCATCATAATTATTTCATTTAAAATCGGTTTGTACACTAATTATTAAGGTTAGGTTTTGAATAATAAGAGAGTAAATGATAAATATAGTGATATTAGTAAAAATACTACATATTCAAAATTATATTATAATTAATAAGTAATGAATGATATATGTATTTATCCTGTAGAAATTAAAGTCACTAGAATAACCTGACAAAATTATTTAATAGCACAATAAAAAGAAAGTCACTCCTTCTGCTGCTCTGTTTCCTCGAGGAACTTCTGTCTATGCATGAGCCAGGAGTCATTGTCATCGCCGCCTTCCTCCTCCCCGGTCATCGAAGGAGGCTCGAAGTGCATCACATCAGTCTCGATGCTCTCGTCCGTGAGAGACGGCACCGAGTCGTGGATTGGCAGCGGCACTGGCTCTGGAGGCAGGAACTCCGCCATGTACGATGTGATGTTGCGGGCGCGCCAGACTGCTATTTTGCCTGGGAATGATATGATAATACCATGTTTGGTGTAAATTGTCTCACCAAGTCACCACCGTTTAAAAGAAAGTGTTCAAGAAGGACAACAAGACATGAATGACAAATATTTGAGGAGTACGAAAAAACATATGCATAGGGGTGAGTTATATTTCTTCCATATTTCATCATCATCATGTCAGCAAATAAACGTCCACTGCTGGACATAGGCTTGCCCAATTATCTCCACACAGATCGGTCCTGTGCCGACCGCATGTAAGGAATTCCCGCGACCTTCACCAGATCGTCAGTCCACCTAGTGAGGGGGTTGCCACGGCTTCGACTTCCAATACTCGGCCTCCACTCGAGGACCTTTCTGCCCGATCGGCCGTCTGCACCTCGCAATGTGCCCTACACATTGCTGCCACTTGAGGCATGCAATGAGGGTTTTCACGTGAAAAAAATCACGTTTAAAAATAACCAATCACATTGTATATGGACCTCACTCCTATAGTGCTCCATCTAGCGGATTTTTCACACGCGAAAATCCTCATTCTTTGGTAGTTATTGGGCACACTAGTGACGCCAATCGATTCTAATTTTCAGCTACTAAACCGGATCTATTTTAAACAATTTCGGGGTTACAATTTCTCGGCAAACACTTATACTATTTATTAAATAACCATGCACAAATGTTGGGTCCGTGCACAAACGCGAAAAATGGACCCAATATTTGTGCATGGTTATTTAATAAATAGTATAAGTGTTTGCCGAGAAGTTGTAACCCCGAAATTGTTTAAAATAGATCCGGTTTAGTAGCTAAAAATTAAAATCGATTGGCGTCTCTAGTGTGCCCTACCCGTCACCTTAATAAGTCGTCAGCATTGTTGCTGCTGTTATTTCAAAATTGACTAATCTTACTCACTAGCCATAAATTATTCTGTAACGTACTTACCTAACGTTTCATCGAATTCCGCCTCCTCCTCCTCTTCCCCTCGTTCCTCTTTCACCTCCTTATCCTCTTTTTCCTCCTCACCCTCCCCAAACTCCTCTAAAGCCGGGTTCTTCATCAGTAAGTAGAACCCGTGTTGCATGCAGTTCGTGTCGAATACGAAACAGCCCGGTCCTTTGGGCATTCCCTTCAACCACGACCCGTGGTAACGAACCCGAGGGTATATGATTTGTCCAGGGCCTTGGATAGTGCCTTCTACCCAGGTCCCCATGAATTTGAGCTGGTATTCAGCATAGAAGTAGGTGCCGAGCCCGTGGCGTTTGCCCTTAAACCAGGCGCCCTCGTAGATGTCTCCGTTCGGGTAGTAGTAGGCGCCGAAGCCTTGCTTCTGGTCGTGCCGCCAGTCGCCCTCGTAGCGCGAGCCGTCGGGGTAGAGCATGGTGCCCACACCGTATTTCATTGCACGACGCCATTCTCCTGCAAAAATCAGTGCATAGATGTGAGTAACATTTATCTTTTTTTTTGTTTCAACAGGCTGATGATTGACTCAGGGTCGGCTCTAGTTGAAATTGATATGGAAGAATTCATTGACCTACGCGCTAGGTATCGTATCGTGTCTCGTACGCACTCGTAAAGTATAGTAGTGTCTCATGCCGAACCACACCGAAATCATTGTAGGTAAGTGTAGCCTATTTAGCACGCGATATTATTAGCAACCTGTGTTCTACTGTGTCCATATATTTTGACTGCCTCGTTGGCGCAGTGGGTAGTGCGTCGCACTTTAAAGCGACGGCTGCGCTTGGGGTCCCGGGTTCGACGCCCGGGTCGGGCTAAAATTTGTACCTGAGTTTTTCTGTTAAAAAATTCTTAGTGTCAGCCCGGAGTCTGGAAGTTGGCGATCTTGTACCCCAGTGCCTCGGAAAGCACGTTAAGCCGCGTTGGTCATGCGCCCGGTCCCTCTCCGGTCGTGTCACACTGGTGTCCCATTGGATTATTCGGATCGGATATTATAAGGGGAAAGGAAATAGAGAGTGCACTTGTGTTTGCGCACACACTTAAGCACTATAATATATCCTGCGAAGTGGCTGATCGTTGTGATTGGCTGCCTTGGCCGAAATCGGTTGGAGGATATTATTATTTTGAAGCGAGAGTATCTAAATGTAGATAGGTAGGTACATAGAAGATGAGCTCTCTCTCTCTGGTGGAAAAGTGAATTCATCTCACCATCATATCGTGCGCCATTTTTAAATACATAGAGCCCTTTGCCATTCCTCATGCCGCGGCAGTAACAGCCCTGGTAGAAGTCTCCGTTGGGCAGCACCGCCCAGCCTTCCCCGTGGCGCTCTCCATCGTTGTTGCGACCGCCTACGTAGATCTGGAAGGCAAAGGCGAGATACCTTGTCTAAACTATTTTTATTGAAGTATTTCTATAGACAACAACGGGGTTTATAGAGGTAAATAACTACTACTACTACGTCATCTTCGCACTTGGTGCGGTTCGGGTTTCGGGGTAAACCCTTTACCGGGCTGCATCTCGCGCCATATCTTGGCGCGGTGTTTTCGCTCCTCTGGGAGAGGAGGCCTCCCGACATTGCGCTGTTAGGGCGGTCTTCGACCCCAATGGGGCCTGCCTGCGACTCTAACGCGCTAATCTGTCAGGGAGGGGGGAAAGGGGTAGTCGCTGTGTTCAGTCTCGAGGGAGATGTACTCAGCGAGCTCTTTTGCTGTAGACTTTTTTTTTTTTTAATTATTATTTCTGGTAAATTCTAGTTTGTACATCTCCCTCAGTCGGTCTCTCAGCCCGTCAAGCCATTGCTGGCCGTCGTCTTCCGTTTCCTGCTGGGCCGGCAGGATTCGGAGTCGTGGTCGGGGGCAAGGGCGAGGGCTAGAGGTAAATAAGCACTTGCGCGAAGACATCGATACCGAACGCCATCTTTTGGTACAGTTTCGAACTAATAACCAAATTAAGTAGATTAACCTAAGAGAGGGCGGGTTATTAGAGTCGATAGTATCCTTACTAATATTATAAAGGCGAAAGTTTGTTTGGATGGATGTATGGATGGATGTTTGTTCCTCTTTCACGCAAAAACTACTAAACGGATTTTAATGAAACTTTAAAGTAATGTAGCTTATAGATCAGAATAACACATAGGCTATAATTTATAAAGATATTGTGTGAATTGTCCATTACACGCAGACGAAGTCGCGGGCAAAAGCTAGTTATATATAGTTCATATTTGTTGCCACATTACAATTTTTTTTGACAGGACGAAGTCTGTCGGGTCAGCTAGTAGTTTATAAAAGAGGTTAATTTTATTATGTTTTACAATCGCTGTCGTTGTTACAACCACCTATTTACCTCTAAAAGGCAATGCTTAACTACTGGGAAACATTGTCGCTAATAAATAAGGTGGAGAGGTTGATATTTTTTTGCAATCGCTCGCTATTGCAACCGCCTACTAGATCTAGAAGGCAATGGCGATTTACCAGGAAACATTGTCGCTTATAAATATGGTAGAGCTTCTCCTAACTTTTACTGATAATATTTTTTACTTGAATCTAAATAAGACTTAGATTTACCAGCAATACAACCAGCAGCAAGACATTATAGCCAAGCTATTGATAGAACTACTTTTACTGCTTCAAGTTTTTCACAATACAAAAAAATATTAGTTGAGATTATGTTATGTTGTAGTCTATTTTGATTCCACATTTTTAATTTAGACTGCATCTATTATTTTATTATGCATTCATAAACATCTACCCACCTAAGCATTTATAAGAAAATAATTGTCTGAGAATGTACACGACTATTTAACTCCATGCATTATGCAGATGGATAGGATTGTTCTGGAACCACTCATGGATAACTAATGCCTAGTATTATTCCTTATTCGTATGCACATGCTCGCAGGCATTCCACTGCAGGGGACAAGTGCTCATAGGCGTAGCTAAAGGTTCAGATAGTATATAAGATATGCAATGTTACTTATGTCGAGATATTTACACCAATGGTGTCCTCTTCTTCACCTGGCTCACCCTTTTCTTCAGCCATCATAGTAATCTAATTAATATAGATAAAGTATTATTCTTCTTGCAATCTGTTTTAACAAATTATTCATTTCCCATATCTAGACGTAAACTTAGCTCAGTGACACAGACATCAACTTGACAATGACTTCGTTGTAAAGTCAGTTAGTAGAAAAAAAGGAATAATCTTAAAAAGAGAATGTATTTAAAACAAATTAACAGGAATAGTTATTTATTTCTCACAAATTCGTAATAAATTAATAGGCATACTTAAAACACACGTTTTAAAGATACAAGCGAAGCTGGGAGATAATAAGAGCTTAAACGCAGGTCCAGATAATTCGGCAAGACACGCAAGCACATACTGACTAGAAAATTAGGTATAGTGTGATTGGGATGCAAAATAACACAAAGTATTTCAACAATTTCATAATTATAAATAGGCGATTAAACAGCGTGAAAGTAAGAAAGATATCTTAGTGTGTAAAGTAAGTTTTCAACATTTATCTGAAAAATCCCAGCTCAGAAATACACGACCAATCACAGACATCAAACAGTAGATAAAATATTTTATAGCCTCGTATAACCAATGTATTTAAACTTATAATTTCTTTACAAGTAAGGCATATAAATAAATACTTTTCAGAAGACATAAGTAATCTCTTTAAATGCAATTCACATCGAAAGTTCAATATCTACCTACTTCTAAAAATAATTTAATTCCTATTTTGTACTTTTCGGTTTCTTTCTATTATGTATTTGACGAGGTGCGTTCTGTTTTCGCATGGCAAGTAAGCATATGCGCCGTGTTTCTTTCGTTTTTCATTAGTAACTAGCAACAGTTCTGTTATGTTCGATTGATAAACAAGGCCAAGCACTTCATTCCGCTCTTTAGGTCGCGAGAACCGACGCCGTGACCTCGATCAACTCGCATTCCAAACAGAACGTAGACAACACTGATCTGATCACTCAAATGTAGGCATGCTACATGCCTCATTATCTTCGTTTAACGCTTATCACTATTTAACACTAATTCTTAACTCTAGCGAGGCGGAGCCTGCGGGGGCACTTCTTCGAGTTTCCCCCACACAACGTTACACATTTCTCGCACTAAGGCCTGCTCCCCCGAGTCGAGGTCAGGCGCAGGCCGTCTGCGCTCGCGCTCGACGCGCTCTCTCACTTCCAACACCTGAAGAGCTCGGACCACAGCTTCCGGACGTTCACTCATTCCTCCCCCTAATCCCTTTTCTGCCTCCAATCTCCGTACTTTCTGCTCCAAATCTCTGACGTACTGCACTGTTCTTTCTGCTAGTTGCGGATGTGTTATAGGCACGCTCGGGGCTGCTCGAGGTCCTTCCTCCACGTTGGTGCCGCTGCTGCTGCCGTCGCCGTCGTCACGTTCGCGGCCGGGCGTGCGTCCACAGTTCACACATGCACTTCTCTCCCGCTCCTCGTCCAGATATAAACACAGCTCTTTTAATTCTAGGTTATCGCGGATCAACTCCTGTTGTTTATCATCCAATTCTCTAAGTTTGCTCTGGTACGCTGAAACCTCTTGACGCATCACTGATGCTGTGTACCTTCCGAAACGTTGCCACTCTCTGGCTAATTTACGACCTTTTTGCCGATCGTCGTCCAAAAAACAGCACAAGTCCCGGAGCTCCTGGTTGTCGTCACTCAGGCGGCGATTGGCTTCTTTCAATGCTTTTATTTCGTCTAAAAGTGTTTGAATTTGCCGTCTTTGATCAGATGAAGCTCGCGGTCCTTCGTTTTCAACACGTTTCGTGAATTTTAACATATCAGCAGACCTTCGGTGTATCTGTTCTTCGTCAATGTTTCGCTGTGCTCGCTGAGTGTCGTCTGCGCTTCGGGCTCTCGCTGTCGGCTCCACTGGCTCGTGAACTATCGCTTTCGTAATAACCTCAGCTGGAGGGCGGATTAGTCGCAGTGCCCCTGGCGGCAATGGATATCCCTGGGGGTATCCGTGAGGGTACTTCACGAATGGGATGGAGCCGCTCGGGTAGGGGCCAGGTATGGGGCCGTGCACTCCGAGCGGATACTGCAGTTTATCCGGTTCGATAGGTTTTCCTGTGTACGGAGGTTTGAACTCCTTGGCGGCCGATTCGACAGTGGCTAGTTTGGGGCCACCAGCCGCCGGCGGAGGCGGATGATAACGAGGTGGAAAGTTGACCGGTTCCGCCGAGCCCTGTTTACCTAGTTGTTGTTTTTGTTTATTGAACTGGCCCGCGTTCTGATTGATTGACATTGTCGTATGCACAGGTTCGCGGACGGGCATCAGCAGTCAGTTCGTCGCACCATCGTCTCGGGTTTCATTCCGAAATCTTGCGTTAACGCGAAAGCCGAAGCGGCATGAGTTCAACGATTGGTCCTTGAATGAATGGAGGTGGGGGACGCCGGCTGCGTAGGTTGTGGACCGTGGCATTCGCGCAATTAGTCGATGCTGTGTTATTTCGTAATGCACTTTTGCGTCACTTGGTTTGTTTTCGAGTGTTATTTTGCGAGTCGTGTGGGGGGTTTGTGTTGGGCAATGTTTTGTTTGGCGGAGTGGAGGTTATCGCGGCGTGACGCGGACGCGCGCGGGGCGCATGCTTGAGACTGGCGCGCGCGCACCGCCTCTACCTGTGCGAAGGCACTCGCTGCGTCCCGCTCCGCCACGCCACTTCGGCACACTCTCAGAATTCCAGTGTGGAAACTGCCTTTACAGATCACGTGATCTAAGCTAGTTTAAGTTTCAGACCAAACAGTTTAACGACAAAAACTATTTTTTGTCGTTAAACTGTCACTTGCCTATGCAAACCTTGGCCAAGCTTTTAGGTAAAAAGGTACGATGGTCGTCAGCTAAATTAAAATTTTGTTGTTCTTTCCCCGTTTGTAGTAGATAATTTTTGTTCTGTTGTCTGTTTCATCTTCAATCGTGCCTGTTTCCTGTGTTTTTGAGGTGTGGCTCATATACATTGTGAGAGAAAAAATAACAAGCCCACGTAATGCGAGGACGGTAACGTGCAAACAGACCGAAAATTCAGGCTCTGCCTATGCTATAAGCGTGACCTATTATGTTGATTGTATCTATCACACACGTGCACATACTTACTAAGATAGATGCCGCATTGGTGGATGGCGAATGTGGCATCTCTCTCAATAAGAGTTTGTGTGGTCAACACACCTTTTTTTTTGCCTTAAGTCCGGTTAGCAATATTTTTATGTACCTAATTAGAGGTAGCAGAAAGTTCACCTAATGGTTGATACGCGGTTGTCGTTGCCCTGTGACATCCGCAATATCAGTGTCACCGTGCGCTGCCGGCTTTAAAAGCTGCTTTGACTGACCGGATGGCGCAATTGGTAGTGACCCTGCCTCTTGCGCCACAGGTCGTGGGTTCGCTTTAAAGGAATACCTACGCATTTTCCTCGAATTATTCAACGTCGCATTGGTCAAAAACTGCAAGCGATAGTTCATTGGTAATTTCAAGATCTGTACGCACTTGCCACCCTGCCGTCTCCTCCACTGTGACGCGTTCTCTCACCTGTGCGCGCACGCACACAGCCACAGCAGCTGCGCAGCCTGCGAACACTGACACGCCACAGGCTCACACAGCCTTGCCTACGCGCACACTTGAAGGGATCTCATTCTTTTGACAGCGCGCTTTGTCATGAGATCTCCATACAACTTCCGCCTTACAAATGCAAACTCTACCTTAGTACAATATGCTAATCTGTGGTACTCACGTACCTCTTGTTTGTAGGAACTCGTATTCTTTAATGAGTTGAGTTTTCATTCAGAGGATCACGTTCAAAACATTTTTTGAATTCTTGTTTGTATTGGACCCATTATGAGCAAAATAATATGACCATGGGAGCGACAAATTCTGTATGAAATAAAGCAATTTTAAAATAAATTTTGATACACAGTATTATAAAGTGGTAAACGATAATTTTGCTCTTTCTCTTATAAAGTATGATTTTATTCCTTAAAAAGTTATATTATGTACCTACATTGGTTAGGTATCTAATAATTAATAACAGAAATACCTACCTAGGTATCTTATAATTTAGGCAAAATAAGATCTAACTCTTTAATTAGAGCCAAACGCCTGATTCAAATGTTACTATTCTGCCGGGTGTCTACAACACTGCGCTCAATGATATTGGTAAGGAAACACAGGTAGAGTTTTTAATAATAATAATAATAATTCTCACATCTCATACGTTGACCTGATTTCGTACTAAGTAGCTTAAGCACTTGTGTTACAGATATCAGACAACAGAGGAACACAAATATATACTTAAATACATATATTACACCCAGACATCGAACAAACACAAGTGTTCATCGCACGAATGTTTGTTCAAGGTGGGGATCGAACCCACGACCTTTGGCGTAAGAGGCAGGGTCACTACCATTTGCGCCATCCGGTCAGTCTATAAAATTGATATTTGACAACAGCAGAGGGGTGGGGCGGACCATCTATTCTTTTAAATATATAAATAGAATTAAAGACCTTGCCTCATAATTCAAAGGTGTGTCTCTTCGACTATTAATAAACGTTTGTGTGATCGATTGGTGTCGGGGTGTTTAAAGTATCACTATTTTCTTGTATGACTCCTGGTCCCCCTGCGTTGTTCCCCTGAAGGGGACCACGAGTAATTCGCAATGTCACGTGGTTGGTTGGTAATTATTTATTGAGCTACCTATTTCGGAGTCAGATCAATGTAGGTAGGTACCTATGTGATGTTGTGAAAACAATAATTTATTTTCTCTCCACTTTCTATTTGTGGTACCTTTCTTGATTGTACGATAACTTAGGTGGGATCTACTTTGGGGTCTGGACGTATTTGTCGTCTTGTGGCGACACATACCATCGCGCGAAGAAAGAATAATAAAAAATAATAAATAAAATATTATAATAATAATTCTCACAACATCTCTTACGTTGACCTGATTCCGTACTAAGTAGCTTAAGCACTTGTGTTACAGATATCAGACAACAGAGGAACACAAATATATACTTAAATACATATATTACACCCAGACACCGAACAAACACAAGTGTTCATCGCACGAATGTTTGTCCAGGGTGGGGATCGAACCCACGACCTTTGGCGTAAAGAAATTCGCCCATTAGTCCTAACAGCAGCAGATGGCGATAATCTGACAGATTATACATGATCAGAATTCTCATGCGATGCCACATCGCGAAAGCAAAGTTCGCAGACCGACTTGAGATATATACCATAAACCAAGATGGTACACTGGAACATGGTCCCTGAGTCAATAACACCCGGCTCGGCTGAAGATCTTCCCTTATCGTGGGAATAATCCCAAATCCTACAGTCTGTTTAGCAGAATTAATGATGAGTATTATTGCATAGTAAGGAAAATCCCACCCGTTGGATGATTTACTTTAACATTGTGTTTTCTCACTCACAAGCATAATATGGTTTAATTTTGTACGCCTCCAGAGAAATATTAGCCAATGTTAAGGTTTGTAAAGGAGCAGCAACAAGGCCAACAAGTATGCAAGTTTCTCTGAAATTGCATGCGTCCATGGGCTATAGTCGTTTACCGTCAGGCGATCCGAACCCTAGTTGGCCGCCGCTGTTGAATAAAAAAGAAAATATGCGTTCACATGCACGAACTTTTGACTGTATGATGAGAACGCTTTTGTTTCATAGATTTGTAGCGAGTGTGAAGATTATGCCTGTCGCATCCAAACAAAACACACGCACAACGCGTGTGAAAGGTACGACAAAAAAGATTCGGTTGTAAATACCATTTCATTGTAGGCCCACAGGATCCATGCGTCGAACGAACGGTCGCATCCTTCGTGACGTGCACAGGATACCAGGTGCAAATGCGCGTGAAAGGGACGAGAACAAAGATTCGGTCGAGTTTCGTTTTGTTGTAGGTTCTCAGGATCCACGCGTCGAACAGTCGCAACATTCGTGACGTGCGCAGGATTGCTGCGCAAGCGGCAGTGGCGACGCAGGCGCAGTCTGTGCTCGGAGGCGCGACCAGCAGCTAGCATGGCAGCGCGCGCGAACTTCGCCGTTGCCGTCGTCCTTGCCATTCTCACGCGAGGTACGTACCCCATTATACGTACAAACAAAAATCAAAGTATAAAAAACAGACAATTTTATTCATTCGTTTCTTCAAATATATTCGTTTCAATATCAATTCAGGAATTTTAACAAATTGTAGTAACCTGATTTGTGGCTGTCTGTACCGTACAAGCTAATATTAAACTCAAATATCGATAATGAATGAAATTCTCTACCGTCTGCCACGTACACGTACGCACGTACGTCCTAAGCTCGACGATGTACTCTTTTGTACAACCCTTAAATTCTACTGACCATGAACAACTTAATTGTCATATTTATGAATGAATTACTCAACCGCATGCCACGAGTCTTTGCTTTTAGTAAAACAATAATAATAATAATTCTCACAACATCTCATACGTTGACCTGATTCCGTACTAAGTAGCTTAAGCACTTGTGTTACAGATATCAGACAACAGAGGAACACAAATATATACTTAAATACATATATTACACCCAGACACCGAACAAACACAAGTGTTCATCGCACGAATGTTTGTCCAGGGTGGGAATCGAACCCACGGCCTTTGGCGTATGAGGCAGGGTCACTACCAATTACGCCATCCAGTCAGTCATAAAAATAATAAAAGCGCCTTACTTATTGTATTTTCATTTTTCGATATAGCTTCTTGCGTGTTTTGAACACATCAAGTGGTTAAAAAGACGTGTAACTGCTTTGGCTAAAATTGATTGGCGATTTTAGCTGGTATCATTTTATTAATTGAGTTTCTTTATAGCTCAAACACCACTTGTAACAAAATTAAGCATACACATAGGTAACCCAATATTAGAAGGCACTATATTGTACTGACAGCAACACGCCTAGTTACTGCAATCTGCCGGCCCATAGTACCTAATGTATTGACATTAAGGAACCGATTGAAGAAAATATATAAGTTTGGATACTTTACCGTGTTGTGGTTCGTCTTGTCTATTAAAATTACTGGTGACTATAAGTGCATTATACCAATAAAACAATTCCAGATCCGATTTAGAACTCTATCATTTACGATTCAATGTTCGCTTTTGATAGCTAATGTGTTTCAATATGTGCTTCTGTTGAAGTGTAGCTAAATGACGGGTAGGCAGACCTATATTTTGCGATGTTATTGGTGATGTCGTGAGTGAGTGTGGTCACTTTCGTACGATAGAAATTGCTGAGGCCTGTGAGCGGAATAATTCATGGTTTGTGAAATCCTGTCGTGTGCGGTATTCCACTCTGATTCTAGCAAGTTAGGTAATTATAACGTTGTCAGGAATTTACGGCAAGGCGTCTTACCTACCAAACGTATGTGACATTACCTAACTTAATAAGTAGGTACCTCCCTGATAAACGTACTCCTACGTAGTTATTCGTTTCGGGCAATTTAACACTCATGAATTGTTTCCGATGGGGTTGACACATAAGTTAGTATGCAATATTCGTGCTAGCAAAGCCGCTGAGAAGGCTATATAATATGTGGAATACCCAGCCCCTACTACATGGCTTTAAATTTGTATAATAGATCATCATCATCAGCCCATTTAAGTCCCCACTGCTGGGGCACGGGCCTCCGTCAATCACATGGGGGGTTATTGCCATACTCACCACGCTTGGCAGACGGGTTGGCGAAGGTTTTGATATAAATGCAGAGTTTTCTTTCTCTGGATGCTGATGATCATGCCAGCAGCTTAACCTTAGTCGCCTTTTACGACACCTCGGTAAGACTGAGGGTGGCCTATTCTACTCTGCTGGGGACCACACGGTATAATAGATTGCCACAAGATATTAGAGATGAAATTACAGAACATTTAATAAGAACGAAAGATATACTTATTAAATAAATGTATCTATTCTCTTGATGATTCTAAATAAAAACAGATAGTGAAACAATTAAAGTATATAAAACTTACAACAGTAGGTAACAAACATATGATAGTTTATTGTAAAAACTACTTTATTATAATCAGCTCTAGTCATTTGCAATACCGAAAAAAAGTTGCTTAGCCTAAGTACATTTGTATAATAGCTGTAAGACCATCTTTGTACACTTAGTTTGCAAATAAATACTTGAATACATACTAAAATCATATTAAGCCTACCTATGTGGCTTACGTCGCGAGTGAAACGCAATCTTTAATAAATCTTTGCTTAAATAAAAAATCATGTTTAATTTAGAAACGAAATGACCTCAATATAAAATAGTGATACTTTGTTTTTCCTCCCCAAGTAGTTCTTCAGTCAATGTGGTCTTGGTGTTGTAGAAAAACCAGCGACTTCTGGTATTCTTCTGTTTTCACCCGGTGGAAATTCTGAGACCATTGACATTGAGGTTTCTCAATAAGTTACAATATTATGTAACGAATCAATATTTACCGCGCGTGTTCACTTGGTATGACTCAATCACTCATAATTTATTGAATTCTAAATTTACATACTTTGGTGGTGAATAACATTTTTTTGTATAAATAAATATCTCACGACATCACATACATGATCGACTCGAGATAGTAGCTCAAGCAACGTGTAAGGATATCAGGAATTCAACAGTGGATTACAAATATATACATACTACTTTTTATGTAAATATCATTTACAAAAAAGATTGTATATGTATATTGTATAAGTATGTACTTATAAACTGGATGTTATGTAGTGTATAAGTATTATACATAACACCCAGCCAGACCAATTCAAAATTCAAAAAAAATTCAAAATTCAAAATTCAAAAGTGCTTTATTTGCATAGGCCTTATATACAGCTCTTACAAACGGTTCATACATGAAAAAATATAAATATAGCTATGTTATATTAACATGTTATTAAACATATATGTCGATACAAAAAATATACTAAGAAATGAATAAATATAATGTGATTCTACCACGGAACGCGAAAGTGATTTCGACGAGAAGATCCGGCAAGAAACTCGCCAGTTACTCTTTAATCATCAAATTTTTTTTAAGTACAGTGGCAGGGGTGTAGGCCGAACTAGTTTATCATTTCCAACCAAATTCTTGTAATTTAAAGTAATATAACTGTTATATAGGCTTTGCATTAAAATAATTTTTAACATTGTGTCTTTAAATCGGGGCATTGTAAATCAACAAGCTTTGTGGACGTAACTTTATTAAATATTTTAATACTCATTCCTTACGAATGAATTACCAATCTTATTAAGTCTGAGATGTGAAAACAGCAAGCTTGTGTTTATTTCTAGATTTAGGTTATGGTTGTCGGATTTGCGAGGGGAAGTTTCTAAATTTTTATAAACATACATAATACAGGCAAAGATGTACGTGATCGCTAATGTTAAAATGTTAATTTCTTTGAACAAAGTTTTCTAAGCGAGTCTTCGTGGTTCTAAGTCCGTCTATGGGCCCTGACACGCTCGTTTCTGTAGCACAAAAATAGCTTAATATCAGCCGCAGAGGCCCATAACAGCAGACCATAAGACATTAACGCTATGGAACTAACTGAAATACAACAAGTCTGGCTGACTGTCACAATATCGGTCAGGTGTCTTATTTTTTGGACTGCATATGCAGCCGAACTAGGTCCTCCCTGCCAGGGCTGCAATTATGAGAACCCACGGTAATTTTGAGTCTAACGTGATGCCCTAGAGAAATACTGTAGAATTAATTACTTCAACATGTTGACTATTCATATTAATCCTAGTGACTGACCTGCTTACGTGGGCAATGTAAAATTTGACACATTTAGTTTTTTTAGCATTGAGAGTAAATTATTTACAAGGAACCAATGTGCACTTGAGTGAGAGCATGATTACAGTCGTCAAAGTATTCTTTATTGTCTATAGTTTTGAAAATTAAAGCAGTATCATTGCAAAAATTTACTTATGTCACACAAGTTTTTAGTAAAAGTAAGGTAGGTCATGTACATAACCTGATGGTAAGTGATAATCTGGTCGACGAGTAAGCACGATACCTAGAAGATCACTTCACTTCAGCGCTTTGAAAAAACCCCAAATTGTAGCCTTCTAGGAAAACACCTCCACAGGCCGCTGATTCATTAGTTCGCAGTACGAATAAGGAAACAGGATTCAAACCTCTTTAGTGCGGACTTTAGGATTTCTACCAAAATGATTATACCTACTGCAATATTTGCTGCAATATATGTATGTATAACAAACAGAAAACAATAGAGATAAATTCAACTGGCCTTGTGAAAGTTTCGCAATGATTAAAAGATCATAAAATAATACAATAATAACTTTTGATTGAACCCATTTAAAAGTTAGTGAAGACCATGAAACTGGCAATCCGTGGGTGGTTTTGGGCAATCATAACGCTTATTGTCGGGATTGTTTGTTTTTTCTTTGTGTACTTATATATTAATAAAAACTGCGTCAACAGAAACATTGAATATATTTATCTAAAAAAATACTTTGAGCGATGAAAAATAATGAACATAAATCGAAATGTTCGTCTGTCTGTTTGTTCAGCGCGAACTCTCGGAAATTAGTGAACGGATATGAATAACATTTTTTTATTGTATAGATGCTAAGGCTGGCCAACATATAGCATAACTATCGTTTACTTTTAAAAAACTTTTAGTGGCAAACCAAATTTCACGCGAGTGAATCTGCAGACGTGCTAAAATTACTGGTTACTATAAGAGCATTATACCAATAAAACACTTCCAGATCCGATTTAGAACTCTATCATTTACGATTCAATGTTCGCTTTTGATTGTTGATGTGTTTCAATATGTGCTTCTGTTGAAGTGTAGCTAAATGACGGGTAGGCAGACCTATATTTTGCGATGTTATTGGTGATGTCGTGAGTGAGTGTGGTCACTTTCGTACGATAGAAATTGCTGAGGCCTGTGAGCGGAATAATTCATGGTTTGTGAAATCCCGTCGTGTGCGGTATTCCACTCTGATTCTAGCAAGTTAGGTAATTATAACGTTGTCAGGAATTTACGGCAAGACGTCCTACCTACCAAACGTATGTGACATTCATCATTTCAGCCAATAGACGTCCACTGCTGGATATAGGCCTCCCCCAATGTTCTCCACACAGATCGGTCCTGTGCCGCCCGCATCCAATGGATTCCCGCGATCTTCACCAGATCGTCGGTCCACCTTGTGGGGGGCCTGCCACGGCTGCGACTTCCTGTGCGTGGCCTCCACTCCAGGACCTTTCTGCCCCAACGGCCGTCTGTTCTCCTCGCTATGTGCCCTGCCCATTGCCACTTGAGGCATGCAATCCTTTGGGCTATGTCTGTAACCTTAGTTCTCCTGCGGATCTCATCATTTCTATAAATTTGTATTTGTAAATACTTGAATACATACTAAAATCATATTAAGCCTACCTATGTGGCTTTACCGTAGTCGAGTGAAAACGCAATCTTTAATAAATATTTGCTTAAATTAAATAAATCATGTTTAATTTCGAACGAAATGACTCAATATAAAATAGTGTTACTTTGTTTTTCCTCCCCAAGTTAGTTTCTTCAGTCAATGATGGTCATGGTGTTGTAGAAAACCAGCAGACTTCTGTGTATTCTTCTGTTTCATCCCGGTGGAAATTCTGAGACATTGACATTGATGTTTCTCACTAAGTTTACAATATTAATGTAATCGAATCAAATATTTACCGCCGGTGTTCACTTGGTATGACTCAATACTCAATAATTTATTGAATTCTAAAATTTACATACTTTGGTGGTGAATAACATTTTTTTGTATAAATAAATATCTCACGACATCACATACATTGATCTGACTCCGAGATAGGTAGCTCAAGCACCTGTGTTAAGGATATCAGAATCAACAGTGGGATTACAAATATATACATACTACTTTTTATGTAAATATCTATTTACAAAAAAGATTGTATATGTTTATATTGTATAAGTATGTACTTATACACTGGATGTTATGTAGTGTATAAGTATGTACTACATAACACCCAGCCAGACCAATACAAACAGACATGTTCATGCACATAAATATTTGTACTTTGCGGGGATCGAACCCGCAAACATTGGACCAAAAGCAGCGTACACTACTACTGTTCCAAAAGGGTTGGGCACAGCCAGTTAGATGAGACGGTCAAACCTTTCAACTCAAATTGTTGAACATGTTTTCCTTAATTAATTATTATCAAAATAAAGAAGGTAATGGTGTATAACAGTTATTAAATTTTTTATTTATAATTACTTCAGGGCTTCCTTGCCTGCAATCGTGCAGATAAATCAATACTGAACCGGTCGACACAGAACCAACATCATTATAGCCTCAGTGGGACGCGAATACTCTTGACCACCATCGAATACTTGACCTAAGGTCATTAATTCGAGGATGGAACTCAAACAAATTATACATTGTGTCTCTGTCTACCTAGCTTTTAAGTTTTGAATTTTGTGCAATAAAGAGTATCTATCTATCTATCTTTACAATAAAATGCACGTATAATTTAATCTAGATGCAACCAAGGTCTATAGGAACAAGAAATCTAGAACTATTAAAACAATCTTATACAAAACAAACATGAGAAAATATCACTAGCCTGGATCACTGCCTAATCCTAACCTTATATTTACTTATTTTTATGTTCCTAAACGTACCAATAGGAGGCGCTGGGTGTCGATTGAATCGCCCTAATGTTTCGCCTCGGTTGTCTGATTTTTACGGTCAACAGTAGTTTTGACAGATTACGAGTTTGCATTTACGAGAATCAGTGTATTAAGTACTTAAGCATCAATTTTCGCAAAACTACACTATTAACTATTTTTGTTGACAAGGGGTCTTCCCCTTATCAAAACAGGGGGCTCAGATTTCGGAAAAAATCTGCTTACGACATCACTACATGAATGATGTCGTACGCTATACCAGTGCTGGTGTCTGATTTTATTTATTTATTTAATTCTTCAGGTGAAGCTCAGCGGCACCCCATCAAGGAGGCGCTGTTCCTGCACAACGACAACCTCAGCAACGCCACGTTCGAGGACTGCGTGTGGAGGCGCGACCGGGAGCCTTGCCCCGACCCCGATGTGTTCCTTCACCTCTATACCGAGTCCGAGCCCGTTAAGAAAGTGGTGAGTGCCTTAAGAGAGTTCTGATATTGTTAAAGAAACCAAGGCGTCTGTAAAACAGTGTATTCTGAGCCCATTAAGCAGTGATGAGTCCGTTAAAACTAGTGAGTCTATTGAGAAGCTAATGAGATCGTTAAGAAAATGGTGAATGCCATGCTCCGTTCGAGGACTGCGTGTAGAGGCGCGACCGGGAGCCCTGCCCCAACCCTGACGTCTTCCTGCAGCTCTACATCGAGTCAGAGCCCGTTAAGAAAATGATAAGTTCGTTAAGAGAGTAATGATATTGTCGTGAAGGTAGTTAAGAAATCAGTGTTTCTGCAAAAATGTTTTCTGTGTCCGTTAGAAGGTGATGAGTTCGTGAAGAAAGCGGTTAGTCCGTTAAGATACTGGTGATTACGTTAAGAATGTGGTTAAGGCACATGAACCACAAATCCATTTTCGAGGACTTCAAAGTGTTTAGATCGTTGAAGTTGCTTGTTTGGTCCAGTAACACTACCATTTGATCTTTGTCATTAAAAGGAAAATACTTACCTACCCAAGAAAGTCATTGTACTTCGCTAATAAAACACGCTTGAGCATTGGCCAATATACTGTACCGTTTTTAATAGATACACTCAGTACACAGTAGTAAGCCATAATCTTGAAATAAAAAATATCTTCCAACCGCCATAATTGTTTAAACGTTGAGCGCAGATCGGATACGCAGATAGTGAAAACAACATTAGAATTCGTTGGTCCACTTCGTTTATACACAATCGGTCATCAATCTCGTAAAAATATGCTCTAATAATATGTAAATTATATTGTTGGTCCAGTTTCTCCACGAGACCACGAGGATTAGATGATTATGGAAGCTTTCCCACCCAGAAATGCTGGCTAAATGCCGGCTATAACTAACTAATGAGATCGATGGTGAGGTTAAACTAAAAATACAATTCAGCGTGAGGTGACTCTACTTAGGTTTCTAGTTCAAAAAAATCATTAGTACAGCTGTCATAATAATCACTTATCACCAGATCCAGATGTGCCGCCCGAGTCTGCGCGTTTGCTTACTATAAAAGATAAGATAAAGATAAACAAATTCTTTATTCAATTTAGGTCCACGCAGAACACTTATGAATGTCAAAATAGGTACATAATATCTAGCGCCGCTGGTTCGGAATGTCAATTTCTACTGTGAAGACACCAGCAAAAAACTCAGTAGTAACTCTTTTGAAATATTGATGATGTTACAGAGTTTCAATTGAGAAGAGAAAAAAAAATACAATTATGAAAGTTAAACCTTCTAAAATCCCGAAAACCTCATTATAGGTATCGTGAATCAAATCAAATCAAATCAAATAATTCTTTATTTTCATAGGCTTGTACACATCACTTACAAATCGTCATACATTTGAATGATTTAAAACTATTTATAAGTACTTATGTATAATTTACATGTTAATACATATATATGTTGATACATAAAATATACTAAAGAAATAAATAAACATAATGCGATTCTACCACCGGCTCGGAAAGTTGTTTCTGGTCGTGAAGATCCGGCAAGAAACTCGCCAGTTACTCTTTTTAATCGCCAACTTTTTTACAATGGTTTATTATCCTCATACCAAGTCATACAGTAATACAAGACATACAGAATGAAGTCCATTTAACATGTTAGATCAACAAAGTAAGCGAAAAAAAATCTGCTGTTCCATACAAAATAGAATATCTGCCTGGCGACAATGTATGGAACAGCTGATTTTTTTTCGCTTATTTTGTTGATCTAACATGCTAAATGGACTTCATTCACGATACCTATAATGAGGTTTTCGGGATGTAAACGATAAAAAAATAACGGGTTTTTTTTTTAATATTATATCCGTTTCGGCTACGTTACAGTAGCCGTGGACATGCGGACTGTTGTAGTTGTATCACATAATAAATATCGTGTTAATTCCCGTCTTGATTAATTATAGGTATATATTACGTATTTTGTATTGGATTTTTTTTGGTCACTAGGCTATCGCACGTGATGTAAAAGGCAGATGAGGTCTAGGATGACAAAAAGATGCCTGTTCACTCTTGCCATAAAGATGACGATTCTAAACGAAAACGTCGTAACTCATTTTAACATTCAGACAGGTTTTACTATAATAGATAGTGGCTATTGGTAGCTGTAGTTACATACAGACCTATATTGTATGCAGATACATCTTAGCACGAATAAAATCCGCATCGTCATGGTAATTAATAGAATGGACAATACGAAAAAAAAAACATTTCAAAAATACTCTTTCTAGATTAGACTCATAGAAATTTAAGAAAAATAATTTCAGAATTTCTTCATAAATATCTGTTAAAAAAGCAGATATTTATGGAGAAAAAAAATGCAAAAATCCTCCTGTGACGTCATCACTTAGCATGACAAATTAATAACGCATTTGCTCACGTTGATTTAAAAAAAAGTAAAACCACTGACAAGATAATAATGACAGAGACAGTAAGTAACTTGAAGTCTCCTCAACTTTTTATAGGACATATACCACCGACATCACAATACGTTGAGCCTCAGGACTACGTCACTTCCAGCATATTAATTAATAATAAAAAAATAATAATTAATAAACACGCATTTAATGATACCTAAAATATAAACGGTCATCTTTTTTCTCTTTCTTTATTCGAAAAGCGTATAAAAATGATAATATTTTTTGGTCGTTTTGTCCATTTGATAGAGTGATATACCTACTTTATTACATAAAGTATATCACTCTAAACATGTTGACATTCATAAGTGTTCTGTATGGACCTAAATTGAATAAACAATTTTCATTTACATTTTACACAAAATACACAACTTAAGTACTAGGCATTAGAGAAAAGTGTGCCCTTTCGGCGGACTTATCGCTGAAAGCGATGTCTACCAGACAATCTTCGAACGAAGGATATTTAATAGTAGAGGAGGTAGGTGGAGCCATATTGAATAAGGAAAAAATAAATAAACTGTGAATATGTTAAAATCTTTAATACTATTACATAAATAAAATACTATATTATAAAGTAATAAATAACTTTTGCTAATAAATAAATTAATTAATTGCTCGTAAAATAAGTATTACAATATTGTATCAAGCTTTGATTGCTGGTATAAAAGACATCAACGCGTTACATGTCATAATAAATTGCCCCTCGTCATTATGTTTACAAATATTAAATTATCTTAGATAATATTTTTAAATACTTATCCACCTATCAATAGTAAAATCAAATCAAAATCAAAGAAATCTTTATTTGTATAGGCTTGTACACAGCACTTGCAAATCGTCGTACATTTGAGTAATATAAAACATGTTACAATTGTTCAATAAACTATCAGCCTACATACTGCCCAACTGCAGGCCAAAGGCCTCCATCATAAAAATCGAGTTATCGCTACTATAATTTTTGCTTGACCCAGGAATCGGACCCAATACCCCACCATCATACCCCGGTACTTAAACCACTAGACCAACAGGGCGTCTATGAATAGTGTTAACACGTATTTTGTAATAGATAGATAGATAGATATACTTTATTGCACAAAATACACAACTTGAGTACTAGGCATTACAGAAATATTGTAATATTGTATTTGATATGAAATGCATGCTTTTATTCCTGTAAATTAATATACTACTAACGTAAATAACACCTATTATATAAAAATAAACTGTTGGATTATATAAACGACTAGTTTTTTTTATGAGATAATGGGCAGACGAGCAGACGGATCACCTGATGGTAAGCAATTACCGCCGCCCATGGACACCTGTAACATCAGAGGAGGCACATGTGCGCTTTTTTATTTTTATGCTAGAGTCGACAAACGAACAAGGGTCACCTGATGGAAAGTAATCTTCGGCGCCCACATCTACGAAATCAGAGAGATCGCTAATCGTGAGATCGCTGCCGACCTTTTAAACCTTTTACCTTTTAGAGCTATTAAATATTGAACTTAAAGTAAATATTAAAGGACCTATGACCTAACCTTTTACGGCATAACACAACTTCAGAGGACTTCCACTTACGCCAAACGAGATAATGATAGAGAATCGAATATTTATTTCGTAACTTACTCACTAGCTGCATACAAATGTATCCCCAGGTTAACAGCTAATGCCAAATGCATTATTTGATAAGAAATGGATAAAAGCTGTTGGATAAAAGTTTTTATAATATTAATGAGTTTATTGTAGAATTCTCCAATAATTTTACAAAATATTTACATGTCAACACATTTGGCGAAACATGTGAAACATTTTTTTTAAGTATTTCATTGTACTTAAACACCATTTTATGTATCGTGTTTGTAGTGAATAAATTGAATTGAATTGAATGCAAAGACTCGTGGCAGACAGTAGGGTATTTCGTTTATTAGTACCTAACTGCGAAAAACAAAAAAAAAACGTTTTTGTTTATCCCACAGAAGCCATACATTTCTCGGGATAAAAAGAATATAATATGTGCATATCCTGATTCTAAGCTACCTCTCCACCAATTTTCCTTTGTTATTCTTGAGTTATACCAAAATCAATAGTGTAACTAACAAGACATTCTTTTATATATTTTGATAAGATTATTGTAAAATGACAGTTAAGTGGTTCACCAGTAGGTTTATGTAGGGATATAACTCTTATACTCGAGTCAAAGACTAGTGGCAGTCGGTTTCATACTCCATTCATAATTATGATTTTTTCATTAATTATAATTCATTAATCATAATTATTGAATGAACTACTCTATCGTCTGCCACGAGTCTTTGCGTTAAGATAAGCTGTTAAAAGTGACTAACAGCTCCCACGCTAAAAAAACACCGTTCTCGAACAATACTACACCACCAAACAACAGTTATTATGCCACCATCTTTTATCTTATCTTATCTGTTAGGAGTCATTTTCATGGGGCACGTCGACCCTAAGGGATCTTTTGTACCTCCCCTATCTTTTGCGCTCCTACTCACGAAAGATTCATTTCATCAGCGTCACGATGTCTTTCGGATTGAAGTGACTGTAGTCTCCTGGTTTAAGATAAGCGTTACCTAGAAGACACATTCTGCCTCTGGCTAGTGAGTCGCATTCACGTAAAAGATGTTCTATGGTTTCCGTCTCCTCCTTGCATGCTCTGCAGTCGCTGTTCGATGTTATGTTCATCTTCATCAGCAGTTTGTTCGTTGCATAATGCCCTGTTAACGCTCCTATGAGCATCATATTGCAGCTCTATAAGGCGCAGGTGCGGCCTCACATGGAATACTGCTCTCACCTCTGGGCTGGAGCTCCCAAATATCAGCTTCTTCCTCTGGATCGTATCCAGCGAAGGGCGGTCAGAACTGTCGACGACCAGGCAATTTCCGACACACTTGATCCTCTGTCATTGCGTAGAGATGTAGCATCACTGTGCATCTTCTATCGCATTTACAATGGGGAATGTCATGTTCCGAGGAGCTGTTCGGCCTTATTCCAGCTGCAATTTTTCACCACCGCACATCACGTCAGAACGCGAAATACCATCACCTGGATGGATTTATATCGACTACAGTGCGTTTCTCACGTCATTTCCTACCACGCATAGTAAAACTGTGGAACTTGCTGTCATCCGTGGGGTTTCCGAACAGATACGACTTGGTGACCTTCAAGAAAAGGGTGTACTCCTTTCTTAAGAGCCGGCAACGCATATGTGATACCTCAGGTGTTGCAGATGTCCATGGGCGGCGGTGATCACTTTCCATCAGGTGTGCCTTCTGCTCGTTTGTCCGCTATAATGTAAAAAAAAAAAATCCTTGTCTGTTGTCTATTGCCGCCGAGAAGATTTTTTTCTTTTCTTTTACAGTAGCTTATGGGTAAAACAATAAAACATTTTCACTTCGAGTGAAACTTCTGTTTACCCCTGAAAGGCTCATAGTTACGCGGCAGTTACTTTCAACCACAAACAATGAAACACAAGTCAATAAGACAATAATTCCGTTTGTTGGCGCGTAGAAAGTGACAGTTGCATGCAAATGAATTTTTAATACAACGATTCGTTTTCAACTAACGTGGTCATTGTCCAGTATTATTATCTTGTCTTTCGTTCCAGGTTTTCCTTGCTATTTCTTAGCTGGTTTATTTTGTGGTTTGCGCCTACAAAGAAAATATACAGATTTTCCTTTTGTTTCATCTACCTGTGCCTGTTTTTCTCAGGAACGGGTGAAGTTTAAATGAATACAAAGATCTGCTTTGTCTCTCTGCAGGTTCTGTCGCGAGGACGAGGAAACGATTATCCACGTCCTCGGCGAGTTCATAGCGCTGCACCGCTGCAAAAGCCGGCACCTGGGAGCACAAATGATCTCAGCTGACGAGATCAAGAGCTCCCCCATCAGCTCCATTCTCGGGTTTATCCTGGAACTGGAGCTACATGAGGTGCTGTAATAGGTTACGGGGCTGCCACAATAGATCATCTACTGGTCGCAGTGGCTATGAGACGCAGGGCTCACCCCATTTCTATCAATAATAATCAATAATCTGTCTCTCTTTTCTTGAGAAGGAAGAAGTGAAAACTTGCTGTATTACAAAGAAAATAAAATAGAAAAATTGGCACTAAAATAAACACATATATATTACTTATTAATATGTACACATATATATTACTTATTAATGTAGTCTAATCTAGGTATAACATACATATATAGGTATAACGCCCTGTTGGTCTAGTGGTTTAAGTACCGGGCCGTGATCTCAGGGTCCTGGGTTTGATTCCCAGGTCGAGCGAAAAGGATGTTTCGAATTTTTCGGACATAGCTCGGGTTTGTGATCCACCAATCCGCATTTGGCAAGCGTGCCTAATTTCATCATAGTAGCGATAACTTGATTTCTATGATGGAGGCCTTTGCCCTGCAGTGGAACAGTATATAGGCTGATTTTAAAAATTAATCTAGGTATAGTATAAAATCTGATTCCAAGTGGCGCCAGAAAAGTCCCCGTTCTGCTATTTGTCGAGATCCAGAGCCTCGACACTGATATTCTGCGGATACCTAACAAAATACATATTTAAAACACCTTAAACGTTGATGGTTTTTACTTAGTTACTCGTTACGACGATCCGTTTAGAGATCCGTTGAGACGCAAGATTCGCGAGTTCGATTCCCGCACCAACTCAAATGTTTGTTGATGATATACGTCCGCTGTTGAACGCACACTTCTGCTTTTTCGCTGCCAGATTTCACTAGTACAAAATGCGCGTAGTTTATAGAAATTCTTTGTAAATATACCATTTTTATTTGCGCAACCATCGTTTCGTATTATCTCCAGCAAAAAGCAATGTTTAATTTGCAACATACCTTTAGCATAAAGTTGAGTACATAATGAGGGTAATTAAGATTAAACACGTTATAACATATTTCCCACGCAGGTACGCCGTCTGTCTGTCGTCCATACGGAATTTCGTAGTGTAGGTACTTGAATATTCAGAAATGCTGGTGAAAATAACCGAATTCTAGTAAGTTGTTACCTAACTGTTTCGTTGCGCGTTGCAAAAATATTAAAATTTCTTAAGCCCGCATAAACTAAAAATTTAATGTTATTTTAGCTTCCTATAAAACTTGGGCTAGTATGCCTTTCATGATGTACCTATAGTTATTTTTTTAATCAAAAACCCACCTCATTCTTTTTCATACTACTTAAGTAGGTATGTATTACATAAACATTCGTTAAATCTTTGACAACTAAAAAAAGGTGTTGTAAAGTAGTTTTTTTTTGTTTTTTATGGCTTGCTGTTGCTCTTATGAGACAACTCTGCCAATGTCAAGTGATTTTAAAGAAACAGGTTCCATGGTAGAAAATTGGACGGTTAAATAGAAAAAGAAATATTATTCATGTTTCGAAAATTTTGTATGTTTGAAACGTCAAAATTGCTTTATAACACCGTTTAAGCTAACAACGGTTTATTGAACGTTTATATATATAGCCCTTATATATATATATATATATATATAAACGAAAAGAGAAATACAGTACATGAAGTGCATCGAAGCACACGCTGATGACAGCGATAAAAACCAGTAAACTTTAAATAGCGTGCGTACAGTTCAATGTCGCCAATTTGCGTAGCGTTACTGAAAACTGGCTGAAAACCGGAGCACGGCCGTGAGCCGCCGCGGGAACTTGCCAAATGATATGACATATCAAATAAAACCTTAACGATAAGTAACTGAATTTTATAATATTAACTGATTAGTATACAAGTACTAATCGTTGATTGAGTATTATTATTAGCTTACTCTATGCATTGACGTCTAAAACCAATCAAGCCATCCGTACTAAGCTGCTACACAAAGCTCCTTTCTGATGCGAACAACCAAGGAGTGAACTCGTTGCCCGCCGAGGTATTTCCTGAACAATATAACCTGGGCCATCTTTTAGGCACCTTAGACCACATCTTCACTTAACATCTGGTTGGTGGGATTAAGGTCAAATCCATGTCTGTCGTAATATAAAAAAAGCGTCGGGAAAATTAGGATTGAATAAACAGTTTAACTTTAAGAAACCTTTGCATAAAGTATAAATTGTGTTTGATAATTATAAAATGGTAATTTTTTTTACCGAGTAGGTATATCTCAATTTAAAAAACTGCTTCACTCCCAGAGAACCCAGAGAAGGAAAACTCTGCATTCATATCAAAACCCTCGCCAACCCGTCTGCCAAGCGTGGTGAGTATGGCAATTACCCCTTATGTGATTGAGGGAGGCCCGTGCCCCAGCAGTGGGGACTTAAATGGGCTGATGATGATGATGATGAAAAACTGCTTCAGTGAATTTCGCCTAAAATATCGCCAATGACTTATTTTTTTTATCTGTGATTACTCCAATATATCATATCATCCTACTACCGCGTTCCCATTATTCATGGACAATCATCGCAATATGTCTTCTTCCATACATTAGGGATCGATCTTTCTATTGTTTTTTTATGAGGTAAGGAAGGCAAACGAGCATGCGAGTCACCTGATGGTAAGTGATCACCGCCGCCCATGGACATCAGCCACACCAGAGGGAGTGGAGATGCGTTGCCGGCCTTTTAGGAAGGTATAGGCTCGTTTTTTTAAGATCACAATGTCGTACTGGTTCGGAAATACCGCTACGGGAAGTATATTCCACAGTGAGGAATATCTAAAAAAAAAAATCTTAATTAAACAAAATCATTTAAAGTGACGGGTAGGGCACATTAGCGACGCCAATCTATTTTAATTTTTTGGCTACTAAGCCGCATCTATTTTAAACAATTTCGGGGTAACAATCTCTCGGCAAACATACTATTTATTAAATAACCATGCACAAATGTTGGGCCCAACGCGTTCGCGAAAAATTGATTCACGCCAAAAGCGGTCACTTTTGGCGTGAATTAATTTTTCGCGTACAAAAACGGACCCAGCATTTGTGAATGGTCATTTAATAAATAGTATAAGTGTTCCGTGCCCCAGCAATCGGGACTTAAATGGGCTGACGATGATAAGTGTTTGTCGATAGATTGTAACTCCGAAATTGTTCTAAAATAGATGCGGCTTAGTAGCTAAAAATTAAAATCGATTGGCGTCGCTAGTGTGTCCCCGTCACTTTAACTACGCTTATATTGCAGACGGCAAAAGTTGCTTACTTTAATGTTTCACAATATTTCACAACATCACATACTTGATCTGACTCCGAAATAGGTAGCTCAAGCACCTGTGTTACGGATATCAGAATTACAGCGTTCAGCGATGTTCGTAATTTATAGATTTTATCGGTCCTCGAATTTTCCCATCTAAATGTCCTCTCGTTATTATTTATCAAGCATGCCAATTCCTGGCAGAATTTCACTTTAGACAAAAACGACTGCGTCCTGCGGCGGCTACCTTGCAGTCCTAAACAGTAGGCTAGGAATGCGTCCAAAATACCGCTAGCCGCCGGGACTCACGCGCACGCTGCATTCACAACCGTGGCCTACTCGCTGAGGGTTACGTGACCAAAACTTACGATGCTGGCCTAAAAATGTCCTGTCAAATGCTAATATCTGTGGTAGTATTTTTGGTGTAG
Source organism: Marasmia exigua (assembly GCA_019059595.1). Classification (NCBI taxonomy): domain Eukaryota; kingdom Metazoa; phylum Arthropoda; class Insecta; order Lepidoptera; family Crambidae; genus Marasmia; species Marasmia exigua. The sequence continues at coordinate 15,422,664 of CM032473.1, forward strand.
TTTAAAAGGGTATTGAGAACGCAATAGAACTTGAGTGTAGAAGAAGTGTGGTTGGGGAGGAATGTGAAGAGAGGCTGTTGAGCCGGTGTGTAAGTCCTCTCCTCACTCAGGGGACTGAGGAAACACAGATGGTTTGGTGATCAAGCCTCTGACCGGCATCCGGAAATCTCGTCAAGAGAAGCTTTCGCTAAAGGCCAAATGTCAGCATATTTCACCTCTGGCCGGTGGCATTTCCCCTAAGACAACAATTTAATAAAAAGGATAGGAGTGTGGTGTGTCGAAACCGTAGACTCTAAAGCCCCAATATAGAGCAGGAGTGTGTAATTTACTTCGAATTTACGGATATGAGAGAAAGGGAATGATTAAATCTCAGTAAGTATTTCTTCAGATCCTTTTTAAAGGAAAGAGGCAATGTTACAGTCTGAGACTATATATAGATATTTCTATGATTTAGTCATCTCTGATTTGGACAGAATCAATATCCTATTATTATTTAAATCAAGTTTGTGTGAAATGGTAATATTCTATCACGTGTCGTTCACCTTTTGACTATCGATGATAGACATATCGGATTTTCACTTCCATGTTTAATCTGATCTGTTCTCCAGGTGGACCTGTTCAGCGAGGACTGGCTGCGCCAGAGCGGGTGGGAGCCGTCGCACGAGACCATCCTGCTGATCCACGGCTACGCGGGCGGTGATGACACATTGCCCATCACCGTGCTTCGAGATGGTGAGTGCTATATTATGTTATCAGGGTTCTAAATTTGTGGTTAGCTTGTGTTATATAATAGTGGTGCGGTACTATCGATGTCGAGATCGAGTGGATTATCGATAAGCAACACTATTAGGTATTTGATCACTAAAAAGTCAGTGGTGAATGTATTAGCCATGTTTTAAATATATTTATTTAGAGCGATGGTAGCTCAGTGTTTCAGAACGCGCCTCCTATACGGAGGGTCGTAGTTCGAATCCGAGCATCTGGTATTTTTAAAATCTGTGTGCGTATTTCTACCATTAGCTCGGTGGTGCGGGAGAACATCGTGAGGAAACCTGCACGTTTTGGATAGTTTCTGGAACGTGTAACCATTATTCGGTCGGTCTGCTTCCCCTGTCTAAGGGGTTGCGAAGGTCAGACGGAAGTCGCTTCATTGGAATTCCCAGAATTCCCAAATCCTGAATCATGGTTAAAGTGTACCCTGGGCTCCAGAGCAAAAGCTTTGGACGTAACCGGGAATCACACGCTAAGATGAGGAGGATAAAGAATTTTAGATTATAGACAACAAAGAGACTATTGCTAGGATTTTTTTTAACTTTTCCCTTTGGTCACCGCTTATAATATTCCTGTAAAGGGAAATAGGTAGGTGTATTTACAGCTGCACTTATAGTCCATTCAGCGTATGAAGGTGAACAGGACAGTTAAAACCTTTCGTATCATGCATACATCTTTCTACAAATAAAATATTGATTTGTAAAAGTCATTACTTTTTCGTGTTTTCATTTTTCCAAAATAACAAGTATTAATCAGTAATCGATATGGCGGCCATCTTACCATCGAATCACGATTATTGTCTCGTGCAAAATATGTCCAGATTGCATTACGGACCAAGAACTGGTAATTTCAGTAGGTGACGAAGGTGGTGACGACACGACAAGCAAGACTTGTTATTTTTCAGATGATTATGATGCAATTTATTCAATTATTTGTCATTTATTGCTTGTGTACCACAAAGAATAACTACATATTGTATTTCATACTCAGATAGTTCAAATTGGTAGATAAAATATTGATTAAGATTAAAAATCAAACAAATAAAAAGTCGATTAGATTTCCTAAGAAAATATTATCGATTTTTATAAACATTGGTTTGGTTTGAAAGGAGCGTCTCACTTTTAATACAAAAATAGAACTGTCAGATACTGAATGGACTATAGTTGTAACATTACCTACTCGTACCTACCTAATATGTATTACGCTTCGTGGGTATTGAGCGCACCGCCTGCTACGGTTAGGAAATAAATTGATCGAATTTCAATTTGCAATCCTTTGCATACTAATGTCCTTTAAATTATAATTTTGATAGATCACATAAGATCAGAAGAGATCATATTTTGATTTAGATCCCACCATACATTTCTCTGGAGCTTACGATCAGGTGAGCCGCACGCTTGTCTGCCACCGACGTAGTTTAAAAAAACCATCATTCGCAAAAATGGACTAGAATGGCCCTCATCACACTAAAAGTACAAATAGACAGAAAACATCAGCTGCCTATATTGCGTGCTTACTAGCACGCACACCACTTGCATTGCATTGCATTATTTGGCATGCTTTTTAAGCATGCTAATAATGAGCATGCTTAATGAGTTGTCCATATTTGCTAACAAAAAGCATGCTATTAGCCATCTATTAGCATGCTTAAAAATAAGCGAACCTGTCTACACGTTCCGCTACACTCCCCCTTCCACCCGCACTGCAGGTAACATGCTCTAAAATCGACCAGCGTGCGTTTTTTGAGCATCAGGTGAGCCGTCTGCTCGTTTGTCTGCCATTATGTAAAAAAAAAATGCTCAAAATTCTCATGCTTATTAGTAGCCCGTTCACAGATGATACTAAGAGCACTTGCTTAAAAGTAGAATGCTTGAAGCATGAAAATAAACATGTGTGCAGTACCTTTATGCAAGCATACAAATCGAATCTCGGCATGGTTCGGCATTAGACAGAAATAGACTACCTATATGGAACGTGTGCTGAGAGACACACATGATATGATATATTGCTAGGGTTGCCAGATCAAATCTTCCTAACGTCGGGAGTAATTAACACTTTTTCAGGATTTTTCTTTTGTCGGGAGAAGGGTCACCGAACTCTCCCCGTCAGCTAGAGCCGCCCTTCAGATCAGCTAGACCGTGTTAACTGTGCTAAAAGTTTAAAGACTGATGTGTCCAAGTCAATATTGAACCAATTTGAACAGGCGATGACTCAAACGCGTTAAATTACCATTGTAAATGAGATTACGAGGAAGCCATCAATATCGAAAGCGAAAGGAAATCATAACGCAACTCGCGCTTCTGCGACGATGCACCAATGCAGCTGTTTCCCACGGCTTTCTCCGCGAATGCACCGGTCAGTGACCTCGTGCACTTTTCGATTTGCGCGTTCATCCTTGATGGTTTTTACCACTGTTATGGCTTTGGTATGTAAATCATATGCATTAAAAATTATTAGCACAAAAAAAATACCATTTATTGTTGGTGCGAACGAGAAGAAAAGTTCTGACCGTGGGAGAGCCACGCTACGACATGAATGGGCTGGCTCGACCGGAGTGATACCACGGTCTCACAGAAAACCGGCATGAAGCAGCACTGTGCTGTGTTTCGCTGCGTGAGTGAGGGTGCCGGAAGCCCAATCCGGCGGAAAGGGGGTTAACAGGTTGTTAGCGCACTTGTGATTCCACTGTGTCGCTGGTGTCTATAGGCGGCGGCAATCGCTCTCCATCAGGCGATTCGTCTGCCGTCTGCCACTTATCACATAAAAAAAATCGGGGTAGAAATGAATAGTAGCTCCAGTCGAGTTATCGCAATACCACATTACTTAGTGTGCGTTTTTCGTTGTGTTTTGTAATATAGAACGACCCGACACAACGCTATCATGGTACACGATATGGCCGTGCGTCATCGTTTACACAATATAGGTATTTTATTTATTTTTGGGAGACTAACCGATAAATATTACAGTAAGCTTAAGCAATAAGAGTACAACAATGCCAATATGTCGATGGTATTAAACAATAGCTACAGAAAGTTGAAATGTAGTTAACATTCTGTTGTCCCCGAAAATTGTGAACCAGTAGGTATTTATTATGATGGAGAGAGTACCGTCAATTCGACCCAAACCAAACGACAACAACCTCTCATACATTAACCTGACTTCCAAGTAGCTTAAAAACTTGTGCTAAGGATATTACAGCAAATGTATTTTTGAAAAATAATAAATCATTAAATAAATATTTCACAAAATCACATACATTGATCTGACTCAGAGATAGGTAGCTCAAGCTCTTGTGTTACGGATATCAGAACCAATAGCGGAATTACAAATACATTTAACAGTTTTATTTTGTAAATACATTCTTATAATACTTAAGAACACCCATACCAGTACAAACAGACATGTTCATGCACACAAATGTTTGTGCTAAGCGGGGATCGAACCGGCAACCCTTGCACCAGAAAAAACATTCACTACCACTGATCGTCAGCCATTAGTACGTTAAAGTTTAATCTTGAAGCAGTATTTTAGCAAATTGCCGTTTGAGTGTTGCGTATGCAGTTAGGGTAAAAGGTCCACTTGTACCCAGCATGGATATTTAGAACAGGCGATGTGTGCAAACTATGTTGCTGTAGGCGACATTCTACAGTCTACCGCATCTAATTACTCATGGTATCATTAAATAGCAGTTTTTGCATGCCATACAACGTTATGGCTCCCCGTATAACGTAACATTTAATGGGAACAGTTCTTGCTTCTCTTCCAAGTATGTAGAATTAAAGATTCTAGGCCACACAGTTATTGAATTATGAACTGATTGACAGGTACATCTGATTACAGATGTTACGACGATGATCTTGATGGTAGGATAAGACTGCCCGTTCACGTTCGACAATCGATGAAAGACTTTTGTAGAAGTAATAATAATAGAACGTACAAACTGTGCGGATAAAGAATGGGATCAGAAATGGGCGCCAAAAGCAGCCACTTTTGGCGTGAATCAATTTTTCGCGTACAAAAACGGACCCAACATTTGTGCATGGTTATTTAATAAATAGTATAAGTGTTTGCCGAGAGATCGTAACCCCGAAATCGTTTAAAATAGATACGGTTTAGTAGCCAAAAATTAAAATCCATCGATCCATAAAAAATGATTCACGTCAAAAGCGGCCAGTTTTGGCGTGAATATTTTTTTGGGTACAAAAACGGACCCAACATTTGTGCATGGTTATTTAATAAATAGTATAAGTGTTTGCCGAGAAATTGTAACCCCGAAAATGTTTAAAATAGATCCGGTTTAGTGGCTAAAAATTAAAATCGATTTGCGTCTCTAGTGTGTCCTACCCGTCACCTTAATACGAATATTTCTAGTATGTTTATTTATAACTAAAAATGACCATTATCTAAGTTATTTTTATTCCCAAATAACTTTTTATTAGTATACTTAATTGTTAGCATAGCGTAGAGTAATTTTAAGTTTAAGTTGTAATTTATTGTTTTTACCAATACAGTTTTCTAGGACCTATTTTTTAGCCTGAAACACAGGGTATCCTAGTTCAGGCAAAATGTCAAATATAAGTACAACCTGTGCGGATAAAGAATGGGATCAGAAATGGCGGCGCATCTATTCACTTCTCGCTCGCACACTATTTGCGTCTATACTCGCACTCGTGGGGTGCGAGTATAGCACCATTTCTGATTTCTTTATCCCATTCTTTATCCGCACGGGTTGTACTAATATCTAAGATTATGACCATAAGTTTGTGATAGATTTAAGCTATTTCGACGATGATGTGGCAATACCTCTTAACTCACAAGATTTTTGAGAAAATTAATTAATGTCAGTTATTTTGTTAGATAGGAGGTATTGGCACTTCATTGAATTTGAAATAAATATTTTATTTTATTTTATTATTTCTAACTAGCCTTTCCTATGTCCTCAGCATACCTCCGCCGCGGAGGCTACAACGTGCTGATGATGGACTGGGGCGCGCTGTGCCAGCCGCCGTGCTACGTGGCCGCGGTCCACAACCTGCGCCCGGTGGCCCGCTGCGCCGCCGAGGCCCTGGCCACGCTGCGCCGCGCGGGCCTCCGCCCCGACAGGCTCACGTGCGTGGGCCACTCGCTGGGCGCGCACATGTGTGGGATCATTGCCAACTACCTGACCTTCAGGCTTAATAGGATCATCGGTAAGTGCTACAATCCACGGAGCGTGTAGCTTCATACGCGTATTCGGTATTTATACGCATGTGTACACTACCTGAACGCCCTGATGGTACCGGACCGTGATCTAGGGGTCCTGGGTTCGATTCTTAGGTCGGGCAAAAATTATTTTTCGAATTTTTCGAACATAGGTTGGGTTCGCGATCACCAGTGATCACCAATCCGCATTTGGCAAGCGTGGTGATTAAAAGCCTAATCCCATCATAGTAGCGATAACTTGATTTCTATGATGGAGGCCTTTGCCCTGCAGTGGGAAAGTATATAGGCTAGCTAGTTACATACTTCTTACTTACGTATACCACTTGCAGTAGGTACGCTTGTGTATCTACTAAATACGCGTTTTTTTATTTGATAGGTGGCAGACGAACAGACGGATCACCTGAAGGAAGGCGATTGCCGCCGCCCATGGACACCCGCAACACTAGTGGAATCACAAGTGCGCTGCCCACCTTTAAACCCCCCTTTCCTTCGGATTGGGCCTCCGGTCCCCTTTCTCACGCAGCGAAACAGCTCAGTGCTGCTTCACGCCGGTTTTCTTTGAGGCCGGGTTGTCACTCCAGTCGAGCCGGACCATTCATGCCGAAGCGTAGTTTTCCCTCGGGCAAAAACTCATCTAAGAACGCTAAGTTCCGTGGACGGTAGCTCTAAGGTTTTTGCTCTGTTTCTAAAGTGGAATTTTCACAACCTGTGGTCATCTGACCGCTGCCGCTGAAAGCCCCGCTGAGCCTGGCCTTCGCCTTGATTCTTCGTAGTGAACTGCCATGAGAAACTGACTAGCCAAATCGCTGCTAGTATGTAATTTAATGGGAAAGCGGTCTAACACAGTCATTAACTAGATAAGTTATGGTGTAACCGCAGTTTTAATAGTCGTGGTGTTACAAATAATAAGTTACACATTCTGCTCCTGCCTACTTAGTGAAAATATAGGAAGTGTCTTGAAGCATTTCATAAGAATCTGCACAACCAACTTCCGACTCGGTGTGACTTATTCATGACGCTCTATAATTAGTCGCCATAGCATAGCGTAAGTCAATGCGCAAAACTCACATAGATAGCTTCCGTGCAATTATGCAAATATCCTGTTGTAAGTATGTAATGTTGTGTGTTTAGCATGGACCAGACTGTCGTACAACCTGTGCGGATAAAGAATGGGATCAGAAATGGCGGCGCATCTATTCACATCTCGCTCGCACACTATTTGCGTCTATACTCGCACCCCACGAGTGCGAGTATAGATGCAAATAGTGTGCGAGCGAGAAGTGAGTAGATGCGTCGCCATTTCTGATCCCATTCTCTATCCGCACAGGTTGTACACGGATAGACGGAGTTGTTGGATAGTCTATGGCTGTACAATTGACACTCCTAATTTTTGACACTTCCGTATCCGTTCCCTGCCACTATGGCTGCTCGCTTTAACTTTGGTCTTATTATCAAATATAATTACTTATCTGAATAATGTTATGTCCTAAGTATTGTGAATTCATCGTGTTATATTCCTATGACGAAGATTGTAGTAGTTTGTTGCTGAATCAATAAACAACTGGAATCCAAGATAAGTTTTATTCTGCTGTCAGCCTGCCTCGCCCACGACGATCCTCGGACCTCCCAACAGGAGTTAACAAGTAAATAAACTGAGATAACATCACATTATATAACATTGTTTGGACCCAAAACAAGCTTTCACTGGTAGGTACTATGGAAACCAGAATCAACGCCGGTAGAAACTCAATCAACCAGAACAAACACTCAGACACACATTTGTGACAAACATTTGTGTGCGGGAATCGAACCCGTAACACATTACACATACACGTTAAGTACACAAAATACACTAGACAAGCGTCCGTGGCACTCATTCAGCTGGTCTCACTGAAAACCAGCGTCATGGCCTTGGTCTGGGCTGTGACATAAGCTGAGTGAGGGCCATTTATACTAGACGTCATAATACATCATTATATTCATTTGGCACTGTCTGGACATGATTGAATATAGTTTGGTTTTTTTTTCTTTTTGTTTTATTTTTATGTATTTTTAATTGTTTTATGTTTTCTTTTCTGTTTGTGCCAAATTGTGTTCTGTTTACAATTTCTATATGTTCTGTGTTGTGATGTCTATATTAATAAATATTTTGTTTCTTTCTTTCTTAACACGCGTCTCAACCGGCGCTTGAACCACTGCATTAAACGGTTCGCAGTTATTGATCCATGGAAATCTTCTATTAGACAAAGTTTCTTTTTATATTAGAAGTGTAAAGCAGAGATACCTTACCTACATTTAAATAATTTGGTAATTCGATCATAACTATAAAAAAATTCTGAGATTACACAAAAACGTATTGACCTTTTACCAGACCCTTCGCTTCGTCATTTGCGTTGTGTCATCAAACAATTGTTTATAGGTAGGTAGGTATACATTATTACTTTTTTTGAGAAAGTGCGAGAGATCTTCACTCACTAGGTGTAACACATAAAAATAATAATTAAAATAAAATGGGTTACGTACATGAACCTAGATATTTTTATCATACTTAATTATGGTTAGAGACTCCTTTTAAGCATGTAGATGCACAGTGTCGGGTAGGCGCTGCTTCAAGCCGGTTTTCTGTGATTGATTTTCTTTTCGTTTGTAGGCTTGGACCCCGCGCGGCCGCTGATCCGGTCGGCGCCCGCGCTCCGGCTGGACCCCGGCGACGCGCGCGCCGTGCACGTGCTGCACACCAACGCCGGCCGCTACGGCGAGGCCGCGCGCCTGGGCCACGCCGACTTCTGCCTCAACGGTGGAAGGAGCCAGCCCTACTGCGAGGACACGCCTAGTGAGTATGCTGCAGCCATCAGCTACGGCGAGGCCGCGCGCCTGGGCCACGCCGACTTCTGCCTCAACGGCGGAAGGAGCCAGCCCTACTGCGAGGACACGCCTAGTGAGTATGCTGCAGCCATCAGCTACGGCGAGGCCGCGCGCCTGGGCCACGCCGACTTCTGCCTCAACGGCGGGAGGAGCCAGCCCTACTGCGAGGACACGCCTAGTGAGTATGCTGCAGCCATCAGCTACGGCGAGGCCGCGCGCCTGGGCCACGCCGACTTCTGCCTCAACGGCGGGAGGAGCCAGCCCTACTGCGAGGACACGCCTAGTGAGTATGCTGCAGCCATCAGCTACGGCGAGGCCGCGCGCCTGGGCCACGCCGACTTCTGCCTCAACGGCGGGAGGAGCCAGCCCTACTGCGAGGACACGCCTAGTGAGTATGCTGCAGCCATCAGCTACGGCGAGGCCGCGCGCCTGGGCCACGCCGACTTCTGCCTCAACGGCGGAAGGAGCCAGCCCTACTGCGAGGACACGCCTAGTGAGTATGCTGCAGCCATCAGCTACAATGAGGCCTACCTAGAACAAGCCGACTTTTGCGCTGTGTAGGATTAACTCTTTATAAATAGTGTAGATATAGATAAAATGCTATTTCCAGACGAAGCGCTGTGCAGCCACATCTGGTCGATCTGCTACCAGGCGGAGAGCCTGTTCCGCGCGCGCCAGGCCACGCCTTGCGGCCGGCGCTGCTCCGTGCGCGTGCCGCCCGCGCGCGCCTCCGCGCTGCCTGTGCCACTGGGGCAGCCCGCGCCCATGACGTGAGTCATCATCATCATTTCAGCCAATAGACGTCCCCAGCAGTGGACGGCATAGGCCTCCCCCAATGCTCTCCACACAGATCGGTCCTGTGCCGCCCTGCATCCATGGGATTCGAAATGATTTATGAATTTTATCTTACATGTTATTCTGATGTTTCTACCATTAGCTCGGAAAATATTGTGAGGTAACCTGCACATTTCGAATACTTTCTGAAACGTGTTAATAGTAATTCAGATGGTTTGGTTACCATGTCAAAAAGGTTGCGAAGGTCAGACGGCGCTTCATTACCTAAATTACCAGACTGCTCAAATCCTGAATCATGGTCTAAGCATACCCCGAGCTCCAAAGCGACACATTTGGCCGCTATCGGGAAGAATACGCTAATATGAGAATGTTATTTTGATATGTAAAAAATAATTTCAAGTTTCATCAAAATCCTTTTAGTAGATTTTGCATTATAGAGAAACAAACATCATTCATTTACATTCATGAAAGCAATAGACACTTAAGTTTGAGTCATCAATTCATCACAAACGCAATCACATTATGTCGTGTTTATAAGTAACCAAATGGGCAAACAGTAATAAAGTGGCTCGCTCACATTCCGTTTCGGGACATTGGTTACACTTTATACCAATAGGTGGCGCTAGGTGTCGATTACATCGCGCAAGCGTTTCGTGTTTTCGGATTACCTAAAAGCGTTGCCGCTATATGTAGGATTTACTTCATATGAATAGTTAAGATATCGCTAGTGACGCGTGAACGTTTTCTGTTATTCGCAACTAGACCTGGCAAAAACGTATCTTTCAAAAGATTGGAACGTTTGTATCTGGATCAGTGCAGAGAGAGATGCGGAACAGTGAAACACTTCATTTGGAACATCGACTCTCAGACAGATCCGTGATTCATTCCGCTCACTCGGATCATTCGGATCATTTGGCCCATCGGATCATTCCCCTCATTCGAATCCTCATTCGGCTCATCGGATCATTCATCTCATTTCGGTTCACTCGAACTCGAGATCCATTTGAGTCGAATGATACATTCGGAGGGAACATTAGAGATTCGGATTCGGAACAGTGTATCATTTGGCTGAGTCGTTTCAATAAAGAGTTACACACGTCTATTCGCAACTCTTAGGTAAAGAGGGAGGCCGTACCTAAGGGTTGCGAAGACCAGAAACTAATTCTGGATCATGGCCCAAGAGTGTGAACTTTTAAGCGACGGTTTTTGGGCGCAACTGTAATGACATGATTTTAATGAAACTTGACCTCATCCTTTTGTTTGTTTATTTATTAATTATGTACCTAATATGTACCGGTTTATATTAATTTATTTATATTAATGTTGCATTTTTTTTTAATTTATTGGATCTGTATGTATGCGTCTTGTTATTCATGTTCATGTTAAGATGTACTTTTCCGTTTTCTATTAATATTGTCAGTATTTTTTTCATGTTGTATGTTTTATTATGAGTCGTCGCTCGAAGGTACAGCCTGAAAATCAGCGCTGCAGCGGCTGCTTAGCGGTTGTTGTAGCACATGCTGAGGCTGAACCTTGTTGGCCGCAACTTCATAATGTTTTGTCCTTATTCAGATTTCTATGTAATGTGTTGTGGTCAATAAATTATTTCTTTTTTTTTTTTTTTTTTACATTATAGCGGACAAACGAGCAGACGGCACACCTGATGGAAAGTGATCACCGCCGCCCATGGACATCTGCAACACCTGAGGTATCACATATGCGTTGCCGGCTCTTAAGAAAGGAGTACACCCTTTTCTTGAAGGTCACCAGGTCGTATCTGTTCGGAAACACCACGGATGACAGCTGGTTCCACAGTTTTACTGTGCGTGGTAGGAAATGACGTGAGAAACGCACTGTAGTCGATATAAATCCATCCAGGTGACTCTTATCCAGGTATTTCTTATTCTTATTCATCCCCTTTCAGCGCATCGGGAGCGTACTGCGTAGAAGACTACTCGACGCCGTTCTGTCCGGCAGCAGGCGTCGCGGACGGCGACCCGCGCTGCTGCCTCGACGAGCAGTACTCCGCCGCCGCCACCGCGCCGCCGCGCACGCGCCCGCGCCCGCTCGTGCGCCTGCGCGCCCACAGGCTCCGCCCGAGCGACGACAACGCGCTCACCAATGATTAGGATACAATGTGGGTCTTCGCGTGTGTGTGTGTGTAGCCCGATGGTAAACAAGAGAAAAGCCCAAGTTGCAATTCGTCAGTGAAGTTCTAACAGAGCGTAAGTCATTTTTGACATTTTGATGCCATCACTAGAGAATCGATAGACGCGTCATTTCGCCCAATCAGAATCAATACAGGATGTATCTGTAAACATTTACATCCCTTTGAACCACGCGTTCTACTAACCATTATGAACAATATTTGTTCTATCACTTTTGGGAAATCGCATGAAACATTTCTACTTTTCATACAAAGTCTGTCACGTGACTTGATCATTTTGTATGGTGAGTCGAAAAATTTTTCGATGAATTTCGAAAAGTCGTTGAACAAATGTTGTTCATAATGGTTGTAGAACACGTGGTTAAAGGGATATAAATGTTCACAGATACACCCTGTATACCAATAAAAATCTTTAAAATAACAAAAAAGTAACATCACGGAAGTCATAAAATGACCTACGCTTTGAGATGACCACGTAAGTCACAATTTAGTTTTTTATTTTTTTATTAATTTGCTGGTGGCTGTTATGACATTTTGATGGAATTCGTTAAACCTTTTCAATGTTGAAAAGGTAACAGACCGGAAGTCAACAATTGAAATCTAATGGAAATAGCACGTAAGTCACCGATCAGTTTTTTGGCTTTCCTGAAAAGTTACGTGGTGTTTGAACTTCAAAGACAAATTACAGAAAAACATATTGGTCCGTCCAATTATAATATTCCGTTTTCTCTTCAAATACTGGATGAACGGAATTCGTATTACTCATGTATACGTTGCTCCAATTTTCATGTGAACATCGTATCCAGTAAAGAAGGAGGTTGCACAATGTATGGTGCCTATGAGGCAACAAACATTTTTTTTTCTTACCCGTTAGGGTGACGGGTAGGGCACACTAGCTATGCTAGGTCCAACGCGTACGCGAAAAATTGATTCGCGCCAAAAGCGGCCACTTTTGGCGTGAATCAATTTTTCGCGTACAAAAACGGGCCCAAAATTTGTGCATGGTTATTTCATAAATAGTATAAGTGTTTGCCTAGAGGTTGTGACCCCGAAGTTGTTTAAAATAGATCCGGTTTAGTAGCTAAAATTAAAATCGATTGGCGTCGCTAGTGTGCCCTACCCGTCACCTTAAAAGGGGTACCATATACTCTGTCAGTATGTGCTATCGCGTATGAAAAATCCGCTAGATGGAGTTCTATAGGAGTATATACAATGTGATTGGTTATTTTTAATCGTAATCAGTCATAATGTCAATTTGACAAACTAAACAACCAAATGCAATGATGTTGCAACTAAGTCAAAGAGTAAGCCATCTAGCGGTTTTTTCACACGCGAAAACCCTCATTAAATTCTGATTTTTGATATGGGAATGACACATTAACACCTGTCAGATTAGTTGAAAATCAGAGTATTAGCTACCGTTACACATGCCCATTTGTAGCATGCCAAATAAAATTTTACCGTGGGCGAGCCACGCTTCAGCATGAATGGGCCGGCTCAACCGGAGTGATACTAGGGCTTCTCACAGAAAACCGGCGTGAAGCAGCACTGCTGTGTTTCGCTGCGTGAGTGAGGGTACCAGAGGCCCAATCCGGGGGAAAGGGGGTTGAAAGGTTGGCAGCACACTTGTGACTCCACTTGTGTCGCGGATGTCCATAGGCGACGGCAATTGCTTACTATCAGGTGATCCGTCTGCTCGTCTGCCACCTATTTCATAAAAAAAAGCATGTTTAATGAACTGTCTATATTTGCTATCAATAAGCATGCTATTAAACGTGTATTAGCATGCTTAAAAATAAGCAAACCTGTTTACACGTGCTAAAGGACTCCGCCACGATCCCCCTTCCACCCGCACTACAGGTAGCAATGCTCAAAAATCGAGCGACGTGCGATTTTTGAGCATTCTCAAAATAAGCATGCTACTTAGTAGCACGTCCATACATGCTACTAAGTAGCACTTGCTCAAAAGTAGCATGCTCTAAGCATGAAAATAAGCATGTGCAACAATACCTTTAATAACATGATTGAAAAAAAAACGGGGACGTATGGAAGGGAAAGACATACTGCGCCGACCACAGATAACATAGTTACATGAGTGTGTGTGATGAGTGCAGGTTCAAACATTATCCCTGTTCCTGCTTAGTTGTACGGTCAGCATCAAAAGTAGCTTAACACTTTAGTACCATGTCAAAGTAGCATACTAAAGTGTTAAGTTACTTTTGATGTTGACCGTACATTTTATAGGTATGTAAGATATCATACATACCGATACTATGTGACACATATTTTCAAACTGTTAAATTTTCCCAACTGTACTAGCGTGGTATTTGAAGACCGAAGACCTTTTCGCCCCTCCCCGAAATAGGTCACGTAGTGTAGGTAGCTAATAATTACATGGGTCGTTCTTCTTTTTTATCGACAATGAGCCAAACTTACAAATCAACATTTAACTTTCATATAACAGACTACAAATTATAAATAGTATGTCCTAAATATTCGTTAAAGTACTATTTTACAGATGGACTATTATTAGATGATGTAAAATTTAGTTGATAAAGAATATTTTTCATTGAAATGAACACCTCCGTCATGTCCCCCGAAATAAGTGCCATTGACACCTCTACCACGCTATATTTTTTACATAGTTAAATCATGCTAAAGTACCCATGAGGTGATAAAATAATGTCATTATGTCATGGTAAATTAGGAATATCTTAATGGTGTAACGATTTTTTTTTTAAATATAATTAATTACTACATAAGTTACCGAGGACGGGCACATTGTCGATCGAAAAGAAGAATGACCCACCTATCAAAATATGTTCGACTGATGATTAAGTTATAATCCGATAATCAATCACTATCGGTACCTACAACACAAAAAATATTGATGATTTCGTGTTTGACTTTTGTGTGCATGTCTTGATTTTATTTACTACAAAATATTTTTTAATTGTTTGCTTGTGTGAATGAAATAGTTGAGCCAAAGAACTAATTTAATATAAATAAATTATTTTTATCAATATGATGGATTTTTGCTTTTCTTTACAATTAAAGGATTTTTAGAAATAAAAAACATTTTACCTTTCAATAAGTATATTTACTTAGGAGCATCAAATAAAATTAAATTGACATAAATATAATATGCAGTGCACATATTATGCAGATATTTCATACTGTTGAAACTGTGATTTGATTAAAGTACTGTGAACAATCGATATAAGTACGTGTACTGTAAAATGAGGGGCATATGCAGAAATATGCTGGTGTATGTATCTAAAAACACTAAAACTAGTCTATTTCAAAGAAAAATGTTTATAATTAAAATGACTAAAATGTGAGATTTGAAAAAACATACAGTCAACTAGTAACCTTCTTCTTTTGGTTTCGAAGTTGGTTAAAAAGAAGTGCTAACACTGTTTTTCGTCCAGGCAACCACATTTTAGAAAGTTAAAAATTTAATAAATTTCATAAAATATAGTAACTCAATTAGTGGTTGCCCCTACCTATCTCAGTTTAACTATAAATAGTCCTAAAAATATTGGGTAACATTAATTACACTATTTACAATCCCTATGGCGACTATTCTGCCTTACTAATCATAAACGAAGTAACAATTTTTGAAGTGAAAAATATAAAACTCAACCGTGGGAGAGCCACGCTTCGGCATGAATGAAGAGAGGGTACCGGAGGCCCAATCCGAGGGAAAGGGGGGTTTAAAGAGGTTGGCAGCGCACCTGTGACTCCACTGGTGTCGCGGGTGTCCATCAGGTGATCCGTCTGCTCGTCTGCCACCTATCACAAAAAAACTTACTCGTTTGTCGCCTCTAGCATTTAAAAAATCTGCTCATATATCAAACTATCTTTTTGATTACTTTTTTTGGTCAATAGGCTAACGCTTGACTACTATCGCACCTGATGGAAAGCAATGATAAGGTCTAGGATGATACGCGTCTGCCTAAAAGATGCCTGCTCACTATTGACTTAAAGATGTCCAGATTATAGTGGTCAGGAAAAACAGACCTCGGCAGTGAGTTCTATTCCTTAGCCAATATCAGATTCTATGATGACACGAACGAATAACTTCTTCCTTACTCCTTACTAATATTATAAAGGCGAAAGTTTGTTTGGATGGATGTATGGATGTTTGTTCCTCTTTCACGCAAAAACTACTAAACGGATTTTAATGAAACTTTACAGTAATGTAGCTTATAGATCAGAATAACACATAGGCTATAATTTATGTTATACTTTTAATGTCATAATGTTAGTTCTTTTCACGTTAATATAAGCTACTCGAAATACTAATACTGCGCACACGAAGTCGCGGGCACCAGTTATTGATACATAAAGACCTTGCTTTTATTCGAATTACACGCAGACGAAGTCGCGGGCAAAAGCTAGTTTAAAAATAAAGAAGTTACTCGTTCGCGACTAGCAATAAGGTTGAATTTGGTCGGTTCGCAAATGTCCAGCGCGCGGAGCTACCAGTGTGTGTTTGCCAAGCGCGGATTCATCATTCAAAAAAGGTTGTGGTCACAGCATTCAAAGTGACATTATTGAATCCAATCATGGTGAAGTTGGACCTCACGGCTACGTTACGCCATCTAGCGGTTTAAAAAATTTTAAGCACCCTCATTAAGTAGCGCCACAGACGCCTCGCTACGCGGCTTGAAGTTTTGGCGGCACGGCAATAAGTTGTCAAAAATGTGACATAAGTCATAACATGTCAGCATATCATCTATGGCTCTTTGCTGCGTTCCAAATCACGCACGTTTCATGATTAATTGTGTTTTTTAAATTTTATTAAGGCTTATCGTTCATTATCATCAGCCTATCGATCTCAAAAGACCATAAAAAGGTGACGTCACAAGTCTATTAAGGTTGTGGGCATGCCCATCGTGCCCACAACGGTGGATCCGCCCTTGGTGTTTGCTCAGGGCCTGGCGCCCTGCATGAGCAGCGCGAGCAGCGCCTGCTTCTCGCGCTCCTTCTTGCGCACGACGTCGAGCGCGCGGTTCTTCCACGTGCTCTTGCGCAGCTTGATCGGCCGGCTGCCCACGTACCGCCCTGATGTACCGAAGTAAGGCATCAGATTATACACCGAACATTTTTAACCTTCGCGCACCCTTGTTGTGGGCATTATACTGATGACAACAAACATTTTCCCCCAAGGAACAAAGGGTGTTGTGGGCATTATACTGATTACAACAAACATTTTCCCCCAAGGAACAAAGGGTGTTGTGGGCATTATACTGATGACAAAAAACATTTTCCCCCAAGGAACAAAGGGTGTTGTGGGCATTATACTGATGACAACAAACATTTTCCCCCAAGGAACAAAGGGTGTTGTGGGCATTATACTGATGACAACAGACATTTTCCCCCAAAGAACAAAGGGTGTTGTGGGCATTATACTGATGACAACAAACATTTTCCCCCAAGAAACAAAGGGTGTTGTGGGCATTATACTAATGACAACAAACATTTTCCCCCAAGGAACAAAGGGTGTTGTGGGCATTATACTGATGACAACAAACATTTTCCCCCAAGGAACAAAGGGTGTTGTGGGCATTATACTGATGACAACAAACATTTTCCCCCAAGGAACAAAGGGTGTTGTGGGCATTATACTGATGACAACAAACATTTTCCCCCAAGGAACAAAGGGTGTTGTGGGCATTATACTGATGACAACAAACATTTTCCCCCAAGGAACAAAGGGTGTTGTGGGCATTATACTGATGACAACAAACATTTTTCCCCAAGGAACATAGGGTATAATCTCAAAAAAAAAATTGCCTCCCCATACAGTTTGCACCAATCAGCTGATTACTTTTGTATAGGAAGGTGATTTTTTTATTGAGTTTAGAACCTATGTTCCGTGGCGGAAAATCTTTGTTGTCATCAGTATAATGCCCTCGATAAGGGTGCCAATGGAGGCTATCGCGTGTGATAAATCCGCTAGATGGCGTACTGTTAGTCTGAGGTTCAACATCAACAGCATTGGTTGTTTAGTTTGTCAAATTGACATTTTGACAGATAACGTTTAAAAATAACTATCACATTGTGGCCGCGTTCCGAGATACGCCCTGAGCGCTGTCAGCGCGCTAACAGTCGTTCCGTTTTGACGTGAGCGCGTCCATAAACGAATTCTTGACGTCATTATAGGCAATGCAATAACAGTGCTCAAGCTCAGAGGCAATATTACTGTAAGCGCTGTCAAAAGTGACATTTCAAGAATAGTATTTTTTGTTGTGTTATTACCTCAAATATAAAAACTATTTAATTACTTAAGAAATAGATATGACAGACAAAAATAATATAATAATTTTATGTTTGGCGAACTATCCGTTTGAAAAACGTCATAGAGCCCAATTCTCGTGCTCGTGATATTTATTTTCATACGACATATATCACCAAAACACAGTTTTTTTGTATGGTTTTCAGATGATATCCGCCATGTTTTCAAAATATCACGAGACACGAGAATTGGACTCATAATCGCTGTTCCGCCAACAGATCGTTACGAATTGAAATATCGCTATCAACGCTGTAAGCACGAAAACTAAATCGGAACGGATGTTGGCGTTGTGAGTGCCGATGGCGATGTAAGCGTAATTCGGAACGCGCCTTTATATGGACCTCACTCCTATAGTACGCCATCTAGCGGATTTTCACACGTGATCACGTGACATTGGGCAAATTCATCTCTAACATGTGTTACCCCTCATGTGTTTGAAGGAGGCCCGCGCCCCAGCAGTGGGGACTTAAATGGGCTGATGATGATGATGATCTCTATTATGATTAAAATTTTAGTGGCCACTTTTTTTAAAATGTGTTGGGGTCAAAATTACCAAAAAGTCTGCTCGTAATACTGGAACGACTAAGTTTAACTGTATTTGAAAAGCGAGTTATACCGTCCATCTCCTTCATGGCCTTGATGAAGTCGCCGGGGTCCTTGAAGCTGACGAAGCCGAAGCCCTTGCTCTTGTTGGTGCGCTTGTCGCGGATCACCTTCGCGCGCTGGAACGAGCTGTACTTGCTGAACGTGCGCGTCTGACAAACAACACACACAATATGAGTATATGTATATCGACGCCGTGTGGTCCCCGGCAGAGTAGAATAGGCCACCCTCGCTCTTACCGAGGTGTCGTAAAAGGCGACTAAGGTAAAGCTGGCATGATCATCAGCACCCAGAGAAGGAAAACTCTGCATTAATATCAAAACCCTCGCCAACCCGTCTGCCAAGCGTGGTGAGTATGGCAATTACCCCTCATGGGATTGAGGGAGGCCCGTGCCCCAGCAGTGGGGACTTAAATGGGCTGACGATGTATATCGTCGGTGAAATTCTAACACCACGCAAGTAATTTTTTGGCGGTTTTGGCATTTCGATTTCGATGTCGGACGAACGCGATCGCCAAATCATAATCAAGATACGACCAATAAAAACCTTTAAAATTACGAAAGAGTAACAGCACGGAAGACATAAAATGACCTACGCTTTAAGATGGCCACGTATGTAACATTTTTTTTTAATAATTTATTGGTGGCAGTTATGATATTTTGATACCATTTCTTAGAGACTTGGAAGACGGATCGTATTTTTTCTATCAGAATTCAGTTACCGCCATTCAAAACTTTTTAATGTTGCATAGGTAACAGAACGGAAGTCAAAAATTGAATACTAATGAAATAGCACGTAAGTCTCGGATCAGTTTTTTGGCTTTCCGGAAAAGTTGCTTAAAATGAGTTACGTGGTGTTATAACTTCACCGACGATATGTCACCGAAACATAACAAGATCCGTAAGTTTATCAATTTACTAGGAAGTTTATAGACATTCGTAGGATTCTAAACGGGAGATAAATTGTATTATTTTACGTCAACATTTTCGTAGATTTATCAATTTCCGACGTCACACGGTAAATTTATAAAATAACGGAAGATTTTATTTGGTTCGACCAATAACAGAAGCTCTTTTAAATATGTAATCTTTGAAATACGTAAAATAACACACTGCTCTCTGATTGGTCAATGTTCATAGTGGCAATGGTAGTCCCTTTATTCTTCGAAAATCGTTCGACCGAAAATCAAAATCAGTCAACCAATCAGATCACTCGCTTTGGTTATTGCTTACTAATTATTTTACGAGTGAGTTCAGAAAGTTTATCAATTTACCAAAATTTGGACGTAAAATAATACATTTTGTCACCCATTTAGAATCCTACGAAAGTTTATAAACTTCCTAGTAAATTGATAAACTTACGGATCTTTAGTTTTTTTTTATCTTTTGCGATTTATTCTTAAGTAAATAACACACTTAAAATTTCATCTCGCGTTCAGGCGGGACTCGAACCCACACTTTCCACAATCCGGGTGAATGTTCTACCAATTAGACCACTGAACGCGTTATTAAGCCGACGAAATTTGTAAGTGCTTGATTCGACATGAGTTCGCGTTCAGTGGTCTAATTGGTAGAACATTCACCCGAATTGTGGAAGGTGTGGGTTCGACTCCCGCTTGAACGCGAGATGAAATTTTAAGTGTGTTATATTTTATGTGAAAGGTGGCAGACGAGCAGACGGCTCACCTGATGGTAAACCATTGCCGCCGCCCATGGACACCCGTGACACAGTGGAGTCACAAGTGCGCTGACAACCTTTAGGCCCCCTTTTCCCCCGCATTGGGCCTCTGGCACCCTCACTCACGCAGCGAAACACAGCACAGTGCTTCACGCCGGTTTTCTGTGAGGCCGTGGTATCACTTCCGGTCGAGCCGGCCCATTGATGCCGAAGCGTGGCTGCTCCCACGGTCAATGAGTATTTTAAATGGTCATCTTTATATTCACAAATGTTTCACAAAATGAAAGGTGTCCGACGAAGCTGAGGTATCACCTGCCACAGGACATGTACCACACTTGAACAGTCGGGCACCTTTGACACAATTAGGTCATTGGCGAATGAAAGGTAGAGCTACAATGGTTTATAATCAGGTGATCAACCATGGGAGTCCCCACCGGAGACAGCAGTATGATCATCGAAGCAGTTAGATCACTGGCAGATCTAAGTTCTCCTTCTCCCCGGATTGGGTTACCAGTACTCTCACTCACTCAGCGAAACGTAACGCAAGCGCTGTTTCATGAGAGTTGTGTCTGTGAAGCCATGATATCACTCCGGTCATGTTGGCCCATTCATAACGAAGCCTCACACGGTCAATGGTCTCATGGTCAAAATGTACATTTGTTGAGATACTCACAAGCAGTTCGTCAGTGACGTCATTGCCGAGGTCCCCGCAGAACATACGGAAGTCGTCGTCAGGCCAGTCTAGCAACGTCACATCCTCCCACACTTGACCTCCCGCTGTCCGCACCACCTATAATCGATCAAATAATAGGTCGTTAGCTATGCAATTGCCATTTTTTTGGGGACACAATAACTCCTTCAAATACCTTGGACATATTCTTACTAGCGACATCAAGGATTTCGCCGTGTGGTCCCCGGCAGAATAGAATAAGCCACCCTTACTCTTACCGAGGTGTCGTAAAAGGCGACTAAGGTAAAGCTGCTGGCATGATCATCAGCACCCAGAGAAGGAAAACTCTGCATTTATATCAAAACCCTCGCCAACCCGTCTGCCAAGCGTGATGAGTATGGCAATTACCCCTCATGTGATTGAGGGAGGCCCGTGCCCCAGCAGTGGGGACTTAAATGGGCTGACGATGACGATGACATCAAGGACGATATTGAGAGACAACGCAGGGCTTTGGCGGTGAGAGGGAACATGTTGGTCCGCAGATTATCCCGATTTACAAGACTAGTTAAGATTACACTCTTTAAGGTTTTGAGCGCCATGGGGGACACCGGTGACCGACGAACAATAAATGTTTGATTGTGTCTGGTTTGATGGCAGTCAATGTGTTAAAGCTTATTGTCAGAGTATGTAGACCAGGAACCTATGGGTGAAACACACCAAATGATCGCTCGAAACCCTGCGCATTCAGTACAATAATGTATTTAGGATGTAGTTGAGTCTACCAATCTACGATATTGCAGCGCGTCGGGAATGTTTGCGCAAAACCAAACTGATAGCTTTAATTCTATCATCCGCAAAAAAATCCCTGATTAGCAGGATCCGAAACAGTCACAATAGCATCCTGCAGACATTGGCGGACAGGTATACCTCACCTCTTTGGAGGTGTTTTGTAATGAGAGTGATCCCCTAAATTTAATATGAAATTTAAATTTGATTTAATTTAATTTAAATTTATTTAATTTAAATTTATTTAATTAAAAGTTTATTTAATTTAAATTGTTTTAATTTAAATTTCATATAATTATAATTAATTTTTATTTCAATATAATTTCAAGTTACTAACAACAGTCCTTAAGTTGATTGTTACTAACACATATCATATGTACAATCCTGTGCGGATAAAGAATTGGGATCAGAAATGGCGGCGAATCTATTCACTTCTCGCTCGCACACTATTTGTGTCTATACTCGCACTCGTGGGTGTGCGAGCGAGAAGTGAATAGATGCGCCATTTCTGATCCCATTCTTTATCCTCACAGGTTGTATGTATGTTACTTATCTGAATTAAATGTAATTTATTTTATTTTAAAAAACAAAAATCACCATACTATAATTTTATTTTGATTTAAAAGAAAGGAAAACTGAGCCGTCCCTACCAAGCTGTGGAAGAAGCTTGTGCAATGCCGGCGCTGGTGTCGCCACCACGCGCCAGCGGGCTGCCTGTGCGGAGGGTTGTCAAGCCTACCTTCCTGTTCTTCTTTTCCTTCTTGACCTTGGGCTGCGCGTCGGGCACGGAGATGACGGGCGGCGGCGGCGCGGGCGCGGGCTCGGGCGGCAGCTCCACCTTGGGCGGCGGGGGGGGAGGGGTGGCGGGGCATTTCTGTAATTTTGTAAATACATACTTATAATACATGGACAACACCCAGACCAATACAAACAGACATATTCATGCACACAAATGTTTGTACTGTGTGAGGATCGAACCCTTGCACCAATGGCAGCGTTCACTACCACTGTTCCAAACGGATCATCACGCCCTCGACAATCGATATTGATATCTGTCAGTTTGTTTCGCATAATTAAAAATCCTGGAGAACGCACATACAAATAAAACGCGAGGAGTTAAACATACGTCTTCGAAATCTGGACTGGCTATTAGGTAGAAGATCACCCGTTACTCTGGCTAATAAGATACTTATATACAAAGCCATAATCAAACCAATATGGACCTACGGCATTGAGTTATCAGCAAAAAACTCAAATGTGGAGATCCTTCAACGGTTTCAAAACAAGGCTCTCAAAGTCATCACTAGTGCACCCCTATTCATTAGAAACAGTGAATTGCATGAGTACACCAAAATAAAACACCTCCCACAACCAATCTGTTCAAGCCGATCGCAAGATACATTTCAAAAAAAAAAAAAAAAAAAAATTAAAAATCAATGTATTAGACAATATAACACTGGACTACAAAATAAATAAATATTTCACAACATCACATACATTGACCTGACTCCGAGATAGGTAGCTCAAGCACCTGTGTTACGGATATCAGAATCAACAGTGCCATTACAAATATATACATATAATACTTTTCTTTTGTAAGTACATACTTATAAAACATAGAAAATACCCAGACCAATACAAACAAACATGTTCATGCACACAAATGTTTGTACTGTGCGCGGATCGAACCCGCAACCCTTGGACCAAAGGCAGCGTTCACTACCACTGTTCCAAACGGGTCGTCACAAAAGCAACTCACTCTTTTCTTCTCATGTTTCTCCTTCTTTTCCTCATCGTCTTTGGGCTGCTTGTACAACTTGGGCGCAGCTGAGAGCACGGCGGGCTGCGGCTTCGGCGGCGGCGGCGGGATCAGCTGCGGGCCCGGCATGCCCGGCCGCAGGAACGGCATGGGGCCCGGGAACCCGTCCGGGCCTAGAGCCGGTGGCCGGAGGCGTTGGACCTGTGAACATTTGCACTTTATATGTTAGATAAAAAAATTATATATAAAAATACTTTCATGGCAAATGCATGAGAGAATTCATAATATAGCAGCGTTTCAGTGTGGTAGAAAACCTCAACCTCGAAAACCGTACCAAATAAACTTGCACAAAAGATAATTCATAGCCTCCCACTGATGCTCTCCAATAGCCACGCTTCGGCATGAATGATCCGGCTCGACCGGAGTGACACCACGGCCGCACAGAAAATCGGCGTGAAGCAGCAGTGTGCTGTTTCGCAAAGATTCAAAGCATTTATTTGCATTACATATATTACATACATTTATTTTCGCTGCGTGAGTGAGGGTACCGGAAGCCCAATCCGGGGGAAAAGGGGTTTTAAAGGTTGGCAGAGCACTTGTGACTCCACTGGTGTCGCGGGTGTGCATGGGCGGCGGGAATCGCTTACCATCAGGTGATCCGTCTGCTCGTCTGCCACTTGACATAAAAAAAAACGCAAGGGACTAAGAGGGCATCTTGTGATAAGAGGCATCTTTAAATATATGCACACAATTTCAATTCCCAACACCTAGTAATTCTAGTATTATGAAACTCAAAGTAGTCCATACCACAGTATTTTTTTAAAATTTCATCATCATCATCATCAGCCCATTTAAGTCCCCACTGCTGGGGTACGGGCCTCCCTCAATCACGTGAGGGGTAATTGCCATACTCACCACGCTTGGCAGACGGGTTGGCGAGGGTTTTGATATAAATGCAGAGTTTTCCTTCTCTGGGTGCTGATGATCATGCCAGCAGCTTTACCTTAGTCGCCTTTTACGACACCTCGGTAAGAGTGAGGGTGGCCTATTCTACTCTGCCGGGACCACACGGCTGGTGTTTTAAAATTTATTTGCCAAGAATTAAACATTTTACACTTGAAACCTACCGAGGCGGGCACCATCATAGTAGGCGGGGGCGGCGGCGGCGGCACGGCGGGGAACATCATGCGCGCCATGCCCTCGAACTGCGCCAGCATGGCGGGCGGCGGCGGCGGCGGCGGCACGCAGCGCTCCAGCTGCTGCTGCACGGCGCCGAACGTCCCCGCGCCGATCACCGCCCGCGCTCCTGGCAGATCCGCGCCGGAGATCTCTGCTTCGAACCTAGAATACCAATACTATCATCCTATTGCCCTACTTCTTTTGTTGCTGTCAATAAATATTCGTGTTTATGGCTTGATTCAACCAATTTTTGATAAGATGTGTAATTTTAAAATTGATAATAATTTGCCAATATTATACCTACTCCCAATGACATGACTCGGTATTTGTGGTGCGCCACATGTACTCTCAGGGCTTAAGCTGAAAATCAGTGTTTTGCTCTTTGACTGTGTCTTTGAACAAAAACTCCACTGAGCTTTGGCCCACTTGCACTGCTGCGGCACACATGCACAAAACTTAAGAAAGGGTTCCACAATCTTTATTTTACAAGGTATTTTTATTTTTATTTTTATTTCAATGTTTAAAATTGTGTATATGCATGTGTGTCCTTTGATGCAATAAATTAATTATCTATCTATCTATCTATCTAATTATTGGAGTATAGTTTAGAACTGATTTGCTGTACTCTGTTATGTGTCATAATAAAAAAATCGGTATCTCTTAATAAATTTATTTTCTTTCTTTCTTCAATGTTACAAAACTACACAAAGAGGTTTGAATTCTGTTTCCTTATACGTACTGCGAAACAATGGAATCAGCTGCCTGAGGAGGTGTTCCCTAGAAGCTACAATTTGGGGGTTTTCAAAGCGCGAGTGAATAGGTATCTTCTAGGTTATTGTACTACATCTTAGACCATATTATCACTTACCATCAGGTGAAATATGGTCAAACGCTTACCTATCTAAAAAAAAAACATAATGGTATGACAGTAGAATTATTCCCGGATTAGGATGGTATAATTAAGGGCTAAATCTCTTTACCTTTTGTCTTTAATATTGATAAAAAAAGTTATGATCGTAAATTAGATAATAATACAATTGCAAGCAAAACTCAATTATAACAGCTAGCTAGTAAATGTAATAGCCCAGTAGAATTAGACTTTAAATAATTTTAATAGAGTTGCGATTAGGTTCAAATTATAGGTATATACATCATTCGAAAGAAAATGTGAGTTTAGGCTCTAGAGAGCAAATAATAAAAAAAAGTCTCAAAATATAAAGATTTTCTTGATTTTCCAGTCACATTGTGTCTGTTAGACCATTGGGATATATTTTTAGTGCTGCAGCTAGGGATTACATCTATAAATAAAGGTTGTAGTAGTTTTTGTTGGATAAGCCTGGTGTAGAAGTTTAAAATGCTCTAAGAGCTCCATCATGTTTGCATAATATTTATCTACTTACTAGTAAAATGACCAACATCTTAATAAGATTATTTATTTAAAGATCAGAGATAAGAATACTTTAAAATTCTATCAATATATTATTTAAGAAATTACTTAGAGCACTGACAAATGGTCTTTTGGCCCACTAATTCGTGAAAGATAGCAAAATGCCACATAAAAGAACAGTAAAACCTTGGCTGTGGTGTTAGTATAAAGAATATAAAGATTACTAAACTAGATCTCTTCATAGAATTATAACAAGACTAGAAGGATAGTTTCCATACTTCTGTCACCTCAAATTTGAAGCAGAAATTTGGTTTTTCAGGTTGGTACTATGTATGTAGTATCAACATAAAAATCCTAATTAATTTTACCAGTCACAACATATTTCCCTAAAACATGGGAAATGGTTATTGTAGTAACTGTACTGGTTTTAATAGTACCTAGAACAAAGCTTACAAGTATCTACATAACTGTGATTATAAAATTAGTTTGCAAGTAATTATTATGAAATTAAGGTAGTAAAAAATGTTCACAACATTAAAAAAAAAGGCTTTATGATTTTTCAAGCTTATTTTGAGTTTGCCATTTTATTTATGTCACAATTATGTATCTCTAGAATGAATTAAGATTTGCATGGTCATTTTTGAAATCATACTAGAGATGATTGTGACATGAATGGCGTGTGCAAATAACCTTGATACCATTGGGAAACACCTTTGGTTTTTATTGAATAATTCTAAATTAAACAAGATACAGCAATGTTTGATGATTCTAAATACTGTAGAGACACTGCTTCACGCTGTAAACATCAGTAGCAACCGATTAAATTAATCAGTTGGAACAATCAAATCTTACAATAAAGTTGAAATGGGGAAAATATTTTTTTCATTATCAGGCAACACAGCATTTTAATAAATCATATGTATTTTTAGCTTATAAAAAACAAAATACTATGAAATATTGGATGCTTTCCTGTGAAAAGTGATGTTATTACACTTCTTATGCTTGTCCGAATCATTATGACAAAATTTAACAGCACAAATTGTCATAGTAAATTAATTTTCGCGAGATGCGTTCGACAGGCATTGACATTGACGACTGTGGAGCGGTCCGGGCATTTGGAGTCGTACGGCTCCGTTTGAGTTGCTTCAAATTGTGGGCACAGATTAGGTTTCTAGTCGTGTTATAATTCTATGGATCTCTTAAAATTTACTTGTGAAGAGAGTGAGTGAACAATCCAGAAACCTTTTAAATTGCATTTTACCATTTGAATAGGCCTGAAACAGAAAAGTCTTATCGTGCGTGTAGTGGTTCTTAACCAGTGGTGCGGACTTTTCTAATTAAATGATAAAACAACCGGCGAACAACGCGCGCGACGCGATGCTGCATCTTAGCGGTCTACGGCAAGACAGATTTCATCAAATGGTCCAAACATAACAAAGCGTTAAGAAACCCTGATCTGATCTAGTGGGTTGGAAAACTTACCTAGACATTTCATCTTGCATCTGTTGGTATTTCGAGGAGTCTTCCATGGTGATATTGGCGATCCTTCGAATGTAACCTTAAAAAGTCCAAAGGATTACGTACTAACGAGAATCATTAAAAACGCCACGAAATATGGTTTGACTCAATACGTACAGGCATGTTGGAGTTATTTATTAAATAAAATGCACGCAACACGCTTCCAATCCATCCAATTTTCCAAATTTGTGGTTGCAAGCAAATTGTCATGGTCATGTCAAATTGACAGTTTGACATGACAACCCAGTGTTGCCAGTGGCCGATAGTCAAAAGTTACACGAGACAGATCAAAAAGTAACATTTTGTCAGAAAAAGTAACATTGCCCTTTTTTTGGAAACTGGCAAAATACGTTATAATGGCATTTAATTTAAATGATTAAAATAAAATACGTTCCTTGACTCTTTTATTAAAAGTAAAAAAACACGTAAGCGGGATAAATGTCCCTCTTCGTCCTTCAAAAGAATTATCGCAAACATAGATCAAACTCAAGCTGCAAACCGTATTTTGAACAGTACCAAATTCTTACACTCCCATGTATTTTATTTTAGGAACATGTAAATTTGTTCGTAAACACCAAATGTATATACCAAACGTAAAGACAACGCCGCCCCTTATCAATTCAGACATAATATTAAACTTATCCTACCGAACTCTCGAATCGAACCTTACACTCAAACAGCCCCTACGTATTGTCTATAAAAATATTTAATAAGGTACCCGAATTAATCAAACAACAAATAAATGATAAAACGATTACAAAATTACTCAAACAATTCCTACTCACTAAAGCCTATTTATACAGTTAATGAATATCTCAATGATAAAAATACATAGAAAATAACACACTTAAACACATATATTTAAAGGAAAATACTAATAATATATAAAGAATATATAATATGTATAGAATTACATACTTCATTTTATATTTCACTATAGTTATATAAAGGTATATTATTTAAAGTTAATCCTAATTTAGCGTCCTCTCCCATATTGCAGTGCCCTCCCGGGTCTATAGTGATACCTACATTTGTTATGAACCAACTAATTATGTAACCTATACATGCAATAAAGATATTGAGTACTGAGTATTGAAAAGATTGAAAAATATACACGAGTGAATGAATAAGTAAATTTGACAAAGAATAACAGCATTGGTTGGTCAGTCCACTAGGATTTTGTTCGAAATTCTCAAAAGTAACATAAAAGTAACATTGAGTGAGGAGTAACATGGAAGTAACATTGGAAGGCCAAAAGTAACGTAAAATGTTACAAAAGTAACATTCTGGCAACGCTGTGACAACCCTCTTTTTTTATATTCCTGTTTTTCCATTTTACGGCCTTGGATCTGACACCGACGATCGTCTATCAACTGTTGCGTTCCCTCAATATTACATGAAAACGAACGCAACCATTTCTTGGTATTGACGCTGTCACTGCCTGTCAGTGTCAAAAAAAAATCAAAACTCACAACTTAGAGACTCGAATTTGTTTGTTAAAATTCACGAAATACGTATTTTTGTAAGAAAATAGCAGTTTATTACCATAACTAAAGTAATTTTGAATTATATGATATTAAATAACATTAGCACTTGCAATGAGTAGTGAAGAGAGAAAGACTGTGTGGTGTGGCAATTTGGCTGAACAAGTTACGGAAGAAATACTTTACGAGTTGTTCCTACAGGTAGGGCCTGTTTATTACCATAAAAGCTGTCTGAAATTTACATCTAAATATTTTTTACGTATTACTGAAGTATTTAATCTTGGTCAACAGGCAGGCCCATTGGAGAAGGTGCGAATAGCTAGAGACCGAGATGGTCGCTCCAAGACGTTTGCGTTCATAACGTTTTGCCACGAAGCATCGGTACCATACGCTATAACTTTGTTCCGTGGCACATCTTTATTTCACAAAACGCTATCGCTGAAGACTAAAAGTATCTCGACACTGCTTGGCCCGCCAATCAGGTGTACTGGCCCCGATCCTAATGTAGATTTCCGTTCTCAAGAGGATGTTATGCAAGAGTTTGTGACTATGACGGAAAGACTGAGAGATGAAGAGACATTTAAACATATAGGTCTACCCGCACCCGAACCTATTGACAATTTGGTATTAGCTAGTTTGCAAGGCAATTGGTCACACAGACACCATCCATACCACTCTGATAAACCACATGGTCGTGATCAATATAGATACAGAGACAATCATAATGATAACTATCGTAACAAGCATTCTAATAATTGGAGGGACCGCAGGAACCATAAGAAAAACTATGGACATAGAAGAGAATGACGACGGTTATTCAATTATACCTTAGTTTAAGTGTGCATTTGCATAAATGGAATAACAGTATGTGTGGAGGGACCATAGTGCAAAAGACTGGAAATTAGTATTGTGGAGTAATAACTGTATGGGTTTCTGTCCATCAATATAGTAAATATCAGTATTTGTTCACAAAGTGGTTACAATTCTGATACATATTTAACACTTAGTTTATGTCTTCATTTTACCACCTGTTTGTTTAAACTGGAAAAAGTCCATCTCCAAAACTTTCCAACATTTTCATGATTACACTCAATTGTATACAGGCCAATGTTTCGTTTAGTAACTGAATATTGTATGCAAGACTATTAAATAGATAATATTGCTCAGGGTAACTGAATGAGTTATGTACACAACACAACTTGTACTCTGATTCTATTTTAATACTAACATGGACTTAATTCGAAGTAAATTGAAACTATTATTTTAACTAAACCAGTAAAGTTTGCCTTTAACATATACCAAATCTAATTGTATGTACTAAAATAAAGTTATAACTTTAAATTTAGACTTCATCTAAAGTCATTTTTATTTTAAAAAAAAATGTTCCAATTTTAATACAGCACTTGTAAATAAAAGGTCTTCCAAGTTATATTTATCGTTCTTCATTTAACATTATGCCAATATCGTCTAGAAAATCTCTGAATGCAAGCTGAAAAAAATAAACAGGTATAAACAAACATCCACATAAGAAGAGGGGATTTTATTTATAAATAGTACAACATACATTTTAAATATTTAGGGCTGATTCGATCAACCTTATTCCGATAGTAAATCTATGGTATAGTGCTGTCATTCTATACAAATCTGACGTTATACCATAGATTTATCTAGGGATTAAGATTGGTCGAATCCAGCCTTAACCAATTTTATATATACTTAATACTTTGTTTGACAGAAAATTCATTATTCAGGAATGAATGTATCAAAATTTTGATTTCCTCTTTTAGTCAGCTATAGCGAAATCAATTTGTGTCCCCCTCCGCCCTTGGATACACCACAATTTTGCCCAAACCTGTCAAGATTTCCCAATTTTTATTGAATTTAACTTTTATCATGGCTGTTACCTTGTCACACATAGAAACAAGGTTCTGTGTAGGACTCAAACCCAAACGAAAACACCTGGGGTGTATACTTCAAATTCGCGGTGGCATATCCCACCCACTGATCGTACGGCTAGTTACGCTTGCCGCTCTCCTGGCAAAACATTTTCGCATGAAGCTATTGCGCCCAGTGTTGCCCAGGTGAAGAGAAACAACCCCTTATAGGGGTATAACATTTCATGCTTTACAGTTCTAAAATAGCTTGAGTGAAATTGACTGGTTTGACTAAGTGATGTGCATGTAACGGTTACGAATAGGAACTATTCGGTTAGTAGCAAGTATCAGCTGTATATTCAGCGTCACTGAAACTTTATTTATTTATTTATTATGTAAACTTGATATTAGTTATTTACCGTGTCGAAATTTGATATAAACATAAGCTGCTCTTTACAAAAAAAAAAAACTTAACCTTAATAAAAGGTGGTCATTCTAAATTCCATTACTCTAGACTCTTCCTAACCCTTCTTTTTGTATGCCGCTACAATTTTTCGTAGATAGGTAAGTACCTATACAATTTCTATCATTATTTTAAATAAGTAGAGTTACATATTAATATTATGTATGTTTCATATTATGAATACCTACTTACGATTCTGCTTCTGTATCTGTAGTAGATGTATCCCAGGATATCCTTAATGAAGAGCCAAGAGACGACATAGAAG
This sequence comes from Marasmia exigua, assembly GCA_019059595.1. Classification (NCBI taxonomy): domain Eukaryota; kingdom Metazoa; phylum Arthropoda; class Insecta; order Lepidoptera; family Crambidae; genus Marasmia; species Marasmia exigua. Next base: position 15,454,433 of record CM032473.1, read on the forward strand.
ACCACGGATATGATTTTTTCGTCCATATCGAACAGGTCGGACAGCACAATGCGGTATATGACGTAGGTGCCGAGGATGCCTCGCAAGAAAAGGAACATGATCAAGTACGTCAACTCTACTACGAAATAAATTATGTTCGAGTCGTATCCTTCATCCCTCATAAACCTGCAAAAAAGATACACTTCTGATATGAAATGGAGTCCCACGGACATCGGTCGAGCCGGTGCCGGAGCCACGCTTCGGCATGAACTGGCCGGCTCAACCGGAGTGATACCATACTCGGCCTCACAGAAAACCTGTTTAAACAGCACCTGCGCTGTTTATCGCCGAGTAAGGGTACCGGTTCCGGAGGCCCAATTCGGGGGGATAGGGGAGATTCAAGGTAGGCAGCACACTTGTGACTCCACCAGAGTCCATGGGTGGCGGCAATCGAATACTTACCTACGTGTTCTATGAACTGAAGTGGACAATAGCTCATAAGTTGGAACAAATGCTTTTATCATTGTATTGATTACCCTGCATGCTGAAGGTTTATGGAGTTCATACATTACTTGGTATTTTTAGAAACTATTCCATGATGCACTATCTTTAATCATAATAATCATCATCCCCCTTATGACTAATCGCGAACTATGGATAGTCCCGGGACAAAACACGTGCCAGCCCCATTTAACATTGCGTGTTGGAAGGGGATGACATTATCTAACTGTAGTACGCAATTCGTAATAAGGTGGCATAAGTTAGGTACTAATCCTATGCACTATATTAAAAAGTACCTTTTGATCGGCTTCTTGTGTTAGTATAGTTCTACAGCCGAATTTTTCGTCGGTCTGTCTGTATTGGTAAACAGTACGAAAATCGAGACTTCGTTTGATCTTAGCGATAGAAAAGTTCAAAAACCGATACTTTGTTTGATCATAAGGTCAATGGCAACCCGAATCTTCATTCGGTTTTTTGATTAGAGGTAGAATAGTTTAAGAACCTAATCTAGTGGTAGAAAAATTCGTCTTTGTTTATCATCATCATCATTTCAGCCTATAGACGTCCACTGCTGGAATAGACCTCCACCAATGTTCTCCACACATATCGGTTCTGTGCCGCATTCAATGGATTCCCGCAACCTTCACCAGATCGTCGTTCCACCTTGGGGGCCTGCCACGGCGGCGACTTCCTGTACGTGGCCTCCTCTCGAGGACCTTTGCGCCCCAACGGCCGTCTGTTCTCCTCGCTATGTGCCCTGCCCATTGCCACTTGAGACATGCAATCCTTTGGGCTATGTCTGTGACTTTAGTTCTCCTGCGGATCTCATCATTTCTGATACGATCACGCAAAGAGACGCCGAGCATAGCCCTCTCCATTGCTCTCTGGGTGATTATGAGCCTCCTTAATCGGCACATTGTAAGCGACCACGTTTCGGTACTACCTATTTGTTGTTCATTAATGCATATATATAAACCCATTTTTTTCTAACCATCGTGTTTGCAGTAAAGGATTAGTGACTTCCATCATGGCCAGCGTGCAGGCGAAGGTGCATCCGGTGTACTCCTTGTGCATGTAGATCGTAATGGCGACCAACGCGCTGGTGTGGTGGCACAGCATCAGCCTGTTCTGCGTCCAGTAGATGAGGCACCACAGCAGGTCGAACGCGAAGTAGCCCCACGACCACACCATCAGGGCGTAGTGGTAAGTTGTTATTTTCACTGGAAAGTTTATGTTTGACTAAGGGCCAAGCAAGAAGCTCTTAAAGGCGGAACGCAAAATACATTGCATTGCATACTAATTGCGATCATCAGGCATACTCGGCGGAATATCGGCTCTATCTATATGTGCATAATTGGTTAAATTGTTTTGGCTTGAAAGCGCGACAGAGAGAGTTAATGAAAATACTAGGTATTTGTGTATTTATAAAACAAATCAAAACAATTACTGAAAACTAAATTATGTGTTTTGTTTTAACTTTTAGTTCATAAAAGTAAAACTACATCATGTAATTTTATAATATTGGTAAGGCTAAGGATGTCAGATAAGATAATTAGGCCCGTAAACTTGAATAAGAGCTGAAAAAGCTTTTTCCATTGTTATTCATCTTATATGGACACAAATTTGTTTGTATAAGGCCACATTCGCTTAATAGTGGGCTTATAATGACTATATTACGGACACATTGATGAATAGCAGTTGTTTATAAGAGCTTATAGAATTTTATTCAGTGTCAAGTTCACATTTATTTTATTTGATTTTGGGAAAACTTACAGCTAAATATGATACACAAAAAAAAAACACTGAGGGCCAGTTACAAAGTTACCACTGTTATGTTTAGCTGGATAGGTAAGATTATCTTCAAAAAATATACCTTACTTATAAATTTGTTTACCTTTGGGAGTGAACTGACTGACAATGGTAGCCAATGGTAATGAATCGCGGAATATTAACTGTTCATACTTAGATGTTGTCGATAATGGCTTACTGGTGAGTCGCCATGGCGTGATGTCCCTCACCCCGCACTGGGCCAGGCCGGCGACCGTGGCCACGCTCCCGTGCAGCAGCGTCACCGCTCGCGACCACCACTCCGGGCTCCGTTTGGGCCACTTCACAGAGCACCACACGTACAGTCCCCCCCAGAACAAGAAAGACACCAGCTTTAGCAAAGACGCTGGTGAGAGCTCATGCTTCCACTCCATTTAGTTAGTGACCATTTTGGTACGTGAGTAGGTTTTTTAGTATCTATTGTATAGGCATTTTGGAATCTAGACTGTTTCACTTTGTTTTGGTTTGTGACAGACTCTTAGTCATTGGTGACAGTAGCGTTTACATTGTCATGGGCATTGTCAGTTTTGAGGTTTAGTACTTATTCATAAAAAACATATAAGAAGTGTTAATATAAGGTTCGCTGTTAATGTAATAAGCTAGACCTTGGACAATAGACACCATTTCAAAATAGCTGAGCTATGAAACAAAAATTACCAATTCTTCATTTACTTTTCCGCTTCTCGAATATATATTTATTAATTTTTTATATTGCTTATTTAGTGAGAAAAAAATTAAAACTAAAAAACGTGAGATGGCGTCATCGGACGGCAGAATGTTAAATATTTCTTTCATCATCATCATCATCAGCCCATTTGAGTCCCCACTGCTGCATGAGGGGTAATTGCCATACTCACCACGCTTGGCAGACGGGCTGGCGAGTGTTTTGATATAAATGCAGAGTTTTCCTTCTCTGGGTGCTGATGATCATGCCAGCAGCTTTACCTTAGTCGCCTTTTACGACACCTCGGTAAGAGTGAGGGTGGCCTATTCTACTCTGCCGGGGACCACACGGCAACGGAAATATTTCTTTTATAGTTTTAAATTTACGAAATGCCAAACCCATCACATGCAACTGTCAAAAAAAGACAACTTGTCAACGTTGAATGAATGAATGACGTTGACAATGTTGACACTAGTAGGTATTCTTTATCTCATTTTATTTATGTCTATTTTTATTTAAAAAAACAATATGGACATGTTAAAAATATGAAATGTTGTCCATTTGGCCAGACTATTATTATCTTACTCTATGGTATCAGATCTTTACCTATGTATGGCGATTGTAGAAGTTGTAATTTCCCTTTGAGTAAAGTAATTTCCAAACTAACTTGTTTTTTAATTTGTAGTGACTATATGAAATTGCCGTTTTTTTCTAGACGAAATAAGACTTTTAACTGTTTAAATAAGGAAAAAAACACTATCCTATAATTTTATTTTGATTAAAGATTATTTACATTTATAAGGTTTATATTAAATAGAAAGGATATTGGGCAAATGTGTATTAGGTCCAGTGAGGCACCACGATTGACACATAATGACAAATTAAAGTCTTGTTTATGGGAAAATAATAATGTTTAATTATTCTTGTAAACTAAGTAACTAGGTTCAAGCCGGCTGCTCAAAGTTCGTATTTTCTTCCAAATATGGTTTGGTTAAGTATGGTAAAAAGTATCAACTGTAGGTATATGTTTATTAGTAACTATTAGTAAATGTATTATTTTAATAAAATTACTCAGAATCCGTAATCATATAAAACACTCCTGATATGACTTTATGAAACTTTCACCACTGGATTGGACCAAAGAGGAGGGTAGCTCTTTTTAAATAAATATTTTGAAAAATAGCTTTCGCCCGCGGCGTTTCTCACGTAGTCCTCGTCTTAGCGTGTAATTCCCTGTTGCGTCCAATGCTGCCCTATGACCGTCTTCTGGTTCTAAGCTACCTCTCCGCCAATTTTCAGCCAAATCGGTATAGCCGTTCTTGAGATATTAATGGTGTGTAACTAACACGATTTTTTTTTATACATAGATGATACGACAATAAAAGAATGACATTTAAAAACCCTTGGATGGATTTCGACTGAGTTTTTTTTTAATAGAAAAAGGATACTTATATCTAACAATGGGCATTACTCTAATCCGTGGCAGCTCTTGGACCACTGTCTTTTTATCACGTATTAATCAGTCTTATACATCCAAAGGGAACCTGACTTTTTTTTCGGAATAATAAGTATTCTATGTCCGTCTCCTGGTTCTAAGCTACCTCTGCACCAACTATCCTACGCGTTCCTAAAGGTGGTCTACAAACATAGAGTACCTAAGATTAATTTACTTAGTTCATAGTTAAATACTCTGGTGGTTGTCTGTTAAAGCACAATTAATTATGGAGTATGTAGTAAGTATTAATAGTTATTTTGCAAATTGAAAAACGTTACTATGGAAAGCGCAACTTCTATCGCCATACAAAACGACAATGTTATTGCTACTTTTTCATAAATTATTTGGAGAGTGTTAGATAGTTTTTCAAAAAAAATGTTTTTAATTAAGAAGTTATATTATTGATAAATACGTCAAGTCTGTGTAGTTAAATACAGGGTCATTTTCAATTTCTTATTTGTATCACATATACAATCTCTATTGTATATAAACCCTAGCTCAGTGAGCTCAATTAGGTCTATTGTACTTACAAGTGCAACGTTAGGACGATAAATAATATAAAATAAGTTTATAATCTACATTTATTAGGTAAACTATTAAAATTTTATAAACCATACGTACAGTTTAACAATGATTATTTTGTTAAATAAAGTGAGTACAATAAATTTCTCTCCATTTTGGAGGATAACAATTACCGAAGTCTTAGAAAAATACCTTTCGCACATTTCAGTCATAATAAGTACAGAATGTTTCTAATATATTTCACGGTGAAGACGTTTCCATCAATCATTTCGAACCATATTACATGGTCGACCAAAATAGTTTATGAAACATATCACAAAGTAATGGGACGGAGATTCCACAGCTACGCTTACATCAAAACATTAAAAAATCGTAGTAAAATTAACGTCATCGCAGTTTTTCGATGAGCTTCTCGATAGCGCGATAACGGGTTGGTAGCATTGCATCTTTCAACATTTGCCGGAACCGCAAGTCATCGGACAGAGCGAGGCAGAGGTGGCGCGCGTGCACGCGGGCGTCCGCGCTGGCGTCGCCGAGCAGGTCGCCCGCCGCGCGCAGCAGCACGGTGCGCGGCTCCGCCGGCCAGTCCAGCGTGCGGCCCGCGCCGACGTGCCGCACCAGCCGCGCCAGCGCCTGCGCCGCCGCCGCCCGCACCGGGCCCGCGCGGTGCGTCGCGCCGCGCCGCGCCAGCGCCACGCCCGCCCGCGCGCCGTTGCTGCCGCACGCCAAGCGAACTAGCGCACCTGCAGCGTCCGCGCGCAGGAACCTGTTCACATCAGCGCACCGCTCCAATAAGGCACTCGCTGCTTCTTCTAGTTCAGTATCTAAAGCGCGTCCTCGATACTCGAATAGAGAGCCCAATGTCGTGCATGCAGTTCGTGCAACGCGGGACCGCAGCGACCGCACGTGAGCCGAAGTGGAGCGCGCGACAGAACGCCAGCTGGCGGCCGGGGCCCGCGCCGACGGGTCCGCCGCCAAACGTTCGGTTTCGAGCAACCCGTTGACGATGACCTCCCAGTCTTCGTGGCGGACTGGAACGATACATTCCGCGAGAGCGTTTCGCACATCACGCTCGCAAGGTGAGGACGCTCCATTGTACACGTTGCTCGTCGGCTCAGGAGATAAATTTCTACTTTTCACAGGACTCGGCGATGTGCTTCTACTCTTTGCGATTGCAGATTTTCTACTCGCCGGACGAGATTGCACCTGAGTCTCTGAGTTAATAGAGTTCTGTGATCCAAATTGGTCAACACCCGATGAGATATTGATATCTTGAGGATTCTCCCCTCGAGACTCAATGCTGTATAGCGACTTTTCTGAGTAATCTTCTACTTTTATCGACGGTGACTTTGGGGTAGGCGGGGCGTCGTTCACATCACCTTCTGATACTTGTGTGGTGTCTCCAACAATGACGCCCTCCTTGGAGTCTTTGTCCAAGTCGGAGAGCGATGTTTTTTCGATCGCCTTGTCTTCGTAGCTGGTGAGCGCGCTGGAGTCTCTGTAAACAAAAGAAGCGTTGTATTGGGGGCCGAGGTTGTTTGTTTACGCAGGGAGGCGGGTGGGTGGTTACCGCGTGTGCGGGGGCAGGTCGGCGACGATGTCGGGCGCGAGGGGGGGCGTGGGCGCCACGAGGGCCCGCGGGCAGCAGCACAGCCGACGCATGCCCGCCGCGCGACGCGGCGCCTCCGCGACTGACGCCCTATGCTTCGCACTCCACACGCCCTACGCGATCAATTGTCACTATTGCCAGGCATGTTGATGAACTCGCTACTACCTGCATATTATGCAGATTAGGTAACCACTATGTCGTACGCGGAATTGCCTACTGCCGATGAAATACTCGCGACTAGTCAGCTGGGTCGAAAAAATGGGTCAGCCAACTCGGCAATTATGTCCAACACAATCAAATGGAAATTTATTTAGAAATAAATAGCCCTATGATATTACGTTAGTCATAGTTTTCGTAGACAAACACAGTTGCAGCACGCAAAGTATAGATTACACCATAAATGCATGGTTAAAATAGGACATGTCGGAGCTTTAAATTTTGCCAATAAACTTAGTTCCCTTTTATTGTGGGGTTATTGCTCTTCAAAACTATAACTTGGATGGAATTTCGTGTCGAGTGTTACATATTCGACGTTAATAATTAACGTTAGGCACCTCGTGGCAGTTTAATGGTTCGTAAGTTAAGACCTAAGCTGTCCACAAGTGGAGCGATTTGACGATAACGGCGTAAATGGGTCGCGCACACCGGGCAGCGCCTTGAATGGAAGTGGGCCGATTATTTCAGCCTTAAAATGTAGGTTACCGGTGGCACGCAATTACTCTTATTCACTAAATAATACGTGTCAGTGTTCAATAACTGGATAAGGCCCCGATTGCGCCGTTGGTCGGGCTTTGTTGTCGAAGTTCGAAAAATTACCTCGGACCATTACGATTTTCGCTATGCTTTACATGCCGCTAGTAAAGTATTCCTAGGTTCTTATAAGTAGAATGTATGCAGTACCTAAACAACGGTACCTACCTACTTATATTACCAAGTGGTGGTCGTCATACTTGTATTAGATTGAGCGTTAAAATAAAAACGTGGGGCCCCTCTGAAATCCTACCTATGGCAAAGCATATCTTTGCCATAGGTAGGATTTCATGATCTACCAAAGTATAAACTTTGGTAGATCATGAGCTGGGCGTTCGCTGGTGAAGCCGCCATGGCTGGTTATTTTGATTACCCGTTTGGATCAGTGGTAGTGAACGTTGCCTCGGGTGCAAGGATTGCGGGTTCGATACGCGCACAGTACAAATATTTGTGTGCATGAACATGTCTGCTTGTATTGGTCTGGGTGTTTTCTATGTATTATAAGTATGTATTTACAAAAGAAAATTATTAAGTTGGTATTGCTATCCGTAACACAGGTGCTTGAGCTACCTATTTCAGAAGTCAAATAAATGTATGAGACGTTGTGAAATATAATGAAATAGCGTCTTTCTTACGTGTACAAAATGACAAAATATAATTATTGCCAGGTAATTAGTTAGCAGTAATATTAGAAACATGCATAGGTACATACATTTAAATCAAGTTAAGTATTAATTAACAATACAGACAGAGCTCATTTGAATGCAAATTTTTTATGTCTCCCTTCCAGGGTGAAGGAAAACATACTCGGAATTTCCTAAAGGAAGGTATTTAGATTACATTTTACCAGTTTGTATTATTTATTAAATGATCGTTATGAACTACGAACTGTATGGTAAACAAGGAGATAAGTAATTCATGCCATCAAAGGATTCCACAACAAATTAGTCGCTTAGCAACCAAGTCCCCTAACTTTGAGCTGTCTTTCTCCTCAAACCGCTGTTTACCTGGAACCGTAGACTTAAGGCAGAGTTCACCAAGTTTTCATGCAACGGTAATCACACTAACCTTGCTTTACCTGTCAATGGGTAAAGTGTGATTGCCGTTGTTTTACACCAACTTCAAAACCTGAACCCGGCCCTAGATTGCTGCCCTGGAGCATGGATCGGTTTTTCCATAAACTATGACACTTGACATTTCTTGGAGGCCGAACACTGAACCATGGCGCAATTTACAAAGGCGCTTGTCTTCAGGGTCACTTTCCTGCGTAAACGTATTCGTCATACCATATCGATTGGGTGTTACTCAAACCACTCAAACTATGAAGGGGTGGTTGACTCCCATACAAACGTGATTGTACTTGGTTTACATAGATAGCGATCAGGCTGGTCAACTGAAATAGTTACAAAACGAATAAAAATGGAATCGGAACGCGAATTGCTCGTAATTACTCGAGGACTTGTGGTCACATAATACTTTATACTCCTGATTAACATCTGCGTTTACATGTTAGACAATTAACCTATTTCAATAAATTGGCAGCTTTCGTAAAGAGACCCTTAAGGCAAAGGTTTTCCAAAGAGTAAGGTAAAGGCTTTATAATTTAACCTTTCACTTTGATTTTTGTGATAACGCTAATTAGCTACTTAGGCTTGGAATTCCAATTAGAACTAAAGACTAAGTAAACTCACAGTTCATTACCCCATTCTATTACTATTTTTAGGTACATAGGTATTTACTTACTAAGAAACAACGCAAAATTATTGATTTTATTTGTAAAAAAAAAAAGTAAAAAAAAAAGTAAAATTTTAGTATTTACCTACTGTAATTCATTCATCATTACATAAACCATCAATTTAACTTAAATGCTAAAAGTACTTTTACACACTGTATACATATTGATACATCATGAATATCCTGTGTAAAAGTCCTTATTGGACGGAACCATTTCATTTATTACCTATTTCATACTGGAATACAAAAATATGCCTTGTTATTTAATAAACATCCATCTCCTTAAAATTGTACAGAAAATGTACATACTTCAAAACTGGTGTAATCGATCAGGAATGTTTTCCAATATTAAAATACTTTAGCTATGTACTTATGAAATAATATACAGAAACATGAGAATGAGAATTTATAACACTTTATCTACCTCAAATAAAATTTTATAACACTACACTCGAGAAAAGTGTTACCGAAGTCGGCGCCCAATACTCTCTTAATATCGCTCTTGTAATTTAATACAACATTTAATTATTCACCAGGGATTAGGCGCCGACTTCGGTGTAACCTTTTCTCAGAGCCACAAAATAATACAGTCAAGTGTAAATACTGGTACAGTTTTACGTGTCCCTATAAGAAATGAGAGTTCCCCTCAATTTTTCCAGGATATCATCATTTGATCCTGATATCCTGATTATGGTACCAATCCGGGACTATTTACTTTCCAACTAAAAAATAATCATCTAATTCCTTTTGAAATTGAGAACCTCCTTTTTTTTTGAAGTCGGTTAAAATTTTGTAAGTCCTTGATTTAGGCTGCCTGCCTCTGCATCGATGAGACTGGCTAAAATCCACCAATTGAAGGACCTTGGGCGCTGGAAGCGAAGTTTCTATGGAACCTATCTACTATTAGTGGATTTTATCCTCGCTCTTCGCTCTGCAGACTCGCTACGCTGCGGTGGACTGGGTTCGATTCCCGCCTAAACACGAGATTAAGGTGACGGGTAGGGCACACTAGCGACGCCAATCGATTTTAATTTTTCGCGTACAAAAACGGACCCAACATTTGTGCATTGTTATTTAATAAATAGTATAAGTGTTTGCCGAGAGATAATAACCCAAAAATTGTTTAAAATAGATCCGGTTTAATAGCTAAAAATTAAAATCGATGAGCGTCGCTAGTGTGCCCTACCGGTCACCTTAAGTGCGTTATTTAAGAATAAGTTGCTATAAAATATCAACTATAGTAGCAGTGTTTGTTTCGAGGTGCTTAATTCAATTGACATTCGCTTTATTGCCCGTATAGTAAATGAACTTGTTGAATAATTTATGCGACAATACGGTAAGGAAGACCGAGGCAGCTAATTAGACTATACCTACTGGCAGCTGATCGGTTCTCACAACGCAAGGTCGACAGCCAGACAGTTCAACCAAGGCGTGGGGCTGGCATTTGAGTAACTGTCATAAATAAATTAACAGTTCACAGATTCTTAAAAATGTGTACCGAGTGGGAGGTCGTAGATTTTAATCCCATCACGCACGTCTGAATTATTTATACTCGTACATGAATCTCTCCTCTGCTGGAGGAAAACTTTGTGAGGGCACCGCGTGTTCTGGACTGTTTGTCAAACTATCTGAGGGCACCGCGTGTTCTGGACAGCAATGTTTGTGAGGACACCGCGTGCTCTGGACAGTTATCCTCTAACTATCTGAAGGCCCGTGTGTTCTAGACAGTTTCTCAAACTTTGTGAGGGCACCGCATGTTCTGGACAGTTCCTCAAACTATCTGAGGGCACCGCGTGTTCTGGACAGCAATGTTTGTGAGGACACCGCGAGCTCTGGACAGTTCCTCTAACTATCTGAAGGCCCGCGTGTTCTAGACAGTTTCTCAAACTTTGTGAGGGCACCGCATGTTCTGGACAGTTCTTCAAACTATCTGAGGGCACCGCGTATTCTGGACAGCAATGTTTGTGAGGACACCGCGTGCTTTGGACAGTTCCTCTAACTATCTGAAGGCCCGCGTGTTCTAGACAGTTTCTCAAACTTTGTGAGGGCACCGCGTGTTCTGGACAGTTTCTCAAACTATCTGAGGGTACCGCGTGTTCTGGACAGCAATGTTTGTGAGGACACCGCGTGCTCTGGACAGTTCCTCTAACTATCTGAAGGCCCGCGTGTTCTAGACAGTTTCTCAAACTTTGTGAGGGCACCGCGTGTTCTGGACAGTTTCTCAAACTATCTGAGGGTACCGCGTGTTCTGGACAGCAATGTTTGTGAGGACACCGCGTGCTCTGGACAGTTATCCTCTAACTATCTGAAGGCCCGTGTGTTCTAGACAGTTTCTCAAACTTTGTGAGGGCACCGCATGTTCTGGACAGTTCCTCAAACTATCTGAGGGTACCGCGTGTTCTGGACAGCAATGTTTGTGAGGACACCGCGTGCTCTGGACAGTTATCCTCTAACTATCTGAAGGCCCGCGTGTTCTAGACAGTTTCTCAAACTTTGTGAGGGCACCGCATGTTCTGGACAGTTCCTCAAACTATCTGAGGGCACCGCGTGTTCTGGACAGCAATGTTTGTGAGGACACCGCGGGCTCTGGACAGTTTCTCTAACTATCTGAAGGCCCGCGTGTTCTAGACCGTTTCTCAAACTTTTGAGGTTATCGCGTGCTCTGGACAGTTTCTCAAACTATCTGATTGCACCGCGCGTTCTGGACAGCAATCTTTGTCAGAACACCGCGTTTTCAGGACAGTTTTTCAAACTTTGTGAGGACATCGCGTGTTCTAGATAGTTTCTCAATGTTTGTGAAGACATCGCGAGTTCTGGACAGACTGACAGACGGACAACAAAGTGATCTTTTAAGGGTTGCGTATTTTCCTTTTGAGTTCGGAAGTCTAAAAAAACAACGTAGTAATACCAACCCTATATTCGGGTCAAATCGATGAGTGTGCTGTTGTTTGAATGTATTTATTTGTAGACACAAAAGTAAGTAAAGACTAGTTTAGTCGGGTCACATGTCGCTTTTTTACACGTTCCAAAGTCGAGGTCACTGTCGAATAATTAAACCCCATTTCAAAGGATCGCGACGTGTTTATTAGCCTTCGGAAGGTCGCCTAACAAAGCTACCTGTGTCCAGAACTTGAAGGTTAAAACATATTTATTTATCTAACCTTTACGAGGTCGTTACGTGGATTACCGTTTTGCCATTTACCGGGCAGTTTCTGGGTTCCCTGATGCCCGTTTCTTGCGAAAATCGACGGCTGGACATTTTTATATTGTTTATGTTTTTATACCTTTTTACTGATTTTGGTATATTGTTGTTTTGTTTTGATTGTCTAATTGTCTTTGCTAAGAACTTAATCGTGAAAAATGTATTAATTTTTGTCACTATCAGTTCTTTATTAGCATCCCCTCACCAGCGTGATTTATATTATACAGTTCAATCGCCACAACCATCATCTTGATCGTTACAGCGGTGTGATCGGGGCTACCCCCCGGTCGTGCCATATGCTGAGTGGGCGCCATTTTGGTCCAATTACTTTCGTTTTTAAATTCAGTGTATTCGTTTTTAAATTCAGTGTATTTACATATACATATGTAATGCCGGACCGAATAAAGATTTTTCATTTCATTTCATTTCTTAGCGGTTTGTCCGGGCCGGATCCGCTTTCCTACTTCGACTCCTCCACTTCACATGGTCTTGTGCATCCCTAGTGGTCAGTTTGACAGTTTATTTAGCACGCATGTCATCCCTTACGATGTCAAGCCGCACCACGTATACCCCTCTTGCCGGGACCCTTTTGGCAGGGTTCGAAATTACTTCTCTACATATTCTTCATTACCGAGAGTTAGCTGTTTCAAAAGTGTTAAATAATTGTTCTGAGCCGCAAGATATAAGTATTTTCCTATAGTCTTTTAATTACTTAAGTTTAAAGATTCTTTATTTCTCAAAAAAAACATAGTGTCACTTACTTACTTGAGAAAAAAAAATACAGAAAAGTAAGTAAATAGTAAGTTTACCCATGAAATATCTGACAATACATTTAAATTATAACTGCGCCCGCGGCGTTACTCACGCAGTTCTAATCTTTATTCCAAAAGTCTTCATTTAAACTTCAACGCGCGCAGCGGTTGTAAGTTCAAAAATCTCTTTTTTATTCAAAACCCGTGCTAAACATCAATTTTATGGTTCTTACTTTACTAATTAGCAAACCCCCCTTCACCCCTTCAAAGGGTGATTTTCCTAAAACTGAAGTAAATGTCTGTTTATTTCAAATTATACGTATAAGTACAAATCTTCACATTCCTAACATTAAAGACGACTTTACTAATTACTTACCTCCAAAAAATCAACGTTTCGTAGAATATACATATGGTATCAAACCAATCAACACGCAATAGACTTTATGATTCATAGTCAGTGTGTCTTTAAGCTCGCTAGTCATAGTCTATACGACCAAACTGCACCCCATGTAAACTGGCTTTTTTACCCAGAACAGGCAGTAGACACGGTGCATAAGTTAGTAGGTAGGTAGTTTGAAGTAGTTTCAAAGTTTCACTTCAAACTCGACTTTATTTATGACGCAAAGTTCACCCCTATTTGGCATCGTTACGTTATGGTATTAGACGCATACCACAGTAGATATTTTATTGTATATCACACCCTCTGTAGAATACTAACCTAACTCAAAATTGTAGAGCTAAAACAAAAGAGTATTGTGACTCCACAGGTGTCGAGTGTTTAGGAGCGGTGGCAATCGCTCACCATCAACAGGCGGCGACCCGTCTGCTCATCTGCTACCTATCACCAAAAAATGTGTTTAGTAAATACACACACACACACACATATGAACACGAGATGAAATTTTTAAGTGCGTTATTTACTTCAACAATGGACAACATTTCAAAATTGCTAAGCTCTGAAACGAAAAATACCAATTCTTTGTTTACTTTTCCGCTGCTCGAATATATATTTATTAATTTTTTATATTGCTTATTTACTGAGAAAAAAATTAAAAACTAAAAAACGTAAGATGACGTCATCGGACGGCAGAATGTAAAATATTTCTTTGCTTAGCACATTATAGTTTTAAATTTACGTAATGCCAAACTCATGACATGTAACTGTCAAAAAAAAAGACAACTTGTCAACGTTGAATGTATGAATGACGTTGACAATGTTGACACTAGTATTATTTACCTTTGACAGTAGTACCTTTTTTTTATTAAAACAATGATAAGCAAAGGAATATTGCTGTATTCAGCCGTCCGATGACGTCATTTGGCGCTTACGTCTATTTAGAATAAAAAGAATTTCAATAATTATTTTATGCATGAAAATGGACAAATTTTGAAAAAAGAAAAAATGTGGGTCTGTTCATTTTATGTCCACTTTCATATAAAAAAACAATATGGACATGTTAAAAATTTGAAATGTTGTCCATTTTGATTTAGGCCAGTATTTGACAAGAGTGCGATATATCTACTGTGCGTACCGAGTGTTGCGTGGGTATGAAAAATATGATATGAGGCACATCCGCCTCTGAGTACCATGAATTTAATGTATTTTATTTACTACGTCGATGGAGAGTACTTATTTAGTAGTGACTCGGCCTCACACGAGAAATCTCAGGGTTCGATTACCAACTCTGTGTGTCTAATACCCAGACACACAGAGTGGTAACGATCCTATTTATTTACTTACGAATACTATTACCGTGGCAGAGCCATGCTTCGACATGAATGGGCTGGCTCGACCAAAGTGATACCGCTGCCTCACAGAAAACCGGCGAGAAGCAGCACTGTGCTGTATATCGCTGCGTGAGTGAGGGTACCGGAGGCCCAATCCGATGGAAAGGAGAAAGGTTTAAAGGTTGGCAACTTATGACTCCACTGTTGTCGCCGCTGTCTATGGGCGGCGGCAATCACTTACCATCAGGCGATCCGTCTGCTCATTTCCCACTTATCACATAAAAAACTTATATTTTATAAGGTAAAACAGTTGGGTAGTTTTCAAAACAAGTTTTGCTCGGTTGACAGAGACGCGAAGAATAGGCACCAGTGGAGGCAGTACGCACAAGCAAGGTGCAAGCCATCCAAATCCACTTATGACCACGATACTCATGAGGGAGCGACCGCAGGGAGAGAATTTTAAAAAGATATGCAATAAGCTAAGCAGCGCACTTGTGACTACACTGGTGTTGCCCATGGACACCCCCATGGGCACCGACAATCGCTAGTTACCATCAGTCTGCGTGGTATCCGTCTGCTATTCAGTCACCTATCACATAAAAAACTTACCTGTCACTCAAAGGAATCGGCGATAACGGCTTGAAGATATACTCGCGCCCTGGTTGCGACACACCTGTTGAACGATAAAAAGTTAGACATGCGATGCTCAAATCCACAATATTTACCAAAGTCAATTAACCAAGAGTACGATGTGACATAGGAGTTATGAACTCTGAATGAGATCTTCCGTTGATATTTCGGCTACGACCAACAGAATAGGCTAGAGAAGGCGATGGTATCTCAGTGGATAAGATCGCTCGTTCCATGCGGGAGGTCGTGGTTTGAATCCGAACATGCACCCACAGAGTACTTTTTATGCATGCAAATCTGGATTTTTCAAATCTATGTGCGTAACTCTACCATTTGCTAGGCGGTGAGGGAAAACATCAAACAAACTGGCATATTTCGGATAGTTACTGAAACGTGTAACCATGATTCAGTTGGTCTGGTTCCCCTGTTTAAGAGTTGCGATGGTCAAACGGCAGTCGCTTCATAGAAATTACTCATATTAAGACTGCACAAATCCTGAATCATGGTCTTCAGCGTACTCCAGGACCCAAAGCAATAGCTTTGGACGCAACTGGATATTACACGCTAAGATGAGGGGACCAGCTGGCCATAGGCTGGGACCATAGGCAGGGGAGTCTTTAGTCTTTACCCATTGTACAGGGGGTGCGGTGCACCCGGGCGCCGCAAGTTAGAGGGCGCCGAGAGCCCCTCGCCACACATAGAGCCTCCACTGTAACGCTCCGCAAGGAGCGGCCGCGAGTGCTGAACGTTCTCCTCATCTATGCGTGTGATTCTCAGTTGCGTGCAATGCTGTCGCTTTGAAGCCCGGGGTACGCTTGGACCATGATATACAATTAGGGATCTAATGAATACAATGAAGCGACTGCCCATAGTCGAGCATGTTGTAAGTATTCCATTTTGTTCGAGCATTTTGACCCAAGAGGGCGCCAGGTTATTGATTGCGCCCGGGCGCTTTTTGGGCTAGAGCCGCGCCTGACTAGCTGAATCGGTAGACAGGTACATACCTACATCCCTTCAACCCTCTTCTACGACCAACATCAAATAGTTCTGTTTATATCTTTTGAAAAACAAACATTTTCCCCCAATGAACATAGGGTTTCCCGGGGGAAAAAGTTTGCTTTCATTAGTATGATGCCCTCGACCAGATATTCGGATATTGAATACCCAAATAATCACGATGTTAGAATCATTATTTACGAGATTTCTACCATATACTTACATACCTTATTTTTGAGTTTCCGATATTTATTTGGCCATGACCATGGCGCTAGCAGCAGCGCCGAAATATCGGAAACTCAACAATAAGGTACATGGTAGAAATCTCGCTAACAATTCTAATGTTAGTGACCATGAAAGTTTAAAACAATCACAATGTTTATCTCATAGACTTGCCAGGAAGTGGTGCAGAGTCGGGAAGCGGCCTCAGCCGCCTGGGCGGCGCAGGCGCATTCGGGGGAGGCGTGGAGCGCGCCCGCCTTCTCACTGGCACGGGGAGCTGCGAGCTTCTGAAAATTCCACTGGGTAAGTTTTCTTGGTCTTCTTACTAAGTAACGGATCATAAATGTTTGTTACTAAAACGGTGTTAAAAAGCAGTTTTCATTTTTTTTCAATTTTTTTTTGTTTCAGACGTCAAAACTGCTCTAAATTATTCTAAGGGCCTAAAAGGGCTTTTTCATTATAGAATTTTTAGAGATAAAATAAAAGTAAGATTGTGCATTGGATATTAGTAGAATTATATCAAAAAACCAGGGGCGTAGCTACCGCCGTATCTGCCGTATTACTTATAAGGGGCCCCCGGGCCACGGGGCCCCCAAAGTGTGTAAGGAAAAAAAATAAAAACTTTCTAATTTTTTTTTTTTTTACAAATGAGAAAAGGTTAAATTATGTTATGATAAATAAATATTTCTCTTCATAATATTTTTTTTCTTTTGTGAAAAATCTTTACCCCCATATAAGGGCCTCCAAATATTTTTTTTATACGGGGCCCCGACAAGGCACGCTCCGCCACTGTTAAAAACCCTTGCAACTCTGGTCAACTCCTTCGAAAGTGCACGTTTGTTAAATCATTAAATAAAAATAAATAAATAAATCTTATGTAAGTACAGTCGATCAAGATGTATACCTAATCTTTAGTACCTTATCTTTAAAACTAAGTAGTTAGCTTATAACGAAGTAGGTACTTTATTTCAACCAAACTTTAAGTATTGTGACTAGGTACCATAATATTGTGTAGGTATACCTACATGATTTTGCAGCCGAGCCGACTATAATCATAAATAGCTAGCAAGTTGTCATTACGCAAATAAAAATATTCTATTCTATTCTATTGAGTAAAAGTACCTAACGTAGGTAATGTTTGAATAAAAATGTTAATAATTTTCACTACCTAATATTAGATATTTATTTATGAGTTAGTAGAAGTTTCTAGTTTTCGGGGTAACTGGTAAGTGTATCCTTACTAATATTATAAAGGCGAAAGTTTGTTTGGATGGATGTATGGATGGATGTTTGTTCCTCTTTCACGCAAAAACTACTAAACGGATTTTAATGAAACTTTACAGTAATGTAGCTTATAGATCAGAATAACACATAGGCTATAATTTATAAAGATATTGTGTGACGCAGACGAAGTCGCGGGCAAAAGCTAGTATAAAATAAAGGAGACATCAATTACAACTTGTCCATCAACAAAACAGACGTTGTTTGCGTGAGTAATTACGTAAGTAGTAGGTAGGTACTACCTATTCGTATGTACGAACCTATTCGTAGGTATCGGTCAGTTAATCATCAAATCTGATATAGCAAAGGTCAATCCTTAATAGTTCGGTAAATTAGGTTTTAGTAAGGTTCTGTAAGTGGATATTATCTACAGGTCCTAGAAAATAAGTTAGCAGAATTACCTGGATGCGTGACTCGGCTTGATGTTTTCTACAGGTCTGCTCAGTCGCTCTCGTAACTAAGAAAAAATGGACCATTATATAATCCCTAAAATTATTGCAATTTGTGGTCATCAACCAATAGGATAGGAGTTTTTTTTACAAGTTAGTTATAGATCTTTGTTTTGCGGGACTCATCTAAATCTAAAAGTTTACTTTGGACCTAGATATTTCAGAGATCGGATGCCTGACACTGAGAATTTCTTAATATAAAGACAGATTTTATTTTATGTGATAGGTGGCAACCTAACAGACGGATCATACGATGGTAAGCGATTGCCGCCGCCCATGGACACCAGCAACACTAGTGCAGTCATAAGTCTACCTCACTCATGCCAAGGGCGGATCCACCGTTGTGGGCACGATGGGCATGCCCACAACCTTAATAGACTTGTGACGTCACCTTTTTACGGTCTATTGAGATCGATAGGCTGATGATAATGAACGATAAGCCTTAATAAAATTTAAAAAACACAATGAATCATGAAACGTGCGTGATTTGGAACGCAGCAAAGAGCCATAGACGATATACTGACATGTTATGACTTATGTCACATTTTTGACAACTTATTGCCGTGCCGCCAAAACTTCAAGCCGCGTAGCGAGGCGTCTGTGTCGCTACATAATGAGGGCGCTTAAAATTTTTTAAACCGCTAGATGGCGTAACGTAGCCGTGAGGTCCAACTTCACCATGATTGGATTCAATAATGTCACTTTGAATGCTGTGACCACAACCTTTTTTGAATGATGAATCCGCGCTTGACTCATGCAGCGAAACAAAGCACAGCGCTGCTTCATGCCGGTTTTCTGTGAGAAATCACTCCGGCCGAGCTGATACAAATATTTGCCCGTGCATCGAACCCGAGCTAAGTACGACCATAGTCAGTGCGCCACCGAGGCAGTCAGATGATGGCTAACCTTACTGCAGAAGATGTCAGCCCTGGCAGTGCCTGCCAGCCGCCTGCGCACGGCGGACAGCACCGCCGCCGGCCCCGCCGCCCGCGCTAGACACATGGTAGCCCTTAGCTGTGCGCTCTGCACTCGCTCTGAGTCCCCTGACACCTAGATGAGATAAGGGAATATTTTTTAATGTCTATGGAAAACCAAGAAGAACCGCAGGAAAACTAAGGTCACAAGCATAGCCCAAAGACTGAAGTGCCAATGGGCAGGAGTACTATTATTAAATTTGTGAGCAGGAACACTGTGAGGACACAGTCAGTAGATATAACAAGAGCTTTCCTGCTCTTGTTAGGATACCTACTGTGGCGAGAAGAGACGATCTTAAGGGCCTGAAGAATCCGAGAGCCTCTAAAAATATATTAAAATAATACAAGAATACCTTGGATGTAGGCAGCACAGACCGCCTCGCTCGTTTATGTTGTTTCGTTGTTTTTCTATTGAAAGCCACATCAGTCATAAACATGAATTTACCTAATAGATACTACGTCGATGACTTCAGTACATTGCAGTCTTATGAAAATACCTAACCTATACTTAACTATTTTCTGATATGTGGTTCAAAGAGCCATACTTTTAATTTTGTTCGCCATACAATTCTATTGTTAACTCCAAAATATTAGGAATAGAATCTTTGGCTTGATAAAAATACTGCGTATCATCATGGATCTAAAGTAAAAATGCTGTATCAGATATAAACTGCGAAGTAGCGCGTTCATTAATTTTAATTCCTACTTAGGTATATATAGCTGTCAGAAGTGCCATGGCAGCACACCATCCTGGAGAACTAGCGATAAAGGCAGCAGTTGTAGTTTGGGATTCGAATCTGACTGATCCTGATCATAGTTGGGCTAAATACCAGGTCGACGAGATGGTTAAGCGACAATCGCTGCAGTAAAGCACGCAGAAGAGCTGGCTCAGCTGAAGCCCAGAGCTGTCACGCGCAATCTTGATAGTGCTTTGAAATGCTTCAAATGTGATGGTTTACAACGAAATTGTGTCGCATTCAAACAACAATAAACACACAGCGCGTGTGTAAGGGAGCGAAACTCGGATTCTGTTGTAGATTCCTTGTCGGCCATCAGACTCACCCTGATCATATGTAGCTGGGTTGAAGATCAGGTCAACGAGATGAGGCAGCGCCAACCGCTGCAGTAAAGCATGTGCTGTCGGAAGAAGCTCTGGCGCTATTTTAGAGGCCGGACGTAGCGATAACTGTCATGCATAATCGTTGAGTTGATAGCGCTTGAATCAAAGCTCTGAATCTGGCTCACCCCGATCATAGCTGGGTCGAAGATCAGGTCCACGAGGTGGTGCAGCGCCAACCGCTGCAGTAAGGCGTGTGGGAGAGCTGTCGGAAGTGGCTCTTGTGCCATTCTGGAGACCAGAGCTGGCAACAGTTGTCTTGCACAGTCGTTGCTGGCGCTTCGGATCAGCGCGCACACCGCGCCCTCCGCTGGCGCCCTCGCTGCTGTCACCTAGTATGGCATAAATGATAGGAACATCTAGTGTCGCAGGTTTTCATGGGCGGCGGCAATCGCTTACCATCAGGTGATCCATCTGCTCGTCTGTCACCTATCACATTAAAAAACATCGGAATTGTCGATGCGAGACACATGGTGCTGTCTCTATCATAAAAGATATGCTTTAGTGGCTCCCTAAGTTCAAAAGCGTCTGATTATTAGGGGGTGAGTAATTTATGTTATTAGGAGAAGTAATTTAATGTCTCTACTCCAATTTATGAATAATTAAAATAGTCAATGCTGTGAGAGAAAAAAGCGAAAGAGATTTGCAAAATCATCCAGGTCTGATTCTCCTGTCAGAGTTGCATAGGTCAGACAGCAGTATCTTCACTGTGATTTTCAGATTCCACCATAACACAAATCAGGTGGCTTAATTTTAAGCCGTCTCGTTACGTACAGTGGCGGACACATCAACCTATACAAAACTGACAAATTTCTTCATTCGATTATAAACCTTATATTGTTGCACATTGAGTTCGAAATCGATTGAGGAAATTTGACAGTTTTGTATAGGTTGACCTGTCCGCCACTGTACGAGAGTATACCTGTCGCATACAAACAAAGGAGACACACCGCGCGTGTGAAAGAGAAGGAAACTCCGATTCGGTCGTAACGTCTGCTTTAAATTAGGCCCTCAGGGCCCAAGTTTACTACAGGCTCGAAAGGTTTTAGAGGAGATGTTAGATCATGGATGGTGATTACGTTGGTACTAACCGCTTCGCTTAAGGCCCACATGTGTTGCACCAGGGAGAGCGCCGCCGGTTCCACCTTCCGCACGTTGCTGGCGTCCAACAGTGCGCTGTGCAGCTGGTCGGCTGCCTTCACTGCCGATATCCAATTTTCCTGCCAGCACACATCAAAACTCAACTTAAACCTCTGAACTCGTCGCGATGTAACTAGGTAGAGCAACGCCAGTCGTATCATCCCGCGTTGCTAAGTAGGTATATACGAGAATCTATTTTTCAGTCTCAAGTCTTTTTTTACTAATCTTTATAACCTGGTCATCTTAAAGGCAAGAGTGGAAAGGCATCTTCTAGGCCAGGGTTTCTCAAAGAGGGGTACGCGTACCCCTAGGGGTACGCCATTCGAGGGCAAGGGGTACGCGACAACATTTACGTAATGGCGGCTTGATTAGTTTTAAAAATTATCCATTAGTATTAAAAAGACATTTCTTTTGGCACTATGTTTCTTACCTTTTATTTCAAATAAAAACCTTATTTTCTTCAATAGTATTAATTCTATTTTATTATTTCCTTTTTTTGGTGGGGGGGGGGGGGGGAGCAATTAATGAGTTAGGGGTACGCTCTCACCTGGAAATTTTAACAGGGGTACGTGGTGCCAAAAGTTTGAGAAACCCTGTTCTAGGCGAACCCGTAGCGTTTTGACTCATCATCTCATGCCATCAGGTGCGTTATAGTTTTTGAGTTTATTCATTACATACACACAAAAATACAAATCATTTAGGTATCAGAAATTACCTATGTATGCATACAACCTGTGCGGATAAAGAATGGGATCAGAAATAGCGGCGCATCTATTCACTTCTCGCTCTCACACTATTTGCGTCTATACTCGCACTCGTGGGTGTGCGAGCGAGAAGTGAATAGCCGCCATTTCTGATCCCATTCTTTATCCGCACAGGTTGTAGATGCGGAGGAGCGGAGCCTTCTGGCACAAGCAATGTTATGCTTAAAAGAAGGCTCCAGCCACTTTTGTATAATGTATGTACCTTTTTGAAAAAAATAAAGATTAAAGATAAACTAAAGATTATAGATTATACCTGTGAGAGCTGTCTCATCATATATTAACCTAAGTATATATTTTTTCCTTCCTGGATAATGAATATAACCTAAATGATATACCTAGACAGATAATTCTTTACCATAATATCATTAGACAATTTAATATCTAAATTTTTCATGACAAATCTATGCGCTAATGTCTCTTTCATTGACTTCATTGAATTTTAATAATTATCTACGTTAGACTAGCTGTGCCCCGGAGTTTCGCTCGCGTATCTACATAGATAGCTAATATACCTACATAGATTACCTATGTATTTTTCTGATGAAGGTAAGCCATGTTATTGTTAAGTTTCATCAAAATCCATTTTATAGTTTTTGAGTTTATTCATTACATACACACAAAAATACAAATCATTGCTCTTTATAATTTAGTGTAGAAGAAGATAGCTAGAATTCCTTAAAGTCCCTGGCTAGCTATCTGCAATGATAGCCTGCTCCTCAAATTCCAGGTTATAAACATAAACCCCCTTAAATTCTAGTCTAGTCAACACTAAATACTTAGATCACAAAATTAATAGGTCAGAATAGGTCGTAGTGAAGAAACTTTAATTCATATTAACATGAATAGAGACACGGATTTCGGTTCGTAAAACCATATTCTGTGGTAAAACGTTAGTTATATCATGGGTTGTAATAGTATACGAGTGTGGTGCTTTGCTAATGAACGAAACGGAAACAATTTACGATCGCGGTGATTTACTCTCCTCTATTATAATGACCAGTGACCCGTGGTTTCACCCGCGTGTTGATAGAATTTATCGTTATACAATATACGCAAAAGAAATAAAGAAAATGCAAACATTCACGCTCGTCTCTTTTTTTAGTTCGCGTCACGCACAACACGTTAAAATTAATTAACGCACAAATTAGATTCAAGAATAACTGTGTAAGATACGAAACTATTTATGTTCGCACGTGAAATTAGGGAACAAAAGTAACTTGACAATTTTGTCTAAAGAAAATAAATACCGCGATTATTTTTTATGCATAGGGATAGAAGGAATCATAAGCACCCGTACCGTATTATGTAGTTGGTCTGCCACATGTGTAGGTACTACATTTAATTCTTCCCAGTCATAATGCGCTCGAAGTGGAGAAGGCGCTCGAGGCGAAAGCAGGTCAGGGTCATTCGGAGAAGAAGACGCCAATAGATTGAAGACGAATCTAAACAAAGATTTTTTTTTTTGCTTAACTGGTCAATGAAGGAAAAAATGCATGTAACTGTAGGTACTATTGACTAACCCATCTCGTTCTAAATGTACTCGCGTTTGATGACGTCGAGGGGACACCGTGGGACTCCTCTGCAAATTGTGCAGCACTTCAACTTCTCGGTGAACTTCCACTGGACTCGGAACCTTCTCAGGAGACCGAGTCTCGGACAGAGTCAAGGCAAACCCTGAGCCATCCTTAAGCTTTTTGTCTTGTCCCTCATTTTTCGTACGAAAATAGTCGTAAAGCTCGCTAAGTGATTTCGATTTTAATTTCACTTTATTATACTTTGAGTTCTGATTCTGAGGTTTATTTTGGTTATGAATCACTGGCAGTGGGATACCACTTCTTTTTGGTGCTTTTAATAGACTCTCTCTTTCCAAAGCTTCGCGCTTTAATTCATTCATTCTATTTACAATTACTGGCGTGTTTGGATGAGTCACGCCGTCGATATTATCTTTGTTGTTATTATTATTGACAGGTACGAGTTGGTTTTGATTGTTATCATCCTCACTGGATGCGAAATTTTCGCTATCTGGAGTCCGTATTTTAACACTTTCACCTCCAAAACGCACTTTTTTCACAACGACATCTGTATCCTCGGAATCTGCATCACTAAACTTTAACATATTTCTATCTGAACTATCACAATCCTCTTCACTCCCCGTATTGCTTACTGAATTCCTATCAGTTTCTGTGTCATTTTCCTCTAAAACTGTCATTGTGATTGCAGTGTCTGCATCGAATTTGATTTCTGTCTCAATAATCACTTTAGCATAATTATTATTGTGGAACGGTATATGACTATACGAATCTTCTGATGAGGTATCTCCTGACAGTCGAATAGGTGTAGTGATAGGGCTGCTGAACACATGGTTGATCTTTAGTAGTGTTTGATTGTTATCTCTGTAGACAGTCTTTCTCGGTGCATAATAAACATCCATTGAATCCTCGTCGTATAACTCACACAACTGACGGAATTTATCTTGAACTTTTAAATCCAGGCGCGATAGAGATACCATGTAATCTCGATGGCCGCACACTTTCCGAAGTTTTAATAGGGAGCGCTGTGCAACATCCCTGTGGACCGGATCTAAAAGTTTGTCCCCCAAAATTTGAAAGATTGGAAACGTATCTAAACCTGGGTTTCTCCGCTTCAATATCGCCATTACGGACGGTATTGAAAGTATGAGTCCCGTTATTACATTCACTTTAGTGTCTATGTTAGCCGAATGAGGTCTTATGTTATGATAGGAGCACTTGTCGAGAATCGCACGGGCGGCACACTCGGAGTCCTCGCAATGGGTACAAAAAACTTTAAGCGCATCCAAGGCTGCCTTCCGTACGTTTGGAGAACTATGGCCTAAGTTGTCAACGACTTGGTCGAACGGGAATGAGAGCGCATTCCCGGACAGCGGCAGGAGATCCGCGAGAACGCGGAGCGCGTGGAGACGAACTTCCCACTCGGGATGTGTGAGTCGGTCCCGGATGGCGATGTAGAGGAGTTCCACGTCGAGGTCAGGAGGAAGAGCGCGGGCCCTGAGCACGCGGTCCCAGAGAGGAGCAAGGGGAGGCGGCGGCGGCTCGGGCAGTTGCATGGCGTTGGAATGAGGCGAGCGGCTCGCGTGCCCGCCCGCGCGGCGGAGCGCCACACAACTGGGTTAATGATCGGACGGTAAGCCACCCGCCCCTGACCAATCGATGGGAACGTATAAGCACTATGTATAGCCGGCGGACGTCGACTCACCACGTGCTGTGCCCGTTCCTCCGCGCTTTACAGGTAACTCGCATTAAATGTGCATGCTAAAATAGGTACAGGGATAGGTCAGTATTGCTCAGGTACTTAACTGTAATCATGCATTATACCACCATGTCATTATTGGTAGTTGCGGTGATTTAACCCGCAGGTTTACATGTCAGGCAAGCACGATATTACCTACATGTTATCTACGAGTATTACTTACCAGGTAAACTTTTAAAATGTTTTAAAATCAGGCAACTAAGATAAATGCAGGTAAAAGAAGAAAGTAGATAATGTAGCTGGTAGGTGAGTAGATAGTAACATCTTAAAATATCGTCATACAGTCCACTTTGTTTATCGAATAAGTATCGCATTCAATAGCAATCTTTTGCAATTTATTCTTAAGTACCTAAATAACACACTTAAACTTGTGACCAGCTACATTATCTACTTAAAAAGTTCATCTCGTTAAATTGCAAAAGATTGCTATAAAAAATATCAACTATTGATTTAGTTACTAACGCGTTCAGTGGTTTAATTGGTAGAACATTCACCCGGATTGTGGAAGGTGTGGGTTCGAGTCCCGCCTGAACCCGAGTTGAAATTTTTAAGTGTAATATTTACTGAAGATATTATGGTCTAAAATTAACAAGAAACTGCCTATCCATTCTAGTTACTTAAGGCGACGGGCAACTAAATCGGATATCCTTTTAACAATTTCGAAGTTCGAGCCTCACGGAAAGAAATATACTTTTTATTTAATACTTATAATGAACTTTTTGAACTTTTGCATTCGAAATTCGGATAAATGCAATTAACGGCCACTTGGCCGTTTTTGGCGGTAGGTAATTCATATGTCGAGTAGGAAGCAGACCAAAAAGTTCCATTATAAGTATTTAATAAATAGTATACGTTATTTTCGAGATGCTCAAACTTAGAAATTGTTAAAAAGATATCCGGTTTAGTTGCCAACAATTTAAATCAAATGGCGTCGCTAGTGTGCCCTACAATGGGAATCCATCTGTATATAATGTAGACTATTGTTACCTTACTCTATGGTATTGACCTTAATTTAACTAGGTAGGTACCCTAAGCATTTGACCAATATTTTGTGGCGAAAATGTGGATAAGGACCTTTACAGCCAGAAAAAAAGGCAACAATATGAACTGACTTACAATCACAACTGCTTACTTACAACATAGGCAGACGTGCCTACCCTAGGTAGTTAATACACCCATAAATCTATGCATTACGGCCAAGGTTCAAAAAGAAACCTTGACTATAATAAAGAACAGAACCTTAATCTGATAGGTAACTTGTCAATTTTATTATGTAAAACTATGCGAGTGGATGCCTAAAGCTAGCAAAGGTGCGAAAAAGTAAGTAAACGTCTGTACTTACTATGTCTATAGTTATCTACGGTCTGCAAAAAAAATATTTGTGGCAGACGAGCAGACGGATCATCTGATGGTAAGCAATTGCCGCCGCCCATTGACACCCGCGTCATCAGTGGAGTCACAATTGCGCTGCCAACCTTTTAACCCCCCTTCCCCCGGATTGAGCTTCCGGTACCCTCACTCATGCAACGAAACAGAGCACAGTGCTGCTTCACGCCGGTTTTCTGTGAGGCCGTGGTATCACTCCGGTCGAGCCCGCTCATTCATGCCGAAGCGCTCTCCCACGTAAAAATTTACAAAAGTATAGGCGGGTGCTTACTACCTAGGTACACTAGTAATAAAGTATGTAAAGAAATAAATTGTCATTGCCCTGGTCCCAAACTAAGTTTTCCCATGTACTGTGGAAACCTGTAACAACAAAAGTACGTTAAACACCCAGACCCAACACAAATAATATCTGTTTCATCAACAAACATTTGTGTTGATCAGCAAACCGAACCTGCGACCCTTAACGTCTCAACTGGCGCTCAAAACACTGCGCTAAAAAAAGTGTAATATGTTCGTTCACATCACGGCCAAGGCAGGTACCATAAAAGAAACCTTGACTAGCTAAATAAAAATGCCTAGACAATAGAACCGACTTGCAAAATATTCACCCCGATTTTTTCACCCTGTCTGATGTATTATCCGCGAATGACTTAGCGATTTAGAATTATGGGCGTATTTTGTAACGTTATTTACGCCAGCGTTAATTACGCGAAGAAGAGCGTTAACGGTCTTGTTGACGCATACCTACACCATTTTTTTCATTAGATAGGTACGGAGGCAAACAAGCAAGCGAGTCACCTGATGTAGTTAAGTGATCACCGTCGTCGCCATCCATGGACATAAGCTATACCTTTCAGATTAATTCAAATAATCTTGGCCAAATTCACCTAACTACCTTAGACAGTGTTAAATTGTCTACTAAGCTAACTGCATACATATAGGTATCATAGAGAATTATCACCTAGGTGATATCACATTCAAAGTCAAGAGCCCAATTCTCGGGCTCGTGACATTTATTTTCATACGACATATATCACTAAAACATATTTTTTTTGTATCGAGCCCAATTCTCGTGCTTGTGATATTTTGAGAACATGGCTGATATCACTCGAAAACCATACAAAAAAACTATGTTTTTAGTCTTTATTTTTATACGACTTATATCACTAAAGGATAGTTTTTTGTTTGGAGCCCAATTCTCGTGCTCGTGATATTTATTTTCATACGACATAATATATCACTAAAACACAGTTTTTTTTGTATGGTTTTCGGGCTCGTGACATTTATCATCATACGACATATATCAACAAAACATGCCGGATATCGTATGAAAACGTTTTTGCTTATTCTCGCGATGTCGAATGGTGACATATGACACATATTTTCGTGCGACACGTATCGTATGGTCTTGACCATACGATATGAAGTATCATCACGGTGATTTTGGTGATATTTCTCCAATTAAACGTGACGTTCAAGTCGTTTCGCATTTTGTTGTTTATTGACGTTTGGTTGTTGAAATCACATAACAAGTTTAAATTAACTGCACAAACTAAGAAGATGATTGATTCTTTGTGTAAACGATTGTTTAGATGAGAATTTTAAATTTTCTTATATTTTCTTTAATTGGAACAAATTTATTAGGCTCCTGGAGCCCAAGAGCCCAATCCTCGAGCTCGTGACATTTATTTTCATACGATATATATCACTAAAACATAGTTTTTTTGAATGGTTTTCAGGTGATATCCGCCATGTTTTTCGTATCGAAAATCCTGAGAATTAGGCTCCTGTCCTAAATGTTTTTTTTTAAAAGCGAACGGAAGGCAAAAAAACTTAGCAACTTCATGAGTCATTACCAATATGCCAGCCTCAGCCAGGACAACGGATTTATCCAGCTTGAACTCCTAAATTAATCATCAGTTCAATCAATCAGTTTTTCGTATTCCCAAGCAAAACAAAATGTGAAACGGAACGAAACGCGGTCCGCCATGTTTTCTTAAATGTCAAATTGTCATTTGTCGAGTGAAGGGAGCTTGTTGTTTTTCTACAGTATTTTTATTGTTTTTTAATTATTAATCTTAATTTTAAAAGTGAATGTGAAATTAATAAATGAACTATGAATTCTTTAAAAAGTGCTGTAATAAAATATAACTTCGAAACCTTTGATCAATTAGTTTAACACGATCAAAGATAATGCCGACACTATGAAGCTTTTATCACTGATATTTACGATTACGAGTTGTATCGGCGTGTCTAAGATCTTCGCTCAGAGCGATAACTGCACAAGGACCAACAACCGCGGTGACTACAAACTATGTGTTCGACAATTATCTGATTCACTGGCGAATAAATTTAATGAAATTGTGATAAACGAGCTTGGAAGTGAGTATACGACACACTTTGAAATACGCACAGCCCATAAAGCCAGTCGCTATCACTCCTCTGACAATGATACCCTCATTAGCATTGCTGAAAAACTGAGTTACAAGCTCTCTTCAGCCATAAACATTCTTCTTGACATGAAGAATGAGACCAAAGCGAATGATACTCCGTCCTTCACGCATCCTTGTCCCTTCAACTCTATACGTAAGTCAGTATTTATTAAAACTCCTAATATACATGAAAGTCTCCTTGCATCAGACTCTAAATCGAAGATGATGGGGAGATTTAAAGATTTAAAAGTCAAGAGGCAATATTTTCTTTCACATGTGGATTATGCAACTGATAGGAACTGTGCAACAATGCCTCACTCAAATTTGAGATACTTGTACCATAAGATTGTGCATCCTGATCCAAAACTTGTGGTATTTATTATTGATAATAACATGAACGGAGGCTCACTTCAACACGCTATCAGTGTCATTAAGGAAACTGCTTATGCATTACAAAGCAAAGATGTAATTGCTTTTAAAATGACAAACACAACCGATTTTGTGAAATTTGAAGACACATGCCACAGTGACGGGGTGTCCAGTCTTGGTAATGCTACTGACAGTAATAAACTTCTTCTGAGGGAATATCTATCAACCTTAGATGTTGCACCTGGAAATGTATCTCCTTTCACTATAAATCAAGAACTTAATAAATTGCTGACTGAAAAGAAACTGCCAAAACATAAACTCTTTGTCTTTTTGACTGACACAAAGGTTTTGAAAAATGAAACTTGGCTAAAGATGTTCCCATACTCTGAATCAGACAAGCATATGAAATTTGCTATCGGATTAATCTATGAAAATAGAATTGACAAAAATAGCTCTCTTGGAATTCTGCATATTGATAAATGGCACAACCACTCCAGCAATCACTCAGTTATGAGGCTACACATCAATGATAGTGGCGTTGTGGGACAAGTCGCCTCTGCCTTCATCTCCTTACTGCCTGGAAATTATCAGAATAAACCTATTCAAGTTGAAGATCCCACATGGGAAGCCACAGAAAGAGACTTCATTGTGTCATTGGTGCAACCCATGGCTAATGGAGTCCTGGGCTTGGACCTTTATTGGTCGGATCTTGCAGAAGATATAGTTTATTTCAAGGGTATAAACCATAGGAAGAGGGCATTTGTTATGGACTTCACTGGTAAAGTACTTATGCATACATTTTATCCAAGACCTGAATCATCATCAGAAAAAATTAAATTTACATATCTGGATAGTATAGAAACATATGATTTTATTAGCAGTCTTAAGAGTGTAATGTTTTCTAACAGTTCTGGCACTCTGACTTTGGCTGAAAAGAACTGCACTAAGTCCATAGTTTACTCATGGCAGTGGGTAGAAAATTTATACATTGTTTGCATTGTTAGTGAATTAACTGAACAAAACATATTTAATAAATCAAATATATTTTTTACAAGGAGTACCTCCGAAATTCTTTTTCATAGGTTAGATTTATTTCCACCAAAAACAGGAAAGATATGCAGACACTTTAAGCAAATAGCTACTATTGATCAAGGCACGGTGTACTTGAGTCCTTCTAGTTTTCAGTCTCCTTTCACATATCTATATGATATGGGTGATGGACAAGAGGCTGTTACATACATGCAAAATTACTTGGCTTATTTAAAGAGTTTAGCTTATGGACTCCTCTCAAATCCAGGTTTGAAAAATGAGATCCAACAAGATGTAAATTTTCTTAATTCAATTTTGTCATTTTATAAAAGACAGCACTTACGTGGTATCTATTCAAAGTACATTGTAAGAAGATATGCAGTCACTGAGAGTGGAGTACTCGTCATGTTCCCAGGGACTGTTCTGGAATATGATTATGAACCAGTAAGGAGACCATGGTACACTTATGCATTAGAGAATCCTGGTAAAATAATTCTAACTCCACCTAACTTGGATGTTGGGGGGGCAGGATATGTTGTGAGCATTTCATATGCCGTAAGGGGGCCATTTTACCCTACCATAGTGGTCTCAATGGATGTAACAATGGGCTTCCTTTATAAACTCCTTATTGACAATCTTCCCCTATGTGCCATGTCATATTTCAAATGCTTCATTATGAACAATAGAGGGTATTTAGTTTCCCATCCAGGACTCATGGATCCTAATAGTTCAGGTCCAATAGAACAACAGCATATCACTCACAAAGAGTCAATGATTGCTAACGACATGTTAAACCATAAAGGCTTTGTAACAAAAAGATTGTGCAGCAACTTCTATGATAAAACCATACAGAGGTTCTATGAATTCAATATGTCTCTTCCAGGAGTTCTCTCTAATGTGGTTTCAGGAGACCACTGTGTCCATTACTACATAGCTGCTATTCCTGGCACCAATGCCTTCATAGGTCTGGTTAATGTATCTTGTAGTGTTGGTGCATTTTGTCCCTGCAGTATGGTAGACCGCCTTTGCTTCAATTGCAACCGCATGGAGCAAACAGATTGTGAATGTCCCTGCGAATGCAGTTCAGAGTTATATGATTGTCCAAACTCCAACACCTCAAGAATTAATCTAGATATCCCACTCTGTGGCATGGTGCCTGAGAATAATAATCATAAATCACATTACTTTCATAATTTTGCAGAAAATTTGAAGTCTTGCTTTGACTTTCAATGCGAGTCGTACTTGACTCATTCATCCTGCTTAGGAGTTTTAGGTTGTGAATGGTGTCAGATAGATGCCGATGGACATACGCCATTATCATCGCCATTTTGTACCTCCCAATCAACATGTTTCAATGGGGTTCTTGGAGCAGTTACTCCTTATGGAGAGGGCACATTTGGCCATGTCAACAGGGAAGCTTTAGGTAGTTACTCCGCAATCGGCCCGATAGCAGGGTGTATAGTTACTGTAAGTTTAATCATAGCTGTTGCTATATATTGTTATAGGCAAAATGTGACTTCAGCAAGTTGCCATAATTTGTATGTGGATGGACCAGCTGAAACTTGGCATGATGCTGATGTCCAGATGAGTCATTTGCAGTCTGATGACATGCATGACCAATCAGGTCAAGACAAGTTGTTGCCAGCTATGGAGATAGAAGCTCCTATTTCACCATACCGTGTTGTAACAGGGTACAGACGTCCACATACCGCAGGCGGGTCAGATCATGGATACTCCACTATGACACCTCATGAGGATTCTGAGGCTACTGGGTTCTCAGTTAATGATCCCACAATTTTGTCAGATGATACTAAATCTGATGTAAGCTGTCCATTGCCTGCTAAGATCAAGCCTAGGCTAAAAGCTCCTGGAGATTTAAGTGTAACTGTATTGCCTTGTGGTAAGAACAGTGTCATAGCGCCAGTAACTGTCCACAGACACATGGAAGCATCATAATATAACTAATAATCTACCTCCTATGTACATATTAATATATCTAGTGTGGAGTAATTTCTGAATCAATGTGATACTTTTGTATTTACAAAATTCTGTTTTATACAAATTTGAATAAGTTTAATCACAATTAAATCATAAGTTTTCTTATATGTTTACTTAATTATGTAACTTATTAGATACTTAATCTGGTGCTTCTTATGTGAACATATTTTATTTTTATGTTATACATATGTATGATAATTTAAAATAAATGTTATGTATTCATTTCATATCCATGTTCCGTATACTTACTACTGTACAAAGATAACTATTAATCTTCCTGTTAATGTTTTGTGCTGTTAACTATCTGTGTAATCCGCAAATATACATACATTTATAAGCATGTTGGAATGTTGATTCCAACATTGAAATTCTTACAGAATAATTATGTAGTGGCTATGTGAAATTGTGAGTGTAAAGAATTTTATTATGTACCTAATACATTGTATCATGATGATAGTCTTCGATTTAGTTTCGTTTCAATATCGCCATCAGATATACTGTTACTCATTAGAAACTACACCTATCGAGATTTGCTTATTGTTGTATGTTTTTTACAATTTAATTTAATAAAATATATGTTGCAAGAAAATATAAACCACTCCTTTGGGACTAAAACGTTAACACGATTGAGCAATAATATTTGTAATATAATGTAATCATTACGCAATATGTACTTATACTGTGGTGGTAACCTAATTGGTTTATTATCATTGTGAGAGCAGCTACATATTGAACAAGAGTTTTATACAGGTTTACTGCATTAGGCAGTGCAATTTTACTAACTCGCATTTTAAGATTAGCTTGTAAGACTAAATACGTATTAATTTTTGGATAGAAATAATGTGCCAGTGCCTGTTGTATTATATTAATGTATAACTATTTTTTAAGACTGAATTCGATGTTGCATTTATTTGATGTAATAAATTTCCTTTTATAAAAATGGAAACTTTAATTTGGATTCTACCTCCCAATACCCATATTAAAAAAATATATACAAGTTGAATTGAGAACCTCTTTTTGAAGTCGGTTATAAGAGATAAGAATGATAATGAATGACAATGCTTATTTGAAAAAGATACTGTTTTATTCTTAAACAACATACTTATTAACAACAACTAGCTTATTAAATCGAAGAATTATAATAATGATCACATTAGTTGTGGAATACGCAATGCGCAGTGAAAATATTCATTCGTCAAAGCGTATATGTGTATGTGTGGGTTGTGGGGAGGCAGGGGCGAGGGCCATAGCGCTCGCGTCAGCGTGGTGTCGCTCCAGCAGGCGGCAGCGGCCGCGCTTGCGTCGAACGCTCCGAGCGCTCTCCGCGCGAGTCCATTGCTGCTCCTCCTCCACGCCGACTATCACACGCGCCATAGCGCTAGAGTTCGCGCAGTACTGAAAATAGTATT
Source organism: Marasmia exigua (assembly GCA_019059595.1). Classification (NCBI taxonomy): domain Eukaryota; kingdom Metazoa; phylum Arthropoda; class Insecta; order Lepidoptera; family Crambidae; genus Marasmia; species Marasmia exigua. The sequence goes on from CM032473.1 coordinate 15,488,680, forward strand.
AGGAGTTTAAGAATAAGGCTTTCCTAGAATGCAGTATGCTCTTGATTCAATCAAAAACCACCAATAAATAGGAATAAACTAACCTCATTAGCAGCCTTTGATGAGTCAAATCTGATTATAACTTCTGACTGACCCTCCTTCACATCGACGTGTAATGCATGTATATTACTTCTTATCTGTAATGTAACAGTTCAAAACATGATTTATCTTATAATGGAGCCCAACATGGTGTTATAGGATTTTGGTGCCCAACATGGTGTAATAGGATTTTGGCATCCAAGCTGGTATAATTACTAGGCCACAAGAAATGTATAAGGCAACGACAGCCACACATCAGGTTACTACAATCTGACAAAATTCGTCAGATGATAATTGGACTGAATATGTTTACATTAAAATGAGAATTGAATGAAGAAATTTCACCATTTTGTATACTTTGATGAGTGGATGTACTTATATAAAAATAATACCTTCATTTGAGAAACATATTTATTTGCAAATAAATGATTGATTATTTTGTTTCATAATCAAAAACTTCAAAATTAAATAGATAACCCAAACAATCAGTACTTACAGTTCTCTTAGCAAGTCTAACGTCCAGACACGGCTCAGGGAGTATCTCTTTCACAAACACTCCTGGTATTCGTTCCATTGCATCAGTATTTTTGGTACTTTCTGTTTCTCTTGAGTTTAAAGCTGCAATAAGATAGCACAGGGATTAGTATTTGGAAAATAATATTTAGAGAAATGTATGAATTATTGACCTTTGAATAAAACTACCAAAATTATTCTACTGACAGTTGACTGTTGACACAGATCATCTAGTGTGAATCTGAGTCACATATTATTGAGAAATTTGCTTTTTTGAAACTATGTGTTGCATGTGACCATGATAGTATGAAAAATACACTATGGGTGGTTATTTTTTGCCTCAGAATGTATAATTTAGGTAAGTACCAGGTATAACTTCAATAGATTGGGCTGCTGGGGGTGGGATACTAGGATACAAGTGCTTTTTGTTTTGCAAGTTTGTTTTGATTTCTTTCATATATTTCCTCTGCAAGTTTAGGTATTTATTCCTTAGGGCTTTCCACTCGGGCTTGGGTAGAACTTGCAGGCCCCACAAAGCACCTTTAGGCGCCTCATTTTTATTTAATACTTTTTTAGCCTTGCTCCTTTCTTTTGCTGTCCGCTTTCTTATCTTTTTTTTTCTTGCAGTTTCTAGATCTGATTTTCCTTCATCATCATGACTAGTTAACTCATCTTTTGATTCAACATCAGTGACTTTATTCTCCTAAAAAGCATAAATGTCATTTCTTATTATTATTGTTAAAAGAATTTTAAGTTATATATCTTTATAATAGTAATATAAATACCTCAGTTGGTATGGACACAACACTCTTATTTTCGTCCTGAAACATAATATAAACAATTTAAATAAACCTACAATTCTTGTAAAACATTTGTAGCCAAAATTTGGCCTGTAAAAAAGCAACAGACCATAATCTTGTATTTTAAGTTGACCATCCTACATGTGGCTGTATACTTACATTTGGAGATTCCACTTTTTTTTCACTGTCATTTTCATTCTCATTGCTTAGTTTAAGTTCCAAGGTCCTTGATTTTTTATCTTTCTTCTTTGACTTTTTCTTTGGTGGCTCATATTCTTCTCTGTCTTCTTTCTTCTCCGTGACTTCTTGAGCAGCCTCCTCCACCGAGAACATTTTGATGGAAGACAGTTCCTCAGGAGGCATGCAGGTGGGCAGCTTACAACCCATTTTGGTGAATGTAGCAATGCATTTCTGAGCATCTTCTGGTTTGTCAAACTCTATAAAAGCATAACCCTGAAAAATATTACAAGGCTCATTATTTGTGAAAATTTATCAAGAAGGCACACAAGAGATTTTTGATAAATAAATATTTCACAACGTCACATACATTGATCTAACTCCGAGATACGTAGCTCAAGCACCTGTGTTACCGATATCAGAATCAACTGTGGGATTTCAAATATATACATATAATACATTTTCTTCTGTAAATGCATACTTATAATACATAGGAAACACCCAGACCAATACAAACAGACATGTTCATGCACACAAATGTTTATACTGTGCAGGGATCGAACCCACAACCCTAGGACCAAAGGCAGCATTCACTACCACTGTTCCAAATGGGTCGTCCAAGGAAAATAAAAACCGCGGGAGAGTCACAGTTCAGCATTATTGGAGTGATATTTTTTTTAGATGATGTATGTAAGACTTACCTTAATTTTTTGAGAATTTTTAAATTTTGGCAAAGAAATGTATGCAACATGTCCAAAGTCAGAGAATACCTTCTCCAGCCACTCTCTACTCCCTGTCACTGGGATAGACTCGACATACACTGTTCTAACATCCGCATCATAAGGTAATATTTGAGTCTTTCTTTTCACCTAGAATTTAAAAGCATTAATAAGTAGTAAAATGTGGAGAAAGGGAAACCTTTGCCCAGCAGTGGGACATAATAGGCTCCTAATAAAAAAAAAACTTAAAATGAAGTACTACCTATGTTAAAGGAAGCAACTCTGTCGAATTTATTCAATCTTACTAGCAAATCTCACCTTAATAGATCCACTTACCTTTAGTCTATCTTCAGATAATTCAAGCATAGATGAATTCTTCATAGCTTTGGCTATATCGGTGAGGTCTGTCGACATAGACCGAATTTTATTAAATTTTAAAAATGTCTCAAGGGGAACGTAAGGGTCGGCTTTTACTAAATCCCCTAAAAACCTGTCTTTAGTTAGATTAGCATCGCTGAAGTAGAACTCCATTTGTTTGAGGATGTTTTCGTACAACTGTTTCTTGCGGTGACGAATACGTTTTCTAGGACTATTTTCATGTTTGGGTCCTTCTGTAACCTCAGTTGATTCTGACATAGTTAAACAAACTGAAAATTAGTTCTCCTTGTATTAATTTCAACAAAATAAACTCAAGTTCAATTAAATTTCACAATAAATGTACGCCGAAAAGAAATGCTGAGCCGCTGACTTTTTTTTTTTGGTCTGTGCTGCTGACGACAACTTTGACATAGGAATCATAGGATGGATTGACGTTTGAATTCGTTTTGTTTTATCATCAAGAACTTTACTTTTTTTGACACCTGTAAGTACCACGATATTTTTGAAAAAGGCTTAAACAATTTAACATATCTGAGGAAAAAGGCCACTCAAAGGATAAAGTATTTCCTTGGTTAGATATAAATCCATAAATGCTAATGAGAATGAAATCTCATAAATTAACAAAACGCACGTAAGCATGTTCCTTTCCAGAAAAAAGTTTTCCAAAAAATTACAGAATAATAAAATATTTTTATTAAATTATCTAAATATTTGCAAGTTCTTCTTTATAACCAAAGCATAAGGTATTATACTCTTGTTTTACTGACGATGTAGTTTTTTCTTGAAATTTTCTTTTTATATAATATTTTGATGAGATTCGAATTTATCATAGTCTGTGCCACGAAAGAAGTTCCGCGGCAAAAACCGTATTTAAATTTTTAGATTCATGGTATACATTGATATGAAGTTCAATGTGGGATTGTTGATGCGATTGAAGCGAGCTTTTCATGGGACTTCTTGCGCAGATTATATTGAATAAATAATGGATGTGTTCCATATCTATTTAAGTTTATCGATATGTATAGGAGATCTCTAGCACAGTTAATACAATGTCTCTATTACATAAATCATTTTATTATTTGATGTTGTTTCTGGATTTAAAAGTTTTTCAAAAGGACTTGCCAATTTTTGTATTTAGTCATCTGCCATTTTTTTATAATATCTCGACCGTGAATGAAACCCTAAATATTCGATAGATCAAATTAAAACACATTGAAAATGACCTCAGGTAAAACCTTGTAAAGCGCCAGGTTTTCGAGTTATACGCTGCTAAAGATGTAATATATCAAAATAATTATTTATATTTCATCTGAATTAGTCTGGTTTAACCTAAGAGTGTTTTCGATGTATTTGGTTTGAAGGTTTTATCATTTTTATTTGAATTTATCATTGGCCCCTATTTTTAAAAAACAAAATGGTGGACACGTATAGTGGGCCAAAAATACGAAACCCATTTTACTTCTCACTATTTTAATGCGTCAAGAAAGTCGTGACAGGTAATTATTGAAATAACAAAGTTTCCATCCAATGCCATATACATTGGCATACTATACCACTTTTCATGCATGACATGAGTGCGGGCAGTGCAGTGGCACAACCATTTTTTTTCAACACAAAAATATAAACGGACATTGGATTAAGCCAGATTATTAAATAAGAGGACATTGTGCAAGGTCCATAAAAACATATTTGTATTACACGTAGATAGTCGTACTGCGCTCATCTTCTTGGGCGTTCTTAACATATTAGGCAGGCAGGAGATGGGCCATGCTGGGACGCCCCATATTCACAGACTATCTGTTGCCCCCGAAAAATAGTTCTACCTCGACAAGTTTCCTTCCAGCACCGTTTTAAACCACTACAATAACATTATCTTCGAAACTATCGTATCATCATCAAAATAGCGCGAGCGTGGTTACGAATACGCGGAGTTACCGCAGTGCAAAAATAGCTCTTGTGTCACAAACAATACGGTCCAAAGTAAATAAAAAATGATAATTCTGTCATTCCGTCTTCCCCATCTTGAGCCCAACGAGGTCCAACCAACACAACTATTGCTCTGAAGCACGGTGTCACAGATTATTTATAATAGTTGGAATACGCTTTTGATTTTGATTTTTCCTATGCTTTGATAATATGTATGATGACTTGGTAACTATCTTTATTATTATAAAACATAGCGGCCTAAACATAGGGCCTTTGAATAAGATTGCTAAACAAAATCATCTCGATATGCGAATATATTTGTGTCGCTTCACTATTGCACATCATACGTTTTTTGACATTCAGTTTTTGGTGGCTCCACCGAGAAATATGTGGGGAAATTTTTCGTTTGTCAGTAATAATTAGGCAGGTGAATTTAGGATGAACTCTGATTTATTATGTTAGTTATTATTTATTTACCGCCATATTGTGGTCAGTTCGCGTCGTCGACGTGTGCATTCTACAAGTGTAGCACCGATAGATTTGGTGGATAGATTTGTTCACACAAGAGGAAGATGACGGATTTTATCTGCGGTTGTGTTATTATTTCCGTATAATTGTGTTTGTAACCACGATGAATTCGAGCTCGCGATCAGGCGAACATCGGCCTGAAGCCTTTGGAAGTGCCGAAGGCTTTGCAGGAGGGTGAAAAGTTCATTAAATGGGATGAGGTATGTATTTTCGTATATTTACTTCAACAGATTATTAGAACTAGTTATATATGGGTATAGATTCGCTAGATTATTTAACTACTTAGGAACATATTATAGAATTAACATTTTCCAAGCTTAATTTTTTTCGCTTTATTATTCATAAGAAGACTTATGATCTCCATTCAAATAAGTAATACTAGAGAGCTATTTCAAAATTTTAATGAAAATAAATATATGTAATTTAATAATAAATTTAGTTTATTACATCTAAGAAATCATTTATTTTTCTCCACAAAAGTAGATCTTACTTAACACTAGTGTAGATCTATCTATCTTAATTTACTTGGTTACATATTGATTACATTAAAAAAATATTATAACCATTTATTTGTAGATTTAATATGTCATGTTTCCTTATTAGATCTACTTACCATAAAGATTGCAATTATTGTAATACATTCAGACCTAAAAAGTAGTAAGCAGTGCAAGAATTTAAGTACTCTCTGTTAACTGTCCAATTTTATATCATAACAAAGCAGAACATTTTATTACACTAAAGGTAACAGATTTTAAAGTATACTTCCTTACTTTCAACACCTTCCTTTCCTTTTTCAATGTCTGAAAAATCTGCATATAGCTAATTTGAAAGCATATAGGTAATTTTGAGTGGTATTATTGTAAGTAAATAAGTCTTTATCCCAACAGGACTCTGGCACGGGACTTCCGGTCACCCTGCGTGTGGACCCCAAGGGTTTCTACATGTACTGGACCGACCAGAACATGGAAGTAGAACTACTAGACATAGCAACCATCCGAGATGTCAGAACTGGTGTAAATGCTAAAGTACCTAAGGTCAGTGAATTGTTTTATTTTTAATTTAGGTGTAGAGAAAAAAATAAACAACATCTTTTTCCTTTTCTTACTTTGTTTATACCTCCCTGCTTTATAATATAATATAGGAAAATTTACTGAACATAAATAAAGATTAAATTAAATAAGAAAATAATAGTATGGTTGTAATTTCTTACTGATATAGACATACATTCTATTAACAGTTCAGTTCAACTTTATAATATTATAGGTATTCAAATAAGAATTAACACCATTATGAGTTTTTTTAGAAGATTCCAATTCAGAGTATGTTAATACAGCTTCTCTTCAACATTAATAAATCCAAGGTTTATTTTATACCACTATTGAAGTTGAACTGGTTTCATATTTAACTTTCTGATATCACCATAAAATATGTATGTCAGTTAATTAACATAATGTTACAAACATATTCAATATGGAAATATTCTCACATTCCTAATGTTTAATATATTTTAAAGTGTTCAATGTAGATAAAAAGTTTTACTGAAACAATAACATAATATTGATACTTAAACAAGAACTGACATTGTTATCAATCTAGGCCTTTGTATGGCTGATTAATCTACAATTTATTGGGCTAATTAAATAATTGACCCGTTTGAATGAAATGATTCATTATAGTGGTCTGGTCAAGTAGGTAATTTAATAAAATTCTCAGCCAGACAAATCACACACAGGCCGGAGATCAATTACCTACTGCACCTACCTTGCGGTCAATTTGATATTATGTGATGTGGCATATCATTTTCATTTTTTGAAAGTTATGTATTATCTTTTTGGGGGGGTTTTGAACCACTGAAAGCCCCCAGTGGGCTTATTAAAGAGGTGATTAGATGAAATGACGAATCCCATCAAAGGTATTACAAAGTTATCTAATTAAGTAGTTAAAATTATAAAACTGGACGGAAATTGAAAAAAATGCTATACTTAGCAGTTGCACTACCGTGCCTATAAATATTTTAGTTTTTCCTTGATTCATATACCGAACACTACTTATATTACACATTTGAAGCTTATAGGTCTGCTAGAAGTGCCTTAGAATTTTGATGATAGATGGGTCAGTCAGTGAGTGACAAAATTAAGAAATTTGAGCCGTTATAATTCTTAAACTACTGGTTCAGATTAAATGAAATTTGAAATATACCGTGTCTTTACAATGCCTGCATGGTTATTGAAAATTCAGTCTTCTAGTTTTATCCACAACGAAGTTACAGTGGGTCGAAAATGGCCTGAATTGCTTCGAGAAAAGGATGGTACAGCCGTGCCGCTTTTTTGCTCGACTTGGCGGGGGCACTGCCGTGCCCCTAGATATAGCAGAAGAAGAATGTAAAGCTATAGTTATGGACAGATAAAAAGTTGAATGAGGCCCTTGCCGGTGTGCCCAGTGGCATGGGCCATTTAGAATACTGCTAAAGAGTTCCCGACCTTTCGTACGGGGTGACTAAATGGGTTTTTCTTGCACATGATCGTGTTCACTACTGGGGAGTGGCTCGATCAGCATATGGCTGCGAGTTGGCCACCGTAGGGTGCTAGTACAGCACCAGGAGATGTGTTGGGGGGAGAAACTTCTGATTGTATTTGTGGATGGGTCACGTGGTGCGCTGTGTGATACGGTCACGTATCGGATTGCGCGGTATGCACTAACGTGTTACATCCGGGACTCTCCCCTTTGACCTGGGCTGCATTATATCTGTGTTGGAATGTTTGAAACACAGGCTTTATTATCATATTCGCCAAATCGCATACATTGCCCAAAAATATAATAAGGAAATATTCCTTTTAAAATTATATTATAGGTATTACTTAATAAAATTATACATAGAATAATGTTTTAAAAACTATGTGAATAACTTAAAAGGTTGTTTGTTGAAACTACGACAATAGTTCATTGTGAGTGGCGGGACTTTGTTTTAGCGGCGCGAATGCCGCCCGCCGCGTCCAAGGCGCCTCATGGTATGGAGCTATAAGTGTCGTGTATTATTTTACGGCACGGCTCGCTGGCGCGAAAATTGCAAGGCGCGGCTACTCGTAATTTATGAAATATGCTGTCATACGCTGTCCCTGGTGATCGTAACACAAACTGGACTCGTTATATTTACAGTGTGCGCTAGACATTACACGCCTGTTTGGTTACAAAATACTCCCTGGAGTATAAACATCCGAAACTTTATGGCTTTCCAGTGCCTTTGGACTACTTTTGTTGAATAACTTTCGAATTGTGTGTCTCTTTCACCTTCGCCCAATAAAAGGAGACCAGAACTTTAGATTAATTAGAAGACCAATTTCAGTTGTAATCTCTATCTGCCCTCAGCTTCCACTACAAAGTGAATTATTGTGTTTTCCCACAGTCTTCCATTCGGAGTTTTGCCAAGTTATCCAATCATTCGCTACTTCCAAACAAGAATGTGATTTAACTGTACGACAGTGTTATATTTTACTCTGAATGCTAGCCAATTTTGGCTCCTACAGATTTCCAGGAGCCCAATTCTCCCAATTCTCGGGCTCATTTATTTTCATACGACATATAGACAAAACATAGTTTTTTTGTATGGTTTTCACGAGCACGAGAATTGGGCTCCAGTGCTGAATAGTCAACTAATACACCTATCATGTCTGTGTATTTCGATTCTTTATTTGTCATTCATTATACATATTAATTTCTCCAGCATATGATAAAGAGATTCTTTCTTTAAGGTGACGGGTAAGGCGTCGCTAACGCCAATCGTTTTAATTTTTAGCTACTAAACCGGATCTATTTTAAACATTTTCGGGGTTACAACCTTTGGCAAACACTTATACTATTTATTAAATAATAATGCATATATATTGGGTCCGTTTTTCCGAAAAATTGATCCACGCCAAAAGTGGCCGCTTTTGGCGTTAAATAATTTTTCGCGTACGCGTTGAACCCAACATTTTATCATGGTTATTTTATAAATAGTATAAGTGTTTGCCGAGAGGTTGTAACGAAATTGTTTAAAATAGATCCGGTTTAGTAGCTAAAAAGTAAAATCGATTGGCGTGGCTAGTGTGCCCTACCCGTCACCTTAATGTCCTTTTCATTTAAATCTATCCCATCTTAGCGTGTCATTCCTGTTGTGTAAAGCCGTTGCGTCGCTCGGGGTCTCGGACCGAACATCCTTATATCAATTTATAATTGTAATTTTGTAATAGTTATTGAAAACTTTATTAGTTAATTATTAAGGTCCGATTTGACCAATCTTTATTAAAAGAATCTAATCGATTGGTGTATAACTTTTTGTCCCACTTTTTGTGTTGGCTTTTTCCATCATGGACATGCCGACTACTAATACTAATATACACGTAATTCATTGTTACAAATTATGTGCTATATCATGTTAGTGATGGCACTTGTCGCTAATTGTCACTTGTACTTAATGAAAAGGCCGAGTCCGTGACTACTCAGCATAATAACAGGTGTGGCTTGTCCGAATTAACACACCGATGTTAACCAAACGTGACATAATTACGTTATTCGGATTATCATGACAAATGTGTTTTATGTGGAAAGGATGGATTTGGGTTGGGTCATATTTTGTGTTTTCTTCTTTAGCTTTTAGGGGTAGTGTTTATGATTGAGTATAATCCTCCAACCAACCGATTATGGCTACCGCGGCCAATCTCAACGATCAGCCACGTACGCAGGATATATTATAGTTCTCAAGTGTATGCGTAAACACAAGTGCACTCTCTATTCCCATACACTCATATTCCGATGGGACACCCAGCGTGATACGACCGGAGAAGGATTGGATGTAAGCTCAACGGCTTAACGTGTATTTTTGGCCCGACCCGGGGATCGAACACGGAACCTCTTGGAGATAGATAAGCTTGGGAGCACAAAAAGCGAGGCAATCGGTCGTCTGGGGGTGGGATCCTGCACCCGACCCATACATTTTAATTCTAATGGTTTATATTCTTGATGTACCATGTCAACATCATCCGATGACATTGCGGCGGGTAGGAAGTGGGTGATAATCAGGCAGCTGAATTACGCAAAAAAGGCTTAACCCTGCAGTCATGGACGGATATTTTGTTGAGGATGCGATGAAAATCATTGTTCTTCGCGGTAAACTTCGGCTGCAAAAACAAACGCTTTTTATTTTGAATAGTTGTTTTTATGTATATGTGTATGCTTTAATCTGAGATAAAATATATTCATTCATTCATAAATCGGTATTGAATTATCAATGACATAGTCACGGTCGTGCGACTGCGTTAACGAGTTACAACAACATAATATTTGAATGCTGATAAGATATTGTTAATAAATTAGTTTTCATGCGTTTACATTGGAGTTGTGAGTGACGCTGTGTGAGTGCGACGTTTGAAATAAAGATTTCTTAAAAATAATCTGCGAAAAAAAACCGCCTTCAAAAACCACGAACTACAAATAAAATTTTAGAACAGTACACTCGAGAAAAGATGTTACCGAAGTCGGCGCCCAATACTATGTTGTAATTTAATACAACATTCAATTATTCATCAGAGATTGGGCGCTAACTTCGGTAAAACCTTTTCTAAAATAGTATTGAAAAAGTGAATTGAAAAGACTGACCGGATGGCGTAATTGGTAGTGACCCTGCCTCTTACGCCAAAGGTCGTGGGTTCGATCCCCACCCTGGACAAACATTCGTGCGATGAACACTTGTGTTTGTTCAGTGTCTGGGTGTAATATATGCATTTAAGTATATATTTGTGTTCCTCTGTTGTCTGATATCTGTAACACTAGTGCTTAAGCTACTTAGTACATAATCAGGTCAACGTATGAGATGTTGTGAGAATTATTATTATTTTAGTTATTTCGTTGAGGAGTTGACCTTTCATCATCAGCGGAGCCACAAAATGAATGAATGAATGAATGAATGAATATACTTTTATTGCACTCAAAGTATAGTAAGAAAACTTAATACTAGGTATTACAGGATATGTACAACGAAGGCGGCCTTATTACTATGAGCAATCTCTTCCAGGCAACCTTTGGGTAAAGGACACTTGATGGAGGTGTAGGGCAGTGCAATATTAATACAATCAGTCGTAAATACTCGTGCAGTTTTGAAGAAAGAGACAAAAACATTACGTGTAGCTTTAAAATTTGAGGGTTCTCATTTTTTTTTGTTTGTTGCACAAATCTTTGTACTGTGCGGGGGTCGAACCCGCATCCTTTTCACCAGAGGCAGCATTCACTACCACTGATGCAAACGGGTTTTCAAAATAGTATGAGGAATGTCATAGTTGGAGATTATAGGATCTCTTAGGGGCCTTTTTCATATAGCTCATCGACCCTATGGGATCTTTTGTACCTTCCCTACCCTTTGCACTCCTACTAACAAAATATTCTTTCTATCAGCGGCAGTATATCTCTAGAATTTAAATGCCTTTAATATTCTGGTATCGGATAAGCATTACATTTTGGCTCTGGCCAGTTAGTTGCATTTACATAAAATATGTTTTATGATTTCCTCCTTGTATGCTCCCAAGTTTCAGTTGGATGCAATTGTTCAATTAGCGTTTTTTTAACCTTGTTGTTGTCGATTGCCCCCAAGATGTTTACTCCAGGTCTTGGCCTTTGAGTGTCACAAGCCTTGTTTTCTTCTCCATTCCTTTATATGCTCTCCATTTACATATTTCCAGAAGGCCTTATTAGTGATGCCAGCCTAGGCAGACCAAAAAAGGTTCCGATCCTACATACCTACTTTGTTTCTGAGCCTTTTCTCGCCAGTTCATCTGCCTTTTTGTTTCCTGTACCTATAACCCTCGTGGCCCGGTATCTACAATAGCCTTACCTTGTTGTATCGCCCTAAGCAGTTTAGGGTTTTCATGGTTCGAGGTTGGCCGATCATCATTGTGTAGGTATGGACAAATGATGATCAGCTCATATTTAGCGGCGTATATTTATTTATCAATTAATATTGAACAAAAATATGTGTGACATTAAGGCGACGGGTAGGGCACACCAGCGACGCCAATCGATTTTAATTTTTAGCTACTAAACCAGATCTATTTTAAACAATTTCGGGGCTACAACATCTCGGCAAACATACTATTTATTAAATAACCATGCACAAATGTTGAGTCCAACGCGTACTTGAGAATTGATTCAAGCCAAAAGCGGCCAATTTTGGCGTGAATCAATTTTTGGCATATAAAAACGGTAGTGTACCCTACCCGTCACCCTAAGGTGAGAATCCAATGAAGGAATTTGACAGGTACAGGACATCCAACGTGTGGTGGCCTGTGCATTAGAATGAAACTATTGTGAGAATAATTAAAATTTTCTTACTTTAAATGCCTGGAAACTGTTTGTTTTTAATTAGGCTGTTTAAATATGACCCTTCTGAGCAATTAAGAAAAAATAACTACGAACGTTATGTTTAGTTAGCAAAATTGCTTTTGTAAAGGTTACTTCAGCCAACGAGCAACGTGGGGTTTGATGTAATTATATTACTGGTGACGGTGGATGTATGCAATTTATAGACATCATTGTAGATATATTAAGAATTTTGTTTTTTTTTTCTTAGCACTTGATTATTCATCTTTGACTCCGTTTGAGCAACATATCACTGCATACAGCATGCACTACACGAGCTTTATTTGTATAGCCGTCAGCTTTCCTATACTAAACGTAAAGACTCGTGACAGACGGTAGAGTACTTCATTCATTAATAAAATAAATGGTTTATGAAAGTTTAGCTGTTCAAAATGGTCAGTATTTTTAAAGTTATTCTTGCGTTAAACACTCTTGGCAGTCGTGTCATTTTTTTTTTATTTGGGAATCATCGGCGATGCAAAAACATAAATTGCATTCATAATTAAAGCATGAAATACTCTACCGCTGTCGAAATGCTATGAGTCTTGGCGTTTACTATAGCTTGCAATAATTTGCGATCACGTCTCTTATTTGACTCCTTCTAACATAAAAACACGGCGATGCAATAAAAAATGTATGTGTAGGTAGATTCTGCATCATAACCTGTGTCATCGTAACCTAACAAATATTTATGCATAGAAAATCCGTTGTCGCGCTAAATATACCTTTAGTCGGATGGTTATCGATTCCGGGTCATACACTAATTTTAGAAAAATCCATCCGGCGATATAAATTACGGGTTCGACACAACGGGGGCAGTCTCCGGTTGGCGGTCAGATTAATTATGTAGGCCACTCGGAATTGTGATTTTCAATAACGACGCCCGATGCTTTGCTTAAAGTGATGCCTTTTCGTTTGTATCTCAATAAAAATTTAATTATGTTGCTCTAAATTATATTGATCTATTTTTAACTCCCGACCAAAAATCGACGGGGTGTTAGTTTGAAGTGTATATGTGTGGGTTCTGTCTATGACATCGAAGCTCCCAAACATGAAGTACACACATACTTGTATGAACTAGACACGGCGTCACGTGGAGTAACCCTTAGTGGACTTGATGTCGTTGTATCTAAGACACGAGTGGGGGGCAGGTGGGGTCCCGTGGACTTGTTTTGGTGACCAAGGGGAAATGCGTTAGGTATCTGTAACGCCGGAAGGCGTTTCCGCCTCCCGGCGGACGGGTTTTGTCGTACTCCCCCCGCACGATGGCGGGTTTTTACCGACTAAAACCTCTGGGACTCTCCTTCATCGTCCATAGAGAGAAAAGTCGTGGGCCACGGTATGAAACCTGTCCCCACGACGAAAGACTACTAAAAGATACTCAAAGCCAAGATACAGCTGCAAAAAATAATTGGTATTTATTAGGTAGTTAGTAGAAATGTATTTTTTTAAACTCAAATAGAATCAAGAATTATGCCTCTTTTGTACAATAATGATAATATACCCAGGGGGACAAGTCCTAACAGAAAACAGCAAATTAGTTTTTCTGGCCGGCACTTTCATTTGTACCAAAAAAGAAGATGTCTTTTGTTTTCGGATAGTTATTCTCCTAATGTTTGTCGAATTGCTTCAAAGAAATAGATGAATGGCTAGTTCGTTGTCGGTGATTGGTGATTACCGTCCGAATGAGCGCGCCGACAGGTTTACATTTTGTATGTTTATTCCTCTTCAAGTGCGGCCCGCTGCTACTTCTCCGACTAGGGCTGCCACTTTTACTGTTACCTACTAATAACGATAGAAAGATAGATACACTTTATTGCACAAAAAAACGCAACTTAAAATAACTAGGCATTACAGAAACTTAATTGTACAATTTCGGCGGTCTTATCGCTGGAAGCGATTTCTACCAGACCACCATCAGGCAAAGGACTTTTGATAGTAGAGTAGGGGTAGGTGGTGCAATATTGAAAAGGGAAATAAAAGTGAACTGTATACATATTAAAATATTTATAATGCTAATACATAAATAAAAACAATATTATATACTAATGAATAAATAAGTTATGCTTGGATAAAATAATATAAAGGACTAGATATACATTCATATAAATTAGGATCTTAGACGGACCATCGAGTACTACCGATGACTGGACCTGTAAAGACTTAAAGGAATTGCTATTTATTTATTTAAAAGGTGAGTTTTGACTCCGGCTTTATAATGATGGAAACTGTCTTATTGATAGGGGTAGGGAGTTCCATAGGCGGATGGACTGGACAGTGAAGGCGGAGATGTTTGGAAGAACGCATATGACGCAAATGGAAACGCTCCCGGAAATAAGGTGGTGATTTTGACGATGTGAAAGATGAAAAATGCTTCCAGATCGTTATAGTATTTACACGTTGAGATAAGGTATAGTAAATAAGGTAGAGACAGTAGAGTCGATTTAGTGATGTTCGATGAGATGAGGATTAATAAAATGTCTTTCGTATTTAAGGAAGAAGTCGGTTTTTTGAGGTCGCTTTTAGAAACCTAAATATTAAATTCTTCACCTGCTCTGACGTCGTTCACGTTCGTTCCTTCGTCCCTATGAGATATAAAGCACGTCACTCTCTTAATCACGTCACTCACATCGATAAAAGCATTATATTTAATAGATAATTTTTTTGCTCAAATTTTTCGTTAAAAATGTAGCTTATGTTACCCGAAATATAATTACAAATCCAAACCTCATCCATCACCATGAAAAAAGTTTTAGAAGTTATGGCGTAATCGCTTGTGCCAATATCAAAGAATCACTTCTTCCCATTTATTTATCGAACTCAACCGGCACATGATATGATAATAATAAGAATAATAATTCTCACAACATCTCATACATTGATCTGATTCCGTACTAAGTAGCGTAAGCACTTGTGTTACAGATATCAGACAACAGAGGAACACAAATATATACTTAAATAAATATATTACACCCAGACACTGAACAAACACAAGTGTTCATCGCACGAATGTTTGTCCAGGGTGGGGATCGAACCCACGACCTTTGGCGTAAGAGGCAGGGTCACTACCAAGCGCCATCCGGTCAGTCAATGATGAATAAGAAGAAGCCTGTTGCTTTATTACTACGGTGTTGGTTTCTCTCAATACTTATCCACAAAAATAATGTTCAAAAAGACGACTTTATAAAAACAAGTTAACCATGAAATTATGCATGCATGGATTTTTGTGATTGGCTAATACATGAAGGAGTAGGGCAATAAATCAGTTCATTTGTATCCAGGGATGTATTTAATCTGGTATCAGTGCAAATTCATTTGGCACTGTCTGGACATGATTGAATATAGTTTTGTTTTTTTTTCCTTTTGTTTTATTTATATGTATTTTTAATGTTTTGTTTTCTGTTTGTGCCAAATTGTGTTCTGTTTACAACTGCTATAAGTTCTGTGTTGTGATGTCTGTAAAAATAAATATTTTCTTTCTTTCCTTCAAAATATAAAGACACAAGTTCCACCAGCTTTCTACAATTAGATCGGCGGTGAGGGAAAACACCGTAAGGGAACCAGCACGTGCAGGATAGTTTCACGATATTTGAGATAATGATTCTGAACGTTTAGGTAACTATTTTCAATTTAGTCTGATTCCCTTGTCTAAGAGTGACGAAGCTCAAACGGCAGTCGCGTCATTGTAATAGTCTTTCTTGTTTGTTGTCTTTCCGAATCCTGGATCGTGGTCCAAGCGTGCTCCGGATTCCGGAACGACAGCTTTGGATGCGTTGGAGCTGGTCGCTGGGAATTAAACTCTGTGGAGGAAGTTCTCACTAGCTTAGCCCCCGGCCAGCTGACAACCCTGCCCGGGACACCCAAACATGCATTAGCCTGTCTATAGTTATAGTTTTTATACGAGTATTGTTTCATTTGTATGAATTGTTGCGCTAATAGCTCAGTTAACATACAACATGGATGTTATGGATACAAAATTGAAGCTTAAATATTATGCTTGCGGATATAATGTTGTGATTTAGAAATATGAGCGATGATAACTCAGTAGATAACTAGTATAGCTTCGAATCCGACCACTTACTCCTAGATAATACCCTGTGTGCGTTCTTCTACCATTAGCTTGCACGTTTCGAATAGTTTCTCAAACTGTGAATGCTGAAATTGTCGAGATAATGTTCTGAATGTGAAACCATGATCCAGTTGGTCTGGTTCAGCCTTAAGGGTCACGTAGGTCAGACGGAAGTTGCTTCGCTGTAATTACCAGACTCGCCTACTTTTGGATCATCATCCAAGCGTACTCAAGGCTCCAAAGCGACAGCTTTAAACGCATTCGGGAATTACACGCAGACACATTAAGAGACTTTTTAAGGAGTCTCTGTTACTCAGTGTGAGACGGCTGTTCCTGTAGCATATCACCTTTAAAGCACATAAGATGGTACTATCTTATCCAACAAAGAGGCATTTGGCGGAAAGGCGAGTTTTCAGACTTCCTGTACCTCCGGTCCGTACTGCATTTGCGCAACGTTTTCAGTATTTTCTGATTCCGTTTGTTTACAACAAAGTAGATAAGAAATATAATATCTATTAACTGAATAGTAGCGATGCTAAAACAAAGATCACAGAGTTGTTTTGGAATATGACCTACCAGGATTCGGAGGACTTAATGCACATAATAAAATAATGGGTTTTTTTTTGTTTTGCTAGTGTTAAATTTTCCATGTTTTTAAAGTTCATCTAGTATAAAATTTAAAAATAAATAAAATCGATTCAATATAAGCACCATGCATAAAATCTGTGTTGCAATAATACCCCATGTAAACCTATTCAAAACCATCACAGGATAGCCTTTGCCTAGTGTGAGGTTTTTGACATAAGCAAAAACTAAGTATTAATTTTAACTAGTTTGATAAGGTATTTTCTGTAATGTTTGTGTATCTTTTTTTGGAAATAAACTTTTTTTATATTATATAATATGATTATAGAATTAGCGGCATACTAAGTGTATGGACATTACTAAAGTGTTTTGTCATCTCTCTGTACAAGTATAACGCCCCTGTCAATGTCATTTATTAGCCAAAATAGCTTTGTCGCTTGCTAAAAATGAATCATGTGGTGATTAATGAAAGACCTAACGTTAAAATAAAAAAAGTAATAGTTCCTCTCATAAATCAATGGGTTATTTTCTCTTTTCATAACCCCCAGTCGGCTCAGAAACGGTTGAGTGTTATGAGTAATTTCTGTTGCCATGTGTTTGCGGGGTCACGGGTTCATCTCTGCCGACCCTGACGGCATTTGCATTCTAAAATGTATGATGTGTTATCATGTTGATATTTTTAACCTCTGGCATTGCAAGTTTTATTAATTACTAAAGATGCGCAGAACAACTCATTTAAAAGACAAAGGAGTTATAACTCTTTTTAAGAAAAGAGTTATATCGCTCTTTTACATCTTTATCTCCCAATCAACTCCGTAACTCAAAAGACTAAAAAGACTTCAATGATGTGATTGATGCGAATTACGATGGGTTGTCTCATCGACGAGTTAATCCAATTAATTTTGAACTTTATTGCAACAGTGATAGAGTCAGTTATCTCCCAGGATATTTTTTTTACGTACAGATTAATGCGCGACGCGTTCCAATTATGCTCCATCCCTTTTCGACTCACAAAATCCCGCTGTAGCGATTTCATTCACTCCTTCACGATCCATGGTACCAGTCTCGCTTACTAACTCTTTTAACTTATTCAACTCCTTAATGACTCTGTAACTCTAAAAGATTTAAAGATGCATTGATGTGATTGTATTGATGTACATTTTCACAGAAGATTTATTTATAAAATAAAAATAACAATTTGCAATTTCAAACAGATTTTTTTATTTTTATTGAGTTAATCATATCCTCTAAAATATTAGCCAAAATGAGTAAATATTGGTTCGGACTTCGTCCTTCTAAAATCAATCTTCATATCAGAGAGTTAAAGATGTAAAGAGTTATAAAGGAATCAAAGGAGTTACGGAGTTATTAACTCTTTTGCAATGATGTACATCTTTTAGTCCCAATCATTCCTGAGTTACACATGTCTAAATTACAATTTAAACGAGTGACAAGCTTACATTGTTCAATTACTTCTTATTTTCAGTTACCACTTCCTCATCTTAGCGTGTAATTCCCGGTTACGTCCAAGGCTGTCGCTCTGGAGCACGGGTTACTCTTGGACCATGATTCAGGATTTGGGAAGTCTGGTAATTATAATGAAGCGACTGCCATCTGACCTTCGCAACCCTTTAACAGGGGAACCAGACCAACTGAATCATGGTTACACGTTTCAGAAACTATACGAAACATACAGGAATTCTCACGACGTTTACCCTCACTGCCGAGCTAATGGTAGAAATACGCACATAGATATGAAAAATCCAGATTTCTTATTTTCAGTTACAAACCTGTCTGAAAGTGTTTATCCCTCATAAAATAAGATTGAATATCGCTGCCTTAGAATATGTCTATTAAATGCAAAACCATATCCAAGAATAACATCGTTTAAGTAACAAATACATCAATGCTATTCAGAGGAGTATCTGAGAGAAATAATACATAATATCTATTAGACAAGTTGTGCTGTCATATACTATATGACATACAGTTTATTTTATATAGTACATGTGTAATAGATTGACAGCTTGTAATTTTTGTTAGCGGTTACAATAGAAAAAAAATCTATAATAAAGTATTGTAAGGCATAGCGAATCTCAGGTATTAGTCCCCGGGGAGCTTAACATACTTCGCGCACTCAATTCCTTCACATCATCAATCAATGTTTGCACAGGAATTCCAAGTGTGAGGTCATTCATCTAGACACGTTAACTCTATAGACATTGGGTCTTATTCATAAATGTTTGTTGAATCTTTGTTAGTTAAAACGGTGTTATAAAGGCGTAGTCATTATTTTTTTCGAAAATTTTTTGTTTTTTTTTAATTTAAACGTCAAAATTGCCCTATAACACTGTTTTAGCTAACAAAGGTTTTTTCATGTGATAGGTGGCAGACGAGCAGACGGATCAACCTGATGGTAAGCGATTGCTGCCGCCATGGACACCCACGATACCAGTGGAGTCACAAGTGCGCTGCCAACCTTTAAACCCCTTCCCCCGGATTGGGCCTCTGGCACCCTCACTCACGCAGCGAAACACAGCACAGTGCTAATTCATGCCGGTTAACTGTGAGAACGTGGCATCACTCCGGTCGAGCCGGCCCATTCATGCCGGTGCGTGGCTCTCCCACTGTTATCCTTTCACATTTACAATACAATATTAGTAGCTTTAGCCCGCGGCATTAGCTGCATAGTGTTCGTTTGTGTTTATCCCACAGGAACCTTGATAAAAGTATCCTATGTCCTTCTTCCCTTGTTTCTACGTTACATCTGACTGACCGGATGGCGCAATTGGCAGTGACCCTGCCTCTTACGCCAAAGGTCGTGGGTTCGATCCCCACCCTGGACAAACATTCGTGCGATGAACACTTGTGTTTGTTCAGTGTCTGGGTGTAATATATGTATTTAAGTATATACTTGTGTTCCTCTGTTGTCTAATATCTGTAACACAAGTGCTTAAGCTACTTAGTACGGAATCAGGTCAACTTATGAGATGTTGTGAGAATTATTATTATTATTATTATATCCACTAATTTTCAGCCGAATCGGTTCAGCCGTTCTTGAGTTATAAATGTAATTAACACGACTTTATTTTATAAATATAGATCAATATACAGCTTCAGCCGTTTATCACTCATTATAATAATAATACTGTTTCGATCATCGATCTAGTACCTAACTTACGTAAAAAACTTACCAGACAAGACTTAAGATTTGATTGCTTTTTGTTAAACTTGTAACACTGATGGTTCTAAAGATCTATAAAAAGTGGCATAGAGTTCGATTCGTGGTAACAGATTGGAAAAAAATATCCAGGCATCACTGACTATGTGATTAGGACCCGATGTAAAGCAAAACATTGTTGTTTTTTTTTTATGTGAAAGGTGGCAGACGAACAGACGGATCACCTGATGGATATGGTAAAAACTGTGATTTGATTGAAATGCCCAAAACGTCTCCAAGAACGAACGTGCTAAATTTATCTCGATTTTAAATAGAGATAAATGTAGGAAAAATGCACGCCTTGGGTGCTGCAAAATCATCGAAACTTTAGTTAGATAGTCGATCGTAAACGGCACCTAATTTGTACCTACATATTTGTGGGTTCAGGCCACAAAATATGCTTGCAAAATAATTCAATTTTGTTAGAACGTCTTTCGTGTTGATAGAAAAACATCGGCAAATTCAGACACCATTACGGCGAATCCTACACAATGAAGTTTCCAGGTAGATACTTTTTCTATGCCAGCCCGCTATTAGCATTGTTTTCTTGTATATTAGCGTTTTTATGTTTTATACATATATTCAGTGCAGACAGACCTATGATTTGAGATGGGAGTATTTGAATTTTTGTCCGATGTTGCATAGATACCTATAAGATTAATGATCTTTGTGCAACGTTCGTGCATTAAGAAATTCAGCATGCAATTCTATGGTAATGAATGCGTCTATAAAATGTGCTGCTAGGTTACAAATTTTCATATCGTATAAATTTTTGAATAGCACGAAAATTTACAGCGGTGACTGTAATTTATTGGAAATATATATTTTTTCTGGGAGCCATTCCAAAAGTCGTCTTTCATAGTGCGGTGGCTGAATCAATGTTTATTTTTAACAGGACTGTCATAGTGCATCTCGCAACACATACCCTCTTTCAGATTCCGTGATCCTAAGAAAATGGTTTTTCCTTGTCCAATGTTTTTATCGTGTTGAGCTGTTAAGACATCGTGTCGTCAGAATTTCAGAGCAATCGAAATGGCGAGACTGACGAAATGCGCCTTCCGAAGAACAGAACTCTTCTTCTTCTTCTTTGCCTGTCGGCTCTCCTTATCCTTCTGCGCCAGGACAATCTGTACGAAGAACAGAACAAACTTTACTTTTTACTAATCAGAAGTGATCATGATAATTGAGACATTAAACCACGGAGGCATCTATTTCAATGTCATCCTTGCTTTTTAAGCAAGAACCATCATGTTGAAACTTTAAATGTTGATTTTTGACACATCCTGCAAAATGATCCAGTCATTACTAAACATGCGGGATGAATAGGTACAAGAGTAAGTTCGTTCTAGTTGTGCAAATTAAAGTAGCATACTAGACAGGAAACTCATAATCATGCAATGAAACCAGAGTCAAACCACGGCGTTTAACTGAAGACGCGACTTGTGCGACACGTTAACGAGAGCCCACGCGTGGATGTGGAGTCAGTGTTGCCATCTTTGCATATGTGGTGCTAGATCTAGTACTGTTGTCATTTAACGGGAAAATTGTACATTTGGCATCAGCATCTTTTTGACATCATAGGTTATTAGGTCCAAACAAGCCTACGCGCAATACGCAATTGCTCGAGGGCTTGTTTTGAAAAAGCCGCTAGACTAGATTAGTAATGCTATTGAAGTTGGACGGAGGTCCAACAATAGAGTCCGTGCCACCAAAAAAAACCCGTGAAAAGCGCGCTTTAGTCGCCATCAACGTTTAAATTTGAGCCTTTATGCTCATAAAGACAAGGAATCTCAAATTTTAGTTCCGCGGTTTATGCGCGGGAGTCCTTTGGTGGCGCGGACTCAACGTCACCTAGCCGATTTTAAACACGAATGATTGATTTCGGTCTTTTAAGTAAATTTTTAGGTCATTAGCATTACCTACATTAACAATGTAGCAACTTTTACATGGAACCCTTTACTCATTCGACCTATCGAATTGTCCGCATTGTATGGGATGCGTGCGTATGCGCATTGTCAGCTAAAGTGGCCTAGCATGGCAACATACAATCAGCAAAGCAATATGGTCAAGGTTCTATTTTAGCAGTTTTGATAACGATATGTAGGTGTCTTATATTTACGTGTTAGTTTTATATTTATATTTAGAGTGTGTCAAAAAAAGGTTATCAATTTGTTTTGCCGACAGTACTCTTATTCTACTTCTCGCTTTAAAGAACTGTCCACCCAGGGTGAGCAGCGGGAATATGCCAGAGGAACGCAGGTATTGCCACCGCCGCGGATCACTTTTCTATGGGGCCTCGTAGGCAATCGCGTAACGCAACGACCTAAGACCTGTTCTCTTATCTGGATACTTACCAGGACCCCTAGATCTTATTTAGCCAGTTATTTTTTCTAATAACACTAAAGTAATAAAAGTAGATATTATCTTGCGATGTTTGAGCGTGCCCGTTCTTTACGGCCCCCAGCAGACTCCAATTTGTTGGAACGCCGCGACTTATCGGATAAATTGTATTGCGCTCCGGCATAGTGGCCCAATAGAAAATATTGCTATTATCAGCTCGGACTCTCCCAGGAGCGGGGCCACGTTTATATCAACGTATTGATGGTACAGATAAGTAAACGATAGTATTGCGGACCCGATGAAACTAGCGAAGCCAAAATTCGGAATTGGAAATAAATTGGTTCTGATTCCACCTGAGGATTGTTGATGAATTTTTAAATGCATTATTTACCTAAAATTAATTACTAATCGCTATACTAAAACTTTATAAAATGTAAGTTGCTTTTCGCATCCCATTTATCTAATCTTGTATGAAGCAAGAATAACAAACATTTTCCTTGTTTTTACAGAATCGGAATGTTTCTGGATTTCTTTAAAACGCTCGATTAAAAATTGAACATTTCTAAAATGGATTAACAAAAAAATCTATTAAAAAGTGTATCTATGTAGTTTTATGTGTCAGTTCTTAACCTACATTTTCTCCCCATAATAATCCTTTTGCTTAATGAAATATCTGTTTTTTTTGCTCTTTGTGACCGTAAACGTGTTAGCAATCCATTTCTGGGTAGACTTAAAAATAATTGGTTTAACACATTGACGTGTCACATCTTTTTCTTCTTCCTCCTTTTTCCGATTTTACGGGGTCGGCTTTCCTTATATCGAGTCTCCGGGCTGTTCTGTTGAGAGCGTCTTCTTCCCGCAAGTTAAGGATTGACGTCTCACGTCAAGTGACATATTATGATACCAAAATGATGTACAAAATAAGAAATGCTTTTGATATCCAGTTTCAAAGGCTTACGTCACGTCACTTTCGTCTACGAGCCGAGCACAATCGAGCATGTATCCCATCTCATTTTATACAAATGTTGCCAGTATCTTGTTAACTTCCATTAACTTGTCCAATATAAAGATTTACTGTTAATAAGAAAGCATTTTCAGAGATTTGTACAACTAAATAATCAAGTCAAAAGCATGTTTTCATGAGATTGTCCAGCAATCTCAATGAGTTTAAGTAACTTTAGCTTAAAATTAAATTCAATAAATTATAAATTAGAAAACATACATCAATCTGATCGTAAAGTAAGTAATCTAACCACTTGGAATTTTGCCAACGAAGGTATTACTAATATTCACTTAGATATTACAACACTGACCACCGGGCTTAAGTTATTACCTTACTAAAGCTCAAGTCGTCCCGTTCCAATACGCAATGTTAAAAGGACAGGCACGAGTTTAGTTGCGGAACTTTTCTTAGACCGTTTTTGAAATAAGGGGGCCAGAGTCTGAACACAGAGTCCGTTACGTGAAATTTGTCAGTCAAGGTGGGAATGGAACAACCCACAAGATTAGAAAACTATTTGGGGTAATAAATGAATTCAAGCAAAATAAAGTCTATTAATACAGCGTGTATCTGTGAACATTTTACACCCCTTTAACCACGTGTTCTACCAACCATTCTGAACAACATTTGTTCAATGACTTTTCGAAATTCGTCTTAATTTTTTTAGACTCCCCATACAAAATGGCTAAGTCACGTGACCAACTTTGTATGAAAAGTTGCATTTTATTTTATACGAATTTCTAAAAGTCATAGAACAAATGTTGTTCAGAATGGTTAGAAGAACACGTGGTTGAAGGGATGTAAATGTTCACAGATACACCCTGTATGATAAAGATTTTAATTTTCATTATGTCGGAAACAAATTAATATTCAGTAAGAACTGAAAAAGGTTCTGATTCCAAAAGTAGGTAGGTACATTATTTACTCATCTTTCTAGGCTTAAAATATGTCAAAGTTAATGGGGGTTAACTTGTTTCAAGAAATACCACGCTGTTAGACCCAGGTGGAAAATAATTACTCTGCTAAAAGTGGAAAAACAGTGTGTGTGAAAAACTTTAAATTTCCGGGTATTGTCATGATATCAGAGCAAAAAAGGTATTGGTACTTCATTAAGGTTTATAATTCGCTCCCCTGGGTATTTTAAAACACGCTGTATGTTTGTTTTATAAAATGAAACGATCTTGTGTGTTTAAACACACCTAGTAAGACTATTTAAGTTAATTAATGCAAATATTATAGATATGGGCAATTTGCTTGCATTTTACAATAAGCTTTTACAATGCAGGTAAATGAATTTTCAATATAGTATGGAGATTCGGTCGGCGCGGCTTTCATTATGTATTTCGAAAATTATTCAGTTGGTTTCTAGTAGTTACGCAAACGATTGTTGTGAACAAAAATAGATAGGTAATACAGGTTGTAAGGAATTTCATCATATTAATTATTTGTGCTACGTTTTTAGGAAATCTCTTGCTTTTTTTTATTTTGAAAAAATAATAAAAGGTAAAAATAAATTAACGGGCCGCAGATTGGACCATAATAAATGACAATAACAAAATTTTTTAGGGTTTCGAACTTTAAAAGGAATTACGGGACCCCTTATAAAGAGAGACAAACACAAACTTGTTTTTATGTAACACTGTGTATATTTAGTACTAATTAACTAATATAGAATGTTGACATTCTGTATTAATATTTATTTATGTATTTCAATATATATCTGCCACATTGTACACTTCTTTTAATATGTAATATACGTGTATAATATGTCTATTCCCACCTGCATTAAATATTGTATTCCTTCTTTTAGATCCTACCCAACTCAATCGCAACCAGGTCCCACCAGAATACCAGCGCTGCTGCGGCATCTTAGATGATGCCGTAGCAGCAAATGCTGAGGCTGTGACCTGATTGGCCACTCCCTTCACTTATTCCTTACAAAATGTAATATCCACCATTAAATGTTTCCGCTGTTGTATGTCATTCTGTATTATTGTATATTGTTTGTGGCTAATAAATGTATTTTCTTTCTTTCTTCTTCTAATTAATGTAAGATGTGTTGTCCAAGTTATAGGTATCGCCTTTACCGCTATGACATTTGGCAACGTCTTTTGTCCATAGACATGTCCCATAACCGGACAGAGCCCTTTCATAGAAAGCCTAACTTGATAAACCGCGCGGAGCCGTTAGATACAGGGGTGATGATGATGATGTGCTGGGTGTCGTTCTTTCTCTATCGCGCCCGTATAGAGATGCATTAAAGCTGCATCAGGGTCGGTTGGGTCTCTTTCACACTCTGTGACGTTTTTCGGAAAATGACACATAACGTTTAAAGCGCTCGTTTTCTAGTTCCATGCCTTTGTTTAGCCGCCGTAATATCAGCGGTTATCGCCTTATCTCTGGTAATCGTGCTTTGGTTTGATGTTTCGGCTAATCGGAACTCCAGGAAATACTCTACGATTGAGTTTATTACATTTTCGATAACAGAAACACTTACAATCTCAGCTATTATAAGACGAGAACCGAGACGGGTTTCTCGGTTGAATTTGTATCCGATAATGCCAAGACTGGGAATGAGATCTTGGTCGAGCCTTAAAAGATTGGTATGCTAACACCCATGCTACCTTATTATAAATCGTGGGCTTAAGTTATTACGTTAATAAAGCTCAAGCCGTTCCGTTCCAATACGCAATATTAAAAGGGGCAGCCACGATTTTAGTTCCGGAACTTTTCTTAGACCGCGTTTTGAAATAAGGGGGAAAGGGACTAACTGAACTAAACCTACTCTATTTAAATTTCACTTTGTTTGTGTTGTTGAGCTTGTATTTTGTGTTTCGTGAGGTAGTAAAAATATTACTGAGGCATGAATTGAAATTAAGAGATTTACTTTGGGTAATTCCTCCATGCCCTAGTTCACGTAGAGGCTTAACCCTTCTTGTGCACAGGGTGCCTACGTGATCAGTCGGGTGGTTTTGAAGTATGATCCTTTGTAATTGACTCGTATGATAAAGTACTGAGAAATCATTTTACTGTGATTAAGTTTACCACAACTTTCGTCGAATGAAAGCTCCGTTTTAGGCTTAGATTAGATTAAATTAGCTATTATTAATTTAGTTTTATCTATTATTATTTTAATTAGGAAGATAGGTGACTCGTCTCAACCGTGTGGACCGCTTAAATCAGGTCCACGTCGCCTAATTGCACGCAATCGCAAATTGGCGAGTCTAACAAGCGGTCGGTCACACAAAAATATTCTTTAATGTTTTAAGTGGGATAAACGTTATCAAAATGCCTTCGTGTACCTTTACGTGTTATACAAATTATTAAAAAAGAAATAACAAATCTCATGGAATCAAATTTCACTCAAAAGTAGAAGAAAAGTTTTAATTTTTCATGATATTTCTAAAACATTTGCTAAAAAATGAGAACCCTCAAATTTTAAAAAGGTCTGTTTAGTGTCTGTTTAGACTCTTAAAAGATTGAAAATAAATTCTGCCAAAAAAAACCGCCTTTAATAACCACGAACTGAAAAGTGTAAGATAATATTTTAATCACTTTATACACTGCAAATAGGTAACATTTTATAACCGTACACTCGAGAAAAGGTTTTACCGTATATATATATTTTATTTTACACTATTCAGTTCGTAGTTATTGAAGGCGGTTTTTTTCGCAGATTTTTTTTAACTCTACACCTTGAAAATGTTATTCAGGTAATGCTCATTTGCAAATTTTTCGTAGGGTTGTCAGAATAAACCAGCATGTACGTTAATCTTATCTGAGTTTTACTGCTTTGACCTTTGCAACGGACCGTTCACATATTTGAGATATTCGCGATTATGATACTCGAGATTCATAGAATGTAATGTTCTTAATAAAGATTATTGCTCATTATGATAATCGCAGTTATTTGCCTTGCCAAATGATGGTCGTCACGATTTTGTGTCAATAAATCATCTGAGCAATTATTAGTGTTGGCTGAATGCAAGTCCAAGACGAGATTATGCCTTGAATATAACACCTGGATATAGTTATGCACTTTGTCTACGTTTTGGTGTCAGTATTAGAACCATGGTCCTTCTCATTTTAGCGTGCAATTCCCAGTTGCGTCCAAAGCTGACGCATCGGAGCCCGGGATACGCTTGGACCATGATCTAGGATTCGGAAAGTCTGTTAATTACAATGGAGCAACCACCGTCTGACCTTAGAAACCCTTAGACAGGGGAACCAGACCAACTGGGTCACGGTTACATGTTCAGAATCATTATCTCAAATATTGTAGGTATCAACAATTTAGAGAAGCTATCCGAGACGTGCAGGTTTTCTCGTGATGTTTTTCCTCACCGCCAAGCGAATGGTGGAAATATGCACATAGATTTGAAAAATTTGGAACCATGGTTTTGATAGTATTAACAAACGATAAGTATGCCATCTTAGTCGCCTTTTACGACACCTCGGTAAGTGTGAGGGTGGCCTATTCTACTCTGCCGGGGACCACACGGCCAAACGGACGGAACATGATGATTATGCCAGCAGCTTTACCTTAGTCGCCTTTTACGACCAAGTCGTAAAAGGCGACTAAGGTAAAGCTGCTGGCATAATCATCAGCACCCAGAGAAGGAAAACTCTGCATTTAGTTCAAAACCCTCGCCAACCCGTCTGCCAAGCGTAGTGAGTATGGCAATTACCCCTCATGTGATTGAGGGAGGCCCGTGCCCCAGCAGTGGGGACTTAAATGGGCTGATGATGATGATGATGATGAAGTATGCCATCTTCTATTGGGCAGCGATTACAATGTGAAATTAAAGCCAAGTTCAATATTATGTAAATGCATTGTTTGTTGACTTTAACGGCAAAAGAAGTGGTATCTAAATTGATATCAAGTTCAATGGTCGGTCCTGAAAAAGAAGCCTAAGGGTTGACTTGCCTATTGCAACATAGTGCCATCTTTGTTGACTTGCGTCTACATGTGGAAGCTTTTTGTAGTGGTCCCATAACATAAATTTGCCACAATCCTCATAATACCACAATACCCACAATGGTCCTTGTTTTGGTATCGCATATTTGAAGACCGATGCTGGCCGCACTTAGGCCCGTCAACAATTTCGCTCAGTAGCCAGCGAACATTGTATGCTTCCACAAACGGAATTCATAAGCGTGGAGAATTTCGACAAGGTCGCAACTGCTGTAGTTTGATTGACTGTATATTTAAAATTGAAATCTTTATTGCCATAAAATATATCTTAATTAATTTAAACTCGAGCTTATTGGTTTCTCAAGTTGGCTTTTAAAATATGGGAAATTTAAGAAAAAAAAAACGTATTTTCTGATCAATGTGGTGGTGTTGACTAACCACTTATTAGGATTTCTTGATATAATTTGATGCTTGTCAGGAAAAGCATCAAAGGTACGAACATGCTCGTTTCGGATAGTTGCTGAAACGTCTAATTCAGTTGGTCTGGTTCCCCTGTAAAAGAGTTGCAAAGGTCAGATGTTAGACCAGGATTTAGGGAGCATGGTAATTATAATGCAGAAACTGTGCATTATAATTATCCTGGTCTAACTAAGCATACCTCGGAAGCGACATCTATGGACTTAACTGGGAATTATACGTTAAGATAAGGATGGGGAACTTGACTCTTGTCACAACAAGAAAAAAAAAACAATTTTTACTGAACGGACCTGAACAAATAATTACGTCAGCGTGTATTTATTTCATTTAACACCATAATTTTGTCAACAGGACCCAAAAATCCGGAACGTGGTGCTGATCGGGTCTCAAGGTTCTCTAGAAGAGAAGACGGTGTCCGTGTGTTACGGGGCTGACTTCGTGAACGTCACCTTCGTCAACTTCTGCTGCACAAGGAAGGAGATTGCTCAGGTAAGCTTCTAAGTCGACTAGGAACGTCAGGTCTCAGGGCTCGCTAGAGAAGTCCATGTCCGTGTGTAACGGGGCTGACATGATCATGAAAGTCACTTTCGTGAACATTGGCTTCACAAGGAAGAATATTGTTCAGGTAAGCAGGTCTCTGTGCTCGCTGGAGAAAGCTGTGTCCTTGTGTAACGGGGCTGACTTCATGAGAGTCATTTTCGTCAACTTCTGCTGCACAACGAAGGATATTGCTCAGTTAAGCTCCTCAGGTCATCAGGTCTCGAGGGTTGGGGATGTCGGTGTCCGTGTGTTACGGAGTTGACTTCGTGAAAGTCACGAAGTTCTTTAACATCTGTTTCATAAGGAAGGGAATTGCTCAGATAAGCTTCTAAGCCGATGAGAGGCCCCGTATCCCGTATCCGATCGACCGATGTTTGCCTGCGCAGGGTTACCGATTGGGACGTAGATTATGATAAGATTAATCTGATTTTTTGAAAGAAGATCAATAAAAGGAATTGTTTTAAACTTTCATGGTCACTAACATTGGAATTGTTATTTACCGGACTTCTTACCCGAAAAACTTCAGTTACTCCGCTCCGTGACCATCGCGCTTGCAACAAGGAAAATCCCCCCGTAAATATCGCACTATTCTAATGAAAGTAACTCACCTATTTACATTTTTGTTTTATTGCTGGTGGGCGAGAGACGATGATATTAATGTATTATTACTTATTAGGTATTTATATTAATTGTCCTAAAAATTAGTAAGACATTGAAATTCGGGCATTTCAGTGACTGATTCATTTAAAATCATAATAATAGTTGAATGATGATGAAGGTTTTTGATGATGAAGTTTGATGAAGGTTGAAGTTCCTGGCTCCATATTGAATCGTTTAAAAAAATTCGCATCAAGATGAAGTTTCGAGGTGAATTTTCATCAAGACCAGACAGATTTAGGTGGATCGTTTATTATTTGAAGTTCTGGGGAGCGTTCGTTGCCGAGTGGTCACTGCGACCAAATAGTGGATGGGTTGGACATCGTGGTCTGCTTTTTTTTCTGATATAAGTTCATTCCATACCTCCAGTTATCAATGCACTATTGCCCACTATTGTACCGCCTTATTCTTTAGTTTAATGTAGGTGGATATTTTAATTAGTTCATAAATTACAAATTGGTTAATATTAGAATGCGGAACTCGAGAGTTGGCAGCCATAATCGCTCTCCTCTTGCTTTGTTGGAATATTGTTACTGGTTTGTCAAATTGGAATTCGCTCGAGCGTGTTTGCAGCTACCACGCTTGATTCAGATGTTTAGATATGTTTGCTGCAGATTGTGCTGGACAAACATCCCGTCATCGTTTTATGGGGTAGACCTAGAGAAATGATTGTGCAGTAAATTAAAATTTTAAAATTATAAATTTAGCTTATAGCTTGGACTATTGACTTTTAATTGCTTTGAAACTCAAAATGACGTAACTCCATAACATGCGCGCTAATGGAATGTACGGTCATTTCTTTAATATTTGAGAACTTCTCTGTGAAGCAAATGTGTTATTTATTGCGTGATATACCCATACCTTCACTCAAAATTTACTATATTTTACTTATTTACGCACACACTCATAGCTCCACACACATACACACGTACGCACTCACACACGCATTCTAATTCACACCCTAGTAAGAGAGGCGCCCCCCCTGGAATCCTGAAATACGGGAATCCTAGTGTAGTGTTTAGTGTAGTGTAGTGTAGTGTAATGTTTGGTGGACTGGAGCACCAAACATTACATGTTTTCATATAAAAATATAATTAAAAATATAATTTTATAATTATTTTTAACTGACTTAAAAAAGGAGCTTCTATGTCCTATTGTCACCATGTCAGGATCTGATGATGGGATCACATAGAAATCGAGGGCAACCCTTCTGCTGCCGAAAAATAAGACACTAAAAAGGATGAAAAAAATTTACTCCGAGGAAAAAAAACCGCCTTAAAACCACGACCTAAAAAGTTTACAATAATATTTCTAAACTTCATATACTTCAGATAACATTTTATAACACCATACTCGAAAAAAGGTGTTACAGAAGTCGGCGCCTAATCCCTGTTGAGTAATTGAATGTATTACAAGATCTAGATAGTATTGGGCGCCGACTTCGGTAACATCTTTTCTTGAGTGTAGTGTTATAAAATGTAATCTTAAAAAGGCGGTTTCTTTTTTCGTAGAAAGTTTTTATTTTGTGTTTTTCATCTATCTGTAGAAATGTAGTACATTAAATTATGCACTACTTATGTATGAAGATGTTCTTTAAAACTGGTATGGGGTGTGTGCGTACTCTAGCGCGCCAAACTTTATGCAACTTTATCCTCATCTTGCAAAATCTCACGAGTTAGTCTTTAAAGTTCTCCCTGTTCCACAATATTACTACGTTACAGTATCTTTTGCTGCTATTCTATTCTCCACAAATTCAGGCTACAAAAATAGTTGGAAACAAGTTTTTGAAGTATATACCTCAACTCGTGTAGCAACGGCAATTTTATCCTTCGTTAAAAGTTGCCTTTTTGTTCTGAACTACTAGTGTCGGGTTCCGCTCTCCAGTGTCTAACGATGGAATTTGACGCGGTAATCGACGCATCGGAAGGCCTACAACGAAACCGTTCCGAAACGAACGGCAATATTCCTGTCGTATCCAAAATAGAGACACACAGCGCGAGTGAAAGGGACTTGATAAAAAAATCGGTTGTTGTAAATTATGTTTCGCTGTAGGTCTTCTGATTCAAATAGATTTAAAGTGGGACATGTAGCAACAATGTTTCGTGATTTGTCAAACCAAATGGCGTTTATTAGATATAAATCGAGCCAAGAATTGAACTCCTTGCCGAGGTCTGTGTCACTGAATGCGACCTTTATTAAACCTGGATAGCTTTGAGGCAACGACAAGAAAGAACAAGCATCTTCTAGGCAACGCGTAACATCCGAGACTCTATCGTCATTCTCCATCAGGTGAGATTGTGGTCAAGCATCGCCCCTATAGTCAGCAAAAAAAAAAACCAGTCTGATCGTGGAAACATCGTGTTTTTAGAAATAATTGAATCATTGATGGTTTAAGAGGTAGAGATGATAAATTTCAACACCTTTAGTAAAATGCTTGAGGTTTCTAGTGTTTAAGAATTTGAGTAGAAAACATATTTCCTTAACTGAGTTATTCGGTTCCAAACAATAAGTTAACAATGTTGCCTTACATTATTGATAAACCCTGCGTATAAGGTACGCGTACAACGTACCTTATACATTTTGTAACTATATACAAACAACGAAAATAAACATGGAACAAAACTTAAGGCAAGCGAGATGGGAATTTGCTACAAACGAAATTCCGTTAATTAAACATGCTTCGTATCTTGTTACCTGCACGGAAAACGGAGCTTGCTTTATTTGGCTAGTCTCTAAAGCTGCCTGAATCATGAATTCTGAAATGAATTTTAAAGCCATTTTTGGGTCATTAGAACATTATGGGAGACCGTGGGAGAGCCACGCTTCGGCATGAATGGGCCGGGTCGACCGGAGTGATACCACGGAAAACCGGCGTGAAGCAGCACTGTGCTGTGTTTTGCTGCGTGAGTGAGGGCACCGGGGGCTAGTCCGAGGGAAAGGGGGTTCAAAGGATATTCACTGATGTCGCGGGTGTCCATGGGCGGCGGCAATCGATTACCATCGTCTGCCCCCTATCTTATAGCAGACGGATCTTTTTTTTTTTTTTTTTTTTTAAACTATCAGGAGATCCGTCTGCTCGTCTGCCACCTATCACATTAAAAAAATTACACTTGCTTATTCCTTAAGTTGTTGGACGTAATTTTTTCTTGGTCTTCCTCTTCCACTTTTCCTTCCATTATTACTTAGTCGTACAAGGAATGAATGGTGCTGGGACTGAAGAGAGGAATGGAGACTACTCCACCCACAAGAGCAATGATGATGATGATAGAGAATATTCTGTGTACCTTCTTTGAACGGGCGAGCAAAGATGATATTTTAATAATATTATTGTAGTCACAATAAATATTAATGAACATCTTACCCATGAATCAACCATGTGTTAATAAACATGGTTAATTCTAGTGGCTGATCCATTTGTATTCAGAATATTAGTTTAAAATATTCGGTTTGGTTTTTAAGAAAAAAGTAATAAGAATAACTTTATTATCTCTCTCTCTCTACTAATTTTACTAATATTTTGTTGTGGCGCCAGGAATTGTCCTGGCGCCACAAAATTAATAGAGTCGACCCTACTTAAAGAGGGAAAGGGCAAAGATGAAGAAGAATAAGAATAAAATGACCTCACATTCAGCATCTTTGTGGAGAACATTGAGGGAGGCCTTTGTCCACCAGTGGACGTTGGCTAGAATGATGACGCTGATGATGACATTTAGCATAGCAAATTTGCTATGCCTAATTTGAAGTCCCTTGATATTAATAAGAACTAATTTATTTAGGTATCTTCGTAACATCTGAGATCTCCCACTCGACATTTATCCATGTTAATCTAATTGTGCCGTATACTTTTACTACCTTAGCAATTTATGGCGCCCGCACTCACTCTTATAAATTGGACTTACCTTCCTATGCTACCGGGACATTTGATGGATGATGATGATGATGATGATGGCTTCCTAGCCGATTTCGGCTACAGCGACCACTTTGTGTACAATCGATGTATAAATTTTGAGGACTAAGATGTTGCTGCCCTCTGGTGCGCTTTCCAATGACTAGCATAGCCAATCTTAGCATTGAACGTGCGCCCACAGAGGGGACACGTTAGCGCACCGCTATTGTAGTGGTAGGGGATGGCTGCAGGAGACCGCGCCTTAAGGTCATCTCGTTTCTTGTCCAGATTTGACTTCCTACCTTCTTCAAAATCTTGCACCTTCTGATGGATCAGGCGCCTCCACTCCGGTCGCTGTGCTGCCTGCTTTTCCCAGTGAGCTGGATCTATACAGCATCTTTTTAAATGTCTTTTCAGAGCATCCTTATATCTTAGGTACTGACCACCGCGTTTCCGCTTGCCGTACTGGAGCTCTGAAAAGAAGATGCGCTTCGCAATTCGCTCTTCTGCCATTCTTCTGCGAGACATGTCCACTCCATCGAAGCTGTCGTCGCATGGGGTATGACTCAATACCACCGACGTTGGCTCTGCGCAGCACTTCCGTGTTCCGCACACGGTCGGACCACCGAATTCTCATGATGTTACGCAGGCACTTTAGGTGGAATTGATCCAACGTTCGTATGTGGCGGCGATATAGTGTCCATGTCTCCGCAGAATATAAAAGATTGGGCAACACAGTAGCCATGTAAACTGATATTTTGGTCGCCAGTTTAAGGTCATGTGAACCGAAGACTTTCGAGCTAAGTTTGCCGAATGCTGCAGCTGCAGCACTGATCCTGCTATTGACTTCTGAGTCAACGTCACATTTTGATGTTATGGTGCTTCCTAAGTAACGGAATCGGTCGACCTGCTTTAAGCACATCTTCTCCGAGTCTTACGGTAAGTGTCTCGTGACTATCATATTCTGAAGACATGACTTCCGTCTTTTTGATGCTGATCTTCAGACCGAACTTACAGCAAGACTCGTGGAACCTAGAGACCAGCTGTTTCAGGCCGTCTAGAGAGTCCGTCACGAAGCACAAGTCATCTGCATACATTATTTCAGTTACCAATGCATGAGACACCTTAGTGCGGGACTTAAACCTGGCTAGATTAAAAAGACTGCCATCTGAACGAAACTGGATACGGACGCCCTCGGAAGAGCCTTGAATAACTTCACGGACTAACACTGCAAAGTACAATGCGAACAACGTCGGTGCCAAAACACAGCCTTGCTTTACCCCACAAGTCATATTTTTATATAATACAAATATTAAATATTCACAACAAACATCACATCTGACTCCGTGGCTCAAGCACCTGTGTGACGGATATCAGAACCCACAGCGGAATTACAAATATATTTAATACTTTTCTTTTGTAAATACATACTTATAATACATAGATACTCCCAGAACAATACGAACAGACATGTTCATGCACAAAATGTTTGTACTGTGCGGGGATCCAACCCGCAACCCTTGCACCAGAGACATCGTTCACTACCACTGATCCAAACGGGTCGTCTAAAACTATATTTTACACCCTACATAAGATACCCCTATAAAACATAGTCGGTAGAGCTATATAGAGGCACCCGGTGGGTTTTTGGGAATCTCCTCTGGGAAGGTGACCCAGAGGCATGGCCGAAACCGAAAACCAAAGCGATGTACGCCTTATTAAAGATTTAGCTTTGTCTCCATACTGTTTGGTAACCACGGCAGGATCTATAAATGCCACAGGTGGCTTCCATCAGCGGTTTCTTGTTTGAGAAAAACTCGTGGCCTTACGAATAGTTTTCATAGAGGCGACTATGGATCCGCTCAATCTTTGTGATATTATTAGACTGGGGACAATAGGATAGCATCATGAATAACAACCTGTCACTTCTCGTACGTGAACGAATTGATTTACATGCTAATATGATACCAGGTGTTTTGTAATAATAGAAATGGTAAGGTGTCGCTTTTTCCTGATAACTTTGCTGTCTTCTATTTTGGAGCGCGGTTCAAGGATGCGATCAAAATGAGAAATCGATCTTTTGAATATTTTTTTATTTCTATTGTCGATCGAAGTGTGGTGGTCTACGCGCATTTATTTTGCTGATTTCAAACATTGACCTGAGATATACCAGCAGCACTACATTTTTAAATTCAGAAATCAAACATTCCATTTCTTAAAAGAATTCTGCACAATATCTTCTTGCCTATATTTTTTTTATGACATAGGGGTAGACAAGCAGAAGTATCACCTGATGACCTGAAAACATCTGCCCATGGACATCTGCAACACCAGAGGAATTACAATTACTCGTAATTTATCTGTTAATGAAAATATTTTAATAAGTCATTCCCCTAAAAACAAATACAAAAATAAACTCAATATATTAGTTTCAACGGCGAAATAAACGTTTTATTTGTCGGTCGTCTGATTTTTTTTTACGCCAGAGGCGACAAACGAGCAAGCGAGTCACCTAGTACGCTCTTCTCTTGAAGGTCCGTAAGTCGTAGTAATTTCCTGCAAAAAATTGCATAAGCTCTTATCTTGCCCACGTAACATCTAATAAGTATGCACGCAGATTGACCACTTAGTGCCCAAATCTCTCGAGTGCAGTACCGCCGGCTGAATTTAAATAGGCCATAGGCCGGCGCACGGACTGCAGCCTCCTCCGCCTCCGAGTTATGCCTCCTCTACACGTAGACAGATTCATCTGCAGATGGCATCGGCGGACACGTCCGCCGACATGTAGAGGGGCTGATTTGCCCGTCTGTGGTAGGTATTTGATCTCGGCAAACGCACTTATGCGTAAGTTGTCGGTTTTTGTAGAACGGATCAAAGTGTTCTAGTGCGAGCGAGCGATCTGTCCACACGTCTGACGACGCATCAGTGTTCATCGGGAAGCGAATGAGAGTGCACCCGTGATTTTTTAGTACTTTTTTGCTTTCTTTTTTCGTGCTCAATGGAATGGCTAAAATAAGCACTGAGGAAACATTCAAATTCATGGAACTGTATCAAGTAGAAAACTGCATGTGGAATCCTAAAAATAAATAATACTTGTAGGTACTAAATAAATAAATAGCTACGGTCTTTATATCCATTTTGCGTACGTGTTTCATCTGACGAGAACCAACACAGACTGACTGATCGACCTACAGATGTGTGGAAGGCTCGTAAAGATTCATCTGCGGATGCGTCTGCTCACGTCTGCAGATGAATCTGTTTACGTGTAGTGGAGACATTAGGCTGCGGTCTGACTAGGTGTATGTATGTGAACGGGCTCATTAGACTGAAAAGATACCCTACTGATAAGAGTGGATAAGAACATGCGCCTTTTTAACCTGTGTTCGTAGGTTCTAAAACGAGCTCCTGTGATGTTCTCAAATCGGTTTGAATATTGCTCGGCGGTGAGGAAAAACATCGAAAGGCAACTTAGACGTTCCGGATAGTCTCTGAAACTTGTAACCATGATTCAGTTGGTTTGGTTCCCCTGTCGAAGGGTGGCGAAGGTCAGGCGGCAATCGCTTCATTGTAAATACCAGACTCCCCAAATCCTTGATCATGGTCCCGGCGTACCCCGGGCTCTAAAGTGATAGATTTGGACGCAACCATAAATAACACGCGACGTCAAATCAGGTGGTTAACTTCTGCTTGGCGGCGGCAATCGCTTACCATCAGGTGATCCGTCTGTCTCGTCTGCCAGCTATCACATAAATATAAAAAAAGACGTGGCAAGTCCCCACCCTTTCAACCAGGTCGTGTCTTATGAGTAGGTACATAAATAGAAGAGGCATTGGCGCTTCTCTGTTTCATGGTCCCAAGAAATTTAATATCTACCAGGGGTTTTGTAGTATACGGGGAAAATTGACACACGGCATGCTAAGAAATGGAATTACTGGCAGTGGTGCACCTCTTCCCCCCTCCGGTAAATATAATAACGTCGTGGAGCTGGAGACTGTGTAGAGTGCATACGAATAAAAAGGTGTTGTCTATTCGACACGTTACTCGAAACTTTAAAAGAAGAGCAAAAACTACTCGTTGCGGAAAGAAAGGTACTCCGCAAATTCTGGGCCCAGTAAAATTACAAGACTATGGCTGGAGGATACGCACAAATGTCGAAAAAGAGAAGATTGTAGACACGTCTAACATCATCGGCGAAACCAAGGCGCATCGTCTTCGCTGGCCTGGCCACCTCGAGAGACTGGACGAGCATCGTCTCGTGAAGAAAGCATACCAGAGCCGACCGATGATGGACCGACGCGACGCCCGGTAGGCCGGCCTAGGTATCGCTGGAAAGACGTCGTCGAAAATGATCGAGAATTTTAGGCCGCTGACTGGCGACAAGTAGTGCAGGATCGACCAAAGTGACGTTCTCTTGTTTCGGAAGCTAAGACTCGTTTCGGGTCACTAAGCCAGGGGAGTAAGTAAGTAAGTAAGTATTCGACACGTAGTTACTCTCGGTTAATATGTCTTTTTTTATTTTATAAGTTACAGACGAGCAGACGGATCACCTGATGGTAAGCGATTGCCACCGCCCATGGACACCCGTGACACAAGTGCGCTGCCAACCTTCAAAGCCCCCTTTCCACCCGATTGGGCCTCCGTTAACCTCACTCACACAGCGAAACACAGCACAGTTCTGCTTCACGCCGGTTTTCTGTGAGGCCGTGGTATCGAGCCTGCCCATTCATTCCGAAGCTTGGCTCTCCCACTGTCTAAATTATTTAAGGTATAAATAACTGTATGTGAGATTTGATATAAATAATTATCGAATGTGCTGGATTCACCAATAAATTATAGTAACTACTTATAATGATTACGAAAAGAAACAGATAAGTCAGATTGAGTAATTCAGCAGCACATTTAAAAACACTGTAACCTATGATTACAAGACATGCAATGATTACGTAAAATGTTCCTTTCATGTAACTTGTTAGTAATTAGTATGGTATTAGACCATATACAGATAGATAAGCAGGCATTAAAATAGTTATTTACGAGATTTCTACCATGTACCTACCTTATTTTTGAGTTTCTGCGGGTAAGATGTTACTGGCAGATGTTAGTGACCATGAAGGTTTAAAACAATATAAAGCAGGTATTAAGTTCGCCTTTTGTATCGTTTTGTGCAACAAAGTTATAAATAAATAGGTATACCTAGGTATACCTATGGAAAGAGACCACGTGATCATAAACCAGGTAGCCTTATACTTAAGATAATTGGGACTAGACAACAATAACCGCACTTCCTGCCGGCGGCGTACAAGCAACTCGTCCTGTAATTTACCAAACCATTTTAGAATGAGCACCTTTAATTATAAAATATTGGTCATCACCTAATCATAATTTCAGCGTGTGATTTTAGTTGCATCCAAAGCTTAGGTGCCCGGGGTACGCTTGAACCATGTTCCAGGATATGGGTCTGCTAATGACGTTGAAGCGACAGCCATCTGTCCTTAACAAAACAGAGTATCTAGCTAGACCAACCGGACCATCATTACACGTTCAGAATACTCGTAAATATCTCAACAATCGAGATACTATTCGAAACATGCAGTTTCCCTCCGATTTTTAAAAAAAAAATATTTATAATGGCACAGTATATTGACTCTCCTCGGCCTGATGGTAAGCAAGAGTAGAGCACAAGTTGCAATTACAACGGAAGCGATGTTAAGGCATCACCTCCGTTGGCACCGCCACTGGCCCGCGAGATGCTTCTTCACGCTTCGTTTGTAGGAAGGGGGAAATACATGCGCCGGCAACGAATGTTTTCTTTCGAGCGAATGGAAGAAATACGCACATAGATTTGATGTTTCGATATTGATTTTATGAAATCCAGAGTTGCATGTTCAGATTCTACACTACGGTGTTCTTTTAAAAAGGCGCATTTTGTATCTATTGAGCTACCATCGCACTCAAAAGGAAGTATCTGACTAAGCCCCGATTCGACCAATCTTTATCCGTGGAATAATCTTATGGTACATTATCAGATTTGTATAAAATGACAGCGCTGTACTATATTTTAGAATTGGATTAAGATTGGTGGAATCGGTCCTTAGAAGAAGAATTTGACAAACTTTCCTGAGAAGTGCGAACATCTCGCAAGCTTTTAGGTCGTTTTTACTGTTATAGTCTCAACTGAGCTCCGCACTAGAGTGGGCGTAAATTATTAATATGTAACAAGGGGTAACATTCTAGATGTAGGAGACAAAGCGTTGTTCTCGTAATACCGGAATTCGCCTGTGGCTCGGTGCAACAAAAGAATTATAAAAATATCTTCTAATGAGGCTTTTCATAAAGAAAGAGTATCGCTAATGGAAGCCATTAAGTCGTAAGGATGCTATTAATAAAGGCGCTACGTTGCACTATATAGCTCTATGTTTCCATTATCTGATGCTATAAGTTATGATTTATATTTAAATGATTTTCGGATTCAGAGTATGCCATACTCACTTTTTACGTTAATAAATATGATTAAATAAGGTATTTGACTATGCTCGAGATTTTACTTAATATAAATATTTTATCAAAATATAGGTAAATATATGCCTATAGCAAAAATTCTCAATTAAAAATATAACGTCTAGCAGGTTTTATGGTCATTCAAAGATTCATGGTCTAGTCCATTTTAAAAGTAACAAATTAAAAAAAAAAATTATACCATTGAATAACCCATACAATTTGCACCTACTATTATAATATAAGCATTGACATAAACGAAACATTTGATATAGCTATCAAATGAAATGCATACAAAATACTTGCGTGTGACGTCACATCATCTTAGTCGCCATTTGTA
The DNA here is from genome assembly GCA_019059595.1 of Marasmia exigua. NCBI lineage: Eukaryota > Metazoa > Arthropoda > Insecta > Lepidoptera > Crambidae > Marasmia > Marasmia exigua. Next base: position 15,529,709 of record CM032473.1, read on the forward strand.
TAGAGCGTTTTGGGTTTGCCCAAAATAATGTGATTTTAAAGTTGTGATATCTCAGGTAATTTAAATGAGAATCAAGTAATTCTTTCAACGATGTTTCTATCATTGAGAGGTATTTTGATTACAAAAATAAAAAAAAAGTCAAATACCGTAATGTAATGTACAAACGCGGAGTCGTATATTATCATTTGATTAGGTAAATTATATGGAAATTGAATGATGCATCTAAACCTACCCCTTAGATGCATCATTCAATTTCCATAATATCATTTAGCACTTGTGATGGCACCATGAGATACGATATATCCATACATTTAATAAACAATTAAAACAAATTTAAGCGGTTGAGGGACCCTCATTCAAAAGTCGCAGTTGTAACAGGCATGTACGCCCGTCAAATATAAAATCCCTCATCTGACAGGCGTAGTGTAGGTATCCATCAATAAAGTAGCTTTTAAGAGACTTTAGTCGCCATCAACATTCAAATTTGAGCTTTAATGATACAGACACTAGGAATTTAAAAAAAATAGTACCGCGTTTTGTTGCGGGACTTATTTCGTGGTGCGGAATCTACCTGTTACATTTTCCGTGCTCTGCACTTTTCTACATTCGCTTGTGTCTTTAGACTATAACTTTCTTACACATGCAATCTATGAGAAAACCCCGATGTTAGTTGTCGTTAAACTTTGACTGTTTTACTTCTGCCACTGTTTTATTGGCCATTGGCACAACATAAAAATGCACTCTTGCTTGAGGGCCACCAGTGCACTCGTCGAACCATCTCCGACGCTACTGTTTTACCACATTGTGACTTTTTGCAGCAATAAAAACGCGATTCAGTATAGATAAAGCATCGATACAATCGCAATTGACATCTAACCGTTACTAAAACTCGATACAATGGCGTGCGTTTGATCAGCAAAAAGTAGTAATGTGTAAGCTAAAACAAGAAGCGGTAGTTAATTTTGACAGATTCGCTTCTATTCGGTCTGATTCACCAATAAAGTAGTAAAATACTTTTATTTTCCCCTCTCACCATTAAGAGTATGGAAGACGCATTTAGTAAATGGTTCCGTGGGTGATATACAGGCGCTTAACGGTGTTATAAATTGATAACGTCCTTCGCGTGCTCTCGAGTCATAACTTTCCGATCGGTCTAATAAACAGGGACGTTAACTCTGGGACCGGAACCGAAACTACATAAGGGTATCAAAACTTAAATAAAATGACTTTGTTCCGACCGGTATAGTTACTCTAACATTACAGTGGCACGTGTCTCTTGAAATTTTTATTTGTGTATTTGTTTTTTTACTGATATAATACCTATCATTTCCATATCCATCATAACATAACCAAATTCAATATTTCCTACCCGTAACATCCCTAATACTAATAACGTTGTAATGGAAAATATTTTTACGTGAGGGCTGGGCATGAAGGCCGCGTACTCTCATGTGGTGTGATAATAAGAAGCTATCTGATGGACCGCTGGGAATCAGTAATTGAAGGCCTTTATCGCGTGTTGGTAGGGGATATAAGTTCAGACGCCCAAGCGTGGATGGGTTTGGGTTCGGAGTACATTTGTCTGGAGCTTGGGTGTGTTTGCCCAGCTATTATCATGTAATAGTTACAGTACGGACTACTAGTTTTAGATTTTTTATTTTTTTGTTTGCTAGTGCTTGACCAGTATATCTGATGCCTCCCTAATGGATATGACATTTATAGTCATTCATTGGTTACGAGGGTTTAATTTGTTCGGTTAAGATATTAAATATTTACTCGTTTGTGATTTCATGATGTCATAGAGTTTATGGACCCTGCAATACAATACAATACAATGTGCCGATTCAGGAGGCTCAAAGTCACCCAGAGAGCAATGGAGAGGGCTATGCTCGGAGTCTCCCTGCGTGATCGTATCAGAAATGATGAGATCCGCAGGAGAACTAAGGTCACAGACATAGCCCAAAGGATTGCATGCCTCAAGTGGCAATGGGCAGGGCTCATAGCGAGGAGAACAGACGGCCGTTGGGGCGGAAAGGTCCTCGAGTGGAGGCCACGTACAGGAAGTCGCAGCCGTGGCAGGCCCCCCACAAGGTGGACCGACGATTTGGTGAGGATCGCGGGAATCCATTGGATGCGGGCGGCACAGGACCGATCTGTGTGGAGAACATTGGAGAAGGCCTATGTCCAGCAGTGGACGTCTATTGGCTGAAATGATGATGATGATGGACCCTCCCTAGGCTATAAAGTTCCGTTCAGTAAAAATTGAAAATTATCTTTGAAATATGAGATGCGGCCCAGCCGGTAAGCTACGGTGGTCTTGAACGTTTATACGCGCACAACTCGGTCGCCGAGTCATATAACTGTCGCTAGCATTTTGAAGAAATCCGCCGTTTACACGATGCACGTCACGTTCAAGGTAAATTACTATGTTCTAACGTAACCAACGTTTTAATTATAAATAATACATCATAGCGAGCGTGTCTAAACTATAAACGCCGCGTATTTAAACATTATACCAGCGCGACATAGCCATCCCAACTAAGTTAAGCAAATGCGCACGTCGGTGTAGCTTCCCCTGCTCCGATCTCATGATTTCTTTGGATCAAAAGTTGAAATAACTTGGTCAAGCCCTGCACGTAGGACCTCGGTTGTTGACTTTGTGACATCACCTTCGTGTCACGTCGATTCCGTCTTAAACCTGTTTTCGTGCCCACATCTTTGCTTACTACAAAGTACTATCAAAGCCTTCTTATGGTGTGTGTCAGGTCGTGAGGTCAAGGCAGCAGCTTAAGTCAAGCCAGCACGCTCGGCTGTTGACTCGGTGACATCACCTTTGTGCCGCTGTCTTCCACGTCAGCCCATGTCAGATATACTTCCAATCTCAGCATAATAGAGGTGTTGACTGTCTTGAATTTCAATGTTGTGGTCTTTGTTGACTGTATATGTAAATATGAATTTTTTGGCTATAACATTCTTTTGCAATTTATTCTTAAGTAGTTAATGCACTTAAAATATTCCACCCGAAGACTGTCGAAACATTTTAAGTGCATTAGAATAAATTGCAAAAGATTGCTATATCAATCATATTAATTAAGCGGTTACATCTTAACTGGTAGAAAAATATGTGTAACAATATTTCCACTGGATATTTGTAGGTAGGTACTTACATACAAATATTGATGAAACTATCGTCGGCTCACGGCGAAGCAAAAAGCACTTACAAAATTCGTCGACATGCCAAGGGCTCCGGTAGCTTAGTTGGTTAACCAGTTGCCCGGTTAGGTAAAGATCGTGGGCTCTTGTCCCACCCGAAGACTGTCGAAAAATGTTTAAGTGCATTATTTACTTATGTATATGTAAATATACTTATACATCCCTTTAACAATTACTTCTACCACAGATTCTACGTTTGATCTACGACTTTTGAAATTTTTTCGACTCCCCATCGTGTGGTATTTTTTATTAACTCTTTTATACATTTTTTTAGTGTTTTTTTATCATATGTGGCTTACAAGTAAACGAGTTTAAATGCTTGCTTATTAATAAAAATAATGACACAAAGTAAATATCTCAATAAGTTTAATCTCGTCTGGCTATTTTGCTTACCACATAACACATAAAATATGTTTTTACTCGAAAACTATAAAAAAATCACAGATAATAAGGGTGTTTAAGATGAGCCCCATTTGATTGTGAGGCATTTAATAAAAATTGGACTACTGTAGAAAATATCCCACCCTTTATATATAAACATGATTTCATGTTGTGTTGTTGATTTAATTACTGCCGTAGTTAAAATAATACTAGCAACTTATTGACGCCTTAAATCATCCTTCTCAAAGGGGGAGGACTGTGTTGATTGAAATGATTTAAATCTACGTACTTAAACATTCATTTGATTCATTCATTTTGTTTGAAGATAGATAATCCTTTTACCCGCCGCCGCTGTTATAAATGAGTCTTCCATAGTTTGAAAGCGGAGTGTTTACATAATTTATTACTGTTTATATACTAAGAAAAACTATTATATGTATAATATACATATTTTGCGGAAATGTTTGTAGAAATTTGTATTTTTTGACCCAGAAGTATTTCAATCTAATACGCGAATAAAAGTTAAAGCTAAAGCCTGTTGACCCTAAACGTGGGTGTTTAGTTGAGCTACAACTTCATCCCCTCAATTCCGGTCCATTATTGTTTTAGGTATTAGGTCCATTATTTAGATCTAGGACATTTATTAGGTTAAACGGGGACCTACATGTTGAGTATCAAAGGACACATAAAACATTTTTATCAAGATGAAAATCGTAGGTACTCCGTTCAATGTGACTAATATAGTCGTTCATGGGCGGAAACTGGGGGTTTGTACGGTGACCCGGTCAATTTTAGATCGGTTCATGGACCTTCTAGGTTTATGGACCTGGGAAGAGCTGCCTCGCTATGGCCTGACCCGAGATCCGACCTACTAACCGTAAAAACGCGATGTAGTCATATGGGGCGCTTCAGATAAATTGTCGCAGGAGAAAACGTGCCGCAAATAAATATTATTGATAAGATTTTCAGGGTGGAAAGATAGTTAAAGGTTCGTCGAACAGCTTCTAACGATTTCGAATGATATAATTATTTATCTTATTTTAAAATCGTTACATCTTCCTGTATACCTATTTGTATGTAACAAATGTTATTGCAAACAAATCTTTTGCATGCAAGAACATTACTTAATAAGTTTCAAAAATCCTTTACTGAGATTCGTCTATTTAAGGTATCATTCGAACTCATGTGACCTAAAATAGATCTCGATTATCGATTCATCGATTCTCGTCCATTACGGCTAGCGGGGAATACAGACCCGCCGCTTCGTTACTCTGTCAGATTAAACTGAAAAGTTCGAAGCAGCTACCGAGTGCCAGGGCACTCCGCCGCACCGCACCCCGGGAAATATTGGTGATGCTAAAACGTCACGACGCAACTTTAAAAAGCGCCGTCAAACTTTATAAGTTTTTTTATCGATGTAATCGAAATAAGTTTTAAGCTTCCTTGTCGGAGCAAACCGGAGCTCCCAACTGCGCGCCGGAGTGCCACCTGAGACCTCTGAATAGAATAGAATAGAATATTATTTTTTGCTTGAAAGTGGTACATAAAAAAAAGATGATAGGTACATAGCGATACCGATCTCACATTTCACCAGAATCTGGCATGCAAACACGGTCTTAAGATTATTTCGTTAAAAGCACACAAAATATACGAGTAATTTACATTTTCAAAATAACAAGACTAGAAGGACTCCTTACTGCTGTCACCTCAAATTTGAAGCACATATTTGGTTTTTCAAGTTGGTGCTATATCCGTAGTATCAACATAAAAATCCTAATTAATGTTACCAGTCACAAGATATTTCCCTAAAACATGGGAAATGGTTCTTGTAGTAAATGTACTGTTTTAATTGTACCTAGAACAACGCTTACAGGTATCTGCCTAACTGTGATTATAAAATTAGTTAGCAAGTTATGTTTTGATATTTGTGATGTCTTGATCATACAATAATAAATAAGAAAGAACTGCCTACTTATTTTAAGGGTTATCAGAGTGAGTTTTCAATTCGTGTAAAATGTGGATCCATATATTGCACTGTCAGACACACATCAACATACATACATCTTGAAATTATTATTAAATGAATAAATTATTGCTTATTTATTTTTTAACATATAACAGTTCCGGTACCCGCACTCAAGCAGCGAAACAGTAGAGACACTGCTTCACGCTGTAAAAATCAGTAGCAACTGATTAAATTAATCAGTCTGAGCAATCAAATCTTACAATTAAGTTGAAATGGGGAAAATATTTTTTTTCATTATCTGGTAACACTGAGCATTTTAATCGTTTGTATTTTTGGCTTATAAAACACAGCATAATTTGTAATATTGAAGGCTTTCAAGTGAAAAGTGATGTTATTACACTTCTTATGCTTGTCCGAATAATTTTGACAAAATTTAACCGCACAAATCGTCATAGTAAATTAATTTTCGGGAGATGCGTTTAACAGGCATTGACATGGACGACTGCGGAGCGGTCCGGGCGTTTGGAGCCGTACGGCTCCATTTGATTTGCTTCAAATAGTGGGCGCAGACTAGGTTTCTAGTCTTGTTATTATTCTATGGCCACAACACACTCTTGTTCTTTTGCTGAATACAAACATTTTCCGATAAGCCTCTTTTTTATATGTTCTTATTATATATTCCGTTGTAATATGCGGTAATACTAGTCTATCACGAAACTATGTTTTGGTAAATGTTGTTGCTGTTTAAATAACAACAAAGTTTCCTGGCAGGGGTCTTGCCAGTATTGTTTGTTGCTTACTTTCTTCTTCTTATATACAAACGCACGAGTATTCTATTTAGCTTTACGGTTCCCAGTCGGAATTTCAATGCAAAGCGACAAAGTTGCTTAATAGCAGAACCAGAATAAATGACAGGTTGCAAAACAAAAGTCAGTCAGTTTAATATACTCCTCAGTCTTCTGCATATAGTGCATTATTGAATAATTCAAATTTATGGTACAGTTCAGAATGTCTTGTTATTATGATGAGAATGAAGATAAACCGTTGACTCGGAATCTAATAAGTCAGCTATTTCACTGAAAGTAATGCTAAATCATTATCGCTTATATCCTTACAATACAAAAAATAGTGAATGACTTAAAGCCGAAATTCCCAGTGATAAATGTTATTCTTGATTCACTAAGACGGCGCGCTGACTGGGTACAGCTCGTCGGGAGTACAGCCACGTCAAGAGTTGGAAACTGTCCAATTTCAAAGTGATTCCATAAAGAACTAAATTTTATTTCGTTGATGTTTTTCTGCAACAACGAGGCGACAAAATTGAATAACAACAATCAATGAGGGAAAATCCACAAACACATAGATCACCTGCACTGTTTCGTATAGAAATTAAGTTTACTTTTTATGCCGCAGGATATAGTGCCAGTTCATCTGAAGGCAAGCTAAAGAAGAATTCATAAGTCGCTATGACTAATGACAAATATAAATACTGTTCATTTTGCTTTTCCATGCTAGCTCCCTAGATACATTTTCGCTTTGCAGAAAAGTATCAGGACTTCGAATTCTTTACAGTGTATTTGCATGGATTTTGAGTTATACGACATACCTTTATAAAATATAGATAATAATAATAATCGTACTGCAATATTCTTTTAGATAAAACAGTTTACTTTATTAATAACCTTTTTGTACTGTGACGGTGACACGAAGTTATAGGTACGTCATATTCTTAGAACTTTCAACTTTAATCTGCAAGAACTAAGTGAATAATTTAAAACTCATTTTTATAACAAATTGGAAAGCTAGTTCTTATCTCGTTTCTATAATAGGTTTTTTAATCGTCTAGTTTATCGATTCTTCGGTAAACACGTCGCATATTTAGCGCAATATGTTTTGCATAGAAATCGTGACTGATCGGATGGCGCAATTGGTAGTGACTCTGCCTCTTACGCCAAAGGTCGTGGGTTCGATCCCCACCCTGGACAAACATTCGTGCGTTAAACACTTGTGTTTGTTCAGTGTCTGGGTGTAATGTATGTATTTGAGTATATATTTGTGTTCCTCTGTTGTCTGATATCTGTAACACAAGTGCTTAAGCTACTTAGTACGGAATCAGGTCAACGTATGAGATGTTGTGAGAATTATTATTATTATTTTTGTTAAGAATTTTTCTTTCTCGAAACATTGTTCAAAATATTTCGGTATTATTATTATTATTTATGTTGAAAATTTATCTTTCTCGAAACATTGTTCAAAATATTTCGGTATTATAATCGTAATTATTAAAAAAATAATTAACCTCAAATTTACTAAATTGATAGATAGAAACATTTAACATTCACTAAAAATACGACACACCACATTTTACATATATGTATAAGCAGACACAATTGCTTTATTTATTTAGAAGACTAACAGCTAAATAATACACTAAACTTATATCAATAAGAAAAAACAGTGTCAGTAATAAGTCTCCGCCTATGGTTGTAACAATAGCTTCGGGAAACTAAATGTAATTTAAACAATAAGTATAATAATACTCCATTAAAACAAACAGAAAAAAGCACAAATAATATGAATACTTGGACAACAACAAACGAAACGTCACAAAAAAAAAAAAAGGAAATCACAGTTAAATCTGCGGAGGAAATAAAGCTAAAAAAAAGTTATAATACATTTGACCGCTCAAGCCGGCCAATAAGTATCTGCGAACAGGATAATGTGGTAGAGTGTGTAAGGGGTTTCGTGATGGTCAGTGAAAAAAAGCTCACTCAGCTTAGACCATGCCTTGAGATAGATGAGTGAGCCCTAAAGTGACGCACGGACGACATAAATAATATACAAATCAATAAGATACAAATCGATATTATGATGATGTACAAATTGATTTACAAATCAAATTAATTCTATCCTGTACATCTCGATGGATGGCGGTCTAGTACTGTGCGTTTCTCGGGGAACTTTCTACCACGGACCTCAGTTCTGTGGAAACTATTTGGCTGCAGGAGTATTTTCCCACGGCTACAACCTAGGGACCTTTAAGAGAAGAGCGTACTACTTTTCAAACCCCCGATAATACATTAGCGATCTCTCTGATTTATCAAATGTTCATGGGCGGCGTTGATTACTATACGAAGAAACCGTCAGATGACCAGCTTGCTAGTTTGTGAAATAAAGAAAACAAAATCATTAAGATTCTTGAGCACGCATATGATGAAGTCATAGAAATTAGAAACCTAAAATTGTGGTTTTCGGATTTATGTAATGCTTATTCTATTTTATTCTAATGTTGAATTTTCTCATGCAGATGTGGACTGAGGAGCTGTTTGCGCTCGCATACAACCTGAACCAGCTGAACAACCCGACCATCAAGTTCCTGGAGAAACTGCACACCAAGATAGTCCTGAAGGCGGATAAGTCCGGGAAGATACTCGTCAAAAAGTGAGTTCTAATAAGTTTCAAAAACACATTGATACGTAGGTAAAGCTTAGAAATATACCGTGAGAAAGCCACACTTCGGCATGAGTGGGCCGGCAGGAAAGGAGTGTTGCCGAGGCCTCACAGGAAATCGACGCTTGCGTTGTGTTTCGCCGAGTGGGTGAGGGCACCGAAGGCCAGCACCATTTTCTGACGTATGGCGAATGTTCTATGACACGAATATCCGCCATAACTACGAGTATATAGATTCTATAGTAGGAGGACACCGGATGAGTATCTCAAAGACTCGCAAAGAATTCCTGCCAAATACTCACATATTTCGTGAAGGTATTTGGCGTGTGGCTGAGGGGTCGTTATATCACAGTGTTATATGCTGGAAAAGATGTTGGCAGTTCTCTGTCATAGTCATTATGTTATAGTATGGCAGTAATATATTTATAGTACCTATATTATAGTCCAATGAATTGACTACGTTGGATGCATAAGATCGTGGTAAGTGGAGGAGTAGAAGCAGGAATGCGGACCCCGGACTCCGGAGCGACAGCTTGGGACGCAACCGGGACAAAACGCTAAGATGATGATGATGACCTATATTAGACTGTGATGGGCTTTATACACATTACAAGATAATAATATCCTCCAACCGATTTCGCAAAGGCGGCCAATCTCAACGATCAGCCACTCACGCAGGATATATTATAGTGCTCAAGTGTGGGCGCAAACACAAGTGACCAACGGCTTAACGTGCTTTTACGAGGCACGGGGGCACAAGACTGCCAACTTTCTCCGACTCCGGGCTCCGGGCGACACTAAGAATTTCTTAACAGAAAATTTGCTCAACAGGTTTTTGACAGAGTACTGAAATGGCTTACTGAAAATAAACTCACAGTTAACGTTGATAAGACGTAGTATATTATGTTTTCAATAAAAAACCAACCCCCCCCCACAGACTTACAATCCCTTTCAATTAAGGCCACAACTGCAACCTAGCTGATAGTAATTGCTCATTCCCAGATCTAAAGAGAACAGATTCTATTAAATACCTAGGAGTGGTGATTGATATACATCAAAATTTTAATCTTGTATGAGTGCTGTCAGTTACAAATAATGTTACGAGTAATTTAAAACAATATGGCAATAGGCAAACTGAATGCCAAATTGCTTAATCTTTCGACTTCAATGTAGAGTGCACGAGAATATGTCCTCTGACCGATACCCCTTTACTAGTTAGATAATGAAATGTCCTTACTGCCTCGTTGGCGCAGTGGGTAGTGCGTCGCACTTTAAAGCAACGGCTGCGCTTGTAGTCCCGGGTTCTATCGCCATGTCGGGACAAAATGTACCTACCCTTTCGGTAAGAAATTCTTTGTCCGGAGCCCGAAGTCTGGAAGTTGGCGGTCGTGTGCTCTCGTGCCTCGGAAAACACGTTCAGCGTTGATCCTGCGCCCAATCCTTCTTCGGTGGTGTCACGCTGGTGTCCCATCGGAATATGAGGGTAAGGGAATAGAGAGTGCGCTTGTGCACTATAATATATCCTGCGTATGTGGCAGATCGTAGGATTGCGTCGTAACCGTAATCGGTAGGAGGATATTATTAATGAAATGTCATATGTTAATGATGACATAATTTTAACCCAGTCCCAAATATTTACATGGTATGTTGCGTTACTTAGTAGGTGAACACGTGTTGGTTTACGTCCTTTACGAGTTTTACGACCGGCTACTGTTGGCAGTACGAAGAGTGGACGACACCATGTTAAGGGACAAAACCGAATTCTAGAAAACTAGAGGAAACATTCTACCGAGCTTTTTGTTAGAAGGGTCCAATACCGCTATTTGACTTTAGGGTTCCGTAGCCAAACGCCAAAAAACGGAACTATATAGGAATAGATTATCGTCATGTGTGTCTGTCCGTCCGTCCGTCCGCCCGTATGTCACAGCAACAAACTTTGTAAATAGATGTATTTTGTTAACCACATTACGAGTTTTACACAAAAATAGGAAAAAAAAGAAATTTTGGGGGGTTTAAAAACATTTTTTTAGTTTAGTTCTAAGTATGGGGATACTTAGAACTAAACTCAAAAAATGTTTTTTATCAAACCTATACGTGTGGGCGGCATCAATGGACAGGTCTTTAAAATTTATGTTGAGTTTCTAATATATATTTTTTCTAAACTTAATACTAGGAGCAAAAGACGCTCCCAAAGTGGTAAAATATGACCCCCCCCCCCCCTCCTCCCCTCTAGCTTCTATAATAATATTATATGATATAAATTACCATAATAACTAACAACGAAAATTGGTTTGAACTAGATCTAGTAAATATTATATATTTTACTTGCTGCTACGGAACCCTTCATGGGCGAGCTAGACTTAGCCGGTTTTTTTTACATAATGATGAATTTAAGACATTAAAAGAAAAAAATCTCTTCATTAGGTAATATTTTTTACACGTTATTCATGTCACTACCAGCATCGGAATAATTATTGTAAGACAGGCCACTATTAATAACAGTCAGGATTTGTTTGTTAAAGATCTTGACATAAACATCGTTTCGATCGGTCTTAACTCTAAAGCGACAGATTGAATAGGATCGTACTGACGAATCGTTCCCTGTATTGGGCCCTTTAGATGGAAACTCAGTCTTGCTCTTGTGTTAGTTCTGAGAGAATGTTCTGAGGGTCCTGAATTGATTTGGATTTACTTAGTGTTATTGGCGCAGTGGAAATAACCTCCTTGTGTAGTGGGTTAATGTGGATCTGGACCATTGAATGTAGATGAACCAGAGGGCCTACAATGACATTGAATCCACGAATCTTTGTTCCCGTCCCATTCACACTCGTTGTGTCTCTTTTGTTTGGATGCGACAGATATGTTCTGGTTTGTTACGGGAGGGATTAGTTGTAGGTCCCCAAATATGTGGACGGTGAATTTGTATAATTCGGCTAAAAGTTTAGCTATATTGGTAACCCACAAATGGACGTAGATATATCCTTTCCATCCATTGTATTCCTTGGTTTACTTATGATAAACTACGACATGGTTTTCTTACGTTTTATGTCATTTTGAAAATATGTATCGTTTTTTATCACTTAGCTAAAATATTCTTAGATGCTGATTTGATTATACATACTGTATGTATGTATAATCAATGGGGTATGTATAATCAAAGGGGGTATGGGTATATGGGTTAACACACAACCCTTACAGTTACGTCTTAAGGTGACGTGGTAGGGCTGACTAGCGACGCCAATCGATTTTAATTTTTAGCTACTAAACCCGATCTCAGCAAACACTTATACTATTTATTAAATAACCATGCATAAATGTTGGGTCCAACGCATACGCGAAAAATTGAATTGAATAAACTTTTCGCGTACAAAATCGGACCCAAAATTTGTGCATGGTTATTTAATAAATAGTATAAGTGTTTGCCGAGAGGTTATAACCCCGTAATCGTTTGAAATAGATCCGGTTTAGTAGCTAAAAATAAAATCGATTGGCGTCGCTAGTGTACCCTAACCGTCACCTTAAGTAAGTTTGTCTTAAGACAAAAGTCTTTAATGCGTGTGTGTTTGCCAGTGATGACATACGGAACCGAAACGTGGCCGCTTAAAATGTGTCGATTAAGGAGGCTCAGAGTCACCCAGAGAGCAATGGAGAGGGCTATACTCGGAGTCTCTTTGTGTGATTGTCTCAGATATGATGAGTTCCGCAGGAGAACTAAGGTCACAGACATAGCCCAAAGGATTGCATGTCTGAAGTGGCAATGGTCAGGGCACATAGAGAGGAGAACCGACGGCCGTTGGGGCGGAAAGGTCCTCAAGTGAAGGCTACGTACGGGAAGTCGCAGTTGTGGCAGGCCCCCCACAAGGTGGACCGACGATCTGGTGAAGGTTGCGGGAATCCATTGGATGCGGGCGACACAGGACTGATCTGTGTGAAGAACATTGGGGGAGGCCTATGTCTAGCAGTGGACGTCTATTGGATGAGATGATGGTTACTGTTAATAGTTATATCACTTCAACCTAACTTAACGTTTGGAAATTCTTATAAAAATTCCAACTATTCATACACGATCGGTCACGTGACCTGGCAATTTTGTGTAACACACTAAATATAAAAAAATATTTCGAATTTTATGACGAATTTCCAAATGTGGTAATGTAGAGCTGATGGTTAACGGTATGTAACTTTATGTTTACTGATACACCCTGTATTATAGCTGATGCGTGTGCATTGAATGTTTCCGATGTCGGGCAGCCGGTGTTGTTGACTTGTGTTCATTAGCATTAGCTTTTACTAATTGTTCTGACTGTAGTTGACTGTACTTAGCGAGTAGCTACTTCACGTGATGTAGACTAATGAATGACTCAAATATTTTATCAATAGCCACTTCATTACGTAAACGTATAGGTCTTATAATAACATACAAGTGAGGTTCCTTAGTTAGCGGTGTCTATTATCTCTTTGAAGAGCTGTAATTGTAACAAAGGATACTACGGCCTCACAGGAAACTGGTGTTAAGCAGCACTCTGCTGTGTTTCGCTGCGTGAGTGAGGGTAACGGAGGCCCAATCCGGGGTAAAAGGGGGTTTAATGGTTAGCAGCGCACTTCTGACTCCTCTGGTGGCGCGGGTGTTCATGGGCGGCGGCAATCGCTTACCACTCGTCTGCCACCAATCACATAAAAAATGAAACTTATTAAAAAAGTATTATAGTTTAGGATACACATTAGGTTACTACAATCTGTCTTTCCTCAATTCAAGTTGAACCAAACGTGCTTGACATTAAGGTGAGAATTGACTGAAGAAATTCGACAGATTTGTATACATAGAAGTGTCCGTACATTACCCGTATAACCAGGCAAGTAACCATACGGGATCACCAGATTTTGAACTGTGTGCAGATGAGATTTATTCAGGGGCGTCTCTAGCCCAAGAAGCGCCCGGGTGCAATCTATCTGGCGCCCTCTTGCTTCAAAATGTGCGAACAAAATGGAATACTTACAACATTAGAATAGTTATTTACGAGATTTCTACCATGTACCTTATTTTTCAGTTTCCGATATTTCGGCACTGTTGCAAGCGCCATGGTCACGGAGTAACTCATACGATCATAATATAGGAAACTCATAAGGTACATGGTATAAATCTCGTAAATAACTATTCTAATGTTAGTGACCATGAAAGTTTAAAACAATATACTAACAACATGTTCGACTAACTATGGGTAGTCGCTTCTTTGTAATTATCAGACATCCCGAATTCTGTATCATGGTTCAAGCGAACGCCGGGCTTCGAAGCGACAATATTGGATGCAACTGGGTATCACACGCTAAGATGAGGAGCGCGATCAGTACTCGCGCACGCTCCCTGCGAAGCATTACAGTGGAGGCTCTATATGTAGCGAGAGGCGCCCTCAAATTGCCGGCGCCCGGGTGCACCGCACCCCCTGCGCTATAGGTAAAGACGCCCCTGGATTTAGTTGAAAACAAATGAAATAAATGATGTCTAGTTGCCTGGTTAAGGATTAAGCTCAGATTGCCCTTTATTTGATAGAATGAATGAATGAATCTTTATTTGCATAAACACGGTACATAGTAGGTCTTATGATATTAAAAGAGATCGACATACTTAACCATAACATAGCCCAAAAAGACATCCATTTTTCAAATATACCCAGGTATGTTCCGCTGAATGATAAAAACATAAAACCTGGTGTCACTCAAGAGTCAATTGACACTTCATTCGTCATATTCGACTTAGTAGTTCTGCCGTAATAGATGAACACAATATACATAGACTGACATAGATGGATAAAATAATAACCTTTTCGGCTTGACGGCAAAGACGGATGTGTTACCTACCAGTAGTATGTTCATAAAACGAAATTTGTTTGAATGCATGGAACTAGAAAACTAGTTTTTGAATGTCACTGGCTCCAATATCAGTTAGTTCAGCGACTTCCATATCCACATTTTGATTTATGCACTCGTAAAAAATCCACAGTTCGATTAGAAACAGCTGCACTTGTGTGTAAAAGCGAGATGAAACAACTCGATGTGTTTTATGATGTACTCGAAACTCGAGTGTAGTGGCCGGCAATAAAATCGGATAGTGTGAAGCTGTGAACATTGGAATAATGTATTATTAGATTTTGACGCTTGTTCAATACCTTTATAGCTAGCTAATGAATAGTTTGGAAGATTTAGTTTAGTAACCTTTATTTATGATGTTATACGGGTTGTTTAGAATATTTGTATTAATATACATACATTCTATCACTGCTTTTACTTATCATAGAGAAGTAGCTTTCCTTATAGTCAATGAAACATAGGCTTGATCCTTAAATATTCGAATCGTCTTAACTGTGTTGTCACTCAAGAAATGATAGGCCAATGGAAAACGAAATCCTATAAAAGCAAAGTTTTTGATTGTTAAATAGGCGCCAAATGGAATCGACATCGGAAACTAATATTCGTAAATCTTTTCCAAATTGACTCTTCCCCCCTATTACCCCATCGAACCTGAACGGGACAAGTTAAATCAGCGTAATGTTATAATCCGATTCAAATACTATCGATATGGAACCTTGCCAAATCAATTAGGTATATTTCTCGATACTCGATATCAACTTACCACGGTGAGAGTGCAAGTGCGTGATGAGACGAGATTTCTAATTTTGTATCCACTTGAATATTACCAATAGTTCGTCTTAGTTGCGGGTTAGGGCCGATATTACAATAGGTACAGAGATCAAAGTTAGCATGAAGCTCTTCCATGATCAAAATGCGGTTTCTTAAGAAATATTGTCTATGTAGGCAATTCAATGTAAGGTTATGAAACTGTATTGTTATTCTTTTCATAGTCTTTGTGATATTATTTCATTACTCTGAAGAGAAATTACATCGTTTGTTTAAATAAAAAAAAGCTTAACATTTTGTGGATGCTTTGTACATTCAGCTGAAAAAAATAATGTACTGTCACTGTGAGAACTCTAATTCCACGCGGGTGATGCCGCGGGCATAAGCTAATTGCATGCTCCATGGATTCCCAAAGTTTTCAGAGGATTACTCTACAAAAGGCTACGCTGGATTCGTTCCTTCCTTAACCCCCCTAATATGAAGAAAAGATGAGTCATTGTTTGGATGTTTCATTTGACAGTGAACTTGTCATATACATCTTAGTATATTAGTATGGAATCAATATATGAGATGTTGCAAGAATTTATTTTATTATAATACTCGTACTCAACGCTGGTCCTGTCAATTTATCAATTTTCTATTGTGCTCCAGACCAGTCCATAGTTTTTGTATAATTCTCCAGGACTTTTCACTGCATTTGACCGGCTAGACCAAAAAGAAGGGAATCCCAGTTTTCTTTAGTATAAGTAGTTCGCTTTCAGAACTTACCGCACTTTTGATAAAGGTTTTATTACATCGCCACCAAAGTTCAACTAAGTTTGATTTTGTCCATATACACCACAGATTTAATAATATAATATACACAATATACCGTGTAAAAACTTAGTTGGATATAAAAATGGATAATTTCCGTAAACTCTCTTGTACAAGTGTCTCAAAAACGCTTTTGGAACTTTCTCCAACATTAACTAGTACTTAGCTTCATGTGGGTTCCATATGCATGATCTGTTTAGAACACTGCGCATAGATCTCCGTAGTACTGTAATATCAGCTTAGTTTTGTATGTCAAATAATAAAAATAAATAAAAATGAAAAGGAAAAACACCATTACAAGAAAAAATATAGGACTGTTCTCACATAAGGTCGCCCTGTGTTGTGAGAGACAGGCTCTTGAAGGTAAAATGGTGGCAAAAAATAATTTACGTGTTTGCCTATCTGTTTTTTGTTATTGTTTTATTATTAATCTTTTTGTTACTGTCTTTGATTACGTTATTAGGTTTAATGACCTGTGTAATTAAATAAAGAAATAAATAAATATACCGAAGACCCCAGTTTGTGAAACACTGGCTCCTCACTCAGTCTGCTCCTGACACAGACGAAGGAAGGACCGCGAGAGTAATAACTTTTTTGCTTGTATGTAGTCGACTATCGTATGCCTGTTCGCGAAGATACGTGTTTTGACTTCTACCTTAGGGCCAATTCTATCAATCTTATTCCGATACTAAATCCACGGTATAGCGCTCTCATTCTATACAAAGCTGACGTTAAACCATACATTTATAACGTAACAATATTAGACGAATCGAGCCTTATTCTAATACTTTCAAAGTTGAAGATTAATCAAGATATTTTTTGGGTGGGCCGCTAAGACTCGTGGCAGTCCCTGTCATGTTTGACTGCCACGAGTGCTTGGCTCTAGTATTACCGTAACTTTCCTTCAAACCCACTGACCATTTTAAACAGCTCAACTGTCATACTCGTATTATCATTAATTATTATTAATGAACGAAATTCTATACCGTTTGCTGCGAGTTTTTGCGTTTAGTATATTAATAATATCCTCCAACAGATTACGGTTAAGGAGGCCAATCTCAACGATCAGCCACGTACGCAGGATATATTATAGTGTTAGTGTGTGCGCAAACACAAGTGCACTCTCTATTCCCTTACCCTCATATTCCGACGGGACACCAGCGTGACATGTCCGGAGAGGGATTGGGCGCAGGATCAACAGTTTAACGTGCTTTCCGAGGCGCGGAGGTACAAGACCGCCAACTTCCAGACTCCGGGCTGACACTAAGAATTAGTTTAGTACATTATGCAGGTACTTACCTACATACACCAATTTTTCTGTCGTATATATTATTACTTATACACTAAAGTGTGTGGGTCTGTCTGTCTGTCTGATTGTCCGTCTTTTACGGCAAAACGGAGCGACGGGAAGTGTTTTTCAGAGGAGATAGTTAAAGGGATAGAGAGGAAGCTACAGTTTGTTAAAACGTATGGTTGAGACGTAATAAGGTACTTTTGTACTGTACTGTTTCTTTCTAACGAGAGCGAAGCCGCGGGCAAAAGCTAGTCATTCAGATTTTGACAAAGCATATATAAAATTGTCTTTTTGCTCGCAGCATCGTGCGCCTGTTCGCGCAGAACAAGGAAGACAAGAAGCGCGTCGAGAAGGCGCTCAGCGAGTCGGGCATGCCCACGGGGAAGAACGACACCATCTCGCAGAGCAAGTTCCAGTTTGAGGACTTCTTCGCTTTCTACAAGAGCCTCACTCAGCGGGCTGAGGTGCAGAAGATATTCAACACGCTGTGAGTATCCTTGCTTCGCTACGATTATTGAATACCGGAGTCATTTCACTTATTACTTTTTTCCTTGGTATGGGAAAAATAGTTCAGCGGATTTCGTTCGGTAGAGCTTGTAAACAGCAGGTGTAGCTTTTCAAGCAGATGTTTCGGCGTTGTTTCGCTAGATGTCACTATGCTTTGTTACATCGCACTAGTAAAGCGTGTTTCCGAAACAATGACCTCAAGCCGGCTACCACACTAGCAAATTTAAAAATGTATGGGGATTAAACCAGAGATCTAGAAGGTATTGGGAATCGTCTCCCTGACTGATTCTCAAAGGTGTCCGTACTACATACCCGTTGAGTGTTGGTCGTTTTCCTCTAGATGGCGCTAGCACTCGCTATCCGACAGATGCCTCTATCTCAGTATATATAAGTTGCTCGATTTTTAATACCATTTGGATGGATGGTGGTTCACCACCGTTCGCTTTACCCGACGTTTCTTGCCACGCACTTACTATTCAGCCAACAGCGGTATTACCGATCCAGATATTGAAGTGTTTAAGAAACGAGCTTATCTTGTTATACATGGCGTCTGCACTCGGGAGTAGCGTATGTCCAGGTGATCAGTTACCATTAAAAGACTGCTTGTTTGACTCTCTATAATTTATAAATTAAAATATAATAATAATTAGAAATTATTTATTATTGAGCTCCATACAAATATCTTAATTCAAATACACTACAGAATACAAATCGTTACGTAGACACTGAAAACTCAACTTAACTTTTGCAGCCTTCAGAAATATACTTCTAAGAAAGACCTTTGAATAAAATTCCTCATACGAAATGAATTCTTTCCTGAAAGTCGACAACTAACCCCATATTGGTATAGTTAAATAAATTTCAAATGAAAAAGAAGTGGCTTTGAAATACGTTTGAACAAACATGATATCATCATAGATTGCTATAGACATACAAAATCTATGCAAGTACTGTATTTTCCCCGCCCCGTTGGTCTAGTGGTTTAAGTTTTAGGCCGTGATTTCGGGGTCCTGGGTTCAATTCCCGGGTCGAGCAAAGGTATGTTTCGAATTTTTCGAACTTAGCTCGATATTGTGATCACCAATCTGCATTAGGCAAGCTTGGTGATTAAGAGTAATCCCATCATAGTAGCGATGACTTGATTTCTATGACAGTATATAGGCTGATACTTTACTTTTTTTTACTGTATTTTGTTCGAAAGTACTAAAAAGTAGTGTCATCGAACCCATTAACAACACATTATTCTTTCTTGTAACGGGTACATGAGTTTGAAGGGCTACCTAAGTGAAAATGGCTACCGTTCATCGGTCGACAATCAAAGGTGACTTACCGATATTGCTGACCTTTGTGAAACTTCACATGTACTTGCTCTTTGAAAAGGCTTTTTGACGTATAATAGAACAAAGGAAAAGGGTGATGGAATGACGATGGCACCCACATGAATTAAGCAAATATTATAAGCGCCTGAATCAACAGTTAATATGTGATCATAATATAAACTTTTCCGCCCCTACCTTATGAGCTGATCGGACTTGGCGATTGCGTTGCACTAAAACAATTAATTAACTTGAAATTGGATTTGCACTTTTTTCCCCGTTTAGTTATGATGATAAAACTCTACTGAACATTTGTATACGAGTTTACAAAGCTTCATAGTCATAGGAAGATTTACAAAATTGTAGAGATGCCATGAATTTTAGCTATCATTCGGTTTTCTTTTTTTTTTGACGAGGTGGAAATGCCGCCTGCCCGATGTGCAATGGGCAGACGTCAGCGCCGGTGGTCGACGCCGCCTTATGCACACCGCCTTATGTCCGCTGGGAGACGGACGGGTAGTGTGGGTCTCTTCTCTGGGTTAGGCCTCTGCTAATCAGAGACCGTCCAGACCAAAGGCATACCCACTAAAACTACCCCAACTTTTCCCGGCTTATCCAGGCTCCGGGGCAGGACACTGGCTCAAAGGACGAACCCTGGCACCGCGTCCTGCCCCACAGATTAGCAAGCCTCGCCAGTACGGCCTCTCCCACAGCTCCGAGGTTTAAAACCTCCAGGGAAACTCCCATGCTCCACCACAAGGCCTATACTACTATTAACTTATTAATTACTAGAGGTGATTTCGAGTAATTCGGCACCAATGCCGAGTCATCATCATCATCAGCCCATTTAAGTCCCCACTGCTGGGGCACGGGCCTCCCTCAATCACATGAGGGGTAATTGCCATACTCACCACGCTTGGCAGACGGGTTGGCGAGGGTTTTGATATAAATGCAGAGTTTTCCTTCTCTGGGCGCTGATGATCATGCCAGCAGCTTTACCTTAGTCGCCTTTTACGACACCTCGGTAAGAGTGAGGGTGGCCTATTCTACTCTGCCGGGGACCACACGGCCAATGCCGAGTAACTCTGACATTTTTTTTTGTAGTGACACAGTATATTATCTTTCCTCAGCCTGAAGAGGAGAGCCCAGATAGATTTGAAACATCCAGAGGTGCATGCTCGGATTCGAACCATGCCCCCTGTATGGTAGGCGGTTATTATCCACTGAACTACCATCTTTTATCTTATCTTATCTGTTAGGGGTCATTTTCATGGGGCACGTCGACCCTATGGGATCTTTTGTACCTCCCCTATCTTTTGCGCTCCTACTCACGAAAGATTCGTTTCATTAGCGTCACGATGTCTTTCGGATTGAAGTGCCTGTAGTCTCCTGGTTTAGGATAAGCGTTACCTAGAAGACACATTCTGCCTCTGGCTAGTGAGTCGCATTCACATAAAAGATGTTCTATGGTTTCCGTCTCCTCCTAGCATGCTCTGCAGTCGCTGTTCGATGTTATGTTCATCTTCATCAGCATTTTGTTCGTTGCATAATGCCCTGTTAACGCTCCTATGAGCATCCTTGTCTGTTGTCTATTGCCGCCGAGAAGATACCATCGCAAGAGAGCTACCATCCTAATTTGAAACACAAATATGAGTATTAAGGTTGGAGAGGCTGGTTCTTGTCGTGGAATAATACAGTTAAATATTTTCGTATTTTTAATTGACTTAGCAAAGGTTATGACAATAAGTGACAGATTGACACTACACGTTTTTCTATGGTCAACACTCTTCCCCCCCGGGGTGAGCAGGTAGGCGCGCTAGGCGCGCAGCGCAGCGCCGGCGCAGCGTGCCCCGCGACGTCCTCACGTCGGCAACCCGTACTCGGCCATCAGATCCTGGAAAGACCGCTTCTATAATTCCCCGAGGCCAGAGCCCTCTCCCTAAGGTGGGGTCGACTACCAAAACGACATCACCGACTCGTAACTGCTCGTCACTCGAAGACATCGTCGTCCTAGGTATCAGGCAGGGCAGCGCCTCCTTCAACCATCGCGCCCAAAACATATCTGCTAATCTTTGGGCGATTTTCCACTGCTTTCTAGAGCACATGTCAGCAGCATCTGTTTTGCTGACTGGCAAATTCGATGAAGTTCCCAATAGAAAATGAAAAGGAGTCAGAGCAGATAAATCCTCAGGGTCGACCGATACGTGGGTCAACGGACGGCTATTTACAATTGCTTCTACTTCACAAAGTAATGTTAATAGTGTCTCGTCTCTCGGAGCCCTTTCTTTAAGTATGACTTTTAGTGTTGATTTTACACTCCGGATCAATCTTTCCCATACTCCCCCCATATGTGGACTAAGCGGCGGATTAAAATGCCAGTTAATTCTGTAATTAGGTGCTGCTTCTTGCAACTTAATCAGCTCGGCGTTTGCTCCGCGTAAATTAGTTCCATTATCAGAGTATAAGTCGCTGGGCCAACCACGTCTCGCCGCCATTCTTCGCAAGGCCATTAATAGACTATCAGTCGTTAATGAGTGTACAACTTCGAGGTGAATGGCTCGTATCGTCATGCACGTAAAAATCACACCATATCTTTTTTCCCGCCTTCTACCAACAGTTACATCAACGGGACCGAAGAGATCTAGGCCACAGTGAGAGAAGGGTCTTGTGTGATGTGCAACTCTCCCAGCTGGCAAGTCTCCTTGTCTTGGTAGCTCTGGGTTAATCTTTCTGATCCTGCAGACAAGGCATCTAGACGAAACGTTTCTTACAGATGGACGCAAACGTAAAATCCAATATCGCTGTCTCAATTCGTTTATCACAGTCTCATTGTTGGCGTGTGCAGCTAGAACGTGATAGTATGAGATGATGAGACGGGATACATGACTGCGGCCATCTAAAATGATAGGTCTTTTCATGACTTGGCTAACATCAATGGTTACGTCGATTCGCCCTTGAACTCTCATTAGACCATCTTCGTCTAGGTAAGGTGTAAGTCGTAACAACCTGCTTCTCTTAGGCAAGCACTTCCCCTCGTTCAAAAGGCTTATCTCCTCGGGAAAGCTGTCTAGCTGTGCTTGTCTGAGTATAAGAACATCAGCTCTCTCAATTGCAGCTGCGTTTACAGCTCCATCACTTCTTTTTTTCCACTTACCCACAGAAGCTAAAACCATTGCGGTGGCGCGTAGTAAGCGCATCCAAGACGAAAACCTGCCTGGATCTGGAATAGGCAATTTATCGATACCTGTAATAACGGTGACAACGATCTTTTTTAACTCATCATCGCATTTAGTTCCTTGCGTAAATTTCCTTTCAGGCCATTGATCTCTCCCGCAACGCAAAAAATCAGGTCCATGAAACCAAGGGTGCATATAGGTGAGATTGTCTACATTGTCTTTTGTTGCATAATCGGCAACATTCATATTGGTTGGAACATATCTCCATTCGTCAAGCTTAGTATGCTCGTCTATCTCGCCTAGACGGTTAGCGACAAATGTCTTGTAATTCCGGGCATCGCTCATGATCCATAGTAACACCGTAGATGAATCAGTCCAAAAGTACCTTTTATCTGGTTTAATCGAGTGCTCTTCTTGAATAGTGGAAGCTAATCTTACGGCCAATACTGCTCCCTGCAGCTCCATTCTTGGCACCGCGACTGGTCTGAGCGGAGCGACCCGACTCTTGCTAGCTATAAATGCCACCGTCACATTAGAGCCCTCACAGATACGCCAATAACCGGCAGCAGCGTAAGCTTGTGGTGAAGCATCACAAAACATATGCAGTTCGCGTTCAGTTGTTGTTTCTGAAGTGACCGATGCCTTTGCCATCTTGCTTGCATTTCGGTACCATCGTGGTATACGTAGGGATTTAACTGCTTCGAAAGTTTCAAGCCATTTACACCATTTTCTGAACTCTGTGTCCTTGACCTGTTCGTCCCAGGCTATACCGCTTCTCCAGACATCTTGTAACAGTATGCGAGACTTAATGGTCAACGGTGCCAGAAAACCTTGGACGTCGAAGACAGACATCACCACCCGTAGCATCTGCCTTTTGGTGGGCTTTTGTATTCCCTTCACAACATCGTCGCTTATTTGCTTCAATGACAAATCGAAACTCAGCACATCATCAGCTGGGAACCAGTATAATCCTAGAGTTCTCTCGCCGTCACTTGTTCCTTCGATTTTAAATTTAACGGCACTTGGGCCTAAGTCCTTCTCTGGTAGGCTTTCAAGAACTCGGTTACTATTGCTGGTCCAGTTTCTGATTTCAAAACCACCTCTTTTGTGGATATCTCGGATGTCATTGACAAGCTCTACAGCTTCGTCCTCAGTGTCTACGCTATCCATAAGGTCATCAACATAATGGTTACGAACGATACTCTTTACGGCACGAGGTTTCTCCCCTTCATACAGTATGGCATTCTTGTTTTTGACATATTGCGCCACAAAAGGCGAACAGCAAGCTCCAAAAATTAGCGAGTTCATGACGTAAACATTCGGTTTCGTACAATCGAGATTATCCTTCCACAGAAAACGCAGAGCATCCTGGTCCTCCTTTCTTATATGGACTCTAAGAAACATATCTTTAATGTCACCTGTAAAGGCTATACGGCGCTCCCTGAATCTAAGCAAAATTCCGAATAAGGAGACAAGTAGATCTGGTCCTTGTAAAAGGTAGCTATTCAATGAACTTCCGTGAGCTTTAGCCGCGGCATCAAATACTAAGCGCAGCTTTTTTTTATTAGGGTTGTCTACTCCGAAATGAGGCAGATACCAGAGACGGTCGTTAGACACTTCAGGATTCGTACAGGCATGCGCATAATTATTCTCCAGTAGATGTTGTACACGTTCTTTGTACCTTTTTTGAAAGTCAGGGTTCATACGCATCTTTTTCTCTACTCCGTGGAGACGACTCAGAGCGGTAGGGAAAGAGTCCTCCATCTTGACCTCCTCATCTTTGCATGGCAGACCAACCTCCCAATAATCTCCGATGTGCTTCGAGGTCATATCCAAAATTTTGACAGCTTTCACATCTTCCGTGCACTGCCGTGGCCTGAGGCTGACACCTAGAGCATCAAGTGCATACGAACGCCTAATAAGGTCCTCTAGTTCACCATGGCAGCGTTCGCTATCGCTATCGCGATGCGTTAACAGCAGCGTGCAAGCATTGGTAACTCCGTGAGCTCGACGGCGGTACTCGTATAACTTTCCATGTAAAGTCCAACCTAAGACAGTACGAGTGGCGTTGGGATCTCCTTCAATGGTTTCCAGGGGTGCCAGAAGATGGTAGTTGTCTTGTCCAATTATCATTGCAGGCTTCATGAGTCCGGAGCATAAGTCATCTTTGATGCCCGATAGGTGCTCATAGCGTTCAGGCTGACTGTACTGACCGGGTAAGTTAAGTCCTTTTATTTTTCGTGCTACAATATTATAGCGATCAGAATTGGAACCAGAAATCTTGAAATCTATCAATTCAGTTTCACAAGACAGGACACTATTGTCCCAAGCTCCACGCACACGTAAACTTTGAGTACGACCCTTCAACCCAGCCTGATCAGCAATTCTCTCGTCAATCAGTGTTATGGTAGAGCCGTCGTCTAAGAGAGCATCAGTGACGACTTCACCATGAGGGCCTTGAATCCGAACACGCACATACTTGAGAAATATATTTGAACATGTGACAGTGCTTGTTGTGGCCGTAACATTCGCTGCGCAGTCTTCAGTTATGCTAGGATCAGAGTGATCGGAGTGTGCGGGGTCATCAGGGTTTTCATTCAGTGTAGCATTGACAGTCTTGGCATTTGAGGGCCAGTGTAAAATCTTATGATGCGGTAGCCCGCAGTCGTCAACATCACATACAGGAGCTTCGCAGATATCCTTGTTGTGGTTGCTAGCTAGACATTTAGGACAAAGTCGCTGAGTGCGAACGAAAGACCATCTATCCTTCCGGAGTGCGCGCATGAACTTCTTACAATTCACAATTTCATGATCAGGGCGCTTATTGCAAAAACGGCATTTAGTGGTTGATTTTGTCTCTTTCGTGGTCTGAGCTAGCACCATTTGAGGCTTCTGAACGTTGAAATGGGGGACATTATGTTCCGGTTTTTTAGTCGAAGTTTGTATCATCGACACTCCAACATCAGAAATTTTCTGAGCTTCGACATTTAAAAATTCCGATAATTGTTCGACTTTTGTCATATGTGTGCACCGGCCTTTATTTTCATATGCATAGTCTGCCCAACGAGAAATCAAACTGCATGGTAATTTTGAAAGAATAACCGATGTCAATTCGGGACTTCTCAAATAATCATCCTCTTTTATGGTTTTGACAGCAACTACGCAATTCTTGACTTTGATCGAAAATGACACTATGTCAGTATGGTATGACAGCGGTAATGACGGAATTCTTTTGATGAAACTTACAATTTTGTTGATGATTATTTCAGGGCGACCAAAACGGAGTTCTAACGTTTTGATGATGTCTTCTGCGGTAACATTGCCCATTAAGAGTGCCGATACGCATTCTCTAGCTTCGCCGATCAAACACTTACGTAGGCGACACACATTTTCTGCGTTCGAGAACTGGCATAATTTCGTAGACTCGTCAAAGAAACTCTTGAAGTGAAGCCATTCCATAGGGTCCCCTTTAAATAGTGGTAGGTCCTTAGGTGTCGACATGCGACTCAACATTTTGTCTGCCGTCGTAATCTGACTGGTGTTACGTACGTACCCTCCTGCTAGGTTGTGCACTGCGTCAGCTAACTTCAGTATCGCATCTTGGGTAGTAGAGGCTTCATTATGTGTAGTGGTTTCCGGATATCGCGCATCTTGCATCACAGTAGTGTGATGAGGGGCATTATGTTGCGATACCCAGTCCAGAGTTCGCTGTGCTACCGAACTTGTTGAGGCTCTACTATTGTGTGACCGAGACCGTCGCTCTTCTAACTCAGCTATTCCAGCGCTAAGCTCTTTCTCCACAAGCTGCATCTGCACTTGCGTCCTGACCTTTTCTAATTCAGCCTTCAACTTTACCTCTTCAGCTGCTATGAGCAGACGCGCTTTCTTTTCCTCGGCTTGCAATTCGAGTTTCTTTCTTTGTGCGTCCACTGACAAAACTGACCTCAATGAGCTGGTTGACTTTCTGGAGGACATGGTGGAGGTGGTACCAGGTGGATTGGCGTTGTCGAGCAAATTCTCCGCCCGTGGAGCTGAAGTCGTAGGCTGATCACCGTCTTTTGTTTTTGATCGAGTCAACATCTTGTTACGAGAATACCTTTCTTCGATTCCACGTTCCTTAGTTCCCTCGAAGGGCCAAATATTAAGGTTGGAGAGGCTGGTTCTTGTCGTGGAATAATACAGTTAAATATTTTCGTATTTTTAATTGACTTAGCAAAGGTTATGACAATAAGTGACAGATTGACACTACACGTTTTTCTATGGTCAACAATGAGAGAAACGAATATTTTTTGTAATTCTGGAAGTTTTAAACTTTCATGATCACTAACGTTAGAATAGTTTTTTAGGGTTAGCGGTGATCACTTACCATCAGGTGTGCCGCCTACTCGATTGTCCGCTATAATATAACAACTACTTTGTAGCAATGACAAGTTGTGGTGATGAATGAAAATCATTTTTATTATTAAAATAGACAAAAAATTTAAGAACCTGTGTTGTATTCTCCCGGAAAACCCTCTGATAGCAGCTCATTTCACAGTAGCCGGAGCGTTCGCGGGAGGGAATTCCTGTGGAACCATACTGTGTGACACAATTTAGGCATGTTACTGGCAATCCTTCACACTGAGTGAGGTACACAAGGCGATTTCCCAGAAGGCTTTATTAGAGTCACAATCGAGAGCTATAAAGCGCCGGGGCGCCGCGCCTGAGTGAGTCCCCCGCATAATTGCCGGCCCATACGTATCTGCTCGTACGTATCGGGAACAAAAGATATTGCAAACGTGTTTACTCGCGTTTTATTTTAGCGCTGCATCATGCGGAATCTCTATTAAGGGGCCTTTTACGGTCCAGAAGCGCCGCCACCAGATAAATGAAAAATAAAATTGTTCGAAATTTAAAATAAAAAAGAATATGTCATTTTTCAGTCTTATTTTATACACTCCATTCATGTCACAAATATCTCTAGCACAGAAAAAGTGGCCACTTAAACTTTTCCCCACTTATTACAAATCGCGAAACAGGGATAGTCCCGGAACAAAACTCGTGCCGGCCCCTTTAAACATTGCATGAACGGGATGCCATAGCTTTAGTACGGTAGTAACTTTAGATTGTGATTTGTAATAAGATGGAATCAGTTTATGGTGGCCACTTTTTAAAATCATGCTATAAATGATTGTGACATGAATGGCTTGTGCAAAATATGCTTGAAAAATCATAAGTCCCTTTTTATTTTAAATGTTTCAAACCTTTTTTCATTTATTGTATCATCATCATTTCAACCAATAGACGTCCACTGCTGTACATAGGCCTCCCCCAATGTTCTCCACACAGATCGGTCATGTGCCGCCCGTATCCAATGGACTCCCGCGATCTTCACCAGATCGTCGGTCCACCTTGTGGGGGGCCTGCCACGGCCTTGACTTCCTGTACGTGACCTCCACTCGAGGACCTTTCCGCCCCACCGGCCGTCTGTTCTCCTCGCTATGTGCCCTGCCCATTGCCACTTGAGGCATGCAATCCTTTGGGCTATGCCTGTGACCTTAGTTCTCCTGCGGATCTCATCATTTCTGATTCGATCACGCAGGGAGACTCTCCATTGCTATCTGGGTGACTCTGAGCCTCCTTTATCGGCACATTGCAAGCGGCCACGTTTCGTTTCCGTATGTAATCACTGGTATTAATTTCATTAAAATCAATAAACATCTGTTGGCGGCGCCACTGGACCGTAAAAGGGCCCTTAACGATGTGTGTCCGGTGCTTTCAAACAACTTAGCCTGCCACCGTTTGATGTGCAAAACCATTGAGACTACATCGGGCTAGGAGTTAGGACCCACTAAACGTTTTTCCACTGCGCGTGCAATAAACTGATACGTTGGAAGTACTTTCATGTTTACAAGTGATGTGCATGCGTGATTTGGTTTGAGGTTTTGTAGAAACGTGTTTTTAAATTTAATTCTTAGGCGCAAAAAGCATTGGTTTTAAGTTGAATGTTTTGTAGACGTACTTAGTCGCAGGCACAAATGGGCGCACGTGCATTATACCTCGATACGCAACAACATTGAACGGTACCAACTTGGAACATTTAAAAACAACGGTACCAAAATTTAAAAATGCAAACAGAAATGAAGGGTTGGCATTTCTCTACTTTTAAATAAGCAATTTTAATTAAGCATTCTCTTTAAGTACTCTAATCGACCCGTTTGCAGCAGTGGTAGTGAACGCTGCCTCTGGTGCAAGGGTTGCGGGTTCGATCCCCGTACAGTACCAACATTTGTGTGCATGAACATGTCTGATGGTATTGATCAATATTATTAAATCTGTGGTCTGGTTGTTTTCTATGTATTATATGTATGAATGTACAAAAGAAAAGTATTAAATGTATTATTTGTAATTCGGCTGGGTTCCGATATCCCTAACACGGGTGAGCGGGAGCACTTGAGCTCGGAGTCAGATCAAAGTATGTGATGTTGTGAAATATTATTTATTTAATCTCTATTTTTTTTAATCAGCCTATAAACTGTCACACTGCAGGGCAAAGGCCTCCATCATAGAAATCAAGTTATCACTACTATGATGGGATTAGGCTTTATCACCACGCTTGGTAAATGCGGATTGGTGATCACAAACCCGGGCTATGTCCGAAAAATTCGAAACATACTTTTCGCCCGACCCGGGAATCGAACCCAAGACCCTGAGATCACGGCCCGGTACTTAAACCACTAGATCAACAGGGCGTTAATCTCCATTAATCTAATAGTGGAAACGAGAAAAAGTTGCATAGTGAGTTCCAGACCTAACTCATTGTTCCGTGAAAATTGCGGACGATTGACTGGAACACGAATATTCAATTGTGAGCGATTGCTGACACGGTTAGGCAGGGAAATGTATTGGGGCGATCACACGTCCGTTAGATCCTAAGATTTCTTAAGCGCAGGGACACATGAGCGCGCGTAGTTCGATAAACCGATGCTCATGGGCGTAGCTGGGCCCGAAGTGGTCCCACCTCAGAAATTCCCCAAAGATATAAATAAAGCAAATGGTGAGCTGTCGGGGATTTCTTCGTAGCACAAGATGAGCTGCTAGGGGACGCTTCCGTAGCAAATGATGGGCCACCCTACGGAAATCTTTTCGTAGCAAACAATGAGCCGTCGGGGATTCCCTGACTATAATTATCTTACTCTATGGAGATTCCTTCGTAGCAAATAAGCCGCTGGGGGACATGGCCTAGGAAAAATCTAGCTAC
Organism: Marasmia exigua; assembly: GCA_019059595.1. Lineage (NCBI taxonomy): Eukaryota > Metazoa > Arthropoda > Insecta > Lepidoptera > Crambidae > Marasmia > Marasmia exigua. Next base: position 15,559,698 of record CM032473.1, read on the forward strand.
GCCAAAGCAAATAGGACCACTGTGGAAACGAGAAAAAGCCTCCTCGTGTTTTCCAGACCTAACTCGTCGTTCCGGAAAAAATGCGGACGATAGATTGGAACGCGAATACTCGATTGTAAGCGATCGCCGACGCGGGTAGGCATAGAAATGTTCGGAACTGGGTTACTGCATTCAGTGCTAGATTTTTCACTACATATGACACTGGATCGATAGCGCATCGCAAATGTGGTCTATTTTCGGTGTCTAGTTTACTTGTGTTCTTAATGTCGGACCGTTGAATTATTGCGTTTGAAGTTAAACTATCGCTATAAATTGTGGATTTTAGAACTGTGTGATTGAAATGGGCTACATTTTTAACATGATTGTCAGTCAATGCGTAGTATAATTTGGCCCCGTTGCGCATTTGGCAGTGATTGACTGCTTCATCATCCAAAGGTTGTGGGTTCGATCCCAACCACGATAAATATTAGTGTGATGAATAATTGTGTTTGTTCAGTTTTTATGTTTAATATGTATTTCAGTTTTGTATTTGTAATTATTCTGTTGTCTGATATTCATATATCTATAAGTTAACCTTTTTAAGCTACTTAGTTCGAAATTAGTTCAATGTATGAGATTTTGTTTTAATTATTTAATTTATTAAATTCAGAAGCTTTAAAACGAATGAAGTAGATGATTAATGAGCATTAAGTATCTCTGTTTGACATAATTGCGATCCGCCAAGATGTGCACAAATAAATCAAACCTCTTCCCATAAATTTACGTTTTCACCGAATCAAGTACAGACGCCGTCAGATCCAGTAAACATCCAGAGGTATTGAGCACCATTGCCAATGATTCAGGATTTGGGGGGTCTGAAGTCATTACGCTTTCAGATATTAATTAAATAATTTATCTTGTATGTTCATAGGACGGATGGCAAGCCGTACCTGTCAGCGACGCAGCTGGTGGAATTCCTCAACGACGTGCAGCGCGACCCGCGGCTCAACGAGATCCTGCACCCGTACGCAGACATCCTCAAGGCGAAGGACCTCATCAGGGCGTACGAGCACAACAAGTACCATCAGCAGCGGTCGCAGCTCACCTTTGATGGGTTCCTCAGGTCAGTATAATAGAACTTAATTAAGAACTCCAACTAAACTCGTTGTTAAATTAAGAATAACAAGACATTGCAAACAAAAAGTGAAAACGGCGTCGATAAAACAGTTCAAACGTTCATTGGATGCCAAGGTGGCGCTATTCAGTGACTGTAACTATCAACTTTGGCGGTCGGTAGTGCAGCACCACATAGGTATTTATCTAACAAGATCCTGCACCCGACATCCTTAAAGTGAAGGACCTCATGGGAGCCAAAAGTTGATTCAACTGTCTTCTGACCGTCGCAACTCTTGAGCAACTGGATTATGGTTACACGTTCAGAATAATTATCTCAATCATTACATTCATCATCACCATCATCAGCCCATTTAAGTCCCCATTGCTGGGGCACGGGCCTCCCTCAATCACATGAGGGGTAATTGACATACTCACCACGCTTGGCAGACGGGTTGGCGAGGGTTTTGATATAAATGCAGTTTTCCTTCTCTGGGTGCTGATGATCATGCTTGCAGCTTTACCTTAGTCGCCTTTTACGACACCTCGGTAAGAGTGAGGGTGGCCTATTCTACTCTGCCGGGGACCACGCGGCCCCATCAATCATTACATTATTCACAGTTAAAGGAACTTTCACATTTTGGATCATTGCTGAACATAGGCCTTCCATAATAACATCCACACAGATCGGTCATGTGCCGCTCGCATCCAACAATTATTTCGGATAGTTCAATTTAATTTATTATGTTAGGAAAGTTGATGAATTACTTGGTTTCAGGTTTCTAATGTCAGAAGATAATCCGATTGTGGCGCCAAACAAGCTGGAACTGTGCGACGACATGGAACAACCGCTGGCTCACTACTTCATCAACAGCTCGCACAACACCTACCTCACCGGCCACCAGATCACCGGCAAGTCCAGCGTCGAGATCTACCGCCAGAGCTTGCTGGCTGGCTGCAGGTATGTCGCCATAGAAAATTTAATGTGAAATCCGAAACTAATTGGTTTTATAGCCGTTTCCAAACGGCCTGTTACCTCTGAATAACATAATAAATAAATACATCAACGCTTTTGATTAACCACCACACCACTTATGCTCAGAAAAACTAATTTACTCTTTTCTTATGAAAAACTCATACTTGCATACTATTGTGATTACAGCATGTTCTGTTTTATCTTGTACATTCGCCAATTAATTCCAGTTTTCGACAGTTGATAACCGACATTCGATTTTGAAATGCTTTCCCTAAACCCGGTCATCGTACAAACGTGCCCCGAGCACTCGATAACATTCGCCATCGTAACGGATAACAACTATCGCTCGCAACAGTAGCAGCTTGTTTTTCATTAATGGCCGTCTATCAATTTCACTCTGATATGAGAAACACCCTTGTTATGACGTGCCGGCTCTTGACAAGGAGTGTACCTTCTGTGCAATTACTTTTTGGTGCACAATTTTCGGAACTATTTTTGAGACAATATCAACTGAGCTAATCTACTTAGCTTACAGGACGTACAAAGACATTTTCGTCAGTTTAAAATGTTTCAAGTAACACTACGTTGTGTGCTGTGTGACATGTAATTTTTTCGTCCGCATTTGCAGTAAACTAATTGATCACTGCTACGTTTGGGCTGCCCCAATTTGACTCAGCTTATTCATCGTGTAGATAAAGTGCATTTATTTATATTGATATTTTAAGGCTCTGGGTATTTTTTTAAAAACATGGCAACGTTGCTTGCCAATTTTAAGAAATGTTGTTTTTGTACTCGTAAATTTGGCTCGAGCATGATATTCTCAAGCCAAAGCTGATAAACCCTTGTTCTTTATACAGTCAAACAATTAGGTCAAAAGGCCTTGAACTTTGCAAGGATGCAATATAACTTCAAATGAAGCTATGAACCGTGAACGTAGTGGTCACAAGCGAATCTGTTCGTGGGTTCGTTATTAGCTTACTATTCGACAATCTCATACCACCGAATAAAGAATGCTCCGCAGCAAGACAAAGATAATTTCGAAGAGTGCTGCGGTATACCGGAGAACTTGTAATCGTCTCTCGCTACCGATCTCTACCCAAACTTGCACCCTTGATAGTACCTAATGTCGAACCGATCATTGCACACATTGTGATCCTACTACGCAAATATGATGGTGATTCTGTAAAAAAAAAATCGGTCAATTGAAACAACATCTAAAAGTATGATAAAATGATGTATAAACAAGTCAGATCGGAACTCGCCCAGGGTTAGCAGTAGTAGCAGCAGCAAGTAAGATAATATATGGAAGCTAATTGCAGTTTACGGTTTATAACGTATAAAAAAACTACTTACTAGATCTAGTTAAAACCAATTTTCGTTGTTAGTTTTCATGATAATATATTTTTTTTTAGTTTTATAATTCTTTTATAATAGAAGTAAGGGGGCACTCATTTTACCACTTTGGGAGCGTCTCTAGCGCAAAGTATTAAGCGTAGAAAAAAATATATATTAGAACCCTTAACATCATTTTTGAAGACCTATCTACAAATACCCCACACGTATGGGTTTGATAAAAACAATTTTAGAGTTTCAGTTCTAAGTATGGGGACCTTCCAGAAAAAAATATTTATCCTATTTTTGTGTAAAAATCGTATTAACTGCGGTTAACAAAATACATCTACTTACCAAGTTGCAATAGTATATAGTTCTTATAGTTTCGGAAAAAAGTGGCTGTGACATACGGACGAACGGACAGACAGACACGACGAATCTACAAGGGTTACGTTTTTGCCATTTGGCTACGGAACCCTAAAAATAGTAACTTTCGTCGTATGCATGGTGGAACCGGTACTGAAGTTTTATCTTAGGATTTTTGTTATTTACCTGTCAATCGATAGAATTTTTGAAAATAGTTTTTATTCCGATGCGTAGGCGATGCGATAACCGCTCCAAGGCGCGCGGCATGCGTGCGTTATCGCGCGTTGCAGCGCTAATGAGATTGGTATCAGAATTAATTAATACAGGGAAAATCTCCGCGCCTCCATGATGGAGTTTTAATAGTTCCACCAATTAACGGGTATCGAAAGCTCGCTATCGCATCGCACTGTCGGCATCCATCGACCCTAATTGCTCGCTCGACGGGCATAAATAAATGTAAATATTTAGAAAATAGCTGTGCATAATGAAATTGTACTGGGAATCTTTCGAGAACTATTGTTTTGATCATAATTGGCTTTAATTGCTTTATTGACACGGATTGCAGATTAGTTAGTCATATTTTACGGCCAATTTGTTAATTCGATTCTAGGTGAGAAAAAACAATGCTATTAATTAAGAAATTAGTTAACTTGTCCTTCCCACAATAAAAAACGTGGTAGATGTTTTATAGCTCCCAATGAACCGTGAGCCATTCATTACAAACAATGTTTCAATTTTGTTAATGATCGTTTTAGAATTTGTAACTAATGTTGTGTTAACGTCTAACGCGTTACGATGCAGATAATCTTCGATAGCACTTCTGCCTTTGAAGTCCGGCGGTGCTTGTGTTTCCGAAAATAAACACGAGTGTAAGCGATGTATGGAATCATCGCGAGTCACTTAGGTGTATGTATCTGATTTGGCAGCGGGATTTCAGGTCGCAAGACTCGCATCCGAATTGGTTTTTAAATGTTATTTACCTATGAGCGCCACGTCTTAGCCCGCTTTCGTGGAATGTTGATATTTGTTGGTGCTGTGTAACAGAATAATATAAACATATCTCACGCACATTGAAATGTTTACCATATCTTTATAGCTGTAAATATTTTTTTCTTTGATATGCTGAACCAGATGACAAATTACAAAATAAGGACTTAATTTAATTTAAGAAGTAGGTACTTATTTTCGTCAGTTCTTCAATGATGGTAATCGCTTACCGTCAGGTGATCCGTCTGCTCGTCTGTCCCCTATCTCAATAAAGAAAAATTAATGACATTTATTAATTTTTTTTGGCCCAAGTGCCGACTAGAATGTATTTTTCTGTTGGACTTGTCCTCTTGTGTATTTATTACTATGGCACTGACTTTGTAGGGTCATTCTCCTTGGATTTATTTGAGTTCAAAAATCAACATCTTCATTCATTTTCAGAGAATGACAATTTTTTTTTAAAGTATTCCAATTTTTACATTTGGACATTACATAGACAAGTTCTAACATTATACAGCAAATTTTTTTGTGGCTAGCACTTTCATGTTTGGATTAAAAATATATTAAAGTCCTAGTATCTCCTCATAAAACCATATCATAAAGCGTTAAAAAAAGTTTACTTACACTTGGACTGGACAGAAATTTTGTGTAGTATATTTTTTATGGTGGCTTAGTAGGTATATTAGCTTTGTCTGATGGTAAGCAAAAAGAACATAACTGCCGATGGAACGGTCGCGCTGTTGCATACCGCGAGAAGCAAATGTACATTATTGCCTTTTTCCCACAGATGCGTGGAACTAGACTTTTGGAACGGGCGAACAGAGGAACCAGTCATAGTACACGGGTACACGTTCGTACCCGAAATAAGCGCTAAGGAAGTGTTGGAAGCGATAGCGGAGAGCGCGTTCAAGACGTCCGACTACCCGGTGGTGCTGAGCTTCGAGAACCACTGCAACCCGCGGCAGCAGGCCAAGATCGCCAACTACTGCAGGGATATCTTCGGCGATATGCTGCTTGACAGGCCGCTTGATTCACACCAACTCGAACCTGGTAAGATATTAGTCTTTTTCCCATATTATCGCGGCCTTCCCATCATCATTCGTTTTCGTAATCCAGGCCTATATCCAGATATAGACTGTCCAAAACACTTTGATAGATCTTCGGCTACTCACATCCAGCTCTTGCACAAATCCACAAAACAAATTGTTATGTGTCCTATCCCTGTAAATCTTGTATGTGGTAAATAAATGTTTACTTCCTTAGTTAAATTGTCATTTTGTCTGGCTTAAGTGTCATAGCCGGTTGCGTCCAAAGTCGTAGCTTAGGACACCGGAATACGCCTTGACCATGATCTGGAGGATAAGGTAAGTCTGGTATTTATAATGGAACTGACCTTTGCAGTTTTTAGATAGAGGAACCAGACCAGTGTATCATGGTTAATTGTTTATTACAATTAGAATTAATTAAAATAACATTGCGGCGGTATAGGACCGAACAAGCAGCCTTAATCAGAACATGCACTTGTTTTATTAATTTCATCAAAGAACAACACAAAAGAGTTTTTATTCCGGTAAGAACCAATATCCCCGGCTGTGCGATAAACAAACTGTCGAGACAAGTCGGGAATTCCAGCGCACGAGCCGCGAGCGGAAGCTTGTCGATAATAAAAACAGTTTTTGAAGGTTGATAGACCGCTGGAAATGAATTATTTTTAACTTCGGTCACGCGATCAATAAACTCGCAGTCTAGCACCTGTCCTGTTTGCGTTGGCTGCCGCTAATGCACCTAGTGCTGCCTAAAGACCTAGCCATGTCATCGCTAGAAATATAAAAAGAAACACTATTTATTTGTCCTCAAGTTTACAAACAAACGACTTATTCTAGCGAATCTATACCCTAATTGTTGGCGCCAATGCACCTATAACTGCACTTATACTGTTGTCCAGTGCAAGACCTACATGATGGCAGTCGTGATATGTGTCAATTATTGGAAATGAATTATTTTTACATTCTCAAAAAAAAAATGTAATTTGTAGCCTTAGCATCTGGGTTGTTTGCGTTGGCCATCGCTAATGCACCAAGTGTTGGGCAAATCTAAGTCAAAACTGAGTATTTTCCAGTCTTGGTCATCTGTCAATCGCTTGAAATGATTTGTTTGATCTTTGGCTGCAAAATCAATAGACTTCAGTAATATAAACCTGATCTGTTTACGTTGGCTACCGCCAGTTCGACTAATGAGTAATGCCTAACCTCGATTCTAGCACCTGATCCGTTTATTAGACTTGGTTTTGAATATTTTTTATGAGATTTTGATTTCTTAGAAATTACCTTTATTGTGATTTTGTGGTCCGAAATTATATAAATAAATATTTCATAAAGAGTCTGGATATTAACACTGAGTTTTTCCCAAACCTACTTGCTGTTGGCTCGTGTTTTGACGTTCCCGTCGCGCTGGACGCGTGTTTCCAAACACAATTGAGTTGATGGTCTAGGGCGGGCGGTCTGTAAACACAATCAAATAAGTTGCAATATTTTGACTCAACTAAGCACCTAGCCTATTCTACTCTGCCACCCTCACTCTTACCGAGGTGTCGTAAAAGGCGACTAAGGTAAAGCTGCTGGTATGATCATCGGCGCCCAGAGAAGGAAAACTCTGCATTTATATCAAAACCCTCGCCAACCCGTCTGCCAAGCGTGGTGAGTATGGCAATCACCCCTCATGTGATTGAGGGAGGCCCGTGCCCCAGCAGTGGGTACTTAAATGGGCTGACGATGAAGCACCTAGCTATTTGTGAATTAGAATATACTTTGACGAATGTACGACGGAGCTACATGAACCAGTTCCGCCATTATAAGGCACATAATGGAAATAGATAACCAGCGATAAGACCGTTTAAATTTTACATGGAATCTCTGTATAAGTCATGTGTTGTACAATATATCCTCCAACCGATTACGGCTACGGCGGCCAATCTCAACGATCAGCCACATACGCAGGATGTATTATAGTGATCAAATGTGTGCACAAACATAAGTTCGCTCTCTATTCCCTTACCCTCATATTCCGATGGGACACCAGCGTGACACCACCGTGACACCACCGGAGAGGGATTGGGCACAGGACTATCGGCTTAACGTGCTTTCCGACAAATACAAGTTGTAAAATAAAGATAATGTTTTACCGATTTGTTTTACTTTACCGATAGCCACGCTTTGGCATGAATGGGCAGGCTCGACCGGAGTGCTACCACGGCCTCACAGAAAACCGGCGTGAAGCAGCACTGTGCAGTGTTACGCTGCGTGAGTGAGGGTGCCGGTGGCCCAATCCGGGGGAAGGTGGGGGGTTTATAGGTTGGCAGCGCACTTGTGACTCCACTGGTGCCGCGGGTGTTCATGGGCGGGTGCAATCGCTTTCCATCAGGTCTGCTGGCATAAAAAAAAACTGTCTATCTATTCAACAGGAGGGGAGCTCCCCCCGCCGGCGCTGCTCCGCCACAAGATCATAATCAAGAACAAAAAGAAACACCACCACCATCACAAGAAGGAGGACTCCATCGCGTCCGAGGAGAGCGAGCCGCGGCCCGAGCAGCCGCCGCCGCAGGGCAACGGCGAGCTGCCGCACGGGACGGTGAGGCTCAACCTTACAGCAGGCCCGCCGCTAGCTGTTTCGTCGCTCGCGTGCAATACCGATTATGCCGCCCCAGTAACGTAGCGTGGGGGTGGGGGTACTTTTCCGCGCGGCACTTTCACGGGTCGGTAAAATCTCGGCTTCAATCCTACGTGGCGAAACCGTTCAGCGAACGATAAATTTTTAAAGACATTTTAGCACTTTTAGGGGCAAAATTTAAGCTTTCATCCTGGGGGAGACCCCTGACCTGAGGAGACGGGGCGCAAAGCATTTTCCCTTCCTGACCAAAAAAAAAAGACGATTTTGTTGCCCCCTGGGTTGTGCCGCCCTTGTTGCGGTGCACGCTTTGCACGCCCGCTTGCGGCTTTATAAATAGTCAATACGTTGAAAGTACACTATAGGGCAGTTTAATGTACATAACGACCATTAAGCTTCCGTTACTGGAGTAAGTCGCTTTTTTACGTACGAATAATACAACACTTAATAATTTCAAACTACTGACCAATACAGTTAAAAATACTTTGCGGTTCTTTAGCCTAGCTCTCGTCGCAGCTCGCTCTGACTTCATTCTCACCACGGATGAATGGAGACGAATGGAGTCCGTACCGCGTTCGCCCATTATATTTAGTTCCGGCCCCCGGCGGTTCGTATCGTTTCCTACAAGGGGGCGGCTCGTCGTGGGGGTCCCCCGGTAGCTCATATCATTTGCTACGGGGGGTGTGTGAGCGAGGCCTCTGCAAGCGGTCCGCCACTACCTTTTGCCGTGATTGAACTGTTGGTTAGGCCGTGTGGTCCCCGGCAGAGTAGAATAGGCCACCCTCACTCTTACCGAGGTGTCGTAAAAGGCGACTAAGGTAAAGCTGCTGGCATGATCATTAGCACCCAGAGAAGGAAAACTCTGCATTTATATCAAAACCCTCGCCAACCCGTCTTCCAAGCGTGGTGAGTATGGCAATTACCCCTCATGTGATTGAGGGAGGCCCGTGCCCCAGCAGTGGGGACTTAAATGGGCTGATGATGAACTGTTGGTGTGGACTTTGGCGATTGCAGTTGGTGCGGCAAGGGTCGAAGGAGTCGTCGTCGTCGTCGGACTCGGAGAGCTCGTCGGGCGAGGAGGAGGCGGGCGGCGGCGAGGCGGACGAGCAGCGCGAGACGCACGCCGGCGCCGAGATATCCGCGCTCGTCAACTACGTGCAGCCCGTGCACTTCAGCTCCTTCGAGAGTGCTGAGAGTGAGTATTTTCATATTTTTAGAGTTCCAACATTTTTTTTATGTCATTGGTGGCAGACGAGCAACCCACCACCTCCCATGGCCATACCAACACTAGGGTTATACTGGCCGAATCGTGGGAGATGTGCGCGGATATTGCGTGTCCTTGGGACTATTGCACTCCACCGCGCACAATTCTTAACTCCCTACAAGTTATTAATCTATATCCTTGGCAGACGAGCAGACGGATTACCTGATGGTAAGCAATTGCCGCGAATGGCAAAAAATGGAATGTCTGTCCGTCTCTCCCTCCCGTTCGTATGTCACAGCCACTTTTTTCCGACACTATAAAAACTATACTATTCAAACTTGGTAAATATATGTATTTTGTTAACTGCATTACAATTTTTACACAAATATAGGAAAAAACATTTCTTTTGGGTTGTCCCTATCGTAAGGATGGGGACAACCCAAAAGAAATGTTTTTTCCATAAAACTGAAACATAAAACTTTTTTTTCATCAAACCCATACGTGTGGGATATCTATGGATAGGTCTTTAAAAAATCTATGGATAGGTCTTTAAAAATTATGTTGAGGCTTCTAATATTTTTTCTAAACTTAATACTTTTCGCAAAAGACGCTCTCAAAGTGGAAAAATATGAAAAAATGCTTACCATTAGTTGACTGATGATGTACAAATATTTTTACAGAAAAGAATCGCTTCTACGAGATGTCATCGTTTGATGAAAAGCAAGCGACGACGCTATTGAAGGAAAGGCCCATAGAATTCGTGAACTACAACAAACACCAGCTGTCGAGGGTGTACCCGGCTGGCACGAGGTTCGACTCTTCCAACTTTATGCTCAGGTAAGAAGTCTTTGGAATGTAACAATCATCTTAATTAATGTTTTACTTGTAATAGAATGACTTTTCCATAGCTCTTGTAGACTACTTTTTACTTGCCCCGAGACGAGCGGCTCGACCGGAGTAATACCATGGCCTCACAGAAAACCGGCGTGAAGCAGCACTGTGCAGTGTTACGCTGCGTGAGTGAGGGTGCCGGTGGCCCAATCCGGGGGAAGGTGGGGGGTTTATAGGTTGGCAGCGCACTTGTGACTCCACTGGTGCCGCGGGTGTTCATGGGCGGGTGCAATCGCTTTCCATCAGAGTCTGCTGGCATAAAAAAAAACTGTCTATCTATTCAACAGGAGGGGAGCTCCCCCCACCGGCGCTGCTCCGCCACAAGATCATAATCAAGAACAAAAAGAAACACCACCACCATCACAAGAAGGAGGACTCCATCGCGTCCGAGGAGAGCGAGCCGCGGCCCGAGCAGCCGCCGCCGCAGGGCAACGGCGAGCTGCCACACGGGACGGTGAGGCTCAACCTTACAGCAGGCCCTCCGCTAGCTGTTTCGTCGCCCGCGTGCAATACCGATTATGCCGCCCTAGTAACGTAGCGTGGGGGCGGGGTACTTTTCCGCGCGGCACTTTCACGGGGCGATAAAATCTCGGCTTCAATGCTACGTGGTGAAACCGTTCAGCGAACGATAACTTTTTAAAGACATTTTAGCACTTTTAGGGAGAGGGTGAGAACAAAATTTAAGCTATTATCTTGGGGGGGACCCTTGACCTGAGGGGACGGGGTGCAAAGCATTTTCCCTTCCTGACCAAAAAAAAAGACGATTTTGTCGCCCTTTGGGTTGTGCCGCCCTTGTGCGGTGCACGCCTTGCACGCCCGCTTGCGGCCTTATAATGTCAATTTGGTATAGTCAATACGTTGAAAGTACACTATAGGGCAGTTTAATGTACATAACGACCTTTAAGCTTCCATTACTAGAGTAAGTCGCTTTTTTACGTACAAACAATACAACACTTAATAATTTCAAACTACTGACCAATAAAGTTAAAATTTGGTTTCGGTTCTTTAGCCTAGCTCTCTTCGCAGCTCGCTCTGACTTCATTCTCACCACGTATGAATGGAGACGAATGGAGTCCGTACCACGTTCGGCCATTATATTTGGTTCCGGCCCCCGGCGGTTCGTATCGTTTCCTACAAGGGGGCGGCTCGTCGTGGGGGTCCCCCGGTAGCTCATATCATTTGCTACGGGGGGTGTCTGAGCGAGGCCTCTGCAAGCGGTTCGCCACTACCTTTTGCCGTGATTGAACTGTTGGTTAGGCCGTGTGGTCCCCGGCAGAGTAGAATAGGCCACCCTCACTCTTACCGAGGTGTCGTAAAAGGCGACTTAGGTAAAGCTGCTGGCATGATCATCAGCAGCCAGAGAAGGAAAACTCTGCATTTATATCAAAACCCTCGCCAACCCGTCTGCCAAGCGTGGTGAGTATGGCAATTACCCCTCATGTGATTGAGGGAGGCCTGTGCCCCAGCAGTGGGGACTTAAATGGGCTGATGATTTATTTATTTATTTAAAACGACTTTACTATCCTTACAAGCATGCGCTTAATGCGATAGTACAGCTTCATAAAAATATATTATTATTGCATTCAAATTGATATTGTCAACTTAAAAACTACTTGTTTATCTATTTCATAATTAATACATGTTATGTCAACTTATATCTAATATTATACACTAATTACATGTCAATATTTATATTTTAACGATAATAATAAATAAATTAAATTACAAAACAAATCAAATCACATTTTCATTGGCAATAACTTATAACAAATAGGAGCACTTTTGCGAGTTCACTCAAATAGCATGAGAAAATGTCAATCCTTTCTTGGACCTCGTTATAAACGATCGAGCGGCTGAGTGGCGTTTTTTCCAGTAAATTTGTCCTGGACCTTGGTACCAGTAGCAATGGTGGGCGTCTCCTTCGCCAGACATACCGGTCCGGCACGCGCAGATGCAGGTAACGTAGCACATGATGAACTGTTGGCAAGGGCGGATCCACCGTTGTGGGCACGATGGGCATGCCCACAACCTTAATAGACTTGTGACGTCACCTTTTTACGGTCTATTGAGATCGATAGGCTGATGATAATGAACGATAAGCCTTAATAAAATTTAAAAAACACAATGAATCATGAAACGTGCGTGATTTGGAACGCAGCAAAGAGCCATACACGATATGCTGACATGTTATGACTTATGTCACATTTTTTGACAACTTATTGCAGTGCCGCCAAAACTTCAAGCCGCGTAGCGAGGAGACTGTTGGTGTGGACTTTGGCGATTGCAGTTGGTGCGGCAAGGGTCGAAGGAGTCGTCGTCGTCGTCGGACTCGGAGAGCTCGTCGGGCGAGGAGGAGGCGGGCGGCGGCGAGGCGGACGAGCAGCGCGAGACGCACGCCGGCGCCGAGATATCCGCGCTCGTCAACTACGTGCAGCCCGTGCACTTCAGCTCCTTCGAGAGTGCTGAGAGTGAGTATTTTCATATTTTTAGAGTTCCAACATTTTTTTTATGTCATTGGTGGCAGACGAGCAACCCACCACCTCCCATGGCCATACCAACACTAGGGTTATACTGGCCGAATCGTGGGAGATGTGCGCGGATATTGCGTGTCCTTGGGACTATTGCACTCCACCGCGCACAATTCTTAACTCCCTACAAGTTATTAATCTATATCCTTGGCAGACGAGCAGACGGATTACCTGATGGTAAGCAATTGGAATGTCTGTCCGTCTCTCCCTCCCGTTCGTATGTCACAGCCACTTTTTTCCGACACTATAAAAACTATACTATTCAAACTTGGTAAATAGATGTATTTTGTTAACTGCATTACAATTTTTACACAAATATAGGAAAAAACATTTCTTTTGGGTTGTCCCTATCGTAAGGATGGGGACAACCCAAAAGAAATGTTTTTTCCATAAAACTGAAACATAAAACTTTTTTTTTTCATCAAACCCATACGTGTGGGATATCTATGGATAGGTCTTTAAAAAATCTATGGATAGGTCTTTAAAAATTATGTTGAGGCTTCTAATATTTTTTCTAAACTTAATACTTTTCGCAAAAGACGCTCTCAAAGTGGAAAAATATGAAAAAATGCTTACCATTAGTTGACTGAATGATGTACAAATATTTTTACAGAAAAGAATCGCTTCTACGAGATGTCATCGTTTGATGAAAAGCAAGCGACGACGCTATTGAAGGAAAGGCCCATAGAATTCGTGAACTACAACAAACACCAGCTGTCGAGGGTGTACCCGGCTGGCACGAGGTTCGACTCTTCCAACTTTATGCCTCAGGTAAGAAGTCTTTGGAATGTAACAATCATCTTAATTAATGTTTTACTTGTAATAGAATGACTTTTCCATAGCTCTTGTAGACCTATTTTTACTTGCCCCGAGACGAGCGGCTCGACCGGAGTAATACCATGGCCTCACAGAAAACCGGCGTGAAGCAGCACTGTGCTTCGTGAGTGACAGTACCGGAGGCCCAATACTGGGGAAAGGGGGATTTAAGGGCTGGCAGCGCACTTGTGACTCTACTGGTGTCCGTCTGGTCGTCTGCCACCTATGACATAAAAAAAACGTCTCATGCGACAACGCTAAGTCATACGGATATATCAAAATAAACAAAGTCCTTTTACGAAGACAAAAATCGTCAAGAAAGTTTATTAAACGCGGCAGGCGGGGGCGCTGAATGCGCTCGACCAATCCAAAAAGATATTCTATTTGGGCCAATCAATCAGTCGGATGTCGGTCGACCGTCGCCATCACAGACCAATAAGAATGACGTTTGCCGAGCGGAAACAGAACTTTTTCGATTGGTCAAACACACTTCGACACCCGCTGATTGGCTCAAAGAGAAAATAAACTTATTAAATCTGACCTTTTAAACCTTTATAGTCCGTAAAATATAGCACGATTAGAATGACAGCTGTCACTTGACCTGTTTTTTCAATAGACATAAAGTTTATCATTTTAACCAACTTTCATTCCATAGGTTTTTATTTCTATAAACCTTAAGATCATTTTTCTGTAATGCACCAATGGCTACATTTTACGGACTAGACAGGGAAACCAGACCAACACAATCATAGCTACACATTCAAGATTATCTTAAAAATGGGGTTGCTTGTTGAAAATCCGCCAGGGGCGTGCTGTTGGATTGAGATCAGACTTCGTCAGTAGCTCACCGCTGTGCTGTGGTGAAATACGCACAAAAGTATATCAGTCATTTTTAGTTGTGCAGAAATCTACACTAAATACAGATTTAAATGAAATGTAACAACGTTGATCGTCGACAGGTGTTCTGGAACGCTGGCTGCCAGCTGGTGGCGCTGAACTTCCAGACTCTAGACCTGGCCATGCAGCTCAATCTCGGCACCTTCGAGTACAACCGCCGCTGCGGCTACCTGCTCAAGCCTGAGTTCATGCGGCGGAAGGTAACTATCATTACCGGTTCAGTTAATAAACGTATCCTTCTCGGTTGCGTACAAAGACTTTGGAACCCGAAATAAATCTTTACGTACCCACGTTTGGTTCCGTAAGGATTTTTTTATATGTTGGTATTCATTGAGAAATTTGTTCAGATATTGGTAATGCAACGTTGTACTACAAAGGTCTCTGATGTAATTACCATTATGGATACTTTCTTATCGGATATCAGCTAGTTTGGGGTCGTTCATGTATTACGTTAGCAGATTTTTGGTTAGATTTGACCCCCCTGACTAGTTACTGGCAAGCAAAAAATAGCCAAAAGAGGCGATTTTTCTTCTGTAATTTATCTAACGTAAGCAAAGTTAATTGCCATGTTGGTCTAGTGGTTTAAGTACCGGGTCGTGATCTCGGGGACCTGGGTTAGATTTCCGGATCGAGCAAAAAGTATTTTTCGAATTTTACGAACATAGCTCGGGTTTCTGAACACTAATCCGTATTTAGCAAGCGTGGTAATTAAGTCTATACTCATCATAGAAGCGATGACTTGATTTTTACGATGGAGGCCTTTGCCCTGCAGTGGGACAGTATATATGTTAATACTAAGTCCTGAGTAAGCAAAGTTAAGACCCCCCACCCACATCGATGCTTACTTAATTTCGAGTGTTTGCATCCCTGATAATTTATCGTGTAGGATCGCCGCCTAGACCCATTCGCCGAGAGCACGGTGGACGGCATCATCGCCGGCTCGCTGTCCGTCACCGTGCTGTCCGGCCAGCTGCTGACGGACAAGCGCTGCGGGACATACGTCGAGGTGGACATGTTCGGCCTGCCCGCCGACACCGTCCGGAAGAAGTTCCGGACTCGGGTCGCGCCGAACAACGGGATCAATCCGGTCTACGGGGAGGAGCCGTTTGTGTTTAAAAAGGTAAGTCTTAGTTCTAATTAACCACCGTTGTAGAGGATAGAGGGTCCAGTAAATTGCAAACTCCAAAAAAATATTTATTTAATAGAATTAGAATACAAAGAACAGAAGAGTCGGTAAACAGTTCGCGTGCACATTACTTGGCACTCTGGCGCCACCAAGTGACTACAAATGTCAACTTAGCAACCGATAAGGCAGCATAATTTTTCGTGTTTGCCGCCGGTTTTGATTATTATACGAAAAGATACTAAAAGCTGTTTTGAGAACCTCACTTTTTGATATAACATCGGCCTTAGCATGACCTAATTATCTCTAGGCCATAGTGATGAATGAAATGAAAAAGTCTTGTACTGCTTAAGTCCTTCTCTTCCTTTTGGCTTTAGAAGTCGAGTAAATCAAATAATATTTTGTTTACAGCACATATTAAACGTTTAATCTCATGAAATCAAAGTGAAATTCCAATAAAGCCGGATTCGACTAATCTTTATCCGTGGATATATCTATTCCATAAATTTACTGTCGGAATTAGATTGGTCGAATCGGCCCTATATCAAATGGAGAATGATAAGTGAGTCCGAGTGCGGTCCACCGGCGGGATTCATCTGTGTAGTGTTGTTTACGCGCAATCAAGCGGACGGTGCGCAGACAGACGAGCCGTGCTTTAATCGATAGAAACGGCCGAATATACTATGTAGATCATAATGTGAAATTCGGCAGGTCATGTAAGTTAATGTAATGGGGGCTATCTCGTGTCAAATATCCGCTAGATGCGTGCCTGTGAACCGAGGTTCAATTTCAACATCTTTGGCTGATTTATTCGTTAATCGACAATTTGACATATCACGTCTAAAAATATCCAGTCATCTTGTATATGGACCTCGCCATCTTGCAGACTATGAAGTTATTAAGAACTTTCTTAGCACTGTTTACCGACTCTAACTACTTAAAATATATTTTGCTAAAATTACACGACTATCTACATAATCTCGTAAAAGTATTCGAAAGCGGCCTGAGATCTAATAAAATCTTTAACCAATCATATTAAATAACGGAGGTTAAAAGTGTTTGTTTAGTCTACTAATAACGATTGCTAAAGCATCCGAAAAATTTGTTTTATAAGCGTAACCTTGTTCCAGTTTAGACTATTGATCTTGATCGGAAGCACCTAATGATAGGAAATGAATAACATTTCGTTGATTAGCCACGAACCCAGCGATAACGTTTAATTGACGATTGTTTATCCATCGCGTTTGATGGTTTCCGGGGACATAATACAAGTGGCTATGTTTGTTATTTTACTAAATTCTAAATTGAATTTGACGAAAAAGTATTTTCGATTTGCATTTCGAATGTCGGCTGTTTCTGACGGTATTGACTAGGGAGTATAAGCGAAACGAACATAGTTTTACATTAACGAGTTAATGTGGTTCTCTTTATCTATCTGGTTTTCTGAATTTGACTTGAAATAGTCGCTGCCATTCGTCTGTTCCCATATAATACTATTCTGGAAAACTATATCTGTATTATTTTATATATGTAATTAAAAAACAAACCTCATAGGTAATCTAAAAAACATGTAATCGACTCCTAGCGTTACCGAAGAAGTCCCGTGAAAAGCGCGATTAATACACCATCAACATTCAAATTTGAGCGTAATGCCCATACACACAAGGAATTTCAAATTTTAGTTTCATGTTTTTCCGCGGGACTTCTTTCGTGGCTCAGACTCTACTGATCTAAGTTACGTCCCTAAACGAAGTGACGTGGTGTTATGTTAAAGAAAGAAAGATCGAAAAACATTTATTTATTAATAATACTAGTATTGACCTGCCCTACATTTGGTATTCTGAATTTTACACATTTAGTTTTCTCTGAGTTAAGAAGTAAATTATTAGTCGTAAACCAGTGCAATACCTGTGAAAGAGTATCATTCACGTCGTCAATTGATTCTCTATATCTATCAACCTTAAAAATCAAGGAAGTGTCGTCAGCAAATAACACTATCTCACATAGATCTTTCGTAAAGTAAGGAAGGTCATTTACGTATATTATGAATAACAAAGGCCCCAATATTGAGCCCTGGGGCACTCCCATTAATAGAGGAGCGCCAGAAGAGTCGACTCCATTACCATTAACCTTTTGAATTCTATCAGATAAATAAGATCGAATAATATCTAGTGCGTTATTCAATACACCGTAATGCCGTAACTTCATCAATAGTGTTTCATGATTAACGCAGTCAAATGCTTTCGACAAATCACAGAAAACACCTATAGCATCCTGCTTTCTCTCCCACGTATCAAAAACATGTTTGATAAGAGCCACTCCTGCATCAGTAGTGGATTTTCCTTTAGTGAATCCGAACTGTTTTTTATGCAGTAATTTATTAATGTTGAAATGACACAAAAATTGAGCAAATATAATTTTTTCGAATATTTTACTAAGTGATGGCAATATGGATATTGGCCTGAAGTTAGACGGGTCACTCCTTTCGCCAGATTTGAATAAAGGTATAATTTTACTAATTTTCATCTTATCTGAAAATTGACCCTCGTCAACACATTCGTTAAATATTATAGCGAAGTACGCTAAGTACGCTCCCCGTATTATATTTTTTATTATATCTATCGGAATTCCCCATAAGTCTTCAGTCTTTTTAATATTTAAATCTTTAGAGGTTTTATGAATAATCTCAGAGTTTACATGACTAAATCTAAAAGATGTGGTGCACTCATCTACATGTGTCTTGATGAGAGAAGCAGCGAGATGGGGACTCGAATTTAATGTTTTAGTGGTAGTGACTGGAATGTTTGAAAAGAATTACTCAAATGTGTTTGGCACTTCAGAGTCGGTATCAATAGATTTGCCATCTGTTGGATGTTATGTTGGTGATTGATATGAGTGGTTCGTTCGGTGTGCAGGTGGTGCTCCCCGAGCTGGCCATGCTGCGTATCGCGGCGCACGAGGAGAGCGGGCGGCTGGTGGGGCACCGCGTGCTGCCGGTGGTGGGGCTGTGCCCGGGCTACCGCCACGTCAACCTGCGCACCGAGCTCGGCCTGCCGCTGCCCGCCAGCCTGCTGCTGCTGGTGGTCGTGAAGGTAACGCGTGCAGTAGAGGCGCTGATTCTAACCCAACGGGAAACCATAAGGAGTTTGTTTTGCTCTGGCGGCCGCTAAACGTCTATCTATCTCTTGAAGTAATTACATAATGACACTTTATACGAAAAGTAAGCCGAAGATAAGTGGTTGATTCAAAGAACAAGAAGCAAATCACCCGTAGCATTACAGTCGTGATTCAGCCAAAGAGTTTTTTTAAGGAAAATGCAAATGCCATGAACTTTTATTACAATAAACAAAATAATCACAGAACTTAAATCATTTTGGTAACACGTCACGGAAAAGTGTCTCTTTTTTATTGTATTTTCGTTTCCTTTAATTATGATTCTGATGTGTTAACCAAAAAAAAATTAACTCTATTCTATTCACTTCTTACAGCATTATCATTATAGTACACCCATTTTTTTTGCAGTATTAATTTGTATGTAATGTTTCTAGGACTACGTACCGGACCGGCTGTCGGAGCTGGCGGAGGCACTGGCGAACCCCATCAAGTACCAGAGCGAGCTGGACAAGCGCGAGCACCAGCTGGCCGTGCTCACCGAAGGCACGGACGCGCCCAGGCCCGAGCCCAACCACACGACCGTGGCGCACCCGGTGAGTGCCCGCCGCACGCTCGTACCGCACTCGGTGAGTGAGTGACGGTTGCGTAATAGGGTATATGACTAAGCTCAAGATTTTACAAAATATAAATATTTTATCAAAATATAGGTCAATATGTGCCAATGGCAAAAATTCTCAATTAAAAATATAACCTCTAGCCGGTTTTATGGTCATTCAAAGATTCATGGGCAAGTCCATTTTAAAAGTATGAAATTATTAAAAAATAATTATACCATTGAATAATCCATACAATTTGCACCAACTATTATAATAGAACCATTGACATAAACGAAACATTTGATATAGCTACCATACAAAATTCAAATGAAATGCATACAAAATACTGTCGTGTGACGTCACATCTTAGTAGCCATTTGTATGGAGCGTTTTGGGTTTGCCCAAAATAATGTGATTTTAAAGTTGTGATATCTCAGGTAGTTCAAATGAGAATCAAGTGATTCTTTCAACGATGTTTCTATCATTGAGAGGTCTTTGATTGCAAAAATAAAAAATAAATAGTCATATACCGTATTAGAGCGACTGCTATCTAATCTTCGAAACAATTTCTAACAGGGGAACTAAATGAACTGGATCATGGCTTCACTATCAGGATCATTGTTTCAACGTAAAAGTAGTTATAATATAAAAAAGTCAGTGATTTCATCGTAAACAAGACAAGCGGTACTCGAGATTCTATTAATGTATTGTACTATCTGTTATTGTTGTATTATACTTGTATTTTGTTTTTGTGCAATAAAGAATATCTATCTATCTATCTATGTCTTCACTCAATGTAAAATGTGCACTTTAATGTACCTTTAATACAGCTGCAGGTAAATGTAAACTTTTTTCTTTCTACATGCTAGATCAAACAAGAGAGTACAGCAGCAGACGGGAGCCCGAGTAAGTCGTCCATCATCATGACGGAGACCAAGAAGCTGATCGAGAACGAGACGCAGGCGACCATCGCGCCGTTGCCCGCGGATGAGAAAGAGCCTCAAGGTATATACGTATAAGTGTTTATCTTTAGGACATTGTATTTTCTTTAAAAGTTCTGCAACTGAATTGCGTGAAAATAGAGACTTTTGTCTTACGACAATATTCTTCCTACTTTTTGATCCCTACATAAAATGGAATAAGAATATTTGTTTTTTTCCCTAACTGTATATTCTTTTTATTTGTAATGAAATAAAGATTTTACAAAGATGACTGATAGAAAGTAGCCCAAACCCTACCGAGATGGAGGCTCTTATTATCTGACACCAAGATTTCGTTTTTCAGTTAACAAAGTTTTGTATGAGTTCCTGTAAGTATATGAAACGGTAAAGGCCTCTATTCACCCGTTTTAACAATCCAGCGGTGATCACAAAAGTGTCAAATGAAATCCCAAATTGTACATTTTACGGTATATAAATTATGTATTATAATTGTACAATTGGTTTCTACACTACACTGAGACAGCGTAGTAAAGTAAAAGTGCGGCGGAGCGTTGTCCAAATGCAAATCGTGGCGAGCTTCGCCGTTCCTCGGACATCTCGCTATCTCTGTCGCGCCATCGCGACCCCTTCCGTGCGAGTAGAAACAGCAAGAAAAAGAAAGATACTAAGAAAATTATGTGCATTTGCGAATACCAAAAATTGATTGTTAAATTTTGATTTTCTTTAAGACATTGTGTAACTAGACAATAAAAGCTGAGTCTAAGTTAAATTTTCAAAACAAATTATTGTATTTTTACGAAATGTAAGTGGGTTAATTTTTTCTAAGAGCAGGTATTAACCGAGACATATATAAATATTTTATTGATCCGAGTAACTGTAATGAAATGTCCAGATATCCTCAAATTGCAAATTATTTTAGTATTACCTTGTTCGCCAGACCCTTAATAAAAATATATATTTTATATTCCAGAACAAGCAGACGAAAAAACCAACGGCGGTTCTGACGAATCGCTAGCGGAGACACTAGAGACCCTTCTCAGCAGCGAAGTGGTGAAGAAGAAAAGGGCAGAGTTAGCCAGGAAGCTGGACGCCTTGCGCCGAAAGCAGGACAAGGAGAAGCGGCCCGTGTCTGCCAAGTTCTATGTTAGCAACAAGCTGGTCAAGAAGCTGTCCTCTAAGAATATGTGAGTTGAACAATGTGAACTTTAATTTCTCTAGTTGTAAAATGATAACGAAGAAACGGTCAAAGTTAGTTAAGAAGTTTGATGTTCTGCGTTGCAAGGCTAGAATTTTTGATTAAAGTGCAACAGCATTGGTTCGTTCGTTCGTCAAATTGTCATTTCGACACATCTCATTCCAAATTAACCTTGTAGATGGACTAAAGAACGCCATCTAGCGGACTTTCACATGGCATGATGAATGATGCTTTTTTTTATAGTGATACAGTATATCGGCTCTCCTTAGCCTAATGGTAAGCAACAGAAGAGCCCACATTGCAATTACAACATCACCTCCGTTGCCTTCTTCTTCTTATCGTTTTGATGGCGATAAATAAGATTTTCTCAGTATTCCTCCACTCGGACTGCGCTGTCGGTAGCCTGCTAGAGGTCGTCGACGTCGTACGGTCGGGGAATCTGGCGATTAACCACCAGGAACAAAAATCGCTTGCATCTTGCATAGTTTTTGTTTGTGTCGTACGTGCAATTTTCGTCTGAAAGTGGTTAAGCGCGAGGCTCTCCGACCATAATGTAACTATACGAGGAGAAAAGGTATGCCAAGAGATATCCCGCCATCAACCCATGGTCCTTCCGTCTCGGCATACGGACCGAGTCTTGGGATACGCCAGGTTCTGTCTCTGGACTCTTTCTCTGGTGCGTTTCTTGACTCCCTATGAAGTCTTATGACCTTCCACTTCTCATTTTCACTTTTGCCCACCACAACACAAGCGGTTCTTTATTTCAAGCCTTTTATGTATGTACAAATGCACGCAAATGTCGTTGTACCATCTCTTGATGGTACAGTCAAAGAACGAAAAGGTTCGTCAGTTTTCAAATTGATACGTTTGATATGCTATGAGCATTTTACCTTACCTTTCGTAAATTTGTCAGAGTAATACCTATTGCACAGACAATTATGCTTAACTGTTAGAACAGAAAGTTCAGATTTGCTTGTAGCAACATTGATATCTTTTGATGTAAAGAAAATTGGCAGATCTTTTTAAAACGGTATGTTGGTATAACTGATTCTTGCGGTGCAAGCGGAATCTTACCTTAAGGTGGCGAACCTTTTTATTCAGAGAAAAAAACTGGTAAAAAACCGTAAACTGGTCCTATCTCGCTCCTGTACCACTCGTTCAGCTTCTGTTGCCGCTCCTCTTCATACAGCTGACATTCCCACGGAACATGGTGCGGAGTTTCGTTAGCTTTTTTACAGGGACACACAGGTGACTCCCGAGGAGTCATCGCGTGCAGTCTGCTGTTGAAACTCCCATGTCCCGTTAGTATCTGCAATACGGCGTAATCAGATGGGCTAATTTAAGGCAGACGTTACGACCGAATCGGAGTTTCCCTCTCTTTCACACGCGCTGTGTGTCTCCTTTGCTTGGATGCGTCATGTGATAGGTATATTCTCGTTCGTTACGGGACGGCTTTAAATTAAGGTGACGGGTAGGGCAGACTAGCGACGTCAAACGATTTTAATTTTTAGCAACTAAACTGGATCTATTTTAAACAATTTCTGGGTTACAACCTCTCGGCAAACACTTATACTATTTATTAAATAACCATGCATAAATGTTGAGTTCGTTTTTTGCGCGAAAATTTGTTTTACGGTAAAAGTGGCCGCTTTTGGCGGTAACCAATTTTTCGTGTACGCGTTGGACCCAACATTTTTGCATGGTTATCAAATGAATAGTATAAGTGTTTGCCAAGAGGTTGTAACCCCGAAATTGTTTAAAATAGATCCGGTTTAGTAGCTGAAAATTAAAATCAATTGGCGTCGCTAGTGTGCCCTACCCGACACCTTAAGCCACCTGGTTCAACTGAACCGGCCGATAATCTCTTCTCTACGTGTGGGAGAAACTGCGACAGCTATCTACCTTTGTCGCTCGTTGTGTGCCAGGAGATGATATATTTGATATATTTATATTATAAACATTTGACACATCCTGGCTAACAGTTTCCCAAAACGCCAGATGTGCTCGTTGTCATAATTACACATATTATATCATAATTGTAAAAACAAAATTCATACTAAAAACTAAATTACATATTTTACGTTGGTTAGAATGGAATATAAACAATGTCAAGGTTAATAATACAGTTTGTCAGAATATAAAATTGGAATAATAATTAGAGTTCAAATTAACAATGTCAATAAAATAAATATACAAATAAATTAAATACAAACAAATAATATAAATTAATATATTAAAAAGTATATAAACAATTTATTTATTTATTTATTTATTTATTTATTTGGGAAACATACAATTACATTTGGCTTTAAGTTAAAACAAATACAAATAACACAGAAATCAGTAAAGTTTCCACAGTTCAGAATTAAAACATAAACTGAGCATAAGTACATGTACAGAACAAAATATGAGGCAAGCAAAGTAAAAATCATTGGACAAGTAGGTAAGTAACCGAATCAATCAAATAATACAATACTACTAATAAAGCAATCAAATACCTCGACAAATTTAGGACTCTAATAGAACAAGTCTAATCTCCTGTTTGTAAGCACAAATCGAGTGCCTGAACATGTCTATTTTGCCAAATTTTGCATTATAATTTTTACATGATCTGTTCAAAAAAGTATTTTGTGCATAATTTCTTTTACAAATAGGTAAATAAAATAAATCACGTTTTCTAGCACTTGTCCGAGGGCATTTAAATTTAATACTTTGTAAAAGAAAAGGGGAATCAATATGATTTCTTAGAATTTTATACAATAATATCTGATCTCTTTCCATACGACGCTGCTCCATAGTCATAATGACTTTATCGCTATTAACTGCAGAAGAGATTCCAAATCTTTTTTCTAAGTGTTTTAAGAATTTTCGTTGAGTTCTTTCAATATAATCTATGTATATGGCATAAACAGGATTCCACACGACCGACGCATATTCCAAGTTTGGTCTCACTAGTGAATTGTAAAGAAGAATCAGAGTGTCTGAATACTTAAATTCCTTAGCAGTTCTCAGCACGAAACCCAACATGCGAAAGGCTTTAGAGGTGATATGGGCAATATGAGTGCTAAAAGTTAGCTTGCTATCAAGTAGAACCCCTAAGTCTCTAACAGCCATAGTACGTTTTAAATTTTCGTTATCTATGAGGTAATCATAATTTATAGGTTTTGTTTTCCTAGTAAATGTAATAATATTACATTTTTTTATATTGAGATGTAAATGATTATTCTTACAATAAGTAGCCAAACTGTTAAGATCATTTTGCAACAACTGACAATCGTTGAGTGAGTTTACTGTCCTAAATATCTTCATATCATCAGCGTAAAGTAGAACATGGCTGTTGCTGAAAATTCTGATAATGTCATTTATAAATAAATTGAATAGCAATGGACCGAGATGTGACCCCTGGGGAACACCAGAGGTGACAGGGACAAACGAAGAAGAAAAACCCTTAACCGTTACGGCCTGACTTCTCTCTCTAAGGTAAGATTCCAACCAACGCAGCAGATCACCGTGTATCCCGACCTCTTCCAGTTTGCGAACAAGTAGTGAATGAGAAATTTTGTCGAACGCTTTAGAATAGTCGGTATACACGACATCCATCTGCGATCCACAGTCCATTGACCGCACCACGCGATGCACCAGTTCACACAGATTTGTTTCCGTCGATTTTTTATTGACGAAACCGTGCTGTTCATTTATGATGATAGGTCTAAGAATTGGGAAAATACATTCGTAAACAATCTTCTCAAAAAGTTTGGGTATTGTGCTGAGTATCGAGATTGGTCTATAGTTTTGCACATCGTGCCGGTCTCCTGACTTAAAAATAGGCACGACATGGCTCTGCTTCCAGACTTGAGGCATGATTCCAGAATGAAGTGACTTATGAAATAAGAGGTACAGAGGTAGTGCAATAGAGTCATGGCACATTCTTAAAAATACGGGGGGTATTCCGTCTGGCCCTGCGCCCTTGTTTGTATCTATTTTTCGTAGGTATTTATTAACACAACCAACAGAAAAATCCACTGAACCCAATGAGACCAAACCAGTGCATTCAGTCGCCGGCGAAGTCACAATTTTGTCTGATTCAAAAACAGAGTGGAAAAAATTATTGAATAGATCACAAATCTGATGACCATCGCTCGAAATACTGTCATTCAGAAACATTGTATCTGGTAGATCTGGTACAGATCTTTTTGACTTAACGAAGGTCCAGAAAGATTTGCTATTAAACCTTATTCTATTTTCTGCCTTCCTGATGTATATTTCGTAACACTCGCGCTGCATCTTCTTTTGTCTTTCTCGAAGCAAAACAAATGTATCGTATTCACGTTTTCCCCCATAAATTTTCCATTTTTTGTGGAATTTCTTTTTTTCTTTTATAATTTTGATAAGACTTTTTGAGTACCACGGAGGGTAACGTGAATTATCGTGTACGGTCTTTGCCGGGACATAGTCTTCAATGATAACATTTAAGATTTTGTAAAATTTTGCTACTGCTAGGTTAATGTCTTCATCGTTCAAAAGACTAAACCAGTCGTGGCTTGACAAGACTTCATTAATAGTGTCATAATTGGCCTTGTGAAACAATCGCACAATACGGGGCGAAGATTTCAACGTCCGAAGATACGAGGCACGCACTTCTATACGCAGAGCTGGGTGGTGAGCGTCTTCCGCAACGAGAGGATCCAAACAACGTTCGACAAAACACTCATTGTTACCCATAACAAGGTCAAGACATCTACTATTGGCATTGTGAACGCCATTATATTGTTTAAAATCAGTGAATTGCAGAAAACCGTTGAGAGCCTGTATCAAATCATCAGTATGATCTGGATTTGCAATGTTTACCATTGGGCCAGCCGTGACCCATTGTGCGGCTGATATATTAAAATCACCCGTAATCACATAGTAGTCATCCGGGTTGCCCAGATAAGTATCGGACAGGGAATCAAAAAAGCTACATAAACATTCGGCGTGAGAATGACAATGAGGAAAATAAGCATTATAAATACGTATAAGCCTAGTGCCTGTACGCAGATTGCAATCGAGTGCCACTTCAACAACATCAGCAGCGGCGTTTGGCATGCACATACTATTATAAGATCTAACTGACAGTTCGCGACGTACCGCGATCAAAACACCGCCACCAAGGCTATCACCGCGGGACTCATAATCGCGATCACATCTGTACACGTTGTACCGGCTATCAAACAACTCTGCATCATAAATGCCAGGCAGAAGCCAGGTTTCAGACAAGCAAATGACATCAAACTCAACCTGCATTAGATTACGAAAGAAGACGTTCGTTTTTGACCGTAAACCGCGCACATTTTGATAATAGACGGATAAATTCTTAATGTACGCCATATTTAACCAATGTCAAGATTAATATTACAGTTTGTCAGAATAAAAATTAGAATTCAAATTAACAATATGAATTAATAATATTACAAGTAAATTAAATAATCTTTACAAAATAATAAGAATTGATAAAAGTTTACATTTTATAAGTATTGCTAACATATAGAAAGACTTTCCTTAATAATAATTCAAAGTGGTCAGCAAATTGGTCTATACTATAGTCATGGACGAGCATGTCCCCGATAAGTTGTAATGCACGGTCAGTAGGTGCATGCGCAGCGTACGCGGTGCGCGCCTGCGGCCGCCGCGGCTAGGGATGCATACGATACATCGATTTTTTTCAAACATCGATGTATCGTTTATAAACATCGATGTTGAAACCTAAAACATCGACGATACATCGTTCTTCATGAGCGATGTTTTATGAACGATATTTTATCATAGTGCTATCTTCCGTTGAAATTGAATTTTACTAAACCACTAGAAAAATCCACCAGCCACTAGAAGTAATTTTTTTGCCACTAAATGGACAGTCAAAACAACCAGTTTTAGTAGAAATCCACTAAGTTGGCAACACTGCCTAACTGACAGTTCTCTCAGTCACACACAACACAAGCGTTGATTTTGTTATTTAGCGTTTTGTGCCCTCTGCAATCTGCAATATAAAACAAACGCCTGCGATACTTCTGTTAAAAAAATATATTTATTCGATATATAAATGGTGATAAAAAACAT
The DNA here is from genome assembly GCA_019059595.1 of Marasmia exigua. NCBI lineage: Eukaryota > Metazoa > Arthropoda > Insecta > Lepidoptera > Crambidae > Marasmia > Marasmia exigua. Next base: position 15,587,515 of record CM032473.1, read on the forward strand.
CGAAAAAAATCGATATATCGTTCATAAACTTCGATGTTTTCGACATCGATGTTTCAGTTTTGAAAATATCGATGTTCTAATATCGATGTTTTTTAAGAGCGATATTGCATCCCTAGCCGCGGCGCGACAGTCCCCAGCTCGTCCCAACCAAGACGCTTAGGTGTTGATGGAAGTGGTGTTGCAGCTACAGCGGCAGCGGCAGCGGCGGCGCGGAGGCGGGCGCGGGCGCGGCGGGCAGCGAGGAGGGCGTGGGCGGCGGCGCGCTGCCGGAGGCGGCCAGCGTGGAGCGCGAGCTGCGCCTGCGCTTCCACCACACCATCTACGCCGCCGTCGAGAAGCAAGTGCGCACCGACCAGTACCAGCAGATGAAGGCGCTCACGGTAATCACATCAATTCAATTGGCGAGGCAAAGATTCTCACTAGCACATCTGGTGTCAATTTTCTGAAGCTGTCTAAGAACGACAAATTGAAAGTTTTCCATACAACTTTACGGAATAGTGGTTAATATTCTCTTTATTTTTGGGATGAATGTGGTTCGGTCACAATAATGATATCAATAATAGACATAATAAAAGCGTAGGCAGAATATACCAGACTAGGTATTGCGTTCTGTTGAGGAAATATTAAAGAGTGAAACAGGAAAATATTTAGTAATCAGAAGAGTTTCATTTGGTGAAAATCATATTATGTTTTTTTTTTTATTTTCTAGTTAATGTTTTTTTCGAACTATTTTATTCTAGGCTAGTTAAAGAGTATGTGTTATTATGACACTAATACTTCCTATTTCTGCTTTATTAGCAGCCGGTGTATATTATTTAATCGTGAACATAAATAAATCAAAACTTTTAACCAAACATTACTTCAAAATGTAGCGAAGTGTCGTTCTTAGAGAGCTTCCAATTATCGCCGCTAGAGGAGCGCGCATAATCTTTGCTTCGCCAATACGGTATTTGACTATTTTTAGGGTTCCGTACCTCAAAAGGAAAAAACGGAACCCTTATAGGATCACTTTGTTGTCCGTCCGTCCGTCCGTCCGTCTGTCAAGACCCTTTTTCTCAGGAACGCGTGGAGGTATGAAGCTGAAATTTATATCAATTACTCAGGTCTACTGTCCCTTGAAGCTGTGAAAAAATCAAATTTCTAAGCCAACGCAATCAAAAGATACAGCCGATTATATCGATATTTTCATCAAATTTTCGACACTCGCAAAGGAATCAAAACCTACAGGGTACTTCCCGTAAACTCATAATCTTGAAATTTGGCATGAAGCATTGTCATATAATGCAAATATAGGAAAAATTGCGAAAATCACATTTTTTTAGTTATATAAAATAATAAAAATATTTTAATAAAATGAAATTTACTACTTTATTTCTCACGAACGAATAAAGGTATCAAATTGAAATTTATACCAAATACCTAGGTCTACTGTCCCTTTAAGCTGTGAAAAAATCAAACAAAAGTTAACGCAATCAAAAGATACCGGCGGAACCCTCGGTGCGCGAGTCAGACTCGCACTTGGCCGGTTTTTTTTTCATTTGTGTAATCAAAAGACCTCTCAATGATAGAAACATCGTTGAAAGAATTACTTGATTCTCATTTAAACTACCTGAGATATCACAACTTTAAAATCACATTATTTTGGGCAAACCCAAAACGCTCCATACAAATGGCTACTGAGATGTGACGTCACACGCAAGTATTTTGTATGCATTTCATTTGAATTTTGTATGGTAGCTATATCAAATGTTTCGTTTATGTCAATGGTTCCATTATAATAGTAGGTGTAAATTATATGGGTTATTCAATGGTATAATACTTTTTTTTAAATTTCATACTTTTAAAATGGACTTGCCCATGAATCTTTGAATGACCATAAAACCGGCTAGACGTTATATTTTTGATTGAGAATTTTTGCTATTGGCACATATTTACCTATATTTTGATAAAATATTTATATTTTGAAAAATCTCGAGCTTAGTCAAATACCCTATTGACGCCCGTACAATCATCTTCGCCTACTCCGCTTTGCTACATCTAGCGGAATATCTTTTATACAGTATTATAGTCAATTCTTATTCTAATTCTAATTGCTAGAAGGCCTAAGAACTCGAAATAGGCAAGTTGCCTCATGACACCATTTATAAAAATAACTTTTATTTTAAATATGATTCCGTACAAGGGTCCGAAATATATTTATTTATTTAAAACTTTATTACACAAAACGATACAATAGGCGAACTTAATGCCTAGAGGCATTCTCTACCAGTCAACCTTTATAAGTTATATAAACTTCAATAAATATAAATAAGGGATTGCTGTAAAAAATCAACTTAAACCTGTTGTTTTTTTTTCTTGATGATGTGAAAACACCGTCCGCCATCGGTCTACGACACCTTTAACCTTTAAACAACAAAACGTCAAACGCCGGTTTCAAGTAATTCGTGGTCTTTCATTTATTCCGATAAAAAGGTTATGGCAGTCATGACAGTCACACGTATTGCTTACAGTAACAGTGACGTCACGGCACAGATAATTAATAAGACCATCATGGCGGACGGCTTTTATGACTGTATAGCGAAAATATAATTTAAAATATACTAGAAAAGGTGCTTCAAAAAAATTCACATTTTTTATGGCGTAATATAATTGTAATGAACCGTTCTATCAGATAATAAAAATAGTGGCACCTTGCCTATTTATTTATTTAATTACACAGCTTCTGAAACCTAATTTCAAACTGACTAATTTGGCTAGTAATTCACGTCAAAGTAGACACAGTATGGACCGCCGTGCGGTCCGCGGCGGAGTTATGCCACGGGCGTGAGACAACCAGAGACAACATCAAATCATTGTCCTGGTCCCGAACTAAATTTATGAAATAGTAATTAAGTAGTTTGTGTAAGTTATTTATTTTTTTGGGAAATATACAATACAATATTCAATGTTTTCCCGTGTACTATGGAAACCCGGAACAACGAAGTTGTAATGCGTTTTCAAAAGTAAAATAATAAAATTATTAATGACTCCTTACTGACTAACAGTTTTTCATATTTTTTAGGATCTACTAGAAAACGAGAAGAAGGAAATTTTAAACCGATTAGCAAATTCACGGAAGGAGGATGTCAAAGCGTTAGCGAAAAAGACCAATAGAGATAAAGATGAAATACTGAGGATAAAGAGAGAGATACACTCGCAGGTGAGAATCTTTTAAGACGTCTTATAATAACATCATATAAGTCGGTGAACGCTTCATACATCTGAACTTATAATTATTAACAAAATTTACAGACAACATTTTTTACTTCTAACGGTGACATGAACATCTTTCAAATAGCTTCTTCGCTTCTTGCGAAATGCACCGATTAGTTAGAAAGACGTTTGTAATGATCGAGGTGCGTGATACTGATAAGCATTATTCAATGTTAATGTTATCTCAAAATGTTCTCGTAAATAAAAATACAGACTGAAATTATTAAGGCTGATGTTAGAAAATAAAATAAGTTATGAACAGCCTGGTGCCAATAAGGTGGTTAGTGCCGGGACACTTTGAACAGTACCCTTACCATGATTTTGAAAAACTGTTCTCACTAAACTATCGCTTTGTCCCTTTCATTGTGGTGCATGTGAAAGAGACTGAGCAATCGTTTTGGATAGCGAGGATAGTATTTCAAACTCATGGCAAGGCCTCTGATCGAGTGTAGAGAGAGACATTAGATTTCGATTTCATAAATTTGACATCAATATACCTCACATATAGAAAAATACATAAGCTATTCACAATGGTATCTATATAATATAATTTATTTCTATGGGTATATTGTATATTATCAAAAATAAAACGATTAAAGCGTTGTATCCAAGTTTTTTGATAGTTTTTATTCATCAAAAAACCTGGATTTGTTAGGAGCATTCTTTTAAGCGAGAGCCTGTGTTAGAAGTTCTTCCTTATTCCATCACCACGTGAGTGAAGCCGCGGGACGTACTTAGTAGTACAAATATGATGCGAATCGTCCCTACGGAGGTGGATAACGCCCGTTACGTGTTGCAGTCGGTGGAGCGCGGCGTGGCGGAGTGCTCGCGGCTGGAGCAAGCGTACGCGCGGCGACGCGAGCAGCTGGCGCGCGCGCACGAGCGCCTGCGCGCGCTGCTGCAGCGCCACCGCGACCAGGTAACTGTGTGTTGCAGCAGCTGGCGCGCGCGCACGAGCGCCTGCGCGCGCTGCTGCAGCGCCACCAGCGACCAGGTAACTGTGTGTTGCAGCAGCTGGCGCGCGCGCACGAGCGCCTGCGCGCGCTGCTGCAGCGCCACCGCGACCAGGTAACTGTGTGTTGCAGCAGCTGGCGCGCGCGCACGAGCGCCTGCGCGCGCTGCTGCAGCGCCACCGCGACCAGGTAACTGTGTGTTGCAGCAGCTGGCGCGCGCGCACGAGCGCCTGCGCGCGCTGCTGCAGCGCCACCGCGACCAGGTAACTGTGTGTTGCAGCAGCTGGCGCGCGCGCACGAGCGCCTGCGCGCGCTGCTGTCAAGGCGCTCCCGCCGACCAGGTACCTGTGTGTTGCAGGCAGCTGCGCGCGGGTGAGCGGGCAACTTATAGGAGCGCCTGCGCGCGCTGCGCAATGCGCCGCCGCGACCTGTATAGGTTTGAGTGCGCTGTGATGGTTGGCGGAGGGCATCGGTGGCGTGGGGCGCGTTGCGCGCCGAACGGAGCGCCTGGCGCCAGCAGGCTGGCTGCAGCGCCCACCGGGGATGCGACCAGGTGAACTGTGTGTGTTTGCAAGGTGCAAGCTGGGCGCGCGCTCAGCTGACGGAGCGCCTAGCGCGCGCTGGCTCAGTCAGCGGTCCGGAGCCGCGACCAGTAACTGTGTGTCGCAGGACAGCTGGGCGCGTCGCAGTGCAAACAGAGCCTGCCTAGAAACGCGTCGGCGTGCTAGTGCTGCAGCACACAAAGCGGGCCAAGCCGCTTAGCGTGTGAGGTACGTGAAGGCTTGATGATGGGTGCGGCAGGGTCGAGCTGTCAAGGCGCCAAACTGGGCACAGACGTGCAACAGGAGCGCCTCGCGCAGCTGCTGCAGCGTCCACCTTATTCGGCACCAGGGTAACTGTGTGTTGCATGGCACTGGCGCGCGCGCAATTGTGAACGGTGCGCCGTGCGGCGCTGGCTGCTGCAAGCGCCACCGGCGACCAGTAACTGTGTGTTGCAGCACGCTAGGCGCGCTGGTAATGGCTGTGCGACGAGCGCCTGCGTCTCGCAGCCTGCTGGCAGCAGTCCGACCTAAGCGGGACTCCTAGGGTTAACTTGTGTGTTGCAGTTGGCAGCTTGGGCGCGCGATGGGGTTGGTGGATGTGCGGGCACGGAGTGGCTGCAGCTTGCGGCGCGCTGCGTAGCAAGGCGGGCTCACCGGGAGGATGCGACCAGGGTAAGCTGTGTGTTGCAGGCGCTTTGTCGCGCGGGCGCGCGGCACTAGGCGCAATGCGCGCGCGGTGGCTTGCCTCACGAGCGCCAGTTAGACCGGTCGCGGTTGACCTTGTCGAGAGGTATCTGTGTTGGTGTGTTGCAAGGCAGCTGGCTGGGCGCGGGGGAGCGCACAGACCGTTAGGCCGCCCTTTGCGCGCTGCCTGCTTCGGGCATGGGGGCGCGCGCCAACCGCGAGGACTACGAGAAGGTGAACATGTGTGTGTTGCAGCAGCTGTGCGCGCTGCATGCCTACGATTCGCCTTCGGCGGCTGCTGAGCGCCACTAGACACTGTCTGCGACCAGGTACCTTGTGTTGCAGCATCTTTGGCGCGCGATGCGCACGAGCGCCTGCGCGCGCCATGCTGACAGGCGCCCCGAGCTGACCAGGTAACTGAGTGTTTGCAGCAGCTGGCGCTCTGCGCGCACGCAGCGCGCGCGCCTGCTGCAGCGCCACCGCGGACCAAGGTAACTGTGGTGTTGCAGCAGCTGGCGCGCTGCGCACGAGCGCTCCTGGCGCGCGCTGCCTGCAGCGCCACCGCGACCAGGTAACTGGTGTTGCAGCAGCTGGAGCGCGCGCGCACGAGCGCCTGCGCGCGCTGCTGCAGCGCCACCGGCGACCAGGTAACTGTGTGTTGCAGCAGCTGGCGCGCGCGCACGAGCGCCTGCGCGCGCTGCTGCAGCGCCACCCGCGACCAGGTAACTGTGTGTTGCAGCAGCTGGCGCGCGCGCACGAGCGCCTGCGCGCGCTGCTGCAGCGCCACCGCGACCAGGTAACTGTGTGTTGCAGCAGCTGGCGCGCGCGCACGAGCGCCTGCGCGCGCTGCTGCAGCGCCACCGCGACCAGGTAACTGTGTGTTGCAGCAGCTGGCGCGCGCGCACGAGCGCCTGCGCGCGCTGCTGCAGCGCCACCCGCGACCAGGTAACTGTGTGTTGCAGCAGCTGGCGCGCGCGCACGAGCGCCTGCGCGCGCTGCTGCAGCGCCACCGCGACCAGGTAACTGTGTGTTGCAGCAGCTGGCGCGCGCGCACGAGCGCCTGCGCGCGCTGCTGCAGCGCCACCGCGACCAGGTAACTGTGTGTCTGCAGCAGCTGGCGCGCGCGCACGAGCGCCTGCGCGCGCTGCTGCAGCGCCACCGCGACCAGGTAACTGTGTGTTGCAGCAGCTGGCGCGCGCGCACGAGCGCCTGCGCGCGCTGCTGCAGCGCCACCGCGACCAGGTAACTGTGTGTTGCAGCAGCTGGCGCGCGCGCACGAGCGCCTGCGCGCGCTGCTGCAGCGCCACCGCGACCAGGTAACTGTGTGTTGCAGCAGCTGGCGCGCGCGCACGAGCGCCTGCGCGCGCTGCTGCAGCGCCACCGCGACCAGGTAACTGTGTGTTGCAGCAGCTGGCGCGCGCGCACGAGCGCCTGCGCGCGCTGCTGCAGCGCCACCGCGACCAGGTAACTGTGTGTTGCAGCAGCTGGCGCGCGCGCACGAGCGCTCTGCGCGCGCTGCTGCAGCGCCACCGCGACCAGGTAAACTGTGTGTTGCAGCAGCTGGCGCGCGCGCACGAGCGCCTGCGCGCGCTGCTGCAGGCGCCACCGCGACCAGGTAACTGTGTTGTTGCAGCAGCTGGCGCGCGGCGCACGAGCGCCTGCGCGCGCTGCTGCAGCGCCACCGCCGACCAGGTTAACTGTGTGTTGCAGCAGCTGGCGCGCGCGCACGAGCGCCTGCGCGCGCTGCCTGCAGCGCCACCGCGACCAGGTAACTGTGTGTTGCAGCAGCTGGCGCGCGCGCACGAGCGCCTGCGCGCGCTGCTGCAGCGCCACCGCGACCAGGTAACTGTGTGTTGCAGCAGCTGGTGGCGGCGGTGGCGGAGTGCTCGCGGCTGTAGCAGGCGTACGTGCCAACCTTTAAACCCCTTACTTTCTCTGGATTAGGCCTCCGGTACCCTCACTCGCGCAGCATAACATCAGTCGCGCGCGAACCCACAGCGAAGCAACACGCCGATCGAGTTGACCGCAGTTTCCACTGGTTTTCAAACTTTTTTTCGCGTCTATTCCCACAATCATGCATACGTGTTCAAGCTGCGAGGCTGAGTTCAACGATGGTGCCCATTGCAGTGTGTGCAGAAAAATGTTTGACTTTCGTTGCGCCGGGGTTAATGAGCCTAGCTTCCGTAAGCTCGGAGCAGAAAGAAGAGCGGCTTGGAAGTGCTCGTCCTGTAAGTCAGGCAAACCTGCCAAAAGCGACGACGCTCCAACACTGCAAAATATTCTGGACGAAATCAAAGAAGTCAAGCGGCGAGTAGGCACTGTAAGTGATGACTTGAAGACAATGAAGCAGGAAATGTCTGAGTTGCGAGCTGCCTGCGAATATAATAGCGCCGTGATGGACGGTTTTGCAGAAAGACTGAGTACGGTGGAAAAGAAACTTCCGGATATCGAGCGTATTGAACACAGAACCTTATCTAACCAAGATCTAATTACGCAGTTAACAAACGACTTAACAGCCAAGGAACAGTGGTCCCGCCTTAACAATGTTGAGATAAAGGGTATTCCAATTAATAAAAACGAAAACCTCTTCTCAATTGTTGACTCATTGGGTAAGCTGGTTGACTACTCATTCCCGAAAACTTTCATTAACTATATAGCCAGAGTACCTACCCATAATAGCAAAAACAAATCTATTATTGTGAGCTTCACCAACCGCTACGTCAAGGAGGAGTTCGTGGCAGCAGCGCGCGCCGCTAAGAACCTGACGACCGGCAGACTTGGCTTCAAGGATACAGAAGGAAGGGTGTTCATCAATGACCACCTCACAGCAGACTCCAAACAGCTACTGACGAAAACTAAATCTATGCTCAAAGAGAAGATGGGTTATAGCTTTGTCTGGGTAAAGTTTGGCAAGATACATGCCCGAAAAAACGATACCTCGAAAGTGCACGTTATACTATGCGAAAGTGATTTAAACAAACTTCTTTAAAGTACTTCCTACTCTCTAGAACTTTACTAGTTTTATTCTCTTTATTCTTTGTATGTGCTTATCTAATGATAATTCAACGCTCTGTACCTATAACTCGCAACAGGTTTAGTACCACTGTCCGCTGCCCGAACTGGCCGCCTCGTCTTTGTCCATGCTCGCACACCTTTTGTATTCCTTATTATCGCTGTCCATCTGTACTGTTCATTGCTGCTAAGCGGCCGCATAAACATATATCTATCCCCCTCGCTCGCGCGCATAGTTATGAATCATGCTACTTGTGCCCTCCTGCTTTATCTTGGAATGGATATGGTTACCTATGTTGTGCTGCATTCATAACGTTTATGAATTACGCACTTTATTACTTACTCATATTGTGCTGTTTCTTTATGCTTACTGTGAATCTATTCTGTAGCTATCTATATCCGTTACAATGGTAATTGATTTAGGCAAACTTGCTATTTACTACCAAAACGTAAGGGGGTTACGATCGAAGACTGGTGACTTTCAACGTAACTTAAGACTTAATGACTTTGATATATTAGTACTCACAGAAACTTGGCTCTTAGACGGAATACGGGATGGTGAGCTCTTCGATGACCGGTACGTTGTCTGGCGCCGGGATCGCGACTACTCTGCCACGGGCCAGACTCGTGGCGGTGGCGTACTGGTGGCTACTCGCGCCGAAATCTCGGCACAGGTTAGACCGTCTTTTCAGTCTAGTGCTGAGGATCTTTGGTTGACCCTATGTCTTAGGCAAACCGCTCACGCGTCATCAATCAAAGTCAACTTATGCGTAATCTACCTGTGTAAGCAGAATCTGGGCAATAGTTTCTCTCAACAATTATCTAATTACCTAGCTAAACTTTCAGACGTTGTTACTAGCAACCCGGGCGATACTTTTATGATCCTTGGCGATTTTAATTTGAGCGGTATCAAGTGGATTCCCTGCGGTGAGCCGCACCTGTGTCCAACTAACATTTTGAGTAATGATGAGCGTCTCCTTATAGATGATTTCAATACACACAACCTATTACAATACAATGGTATAAACAATGCACACGGTCGCATTCTAGACTTGGTTCTCTCTAACCATGTTGTTAGCGTACGAGAATGTCACGACCCACTGATACCCATAGACCCTCACCATAAAGCGCTCCTTGTTGATGTTGACCTCACTCCTGTCGCCGGCTTAAAAGCTGCTCCGCTGACAAAATTTCTGTTTCATAAAGGGGACTACGCTTCTATTAATGATAATATTCGAAATATGGATTGGAAGTCGGAACTTGGCCATAGATCTATTGAAGAGGCGACTACTTTTTTCTATGATCACATTCTATCACTTAGAGATAAATACGTGCCATCAATAAAGAACATAACCAATCGTTATCCTAAATGGTACTCTCCCGCCTTGATAAAAGTGATTCGTGAGAAAAGTAAATATTTAAAAAAATATAAAAATTATGGCAACCGCTCCGACCTTGACTCCTTCAAACTACTGAGAGACCGAGTTAAATTATTAGAGGGTTCTTGTTTTAAGAGTTTTATATCTCGTGTCGAAAACTCTATTCAACATCATCCCAAAGTCTTCTGGTCATACCTTAAGACAAAGTCAAATTCTGGGTCATTACCTAGCAGTATGAAGTACGACCAAGTACACGTCAACACGGGTGATGATATCTGTAGGGCGTTTTCCGACTATTTTCATTCAACCTTCTTAAACCCTTCTAACAACGCAAACAAACATGTCCATCACGCCCATTTGCCTACGTCTAGTGCGTCTGTATCTGACATTTCATCCTTCCATGTCTGCACGGAGGAAGTTAGGAAGCTATTGCTCAACCTTGACCTCACAAAGTCCGCTGGTCCAGATAAAATTCCAGCCCGTTTTCTTATCGAAACTGCTCATACAATATCCGTCCCGATTTCAAACCTCTTTCAGAGGTCACTACTCGAAGGCTCAATTCCTAACATCTGGAAGGCTGCTTTTATAACCCCGGTCCACAAAAAAGGGTCTCGAACTGACATCACTAATTATAGGCCAATTTCGAAATTATGTCTAATATCTAAAGTACTCGAGCGACTGGTCTATAATCAATTATACCCGGCCATAAAGAGCTCACTTAACCCATTTCAACACGGTTTCCTTAAAGGAAGATCCACAGTCTCTAATCTTGCGATTCTGAATGATCACCTGACCGAGGCCATGGACAGAGGTCAACAGGTAGACGTTATATATACTGATTACAGTAAATGCTTTGATCGGATTGACCACTCGCTACTGCTAAGGAAGCTACAGACTGTTGGTATAAGGGGTGACTTACTGCGGTGGTTCTCGTCCTATATCAATAACCGATCCCAAGCGGTAGTTGTAAGCAACTATATGTCCGGCTGGGTAGGTATTCCTAGTGGGGTTCCCCAGGGATCACTGCTCGGCCCTCTTCTTTTCACAATCTTTGTCAATGACATTGATCAGTGCTTTACGTCATCTCACCTCCTGAGCTTCGCCGATGATATGAAGATTTTTAAACCAATATCTTCACCAGCAGATGCAGAGTCATTACAGAAGGACCTCGATCGCCTAGAAAAATACTGTAGCACTAATTGTCTAGATCTAAATCCAGCCAAATGTTCAGTTTCCACTTTTAGTCGCAAACACAAACGCATCACCTTCAATTACACCCTCAAAGGACAATGTCTACAAAATTTGACCTGTGTTCGTGATCTGGGGGTACTCCACGATGTTAAACTCTTATTTGACTCGCACATTGATCATATTATAGCCAAGGCCTCGAAAGCTCTTGGATTTATAATACGCTCATCATCTTATTTTACAAAAATTAAAACTCTAAAAATTCTATATTGCACTTATGTACGCAGTCACCTAGAATATGCTTCACAAATTTGGAACCCCAGATACTTGACCTACATTAATCGTATTGAAAACATCCAAAGAAAATTTCTGAAGTTTCTATGTTTCCGTCTAAGACAACAATATAGTTCCAGTAACTATTATGGCCTGTGTAAGAAACACCACTTGCTTCCCTTGGCTAAGCGTCGTGAGATATCCGACGTACTTTACTTGATAAAAATCGCATCCGGTGCAGTAGATTCATCCGAGCTGTTATCGAAATTATCACTTTACGTACCTAGTAGAACCTTCAGATCCTCCCCCCTTCTCCATATTCCATCATGGTCTACTAACTATCGTAGGGATTCGTATATGTTGCGAGCGAGTAAAACCTTTAATAGCTTAAAACATTTGGACATCGATATATTTACTATTAGTGTGGCTAGGGCGAGAAAGACGCTGTGTGACTCATTTTTCGAGAAAATGTAGCAGGACAAGTACGGACACCCAAACATTAATGTCTACAAATTTGACAAATTTCCTCAATAGATCTTTACCCTAACATAGTTTTGATTTGTTGAGGAAATTAGGCATAGTACCTACCTACATAGGTATTGGTTTTGTTCTGCGGCTGCGGAAGCCGCCAGTAACGGCAACAGTATGTATGTAATAGTGTTGTTAAATTTATTTTTTACGTATCATGGCCAACTTGATCTGTTGCTTTCCGTGATCTTCGCATGTTAAAACTATTACTTACTTTATTTCTATCAGTGAAGACCTGTAATTAGCTTTAAGAAGTTCATTGTAATTCTACTGTATTAAGACAGCTGTTGGTCTTCCGAATAAAATAAAATAAATAAAATAAATAAATAAATAACACAGTACAGTGCTACTTCACTCAGGTTCCCTGTGAGGCCGTGGTATCACTTGGGTCGGGCAGGCTCATTCATGCTGAAGCGTGGCTCTCCCACGGTTAACTAATAATCTTATCTGTTTCTTAATGAATGATGTAAACGTTTGTTGTTCCAGGAGCTGGTGGAGCTGGAGCGCGCGTGCGGCGGCGCGCCCGAGGGCTAGGGCGGCGCCGCGCGGTCTCGCTAGGAATCTGTGATATTATCGCCTAAGGAGCCAGTCCCGCGACAGGCACGCTCGAGTCCCCTGTGCTGAGGCTCGGGCCATTCCACGCGCGTTGTTTTGCTTCGCCGGCCCGTGGAGCTGGGGAACGATTAGGTTAGCGCCACATCAGGAATATGAGAAAGCCAGTTCAAGCCCTCAATTGTTACTTTCGAATACACAATCGTGCCGTAAGATGAGTGAGCTGTTTAGGAAGCATCAGAATTAAAAGTTAGTGTAATTATATCTATTGAACCCTCGGCCTGGCGGAGTTTTGTCGTGCAAAGCACGGAGTGGACACCGAAAGTAGGCGGTCCGCTATAGTTGCGCAAGCCTATGGTAATAAAATATGCAATAGGACGCAAGGATGATGGTAATGTGGCGCTAGCCTCCCTTCCTAGGAGGTCGGCGACCTCTCTGTGAAATGTAGGTTGGAGTACGATGCAGCGTGGCCGCACGTGGTCGTCGTTGCGGACGTTTCCGTTGGACTAAACTGCCCTCGTGATTATTTCGCGATTTCGGTTCTCGAGCACCACGTTCGTCGTTTTCTTAGCGGTATACACGATTACGTCAAACTATACATATCTGAGGCGCCACTTACAATTTTTTTTGTAACTCGTATTGCGTATCTGATCGTTTCCGGCGACCCCCTTTGTAAGTTCGTAGTCCGTAGCGATATCGTCCCGGGTTTTTTAATTAAAAGAAATCGATTCTTATGATGGTTATTCCAAAATGTTCTGGTTAGTGATGTGTTTGATGCAGAGTTTAAATTTACTATTTATTTCACTAATGTTAGATTTTACTAATAAATTTACTACTCATATTTATCCTATCTAACTTCGGTTTTGTGATAAATATTTTGAAATACCTTGATAATGATGTATTGAAGTTCTCATAGCACTCGTTACACATAGATATGGCAAATATGAATCGGTGTATATTTTGTAACGTTACGTAATATAACCTACTCGATATTTATCTCGCGAAAGGAGTCTAATATGTAATGTGTGAGGTTTAAACTATTTATGTATTCGTGTAGTGTTTCCTTTAACCGGCTTCATCGGATGTTGTTTTACTAACAGTGTCAGTAACCGTAGGTTGTAGAGTAACATTCCATGATTGTTTGCGCGTCGCGCAGTCGGATTAACTGATATTTAACGCCGGTTAGACAATAGAGTAGCACCTAGTGCGCCGTGTCTTCGTTCCAACGCCGACGAGAGTCATGTATTCACAAATTTAGCAATAATTTATCGAAGTCATTTAATTATAAGATCTAGTGGGCCGTTCGTCCCGAGTATTAGACGTACTTTGGGGCTTGCATGCGGCTGAACTTGCTAGTGACATAATCGAGTATAACCTAAAACCAATTAGGAGTTCAGCAGTTTGAAGTACTGTCTCTGTATGAAGTGCCCTGATTCTTCCAACTCACTGCCAAGTAGCGTTAATCCTATGATTTGCCTCGACCCTATTATCATATACGATTTAAGTGCAGATGTTCGAGTACACATTATTTCTCGGATGAAGCGTTATTTATTTCCTAGACTTGTAGACGGCTGTATGTAGGTAAACCTTCACATTCTTCAATGGTGCTTCTCAATATCTAGGCTCAAAGTACTTAAATGTTATACATACTTACTAATTATGTGTTATCTGTACATACTCATGTTTCTATTTTGATTTTTCGATAACAACTTTTGATAGCGCATATTCTCATAATATAGATTTAATTGTCTTAACGGCCACAAAATCAACTTCCTGAATTGCATAGTTTTTAAAAGTAATTTGACTGTCCTTAGGTTCCTTGAAGACAAAAATCAAGTCATAGTTTTATATTTTTTGCTCAATATTTATTGGAACTTCTATAATTTCAGTCAAAATTCAGTTTCCTATGTTCTTCCGTTTCTAATGATATTTTTTTATAAACTTCTATCGTAGCATATTGAATTGAGACATAAGTTCAAAGTTAAAGTAAGTTACGGCAATAATACTACTAAACTAGAGGTTACAATTGATGTCCGTCTTTACTGATAACGAACTTGCAATAACATTCTTGTATGGTAATAACTCTATTAGCAGTAAGCTCTGTGCTTCTATTTTGATAGATTTTCGTAAAACAAAAGTACCTACTTAATCTACTTTGAACCATTCGTTTGAAATATTTTTATTTTAACAGATGGCGCTAGTTGTATGTATGTTTTACCGACCAGCATGTACCAAATGTATTTAGTCAACTACATACCTCTTATTTATACCTGAATAGCAAAGAAATGAAATTATTTCGTATCAAGAAATAATCCTATATAGTTCCTATCTGTTTCTATTCTACGAAAAACTATCCAAATTGAATGCATTAAGTAACATATAGTGCAATATTAACTTATGACTCGGCTATCGCTTACAATACTGACTTATGCGTTTTCCGTACCGATATACATAATGAATATGCGTGGTAGTTCGATTTTTAGGGTATTATTATTCAAAGATATAGTATGTAGGGTTCTCCATGTATCGCAAACGTTTTGCAACTAGGGTTTTATAAAAAGACGTAATTTCGCAGTCACTCATATATTCGTGGCTCCATTTAGTTGAACCTCGGTTATAGATGATTAGATATAGAAAAACGACCGCCAATTTAGAGATGTTAAATATGGTCTCCATTATCTGTCCTATACTTGCCTTGAAGTTATAGAACTCTGTTTCTATTATACATAGCAATGCCATAAATAATGTTGGTCTTTGTAGTTAATGAGTAGATGTTACATTTTTCTTACGATTCTTATTGATTGCTAAATGACTAGAAAAACGAATTGTGTACGATTTGTTCGAATGGTGACTAAGTTATGACGGCATGCTGTTTCTAAATGCATTTATAGACAAACCAAATTACCCGTGTATGGTTTTTTCTTACGGCATTTATTTAGTTTTCAATAATAATCAAGTAAATCGCAATGCATACAATAAAATACGTTCTCTACTTAGACATAAATTTGAACACATCGTCAACAATTCTAACTTTTAAAATAATTAAAATAAATGAAACAGGGAATGTATTTCTATTTCTCATTTATATTTATCGATCTTTCTATACACTACAGGATGTTTAATAACGCGTAGGTAATTATTAAGATAAGTGTGTGAGATTGTGTCGGTGTTATAGGATAAAATATCTTAATATTTAGGTTTCAATCAGAGCCTTGTGATGACCCTTAATATATTATACGATAGTTGAGTGTGCTTCTAGGAGAGGTATCGATTGTTGGGAGTGGAGTTGTTGGGCGGGAGGAGGCGGTTGACAGAGACAACCCAATGAGCTTAACTGTGTGTGCGCTATTCAATTTTATGCCATTTATATGAAGTAATAGGTCCCTTCAGGGCAGACGTTGCGGTGCGCGAGTCCAAGCGCGATGTTTCCCGCGAGTGACCATCTTGGATGCGCAGTATCGTTAGCATTATAACTGCGCACGTGCGTGGAACCGCGCAGTTTTCGCCTATGGTCTTAAATTCGGATTTGACATTTATGATATTATACTCTAATCCATGTCTGATATAATCTAAAGATGTAGCAAATATGCATAATAAAATAATATGCAGGATTTAGTGTTTAACGCTGAGATGATTTTCTTTATTTTTTCTCGTCAACAAACGCGAACAGAGATCACAATTTTATGGAGTTTTTTTTGAGTAATGTTAGAAACTCACATTTTTTTGTTTATATTATTCTAAATATTTTCCTTTGAAAGATATGTTCAGATCAATTTTACAAGTGTGGTACATTATTGGTCATCTCACTATCTCAGCGTTAGATACAAATTGGAATCGGTAACAGGATATTAGGCACAGTTTGGCATGTTTTAATAGCACAAACCTAGCGTATCAGAAATAACTTACCGCGTAGCTTATTCGAGATGAACCCCCGACACGTTGCGTCGCCGACCCGCCAACTCGTCGGCACGACATGTTATAGATAGTAGGTAGTTAGTCAGCTGGTGAGTAGTGATTACGAAGTGTGCATAAACACGACTCGTTCTTGCCTTGTATAAAATTAGTAATAAATAAGTGTAGATCACGTCCCGTTACATCACTGAACCGCAATAACAATAAGTATGCCCAAAACATCAAAGGTTTAAACGTTGATTAAACATTTTAAATCGGTTCGGAGGGAGGCCTAAGCGTGTATTGATTAGATTTCGAATGTTGATGCCCCAGAATTGCCCCAATATTCCCCTTTGGATCTTTATAGAAATTATACATAACTAAAGTTTATAAATAAAGGTAGTCTCAGTTAAAAAGCAAACGCACTATTTCACCATTCATTAGTGAAGCACGTACTTTGATATTTACGTGCGAACAAGCATTCGCGCCAAAGGTTCATTCCACCATAATCGTATGGATGCACTGAACTACCGTTGTGCTAGTCGTTAATGCACGATATTTCAAGTACCTAGTGTGTGCGCACGGCTGTGTTCCCACGTAACACGCTACGTGTAATGTACCACTTACCTACGTACATATAGTTCTTGTATTCAGCCAACTAGTGTTAAGCGTTAGTAGTTATGTCGTTGTAGTGCGACGTTCCACTGCAGCTTCGGTCCCTGATGCGCTAAGTTCGCGGAGAGGGCCGCGCGGCTCTCGGGAGTCTAGGTATATACCTTAGCTTGTAAGGTACTTCTATATGGTTATATCTTTTTAACCATATCTTTTCAAAGATTTTAGGTGACTGTCTCTACTCTGTTATTCTGACATTCACCAACAATTTATTACGGTATATTTATTAGTTTTTGTAGATCTAGTTCCTGTATAGTCACAAAACGAGAAAAATAATTAATATCAGAATAGAGATAAGTCATCGTTGTAATTTATTTTGTATCATATACGTAGACACAATATATTTAATGAAACATTTATTGTTGAAAATTGTCTTAATATATTTAATATTTTCTAATGAATCTACTCTTGTTGAGCCTTTCTGCTTTAGTGCTTGTACATTTTATTATGTAATATGTATTATATTTTTTCTATATTTTATACTGTTGTAGAAATGTTGTGGGATTTTAGAAAACTTTACATTTACACCATAGTTTGCATGTTTCCTTTGTATGGATGTATTTTCTCTTTCCAAATGAATACTTCAAAGGACTAAATACTTAATATAATTTATCGCTTGTTCTTCCAATTAACTTTATATTTATGTATATTTTAGCGTGTCATAATAACTGACATTCTCCATTATTTCATCTATCGTTATTATTATTCACTATCGTAATTTTATTACTCTTAGCTAGTTTCTAAGATAGGTATTCCAACTCGGCTGCTTAGTGTTGGTCACAAAAGGTAGCAAACATTGCATTTATCTTCTACTTATTATAGTAGGTATTCCTATTAGAAGTCACAAAACCAAGGAAGTTATTTCCAACTTTCAAGATAATGTTTTAACAGTATCGAATATCATATATTTGTGATCGACACTATTAGCAGAGTTCGTTCAAGTGATCGGCACATTTCTTATGATGTACTATTAAGCGTCGCACGCGACGGGTTGTGAGTATTTCGCGAGTAGGTAGCGACCCGCGCTGCAGTGGGACCGGGCACCGGATACCGCAACCGGACGTTAGCTCCGGCCGCCGGAACCTGGACTCCAGATTCTCACCAGAGATGGCCAGTTCCAGAAAATGGGTTACGAGTTTAGTAACTCGCATTTTAGGTTCCGAATGCCGACCCGAAGATGTCGGACTCCGGAATTAGGGACTAGGAACCCGCGCTGCGGGGAGCGAGCCGCTTAGCCGACACTATGGTGTGGGATTTAGTTTCAACTGAGGATGTCTTAGTAAGATTCACAGGTCCATTACGTTATGAAAAAATATTTTTACAACCCAGTTGTGGAGATTGTCTTGATTAATTTAATGTAGGTTTGGTTAGGGCAGGTTAGTAAATCGGTCATTGAATGTGGATGTTTTGTCACATGACGTTGGCAGCATTTATTTAACTACGATAAAAAAAAATGAAAAATACTGTTCGCAATTGGTAATTTTATTTTTTATGGTAACATTTGCAATCGAGGTTAAAATTATTCCAATTACATTACATTTAAATTATCTTCTATTAAATATTTGTAACTTTTATCTGATCTAATTATTTAGGAAGTCCATATTTAAAATTATTAATGTTATTTTGTTATTTATTGATCTATTTCGCTATAATTTCTATAGTCAGCATAAAATACTGACAAGTCAAGGGCATTTTATCAAATTCGGAAAGCGTTTCTAAATGATTTCCAGAATGTGGTCATACATTTTATGTATAGAATAAGTTGTTATTATTTTTGTTGATATATTATCTATTAGATTGTAATCGCACTTATTGAATCTAAGCAAAGATCTGTTTTATTTTAGTTTGTAAAGCAAAATATCTGTGCCAGAGTATATTTTCCATATGTTGGGTTTCATAATTTAATTTTAATTTAACGAACGAACGTCAGAATATTGTGGAGAATAAATAGAACGATTTGTCGCCTCAAATGTTTTGTACAGGAATATGTAAGACACTTATATTGGGAATAATTTGTTTCTATTCATAAGTTATGTCATACCTACCCTTTAAGAAACATTCTCAATGGTCGTTATGCAGCGTAACTCAAGCGGGGACTCTACGAAGTTCAAAGGCATGCAGAGATGGAATATTTAACAATATTAACATCACAATAATTATACGAATACACATTTAGGTTACACCAGGCCTAAATGACCTATGAAAGCGGTTCCTCTAAGTGCAGTTTCCCTGTGTCGTAAATTTGTTTTCGACCAGCGTGTGGACTGGTGGCCATGTCGGCACGGTAGGTGAAACCCGCATGACCGGAAAACCCCTGGTGGCTTAATTTAAAGCCGTCCCGTAACGAACGAGAATATACCTGTTGCATTCAAACAAAGGACACACAGCGCGTGTGAAAGAGAGGGAAACTCCGATTCGATCGTAATGTCTGCTTTAAATTAGGCCCTCTGGAACAGAATCCCCCGCGTACTAGCGACCAGTGAAAATGTTATTATTGCCAAATTTTAGAAATATTTTTCTTAAAAACATATATTTTGACATAAATGTGTACCTTTTTAAATACATCTTATGTACTATTCTCAGTGAATCAGGCAGCGTCTTGTGATTTTAAATATTAAACCAGATTACCTTTGATAAGAATCGCGTGTATGTACAGTCAACGCTAACGATGTTATCATTGATGTTATTGTAAGGGGTATGTATGTCAAGCCAACCGCACTGTTCTTTCGCGAATGTTATGTGTCCACAGTGAGAAACAAACAAGTATTATTTATAGCCAAATGTACAATTTTACACCTGTGTTGAAGTTGAGTCGTTGTTGGCGCTGAGTGGACATGGCGCTTGACGCCGCGGTGGTCACAGACACCTGGGTACGCTCTCATATGTCCCTTCTGTTTTTCTACTCTATTGAAGCAGAAAATTGTCGAATTCTAGTTCCCACTTGGCATGAATATAAATTATGGGCCAAGGTACTTTTTTGATAACAATTCTTAAGGAACTTAATGCAGTTTTAAAAAAAATGTATTGAATTTAATCAAAATTTATTCATATTAATAATAATATCTTCTATTTCTGATACATGATATAGAAAGAAGAAATTGTTTTTAGTATGAGCTTTAGTAATGATATCTTAATGAAATTAATTATATATGTGACAATTGTTCTAAGTTTTCGACACATAAAAGTTTAAATAAAAAAAAAGATACTCATTTGACAGATGATTGATAATGAAAACTTGAGTAGGTATCTAAGCACAAATGATCGCACAAACCTACAGTTCTTTGGTGTCAGGGGCCGAATTTGGCCGTTAAAAAGTATTTTGGCCTTTAGCAAGCAGATCTACGCTGGAAGTAGCATTGTACTTTTTTAAGTTTCCTCAGTATGAGCAGAACGGAGGGGCGTACGAGAACGAACCCTGCCTTGTACTTACTGCGAGTGTTCGTGTTGGGAGCATTGTCTGGGCGGCTTGCACTCTCTAATAGTTCTAGTCATTTTTAATTCCTCCGTGTTGTATCTATACATAAACAGTATGCCTGTGTATGGGTAGACAATATAATATTAATCAATATGAATGTTAAACATATTATAGGTGAAACTTATATCTATTAAATTTGATGTCTGTTCTATGATTGGTTTTATTCGTAATTTCCCTAATTTTCTAGTTATGAAATAGATATAGAAAATACTACTAGACAAATGTCTATATAATTAAATAAAGTCACCAAAAGCATTGCAGTAAATATCCTCTTCTCTTGTTTTTAGTGGATTTTGCCTGCCCTCACCGCTCCAGTGAACACACAGCCTAAGGCAAAGTGAAGACATAAGTGGGGATTTCCCAACCAGAGACTAAATATTTTTCTATAAAGATCTTAACTTACAAATGCTGAAGCGCGCGCTTTGAATAGGGAGGTTCTTTTGAGAACTTTACGCCATTTGATGCACAAGTCACTGTGCAAGTACGACGACCCGTTTGGAACAGTGGTAGTGAACGCTGCCTTTGGTCCAAGGGTTGCGGGTTCGATCTCTGCACAGTAAAAATATTTCTGTGCATGAACATGTCTATTTGTATTGGTCTGGGTGTTTCTATGTATTATAAGTATGTATTTACAAAAGAAAAGTATCATAGTATGTATTATATTTGTAATTCCGCTGTTGGTTCTGATATCCGTAACACAGTTGCTTGAGCTAACTACCTCGGAGTCAGATCAAGGTATGTGATGTTGTGAGATATTTATTTATTATTTATTTAAGTAACATGAATTTAATATGTCAAATTAATTAGGTACTTGCCTTTGTACTTGCTCAGTGCGGTAAACGTAGTAAAGTCACCGTAAGTCAGAAATTCTTGATTAATTCTTGACAACTGTCAACTTGTTTCAAAAACACTGAAAATGAAGAACTGAAACACTAAAAAATAATCATAAAAACTGCAAAATTAGAAACATTAAATTACTCAATCAATAAAGTTCAGAAACTTATAAGCAGCACACAAAAGTTCAGATTATGTATCTGCAAGTCTCATACTAGGGTTTAGAGAAGACTATGATTCGACGTTCTATGAAGAAGTTCCTTAAGGGGTATACGCCGAGGGTGGAACCTTGTAGGAAGTGGCAGAACTTTGTGACATCACCCGCGTTGGAAGCGATCGACAGAGCGTGCGACAGGTACTGCCCTGTGCCGCGGTTCCCGCCGCAAAAGGTTCGTGACTCTTGACTTGGTGGCGGCCTTACCCCCTGCAATGTTCCTGAGTATTGGGGATCCGTATTGCTACTGTACTATGAGGGGTCCCCCGGGGGCTCCTATCATATGCTACGAGGGGGCGACTCCTAACATTTGCTAGGGAGGTTCGTCGCATTATTTGCTACGGCAGCTCTTTCAATTGCTACGAGGGTGCGGTTTGTCGTATCATTTGCTACGGGGGTCCTCCGGCTGCTCGTGTTTTTAACTATACGCTGCTTGTCGTATCATTTTGTAGGAGTTGGCGGCTCGTCATATCATTTGCTACGGGAGGTCCTCGGGCCGCTCGTGTCATTTACTAGCTACGAGTTGACGGCTCGTCGTATCATTTGCTAGAGGGTCCCCGGCGGCTCGTCGTATTATTTGCTACGGAGGTCCTCAGCGCAGCGGCCCTTGCAAGCGCGATTTCCTAGGGCCATTTCCCGGTTCTCCCCCCTCCAAGGGCACGTCGTCAATTAGGAAAGTAGACGAGAAAATTCCAGCGTCGAGGCAGCGTAGCCACTTGCCCAATGCCTTGTAGCTTAGACATAATCTCACCTATTGCCAAATGAAGATGCGGCCGAGTGTAAATCAAGCTTGAATACTAACAGCCTATTTACTCTTTAAAAAAGACAAATTACAGTGTCAGTAGAACACTTCAACCGGGGTAGGTTAGGTTTTTTGTACTTGCTATCGCCACAGAATAAATACTATCGCATTCCCGTATATACAGAATATGTTTACAGTATTCTAACGTTTTTTTATGGTCAGTGTAAGTGGCAGACGAGCTGGCTGATGGTAAGCGATTGCCGCCGCCCACGGGTAGGCATCTATGGGTGAAGCCATTGGAGTCAAAAGTGAGCTGCCAACCATTAAACTCCTCTTTCCCCCGGTTTGGGCTTCCTGTAACCTCACTCGACGAAACTGCTTCCTACATTACAACTTACTTTTGAGATAGGAATTAGTCAAAAATCCTTATAGGTAGCAGTGATAGGCGCCGGCAGCGATGTGGGCCGGATCGCCTCGCTGTTCCTCAAGCAGCAGAAGGTGATCAAGGTGCTGGCGCTGTATGACGACTACCCGGCTCGCAACGTCATCGGCGTCGCCAACGACATCGCCCACATCGACACCAGCACAGAGGTCGAAGCCTTCCAGGGCAGGAGGTACTTGAAGGAAGCTCTCGACGTAAGAACATGCTATTCTCAATTTGACGTCAGCATCGCGTGCGTTGGACTCACAGAAGTAGATTTACTTCTGTGGTTGGACGTTAGCACACATCGACACCAGCACACAGGTCGAGGCCTACCAGGCCAGGATGTTCTTGAAGGACGCTCTCGACGTAAGAACTTGCTATACTCAATGTGACGTCAGCGCCGCGTACGATAGAATGGGAACCTTATGAGCAATCGTCATTTGAACTTAATAAAAAATATCCCACCTTTGGAAGGTTACCAAAGTAATAAAATAAATAAATAGGTAATAAATATTTCACAACATCACATACCTACATTGATCTGACTCCGAGATAGGTAGCTCAAGCACCTGTGTTACGGATATCAGAATCAACAGTGGGATTACAAATATATATGTATGTAA
Organism: Marasmia exigua; assembly: GCA_019059595.1. Lineage (NCBI taxonomy): Eukaryota > Metazoa > Arthropoda > Insecta > Lepidoptera > Crambidae > Marasmia > Marasmia exigua. The sequence continues at coordinate 15,610,753 of CM032473.1, forward strand.
TACTTTAGGTACCGAAGTACATTAAGTACCGAGACTTATTTAATCATACCAATTCATTCAAAAAAATACAAGGATAAAATTTTTAGTGGTGTGGGCGTAGTTATCGGAGGGTTAGCTAGACGGTGCAGCGCAATCGGTGCAGTCTAGTTCAGAAGACGCTCTCTCAGACTGACCTGCCTTTGGAAGTGGGAATTTGTAAAATTTTTATGGTGCTGAATGCTGACCAAGTGCGGATCTATTGAGGGACTGTTTCTGTCAGTCAGTTAGACTTTTTTCTCCGTCGCGCAGGATGCTGACGTGGTGCTAATCTGCGGCGGCTGCTACGTGATGCCGCCGTGCTGCAACACGCCGGACCGCGTGATCTTCTTCCATAACATGCAGCATGTGCGAACGGTCTCCATAGCCTGCGCGCACTTCTGCCCACAGGCCATCATTGCAGTGCAGACGCCGCCCGTGGACTGCAACTTTGCTCTTTGCGCTCATGTTAGTTAAATTTGAGAATCGATATTCTCTCTCACTCTTCAGCCTGTTTCGACTTTGTGAATGTAAGATATCTGTGATGTAGGTCTCCTTTAATACACACCACTTTGCGGTATTGTGCTATCCGGATCCACATTTTCTTGACGTTATTTTTATATGTCCTCGCAAATGGTGCAGATTGCATTATTATGTGAGTAGAAATTAATCCTCGCTATGGGGCAGAACTTCTCAAAGTCTTCTGCAACTCCATCTTTTCAGCTGTACCTACCTATCAATCAATACATATTCGTACTGTTGTGGATTCATTTATGTCCTGTAGACATACCTACTTCTAAGACACTTACATAAAGTCTTGCATTATTATTTAATTTAACACACGGGTAGAAAATACTTGTACACTTTGTTGTGTTCTTTAACCGTAGACGTTAAAACATGCTCGCGTATACGACAAGCGGCGGGTGCTCGGTGTGAACGCAATCAACTCGATGCGGGCCAACCAGCTGTTCTCCTCCATCACCGGCAAGGATCCCAGCGGCAGTACCATCCCCGTGGTGTGTGGCACCGGCCGCTGCACCAGGGTGCCAGTCTTCTCTGCGGGCAAAGCTGGGAACTTCCCCCAGGTAAGTTTATTATACTTTATTTTCGAGTGGGCGGTCATGTACTGTCTCCTCAGTCGGTCCATCATTGTTGAGGATCGTGATTTTCATGAAGTCTGCGTAAGACTTCCTTCCAACTGTTACGATCTTCTGCGCTGCGCTCATTGGCATTTCTGCTTCCGATTTCAGACACCCTTTTTTTTGTCGCTGTGAAAAATGGTTGCCTTATGCATACCCAGATAGCGGGTGCCATCAGGGGTTATGTCGGGCTCTCCTCTTGGTATGCGCCTCTAGACATACTGACTAAAAAACCTCGTCGCCCAATTGAGGAAAGGTTATGGGTATCCGGCAAAGCCTTGGACTACCACGACCTCCCCCGGGCGGATACTCATTTACATGGCAGGCCGGGCTTGCCCCTTTATTGAGGGGGCAACGGGATTAGAACACCTGGTCCAGCCATCTTCTTGGACTTCTTCCTCTTGTTCTCTTACCCTCCACGTTGCCCGCAACGATAAGTCGCTCCAGATTATCGCCACTTCTGCGAGCTATAGGCCGAAGTAGGCCATGTATCTAATGCCATTCCAATATCAAAATTTAAGTTATAGTCGAAGACTCCCTAAAAGTTCAGAAGGTTTAAAGGAGTAAATTGGGGGAGGCCTATGTCCAGCAGTGGACGTCTAGTGGCTGAAATGATGATGATGATGAAACAATAGTGTGAAGTTTCTTTCAAGAGACTTTCAAGAGAGCCGTATAATCTCTAGACCAGGATCTCGGCATCCAGTTTAATGAATTGTGTTCGCCTCTATGCTTCAGTCCGCTTCAATACCCTGTACCTACTTGTTAGAATGAATATTTTTTGGAAAGTGAGATCCGTTTAGGTTCATTGGAGCTAAGTATGCTTTGCTTGAACTATTGAATATCACTTATGTGAAGATAGCTCACCTAGAAATTATCCGTTCATTAAAAAACATGCTTCCTAATTTCAGACTCAAGTAGATTGTCTTACGCGTCTCGTGAGGGAGGCCGACGACATCATCTGTAAAGTCAAAAGCAACAACGAGCAAGGCCACTTGTCCATTGGGTTCTCATCAGCTAGATTTGTTGTGAACATTATGAAAGGTAGGTTTCTTCTTTGATTAATTTCGTTTGAACTTAAACGTAAGTAAAAATGACTAAAGTCATCATCATCATCAGCCCATTTAAGTCCCCACTGCTGGGGCACGGGCCTCCCTTAATCACATGAGGGGTAATTGCCATACTCACCACGCTTAGCAGACGGGTTGGCGAGGGTTTTGATATAAATGCAGAGTTTTCCTTCTCTGGGTGCTGATGATCATGCCAGCAGCTTTACCTTTGTCGCCTTTTACGACACCTCGGTAAGAGTGAGGGTGGCCTATTCTACTCTGCCGGGGACCACACGGCCATGACTAAAGTGCTTGACTCCTATGCGTCAACATTGACGTTGAGTCATACTTCGTGAGAAGGACTCAGTCAACCATGTTACGGAGGTTATAGTAAACAGTTGTTAACCGTGGGAGAGGCACGCATCGCCATGAATGGGCCTATACCACGGCCTCACAGAAAACTGGCGTAGGTAAAGCAGCACTGCGGTGTTTCGCTGGGTGAGTGAGGGTACCGGGGGCCCACCGGGGAAAAGAGGGGTTTAAAGATTGGCAGCGCACTTATGACTCCACTGGTGTTTAGGGCCATGGGCGGCGGCAATCACTTACACTACCGTGATCCGTCTGCTCGTCTGCCATCTATCACATAAAAAAACTGCTGATTTTCTGAGGTCTGTTTTCCCTGACCATTATAATCTGGACATCTTTAAGGTAAGAGTGAACAGGCATCTTTTAGGCAAACGCGTATCATCCTAGACCTCATCGACACTTTCCATCAGGTGCGATTGTGGTCAAGGGTTAGCCTATTGACCAAAAAAAAAAGTCGACACTCCTCGCATGTTCTGAAATGAAAGTAGGTACATAAGTGGGCCAATATTTACAGTTTCTGCTTTCGTGATGCAGGTCTCTTCGAGAAGCCATCGTTCATAGACAGCGCTCTAGTGGAGCAGGCTGACCCGGATAAGTGTTACGGGATGAAGGTCTGCGCCACGCCCGTGACGGTCGGCAAGGGTGGCATCTCCGAGTACGCGATACCCACCCTCAACGAGTTCGAGAGGAAGGTTTTAGAGAACAGCAAGTAAGTAACAGCTTAATTCAGGGTGATATCCGTGACCATCAACGCCCCGAATCGGCTACCGAAAGGAACGGCAAAATCTTCATCCTGGGGGTCATCTGCCCCGACGACACCCACGCTACTCCACTGTTGGCCCCCCATTAATTTCATGAGCATATATTGGCACATGATTCGCGAAACAAAAGGTTTCTCTATCCCCGGTGGAACCCAATTCTTGTGCACACGATATTTTAAAAAATACTTATCAAACCATCAACACGGATTCACTCCTCGTAGATCCACGTGTACCAACTTATTGTCTTTTGTTGAAAATATTATTGAGAGCATGGATCTAAATAAACAAACTGACGCTATCTACACTGACTTTAGTAAGGCATTCGACAAAGTATCACATAGTATACTGATTAGGAAGCTCGCAGCGTATGGTTTTTCTGGTTCATTTTTAGCATGGATAGAGTCCTATTTATCCAATCGATCTTTTTACGTTGTTGTGGATGGATACAGATCAAACACACACAAAATATGTTCGGGAGTACCCCAGGGGTCTCACCTTGGCCCGATTCTCTTTAACATCTTCATTAACGACCTTCCAGAATGTTTTATCTATTCAACACCATATATGTTTGCTGACGACCTAAAAATATCTCGAGTTATTAACACTCAATCTGACACCTTGCTGTTGCAGAGTGATATTGATCGACTAGTAACCTGGTGCACACACAACAATATGCAACTTAATGTAAAAAAATGTTCACAGATAACTTTCTCACGTAAATTACGCTCTATTGAGTATAAATATAGTATTCATGGCAAGTACCTTAGTAGTGTGGATATCACAAGAGATCTGGGTGTTCTCTTAGATCGGAAACTAACGTTTGTGTCACATGTAGACCACGTTATAAAAAAATCATCTAAAGCACTTGGTTTTGTTTTAAGAAATGCGCGAACTTTCCGTAAAGAGAAAACTAAAATAATATTATATAATTGTCTCGTACGTAGTCATCTTGAATATTGTGGGGTGGTCTGGCGTCCTCATTTTGCCACACACAGCTTAAGGATGGAACGTATTCAAAAGAGGTTACTGAATCACCTGGCATTCGCTTCGGGAATATCTAAGACATTACTAAGTTATAAAAAGCGACTTCAAAAATTTAAATTACATTCACTAGAATCACGCAGAACTGTGCATGACCTGATATTCCTTTTCAAAATTTTAAATGATATGATTGACTGCCCTGGCCTCCTATCAATGATCTCCTTTAGGATTCCGCACAGATACCCTAGATATCCCATAAAATTACTATCCCCCCCCTTCCGAAAGACTGTCCAAGGGAGCAATTCCCCAGTTTCCAGGTTTTGTAAGCTCTATAACAGCTTTAGCTCTGATCTAGATGTATTTAATACTAACATCCGTAAATTTAGAAGCCAAGTATTTTTGTCAGTAGCTTAACAGTAGCATAATTTTCTTCAAAATGTAAATTATTAGTTCTTAATTTTGTTTTCTTAAGTAGGTAATCACAAAATTTATAAGTAGTATGTAGGTGTTATTTAAGCATGCAGTGTTTGCCTATATAATATTGTACATTTAAATATAAACTGTAGTCTTAAGTTACCATGTATTAGTGTACAATTGTTGGTAAACCAATAAATAAATAAATAAAAAAAAAATAAAAGTCGTATGAGAGATTGCCATAGATTTGTCCATATAAATGTCGAATTCGATATCTACGAGTATGTCTTAGGCGACTAGTTAATTTAGCCATCCAATCGGACGCCTGGGGTGTTCGTTCATCATCATCATCATAATCAGCCCATTTAAGTCCTCACTGCTGGGGCACGGGCCTCCGTCAATCACATGAGGGGTAATTGCCATACTCACCACGCTTGGGAGACGGGTTGGCGAGGGTTTTGGTATAAATGCAGAGTTTTCCTTCTCTGGGTGCTGATGATCATGCCAGCAGCTTTATCTTAGTCGCCTTTTACGACACCTCGGTAAGAGTGAGGGTGGCCTATTCTACTCTGCCGGGGACCACACGGGGTGTCCGTTAGCCGCCGGCATCAAATGGCTGAAGAACAACTAGCAATGTCTTTGACCGCAACTTTTAACCAGATGGCCAAACGTTTGCCGCCAACAAAAGTGTTTTGAACTAAAATCACTCGACTCAAACTTTTTGTGAACACTTGCGAACGACGTAAGTACTTACTATTATTTGAAACTTCCATGTTTATAGACTATTTTGACAATTACACTTAAATTTTCAAAAATCTCTCCTTAGTGCACTTTGACTAATAAGAACACCCCCTTCCCAAATTTCATGTTTTTAGGGTCAGTAGTTTGGGCTTTGGGTGCATTCCTAGTCACTTAATCACTTAATACCTAAGACACTCAGGTCCTCCTTTTTATATAGATAGATTAAAATGATTGTCCCAAAAACATAAGTTCTTTTCTATATTTGATCATAAATACGTGAAAATAATGATGGCATTGGTTAGGCTTGGCATCGGAACTGCGTTACCTATTTCCTCAAACACTCGTTATCTCTATTTTCTTGACGCATTATACACCTGTTTAAAGATGATATTTGCAATCTGCATCGGAACTGCGTTACCTATTTCCTCAAACACTCGTTATCTCTATTTTCTTGACGCATTATACACCTGTTTAAAGGTGATATTTACAATCTGCATCGGAACTGCGTTATCTATTTCCTCAAACACTCGTTATCTCTATTTTCTTGACGCATTATACACCTGTTTAAAGGTGATATTTGCAATCTGCATCGGAACTGCGTTACCTATTTCCTCAAACACTCGTTATCTCTATTTTCTTGACGCATTATACACCTGTTTAAAGGTGATATTTGCAATCTGCATCGGAACTGCGTTACCTATTTCCTCAAACACTCGTTATCTCTATTTTCTTGACGCATTATACACCTGTTTAAAGGTGATATTTGCAATCTGCATCGGAACTGCGTTACCTATTTCCTCAAACACTCGTTATCTCTATTTTCTTGACGCATTATACACCTGTTCAAAGGTGATATTTGCAATCTGCATCGGAATTGCCTTACCTATTTCGTCAAACACTCGTTATCTCTATTTTCTTGACGCATTATACACCTGTTTAAAGGTGATATTTGCAATCTGCATCGGAACTGCGTTACCTATTTCCTCAAACACTCGTTATCTCTATTTTCTTGACGCATTATACACCTGTTTAAAGGTGATATTTGCAATCTGCATCGGAATTGCCTTACCTATTTCGTCAAACACTCGTTATCTCTATTTTCTTGACGCATTATACACCTGTTTAAAGGTGATATTTGCAATCTGCATCGGAACTGCGTTACCTATTTCCTCAAACACTCGTCATCTCTATTTTCTTGAAGCATTATACAACTGTTTAAAGGTGATATTTACAATCTGCATCGAAACTGCGTTACCTATTTCCTCAACACTCGTTGTCTCGACTTTCTTGACGCATTATACACCTGTTTAAACGTGATATTTACCATCTGCATAGGAACTTTTTTCCTCAAATACTGGTTGTCTCTACTTTCTTGCCGCATTAAACACTCGTTAAAGGTGACATTTACCTTCTGCATGGGAACTGCGTTACCTAAAGGTGATATTTACAATCTGCATCGGTACTGCGTTACCAATTTCCTCAAACACTCGTTATACACCTGTTTAAAGGTGATATTTACAATCTGCATCGGAACTGCGTTACCTATTTCCTCAACACTCGTTGTCTCGACTTTCTTGACGCATTATACATCTGTTTAAATGTGATATTGACCATCTGCATAGGAACTTCGTTACTTTTTTCCTCAAATACTGGTTGTCTCTACTTTCTTGCCGCATTATTCACTCGTTAAAGGTGACATTTACCTTCTGCATCGGAACTGCGTTACCTATTTTTTCAAATACTGATTGTCTCGACTTTCTTGACGCATTAAACACCTGTTTAAAGGTGATATTTACCATCTTCAGGTGCGATCTGGAAGATATGCTGAACCTTGGCCGGTGCAACGCGGTGGGAGACGAGTACTTCCTGCATGACGAGAAGTACTGTTGCTGCATCCCCTGCAAGGAGTGCCCGACAGTCAGGCCGAGCAAGATTAAAGACAAAACTTGATAATATTGTGATTTGTAAAAAAAAAAATGTGCCGAAATGAAAAGTAAAGAGAATACTAGCGTAAACTTTTAAGTTGACTTTAATTTTGTAGTAAATAGGTACCTACATAATGCTTACAATTGTATACTTACCTTATTAGTTACTAAGTAGGTAATAAATATTACAAAAATATTTTTGGTAAAAAAATCCTCTATAGAAATTGCTAATGGAGTTATTAGTTGGAAGTGTTAGAACATAATAGTAGGTACCTAAGTAAAAACTGGGCGAAAAAGCCCATACACAGATTTATCAGATTTTAAACCATGACACATTTTCTAACAAATTCATAGTAACATGAAAATTCTGACCTTTATGTCTCTACATACATACGTATCTCCATACGTAGTGATTACTTGCTCAGTGGTAGAGATCACGGACTAAAAAGGCTTAAGGTGACGGGTAGGGCACAGTAGCGACGCCAAACAATTTTAATTTTTAGCTACTAAACTCCGGACTAGTAATTTTAAACAATTACTAGTCCGGAGAAGAAAATATGGGTCATTAAATTCAAAATCACAACAAAACGATACTCTTCACGATAACATCAGAGACGTCGTAGCAATGTTCGTCGATTTGACGTTGGTGAAGCTGTCAAATTCAATTATTCATATCGTTACAAGCTTTGTAAGAGTAGGGTTTTTGTAAGAACTGTCAAAGTAATATCGTTCGTAGGCTCGTCTAAACGACAGTCGATACGATGTTACTTATAGTAGGCCTCGACACGATTATTGGCACGATATATCGTTTATCGTTTGGCGTAGTAGACCACCAGGATATTATACGTACGGTAGGTACAATTTTTGGCCCGACCCGGGGATTAAACCCGGGACATCTTGCGCAGCCGTTGCTTTAAAGTGCGATCCACTAACCACTGCGCCACCGAGGTAGTCGATAAAATATCAACTGATAAAATATCACTGTATTGACATGGGGATTGATCAATCCCAACCCATAAAAATTGCATAAAGGGAAAAGTTTCTGATTCATTCAAAAGTACTAGTAACGAAGTTTACCTACTCACAAAAACAATCACGTGAACCGAAACGCTACTGTAGACATTTTCGTAGCACGAGTTTCTACGATTGCCGACACCTGACCAGCGGGAGTCACGTTTGTTAGAATGTTTTGTATGTACTTTACATGGACTTATACACACAACTGGAAGAGATTTTAGAAAGTTAATCACACATATTGTTAGAATCACAAATATTTTTTTTATATTGTTGAAAACATTAGCTAATGAGGCAGCGATGGTACCTAAATGAATGTTTACTTATACTTGTCATTATTTTATCGCCTAAAGGTATGCTTATTGATAGCAAAATGTGGACAGTACATTGAGAATGCTCATATGGCATGCTCTTTAAGCGTGCTTCAAATGAGGACGTGTAACAGTAGCTTAACTTAAAAGGTGTCGCGTCGGCTTACTGTAAGAAAAGGTCATGTACTTTTTCCTTAGTAAGGGAAAAATTGTTCAGCGGTTTTCGTTAGATGTAGCTTGTAAAAAGCAGATGCAGCTTTAAAAAGCAATCAAGCAGATGGTTCGGCGTTGTTTCGGTAGATGTCACTATACATTTTTACATCGCCTGACCTGATTACCCGCCAATGAAAGAAAATATATGTCATCCAGACACTGAACATATGTGTGTACACTACGCCTGTTCGTATAAAATATACCTACCTAATGCTGGTAAGTAGATAGTCAGGCGATTCGGTCTTTACTGAAAATCAGCGCTATGGCTCAGGCCATAACTGAATGCTGAGTAGGGACCGTTTCGGCACTTAGCTTTTAAGATATTTCGTCTGTAAATGTCCATGTTAAGTGTCGAATAAATGATTTCTTATCTTATCTTTTCTATTCACCACCTGACTATCTACTTACCAGCATTAGGTAGGTATATTTTATACAAACTTACTACTCATTATCATCTATGTACTTGATAGATTGTTATTTTTGCGTATTTTAGATTTTTTCATTTGACTCTTCCAGAAATATTTGAATGTGGTGAAATTAGGGTTAGTTTGACTGCGCAAAGTTCGTGGCCGTTTCATCATCTATTGGGGAAATGAGTTGAAGAACCTAATCCCCCCAACTCACGTTGCGCTCCGTGTTTTTTGTTATTTATTTATTTTCAGTCGCATTGTAAGGGTTGGTAATGTGATCTGTTTTCCTGGTTTCACAATAGTACAGTGTTAGTTAGGTACGCGAATGGCTAAACCTGTAAATGGTTTTTTTTTTACTTTATGGCAGACAAACGAGTAGACGGCTCACCTGTTGGTAAGTGGATTACCGCCGCCTATGGACATCTGCGACACACGGGGCATCACAGATGCGTTGCCGGCTATTAAGAAGTTGGTGTAAATGAGAACGTGGGGTCCTACAAAGAAGTCGAAGGAATTGTTTCTAACTAAATGCTCCAATAAATAAATAACACCTTCGATAATTTACCTTATATCCTACGTATTTATTTACAAAGCTTACATCATACCAATTATGGACTAGCATACCGTACCTATACCTACTGACTTATAATTCATGAACAGACAGGACACCTGTTCTAACATCATCATCTTCATCTTCATCAGACTGTGTTATGATGCTTTTGCAGGGTATAGCCCTCCTCCTGGGCTCGCCAATCGCAACGGTCTAGTGCCAGCCTCATCCAGGTCTTACCCACCGCTCTGTCTATGTCGCCAGCCCATCTGTTTAATGGGCGTCACCTACTTACTATAATTTTAAAAAAGTATGAGTATACTTCATCATCATCATCAGCCCATTTAAGTCCCCACTGCTGGAGCACGGGCCTCCTCAATCACATGAGGGGTAATTGCCATACTCACCACGCTTGGCAGACGGGTTGGCGAGGGTTTTGATATAAATGCAGAGTATACTTAGTAGGTATATAATTAAACGCACAGATTAGAGTTACGTGACAACTTTAAGAATAGTTTAAGAAAATCCAAAAACATCTGCGGTCTTAAAAATAAGAAATGAAGGAAGGAACCTTGTGAGTAAATCAATCAATTATATGATACGAAATTTTAATTTATTATGTTACATTGATTGTACATTGACTGTATCATACTTTTTTGTTTTTCTGCAATAAAGAATATCTGTCGATAGATATATTGTGTATCGGATGTAAATATATTGTAAGTTCATGCACCCTATAATTCCACTTCGTAACGCAACCGATACTCCTTGAAGGTAGTTTATCATAGATGACGTCATACGCAATCCCATGTGGACGAGCCATGGCGATCTGAACTTGGCGCTTGGCCTTGCTGCCGAAGGTCAGGGGGAGGCACCCCCGAGGATTAGGTAACAGCGTCCATGTTTGTGGCGCGCGGGACAAGTAATAAGCGGAAGCGGGCTAAATGTTAAAGTAGTGCTTGTGTTTATTAAAGATCGGCAGCGCTACAGACACAGGTTCTACAATCTGTCAAAATTCCTCAATTGGTATTGAAACGAACGTGTTTGATATTAAGGTGAGAATCGAATGAAGAAAGATAGTTTTGTATACTTTGATGTGTGGCTGTACGTGCCAACCCATGTAAGTATTCTATAGTTGGCGGCATCCATAGAGGTACCTAATACCATTATGTAAGCAGCACGCTTGATTGTGGTAGAAAAAAAAGGTGCATTCAACGGAGAGTGAAGTCACAAAATTATTAGAGGCAGAAGGTTTTATGTACGCGCGTATGTGTGTAGTCTGTTTAGCTAAACAGAGCCTGAAATTCATTTTCTGGGAAAGGTACCGTGAATTGCATCTTACTCGTAGATAGGGAACTGCCAAAGGGACCTATTTTGTTTTAACTTTCTTTTTTACTTGCTTACTTTTAATTCTCAGTTATTGTCTTAATTTTCTTAAGTTTTGGTCTTTTGTTCAATAAAGTTTTCTAAGTAAATCATTGTCAGAGAGCCAGCGAGTCTGACAATGATGACTGTTAGCACTAATGTAGGTAGGTACGGGCACAGGCACCATCCCCCCCCCACCAGCCCAGCTGGGGGAGGCAGTGTTGGTCCCACGCTGTAAGCGGGCCTCCGTCCGTCCGTCCTCCTCTGGGGACGACGATAAGGGAGCGTCGCTGGTGGTTTTGATGGGTGTGCCTCTGGCCGGCTTCTCATCAGGAGAAGCTCTCGCCAGACGGAGAGTTCCACATAACCCTTAGACATACCCGTCCACCGGGGGCCGGACGGGTATACATGAGGATGTCCATAGCACTTTAGGCTGTCGCCATTTCCCCTGCGCCAACAAAAAAAGGTACTTATTTAATTAATAGCCGCTTACTTGCGGAAAGGATGAGAAAAATAGTAGGTAATTATGTCTTTTAGAACTATACCCTAGATACCTACCATCTTGTCACTTGGGCCGAGCTAATCCGTGGCCGCCGCCGCGAGCAGAGTATCAATGTCAGGAGCGTCCCTTAACTTCGCACAGGGCCGCGAACTGCCGCTGATAATACCGGAACCAATTACATTACAGGTATTATTTATTAGTATCTTAACTACTTGCGGAGAGAAAAGTAGGTATACAGACACTGTTCGAAGTGGCTTGGGCGCCCATTTTGGAGGATCTCGAGTTCGATTGTCGCATGATAAAAAATAATTAAATGTTTGTAGTGACAGGGTAAAAGCCTTCCCTGTTCCTGGCTTCCATAAACCCATGGAACTTGAACTACCCAGACTGCACCGTCTTACACTTATTACATTACCGATCCTAACGAATAAATAAACACACATAGGTAGGTACAGACGGCCACACATCAGGTTACTAGAATCTGTCGAAATTCCTCAATTGATATTGAACAAAACGTGATTGATATTAAGGTGAGAATCGATTGAAGAAATATTACAGATTTGTATAAGTAAATTGATTTTTTTATGGCTTTGCGTCTTGGACACAACTTGCCAATGTCAAGTGATTTCTTTTCTTGTTGACATTGGACTGCCCGATGATCCGACGATATTGTGACGGCAGTGGGGAAACAATGGATAAGGCTGGCAAAGGACCGAAGAAAAGGTATAAAGAAGAGGCCTATACTCAGCAATAGGTGGATGTGGGCTGATATGATTATGATGATGATGACATTGGACGCCGAAGTGTGTTGGTGAATCTCTTTAACTGAGTTTATTATTATTATTGTTTTTGTAATAAATACATTTTAATATTGACAAAACACCACCTTAAACAAAGAAAACAATACAATAGACAACACAGAATTAACTGGGAAATATACATTTATGCGCGGCTTACCGGACCTACCTACCTACTACCTTACCCACTTACTACGGTACTTTTCTAGTACCTACTTACGGCTAGTAATATACCTGTATATGAATTCATAGCAATAAATTAAATGGATAGTTCAGCCACAAAATAATATGACTAATGATTTTAAGGACACAAAGCCCTCTCACAATTATTATAATATTTGAAGTAATAAGACATTTTTATTGGATTTAATTTAATTTGATTTTATTGAGCTGAATTTAATTTAATTTAATTGATCTTAATTTAATTGATTGAAATGTAATCTAATTTAATTAATTACTAACATCGTTATAAGATCACTGTTACTAACCAATTTGATATGGGTCATGCCTGAAATAAATGATTTTTATTTTATTTTTTATTTTACTATCAATTTACTACCCAGGGCTATACGTAATACCTACTTGCACATCAGTGTACTACGTGTTACAGTCTTGCCTTTCCTTAATAGATATTAAACCATAGCATCACTCGTAGAATATCGGCATCCTACCCTAAGTTTATGTATTGAACAGAAGGGTGGCTGTACTTATTGGCAGATTTTATACCTCTGTCACAGTAGGTATACCAAGAGCTTCCCTCTACATTGGTGTGTGTCATACCTACCAAACAAATTTTAGAATTATATGTATAACTACTTATCTACTAAAGTTTGTGAAAATAAAGATATCTTGGTTATGTTTTTTAATACCTGTATGACATTATTAACATATAAAATTTCTCACGCGTATATTTATTAGTATGTAAATAATCAAATAAAAAAATGAAAATGCATCTACATGCCGGCGCACGTGGGGTATGCTCGGTTAAGGTCACGCGTGACCGGGTGGCTCCCCATCCCTGCGGCGCAACCCCCGCCAGCCGGCGACTCGCCACTCCGCCAGAACACAGCCAGCATCGCGAGCGAGAACTTATCCCGAAACAAACCTCCTTGCCGAACAATAGTGAGTACCTTTGCCTACATACCAATTCTGAAATTAAAAAGTATTTATTTCTAAAATGGCGCCAATAAAATTTGCCGCGCAAAAAATTGTGAAAGATACGATAAGTACCTAGTGTAATTTACAAAAATCTAGCTAGTGTTCAGTAAGCAGAAGTGATTTGTAATTTGTTTACATTTCAAAAGCTTTTTAGTTAAAGTGATTTTGATAATCGATTAGAGAAAAAAATAGATCTTATTGTTTGTGCGGATTAAGGTAAAGCTTGTTATTGTCAGTGCTACTAAATTAGCCTCAATTAACCAAGCTTCGCCCTCCATAATAAGATTATAGGTAAGGTACTTGTATTCTAGATTTCTAGAAAGTCCAAGTTAGTATTATATACTTTTATTAATTTTTAAAATAGCCTTTGGTTAGGGTTATAGCAGATGTGCAAAATACTTTGACTGTAGTACGAAAATTTCTATTCCTATACCACATAGGTAGATTTTACGTCCGTGATCCATTTAATTTGGAGTCGATTTTATGAATGAAAATAAATATATTTATTTGGAGCAAATATAAGCAATTTGCTTATATTTAATTTAGCTTACTTCCTTGTCGATATCGATAGTTTAATAAGTATCAAGAAGGTGAAATTGACAGCCATATTTATAATATACAGGGTGTTTCATGTAGGGTGTCAAGCGAAAGGCCATGGATAGAACACCCCTTGGGGTACCGAAACACCCCCGTGTATGTTCTACGATTTTTTATAGTTCAGTAGTTGTCAACATTTTTTGTTGACAACTCCTGAACTATAAAAAGAACTGACAAATAAACCATTTCAACAGATCGTTGTGTAGTGTGTATAACATACACACTACACAACGATCTGTCGAAATGGTTTTTTGTCAGTAAGTAATCGTTTTCAATAACTATCTATACATGTGCATACCCCTTGAGGTAAATTAGGCACCTCATGACGGTGTATTTATAGCTGTGACGGGGGATCCACGAGTATTTCAAGATATATTTCAAAGTCCAGTACTGGTATCTCCCTAAGCAAGGGGAGACACCCGAAGTGAAAAATCCTGATGTCTCCTCGGGGGAGACAATCAGGGGAGACACGAGTCATAAGAGATTTATATCGTTTACGAAAACCTCATAATAGATATCGTCAATAAAGTTCATTTAGCATGTTATATCAACAAAATATGCGAAAAATAAAACAGCTGTTCCATACAAAATAGATTATCCTCCTTCATACAATCCGGGGTCTTTTAGGCGGGCGTAAAACGGCATCTCAGCAGGCCATTAGGGTGAGGATGGCAGACACAATGGGTACTTTGTTAGTTCTTTTGTGCCTGTCAGCCTCATATTTGGATTTCACGGCCGCTTACCAGCAGGCGGAGTGAGGTCATCCTGATTGGCCTTTCTATAAAAAAAAAAATGTTACCCCGGCAATTCACCCATAATTGTAGGTATAAGTAATTCTGTTAGAAATGATTTATCAAAAGTGCGAATAACCGCAAGCCGTATAGGACTCTTCTGGATACTACTTACGCAGTGTTTTAGCAATGGCGTCAGCGGAGCTGCTGTACCCGAACTGCGACTCCAGCGTGTGGCTGCGCTCCTGCGAGGAGGAGGTCACCAAGCCTCTGGAGGGCGACATTACAGGTGACTATGATTCTTGACACCGGGCCTCCGGAGAGATGGGTCGACGACATTCGGAGACATGCTGGTCCGAAGTGTATGCAATTGGCGGGGGACGGAGTGTCGTGGAAGGCTTTGGGGGAGGCCTATATTCGAAGACGAACGATACAATGACAAATTAAACTAACTACAGACATACATGCGTGCGTACAGTTGATCTTGTGTTTCGGCGTGAGAAAAAGTCCGCTATACGGAACGTATGCGCGATAGGCACGATACGATATACTGCCTAGTGCATAGGTCAACTAACTCTTCGATATCAATATCAGTTAGAGTCTTCTGCCCAATCAAAAAACATATTTTACGTTTGAAAGAGACATTTTTGTTGAGAGTGGGTAAAGATAAAAGATAAGTTTAGACCACAATATATACCCACCCAATCATCATCGTTTTGGAGCTCAGAGCACGCTTTGAACATGATCCAAGATTTGGTCTGGTTATTACAATGGAGAGACTGCTGTCTAGTCTTCGCAAACCTTAGACAAGGGCAGCAGACCAGCTGAATCTTGGTTGAAACCATTGGCATGGAGTAATAAGACATAGCCAATAGGTATCTTTGAATATTTTTTAAGGTAAATAACGCACTTACAAATTTCACCGCGTGTTTAGGCGGGATTTGAACCCACTTCTTCCAGATCCCGGGTAGCAATTCTACCAAACTATTAAAGCCGACAAAATTTGTAAGTGCTTGATTACTTAAGAATGGATTGCATTTAATTGCTATAGAAAAAGAAATAGGTATTTTAAGGTGATGATATATTATAAACTTTTCAGGAGAATTTCCATCATGGTTGCATGGGAGCCTGCTGCGCAATGGGCCCGGTTCTATCAAAGTCGGCAACATGCGTTTCGACCACCTGTTCGATAGTTCTGCTCTATTGCATAGGTAAGATATTTTACCTTTATTTAATACTAGAGAACGCCCCGTTGGTCTAGTGGATTAAGTAGTGGGCCGTGATCTCGGGGTCCTGGGTTCGATTCCCGGGTCGAGCGAAAAGTATGTTTCGAAATTTTCGAATATAGCTCGGGTTTGTGATCAGCAATCCGCAACCCGTGGTGATTATGCCTAATCCCATCATAGTAGCGATAACTTGATTTCTATGATGGAGACCTTTGCCCTGCAGTGGGATAGTTTATAGGCTGATACTTTACTTTAATACCTACTAAGCGACCTGCCCAGGGTGATTGGCTATTCGAATAAATAAATCAATATCCCTTCAAAGTACGCACTAAATATATTTCTGTATTTTAGGGTTTTTGATACCCACAATTCAGTTTAAAATAAAGGCAACCGGATTCAAAATTAATAATAAAAAGAAATTGCGATCAAAATCTTCGCTCACGTAGATTCTTCGATAACTAGCCTTAGCTAGTTGATCTTAATCAACTTTGCGAAAATGTCTCTAATAGATTCGCGTAATAGACTGGCGTTCTTGAACCACTTCTCGGTAAGTGCGGATGTGCGTAATGGATCCGTGCGCGTGCCCAACCACAAGACATTCGCAGAGGATCAATTGCCGATTATCCTCGGGGTTCACCTGACGGTCTTAATTAGTTGCCATGCCACCTAGAAATTAATGTCATAGTAGTCTTTGTCAACTAGAATTTCATAGTTGTTTTAGTTAAGAAAGTAGGATAATTTTGAAATGTCGTAGAACAAAAGATTTTTAAGAATAGTAAATGTTCACAAATACAACCTGTATGTAATCGCCTTGACTTATCTATAACATCTCAAACCTCGTTAAAAAAAAGACAAAATGTAACTTAAATTGTATGTCCTTTTTTAAACGAGGTTTGAAATGATTTCTTCTTTCACGGTAGGCAGCGGCATGACTGTACTCGGGCATTGTTGATGTCTATGAGTGGCGGTTACCATTTACCACCAGATGAGCCGCAAGCTCATCTGTCAATTTTTACAACCCGGTCTCCGTAGTGACACGCTTGGTATGCAAGGCGGGACAAAACGAGATGATGATGATAATGAATTGGGTACACTTAAACACTTTCACTCGTAGATTCGCGATCCACTCCGGCGCAGTGACGTACCAGTGCCGGTTCCTGCGATCCAACACGTTCAAGAAGAACCGCGCGGCCGAACGCATCGTGGTCACCGAATTCGGCACCAAGGCCGTGCCAGATCCTTGCCACACCATTTTTGACAGGTATGTCTTTTATATGATAGGTGGCAGACGAATCACATGATGGTAGGCCATTACCGCCGCCCATGGACACTATAAGCGGAGTCGTCGGTGCCAACCTTTAACTTTAAACTCTCCTTTTTCCCTTCGGCCTCCAGTGTCTCACTCAGCAGCAGGGCAGCAGCTTATTCTTAAAGTTAAATCCACTAAGGGAATTTATTTACTCTGTACTATATTAGCGTTTTATTAGCTATATTTTATAGCTGTCAGCTGCAAGCGGCTATATGTCGTCAAATGGTTGTTAAAATCAAGGCTTTAGTTTAAGAGTCGGAAAACTTAAATCGCCTTATAGTTTTACGTAAGAATAGTTATTTACGGGATTTCTACCATGTACCTTATTTTTGAGTTTTTGCGAGTTGATGGCGCTTGCTACAGTGCCGAAATATCGGAAACTCAAAAATAAGGTACATGGTAGAAATCCCGTAAATAACTATTCTAATGTCAGTGACCATGAAAGTTTAAAATAATGTATAGTTTTATGTACTTATGTATTTTAACCATAACAGTTTACACACACAAAAAACTGCAGTCTTCAGCATATCACAAAGAGAAAGAAGAAGAAAAAAGGTCAGGTCGATCCCGTAGTGCTGTTATCTAATATTGAAGGAATGAAATTCCTACATATATTCTTGGACAGACACCAGGAACTCACTTTCTAACAGAATCTGAAAAGAAAACTATAGAGTTCGCGCTACAAAAGAAGTCCAAAGCTAAGATTTGAATGGACAACATTTCAAAATTGCTAAGCTCTGAAACAAAAAATACCAATTCTTTGTTTACTTTTCCGCTGCTCGAATATATATTTATTCATTTTTTATATTGCTTATTTACTGAGAAAAAAATTAAAAACTTAAAAACGTAAGATGACGTCATCGGACGGCAGAATGTAAAATATTTCTTTGCTTAGCACATTATAGTTTTAAATTTACGAAATGCCAAACCCATGACATGTAACTGTCAAAAAAAAAGACAACTTGTCAACGTTGAATGTATGAATGACGTTGACAATGTTGACACTAGTATTATTTACCATTGACAGTAGTACCTTTTTTTTATTAAAACAATGATAAGCAAAGGAATATCGCTGATTCAGCCGTCCGATAACGTCATTTGGCGCTTACGTCTTTTTAGAATAAAAAGAGTTTCAATAATTATTTTATGCATGAAAATGGACAAATTTTGAAAAAAGAAAAAATATGGGTCTGTTCATTTTATGTCTATTTTCATATAAAAAAACAATATGGACATGTTAAAAATATGAAATGTTGTCCATTTTGATGGAGACTAACTAACTAACTAGGTTGGCGCAGCGACCCAAAGTGAGCCTTGGCCTCCGGTAATAAGAGTCTCTATCTAGGTTGGTCCTGCGCCACCTTCTGCCAGTCATCCGCCAGAAGTCCACGCCAATCCTTTTCGACCTCGTCTCTCCATCGGATGAGATGGTCTTGTTTGGTAATGCGGACTCTAGTCTGCAAATTCAAATTCAATGGGCGGTGAATTTTACTAAGGAATCCTGCTGAACAAAAGGTTTTGGGTTTAATGGTGGCATGTTTTAGGGTTGCAGCGATGTTTAAGCCCGGCGAGTCGATGTCGGACAACGCGATGATCTCCCTGTACCCGTTCGGTGATGAGATCTACGCCTTCACGGAAGGGCCCGTCATTCATCGGTAAGATCATCGGCGCAAATATCATTATATTCCTGCTTTTAATGAACGCAAAGCTACAAAACACAGAAAAAAGCGAGTTTTCAAGGCATATTTTTCAAAGGTGAGGTGGGGCTTTTGGGGAGGCCTATGTCCAGCATTAGGCGTCAACTGGCTGAAATGATGATACAGATTTTTCAAACATTAACCACGTTATTCGCTCATATCTCAATAATTTCTTGAACGCACGTTTCTTGTTTGTGTCCGTTAGTCTTGCGCCTAACCCCTCTTCTGTTGTATCACTGGTCACATTGGTGTTCAATCGATCAAATTATGAGGGTAAGCGAATAGAGAGTACACGTGTCTGCGCATATCGTGCACTACAAGTTCAAGGTGAAATATCAAACACAAACTCAAAATAAAGTTGGATTGAATCTGGAGGATTAATTCCTTAAACGGCTGGACTAGTCCACCGGTTCAAAGTCGCTCAAAGAGCTATGGAAAGGGCTATGCTCGGAGTTTCTCTGAAGGACCGCATCAGAAATGATGTAATCCGACAGAGAACCAGAGTCACCGACATAGCCCACCGAATTAGCAAACTGAAGTGGCAGTGGGCTGGTCATATTAGCCGCAGAACTGACAGCCGTTGGAGCCGTAAAGCCCTTCAGTGGAGACCGCGACTCGGTAAGCGTAGTGTAGGACGCCCTGCGACAAGTTGGGATGATGACATTCGAAGGCTGGCTGGTGTGGGCTGGATGAGAGTGGCCAAAAATTGGGAGCAGTGGCGTGCATTAGGGGAGATCTATGTCCAGCAGTGGACGAGTGTGGGTTGCTGATGATGATGATGAATGCCTTAAACCATTCCATTGTATTTCCAGGATAGATCCAGTAACCCTGGATACGACGGAGCGCAAAAACATGATGGACTGTGTGGCTCTTGTGAACCACACTTCTCACCCTCACGTCATGCCAAATGGTTTGGTCAAAGTATAATTGAATACTTAAGTCAGCGGTCATTATTACCGAGTATCACATTTACTTTTTATAGTTAAGTTTCTTTCAAACGAATGGTTAATAATCAAGAGTTTTGGTCATTTACAGGTGATGTTTATAACGTTGGAATGTCCATTGTAAAAGGACGACTCAAACATGTGGTGGTAAAGTTTCCATTCACAGAAAAAGGTAAGCTTTTAGGGTTAACCTAACTTTTTTGATACGTTACGCACGAAGTAGGTAGGTCCCTAAATATTACCAGTATTACCTATCGGAATGCTAGGCCCCCTCTCAAAACCTAATTTACAAGTAGGTATGTACCTGCAATCTCACTCGTGTTTACTGATATCTACATAATCCAATCTTACATGGGTATTTCTTCGGAATAGGGTAGGTACTTTGGTTCTTCCCGTTTGATTCATATGGGCTTAAAGTATTACTTAGAAATAACACAGTCCCCCTTATTACAAATCGCGAACAGTATTGCGTGTTGAAACGGGATGACATGAGCTTTAAAAAAAAAAAACATTTATTTAACAGTTACATTTACATAACATTATTAAGTAACTTTTATAGTTTAAGCCAAAGGTAAAGTAAAAGCTATGTCGGTGGGCCCCAAACTAGGCTAAGCCTGTATCTTGGAGGCCCCTGCAAAGTACATTTTGTTGAGGAGTTTGGCTGACAACACACGGTAATACAAACAATATTATTACTCTTGCACTATGTGATGTACCTACGTTTATAAAATAGGTGATTTCACCCCTTTCAAATTTTGAATTATAATGATTTTTTTGAAAATTAATAAGATTAAAATAGTTAGTGAGTAGGTAAAATAAAATGCCCATGAAGAGTTTAGCGCGAGTGTTGGTTATGGAAATGTTATAATGAGTGAGTTGAGTGTGAGAGTATGTGTGTGTGTGTGAGTATTAGAGTGTGCTTGTGTAGGTGTGATTATGTACGTATTTATGTATATGCAGACTTATGGAGAGTAGTAAGTTATCCTATTGGGGTTATGAGTTTTTCAGTATCTGTGTAGGTTAACTTTTGTAGCCAGAGTCCTAATGTTTTCTTTGCATCGAATAGGTTATTGGGTATATTTATCTTTTCACTTTTTAGTACGGTAATAACTTTACATCGAACCCGGGACCCTGGCACTTGGGGTCCTGTGCAACGCGCTACGCATTGCGCCAACGAGGCAGTCCCCGGGTCGGGCCAAAATTCGTACCTGAGTTTTTCTGTTAAGAAATTCTCAGTGTCAGCCCGGAGTCTGGAAGTTGGCGGTCTTGTAGCCCTGTGCCTCGGAAAGCACATTAAGGCGTTGGTCCTGCGTCCGATCCCTCTCTGGTTATGGTATACTGGTGTCCCATCGGAATATGAGGGCAAGGAAATAGAGAGTGCACTTGTGTTTGCGCACACACTTGAGCACTATAAGTGGTTTCTCTGTAACTACACTGATGTAAACATACTTAAAAAATGTAAATCCTGGTCTACCGTCTATAAATAAATAAATAAATATATCCTGCGTAAGTGGTTGATCGTTGAGATTGGCTCGTGGCCGCCTTAGCCGAAATCAGTTGAAGGATATTATTATTATTTAACTTTAGATAACCATCTGTCAAAAGGTGGAGTTCATTGAAATCAATACACATATTTCTTTTATTTTAATATAAACTGCGAATTTTAAATATATATATAAATCAGACAGCAGGCGCCGAAAGACTCGAAGCCGGAGTAACAGCCACTTAGTTTTACATATTTTTATTTTGTATTTCAGGCGACATGTTTGCGCGGGCGCACGTGGTGGGTAGTATGAAGCCTCGATGGCCGCTCCACCCAGCTTATATGCATACATTCGGTAAACTCCTTAACATTTACTAAGGTGCCTTTGAGAACTTGTGTGTGTCATTTTCTGTGCTTACAACCAGTTTCCCTTTCACGCTATATTTGGTCCTTCGAGCCAGATGCATGATGAGTGACGTACCTACTTTTACAGTTTGACTACTATGTTTTTTTAATTCACGCTTCGGCATAAATGGGCCGGCTCGACCGGAGTGATACCACGGCCTTACAAAAAACCGTAAAGCAGCAATGTCCTGTGTTTCGCTGCGTGAGTGAGGGTACCGGAGTGAGTGAGGACTATAAGAGCTAAGGATGCGTATGGTCGGCAGGAGTGACAGCGAACTACTTCGTGATCGTGGAGCAGCCGCTGGCGGTGTCGCTGTGCGGCGTGGTGCGCAACCAGCTCGCCAACCGCCCGCTGGCTTCCAGTCTGCAGTGGTACCCCGAACACGAGGTGAGGCTTGGTGACCAGATTTTTTTATGTGATAAGTGGCAGACGAGCAGACGGATCACCTGATGGTAAGCGATTGCCGCCGCCCACCCCCAAAACCAGTGGAGTCACAAGTGCGCAAAAAAGTGCAAGTATATTCTCTTTTGTGACTATCTTCTTCATCTTAGCGTGTAGTTCACGGTTGAAAAAGATTCATGGGCAAGTCCATTTAAAATTTTTAAAATTATTAAAAAATAATAATACCATTGAATAACACATACAATTTACATTGGGCTTACATTCCTCTTCACCCAAAGTAGTTGAACACTAAATAAGTAAGTGTTCGGTAGGTACTGAGATATCTTTCAGTCACGACAGACGAGTGTAAGACCTAGGATTTCTTAGACAAATTTTATCGTTAGTAGAGACTGTATCGATTGGCAGAATAAAATAGGATTGGTTTTTCTAGTTCGATTCCCGTATTGCACGCTTGTATTAAAATCTATAAATCTATACTACTCATAAAGAGGGAAATCCTACAGATAGCGGCACCGCTTATAGGTCATCCAAAAACACCGGTAAAAATGCCAGTGTCCCATAGTGTTGAGACGCCCTGTATATCGATTGGAATATGAAAATATTTCCCTACCTTATAAAAATTGGATTGCAATTTCAGACTGAAATCGTCCTGATCAGTCGCAGCACCGGCAAGGAGGTGAAGCGGTACCGCACTGAGACGCTGTTCTTCCTGCACATCATCAACGCCTACGAGCACGATGGCAGCCTGGTGGTGGACCTGTGCGCCTACAAGGACCCCAAGGCCTTGGACGCCATGTACATAGAGGCCATAGAGGTGAGGTTCAAGAACAGTGACGACCAAGGTAACCAACCAAAGACCATTGGTGCGTGCTGGGATTTTACCGTAGCAGATTCACGGTGATGTGACCACGGCCTCATCCTCCTCATCTTAACGTGTAATTCCCAGTGGCGTTCAAAGCTGTCGCTTTGGAGTCCGGGGTACGCTTGGACCATGATCCAGGATTCGGGAAGTCTGGTAATTACGACGAAGCGCCTGTCGTCTAACTTTCGCAAACTTTGGACAGGGGTGTGAAACCACGACCTCACAGAAAACTTGGGTAAAGCTGCGAGGGTAGACCTAATTCAGAGGGAAGAGGAGTATTTCATAGTTGGCAGCGTAGTTCTGACTCCACTGACTGGAACCCGTCCAGTCTGGTTGTCTGCCACCCCCTAAACAAGTTTTGCTACTGATGATGTCTTTCCATTGTCAGAACATGCAAAGAATCCCGTCCAGTCTGGTTGTCTGCCAGCCTCACAAACAAGCAAGTTTTGCTAGTGATGATGTCTTCCAATTGCCAGAACATACAAAGAAACCCGTCCAGTCTGGTTGTCTGCCACCCCCTAAACAAGGAAGTTTTGTTACTGATGTTGTCTTTCCATTGTGAGAACATGCAAAGAAACTCGTCCAGTCTGTTCGTCTGCCACTCCCACAAACAAGAAAGTTTTGCTAGTGATGATGTCTTTCCATTGCCAGAACATGCAAAAAAACTCGTCCAGTCTGTTCGTCTGCCACTCCCACAAACAAGAAAGTTTTGCTAGTGATGATGTCTTTCCATTGCCAGAACATGCAAAAAAACCCGTTCAGTCTGTTCGTCTACCACTTGCACAAACAAGAAAGTTTTGCTAGTGATGATGTCTATCCATTGCCAGAACATACAAAGAAACCCGTCCAGTCTGGTTGTCTGCCACCCCCTAAACAAGCAAGTTTTGTTACTGATGATGTCTTTCCATTGCCAGAACATGCAATAAAACCCGTTCAGCCTGGTCGTCTGCCACTCCCACAAACAAGAAAGTTTTGCTAGTGATGATGTCTTTCCATTGCCAGAACATGCAAAGAAACCCACTCGTCCAGTCTGGTCGTCTGCCACCTCCTTCTCCACAAATGATGTGTTTCTATCGGCAGAGCATGCAGAGCAACGCGGACTACGCGTCGTGGTTCCGCGGGCGGCCGCAGCGCCTGCAGCTGCCGCTGGACGCGGCGGCGCGCGCGCGCGTGCGGCCGCGCCTGCTCGCCGACCTCGGCTGCGAGACGCCCAGGATACACTACGACAGCTACAACGGTAACTTAATAATATCCTCCAACCGAGTTCGGCTCATCATCATCATCATCATTTCAGCCAATAGACTTCCACTGCTGGACATAAGCCTCCCCTAACGTTCTCCACACAGATTAATGCCGCCCGCATCCAATGGATTCCGGATAGAGTTCGTCTAAGGCGACCAACCTCAACGGACAGCTACTAACGCCGGATATAAATAATAATATCCTCCAACCGATTACGGCTACGGCAGCCAATCTCAACGAACAACCACGTACGCAGGATATATTATAGTGCTCAAGTGCACTTTCTATTCCCTTGCCCTCATATTCCGATGGGACACCTGTGTGATAATACGACCGGAGCAGGGACCAACGGCTTAACGTGCTTTCTGGGGCACCGGGCACACACTACCGCCAACTTTCAGACTCCGTGCTTACACTGAGAATTTCTTAACAGAAAAACTCAAGTACAGGACCGCCAACTTCCAGACTCCGGGCTGACACTAAGAATTTCTTAATAGAAAAACTCAGGTACAAATTTTGGGCCGATCCGGGGATCAAACCCGGGTCCAAGCGCGGCCGTCGCTTTAAAGTCCGACGCACTACCCACTGCCCCAACGAGGTAGTCAACGGTAAGTTACGGTTGTACTGGCCCAATGATTCTTTTTAACCTGCCCCATACGAGTGCTTCTAAAAGCGGCGGAAGCGTTTCCCCTGGACGCGTCTATCATGATTTCATGACCACATGCTGGCTGACGTCAGCTGCGAGATCTCACAAACACGCTACGACCAGTATAACCGTAACTACGGGCCCAATGATTCTTTTAAATCTCCCATATACAAGTGCTTCTAGGAGCAGCCGAAGCATTTACTTAAGTTCAAAGTTGCCCCTCATGTCATGAACAGCTCCCCATACATGCTGGCCTATTTAATGTAATTTAAATGTATTATTTTTGTCATTCGAAGGTCGTCCGTACCGATACTTTTACGCTATCAGTTCAGATGTCGACGCTGAAAACCCTGGTGCTGTAAGTATACCTTTACTTCTTACTATACTTTAATATTGTTATACCAATTATAAGGAAATTAAAGGTAAGGAAAGGAAAAAATTAAAGGTAAATCTTACAGACAGGAACAACGCTTATAGGTAATCGGAAAATACGAAATACATGCGCGATGTAATCGACACGTGGCGCCTTCTATTGGTAGAAAGTGGAACTAATGTCCCGAAACGAAGTGATGGCGGGCCACTAGTACTTAATAAGTAATATACATAATAGCATAGACTAATTATTAATCTATGATAATAGGTAATTATAATAGTACCAAATTGTGCATTTGCTTTATGTCTTTCAAATAAATTCTTTTATGATTGTTGTGAACTACAGGTTATAAAGGTGGATACTTGGACCGGCGAGACGATGACCTGGAGTGAGCCAGACTGTTACCCCAGCGAGCCTGTGTTCGTGCCCACACCTGACGCCAAGGTAATGTGTATTCTGTAACTTTATTGGCACAAACACTCAGAGTCATTGATTAACTTAGTTGGCTACTTAAGAAAAAGTATTGACACTTATTTTGATACGCATAAAAACGAACGAGAACGATGAAGATATACCGATACCAAAGTTAATGAACATTAGCTTAAATGACGTCTCTGAGTGCGGCCGTAAGACTGAGAAAATTAACTATTGAGAAAAATTTGATATTTTGCGATAGAGCGATGAACACCTAGAAATGGTCTAAGGTTGATGACCCATGTTTCTTCATGAATCCAGACAAAACCTCATAATTTTAGCGTGTAATCCCCGGTTGCGTCCAAAGTTGTCGCTCAGAGCTCTGGCTACGTTTATTAGACCACGATTCAAGAGTCTGGTAATTACTGTGAAAACCACTGCCGTCTGACCTTTTTTTTTTTTTTTTTGTTGACCCGGTGGAAATGCCGCCGGCCCACTGATAGGGGCCGACGTCGGCGCCGGGTGGTCGGCGCCGCCTTATGCACACCCGGCCGCTGGGAGTCGGCCGGGTAGTGTGGGGCTCTCCTCTGGATTAGGCCTCTGCTAATCAGAGGCCGTCCAAGGGCATACCCACTAAAACCACCGGGGCTTTTTCCATTCCACACCCGCTAAGTCGGGACGGAACGCGGGATTACCACCAGGCTGCCACCGCGAACCGTCCTGGGCGAAGAGGCTCGCCAGCACGGCCTCCTTCCAAAACGCTGGTCCATTGGACCCAGGGCCTCTCCCACGGCCCACCAACTCCGCCCCCCGAGTGGCATCCACACTGCTGGCTGCAGTGCAGAATACCACCGGGAGGAGGACTGCAGGTACCCCTCCCCACCCGTACACTGCTGGCTGCAGTGCAGAGTGGGTTGGGGAAACAAAACCTGCAGGCTTCAAAAGCGAAGCCGCCGCAAGTCCCAACTCCGCTGGATGCGGAGCCAGGAAGATTGGCAACACCGGACTGCCGCCGAGCCGCTCTGGCTGAGAAACCCGACGCAGAACCTCCAAAACACACGGCCCTACGGCCACCGAGCCCGCGGGCTCTCCACCCAGGAAGGGGTGGCACAAGACAAAGCGTGACCAGAGTGGGAGGGCTGGACTGGGCACTGAAGCCCTCAGTCGTCCGACATCCCCCCAACTGCCACTGGTCCTGCACCGCCTTAAGTGCGCGGACGAATTGGGCACAACCACTTTCGTGGCGAGTGCTGAGGGCCTCCACCGGTCAGAGACGGCATGCCGGATAACCGCCGGTGAGAGACCCAGGTCCGCGCACAACCAACCAAAACTCCAGGGTGTCAGAACACCCCCCACCAAACGCCTCGCTCCAGAACAGAGCGGTCCACTCAAAGACCCAGACCGAGACCGGCCTAGGTCCGTAGGGGGGGTTATGAACCATAACCCCCCCTCCATGTGTGCAGCCGTCGGCCGTCGGGTAGCAATATGGCGAGCGCGCCAAATTACTATCCGCCGTTGCCCAGGGACGCCAGGACCCCTTCGGTAGCAGCTCCAAACAGAGCTAAAATACTACCGAAGGGGCCACACGAGGAGGCCGCCGCACCGTAGTCCCCACTGCCGTCTGACCTTCAGGGAACTTGACCAACTATGAATTATGATTACACGTTTCAGAAACTATACGAAACGTGCAGGGCTCCCCACGATGTTTTCCCTCATCGCCGAGTTAGTGGTAGAAATACGCACATAGATTTGAAAAATCTACAGGTGCATGCTCAGATACAAACCACGACCCCCGTGTGGAAGGCGCGTTCTTAACCGGTAGTAACCGCTCAACTCGATGTTGATGTGTATCAGACTGTATTCGTTTATGGAAAAATATTATATCCTTGATGATTGCCAAAACGGGTTTAGAAAATCGCGGTCCACAACCCTCGCTGTATTTAAATATGTTCAAACGGCGCTGCAACACATAAATGACAAACAAAATGCGATTGGTCTATTACTCGACATGAGTAAGGCATATGACCGCGTCCCATATGACCTTTTGCCTCACAAGTTAAAAGCCTCCGGCTTACGAGGTCCAGCCTACAGCTGGTTCCGTTCATACTTGCACAATAGGAAACAAATAGTACAGATCCAACACTACAACAATAACACTAACGAGTTAGAAAAAATACAATCAGCAGAAAAACACCCAACAGGCTCCATCCCGCCGGGAAGCGTATTGGGATGTGTACTTTTTCTCCTCTACATTAATGATGCTCCCAAATGCTTAGACACTGAAACGACCGTTTTATTCGCAGACGATATATCTATACTAATTAAAACCGATTATAATACACTCATCCACAATACATTAAACAACATAACTTCCTGGCTTGAAAACCATAACCTCTTAGTTAATTTCGATAAAACCAAAATTATAGAGTTTCATTCATATAAGAAACCATATCTAGACATAAATATAACATTCCAAAATAAAACAATAGATAACGTAAATTCATACAATTTGCTAGGACTAAACATTGACAATAATTTGAACTGGAAATCCCACATAGAAAATATAAAAACTAAACTCTCTAGATTTACATAAGCTCTTTATGAAATACACCATAGCACTGACACTGCTATCGCCCTCTCAGCCTATTATGCATACGCGTATGCTTGGCTCAAATACTGCATAATTCTGTGGGGTAGCAGTGTCAATGCTAATGATTTATTTTTACTTCAAAAGAAATGTATCCGGATTATAGCCCAAATCTAAAACACAGACAGTTGCAGACCTTGTTTCACCAAATTTAATTTACTAACCCTAATTAATAAAATAATTATTTTTTTAGGGTTCCTTTACAACAGTAAACACAAGTACAACAATAAATAATATCGCACATCCTCTGAAAAACTGTCATAACATAAAAAGCTACTTTTGAGAAAAACGTTTTCACTATTGGTTACTCCATTAATGTTATTGCTCAATTATCAATGCTGTTTTTTTGGTTTCAAAATATTTTAACTGTTGTCGTGTTTAATAAACTCTTTTCTAAAATGTAAAAAAGGTTTAAAACTAAGAAAAAAGGCGTTTACGCAATGTGAAGGTGTTCTTGTCTTATGACAGTTTTTCAGAGGATGTGCGATATGAGAAAGTTTTTCAAAACAAGTCAAATAGGCCTATTACTCTTCACTCGGAGGGCTAAACTGAGATGGTCATACTCAGGACGAGGACGACGGCGTGCTGCTGAGCGCGGTGGTGTGGGGCGGGGCGGGTGGGGTGGGCGCGGAGTGCCGCGTGTCGCTGCTGGCGCTGAGCGCGCGCAGCCTGGCGCCGCTCGCGCGCGCCGACTTCCGCACGCCCTCGCCCGCGCCCAAGTGCCTGCACGGCTGGTTCCTGCCCGCCGCGCCCAAGAGACACTAGTGTAACGTAACAGACTATATTAGGATTCTTCTTCTGTGGTGTTACCATTGTTGCTGCTACTCCTCAAACTGATGAAAACACGGGACTCCTCGCCTCTCCTGCGTGAAAGCACCTGCACGGCTGGTTCCTGCCCGCCACGCCCAAGAGACACTAGTGTAACGTAACTGACTATATTAGGATTCTTCTTCTGTGGTGTACCTTTGCTGCTGCTACTTCTCAAACTGATGAAAACACGGGACTCCTCGCCTCTCCTGCGTAAAAGCGCCTGCACGGCTGGTTCCTGCCCGTAACTGACTATATTAGGATTCTTCTTCTGTGGTGTACCTTTGCTGCTGCTACTTCTCAAACTGATGAAAACACGGGACTCCTCGCCTCTCCTGCGTAAAAGCGCCTGCACGGCTGGTTCCTGCCCGCCACGCCCAAGAGACGCTAATGTAACATCTTTTTCTATTGCTGCTACTTCTCAAAGCGATGAAAACGCGGGATGCTCACACTAATATTTGTGAAGAGTGCGCCGACTTCCACTCGCCCTCTCCTGTGCAAAAGTGCCTGCACGGCTGGTTCCTGCTCGCCACGCCAAGAGACACTAGTGTAACATAACAGATATCTATATTCTACTTCTGTGGTGTTACCATTGCTGCTACTATTCCTCAAAGTGGTAAAAACACGGGACCCTCTTACTAATATTTGTAACAGGTCCCATCCCAGAAAAAGATCCACGTCGTATGTCTGTGGACTCGCGCCGAAAGGTCAGGTCGAGTTCTACGAAACACCTCTTGCCCTAAAAATCCACAGCTGGTTTCCCCGTCTCAGAGACACTAGTGTAACGTATGTTAAGATTGCTGCTGCTACTCAAGGTGATGAAAACATGGGACGCTCTTATTAATATGTTTTGTCATCATACGATATATATCGCAAAAACGTAGTTTTCTTGTATGGTTTTCATGCGATATCCGCTTAGATTAAATCAAAATAGCGGATATCCGCCATGTTTTTTCATATTGAAAATCCAGAGGGCTCTTGATTTTTAATTTGAGATTCCTTGTGTGATGGTAAAAAAATACCATCAGCCATAATATAGCTAGAGTCTGCGTCACAACAAAGTCCCGTGAAAAGCGCGCTTGAGTCGCTATCAACATTTAAATTTGAGCTTTATGCCAATCATCATCATCATCATCATCATCAGCCCATTTAAGTCCCCACTGCTGGGGCACGGGCCTCCCTCAATCACATGAGGGGTAATTGCCATACTCACCACGCTTGGCAGACGGGTTGGCGAGGGTTTAGATATAAATGCAGAGTTTTCCTTCTCTTGGTGCTGATGATCATGCCAGCAACTTTACCTTAGTCGCCTTTTACGACACCTCGGTAAGAGTGAGGGTGGCCTATTCTACTCTGCCGGGACCACACGGCAATGCCAATACACACAAGGAATCTCAAATTTTAGTTCCTAGTTTTTCCGCGGGACATCTTTCGTCCCAAGATACTTTCATGCCACATAGGAGACGAGACACGTTATTAATTGAAACAATCTTTTTTTTTATGTAATAGGTGGCACAAGAGCAGACGGATCACAAACAGACAAATTGGATTTGAATTGATTGAACTCTGCAATCTTTAGGTATACCGAAAGCCAAAAAACTATAGATTAATATTCAAACGTTGCTGAAGCTCAAATTTTTTAACATTATTATTTTTATATGATAAGTGTTCTAGATCGTACTTCTTTTAATATAGAGTGTATCGGTATACAGTTCAAACATCAACCTACACATCTTGCTTTTTTGAGTAGGTACCAGAAAAACTTCTGTAGGGCATTATACTAATGAAAACAATTTTTTACCCCAAGTAACATAGGGTGTAATGTTAAAAAAATAATTGCCTTTTCATACAAATTGCATCAATCAACTGATCACTTTAGTATTATTTACGTATAGGGGGAGGTGATTTTTATTAAAATTCGACTCTATTTTACTTGAGAAATTGATTGTTTTCAGAAACTTTTCAAGAGCATTATACAGTTAGGTTAGGAATAATAATGCTCTTGAGAAGTTTCTCGAGTATTTCAAAAGTAACAGTGTATTGTAAGCTACATATATTTAAATGTATATACAGACAAACAAAAGGAATGTACAATTAGTTCGTATTTATGTAATGACCAACCAAAATTAATTTAAGCAATGTGCTAATAACAGCTTATAATAAAATTTTAATAATTAATTCTGTAAATAATATTGGTATGTTAGGTAGATAGCTATCATTATTAGATTATTTATTTATTATTCTAAATATATATTTCTTAAGTGATTATGTAAAGGACATTCTTGAGGTGACGGGTAGGGCACAATTTTAATTTTTAGCTACTAAACCGGATCTATTTTAAACAATTTCGCAGCTCCAGCCTCCGGAAAAAAACTTATACTAATTATTTAATAAGTTACTTATAATTAACTTCTTGGTCTGCTTTTGCACTCAAATTTTGGATTACTTTTGGCGTGAATCAATTTCACGAGTACAAAAACAAAGTACAAAAAATATAGTATAAGTGTTTGCCGAGCGACTGGAGCCGCAAAATTGTTTAAAATAGATTTTGTTTTGTAGCTAAGAATTAAAATCAATTGGTGTCGCTAGTGTGCCCTACCCGTCTCCATAACAATAACCGTCCAACCATAAAACGGGAGGCCCTGACTGTAGCCTGTCGGCCAGAAAAATGGCCGAAAATCCATGCCTAAGTTCAATAAAATAAAGTGAATCAATAAATATTTCACAACTTCACAATACCTATGTACTCGTACATCTGACTCCTTGACAGGTAGCTCAATCACCTGTGTTACAGATATCACAACCACAAATATATACATAGTTATACTTTTCTTTGGTAAATACATACTTACTTATAAATACATAGCGTTAGCCTCATCAAATTGTTATCTGGGTCAATGTTTCTTGTATCATATAATCAGTTTAACTCGTATTTATATTACTTTGTTTACTGGAGAATTAGATTAGGTCCTTTGCGTTTTGGTTAACTTAATGTTTATTGTTAAAATTTATTCGTTATTTAAGTCCCTTATTTTTTTCGTTTTGCCTGAGATACAGGATTTTCCTAGTTCAGGCAGTAAACTTAAAATGAATCCCTCAATAGTAGACTACTAGTAACTGTTATTATAATGATTTTTCAAAAAGTTTTATTTATTTATTTAATTATTACAGCACGTATTTTAATAATGTTAAGTAGGTAATATGAAAAAAATCACAATATTTAAAATATACATGACTTTTATTTTACCCCACTTTAACATGGAGTCTATTTATTATTTTATTATTTAAACTTTGTACAAGCAAATATGTTATAGGCGAACTAATAGGTACTAAGGGCCGATTTTTTGATCCGTAGTTGCCTTTTGGTTTAAATATCTATAGTCAACTGTCTAACCTAACCAATAGTCAAAGAGACAGCGTCAAAATGACGTAATTCCTTGTAATATAACTATTGGTTAAGCTAACTTTTGTTCAAAGAACACATTTTGGCGATGTTTGACCATTGGTTACTTTTTATAACCATTAGTCTAGTTTAACTACGGATCAAAAAATCGGCCCTAAGAGGCATGCATTCTCTAGCGGTCAACCTTTGGGTCGCGCAGAATGGGCAGTGGTGCCGCGAAACTTGTGTACCTACCTTAACGCACAAATATTACTAATTACAAAATTAAACAAATTACATAGGTACTACTCTATCACTATTTATTAAATAGAACGCCACAAGTAACGCAGTTACTGTATACCAATAGGTACTTAGGCAATTTAACTATGTACCAATAGAATAAATTTTATTCTGTAAAACTTAAAAGCTTCATAAGAAAAATGATCTTTAGGTCTAAAGCAATTAAAAATGTGGAGCCCAATTCTCGTGCTCGTGAAATTTTGTAAACATGGCGGATTTCACCTGAAAACCATACAAAAAAAATGTGTTTTGGTGATATATATCGTATGAAAATAAATATCTCGAGCACGAGAATTGGGCTCGTGGAATGAAGCTTGGTAAAATGATAAACCTTTTTTTTAATATGGCTCTACCCGAAGATAATTTGCCAATGTCAAGTAACTTATTGAGAATAAGTAGGTAGTCAACAGTCGAAGTCAGTCAAAATTATAGTCACGCAATAAAACGGCGGTGTTTTTACGTTTTATCGACCTACGGATTCAGCGGATAATTACTCTAAAAGCAATCGCGGGTTTTAAGACTATTAGGTCCAAGCAAGTTGTCACGAGACAACTAACTCGACACAAAATAGCAGAGTTAAAAACAATACAATTCAACGATTCTTATTATTAGAATCACTTTTCGGCACTTCGGCACTTCATTGCACAAATGAACACCAAATTTGTCCACTAAAAACCACTAGAGACTAATTAAAAACTTTTGAATTGCATCAGCCCACGTGGCTTGTTTTAGCCCTACCCGCCGAATCCCATGATAAACCTTATTTTTATTGTAATAAAGGTCAAGAGACAGCTGTCATTCCAATCAAGCTACAGCCCGACCCAGATCAGGAAGCATTTGAGTGACATCGACAAGAGGGCATTGTATAATTTCTTAGTCATTGGCATTGTACAACGTTTTTTCTATGCGTTGTTGTCAAAATAGCATTAATTCCGACTTTTGCCACTTGCGAAATACCTAACCGTGTTCGGACTAATATGTTTTACGGACTATGCGCTAGGCTTAAATTAAATCATTGATTTAATCTAAGGCGCTTGTAATAAAAATAAACAGGTACAGATTGTATACAATCAGTCAGAGTCCTATAACTGAACGTGTTTGGCATTAAAATGAGAATCAATTGAATAAAATTGGCTTGACGTGTGGCTATCTATACCTACCTACATGTTCATGTTTTGGAACTTATGTCCCAACAATTGCTCAGAAATTTCCCACAAACTGGTAGCTCGTGTTTTGCTTTTCGCGCCCCAAGCGTGGGGCCAAGGCGTGCAGTCAACGTAAAAGCCGCCCGAGGCGCCCTCCAGCTCCTCGGCCACGGCCAGGTGCAGCGACGTGTGCGCCGCGTCCGCCACCGGGCGCGCGCTCAGCCAGCACGCGGCCGCGAACACCGCCCACGACAGCCAGCTCGCGCCCGCGTCCGTGATGGTCGTCATCGTCACCCCCGGGTGACACGCGTTCACCGCCACGCTGCCCCCGCGCAGCCGCCGCGCCAGCTCCACCGTAAACACATCCAGGCAGTACTTGCTATTACTATACATTGAGATATTCCCGTACGCTCCCTTTTTGTTAATCGTCTTCACATTCAACGTGCCAACGTATCCCAACCCGGAGCTGACCAACACGATCCGACTGGGCTGGGACTTCTTCAGTAGCGGCAGTAGAAGATCGACGAGCAGCATCGGGGCGAATAAGTTGACCTGCATCGTCTCGATGATCCCGTCCTCGGTGAAATTTTCGGCTCCGTATATACCCGCGTTGTTTACCAGGACATCGAGCCTCTTCTCCGTCGTCACTACGTCTTCGGCAAACTTCCTCACGGAAGCTAGCGAGCTAAGATTTAGTATTTTGACCACGACGTCCTTATTCCCGGTTTCTTTGATGATTTCATCTCTAGCTCGTGTTCCCTTGTCTTGGTTTCGACAGGCTATTATGACTCTCGCTCCTCTTGAGGCGAGATCCTTTGCAGTATGGAACCCAATGCCAGCGTTACCTCCAGTCACTATCACGACTTTGCCGGTCAGTCTGGCTTGCGAAATGCAGCGTCGTATGCTGTATTTCAGATAAGTGCGCACAAGCAACACAGCTGTAGCGGTTCCGAGAATCCAAGCGATCATTCTTGTGCGTTTGTTTACTTGGTCTCAAGCGACACAGGCGGCTGGCGGGGAGTAAGGCCGATGACTGCAGCGGAGAGGTTTACACAAGCGTTAGCGATGAATGATTGATAAAGGAACTAGGTAGGTATTCACGATCTCAGCAACAATTATTTTGGTTTCGTAATTACAAGGATAGTTTTCTTACTGACTTTTATTACCTTAGATTGGTAAAAAAGAAGTTAGGTACTGGGTTTCTAATATTTATGACAAAAGCCTAATAGTTTGCATATTTTATAGTAACGTAAATACATATGTACCTAATGTATTAGGTTACATTTACATTGTAATGTAGGTAGGTAATTTATTTGCGCTTGACTTAAACTCATTGTTAGCTATTAATAGCATTCAAAGGCGAAGGAATAAATATTCCCTGAGAATCAGCCGGCAAATGAGACTTGTAAAAGTTGAACGTCAATAAAGCATTTTGCATTAGTAAGTTTAATTAAACAGCGAAGTAAACAAAATATAGTCCATTAAAAATTTACAAAAATATACCTATTGTGATAAATTGGGTAGACCTAAATTTTATTTTCCATTGATACGAATTCAATATGTTACATACTTCTATGCATTTGTCATTCATTTTAGACCAGCTGAAATTTAGTGAAGAATTTCTAAGATAAGTAGACCGTCTCCTTGTTACATATTAGTTGTTTAACTAGATAGTGAACAGGCATCTCCTACAAACGCGTTACAACTCCTAGACCTCTCGTCACTTTCATCAGGTGAGATTGTGTCAATGCGTTAGCCTACAGTTCATAAGTAAAAAAAAATATATATTCATGGTTCATACAATAGCGGATGCAGATACAAACAAGTATCCCACCAAAAGCATCCTTTAAAAACTAGCCAAGTCTCAAAGAAATCACAGTGTAAATAGCCTCTTAGACTTAGGCTTTGCTAAGAGATTTTAGACCTTTTTAAATAAATAAAAATAAATAAATAAAACTTTTTATTTTACTTAAGCAAGCGATAACATTAAGGTACACTAAGACAGGCGAACTTTAACTTAAGTAAACACAAGTATAAAAAAATAATATGATAACAACAGTTGAGGGAACCTCGCACTATGATGCTGTCCTGCGAGGGACCATAACCAATGTTTTCGCAATATTTATATAGAAGGAAATACAATTAAAAATTTTATTAAAGAGATACAAACAGTTATATCGAGACTTGAATAGTTTTTACAGGTTTTTTTGTTGGGTTTACATTTCCTTGGACAGGATGTCCTACCTAGAAAGTACCTTAAATTATTAAGTTAGCATTTTTTACTTAAAGGAAACATCACTTTATTTATAAAGGAAAAAAACTGCATTCAATTATTTTTTTTGGATTGTGTTTCTATTACACGGGAATCTAACCGGAAAAAACCATCTTCAAAAACCATGAACTACAAAGTGTAAAATAATATTTTGAAGACTTCATACATTTCACATAACATTTTATAACAGTAAACTCGGGAAAAGGTGTTACTGAAGATGGCGCCTGACCCCTGCTGATTAAGTAATTGAATGTTGTATTACCTACAAGAAAGTTTTTTTGTGTCTCATTTTTTTAGCTCCTAAACCGGATATATTTTAAACAATTCGGGGTTACACTCTCTCGGCAAACACTTATACTATTTATTAAATAACCATGCACAAATGTTGGGTCCGTTTTAGTTCCGTAAAAATTGATAACCGTCAAAAGCTGCCACTTTTGGCGGGAATCAATTTATCGCGTACAAAAACGGACCCAACGTTTGTGCATTGTGTTATTATCTTATTAGATGACGTTAATATAATTGTTATAAATCTATTCAAAGGTCCTCAAATACGGACATGAAAATACGACAAAATGGTTCCAAACAATAAGGTACGACAGTGTTTGCTTCGAACTCGACTTGGCAGGGGCACTGCTTGGATTTAGACACAAGTTATATATAATACTAATTTTCTTTCATATTGTTTTAATATCAGTCTTACTGTACCTACACTGTTTACATTTACAGTTATCTCTTTCCCACTTATTGAGACGAGTTTGGAACTCTACATGAAAAGCTGTTCATGTTTTGGAACTCACGTCCCAACAACTGCTCAGCAATTTCCCACAAACTGACAGCTTTTTCTTTGCTTTTCGCACCCCAAGCGTGGGGCCTGGGCGTACAGTTCGCGTCGAAACCGCTCGAGGCGCCCTCCAGCTTCTTCTGCCACGGCCAGCTGCAGCGACGTGTGCGCTGCATCCGCTAACGAGCGTGCGCTCATCCAGCTCAATGACACGAACAACGCCCACGACCACATCTTGTGCGTATCTGCAATGTTCGTCAACGACGTCCCCGGGTGACACGCGTTCACCGTCACCCTGCTCCACTGTAAAAACATCCAGGCAGTACTTGCTGTTATTATTGTTATCGATGCATTCCAGTACGCTCCCTTTTTATTAATTTTCTTCACGTTTAAATTGCCAATGTATCCCAATACTGAGCTGACCAACACGATCCGACTGGGCTGGGACTTCTTCAGCAGCGGCACTAGAAGATCGACGAGCAGTATCGAGGCGAATAAGTAGACCTGTACCGCCTCGAAGATCCCGTCCTCGGTGAAATAAAAGAGTATAAAAGCTAAAAATGTAAGAAAAATAAAAGTGTTTTTTTTTAAAAGAGCTTGGGGCGTTCAAAAACAGTCACAAAACATGAATATGTGATTTTTAAAATGTTTGTTGATGTTTTGTGTTCATGCATATCGTTTTTAGTAGTTGTCAAATTATAATGTATCAATACGGGGATTAACACGATATTTATTATGTGAAACAACGCTCACATACTCACATATTTGGCTCGACGTTTCGGCTACGTTACAGCAGCCGTGGTCACGAGCGGACTGACGGCACGGCTGCTGTAACGTAGCCGAAACGTCGAATGCAACGCGAAAATCTAAAAAACTAGTTGTCAAATTATCGATTTGTTTTGTAGAGTGTGACGCATCTCGCCCCTAGGTTAGGCTATTAGATAAGTTATTTGTACGTAATAAAGAACTTATATACTAGCCTAAGCTAGGCTCGAGGTGCGTCACACCCTACAGTTTTTATATTTGTACATTGAATGTTTTTTATTATTATTTTTCCTGAAATCGTTTACCATAGATTAGCCACGCTTCGGCATGAATGGGCCGGCCGGAGTGATACCACGGCCACATAGAAAAATGGCGTGAAGCAGAACTGTGCATGTTTCACTGCTTGAGTGAAGGTTCCGGAGGCCCAATACGGGGGAAAGGTTGTTTAAAGTTTGGCAGCGCACTTGTGACTCCACTGGTGTCGGTGGTGTCCACGGGCGGCGACAATCGCTTACCATCAGGTGATCCGTCTGCTCGTCTGCCACCTATCACAAAAAAAAAATACAGTTATGACTCACTGCTTGGTTGGTATTGTATCTGGTCGCTGGTAGTTACTACCTAAGTCACGGGCGAGAACAATGCAATCATTGTAAACATTTGCATTCATTTAAACTCATAATTCAAATTTCTAAGTATTTTTTCCTCTTTTATAAAGGAAACGGAGGTACTTAATAATCATTATTTATCCACTAGCGTCTGGGCAGACAAATTAATGCACTCATTTATTTTATAATAACGAGTAATTCCGTTATGAAAAACGTTTGTCACTATAGTACTGGAAACTATCTTCATTTGCATAAAAGAACTGCACTTTTTCTTAGTTTTCTATGCGATATTACGAACACTAATACTGCTGAAGTATTTTTATCCTAATCGCGAAGAAATTGCTGCTTTCTATTCCACACAATATATCTGTTATAGGCAATGTGTATAATTCGGCATTGTATACATTGCCTAAAACGTTCAGACAATTTGCATAATACGATTCATTTCATACATTGCCTAGGTATTGTATAAAATGCCCGAAGCACGGCGGAAAGCACGTTTCACGCACACTGACACGCACACTGACACCAAATGTTAGCTACACCTTGTTTCCTATCTTAAGGTCTCTAAAGCACACCAATTAAATAAAACCACTTATTTTCACCACAAAATATAATCACAACTTTAGATAACTGTTTATAATAAAAGACAATATAGAAATAAAGGAAATATATAACAAAGACACTATAAAAAAGGCCGTCACGACGGCCACATCCTTTTGACTTGTGACTTGTGACTTTCTGCAGCATTTTTTTTTGACACGGTCAA
The DNA here is from genome assembly GCA_019059595.1 of Marasmia exigua. Classification (NCBI taxonomy): domain Eukaryota; kingdom Metazoa; phylum Arthropoda; class Insecta; order Lepidoptera; family Crambidae; genus Marasmia; species Marasmia exigua. The sequence goes on from CM032473.1 coordinate 15,650,269, forward strand.
GTGCACGTAGACTTTGACATTTATCATTCAATTTTGTTAGGATGGCGCAGAAGATAAGGGAGGTGGAAATGTCAAAATGTATAAGCTCTAAGTGCACTTGACTAAATGTAACCAACACCAACTCGCATCACCGTCCAATTGAAATTGGATGGTAATGCGAGTTGGTGATTAAAGAGACAACAAAAAAAGAAACGTGTCTCTTTAATCACTTGACATTGGCAAGTTGTGGCAAAGACGCAGAGCCATTATTAAAAAAAATATCCCAAAGGAACTGCTATATGAGAAACGCTGTCTACGCAAAAAACATGTAGATACTTGGCATACCAACCAATAGAACACAATGTCATATCATCAGCGTTACCTGCTGGTGGAAGTTGAAATTAGGATAGCTCTCATCAGATCAGTATCTATCTAACTTAATCATAGAGAAGAAAAATCGATTATATTATAATGCCTAGGTATTCCATATATTTCCTAGGTAAAGTGTGTAATAGTTTGAACATTCAATATCATTTCCCAAATGGCCTGGATGACCCTGGCATTCTATACATTTCTTAGGTATTTTCTGCATTATATACACTGCCTATAAAATAAATAAATAAAAAAATAAATTGTTTATTTCGAGCAAACGAGTGGCTCATATGAAGGGGTTAATATTACAAACATCTTAAAAGCTACGTTAGTATAGTAATAATAATAAAATAATAAGTTGAGGTTGGGGACACAATAATTATGAGAGCGACCAAAAATTATTGGATCACTCTCTCTATCAAACACCGCCAGATAGGTGCAGTGTATCTGTCAGGAACTGTCTTCAGAATGCTATTCTGACTGCCACTCAACCTGCCAATCAGAGATACCGTTTTTTTGCGCATCACTGCATGGAAACCATCAGTATGGCGCACAGCAAACATCTCCGATGCACTGCAACATATCTACTTATTGGAGTATCTACCTATTTGGCTAATGTAGGTACGAGTATATAAGGACCAGTCATTGTAGGTACTATTAATATTAACTAACTCAAATTTATTACAAAACTCGATCTAAAGTATTTCCATACTAAATCTCATGTCATCTTGTTCCAACACGCAATGTTAAAAAGGGCTGGAACGAGTTTAGTTCCGGAACTTTTCTTAGATCATCATTATCCTTCAGTAATAAGTATGTAATCTACAAGTCCGCCCGAAGGTCTTCGTAGTTATATCTACAATGTAAACAACGAGTTTGTTACAATTTAAACAAAGTAGATTTTGCTAGTTAGATACGTGCTTAGAATTATTGTTAATCATATTCAATGTAATCATGTTCAATGTAGTATACTTATTATTAATTACTGGTAATGACTATGAAATCAAACGGAATTTACGAAATACCTATTTATTAAGATCACAAAAAAAAAAAGAGTAACTGGCGAGTTTCTTGCCGGATCTTCTCGACCAGAAACAACTTTCCGAGCCGGTGGTAGAATCGCATTATGTTTATTTATTTCTTTAGTATATTTTATGTATCAACAAATTTATGTATTAACATGTAAATTATACATAAGTACTTATAAATAGTTTTAAGTCATTCAAATGTATGACGATTTGTAAGTGCTGTGTACAAGCCTATGCAAATAAAGAATCATTTGATTTTGATTTTTTCACTACAGTTGAGCCAAAATAATAGGTCACATTTGACGTTTCTTTTGTGACCTACTAAAAAATTCGATTAAAGTGTATAATCGATACGTATTTCATACAAACGTGAATCGAATACAATAATAATGGAAAAGATTTATTTTATTTATTAGTACTTTTATTTGGAGAAATGTGAATCGAAATTATTGAAAAGAAAGAAGATAGTAGATACCGATCCTAGATATCGATCCTTTAGGGGTTGATTTCTTAAAAATTCATACTTAGTGCGCGTTCCTACGTAGAGTTCCTACTTAGTACATAATAAAAACTACCCATGTTCCAATGTTCATGATTTTAGGTCCAGTAGTTTCAGCTGTGCGTTGATAGGTCAGTCAGTCACCCGCCGAGGCGTTACCTCTTTATAAATAGTATAGATATACAGTATATCCCACATGTGATGGAGGGAGGCCCGTGCCCCAGCAGTGGGGACTTAAATGGGCTGACGATGATGATACAGTATATAAGATAGTGATATCATTTACATAATTAAATAAAAATAGTTTCATCTGTTCATGTCTTATATATAATATATTATCCAAAAATTATAGTATGGTAACTTTTTGCTTATCACAGGAGTTATACATCTTATTATATCCAGAAAAAAAAACGGCAATTTCATAGGCAAAGACCTATTAGGTATTTATACTTAGAGTGTTTTGGTCTGACAATCTTTCCTGATCATTTACTTAGGTAACATTTTCATTTTCATTTTGACTGACCGGATGGCGCAATTGGTAGTGACCCTGCCTCTTACGCCAAAGGTCGTGGGTTCGATCCCCACCCTGGACAAACATTCGTGCGATGAACACTTGTGTTTGTTCGGTGTCTGGGTGTAATATATGTATTTAAGTATATATTTGTGTTCCTCTGTTGCCTGATATCTGTAGCACAAGTGCTTAAGCTACTTAGTACGGAATCAAGTTAACGTATGAGATGTATGAGATGTTGTGAGAATTTACATTTACAGAATTAGAACCATGTGGTTATTCCAATAAGGGTAAAAAAACTAATTCTGTAAATGTTAATGTAACTAATGGTAGTTCAATATAATTTTTTACAAAATCCTCTGCTACTGCTGCTACTTCAGGCTTAGTACCTACTAATTAATAAAGTTTAAATTTCGATCATTTTATATGAAATATTACACGATAATATGTTTTACACTAGCAAAAATATATTGCAACCTTAGGATCTCATTATCTCATGTCGATGAAATCTGCATTTATGTATGCAGACGAAATTATGGTTAAATAATTGTAATGTAGTTACAAGCGTAATTTAATTCTAAAGAGGTAATGTAGGTAAGTCACACACAAATGTAACAACAAAAGTGTTCTTAGTATTATCCCCTTAGTCAATTTAGGGTTTTAATGTACGAGTACAAGTAACAAGTTTACAAGAAAGCTGATACTTGAATACGCTATTATTTTATTAATTGCCTACTTACTCACTAGTTTGGATCGAACGTAAAGAGCACCGTTTAATCCAATTAAGAACTGTGCAAAGGTACACATTATTAAGTCAACACTATTGTATACAGTTCCATTAGAGGTGGGCCAACTTTGCGCAGCAAATAGAAGACGCGTTATTATCGTGCAGTGTGCGGCCCGGGCCACTGGTGGAGAAGCCAGTCCACGAGCAAGACATGATGTCCAATACAAGCAACGAAACGTGCAATACTCTCGAGTTGCTGGTTGAAGTCATCGAACCTAGTTACTCGCTGCGAGTCGCTTTCACACTGTTCATGTTTAGCGTATTCGTGGTGGGCGTCGTCGGAAACCTGCTCACTTGCATCGTGATCTACTTCGACCGGAGTATGCACACGGCCACCAACTACTATCTCTTCAACCTGGCCGTGTCCGACCTCATCGTCGCGTTTGGCATTCTGCTGGAACTGAACCTGTTTTCGGATTACCCTATCAGGATCAATGATTACGGCGATGTGGTGTGCCAGGCTCACTTCTGCTTGGTAGTGGGCCTGTGGAACAACGGTATTTTGATCATGACTGCGCTGGCGATTGAAAGGTACATAGCCGTGTGGCACCCGATGTTGGTGAACAAGAAACTTGTCTGGCGGAGGGTGATGAGGATCATGTACGTGATTTGGACGGTAGTGATACTGGAGACGGTGCCAGAGATGTGGACGGTGCAGTTTGTGAAGACGAAGACGTTTGAGTTGTGCTTAATAGTGCCGACGACGTACGCGAAGTTGCTGAACGCGGTGCTGGCGCTGGTGACCTTTGTGATTCCTCTAGGGATCATGACGTTTGCTTACACGATGGTGGCGTTCAAAGTGAACGCGACGCAGAACACTAACTCAACGGACAAGATCTTCAACCATCGAAATAGCAGCAGGAGAGTTAATAACTTAGTTAGTAAGTACCTACATTATGTGGAAGAACATGCTTATAGTGTACTACCGTATTATTAAGAGTAAATCTGTGCTAAAGTTTTATAAGATATTGGAAAATTTCCTGGCGGAAGGAAGGCGAAGGCGAGACAGTAAAATAATATAATATTGAGGAATCCGCTATTAATGTGAAATAATGACGAACTAACAATACACCGGGCCTTTTAAACCGTCTTAGTTACTTTTAGAGGGCACTATACTGATGAAAACAAAAATAAATCCCCAAGAAACATAGGGTCTAACTTAAGAAAAAAAGATCATCTTCCCATACAAAAATAAACAGCTGATTGGTGCAATTTGTATGGGGAGGCGAATTCTTTTTTTTTAGATTAATATATATATATATTTATATATATGGAGACAATGGTTTGTTATTATCAACGCGGTTGATAATTTAAATAGCAATGGAGAGGGCTATGCTCGGAGTGTCCCTGCGTGATCGTATCAGAAATGATGAGATCCGCAGGAGAACTAAGGTCACAGATGTAGCCCAAAGGATTGTATGCTTCAATTGGCAATGGGCAGGGCACATAGCGAGGAGAACAGACGGTCGTTGGGGCGGAAAGGTCCTCGAGTGGAGGCCACGTACAGGAGGTCGCAGCCGTGGCAGGCCTCCTACAAGGTGGACCGACGATCTGGTGAAGATCGCGGGAATCCATTGGATGCGGGAGGCACAGGACCGATCTGTGTGGAGAACATTAGGGGAGGCCTATGTCCAGCAGTGGACGTCTATTGACTGAAATGATGATGATGATAATTGAGTAAGACGGTTAAAAACCCTCTAGTGACTTTAGGTTTCCGAAAGACCTCGACATGTACTTCATATACATTGTCTGTACACGTGTGTTTCGGTATGTTATACCCCACACCAAACAGCCTGTATAGTAGAGTCATCATCATAAATAACATCGGCGTGTTATTTTCGGTTGCATCCCCGTCCATTGGACCCCGGTGTACACTTGGACCATGATCCAGAACAATGAAACAACTGCCATCAGAACTTGCCAACTCTTACACCAGACCAACTGGTACGTGATTACACGTCTCAGAAACGATCCAAAACGTGCAGGTTTCTACACTATTCCTCCCCTCACCAAAACCGTGTAAGTGAGAATCGATTAAAGAGATTTGACAGCTTTGTAGATATTGATATGTGGCTGTCCGTATTTACAATTAACCCTGTAGTACGATGTTAATGTGAAGAAAATAACTGTGTAATTGGCTACTGCGACACAAGCAGATCTTGCTTAGTGCAGAGCCGCTAACTTTAAGAATAAAAACTGTAACATGTTTTTTTTTTTTATTGCTTATAGTAGGTAGACGAGCTTGCGGCCCATCTGATGGTATACGGTAACCGCCGCTCATAGACATCAACAATGCCGGAGCAGAGTCATGCCGCTGCCTACCGTGAGAGAAGAACTCTTTTGTATTGTATTGTAATGTAAAATGTTGAACTTGTCCATCCAGTAGCGCTGACGCTGTCGTTCCTGGTGTGCTGGTTGCCGTTCTTCACGCTCAGGGTACTGGTGGTGTTGGAGGACTGGTGCCAGTTCTCCTGGTCTGTTAAGGTGAATTGAGTTTATTTTACTTATGAAAAACATATGATACCGGGACTTGACGCCTTAGGAATGGAACGTTAATCAAAGTCGATCGATTGGTGTTTATAGCTTTAACTGGTCCACTGCCAGATTTGATGCACAAATGGACACTCCATCTGACCTGAGGGCGTCCTATATGTACTATGTTTACATGCCATGACGCGGTCTCCACTAATTATCGAAGGTGTGGGTTTGAGCCCCGCCTGAACACGAGATGAAATTTTTAAGTGGGTTATTTACTTAAGAATAAATTGCAATAGATTGCTATAAAAATATCAACTATATATTTTAGCAATTAAAAGTGGCCATTCGGCATTTGCATTTGTAGATTTGTGACCTTATCTTGATCTAGAATATTCTACGATAAATCGATCAATATGGTAAAAGTCATCAATAAACGTCGACTTTTACCGTGGGAGAGCCAAGCTTCGGCATGAATGGGCCGGCTCGACCGGAGTGATACCACGGCCTCACAGAAAACCGGCGTGAAGCAGCACTGTGCTGTGTTTCGCTGCGTGAGTGAGGGTACCGGAGGCCCAATCCGGGGGATAGGGGGGGTTTAAAGGTTGGCAGCGCACTTGTGACTCCACTGGTGTCGCGGGTATCCATGGGCGGCGGTAATTGCTTACCATCAGGTGATCCCTCTGTTCGTCTGCCTATCTTTTACAAAGAAAAAAAAAAAGCGTTATTCTTCCTCCTTCGTGATGCGTAAGGAATGACACGCTCTGTCTGCGTCTGTCTCCCCCAGTGACAACCTCATTGAATAGACTACTTCTGGGTATCCAAGCTTGCTCCATCGTGTATTGTTTTTAACACTGCTATTGTGTGTCTATTGTGAGTCTCGTGTCAACCTGCTTGGACCTAATAGAGTCTTAAAACACCCGATTGCTTTTAGAGTGATATCCGCGGAATCCGTAGGTCAATAAAACGTAAAACACCGGCGTTTTATTGAGTGACTGTCACTTTGACTGACTTCGACTGTTGACTACCTACATATTCTCAATAAGTTTATTTATATTATTTATTTATTATTACAGTATACCTGTGGCTTACAGAAATGATTCCAACACGCACACAAGTTTACATTTTACATAAATAATACAATTGAATTAACTTTAAAAAACAAACAGTAAGTTACTTGACATTGGCGAATTATCTTTGGTTAGAGCCTAGAACTCACAGAATAATACTAAATAATGAGTTAAATAGGACTTTAAAAATTAAAAGCACGTATTAGAGATATTCTTGTTCATCCTCCTTCTACTCGAATCTACTCCTTGAGTAAATGGCTTAGAGAAAAACCTACTCAAAATATATATTTGTTATGTCATAGTATTGGGAGATCCTGCTGATGGTGGCGGGCTGCAACAGCTGGTTCAGCATCGTGCTCAACCCCATGCTCTTCAGCCTCATGTCCACTAAGTTCAGGAAGGCTCTCAAGGTACGGCTCATAAATTGTTTACTTCACAAAGGGATGCCATTAACGAAAATGTGCTCTAATCACCGTCCCACAAAATTTAAAAGGCGTATAATAACAATAAAAAATATCACATACATTGATCTGACTCCGAGATAGGTAGCTAAAGCACCTGTATTACGGATATCAGAATCAATAGAGGGATTACAAATACATACATACCTATAATACTTTTCTTTAGTAAATACATACTTATAATACATAGAAAACACCCAGACCAATACAAACAGACATGTTCATGCACACAAATGTTTGTACTGAACGGTTATCGAATATCTATATCTAGTATACTTCAGCTGCAAGATAGGTTATAGGTTAAAGTATCAGCCTGTATATAAACTGTCCCATTGCAGGGCAAAGGCATCCATAATAGAAATCAAGTTATCGCTACTATGATCTTGCCAAAAGCAGATTGGTGATCACAAACTCGAGCTATGTTCGAAAAGTTCGAAACATACTTTTCGCTCGACACGGGAATCGAACCCAGGACTCCCAGATCACGGCCCGGTACTTGAACCACTACACCAACAGGATTATAGGTTACTTTTTTTTTTATATATTAAATGGGTTTGCACTTGACCTCATTTCACCTGATGGAAAGTGACAATAAGGTTACTACCTATGTATTATTAAATCTGCCGCGATGGTAAAATTAAATATTCAATTCCTGAAATTAAGTAAAGGAACGCGGCTAACCCTTACCATGCTTTGCACGGGGGTGGACTATTTTTTTTAATAGTTTATTTTCTATTTTGGTTTTAAAGATAGTGGTGGTAGATTGTAAAACTTTTATTATCATGCAAGAAATAAATAAATTATCAGTAAAAACAGAATACAATAATATCCTTATTTATTTTTTCATTCCAGACACTATGGGACAACAAATTCCGAAGACAAGAATCAGTCAATCATAACAGAACACGAACCGTGATAGTCTAAGATAGGTGTCAATTTGTAAAAGTCAAAATGTTCCTGATATATTGTATAGACAATATCTAGTCCAAAATTTTCTATGACTACGGTAATACACCGAACTTTGGAAGTTGAATTCGCGTAAGTGTGATATTCGTAACACATGTGAAGGGTACAGGGGAAGAAAGGTTGTAGTCCATTTTTTGTAACTTTGACACGTTGGCAAAAAAATAACATAATAATTTAATTCTAAGTTAGCTAAAATCTGAATTCAAGTTATTCGATTTTATAACACATACCCATTTTCTTTCTATTGAATTGTTGGCTAACGACAATGATCTTTCTTACCCTGTACCCTTCATGTGCTTAAGCTACTTAGTACGAAATAAGATCCATTTGTAAGATACATAAGTGAACAAAAAAGGTGGCTCCAAGGAGAGGTGTGGCGCGGTGCTCTTTATTGTATGTGCCACCTGTAATCTATCAAGCACATACGACCGTGGCATACCTCCGTTACAAATGGCAAGAATGTGAAATCGTAATAATTTCCTGTCTTCTTCTACTAAGGACGAGATAAAGCGAAGCAGCTGTCTTGTAATGGACAACATTTCATATTTTTAACATGTCCGTATTGTTTTTTTATATGAAAATAGACATAAAATGAACAGACCCATATTTTTTCTTTTTTCAAAATTTGTCCATTTTCATGCATAAAATAATTATTGAAATTCTTTTTATTCTAAATAGACGTAAGCGCCAAATGACGTCATCGGACGGCTGAATACAGCGATATTCCTTTGCTTATCATTGTTTTAATAAAAAAAAAGGTACTACTGTCAAAGGTAAATAATACTAGTGTCAACATTGTCAACGTCATTCATACATTCAACGTTGACAAGTTGTTTTTTTTTTGACAGTTGCATGTCATGGGTTTGGCATTTCGTAAATTTAAAACTATAATGTGCTAAGCAAAGAAATATTTTACATTCTGCCGTCCGATGACGTCATCTTACGTTTTTTAGTTTTTAATTTTTTTATCAATAAATAAGCAATATAAGAAATGAATAAATATATATTCGAGCAGCGGAAAAGTAAACAAAGAATTGGTATTTTTTGTTTCAGAGCTTAGCAATTTTGAAATGTTGTCCATTCGGTAGCGGAGGTGTTCTCACAGGATTTAGGTAGGATGTATGTTGCCCTTGTGTGCTAGGGCTACGGGCGAAAACTTTTTTTTTATTGCCCTGGTGAAGATGTTGATGGGCCGACTCCCTTAAGCATACCCACCACTTAGGGGACGGTTATGTGAGGCGCTCCTCTGGCCGTGGCCTGAGGTATACCCACTAAAACACCAGGAAGCACTCCTTTCTACGCCTGTGTGGGGAGAAGACACGAGAACTGACTAAAGAGCTTCATCTGCATGGCCCTCCCCAGGTGGAGGCATGTTTACAGAGTGGGCCCGAGACTTCCTTTACCTGGATGGGCTATTGTTGGCGTACAAAGCCTAACTCAAACATGGAAATAGAAAACGCCCGCTAACTCAAAGTTGTTACTAAGCATTGACGCCACTGATTTTAATAGCCGTGTTCACATTGACCAGTTGGTACCTAATTCAGCTAATGAATTTAATATATGTCTTTACTACGTCGATGTATAACCTCTTTAAATATAATAAATATGAGATACTCGAATAATGATCGAAGTTCTGTGGAACAGTTTACCTATGGGAGAATTTTCCGATGGCTAAGACTTAGGGACCTTCAAGAGAAGAGCGTACCTAGTAGGTACCTAGTTAGGTACTACCTACTCCTCTTTAAAAAGGCCGCATTAGCGATCTCTCTCATTTTGCAGATGTTGATAGGCGGCGATGATTGCTTTCCATCAGGTGACTCGCCTGCTCGTGTGTCGCCTCTAGCATAAAATTACGATTTCTTGACCATTATTAGTTCAACCTAACTAAATCGTCAGTTGTGCCTTTCATACCTACCTCCACGAGACCGGGTTTAGTGACGTAGTTCCAGTTTGTTCTGATAAAGATTCCATTATTGTTATGTATGTTCAACTGTTGGTTTAATGAATAGTCTCCATGATTCAAACATTTACTTGTTCGAATTATAATCTCTTATATGTACGCAGTATTACTTAAAGGTAGATACGAGTACGTTTATTACGCGTTTAAGTCCAAACATGTAGTTTTTTTATCAGCAGATATCACTTTTGGAACTATGCATAAGATCATAAGTAAACTGATTGAAAGAATTTTCGTTTTTTTTGGGTACATATTTTTTATAGTCGTAAGGATACCTTTGTTATTTTTTATGGCTTTTGCTTTTCCACTTCAGCAGCCTCCACTGTCTCTGGAAGAAAGCCCTAGTTATACCCGGCGTATGATCTAAAGTGCAGGTTAAAAGTCCATAGTCACAAGCAAAAATGACAACAAAAATAATTAAAATATGAGACTTACTTGCATTTATTTACCAATTCATTATGTTCATAGATAAAATGGCGGGCACACAGACTAACGGGGTCCATGGACCAGTGGAAGAATGTCTATGGCTCAGGGCGTGGAATGAAGCGCACGTAGAGAGGGTGCGTGACCCGCAGCACGATGTCGGCCGTGTAGTTGAGGTCTCCGGGATGGGTGACCGGCTCCACGCGGAACCGTCGGATCAGGCCGGACAGAACTGACTTCATCTCCATCATCGCGAACTTCTGTCCTGCAAATGCAAATAAAAGCTTAGATTAGGCATATGAAGAATTATGACCACCTTATTTCAAAACGGTCTAAGAAAAGTTCCGGAACTAAACTCATGCCTGCCCTTTTTAACATTGAGTATTGAAACGGGATGGATTTTGCTTGTCGCCATTTATAATAAGGTGGTGAGGGTCACATTCGAATATTTTTCTTTTTTCGATTTTTAATAGGCACCTAGTAGAGTAACGAGTAACTTTTTTACCTACGTAAAAGTATTACCTAGGTATACGGAAGTCTGTTAAAACAAAAGAATTAAATAAAAATTTAGTTTCAAGACTTTCAAGGCCACCGTATAGTCAGGCTAATATAAATCACAATACAACGCTATTTTGTATGCCCGCTACATTGTTGCCTACGGTGAACACATAATAACTCTGCCAATGTCGAGTGATTATAGAGACACGTTAATTTTATGGTTATTGACCAGTTTGGCGAGTTAGCTTACTCTGATTTTAACTGACAAATCAAATGTCTAGTTTCCGTACATTTGAAATTCTGCGTTTGTCAAAGGAGCAAAAATGTATGATGTTGACATCTGTCAGTAGGCTTCGCATTAATTGAAATTCAGAGTTTAGGTAGGTAGGTACATTCAAGCAGTGAACGAAATCACTGTTTTAAGTCATTTGAGCTGCATATAAACAAGGCGAAACCTGTAATCGGCTCCAAGCTCTAATAGAACCCGTGCCAACAAAGAAGTCCCGTGAAAAACGCGCTTCAATTGCCATCAACTTTCAAAGAGCTTTATATTCATAGACACAAGGAATCTAAAGAGATGAACATGCTGCGGTGGATGTTGAGAGTTACGCGAAAAGACCGCGTGAGAAACTCACGCGTACGTGGGAGCCTTCATATCCGTGACATAGCAGAAAAAGTGCTGGAGAGTCGCCTACGTTGATACGGTCATGTCCTGCGAAAACCGGACTGCTACGTGGGAAACAAAACGGTGTTTGAATTTTTATTATTTTTGTAATCAAAAGACCTCTTAATGATAGGAACATCGTTGAAAGAATTACTTGATTCTCATTTAAACTACCTAAGATATCAAAACTTTAAAATCACAGGACAGGCTTGCCTAGTGTGGGGACCAGCAAAAATTAATATTAATAATAATATGTATGTGCAATTTTTGGTTAATAAATACTTATTTACTATTTTACATTATTTTGGCCAAACCCAAAACGCTGCATACAAATGGCTACTGAGATGTGACGTTACAAACAAGTATTTTGTATGCATTTCATTTGAGTTTTGTATGGTAGGTATATCAAATGTTTCGTTTATGTCAATGGTTCTATTATAATAGTTGGTGCAAATTGTATGGGTTATTCAATGATATAATTATTTTTTAATAATTTCATATTTAAAATGGACTTGTTGGGGATCTTTGAATGACGATAAAACCGGCTAGACGTTCTATTTTTAATTGTTTGCTATTTGCACATATTTACCAATATTTTGATAAAATATTTATATTTTGTAAAATATCGAGCTTAGTCAAATACCCTAATGTCCGGCCATGGCACCACCACCGGGTCCCGGCAGAAGGGGTAGACCTAAGGAGGTGTGGCTTGATATCGTAAGGGATGACATGCGTGCTAATAAAGTGACCACTAGGGATGCACAAGACCTCGCGAAGTGGAGGAGTCGAAGTAGGAAAACGGACCCCGGGCTCCGAAGCGACAGCTTGGGACGCAACCGGGACAAAACGCTGAGATGATGATGACATAAGGAATCTTAAATTTTAGTTCCGTGTTTTGACGTGGGACTCTTTTCGTAAATGATGTAATCCGTCAGAGAACCAAAGTCACCGACATAGCCCACCGAATTAGCAAACTGAAGTGGCAGTGGGCTGGTCACATTTGCCGCAAAACTGACAGCCGTTGGAGCGGTAAAGTCCTTGAGTAGAGACCGCGACTCGGTAAGCGTAATATTGGACGCCCTGCGACAAGATGGGATGATGACATTCGAAGGCTGGCTGGCATGAGCTGGATGAGAGTGGTCGAAAATCGGGAGCAGTGCCGTGCATTAGGGGAGACCTATGTCCAGCAGTGAACGAGTGTGTGTTGATGATGATGACTCTTTTCCTAGCGCGAACTCTTCAAAAGGACTCCGAGGCTTCAAGCCTTGTATGCACATCATTAGAATTAGGTACCTATGCAGTTCCTAGGCCCGGCGCTGAAGGGGATGTAGGCGAAGGGGTGGCGCCGGAGCGCGCTCTCGCCCTGGAACCGCTCCGGCAGGAAGCGCTCCGGCTCGGGGAACAGGTCGGCGCGCCGGTGCAGGTCGAACACGTGGATTTGACAGATGGTGTCTGCTGGGATTCGGTATCCACCTGAAAACACATTGTAAGAAGAAAAAGGAATAGGTTTTTATTGACTATTCAATAGACAGTGAAAATCAACCAAAGCATAAATTCCACAAGATTTTTGATAATCAATTTTTTTTTTGTTTTTATATATTTAAGTCTCGGGTACCTAAGTACTCGTAGGTATACCTATAGATTAAATTTTTCTAACAATACTTGTTTCTCTGTCTATCGTTTAAGGTGACGGGTAGAGCAAACTGGCGACGCCAATCGATTTTAATTTTTAGCTACTAAACAGGATCTGCATATTTTCCTTTCTAGTAAGTAATAGACAAAAAGGTACTCTTGTAAATTACGTATAATGTTTTGTACAGTTGCCTGCAATGAAATGTAAACACCTCGACTCTTAAAGCGGAAGAATAAGGTTCATATTTGAATGAGGTTGTATACTTATTAGTGAACGTGACTGTATCGCATAATAATTACTGTATTACATAGGTAATAGGTTACCATGGCTACTCAAGGCAAAAAATGGGCATCGACTAACTTCTTTTTCGCCAAGTCACATATATTAAATACTAGTACCAAGATCACTGATCTAAAATAGTACATAAGTGCATACGTGTACTTGTTTATAACATTATAGAGAATTATAGACTGCCTCGGTGGCACAGTGGTTAATAGGTCGCACTTTTAAGCGACGGCTGCGCAAGAGATCCCGGTTTCGATCCCCGAGTCGAGCCAAATAGGTGTTTCTAAGTCTTCGTTAAGAAATTGTCAGTGTCAGCCCGGAGTCTTGTTGGAGGTCTTGTACCCCCGTGCCTCGGAAAGCACGTTAAGCCGTTGGTCATGCGCCCGATCCCTCTCCGGTCGTGTCACACGTGTCCTATCGGAATATGAGGGTAAGGTAATAGAGAGTGCACTTATGTTTGTGCACACACTCGCGCACTATAATATATCCTGCGTACGTGGATAATCGTTGGAAACATGTGGTTAAAAGGATGTGAATGTTCACAGATACACCCTGTATAATACTATGTGCTTTCTATTATATTGTCATTTTGTTTATATATCTTTTTCTACTGTTTTATATTAATTGTTTTTTTATTTTGATTTTAGTGTTGTTCAAATGTAGATATATTATGTATAAGGTAGGTACCGTGTTGTGATTATGTAAACCAATAAATAATTATATTCTTTTCGTACTTTTTTACATTGCAGATGCCAACGATCACATAAAAAAATCATACTCAGTGTGACCTCCTCCGTGAGGAACCTGGCCATGAAGGGCACGCTCGGGTACAGCCTCAGCGACTCCTTGACGCAGCACTCCAGGTACTTCATCTCAACCAGGTCGTCCATCGTCGGAGAGCGGTTGGAATTGCCAAAGATACTGGTAATTTCCTGGTATATTTTATCCTAGAAAAAAAAACAGTATATTGCAACAATACTAAAATATATGAAAGAAAGAAAGAAAATACATAAATAACTAGCTGACCCGACAGACTTCGTCCTGTCAAAAAAATTTGTAATGTGGCAACAAATATGAACTTTATCTAATAGCTATAAAACTCAAATTGATTCTACGTTTTAGTTAGAAAACGTTTGTATGTGAAAAAGAAAAGGGCTGTTTTTAGGATTTTCCTGACAATTATTCGATTTTTTCTCCTTCCTTCCTTCAACCTTCCTTGGACTTCAACGAACATTTTAAAAAAAGAATTTGCCAAATTGGTCCAGGCGTTGTTGAGTTATGCACTTACCAACACATTTTGCGATTCATTTTTATATTATAGATTAGGTACCTACCAATCAAGATTTCCTTACTACGTTGTTCCTCACTAGATAAAAGTTAGAAAATAAATATATTTCATAAGATTAGAATACATACCTAATATACGCACTGATAAAGACACACCCGTAAGCATAATTGGTTGGTACCATACGTTTATTACCTGTACTTCTGGCTCGTTGGCGATGGCCATGATCATGAAGCTTAACGCCATCGCTGTGGTGTCGTGTCCCTGTGTGACACAACACAATAAATAAACATCAACTGTCTAAGTTACCGAGGTATCGCTAGAAAGTATCAGCCTATAAACTGTCCCACTGCAGGGCAAAGGCCTCCATCATAGAAATCAAGTCATCGCTACTATGATGGGATTAGGCTTAATCACCACGCTTGCCAAATGCGGATTGGTGATCACAAACCCGAGGTATGTTCGAAAAATTCGAAACATACTTTTCGCTCGACCCGGGAATCGAACCCAGGACCCCGAGATCACGGCCCGGTACTTAAACCACTAGACCAACAGGGCGTCTGTCGCTAGAAAGACCAGGTCGAAAAAGGTCTTGCCCACGTACAACGCTAAGGAAAAGGTTGCTAAGGAATGGAACAACTTGCCGGCTTCTTTAAGTCGAGAGTGAATAGGATTCTTCTGGATACTACTAGACATCTTAGACCTTATTGTCGCTTTTCATCAGGTGTAATGAGGTCAAGTGCAAACCCATTTAATATATAAAAAAACGGCCGAAATGGCGACAGGTGGCAGAAAACAGACCAGAATGGCCAAATCTCTTGTCGGAGGCCACCACTCACCACCTTCCACTTCGGTTCGCTGAGCCAGAGCAGTAAGTAAGTAAGTATCTAGGTGGGTGCTGCGACCCAAAGTGAGTCTTAGCCACCGATAATATAAGCCTCTATCTAGGTTGCTACTGCGCCCACCAGTCATCCGTCATGAATCCGAGCAATTCTTTATCGACCTCATCTTTCCTCAAACCTTTGTACCTCAAACATGAACGTGTCGACCTCCTCACGGACGCCTTGCTCATCGATCATTCCATCTGCCTCCTGCTCCAGGAGGAGGTCCAACAATGCCAGCCTGCCTCTTTTTTTACCCAGGTCATCATCGGTAACTTTGTCAATCCTAAACATAAAAGAAAAAAATATACATAGTGCTCTTCAAAATTTCAAACATCGGCGTTTGAATTTTTAAATTTTGGCCAAAAGTCACGTTGTGTTCATGATGATAGTGGTAGTATTGGAGTGCTCGGTTTGTGTAGAGATAATTTTTAATCGGCCTATATTCTTCCACTATTGGACATAGGCCTCTCCTATGGCACGCCACTCAACCTGGTTGTTTGTTCTTCTTTTTAACTCGATCCCACCAACATTGCGGATATCCTCGCTCCATCTAGCACATTGTCCCAGCGGTTGTCAGTTCTATTATTTGGCCTATAATATATGATGTTGACGGGTATTTAAAAATATATGTCTTGCCTAATTGACTTTTCCTTCTGCAAAACCTTTCTCTCCCGTATGACTTCATTGGTGAATCTATGCAGGTCTTTGATAGCAGCACTCTGGGTTCTCTTGGTAGGAGTGAGGTTGAAGAACCAGTCTGCATATAGCCAGACGCGAGTCATCCGGTGGACCAGGGTTGGTCCTAATCTGTGCATAGCTTTGAAGTATTTCTCCGCTAGAGAGTGAGTGCTCTCTTGTTTGGATGTCCCCATGGATGTATCTGAATTGGAAATATATGAGCCTAAATCTTGTAAATTTAATCAACCATGGATCCTTCCAATTTGCCCAAAATAATAAAAATAATCTTTTAAACCATCTAGTCCCTTCTACGCGTCTTTCCATTCTGTACAAGGCCAGAACGCAGGGGTGTGTAACTAAATGCGTATAGATTGGAAATTACTTGTTCACTAAGGTCTTCCAAAATATACTAGACTAGTACGCACATACTCGCGTATACTTTGTAGTCACATTACTAACTACCTAGCTTGTTCCTAAATGTACAGTACCAGTACGCATACGGACTAATCGTGTAAAATGCAGATGTACCGATATGCAAATATTTGGAAATATTACATTACATTTGATTAAATATAAAATTTAGTATATACAAAAAAAATACAATAAATTCTAATATACTCTAGGTATACTACACAAGTGAGGAGGGGGCGGAGACGCCGAGCAGATGCGCGTCTCCCCCCTCTCCGCGGAGGGAGCCCGCTGGTGCGTGGTACGGGGGCACCAGCACCAGCATTGCATAGGCTCCCTTTGCTGCCTGATAGGGATGGTTCAGTTCTTCCAGCTGTCCCTATCCCCTCTCCCGGCACGTCCGGGGGAGGAACCGCCTAGTCCGCCCGGGGAATATCGTGGAAGGAGGCTTCGGTTGTATCACCATGATATTCCCCAATATGGGCGATGAGGGAGAACCGCAGGGGGTTTAGTGGGTATGCCTTTGCCCGGCTTCTCTTTGGGAGAAGCCCCCCGCCAAAGGAGAGCCCCACATAACCCGGCCGCCCCCCGGTGGTCTGGTATGCATAAGCGAAACCAAAAAAAAAGGTATACTACACAAAAAATTAATGTAAATTTTGGCGATTTCTCTTCTAATTTATAAATACAATTGATAAGAAGTCAAGTATTAATTCGCTTTTTTAATAGATAATATGTATGATAATTCTCCCTTTAAGGTGACGGGTAGGGCACACTAGCGACGCCAATCGATTTTAATTTTTAGCTATTAAACCGGATCTATTTTTTAACCTATTCTATTTTTTTTGTAACCCCGAAATTGTTTAAAAAAGATCCGGTTCAGTAGCGAACAATTTAAATTGATTGGTGTCGCTAGTTAGAGCTACCCGTCGCCTTAAATCATTAGGCAATTGGAGTAAGCGCGCAAAAGTTCAGATTCCAATCTTTTACGCGAGAAGTTGCATGCGCTATTTTGATTCAAAGAAGAATAGAAAAAGGAAACCTGACCTTGCATTTAAGGTTTCGCAAAATATAAACAATCCTCGTTTATTTCTTCTTTTACTTCGTAAATAAAACATAATTTAATAATATGTTTATTTATTTAACCGCTATACCTAGTACATTTTGTTGTTTTTTAGATTCATCATTCAATTGAATGAAAACGACACTGATGATGACGACGCAAGTGATGAATATGATCAAACAGAAAGTGAACATGAAAGTGATATGGAAATTGACTTATAATAAAACAATTAATTATAATTTTAGATTTTTTCATATTTTGTTTTATTGCAAGATTTCTTCTCTTCGTGTGTAGCCGTGAACTAGAATGACATGCTACCTCACCCCGCCAACGTCTGTCCCCCGCAGGACGGTTTCGCACGAAGTTGTGGGACTATTTCGACTCAGCTCAGCTGTTCCAATACATTCTCATATGCTCATTTTTGCCAGTGAAGTCTTTAAACGGTATATGTTTGCAATACTTATGTATTATTGCTTTTTTTACACGTATAAAATGCAGGGAGGCTCTTGCCCTTCAGTGAGACACTTTGACTCATAATAAATATATTAATATCTTTTAAACTCTTGTAAGACGTAAATGGTGTTGTATAGTTTGGAACCACGTAATCACGTTATAAACTATACACAGCAGGACGTACGTAGCAAAATTCTTGTATACATAGTAATATATTTGTGTTCTTCTATTGTCTGATATCTGTAACACAAGTGCTTACGCTACTTAGTACGGAATCAGGTCAACGTATGAGATGTTAGAATTATTGCCTTTTAGGCTGATCTATCAATAGCAATATTATGTTATTTAAAAACATTATTATAATACGACCAGTTTCCTACTGCTTTTTGGCCTTGTATAGATTGGAAAGACACCCCTTTTACACGGATTGACACAAACCGATTATCTTCCTTAATTTTTGGGCAAATTGGAATACGGATTGGATATAGGGAACACGTTACGTCAAAATGTTGCAATAAATAAGTAGGTAGTTAAAACGTTTAATTTATGAAATCGTGAAGTAAGTACGTTAAGTTTGTATGGCTTAGCTTTGTTTCTGAGTAAATTATATTTTAATATATTTAATATATTATAGGCGTTTCTACAACTGGATATAGGGAACACGTTACGTCAAAATGTTGCAATAAATAAGTAGGTAGTTAAAACGTTTAATTTATGAAATCGTGAAGTAAGTACGTTAAGTTTGTATGGCTTAGCTTTGTTTCTGAGTAAATTATATTTTAATATATTTAATATATTATAGGCGTTTCTACAACTGGAAGTTCTAGTCTAGGTGTTAAGGAAAAAAATCAACGTCAAGGAAGCCATTTTATGGGAAGATGACAATATTTTGTTATTATTCTGTTCAATAAAAAAAATGTCAAAGTACGTATGTTTCTGTCTAATTTCTAATAATATAGAGTGGCTGTCCGTTCAACACCAAACTAGACCCTAAAGCCGCGCACTAGCGCTGCTCCGCTACAAGTTGCGCAACATTTAGCATCAGTACGCAACTTAAACTAACCACACATAACCCTCAGAGTGCTCATCATCATAATGGGCAGTATATTGGTCTTCTCCTTGCCGACTTCTCCTTGTATGATTTCCAGGAGTGCCTCCGTCTGTTCGTTGATGGACACCAGGAATTTCTTCCGGATGTCGAAGTGGAAGGCGGGAGTGAGGAGTTTGCGGCGTTGATGCCATTTCATGCCTGATAAAAAAATATGATCATATTCTAAGAAACATAAAGGCAAAATTCGTGTCCGGTATATATTGGTGCTCGCAAACCTAGACATTTTCCGAAACTTTCCATTGAAAAAAATCTCCATGACACTTTTACAGACGATAAATTTAACGACAATTTAAGCCCAAACTCAAGACAATTTTAAAACTTGTGAGAAGTAAAACTTCAAAGAAAGTCGTTTTTTAAGAAGTTTAACGTTTTTTAATTTTTCGTACAAAATATGCACTGCTTCCGGTCCTGTGTTCTGACAAAAGTCCACGCAAATATTTTTAGGCAGGTCTTTCCACCGGTAACACACAGCCACTGGGACATCGAGAGTGTTAAATGAAACACCACGATGAGCGCCAACATAATATGAACTCTTCTTGCTAATAGAATATCTTGCTCACAAAATAAATCTAAGTCTAAATTATAGGTTAATTTAATAATCAGCAACCAACAAAATTTAATAATATAGTATGTAAGGGGGGGGGGGGGGGGGGGGGGGTTGTGATGACGGGCACTAAGCCATGTCCCGCCAGCGCACAGGCCGCGGAGAATCCTACCGTACGGTAGGGTTTCACGGACATTCTCCGTATTACTTAGCGCCTCAGCCCAGATGGGCGCGCCGTACAGAGCCATGCTTCGTAAGATACCGGAGTATAACCTCCGACATTTCGCCCCTGGGCCGCCCTTGTTAGGCATGAGCCACGACAGGCTTTTTGCCGCTTGGAGCAGTCTCGGCGCCAGTCCTCTGAAGTGGAGAACAAACGTTCATCGGGCGTCGAGCACAAGGCCGAGATACTTCATCTCGGCCTTAATCACTGTCCTTACTCCTCCGAGAGTGAGGTGCGCATCTGGTGGAGGACGCTGCCGAGGCCCACGGAAGAAACTGGCCTCGGTTTACTCGAGCGCCACCTCAAGACCCAGTCTCCTCATTCGTGCCACGACCTGGTTTCCTCCAGCCAGATGCCTTGCTGGCGGCGCGCTCGTAGGTTTTTCCCCGGGCAGTGATAAGGGTATCGTCAGCATAAGGCGTCGACGGTGGAGCGTCTCGACCGAAAACCAAATTGGGCGTCCGGCAGGTTAGGGCCGACCTCTTAAACAGCTACCACTTCTATCAACCATTTTCAACAACGTTTGTTGTGCTGTTTTTGAAAATACAAGGTTTTTGAGATAGTATCAGACTTCTCTAGGGTTTCGACCTAGCACATCTGTGTACAATGAAATTCCAGAACAATTCAAGTATGGATCTTTTAACATAATGACAAAAATTCAGTGTCAGCATCAGTGGCTGATAGCCAAATGTTTTTATAATCTTATTGAGTTTTTCAATATGTGATTAATCATAAAATTAATCTTAATTTTGATATTATTGGAAATGTCAGTGATATGACATTTTCAACAATGTTTGTTGTGCGGTTTTTGAAAATACGATTTTTTTAAATTACCAAATCAGATTTTAGGATGGATTGTTTTTTTATGTCAATTTACTAAAGTCGAAAACAATATTGATCAGAATGATTAGGTAGAAGACGCAATTAAAAGGGATGTTATTGTTTACTGAAATTCCCTGTATTGTTGCAATGATTGGCGTGGTCGAAAATAAGTGCGGCGCGACTTCGTGGCTGGTGCAAACCATTGGTGCAAAAACGCTATTAAGAAGTTTCTTACCGTTGCTTACTAGGCCTTCTAGGCCTCTTCCCCTGCCAGTATAGCTTCCACTATACTGCCAAGGGTAAGGTCCTGGCCGACCTTCGCTACCAGTGTCCGGCGCCGCTGATCCCATGACGGACAATGCGCAAGCGTATGTTCCGCCGTGTCATCAGCAGCGCCACAATCGTGGCAGGATGGAGCTCCCTCACGGCGAATACGATGCAGATAATGACCAAAACTATTAAGAAGTTTCTTACCGTTGCTTACTAATAAACCTTCGTTCAGCCATGGCTTCAAAAAGTAATACGGTCTTTGTTTTTCATTAAAACGTGTTGTTGATAATATTATCTGGAACCATTTTAAAGTTACATGAACTTAGTGTTTATAAATAATAACTCAGCAATATTTAACTAGTAATATAAATATCAATTGGCCGTGTGGTCCCCGGCAGAGTACAATAGGCCACCCTCTTTCTTACCGAGGTGTCGTAAAAGGCGACTAAGGTAAAGCTGCTGGCATGATCATCAGCACCCAGAGAAGGAAAACTCTGCATTTATATCAAAACCCTCGCCAACCCGTCTGCCAAGCGTGGTAAGTATGGCAATTACCTCTCATGTGATTGAGGGAGGCCCGTGCCCCAGCAGTGGGGACCTAAATGGGCTGACGATGATGATGATGATAAATATCAAAAATTAGGGTAAGAAAGTACACTTACTTAACAGTCTTGACAAGCAACAATGTGTGCATAAGTTCAAATATTCGTTTAAGGTGACGGGTAGGGCACACTAACGACGCCAATCGATTTTAATTTTTAGCTACTAAACCGGATCAATTTTAAACAATTTCGGGGTTACAACCTCTCGGAAAACACTTGTACTATTTATTAAACAACCATGAAAAAATATTGGATCCAACGCGTACGCGAAAAATTGATTCATGAATTCATTTGTGAATCATTTTTTTCGCATACAAAAACGTACCCAACATTTGTGCATGGTTATTTAATAAATAGTATAAGTGTTTGCCGAGAGGTTGGAATCCCGAAATTGTTTAAAATAGATCGGGTTTAGTAGCTAAAAATTAAAATCGATTGGCGTCGCTAGTGTGCCCTACTCGTCACCTTAAGAGAACAGCCACGTCTGGCTTGGCACCCATTAAGATCTCAATTCTTTTGACATTCAAATCAACATTTTTTGTTCTAATCTAGGTAATAGGTAGCAGTTGAGCAGACGGATCACCTGATGGTAAGCGATTACCGTCAAACATATTATAGATACATACAGGGTGTATCAATGAACATTTACATCCCTTTAACCACGTGTTCTATCAACCATTCTGAACAACATTTGTTCCATGACTTTTGGAAATTCGCATTAAATAAAATTCAACTTCTCATACAAAGTCGGTCACGTGACTTGGTCATTTTGTATAGGGAGTCGAAAAAATTTTCGACTAATTTCGAAAAGTCGTAGAACAAATGTTGTTCAGAATGATTGGTAGAACACGTGGTTAAAGGGATATAAATGTCCAAAGATACACCATGTATAACTGACACATTATAGAAATGTTATGTTTTTGATGGTGGAGTAGGTGTACACTAGGCATAATAGAGTTTAAAACTATACAAACTGTGCGGATAAAGAATGGGATCAGAAATGGCGGCGCATCTATTCACTTCTCGCTCGCACACCCACGAGTGCGAGTATAAACGCAATTAGTGTGCGAGCGAGAAGTGAATAGATGCGCCGCCATTTCTGATCTCATTCTTTATCTGCACAGGTTGTACTTAAATAGGTACCTATAAAATCGAACTTGCGAACATGCTTACAGTATGTTCGGTACCCATTACTTACAATGTTCGCGCTCCTAAGTGCAATGTCATGTTAACTATGTTATTCAATGTATTCATGAAGGTTATTTCTAGGTAACTGGAGTCGCATGAGCAAGATGAATGCAAGTCTTAGAGGAACTTGGGTATTCCTTTTGCATATCAATTTATTTACCTCAATGTCGTCTGGATCGTAAATATTGATAGCTCTTATGTGGAAGCCAGCTACTTTTGAGATGCAGCCGTGCGTTTTGTACATATTTCTTATGTAATGGAATATTTTTTCTGAAAAATTAAAAATTATGCCATTGAACCTACTATTTTACCTACTTATTTAGGTTGAAATTCCAGAACAATTCAAGTATGGATCTTTTAACATAATGACAAAAATTCAGTGTCAGCATCAGTGGCTGATAGCCAAATGTTTTTATAATCTTATTGAGTTTTTCAATATGTGATTAATCATAAAATTAATCTTAATTTTGATATTATTGGAAATGTCAGTGATATGACATTTTCAACAATGTTTGTTGTGCGGTTTTTGAAAATACGATTTTTTTAAATTACCCAAATCAGATTTTAGGATGGATTGTTTTTTTATGTCAATTTACTAAGTCGAAAACAATATGATCAGAATGATTAGGTACGAAGACGCAATTAAAAGGGATGTTATTGTTTACTGAAATTCCCTGTATTGTTGCAATGATTGGCGTGGTCGAAAATAAGTGCGGCGCGACTTCGTGGCTGGTGCAAACCATTGGTGCAAAAACGCTATTAAGAAGTTTCTTACCGTTGCTTACTAGGCCTTCTAGGCCTCTTCCCCTGCCAGTATAGCTTCCACTATACTGCCAAGGGTAAGGTCCTGGCCGACCTTCGCTACCAGTGTCCGGCGCTGCTGATCCCATGACGGACAATGCGCAAGCGTATGTTCCGCCGTATCATCAGCAGCGCCACAATCGTGGTAGGATGGAGCTCCCTCACGGGGAATACGATGCAGATAATGACCAAAACTATTAAGAAGTTTCTTACCGTTGCTTACTAATAAACCTTCGTTCAGCCATGGCTTCAAAAAGTAATACGGTCTTTGTTTTTCATTAAAACGTGTTGTTGATAATATTATCTGGAACCATTTTAAAGTTACATGAACTTAGTGTTTATAAATAATAACTTAGCAATATTTAACAAATAATATAAATATCAAAAATTAGGGTAAGAAAGTTCCTACTTACTTAACAGTCTTGACAAGCGACAATGTGTGCATAAGTTCAAATATTCGTTTAAGGTGACGGGTAGGGCACACTAGCGACGCCAATCGATTTTAATTTTTAGCTAGTAAACCGGAGTGTTTGCCGAGAGGTTGTTATCCCGAAATTGTTTAAAATGGATCTGGTTTAGTATCTAAAAAATAAAATCGATTGGCGTCGCTAGTGTGCCCTACTCGTCACCTTAAGAGAACATCCACGTCTGGCTTGGCACCCATTAAGATCTCAATTCTTTTGACATTCAAATCAACATTTTTTGTTCTAATCTAGGTAAAAGGTAGCAGTTGAGCAGACGGATCACCTGATGGTAAGCGATTACCGTCAAACATATTATAGATACATACAGGGTGTATCTATGAACATTTACATCCCTTTAACCACGTGTTCTATCAACCATTCTGACAACATTTGTTCCATGACTTTTGGAAATTCGCATTAAAAAAAATTCAACTTCTCATACAAAGTCGGTCACGTGACTTGGTCATTTTGTATGGGGAGTCGAAAAAATTTTCGACTAATTTCGAAAAGTCGTAGAACAAATGTTGTTCAGAATGATTGGTAGAACACGTGGTTAAAGGGATATAAATGTCCAAAGATACACCATGTATAACTGACACATTATAGAAATGTTATGTTTTTGATGGTGGAGTAGGTGTACACTAGGCATAATAGAGTTTAAAACTATACAACCTGTGCGGATAAAGAATGGGATCAGAAATGGCGGCGCATCTATTCACTTCTCGCTCGCACACCCACGAGTGCGAGTATAAACGCAATTAGTGTGCGAGCGAGAAGTGAATAGATGCGCCGCCATTTCTGATCTCATTCTTTATCTGCACAGGTTGTACTTAAATAGGTACCTATAAAATCGAACTTGCGAACATGCTTACAGTATGTTCGGTACCCATTACTTACAATGTTCGCGCTCCTAAGTGCAATGTCATGTTAACTATGTTATTCAATGTATTCATGAAGGTTATTTCTAGGTAACTGGAGTCGCATGAGCAAGATGAATGCAAGTCTTAGAGGAACTTGGGTATTCCTTTTGCATATCAATTTATTTACCTCAATGTCGTCTGGATCGTAAATATTGATAGCTCTTATGTGGAAGCCAGCTACTTTTGAGATGCAGCCGTGCGTTTTGTACATATTTCTTATGTAATGGAATATTTTTTCTGAAAAATTAAAAATTATGCCATTGAACCTACTATTTTACCTACTTATTTAGGTCACATACCTAACATAAGATAAGATATACTTACTGTCATTTGCATGTGTGGAAATATTTAAGTTTGTCAAGCAACTCTCAGGTCTAATTATAAAAGCTTTTGAATATAAGAGATAGTATCAGACTTGCTCTAGGGTTTCGACCTAGAACATCTGTGTACTATGAAATTCCAGAACAATTAAAGTAAGGATCTTTTAACATGATGACAAAAAATTGCATCAGTGGCTGATAGCCAAATGTTTTTATAATCTTATTGAGTTTTTCAATACGTAATTAATCATAAAATTAATCTTAATTTTAATATTATTGATTATAAGGTGGACTTATCTCTGACATTTTATTATTGTATTTGTAATTAATTAGCCTGAAATATTTAATACTCAATTTTTTTTCTCTTAACTGAATAGAGAGCTTATGAAGTTATTAAGACGTCTTATTACCTATTATCATCATCCTCCTGCCC
Source organism: Marasmia exigua (assembly GCA_019059595.1). Taxonomy (NCBI): domain Eukaryota; kingdom Metazoa; phylum Arthropoda; class Insecta; order Lepidoptera; family Crambidae; genus Marasmia; species Marasmia exigua. The sequence goes on from CM032473.1 coordinate 15,676,343, forward strand.
TTTTCCCAGGTTACCTATCTGTCATTCGTCATCGAATCATCCACCCCTTTTTCCATCATGTCATTTTTCACACAATCCATCCATCTCTTTTTCGGCCGTCCCCTGTTCCTCCATCCACTTACATTTAAACTCATCACTATTTTGGTTACATGTTCTTACCTTCTTCTCATTGCCATGGCCATACCAGGAAAGACGATCTTATTACCTCTTATATCCAAATAAAAATACCTTGCCTTTGACACACAATCAGACGCACAAATACACGACCAACACTCCCGGCACTTAACAACTCTCGAATAAATGAATATTTAGCACATTTTAAAATTGTAATGAATGCTATTTTTGTTAATTAAATAAACAATGACAAATGCAACATCACCTATTTGTATTTAAATAAAAATATTCAAACTTTCTCATGAATCGCACTTTGCAGTAGCCACCAAGATACTCAGGCCACGCCCAGTTTAGGGCACATCGACATTTCTAATAGAATTTTTGGCTTAAAATTTGTACTTATGTAGTTTTTTTTTATTTACTTAAGTATTTGTACATAGATAACTTACCTGGAGATAGCGTGATATCAAAAGTATTCCCGAAGAAAAACGACCCGTTGGATCCTGGTATTTTTCTCAGCAGCCGGCCCGCCCTACAGAACCGAAAATACACGGGCACCATCCCCAAAACCAACAACAATCCACAAACCACCAAATAAGATAACATCATAGACATGCATTGGCACCACCATTCAAATTGAAGTAACATTTAAATGAATACGTACTTTAAAACAATAATGACAATCGCTAGTTTATTTCTTTTTTATTATGAGATAGTTTAGAGATCGTGCGTGTAATTATAATTATTGAAACCAATAAGTACTTACCTATCGGAATATATCTGGCAAGAAGTGTCCCGCTTTCAGGCTGTATGCTCCGCTGTCTCCAGAGAAAAAGTACGTTTGTCAAAAATCATTTGGTTTATTATGTTTTATATTTATCCATCTAATTTTTTAATTTTCATAGACTTTCAAGATCAACGATTAAAAGGTAGGGAAGGTTTCCTATATCATCATCATCAGCCTATTGTAGTCCACTGGAGGGCATAGGCCTTTCCAAATATTCACCATTTTGATCGATGTTACGCTACCGACATCCAGCTGCTGCCAGCCATCCTGTGAAAATCGTCACTCCATCTGGTCTGAGACCCTATATTAATTTCACCATACGATGTCTGCACTACGAGTTCTGGAGTCGTTCGGAATCTTCCCTAAATGGTTGTCGGTTCTACGGCTGGTATTACTGTCACCTCAGCTTGGTAATCCGGTGACCTATGTCAATGCTGCCGGATCCGAAACGAGCTGCGTTTCGGATTTAATTGCGCGATGAAACTCGAGCAACGCTCTTTCCATAATAGCCAGCCGTGCCGTTAATGTCCACGTGTCGGCTCCTTATCTGATGAGTAGGATTAACGGGTATTTACCGCATCCTAGATCATGGTGTAAGCGCTGCCCTACACAGGGCAACGGAACGCAACCGATGGAGGCAGCTGGTTGAGTCACGATTCGAAGAGAGATAGATCATGGTTTAAATGGAACCCGAACTAGCGGGAATGACATTCTCAGATGATACTTAATTATGATCGTTTTCCATTGAAGCAGTCGCATTTTGGAGACCCTGACCTGAGAAGGCATAGCACGAAGGTCTACGCTGAGTAGTGGAGCCTAGCTGTTAATTTTAGATTAATCAACCGCTTCAAAAGAATCATTGAACTAAATTATACACCCTACAAGAGACGTGACTACATTGTCTCTCTAATTACAGATTATAAGTTCAGCATGATTACAAATGTATGATACAGTAATTAAATTTAATAGCTAGTACTCATAATAAGTACCAGCTTACTCCGGCATTTATAAGGAAGGTCGTGACGACAAACAAAGAGAATTATCATTTAATACTTATGTCTGTCTAGCCACTTTAACTACTAAAGTAGAAGTAGACAAAAATGGCAGGTAGGATGAAAATATTGCGAATCCGAAGGCAAGTCTTCCCTGACAGATGAAAGTTATGCGCCTGCGCGTGGAAGGTTCCGATTTCTGTCAGTGTCCATTGTTCCAATCGGGTCGTCAAATATATTCGTCGTATTTAATATCACGGAACCCGTGTCTTTATGCAAACGTAGAGCAATACCTATGTAGATGCAATTTATCAGCCGTCTGCCTCTGCAGTTAGCGCATGCTTCGATAAACGCACCAAACATATACGAGTCAACGTACGAACAAGGAGACTTTCATCCCAGATAGCATGACAATAACATAACTGCACTTGTATCGCACATGCAAATATCCGTTTCATTCAACATCATACTGTATATAGGCAGAGAGTTCTGCATCTTATGAACCTCTAACATTGATATTTAAGGTGACGCATCGAGAAAACTAGCGCCGCCAATATATTGGTATTAATTGTGGCTTTTTTTTCATCATCATCATCATCATCATCCTATCGCAGTCCACTGCTGGACGTAGGCCTCTCCAATTGTTCCACTCTTGCCAGCCATCCTGCGCAGATCGTCCCCCCACCTAGCCAGAGGGCGTCCTACATTTTAGGGCTTTTTTTATATTGCTTAAAATAGGCAGACGAGCCTGCGGCCCATCTTACCCGTAACCGCCGCTCATAGACATTAACAATGCCGGAGCAAAGTCATGGCTATGACATATAATTATATATAATTATGAGACATTTAAGAAGTACAGGGCCGTGATCTCGGGGTCCAGGGTTCGATTCCCGGGTCGAAGAAAAAGTATGTTTCGAATTTTTCGAACAAAAAGATAAAGATAAAAGATAAAAAAATCTTTGAACATTGCTCAAGTTTGTCACCGGTCGGGATCACCAATCCAAATTAGGTAAGCGTGGTGATTAAGCCTAATCCCATCTTTTTTTTTTTTTTTTTTTACTGTAGATAGGTAAGCGTTTGACCATATTTCACCTGATGGTAAGTGATAATATGGTCTAAGATGTAGCACGATTACCTAGAAGATACCTATTCACTCGCGCTTTGAAAACCCCCAAATTGTAGCCACTAGGGAACACCTCCTCAGGCAACTGATTCCACTGTTTCGCAGTACGAATAAGAAAACAGGATTCAAACCTCTTTGTGCGGACTTTTGGTATTTCTACCATGTACCGGTGTCGATTGAGGGTTTGCCTGGTGGAGTAGTGGAAGAACGGAGATGCTCCAATGGCATTGTACAGTTCCGTGGCGCACTCTCCAAAATGTATCCGATAGAAGACCGATAAGCTTGCTACCTTGCGTCGGTGTTCAAGGCTTTGTAGCCTCTTACCCACAAGCTCGTCGTCGCCAATTAGCCTCTTGGCCCTTCTCTCAATACTCTCTAACGCCTCAAGCTGGTATTTGGCTGAGCCATCCCAAAGATGAGAACAGTACTCCATGCAGGCTCGGACTTGCGCGATCATAATAGCGATGATTTGATTTCTATGATACAGGACATGGACAGTATATTGTCCCACTGCAGGGCAAAGACCTCTAAAGTATTCACCGTTTTAGTAGCCTTTTTTTGCACTGGCGACGCCATTCGATTTTAATTTTTACCTAGTAAACCGGTATTTCAAACAATTTCGGGTTTATTTATTTATTTAATTTAAGGCATACACAACAGGTGACAATCGATAAAAATACAAACTTAAGAACAATATACTTAGAGCTAGATTGAAACCTAAGAACGTGTACACACAGCAATACCAATAACATCGCCTACAGAAATAAATGATTTAGTAGTTCAAGCGTTTATCCATTAGCAGTACTTAACAAAAATGAAAATGAAAATGATGCATTTATATATATTCTAAAATTTAGATTATATTTACCACTAGGAAGCTCAGTGGAGAATCCGTTTGACATTCAAACGGAATGTAACATGTCTGGGCCCAAAAAGGTCCAGGTCATGGCTACACAGCAAGTCATTATATAGGCGGCACATGCGAACAATGGGGTTGTAAAAGGATGTTTACAAGGGTTACTCTTGGCAAACACTTATACTACTGTAGCTAAAAATTTAAACATTTCACGTCACCTTAAGGAAAGTATTAAGAATTTTTGAGACACAATTGTAACCATTTTTGGCAATAATACAATTTAGGTTACTTGTACGAAGATAATAATACACAATACATCTCTAACAATTTTTAATTCTTTCCTATATGAATTCACTGTACTCATAATTGCCACAACTAATACGAATCTATTGGCGGCGCTAGTTTTGTCGATATGTCACCTGTTAAAAAAAATCCCTGGTGTGGGAAACGTCCCACACCAGGGAGTTTTGTACATGGTACCAGAGGGTACAACATGTAGCGACATGTACCCTCTGGTACCATGTACAGTATACAACTTTTTTTTTTATAGAATCAGGATGACCTCACTCCTCCTGATGGTAAGCGGCAGTGAAATCCAAATATGAGTTTGACAAGCATAAAATAACTAACAAAGTACCCATTGAGTCTGTTTTTTTTTGTTCACGCGGCGCTTTTCATTCAAGAAAGGTCTCCGCAGAATACCAGGTAAATGCCCCATAATGACCCCCCCCCCCTGAATCTGCCCTTGTCAACCATATCCATCGGGATACAGCGGGATAATGCTGCGAGCATTTTGAGCAATTCTTCTGTCAGAGGGATCAACTTTATTTTAACTTTTATTTGCATTTAGTTCAGTATTAGTTTTATCATTGTATTTTATCTAACTTTTTCTCTTTTGTGAATAAATAAACTTTTAATATCAAATGAAGTTATTTGATCTATTGTACACACAGCCACACACCAAGTTATTACAGTCTATCAAAATTCCTCAACTGATATTGAACAATAAACCGAGAGTGTTAGAATCGAAGAAAAAGCGCATAATTAGGTGGAAGAGGTTTTAATTAGGCTAATAGCGTACCTACCTAATTAGGTTAGTTTAAGATTTTATGTATAGGTGGTATAGGTTACATAGTTAAAAAAATAGGTATTTAAATTTTAATGAATTAAAATACGAATTGTATTAGATAGATATCTAAATAATTTAAAAAATATAATTATTCCAACAGCTGCCCAACTTCTTTTTCAAGTCATCACGAAACTTTAAGAATATTATTCCTTCAGGGCCCTCCAGCTGATAGCGTGTGTGATAAATCGTTTCAGTTTCATGGTTTGCTTTTTGCGTCGACGAGCGCATAGAAGCCTTTTGTTCATAGTGCCACTTTATTCCGGCAGATGGCGTTCTCATACTAACAAACACATCATCGTGGGCGTAAAGACGTAACATTTCTTACTTTCTCCGATTTTCTATTTGTGAGATCCTTTGGTTAAAAGAAACGAGTCTATTGGATAGCCCACAAACTGTTTAACATTAAAAACTGCATGATTCCTGAAATTTTTGTCAGATATTTTCAATGTCCTTTTCACATTTATCACAATTTGCCAGCCTCAATCATTTCCTTGACCTTGTACTTCTGTATCTTGCCCGACGTGGTCTTAGGGAACTCGTCCACCGTCTTGAGGAGGCGCGGCATCTTGAACCTCGCCAGTTTCCCCTGAAGATGTGATGTAGCGTCTTTGAGGCTGACAGTGCGGCCTGGAGCCACGCGGAGCACGCAGCAAATCTCTTCGCCTACGCGGGTATCTGATACTCCTACCACCTGAAAAAGACAAAGTCATCAGCATTTCGTAGTACTATAGCACAGCTGGACATAGATCTACACTGTAGGTAGTAAGTACGTATATTAGATATAAGTATATTATATGCTTGACCCTATGTACTCTTTAAACATATATAATCATTGTGTTTGGGTACAATAAACCTTTGTAATCTCTGACGTTGTGTGTTTCACTTAACTCTTCAAGTAGCATCCATTCGTGGCCACCCTGCCAGTGGCAGGCTACGTCTCCAAATACGGATGGCGATAAGTTCAGTGATACAAGATGTATTACATTCATGAAAATCTTCAGTGATGATTGAAATTCATCATCATCATCCTCCTGCCCTTTTTCCAGATTATCTGGGGTCGGCGAAGTATGTTTTCCTGTCATTCATCATCGAATCATCCACCCATCCATCATGTCATTCTTCACACATTATATGATCGAACTTCGGTTTCTTGCATCCTGCTTCTGCCAGCAAACCTCCGTAAATCATCCTCATCACACAATCAAGCATGTGCATGCTGAAAGCGGGTCACACCGCCCGAAGAGGGGACGTGAAGAGTCAAGTATCCAGTTTTGCGCCCGAAGAGGAGACGTGAAGAGTCAAGTATCCAGTATTCCTAAATATAGTCTGTCCTGTCTTGACGGACTAGTGATGTTATAAGGATTCTGTTTTTTTTTTATGTTCGAAACCCTAAAAATATTATTTCCTGACAGTTACCTGACTCTCAATGATGTGAGGGTGGGTATTAAGCAAGTCCTCGATCTCCTTGGGCGCGATGTTCTCGCCGCCGCGCACGATGATGTCTTTGAGGCGGCCCACAATGCGGCCGTACCCGTCCGGGCTGATGGTGAACTTATCCCTGGATGGAATAACAGTTTAAAGTTAGCAAGGGCACTTTTCGACACTAAAAATCATCTTTGCAGTATGATGCCCTGGACATCAGCTCACTCGTCACGCCCAGAGGACTGTTGCACTCCTCTCACCTTCCGCTTTGTTAGCCTACCACATTTAGGGTGACCCCACACGGCTGGTAATCGGTGACCGATTTTTTGGCGGAAAAAAACAAAACGTACTGATTTCAATAATAGCGCAACACACGCGTCCTACAAAAAGTCCTTCAGAAATAGTATGAAAAATAAGGCGACTATTAGTAAAACCGATAATCAAAAGTTGGTCGTGTGTGGTCATCCTCGATACTTACAACATTCTTTTAAATAAAATTTATCTCTAATTCCTCACCGATAATTGAACATGGCATGCCAACATGTAATGGCAGCCCAGGATATAAGCTAACTGGTCGCACCTCAAGGGCCTGTCGTGGCCTATTCCTTTATCTTCTTGCAAGCAAACTGCGATAATAATATATTGAAGGAGCTTACCCTGTACTTAGCCAGCCGTCGTCGGAGACAGTGGCTCGCGTCTTGGCAGGCTCGTCCCAGTAGCGCAACATGGTGCTGTACCCCCGGGACAGGAGCTCCCCTGGCGAGCCCCAGGGGACTGTTGCGCCCTTCTCGTCTACCACCTAATAAATCAAAGCCAAGGATAATAAACTAACTTTTCTGTTTGGAATATTTGTCAATAGTTTCACGTCACTTTTCAATCGTGCTGTAGTTTACGACTGTTTTTTTCATATAAAAAAAATCGAATATTTGGAAAAGTCAGAATATCGCTTCGCATAGCCGTGGCATGAGTTAGAAGAGTAGACTCTACTCAAAGGCTAAAATACATTTATTGTCTGTATGCATAGAATTATTTGTCTGTATGTGAACTGAACGGTCATCAAACAACATTATTTGTCTCACGTGTATGTAAACAAAATAGAAGACTTGTCCGATTTATTCATACACGTTCAATAAACCTTTGTTAGCTAAAACGGTGTTATATAACATGCTTGAAATAAAAAATAATCATTACAAAATTTAAGAAAAAACAATGAAAACTGCTTTATAACATCGATTTAGTTAATTATGAATAAAACCCATATCCTCAGTAGAAATCGACATTCTTAATCTGCTTTAGATTAGAAAATTGTAATATTCTTGATTAATGGGCTGCATGGCTAACCTGATAATATGTATATTTAATTGTTTATTTAAAAAGTTACCTTGACTTCTGTGTGATCTTGGAGGAAACCCACGGTCTCCGCGACCACGTCCACGCTGTCTGCGGGGTCTGACTGGAATATTGCAGCCGTGGATTCCGTCAAACCGTACAAAGTCTGAAAAAATCAAGTATAACTTAGTAATATGTGATTAACATGTACAGAAAGTCGCAGCCGTGGCAGGTCCCCCACAAGGTGGACCGACGATCTGGTGAAGGTTGCGGGAATCCATTGGAATCATCAATCCTGTGGAAAACATTGTGGGGACGCCTATGTGCAGCAGTGGACGTCTGTTGGCTGAAATGATGATGATGTGATTAACTAAATTGTCTTATATGTATATCACGATGATCATACCTAAACAACGTCACACACGATGATTAACTGTAATCTATGGATGCGATCTAAAACTATTATTACTAGCCATAATAACGTACTCGATCTGATATTTCGGCTATGGAAAACAATCTAAACAATCAGCCATCGACCCAGGACCCAGCACAAGTGTGCGCATACACACATGAGCTCTCTATTCCGTTCCTCATCTTAGCGTGTAATTCCCAGTTGCGTTCAAAGCTGTCGCTCTGGAGCCCAGGGTACGCTTGGACCATGATTCATGATTTGGGGAATCTGGTAATTACAATGAAGCGACTCCGTTATCCTCATATATCGATAGGACACTAGTGGGTGACACGACATAAGAGAAATCAGGAGCAGGACTTGCGGCCTTAACGTTCTGTTTTTGGGTAACAGTAACTCGATGAATGTCATTCCAATGTCATGGAAGTTAAAGCCACAAAAGATCCTTTAAAGAGCTGAATTGGCAAACTCTGCTGACTACAGAACATGTTTGACATGGAAAACAAACCAATTTTGGGTCATAAAACCACCTACCTCCAAGCGTATAGACCTGTTTATCTTATATACATGGAACATCGTCCAGGAATTGGTAGTTCGTAGCCTATAGAAGAAGCGTCTTGGCGAACGTAGGTAATGTAGGGCGCCCTCTCGCTAGGTGGAGGGACAATCTGCGCAGGAGGGCTGGCAAGAGCTGGATGCGAGAAGCCATGGATAGATCACGGTGGCGAACAATTGGAGAGGTCTACGTCCAGCAGTGGACTGCGATAGGCTGATGATGATGATGATGATAGAGGAACCAGATCAAGTGGATGTTAGTAATCAAGATCGTTAAATAGACAAAATTCATTTATTTCAGACACAGGTCTATATGGGTTACTAACAATTTAACCTTAATTTACGATGTTAGTACAGTACGGGTTATAGTATATGTTTCGTACCGAAAGAGAGATTGTTATGTTCTATTTTCAAATACGACAAAGCAACACAATTTGGAAGGAAGTTTGGTATTTTTCTAAATAATTTTTAATCTGTGGCCAAATTAGTGCAATTCCTTCCGATCCGAAGCTGTTGAGCTTCAAAGGAGTAGTGGTGTGAACATAGTCACATCACCATCTTGGTGCTACACCAGCGCCATCCGCCCTTCGTACCAAGGGCAAACTAGTCGTCTTCTGAATGCCGTGGCGCGTGACCGTGCGAATCAACGGTCTTCTCCAGCATCCCGTCCTAGCGGATGCTATCGCCGCGAATCAGTGCCTGGTGTTTCGGATTATATTCTTTCAAGGCCTATGGATAATTGTGAACCTTAGCGTGGAGTTACGTTAGTTCGAAATTAAAGAGCAAACAGCGGTTCCGCCGGCGCCGGCATTGCTCCAGCTCGGCAGTTAGGAGAAAGAGGTGAGTTGCTCTCTATTTTGGCCAACACTACGTAACATACCCCTTTTTTTGGTCCTTCGAGCCGGATTTCGTACCAGATTGTGTTGTTTTTCGTGATATTTTGCGTACATACGTACCACCTTTTTGCGTCCGCGCACGTGTACGCCATCTTTGTACCGCAAAATGGCTACACCGCACGTGGAATTTTTCGATACGAAACAACCAGGCGACCAAGACTACTCATGTGTTCAGGATATATTCGAACGAGATCTCATATTCGACGATTTAAAACGTACATTACAATTTGCTTCAACAGATAAACAAAAATTCATTTTACGTTCGAAAGAATTACCATCTTTGCAAAGAAAGTTCAGTAAATTACAAACAAAGATCGAAAAGTGTCTCATTAAATCCAAATCTTTCAATAAAGAGGAACAAATCAAAACTAGAAACGATTTCGACGATGCGTATTACGCCATTGTCACCCAATTAGACAAAATCAAACAAGACGAGCAGCAGTGCAGACGAATGAGTCGTCCATTTGCTAATTCCGATTTTTCTAATAATGCTAAACTGCCCACCTTGCCCTTGCCCAGCTTCTCTGGCGGGACCACAGAGTGGAATTCATATTTTGATTTGTTTTGTTCGCTTGTTCACAACAATGTTGCCTACACGGATGCAGAAAAGTTTCGATATTTACTTCTTACGCTTAAAAGTGAGCCTTATAACTTGATTAAATCGATTCCCATTACCGACGCTAACTATTCCGTAGCAATACAAATTCTATCGTCGCGTTATGAAAATAAAAGGTTGATAGCTTCAAATCATCTCGATAATATTTTCAACATTTATACTTGCAATGAAAAATCGACGAATGATTTGCGTAACTTACTTAATACTTTTCAAGAAAACATTAAGGCCCTAGAAGTGATGAAGTTTCCCACTAGTGAGTGGAGTTTTATTCTTCTGCATATTTTACTACGTAAAATTCCTGCATCTGTTCGTAAGCGTTTCGAGTTGACATTAAAGTCATCATCCGATGTCCCAGAGGTCGATCAATTGATTTCATTTCTAGTACGTGAGCTTGCGGCTGACGAAATATCCACCAATTCATTCGCTCATACGAGCAAAAATATCACAAAACTTGAGGGTAGATTCAACTCGTCGGCTCCGCAGCGCCGCGATCCGCCCGCCACTCCGCGGCGTTCGTTTGCGGCTAATGTTGCTTCGCATTCCTCTGACGCTAACAAGCAAGATGGTAAATTCAATCCTAATTGTGTGCTATGTGATGCTCAACATAACTTGACAAAATGTTCTAAGTTCTTAAATTTTTCTGTTCACGATAGATTAACTTTCATTCAAAAGAAAAATATTTGCTTTAATTGTTTACATCTCGGCCATAACGTGAGCCAATGTAAATCCAATTTTTCGTGTAGAAGTTGCAATAAACGTCACCATACTCTAATTCATTTAAATCATCGTGTAGGTGATATCAAAACAGCTGGTTCTAACGGTAGCGGTCATTCCGTCTCGCTCCCGCCTACGGCGGAGCGCGGCAGTGTATGCGTACCTACGACCGATACCCAGCTGGCGATGACGTCAACACGCGAGAATGCACCGGGGAATGCAACCATCGATTCTAGTGTGCATACGAGTACCGTACTGTTGTCAACTGCGCTCATCGATGTATATGATAACAATAACAAGTTATCAACCGTGCGCTGTCTTATCGATACAGGCAGCCAGGCTTCTTTCATTGTGGAATCGTGTGCGCAGCGTTTAGGTATAACACGTAAACGCGTCAATATGCCTCCTGTCTACGGAATAAACGATAGCAAACCGGTTATCCCTAGAGGTGTTGTTTCGTGTTTTGTTTCGCCGAGAAATCAAACGCACCCGTCGGTGCAAGTTGACGCGCTGATTTTACCTAAACTGATTACAACAAAAATGCCCACTTGTCAGTTGCCTTATACAGGATGGTCTCATATACAAAATTTAACGTTAGCTGATCCGAGTTTTCATACGCCACAGCCAGTGGAAATGCTTTTGGGTGCTGACATTCTTCCCCAAATTTTATTGCATAACACGATAACGGGTTCACCAGGTTCACCAATAGCTATGAACAGTATCTTTGGTTATTTATTGTTAGGTAAACTCGAGTTTAATTCTTCAAGTAAGGTTTCCCCTCCGGTTCAGGTGTGTCATAGCTCTGTTAACGACAACTTTGACCTCCAGCGTTTTTGGGAATTGGAAACAATTTCAGAACAAAAGTCTCTCACTCCTGATGAACTTTTGTGCGAGTCTATCTTTGAAAACACGTTTACGCGTAACGAGTCAGGACGATACGTGGTCGCCCTTCCTTTCAAACCTGATGCACCGCCTCTCGGCGAGTCTAGAGATATTGCTTTATCGAGATTTCGTAAATTAGAGTACAAACTTGAGCGTAATTCGCAACTCAAACGCGATTACCACGCGTGCCTCCAAGAGTACGTGGACCTTGGCCACATGGAGCCCGTGGATAGTCCAGCAGTTGCAGGCAGTACTTATTACATTCCGCACCACGCCGTGGTCAAAGAGTCCAGTGAAACTACGAGAACCAGAGTAGTCTATGACGCAGGGTCTAAGACTACTAATGGTAATTCCTTAAATGACAGTTTGTTTATTGGTCCCAAACTTCATTTGGATATAGTAGATGTTTTATTAAAGTTTCGTGTTCATTCCATCGCCTTTACCGCCGATATTAAACAAATGTATCGTAACATTCTAATACGCGAGTCTGATAGGGACTTTCAACGCATACTGTGGCGCACATCTCCAGATGAGCCTCTGCGAGACTACCGTTTGTGTACTGTGACCTTCGGTGTTAGTTCTTCGCCCTATCTCGCACTGCGCACCATTCAGCAGCTCGCTCTCGACGAGGCCGCGCGCTTCCCTCGCGCGTCACAGGTCCTCTTGAGTGATGTATTTGTTGATGACGTAGTGTCAGGTGACTGTGATGAGTCACGGGCACTCGCATTACAACAAGAGCTTATAGGTATTTGCAAATCGGCCGGTTTTGAGCTACATAAGTGGCATAGTAATTCTCCCGCGTTACGACTCGCACCTCAGCCGACAGTTTCTCATGGTGAGCGGCTCGAGCATGTACCGTTCGCAGAAATGGAGAATGACACATCTACTAAAGTGTTAGGTCTAGAGTGGGACCCTAACTCAGATACATTCGGGTTTAGTGTTAAGGTTTTCTCTGAAAAATGCACAAAAAGGTCCATTCTGTCAGAAGTAGCCTGAATCTACGACCCGCTCGGTCTTTTATCTCCAGTGACTCTTTATGCAAAGCATCTTATTCAATTGCTATGGATATCTTCTGTGGACTGGGATGAATCCCCGCCCCAAGATATAATTAATTCGTGGTTCGACTTTACGAGTCAACTTCCGCTTTTAGCCCAAGTGAGTTTCGCACGTCATGCTTTTCCATCTGACTGTTCGATGCAGCTTCACGGCTTTTCCGACGCGTCAGAACGGGCGTACGCTGCTTGTGTGTACCTACGCGTGCGGAGCGCGGATGGTAGGGTACAGGTATATCTATTGATTGCCAAGACGCGCGTCGCACCTACACGTCGTATCTCTGTACCCCGTCTCGAATTAATGGGAGCAGTTCTGTTAACACGCCTTATAAACAAGGTATTGCAGAACTATAGTGACCGCATAAATTGCGATCAAATTTATGCATGGTCAGATTCGAGTATAGTTTTATCGTGGTTAACTTCCTCTCCTCACGAGTGGAAAACTTTCGTTTCCAATCGTTGCACGGAGATTCTCAACGTGGTCCCTGCGCGTTGTTGGCGTCATGTGCCGTCAGCTGACAACCCTGCGGACGCTGCATCGCGCGGCATGTTGCCCGCTGCATTCCTCACCCATGAGATGTGGTTTCGTGGCCCTCGTTGGTTGTACGAGGGCGAGGATAAGTGGCCGGTATTGAAGCCTATTCTTCCTACTGATGAAGAAAAGCGTAGTATCGTGTTGTGTTCAAGTGCTTCTACTCCCGCTGAGGAGATTGAAATGATTTCACGTTTTTCTTCACTTGGTAAACTCGTGCGTGTTACGGCTTTAGTATTCCGCTTTTACAATAAATGCAAAAGGGCTAATTCTCCATGTTCTACACATGTAACGGTGTCAGAATATAATTTGGCGTTAAACAGACTTATTAGTTTAGTTCAAAATTCCGCGTTCAAAGAAGATATTTCGAGAATTAGTAACGGGAACCTACCCTCTAATCAATTAAAGCGTCTTAATCCGTTTCTTGATCCAAACCAATTTTTACGAGTAGGCGGTAGAATTCATAAATCACTTCTGCCATTCGAATCAAAACATCAAATAATTTTACCTAAGAGACATCATTTTACAAATTTGATAATTGATGACGCGCATGTATCGAATATGCACATTGGAGCACAAGGCACCCAATATGCACTTTTACAAAAGTATTGGATTTTATCTAGTCGTGACATAGTGCGGCAGCGCCTATACAGATGTGTGAGATGTTTCCGCGCGCGCCCCGCGCATACGCAACCGGTTATGGGTTCGCTTCCCGCTGCTCGCTTGCGACCGCAACGGCCGTTCACTAGGACTGCCGTGGATTGGAATAAGGTTCGTAATGCTAAAATAGTAAAATGTTATGTAGCTATTTTCGTATGTACGAGTGTTAGGCTGTACATCTCGAGGTAGTTTCGGAACTTTCCACAGAGGCCTTTTTAGCAACCTTGAGGCGATTCGTATCCAGACGAGGTTTATGTACTGATATCTATTCAGATTGTGGAAGGAATTTCGTAGGTTGCGCGAGATACCTAAAAGAATTATATGAGTTTTTGCGAAGCGACGTAGTGCAGACTACGCTCAATTCCAAGGTGCTTGGTCAAGGCATCACTTGGCATTTTCAACCTCCATATGCGAGTCATTTTGGTGGTTTAGTCGAACGGAGTGTTCGAAGTTTCAAACATCATCTTCGCCGCGTGATAGGCACGCGCACTTTACAGTATGACGAGATGCATACACTTCTGTGTCAAATTGAGGCGATCTTAAACTCGCGTCCCCTTTGCGTGTTAAGTGCAGACTCCGCGGATCCTCTACCCTTAACTCCCTCTCATTTCCTCATAGGTGAGCCTTTAACGGCAATTCCTGATGTTTCATTAGAAAATGAAAATCCTAGTCGCCTAGTCAGATGGCGTCTTATTCAACAGTCCATTCAACATTTCTGGAGACGATGGAGTATTGAGTACTTGCATCAAATTCAACAAGCTACGAAGTGGTTTAGCGATCGGGGCTCCCCGGTCCGTGAAGGCATGATTGTCGTGGTACGCGAAGACAATGTTCCTCCCTTACAGTGGAGACTTGCTCGTGTGCAATCTCTGCACCCAGGTCCTGATGGGGTCTGCCGTGTAGTGACTTTACAAATCGGACAGTCGTTTACAAAACGCCCTGTAGTTAAGATTTGTCCTCTTCCTATAGAGTAGGAAGATAGTGTAGGAGTTGTAGATGCTAGAGTAGGTTAAGATTAGAATAGGTTTCGCTCTACATACAACTTAGTTTCATTCTAGTATTAGTTAGTTTTAACTATTCGTGTTAAAAGATACGTGGTACTTTTAAGGTGAGCGGTATGTTTCGTACCGAAAGAGAGATTGTTATGTTCTATTTTCAAATACGACAAAGCAACACAATTTGGAAGGAAGTTTGGTATTTTTCTAAATAATCTTTAATCTGTGGCCAAATTAGTGCAATTCCTTCCGATCCGAAGCTGTTGAGCTTCAAAGGAGTAGTGGTGTGAACATAGTCACATCACCATCTTGGTGCTACACCAGCGCCATCCGCCCTGCGTACCAAGGGCAAACTAGTCGTCTTCTGAATGCCGTGGCGCGTGACCGTGCGAATCAACGGTCTTCTCCAGCATCCCGTCCTAGCGGATGCTATCGCCGCGAATCAGTGCCTGGTGTTTCGGATTATATTCTTTCAAGGCCTATGGATAATTGTGAACCTTAGCGTGGAGTTACGTTAGTTCGAAATTAAAGAGCAAACAGCGGTTCCGCCGGCGCCGGCATTGCTCCAGCTCGGCAGTTAGGAGAAAGAGGTGAGTTGCTCTCTATTTTGGCCAACACTACGTAACAGTATATTATGATTGTATTTGACGAGATGAACTTAAACCCAGTTAATAAATTTTAGAAACTTCTTATCTAACAGTTTGTAAAGCCTGTACACTAACACTTAAGGAAAAGACCACGCTCCTTGTGGCCGAACGAAAGATCTGAAGGAAGATTCTGGGACCTACACCAACAGTGGATGGAACCTGGAGGAGGAGGAAGAACTGGGAGCTACAAGACCAGGTGGGCGAGCATAATATCATCGGTGAAAATAAAGCACATCGACTCGGTGGCTCAGCCGAGAGAATGTGAGAGGATCGTGCAGTAAAAAGAGCGTACCTGGGACGGCCAAATGGTCGAAGGCCAATTGGCCCAAGGTACCATTAGAGAGACGAAGTCGAAAAGGATTCGCGTGGACTTCTGACGGATGACTGGCAGGAGGTGGCGCAGGATCGACTTCGATGGAGACTTTTATTCTCGGAGGCCAGGTCGCCGCGCCAACCTAGGTTGTAAGTTAGTTTCTTATCTAACAGTGGTTAATGGATAGTGAGACCTACCTTGACAGATTGACAATTGAGTTCATTGTTCATGTCTCGGATCAGCTGCGGTGAGCAAGGCGCACCGGCGGCGAGGGCTAGCTTCAGCTGAGGACGTTCCGATGCGCCGCTACTGCGGAGCTGCAACAGGTATTATTGAACTTCCAGTTCAATCAAATTAAATGAGAGGTGCACTCCTTTTTCCGCAGAATTTTAGACTTGGTACTCTTTTACTCATTAGCACGGTGGTGAGGGAAACATCGTGTAGAAACCTGCATATTTCAGATAGTTTCTATAACATGTAACCATGATTCAGTTGGTCTGGTTCCCTTAAAGGGTTGCGAAGGTCAAACGGCGTCGCTTCATTGTAATTACCAGCCTCCCCAAATCCTGAATTATGGAAGCTCTCCAAATCCTGAAGCTGAAGAAGACTGGGTACTCTTTTAATGCATTGTACGTGATGGGTCAACTGGCTATAGAAGCCAGACCAGCTCCGCCAGAAAAGCACAAGTTTGCTGAAAACCTTACAGGCGTCGCAGCGACTCTACGTTCCGAGGATTTGTTCGCGCTGGGTAGCCACATGCATCGTATTCCAGGACTACGTATTCAATATTAAGGTACTAAAATAATTGCCTGAAATTATTAACTTCGTATGAAAAGACATTGTTAAACTGACCTGTGTTAACATGTCCACGAACATTGTAGGTGTTCCAGTTATAATAGAGCATCTGCAAAAAATAAAAACGTCTTTATTACTTGGTGATATTTTAGATATAGTGTCACAGATCTTCAAAAAAGAGCGTATTCCTTTTTAAAAGCTGGCGGCACACCTATGGCGGTAATAGCTTTACCATCAGGTGATCCATCTGCTGGTCTGCCTCTTATAGAAAAGACTTGGATAAAGTACTCTAGTCATATCGTGACATGTTGTTTATCGTCGGAGAACTACGTTTCGGTGAGAATGATCCAGCTGGACCTGAAAGATACCACGGCCTCATAAAAAACCAAAGTGTGAAACAGCGTCTGTACTTTGTTTCGTTGCGTAACTGAGGCTACCGGATGTCCCAATGTGGTGGTTTAAAGGTTTGCAGCGCAGTTATGACTCCACTGGTATTGCGAGTATCCATGAGACAATCGTTTACCATCGAGTGATCCGTCTACTCGTCTGTCATCCCATACAAAGAAGTGCTGGAACGATCTGCCACCGCCGATTAGAAACGCCCTATTCGTTTCATCATTCAAGGCTAAATTAAAAAAGTTTCTTCTCGACGAGCAGGCAGACTCTTCTGTATGAGCAGCCGTTCTGTGCTTTACTTAATAAATAATTAGCTAGTTTAATCTGTTTGGAAAGTTATATTAAAATATAAATAGTATTACATATAACAGTTCAGCTACTTATACTATTTATACCACTTATATTACATAAAAATACTACTATACACCTGCTATTACAGTACATATTATTACACATAATATTTCTATTATATAATGATAATGGCTCGATATATAGCACCAATTTGCCACTTTACGCAGTACTTATATGCTTTTTGATTTTTAAATATAACTATAAGGAAACACCAGAAGCGTCCTTACTATACCTGATACCACAGAATACATACAGTAATTGCTTTCAAAGCACACAATGCTGAGTGGCGACCATTTTGGTAGGATTTAAGTTCTACCATGTTAATATTAGTCTTAACTTTATATATGTGCTCCAAATAAATATTTTTCTTTTCTTTTCAAGTCATACCGAAATGAACTACCAGAAGCTTTACTACTAGCCTACATAAGAGTTTTAGAAAATTTACTTCTCCGAGATGAGAGCGTTGAGGTTGTTGGCCACGTTGTAGATGGGTGACGCCAGCGTGATGGTGGAACCGTGGCGCACGCCCGCCAGCAGCGTCACGATCGAGCCCAGTGCGTGGAACAGCGGCGCCTGCAAGATCGAACCAAGAGAAACATTCAGACATTATAACAATGCAGTCCAGGCACAAAGTAAGAATGTATATTCTGTGGGCCAAGTGGCCTATAGTGCGACCACGATCAGAAGGCACATTGACATGGACATGGGGGCGTTGTAAAACGTATTTTCTATGCGAAAATGTCAAAACAGCATTATAAAGTTGCGACTTTTGAAAATTTTACTGATCATTCTACTATAATCCTTATCCTTACTAATATTATAAAGGCGAAAGTTTGTTTGGATGGATGTATTAATGGATGTTTGTTCCTCTTTCACGCAAAAACTACTAAACGGATTTTAATGAAACTTTACAGTAATGTAGCTTATAGATCAGAATAACACATAGGCTATAATTTATAAAGATATCTATAAGACCTTGCTTTTATTCGAATTACACGCAGACGAAGTCGCGGGCAAAAGCTAGTATTAAATAGATGTATTTTGTTAACCGCATTACGATTTTTACACAACCGCATTTTAATTTTTTTTTAGGGGGTTCCCATTCTTGGAACTGAAACTCTACATTTTTTTTTTCATCGAACCCATACGTGTGGGGTATCTATGAACAGGTGTTTGAAAATGATGTTGAGGCTTCAAATTTATATTTTTTCTAAACTTAATACTTTGCGCATGAGACGCTGCCAAAGAGGTAAATTCTCACCCCCCCCCCCCCCCCCCCCCCCAACTCTTATAATACCCCGGGCCCCTTAATGGGCGAGTCCGACTCGCTCTTGGTTTTATTAGTTTAGTCAGTTAGTCCATTGTACGTTATGTGGAATGATGATGTCCCTCACCTGCATACAGAGGTTGTGGTGTTGCTGGTGGCAGCCGAGCCGCTTGCCGATGAAATAAGTGTTGTTTACGACGCCATAGTGCGCGTCGAGTGCTGCTTTGGGCTCTCCTAGCAGATGACCAGAACAAATAGATATTATCAGACACTTTCATTCTAGTTTAGTCTTTGTACGGCTATTTGTTTGATTGCATCTAGACGTGTGTAACTCTTTACTGAAACGACTCAGTGATCCAACTCAGCCAAATGATACACTGTTCCGAATCTCTAATGTTAGCTCCGAATATATCATTCGACTCAAATGGATCTCGAGTTCGAGTGAACCGAATGATCCGAATAAGCTGAATGATCCGATGAGCCGAATGATCCGAATGAGCTGAATGATCCGAGTGAGCTGAAAGATCCGAATGAGTGGAATGATCCGATGAGCCGAATGATCACGAGTCAGGGATCTATCTGAGAGTCGATGTTCCAAATGAAGCGTTTCACTGTGCCGCATCTCTGCGATTCAGATGCAAATGTTCCAATCTTTTGATAGATACTTTTTTGCCAGGTCTAGTTGTATCGGACTTATCGCCATTAACATTGTAGGAACTTATTTTTAACTTCGGCTTGAGTATGACCGTGGGAGAGCCACGCTTCGGCATGAATGGAGTGATACCACGGCGTCACAGAAGACCGCAGTGAAGCAGCCCTGTGCTGTGTTTCGCCGCGTGAGTGAGGGTACTGGAGGCCTAATCCGGGGAAAAGGGTTGACAGCACACTTGTGTCGCGGGTGTCTTTGGGCGGCGGCAATCGCTTACCATGGGTCGATCCGTCTGCTCGTCTGCCATCTACCACCATAGAATAAATTCTTCGCCTACCACATAAGTGGGAGAGCCAGGAGAGAATAATTGTGTGAGAGCCACGCTTCGGCATGAATGGGCCGGCTCGACCGGAGTGATACCACTGCCTCACAGAAAACCGGCGTGAAGCAGCATTTGTGCTGTGTTTCACCGAGTGAGCCCAACCCGGGGGGAAGGGAATAAAAGGTTGACAGCGCACTTGTGACGCTACTGGTGTTGCAATGTTTACGGGCGGCGGCAATTACTTACCATCCTACCACCTATTGTTATACCTATTGTTTAAAAAAAAAGTTTATTTATTAAACACAAATTTTCATTGTCAATACAATATATCCGTGGATACCTATTATTTTGTCTTGTTTATTTTTTTCCACCTGTACTTTATTTTTCCTGTATTAACAAACTGAGCTTCGATGTAAGTACAATAGAAATACTTAATGGAATGCTTTGCCTCACCAGTCGTGCCAGAAGTCAAATGCATGAGGCAGCCGTCTTGGGGGGTGATTTCCTTGCTATACTTAGAAGCATCTTGCTTAGCGTAGTCTTTGATCAGGCTTTCTAAACTGAAGGTCCCTCTGTAGAAAAAAATCTGCATTATTTCTAAGCAATAAACTAGATAGTAATCCTAGAATCGCATACAAAGCTTCATCAAAATATAAATTCGCTACCCTTATAAATTTAATTGGGATAAATTAAAATATAATACTAATTTAGTTGTAATATTTTTAACAAGATTTTAAATAAATTAAGATTAAATTGGATAATGATAAAATTAAATAGTGATTGCAACTGTCAAAATTAGAAGACTAACTTATTGGCATCGAAGATGTCATCATCATCATCATCAGCAACCCATACTCGTCCACTGCTGGACATAGGTCTCCCCTAATGCACGCCACTGCTCCCGATTTTCGGCCACTCTCATCCAGCCCACACCAGCCAGCCTTCGAATGTCATCATCCCATCTTGTCGCAGGGCGTCCCACACTACGCTTACCGAGTCGCGGTCTCCACTCAAGGACTTTACGGCTCCAACGGCTGTCAGTTCTGCGGCTAATATGACCAGCCCACTGCCACTTCAGTTTGCTAACTCGTTGGGCTATGTCGGTGACTCTGGTTCTCTGTCGGATCACATCATTTCTGATGCGGTCCTTCAGAATCGAAGATGTGATGAACATGAACTTTAGTGACATTAGAGTTTATTCAGAGACAGAGCCCATTTATGTCCGGGTGTTTGTGGACCTTATTGTTGCTGGTTTCCATAGTACAAGGGAAACCTTAGTTTGGGACCAGGACAAAGTAGGTAATGTGATATTCAATGTATGTTTTTTATGTGATAGGTGGCAGACGAGCAGACGGATCACCTGATGGTAAGCGATTGTCGCCGCCCATGGACACCCGCGACCTTTTAACCCCTCTTTCCCCCGGATTGGGCCCTTTGGTATCCTCACTCACGCACAAACACAGCACAGTGCTGCTTCACGCTGGTTTTCTGTGAGGCCGTGGTATCACTCCGGTCGAGCCGGCCCATTCATGCCGAAGCGTAGCTCTCCCACGGTCAAATGCATGTACTGTTGTCTCAATTTATAGGCCTACCTACCTACCTATATACCACCTACATTGGTAGGTGCTATATAAGATATTAAAAAGTTCCATATCCGACTCCAAAAAATGACTAACCCCAACTTCTCACTACCACCAGCGACAATAGAAGTCAGCTCGGGGAAGAGGTCTGACGTCACGGCTCCCGGTTTGGAGTCACTCAGCCCTGGGATGATCTCGCTCAGCGCTCGGTAGTACTGCCTGTTGGGGAGGCTCTGCCCGACGAGGAGGCCCTTCACGCCGGTCTTCATTATACAGAAGCTCAGCTCTGGCTTCTCGTACGCGGGGTTTATTAATACCTGGTTGAGGAAAGAAGCAAGCATTAGAGTAAATTATATGCCCCTACTTAGACATCATCAACTCAGCGTGTAAAGCCAGGTTCCTATCCGTGGTACTCTTGGACCACGATCCATAAGGTTTGGTAACAATGAAGCGACTGCCAAGTAACCTTCGCAAGTTTTATAAATAAATAAAAAGGAGAAAGGGAGGGGGGAGGGGTTAAAAGTTGACAACGCATTTGTGACTCCACTGGTGTCACGGGTGTCCATGGACGGCGGCAATTGCTTACCATCAGGTGATCCGTCACTCGTATGCCACCTATCACATAAAAAAAAATAATGCCAAAACACTGACATTATATAAAATACACAATATGAGAAATATAAATCAGTAAATGGCATAAAAATGGGTTCCACTATGCACAGGGGAAGTATAATCTTTATCACATTAATTTGTGGAAAACTATCCAAATCTCGCAGGTTTCCTTCCGAGACTTGATGGTTCTATTACTGTCGTTCGTTAGTAAAATCTTCTTTTAAAAATATTATACGTACAGATATAAGCCCTCCTCTAGCTGCCGCGATAACGCCCACGACCCAAGCGAGGCAGTTGTGTGACAAGATGCCCAGACGGTCTCCCTTCTCAAAACCCTGGGCCCGTAGTGCACAAGCTAAGGCATCTGCCTGGAATAGACGAAAAACATACCTATGATTTATTTTACCCCATGAGTCTTGAGTATTCGGGTCCCACCAAGTACCAGGGCTGCTACGTCATCAATGCCATTGCAGAAAATACTGATTTTGCGACCTGAAGCTCAATTCTCAAGATTTTCGATATGAATAAACATGGCTTATATCGTATGAAATCCATACAAAAAAAAAACATTTTTTGATAAATATCACAAACACGAGAATTGGGTTCCTGATTGACCTCACAGCTTTTCTTCTCCTTATGCAGGTACCTTGGAATTCACTTGACTACATTTATGTGTAGTTTTTTAGATTATTGCGTTGTATTATAACTATAACTTAGCTACCTTAGTATAATTAGATTATAAGTATTTATTGTTACCTACTTGATTTTCTCAATAAATTTTAAGACGGGGATTACTACGAAATTTATTATGAGATACAACATCATACACTCACATCTTGCTTGACATTTCGGCTACGTTACAGCAGCCGTGGTCACAAGCGACTGGCAAAACTGTCAAGCAAAATATGGAAGTATGTAAATAATGTTGTATCTCATAATACATTTCGTGTTAATCTCCATTTATATGTGTCACAAATACCTACTGTATGTAATTTAAATTTGCATTTATTTATTATATATATTATTTGTAGGATATTGGCTATACCACGTGAATTTGCAACCATTCCATTCCATATGCACAAATTAACTTCAGAATTTACTAAAATTATGGAGTTAGACCAACTTAGTTGATATCGCAACATTTAATGTTTTTGCATTCATGGTAGTTTTAATGGGAATGAACGGATCATCGGCGCCCATGTATATTCGCTATACACATACACGTGAAAATTCACGTAGTACTACTATATTGGTGGTGGTGATATATTGTATTGACAATGAAAATTATTACTCTTTTTCTTATGTGGTAGGCATAGAATTTATTCTATGGTGGTAGATGGCAGACGAGCAGACGGATCGCCCCATGGTAAGCGATTACCCAAAGGCACCCGCAACACAAGTGTGCAGTCAACCCTTTTCCCCGGATTAGGTACCCTCACTCACGCAGCGAAACACAGCACAGGGCTGCTTCACTGCGGTTTTCTGTGACGCCGTGGTATCACTCCATTCATGCCGAAGCGTGGCTCTCCCACGGTCATACTCAAGCCGAAGTTAAAAATAAGTTCCTACACTGTTAATGGCGATAAGTCCGATACAACTAGACCTGGCAAAAAAGTATCTATCAAAAGATTGGAACATTTGCATCTGAACCGCAGAGATGCGGAACAGTGAAACGCTTCATTTGGAACATCGACTCTCAGATAGATCCCTGATTCGTGATCATTTGGCTCATCGGATCATTCAACTCATCGGATCATTCAGCTTATTCAGATCATTCGGTTCACTCGAACTCGAGATCCATTTGAGTCGAATGATATATTCGGAGCTAACATTAGAGATTCAGAACAGTGTATCATTTGGCTGAGTTGGATCACTGAGTCGTTTCAGTAAAGAGTTACACACGTCTAGATGCAACCAAACAAATAGCCGTACAAAGGCTAAACTAGTATGAAAGTGTCTAATAATATCTATTTGTTCTGGTCATCTGCTAGGAGAGCCCAAAGAAGCACTCGACGCGCACTATGGCGTCGTGAACAAATGCACGAAATGGCTTCAGAATTACTAAAATTATGAAGTCAGGCAAACTTTGTTGATAACGCAACATATAATGGTGTGTCTTGTAAGACATACGATAAACAATAATAATATGTAATCTTGACTCGTATTCAAGATGATCGTACCAACAATGGGTTCGTACCTACTAGTTATCTACTAGTATACTACATTGCAACCTTGTAAAACTTTTCGACTCTGTAAACTTGACATTTTAGCTCGCGATCGATTTAGGCTATGCATGACAACAAAACAAAGGAGGAGACAGATAGGTAAGTACTCGTATGTCGGAATTCACAAATTCCTCGAATGCTCTAAAGAACTTTGTTCCCTTATCCGACCTTCCTTTTCCACCAGAACTACACGTGCTGGCTAACGTTGTCTCCGGTTCACTTATCATATCATGAGTACATGAATCATGAGTCATGGGTGTACAAAAAAGCTGACGAATCCTATCTTTACTATAATAACAATAATAATAATCATAATGTATCAATACGTGGTCACGAGCGGTCAGTCCGCTCGTGACCACGGCTGCTGTAACGTAGCCGAAACGTCGAGCCAAATATGTGAGTACACAATGTTGTTTCACATAATAAAGATCGTGTTAATCCCCGTATTGATACATTATAGTTATAATGCAACGCGAAAATCTAAAAAACTAAATAATAATAATCCTCACAACATCTCATACGTTGACCTGATTCCGTACTAAGTAGCTTAAGCACTTGTGCTACAGATTGACAACAGAGGAACACAAATATATACTTAAATACATATATGCATATATGCATACAATACATATATACATGTATTAGATGGTACTCCTTTAAATATTGTTACCAGCTTTAAATATTTAGGGTATAAGGTAATGGACACTTTGAAAGATGATCTCGACATAGAGAGGGAACGCAGGGCATTGTCGGTAAGGAGTAATATGCTGGCCCGCAGGTTTGCTCGATGCTCTTATGAAGTAAAAGTAACTCTATTTAGAGCTTACTGCCAATCTTTTTACTCGAGCAGCCTGTGGACCCAGTATACGAAAAGAGCCTACAATGCACTGCGTGTGCAATACAACAAAACGCCCTTAGGATATTGTTAAGGCTGCCGCGCCACTGCAGCGCATCTGGCATGTTTACGGAAGTCAGGGTGGACGGTTTTCACGCAATAATGCGCAAAAGGGTCGCGTCGATAATGCAGCGGGTGCGCGACAGCAACAACAATATCCTTAGGACCATAGCAGCCCGTTTCGACTGCCCGATCCAAAAACATTGGGTACAGAAGGTGATGGGTCTAATTTAATTACGCAGAACTGTTTTTGATTTTTGTTTTTAACTGTATGTATGTATTTTATTTTTGTAACTTGTACTATGGATGTAATTTCCGAAATAAAGAGATTATTATTATTATATATTAAATAAATACTATAAGTAGTAACTGCCAAGATTTTGTATTCATGCCATAGAACTTTGGGCTTTTTCATTTGTAAGGCAGGCAATACACACAAGCCATGCACACACGGCGTCTCGTCGAGTTACCCTTGTTGACCTTTGGGCCGTTCCTATGTCTAGCGCACAAGTGCTATTTTCCACTGCAGGGGGGGGTAACGTGATCTGACGCTGACTGTACCTACGTACTCATGAGATCTTATTACTCAGTGATAAAACTACAACAGCCTTTGAATTAGTTGAATATAATCACGCCTAGGTTAAACGAGGTTTGAAAAGAGTTCTTCTTTCACGGTAGGCTATGGCTATGAGCGGCGGATACTGTTTACCATCAGATGGGCCGCAAGCTCGTCTGCCTATTTTAGCAATGAAAAAAGGTAAGTAAATAATTTTAGTTACCTAATTGTTTTAAATACGATGAAAGGCAAAGGAAAAGTTTCGAATGCATAATTTTTACAAGATTTTTTTTTCCGGCTAGGTAGATATTCTGTTTTTTCTTTCAATTTTGCCATCAATATAATCTTAAAATAAATTATATGGGGAAAACAATGGTTACCTAATCTACAACTTACGTCTTGGAATTGTTTAAAAACTGAGGTAGGTAAGCATACATTTTTTTTAATTACACGAAATATTGAATAGTTATAAGAGTAAACTTTACGTATTCATTACCTTTTTAATGCTATAGGTGGCAGACGAGCTGAAGGACAACCCGATCGTATCATCGCCACCCATAGACACTTACAACAAATTGTTATTGTGGGTCTCCATTGGGAGATACTAGCTCGCCTTTTCTCTCGACTGGGCCTCATGTACGGTCAGCGTCAAAAGTAGCTTAACGCTTTAGTACCATGTTGAAGTAACATTTTTTACGAATTCCTTGGAAACTGACTATAATAGGCAGAACAGTTACTTTAACATTGTACTAAAGTGTTAAGCTACTTTTGACGCTGACCGTATCCTCACTAACTCGGCGTCTCACTAATCCCTACTTTTCGCTGTTTTTTTCATCAGCGTCGGATCCTCACTAATCCCTACTTTTCGCTGTTTTTTTATGACACCGTGGTATCCTCCGCTGCCTATACATGCCGAAGGGTAGCTTTTTCACTAGAAGTGTGAAGACTAGCATGGGTTATATCGTTTAGTCAAACTTTTATCGCTAACATTAGAATAGTTATTTACGAGATTTCTACCATGTACCCTATTTTTGAGTTTCCGATATTTCGGCACTGTTGCAAGCGCCATGGTCACGGAGTAACTGAAGTTTTTGCGGGTAAGATGTTACTGGCAGACAAAACGGTCTACCCTCCTTCGCAGTCTTTTACTACGCGCACCTGCGGTACCACTGTTCACTAACTCACTATTTTCTCGTACCTGTATATCGGAAACTCAAAAATAAGGTACATGGTAGAAATCTTGTAAATAACTATTCTAATACTTTTGTCGCATATCAAGGAAATGTATCTAACCTGATACAAGAGTTCCTCGTATGTTAGCGTTGCATCTTCATGCAAGGACTTCAAGGCCACCCTGTCAGGATGCCTGTTCACCGTCTCCAGGAAGACATCACTGATGGTGGCACTCGTCAGGGGCTCCGATCCTGAGTGCCGCAGGTAGCTCTCTGTCGGCGAGGCGTGGATAAGGCTTATGGACCTTAAAATGAAATAAAAGGTTAAGTAATACATAAAACAAAGAGGAAAGATTTATTTATAAAAGGGAAAAAGGGAACTTCTTGAGTATAGTATCTGAACTAAAACCAAAAAATATGATACTGTAGGGTCGCTACATTTTTGCCTGAGGGTTAGAAATAGATCTATAGAAAATTGCCGAAATTGCGCACCATAAGCACCCATAGATACGTTTTAATGCCTAGTTAATAACTAGTAGTTATGTAGGGTAATTCCGGGGGAGATGGCCCTAGTAACTTGAAGGCTCTAGTGTGAAGGAATGGACAACATTTCAAAATTGCTAAGCTCTGAAACAAAAAATAC
This sequence comes from Marasmia exigua, assembly GCA_019059595.1. Taxonomy (NCBI): domain Eukaryota; kingdom Metazoa; phylum Arthropoda; class Insecta; order Lepidoptera; family Crambidae; genus Marasmia; species Marasmia exigua. The sequence continues at coordinate 15,703,829 of CM032473.1, forward strand.
CAATTCTTTGTTTACTTTTCCGCTGCTCGAATATATATTTATTAATTTTTTATATTGCTTATTTATTGAGAAAAAAATTAAAAACTAAAAAACGTTAGATGACGTCATCGGACGGCAGAATGTAAAATATTTCTTTGCTTAGCACATTATAGTTTTAAATTTACAAAATGCCAAACCCATGACAGTTGCACTGTCAAAAAAAAGACAACTTGTCAACGTTGAATGTATGAATGACGTTGACAATGTTGACACTAGTATTATTTACCTTTGACAGTAGTACCTTTTTTTTTATTAAAACAATGATACGCAAAGGAATATCGCTGTATTCAGCCGTCCGATGACGTCATTTGGCGCTTACGTCTATTTAGAATAAAAAGAATTTCAATAATTATTTTATGCATGAAAATGGATAAATTTTGAAATTACTCAACTTTCTATTATTTTTTCGAACAAAAATTCACCGACACTTGTTGGCCACAGTCACCTGAACCAAACTAAATTGTAAGTAGTGTCACTTGGGAATTATTTTGTGTTTTTTTTTCGATTGGTCGTCTCCCCCATACGGCCATCTCCCCCGGAATTACCCTATTAGTGTCACAAATGCGCTGATAACTTTTCCTTGTCCCTGAATTGGGCTTCCGGTTCCCTCACTCACTCGGAAAAACACAATACAGAAGCTTCACGCTGGTTTTCGGAGGATGTAGTTATCACTCCGGTCAAGCCGATCCATTCAAATCAAAGCATGGCTCTCCCTCCAAGTTAAGAGATAGATAAAGGCTCTCTCTTTCTTTTTCGAAATAGGATAAAAGATACATTTGGTAACAAAACTTTGGTTTATTAAAAAATAAGTAAGAGATTCGATCACATAGTGTATATATATATATATATATATATATATATATATATATATATATATATATATATATATATATATATATATACGTACAGTGAAGGGACTACACGTTGGGCTATACAATCTGTCTAATTCTTCATACGATTGTAACCCTAATGGAATTTGACATAGAGGTGAGAATAGGATGAAAAGATTTGACAGATTATACAGATAACCCAGCGATTGGCTGTCTGTACACTTTTTGAAGTATTTTTGGTGTTAAAGATAAATAAAATTATAATCTTACTCAAGTTCATGATCGGGATAAGATTATTTATGATAAACCAAAATGATAGAACGTGTTTTTTTTTTTCATGAGAGCTCGAGACCACAAGTAGGTATGTACCTACTCAATATGTAGTAGATTCATTCATTTTATTGTAGAATGAATGAATAACTATATGTAGATAGTAAGTTATTATTTAGCGTACCGTACCGTATCAATATACCTATTAAATATCATATTATGAGTAAGTACATAATGCAGTCGTATGCAAAACGTAAGACTTCTTATACGAATAAATTTAACTTTATTATTTAAATTAAGTCGCTGATATTGAGTTATATTACTTATGTACCTAAATTAAACATTTGAGTAAATAACGTCTTTGCGGAAAATCGTCTTTGAATACAAATAAGTATGGAATTAATTTTGCTTTTCCGCCACAATATTTACAAATAAATTTAAAAATAAAACCATAGTTCTATTTTTCATTTTATTTGTAAATATTGTAGCAGAAAAACAAAATTAATTCCATATTTGTTTTCAAAATAGGTATGGTCGTATCCAAAAAACAATGAGACAAGATACTTAAAAGATAATAAGATGCTTACGATAAGATCTCAGTGTGAATTTGTATGCCGCATTTTTATAAATAAATAAATATTTCACATCACATACATTGATCTGACTCCGAGATAGGTAGTTCAAGCACCTGTGTTACAGATATCAGAACAAACAGCGGAATCACAAATATTACATATGTAAATACGTTTATTTAGGTAATTATTTAAAACTTTATTGCACAAATTTTGATACAATAGATTTTTTTTAATGTGATAGGTGGACAGACGAGCAGACGGATCGCCTGATGATAAGCAATTGCCGCCGCCAATAGACACCCGCGACACCAGTAGAGTTACAAGTGAACTAAATGCCGAGAGGCATTCTCTACCAGTGAACCAGAATGTGGAGTGCCGAAACGAGAATTTGTCTATACAAGTTGTTTCGCCGCACCAACCTTGCGTAAATATTTACGCAAGGAAAAAAACATTTACTCAATAACATTTACTAAATATTATTATAAAATAACTACATTATAAATACAATATATAGCGGTAATACATAAAAAAATATACTACATATAATATGTTATTTATTATAAGCAATTAAGTCATACATACATAAAAATGCTCACGAACCCTTTTCTTAAATGAATGCATACATATTATTACAATCCATAATACAGAATCGTTAATGAAATGAGCATCACTTTAGAGCGACATGACCGGTAGGTATTCTAATTTCGAACATTCATCAGCGCTATAAGTCAACATTGAACCTTGTGGGATTCTTATAAGGGCTTTATTCATAAACGTTGAACATAGATACTTGTAGCATGTTTAAAAGCAATTTGACACTTGAAAAAAAATGAATACAAAAATTTCGAAAAACGTGGGAAAACTTCTTTATAATACTGTTTTAGTTAACAAAGGTTTAATGAACTTATATGAATAATACGCATAATTATCAAGCCAAGGTAGGTTCTTAGTGTTGTTGGCTACGCATTCCAACAGGTAATTTTTAAAGTGAATCAAAATAAAATGACCACTGCCAAAAAATATAATAAAAATCAGGCAGACTTTGTATTTACCTGACATTGTGACTTTTATTCAACCTCCTTGCCAAAAGAAGAACACTTTTCCTCAACATGGTGTCACTGCGCAGCCCGCGTCGTCATTATACCACAGCTGACTGCCGACTGCGGTCGGATAACCGGTTGTAAACATTGTAAATACAACCGTTTATCAGCTGTATTTGTTTTACTCCTTAATAGTTAAACCTACGCGTTTCTGGTCTCTTGATTAGATTTTAATGTCATCCTTTCATCCAAAATGTAATGAACTGTATAAACTTAACTTAATTAAGTTTGACCTAAAAAAAACTTTATTTGCATAGGCTTGTACACAGCACGTACAAATCGTCATACATTTGGGGCAGACAATTTCTTTCTGTAAATATGTACATAATTATTAGGTATCACTTTTGTTGATTTAACATATTTTTAGTTATTTAATTGAATAAATAGATAAACTTACAAATAAAGGCTATAAAAAAATAAACATTACCTGGTAAACCAAAGTATGAGGTAAACCGAGTACCTGCCCACAGAGGTGTCGCAGGTCTCTACTTTCTAAAAGTGATTAAATATTCCTCATCTCAACGTTAGTTCCCGGTTGTGTCTAAAGTTGTTGCTTTGGAGTCCAGGGTACGCTTGGACCATGATTCAAGGTTCCAATTGAATCATTGTCGTAAGTTTCAGAAACTGTCCACAACGTTCACATTTACTCACGATGTTTTCCCTCACCGCCGAGCTAATAAAGTAGAAATACGCACGTAGATTTGAAAAATGTGCATACTCGGATTCGAATCAAGACCACCCGCATGGAAGGCGCGTTCTTTTCCACTGAACTACCATCGTTCTACCTTCTATACCTCCGATACCCTCTCTCAAATGACGAAACACAGTGCAAGAGCGGCTACATGCTGGTTATCATGGTGAGGCCGTGGTATCACTTCGGTCAAGGCATGCTTTTCCCACTGTGGACTTCTTTTGATCTAAGTATCGTATATATTGAGTAAAAAATAAACTGACCAGGTAAAACATCAATATTCTTATTCAAACAATGGGAGGTGCGTACTTATCCACTAAGTTACTATCGCTATGTAAAAGTTATCAAATATATAATAATTTGGCAAAAGTAAATGTCGACATTGACTTGTTCAACACTTCAGTTTCGAAATTGAAACGTGTACTGAATGATAACTTTTTCTCAAATGTTATTTAATTTCTTTTTTCCTGATAATGTCAGATGACTTGATCAATTTCAATGTTTCTTCTTCTGGGAGTGGCAAATACGTTGTTCGTTTTGTTTGTAATTTAGTATCTTTTTGTTTTTTTCTTTCTTAACATTAGGTACCCACTTGCATTTCTGTTAAACAACCTAGTGATTATCAGTGGAAACTTGTAATTGGCCCTCAATGTTTTTTTTTCTGTGACTGTATCCCTAAATCTAGCTGTAAGTTTACCAAAAACTTGTAAAATAAAAATAAAATAAATAAATAAAATAGGCCAACGAAAAAGTAGACTTACCAATTTTATATTGTAGGTACTTTCAAAATTCAGAATGATCTAATATTTTTGAAGACATTAAACCAGCAAATGTAGATACCTATCTGTCTGAAACTCTCTAAGTATATATAACCCATTCCAAGGTATTGTTATGTGGGACAGTGTTCTTCTAGTTTACCACCTGGTCTAGTAAATGCTAGTTTAGCTTTCTTAGTATTTCCTATGACCGTTGCAGCGCTAGTGGGTTCATTGGAAAAGGCGCAACCCTTCGTCTTGTGACGTCACACTTTCACGGCCAATGTGAAAATCTCTTTTAGATTCCAATATTAACAAATAACACAGAACCCAGACCCAGTGCACGACAGAAGCATACGTTTCATATTAATGACGACCCGATTGGAACAGTGGTAGTGAACGATACCTCTCATACAAGGGTTGCTGCGGGTTCGATCCCCGCACAGTAAAAACATTTGTGTGCATGAACATGTTTGTTTGTATTGGTCTGGGTGTTTGCTATGTATTATAAGTATGTATTTACAAAAGAAAAGTATTATATGTATATATTTGTAATCCCACTGTTGATTCTGATATCCGTAACACAGGTGCTTGAGCTACCTATCTCGGAATCAGATCAATGTATGTGATGTTGTGAAATATTTATTTATATTTATTTATATTTATATTACCTCTTTGTCGTACTAATTACGCTAAAAATAGTTTTATTGTGAGAACAACAAGTGCATAAGTATAATAAGAGTTTCATTCGCATAGACATATTCCACGAGAAGCTGGCGAAGTACCGCCGTCTTCTTAGATAAATGCACGAGTAATGTAAGCTTTACCATGGTGTTTCGAAATTTTTAAGTATACCTGGCCAGTATTATATTATTTTATCTTTAGTTTTACCGAATTAGGTGTCTGTCTTACCAGAATTGTGTTATGTACAACTTAACTTTGGAAACTGTTAAGGCTTGTGTAATATCTATTATTACTTAGTTTAATAACGAAATATATAAATAGCTGTATGTTTCCTTAAATAAAATAAATAAATAAATGAGACAACATTACATATGTTGTTCTGGTCACATTAGGATTTCCCTTGTACCTACTATGGAAACCAGATATAACGAAGGGACCACAAACACCCAGCCCGAATACAGACATCTGTTTCATCAACAAACATAATTGGTATTGGAATAGAACCCGCGACCCTTGCGTCTCAACCGGTGGTCAGAGCGCTAAACAGGATTATGAAGTAAGTAATTATGTTTTGGAAAAGAGATTGTCTTGGAAGGTATTCGATAATATTATTCGCTTGTTTCTCTACGTAAATCAAATATTGTATTTGGGACTCGGGGACTAAAGTATTTCGTTTTATTTATAGAAAGTAATTGTTGGCGACAGACCTTTTTATACTATCTTTGCCCTTATAAGTATTTTATATTTGAATTTAGCTTCTTTTTTAATATTCATATTTTATGACTAGAGTGTCAATGTGACGTAGAAAAGGTGTTCTAAAAAGGGTGTTTTTGTTTAATATAAACTTGTGTACAAAAGTATGCTTTTCACTGATGCTGCCGTCCCCAAGGTGAGTCTCCTTGTAATCATAGTATCCAGTACTGCCGCTGCCATGGACGTTAGGTAGGCCTCATATTCCATCTTGAACAGTAATATCACGGCAAAACAAAAGCTTTTCTTTAAGCTTTTGTTATACAGTGGTAGTATAATATATTTAATATTGAAACAAATATCAAAGAAGTAAAAAATGTGGTTTACTTATGTTTGGCCAAAAAACGTTTCACAAAATATCACGTCGCAAATTATTATTTTACCCAAATTTTCATTTAACAAAAGAACATTTGTCAAAACAACTTAACGCAAATATTTAACTAGCAAATCCCTTTTTTGGCAAATTATTGTTTAACAAATACTTGTTTGGTCATGTTTCATTTTACCAAATATGATTTCATCAAATGTTTCATTCATCAAAACATACTCTTCCCAAAATATGCCATGGCAAACGATTTACATGTCATGCATGGGTTCTGTCACAGCTCCGGTGCTGCGGGCCTCCAGTGGTCCCTCCCGAGCTTATCGTCGCAGATGATTTTCGCTCACCCCCGCAGCTTCGGCTTTCTGGCCGGCCAGCCTCAGCCGCAGCGGCAAGCTTTAAAAACACCTGCTCCTTAGCTCGCGGGCCGCCTCGCCCCTTCGCACCTACGCGGGCTTGAATTACACTCTAGGGGTAGGGCAGACAAGACTACGTGAAGTCGGGTTTGCAGCTATTTGCTTCTGTCAATACCTTTTACCTAATATCCAATAACAGAACGTTATCACTCTATCGTTAAAAATTTTAGAAAATCGTTTCTGTTTCTACAAGCTGTTCCTTAAATCATTAGTTTAATAAATACTATTTTCGGAAATTTATATGATTTTTAAATTTCAACATTCCTATATCAGCACAACTAATCTAATAAAGTTTCCTAACTACACTATAATTTGAGTAAGTATGCGAAGTAATATTTTAACCAAAGTATTTTTTGGCATATCAGATTTGCCAAAAGAAACCATTTGCCATATGATTTTTTTTCTAAATAAAACTTGTCTAAATAAGATTTTGCCAAATGATAATTTGTCCAAACAAATGAAGTGCGAAATGTGCATTTGCTAAAGATTCATTTGCGAAATGAATCTTGGGCGAAAAGGTTTTTGGAAAAGGAATTTTGACGAAAAATAATTTGGCCAAACGGCGGGTTCCCAAAAAAAGTGGTATCGATGTAGTTGTTAGGTATCAAGCCCCAGCTTGACTGAGGGAGGCGGGGGAGCGTTTAAGAATACTGCCAAGGTTTTCCCAGCCTCTCGTAAGAGGCGACTAAACGGGGTTTCGGAGTACGTGAGCGTACCCACTGCTGGGGAGTGTCTTGCTCAGCATACTACTCCGGGGGGGGGAACGACCATACCTGGTGTCCTGGTAGATCGTACAGCGTTGAAGGGCTGTATTGCGCCAGATAGGGGTGAAGCGGCGAGCGCGATTAGCGGTACGGTCTAATCCCGGCTGTGGGGTTTCCGACCGTGATTGCGCGGAGATGGACACCCAAGGGGTTTTAGTTAGGGTTTGAGTCCCACACACCACCTTTTTCCCTACATGTAGCAGTGACAGCCATGGTGGTTTCCCCTGGGAAAAAAGGGGGAGGCGGGGGAGCAATCCGTACTCATGTCCCCACTCTGTCGATGAGGGAGCGTCACTGGGGTTTAGTCGACATGCTTCTGGCCGGTTCTCGTTAGGAGAAACCCTTGCCAGAAGAGAGCCTGATATAATCCGCCTGCATCCAGCTGGAGGGTATGTATAAGGAGGCATTCCCCAGCGGCAAAAAACTATCAAGAAGTATGTTTTTAATGAGTCATGTTTGTTTGTGGTTGTACACCGACTCGCACCTGATCGATTTTCGGCTGTCTAGATGCAAAACCTCTTCCTATAGTACGAGTAGTTAGCTGGAAGAGTTCTTAATATTTGAAACAGACTTATAATTTTAAGCTAATGTGTCGGAGTAATTTGGTTGCATCGCACATCAGTAAAGTACAGTAAGTATATAGGTACGAGACGTCTTTATAATCAGTAAGTAACTGAACAAAAGACGCTTACAAAATCTGTAACGGCGCGACGGCCAACCACTGTAAGTACCTTGTGCCTAAGTACCAAAGTTATATAAATGTATGTCCTACTTGCGCTATCAGTCCATTCCCTGATACAGTACATTATAAATACCTGAATTTTCAGTAAGAAATTCTTAGTGACAGCCCGGAGTCTTGAAGATGGCGGTATTGTACCCCCGTGCCTCGGAAAGCACGCTAAGCCGTTGGTCCTGCGCTCGATCCCTCTCCGGTCGTGTCACGCTGTTGTCCCATCGGAATATGAGGGTAAGGGAATAGAGAGCGACAAGTGTGCTCTCAACTCCCTTACCCTAATATAATATATTACTCGTGTCTCTCAAGTGTTTCCGCACACACTTGAGAGACACGAGTAAAATATTATATTAGTTATATCCTGCGTACGTGGCTGATCGTTCAGATTGGCCGTAATCGTAATCGATTGGAGGAGGATTACATTATAAATGTAAAATATTGTATTAGGTAGATGACACTAGAATCTGCAGAATGTGTAACGAGGCGAATGAAACTCCTATACACATAATCACTGAATGCCACTGATGCGCAAACGTAGCTTACATCTGGGAAAGCACTTTTTGAGCTCCAATGAAGCTAAGGATCTCAGTCCCAAACAACTAAAAAGTGTACACTTTCTGAAAAGTGTAGGGTTTAGACTGATGCACAGTGGCGATCACAATAGATCAAACTGGTCGCAGTGATACTGGTCTGAGTAGGACCTGCATAGCCGCCCGCTTAAAATAAAAAAAAATAGGTAGATGCAGTAACAATAACATGGTTGACAAACATTTAACATATTTGGATAAGAATCAAAGTCCCACAATCAGCGTAATAACTTGACCTCAATATTTCAAATAAAACGCCATCATCAGCAATCCTTAAGGTCAGCAGCCATTTAGCAAACAGGCTAACAGCCAATTTCACTAATTACACACCCTCCCATTGAGAATTGATACCCGTAGGTCATGTCCCGCTGCACGGACCATGGTCAAGCCTTTGTATTCTTTTGGTATCTGATCTTGAATCGAGGCCGTAGCGGCCGCCCGCGCCGCCCCCGCGCCCGCCGGAAGTGGCGTGCGGGCGCACGCGACGGTCGGAGCCCTGCCCCCCCTGCCCCCTCCCTCCGTCGCCCGTCGCCCGTGTGACGAAGCATGCAAATTCGCCCGACCTCCTAAGGCCACGATATGGATCGTGGTGGAATATGCGTTCGGAATGTGTTTTTCCGCCTTCCAATTTTCTTCTAACAAGGTCGAGGGGTGAAGGATCGAGGCTGGACCTGTCCATCGCCAGCCCTTTAGCCTCCTTACTATCTTGGTATAATTGCAAGCATTAGTTTAATTCATTGTTTTCATTTCCGAATGATGTTATTAAATGATAAGCAGGCTACAAAAGCGTGATGGTCGCTCAGTGGCTAAGAACTTCCAGACCTCGGACTTTTCAAGTCTATGTGCGTATTTCTACCATTAGCTCGTTGGTGAAGGATACCTGCACATTTCGGATAGTTTCTGAAACATGTAATCTTGATTCAGTTGGTCTGGTTTCCCTGTTAAAGGGTAACGAAGGTCAAGTAGCGTAACTTGGGCTCCAAAGTAACAACTTTAGATGCAACGAAATATACGATCAGATGATGAAAAAGAATCAAGTTGCAAAATGGGTCGATTATCCAAGGTAATGATGAGGCATCGTCATCACGAGTTGGGTGGTGCTCATCCTATGTCAGCAAATAAACTGTTTCAGTCTGACCATTCTGAAAAATATTTTGTTCTACGGTTTTTTGGAAATCAGCATTAAAATAATCTTTCATAAAAAGAATTCGTTTCGTTGCGTGAGTGAGGGTGCCGGATGCCCAATCTGGAGGAGTGACTCCACTGGTGTCGCGGGTGTCCATGGGCGGCGGCAATCGCTTACGATCAGGTGATCCATCTGGGCGTCTGCCACCTATCACATAAAAAAAGAAAAGTCAGTCGTGACATGACTTAAAAGATGCTGCAATTTCGGTTCGAAGTCACAAGATTGATTGATACAAATGTATGTGTAAATACTATACCTACACTATGAATCAACACTAAAATATATGTAATTACAACGCTCCAATATTAATTTCTCAACCATCCACGCAAACATGTCCCTATCAACCGGTAACATTACTCTAATGGAGATAAGATAACACCAAAATATTTGTACATGCATCGCCAACAATAAAGTTTTATAAGTAATCGAATTCAAATGCAATTCATTTGCAGAACTTCGTAAAATTTCTTCGAAAATACTCTTACATCAATTAGTCTATACTTATTTATACATACAGCCACACTCAGGTTACTATAATCTGTCAAAATTCCTCAATTGATATTGAACCGAACGTGTTTGACATTAAGGTGACATTCGAATGAGGAATTTCGAAAGTTTTGTATACTTTAATGAGTGGCTGGCTGTACGTACTACGACTACAAGTATTACAGGGAATGCCTTAGTTTGAGACTTGGTGATCGGTGTGATGTGAACTATTTGGCGTGAGGTCATGTGTAAAGTGTTTTAAACCAACCGGGTAAACAAAAACCTGTGGTCAAATTTTGCCAGTAAGCTTCGCAACGATACTCAATAATTTTTCAAAAAAAAAACTTTTGATGCAAAGTTTAGCCTCGTGATGGAGTTAGTTGTGTCTTCGGAATAATATCTGAACAATGAGTAAGATTCCCAAAATTTTACAAGAAGCTTCAGATTAGCGCTGTAAACATATTGTGGACTTTTACAAAGATACGTAATTTGTAGGTATGAGTAAGTCATCAAGAACATTATTGGTATTCTGGTTTGACTTACTGCCACACTCAGAGTCGTTGATTAACTTAGTTGGCTACTTAAGAAAAAATCTTGACACTTATTTTGATATGCATAAAGACTACCGATACTAAAGTTAATGAACATTAGCTTAAATGACGTTTCTGAGTGCGGCCGTTATTCTGATAAGTATTATTGTGGTGGACTTAGATCCTATTTAAAAACTCTTGAAAGTTATATTCATTGTCGAAATGAGAACATTTGAAGAGTGGATGCAGAAACAAATGTTGGATAAGTTATATGAGGTAAGGTATTGAGAAAGCATGTTTAAAACTCGGACAACCCTCTGGTCGTCGGCCATTTGGGTTTCCACGTTATCACTGGAGCTATGTGGTGGACGCGGACCTTGAAGAACTGGAGGCAGGAGATTGGCGTCAATTGGCACAAGACCGATACAAATGGCGACATCTCGTATCGGGGGCCAAGAATCAGATTGGGTCGCTGAGCCATCGGAGTTAGCATCTACATGAGGTAAAAGTCATGGTTTTAATAAATCTTTTATATTCTACTGCAGTTTTTAATCAAACTTTAAATGCATAATACTTCTAACGATCGATCGCATGAGGCAATTGTTTTTAGTTTTCCTTCTTTTGACCTAAAAGAAATGCGTCATGGAATCTCCGATGGTACAGGGGCACGTTTTATAACTTTTTGGCGCCGACCGTACTCAATAGGTGCATGCTTACAACAAACATTATTTAGGTATTTGTAATGCAGTAACTGCTTTGTCAAAAGTACAGTTTGTATTAATTTTACCAACACTTGCCAAATGATACCCACAAGATTTTTAACAGGATAAAATTCATAGTGTTCATTTAAAAACCTGATGAATGATGATGAATGATGATGAATGATGATGAATGATGGAATGGGTAAAACTATGTAAAAGACGTTCGGGGCTCTTATTTCTCTATAAATACTAGTTTGATCTCCTGGTCAAAATTAGAAGAAAGAAAGAAAAACATATTATTTTGGACATCACAACACACTATATACGATTACAACATCAGTTACAAAAGAACAAAGAAACAAAAAAAAATAGATAACAGAAAAAAAAACAAAGCAAAGGAAAAACAAAATAATATACACCCTTTGTTTTTTTTTTCAGTATCTATTTTTTTGTTTGTTTATCTTTTGTAATAACCAGAAATGCTTCATTAAAATGTTCAAATGTCATGTAGTAATTTCAAAGCATGTCATCTAACCTAAAGGTACACCGTGCTTTTATAATCTCAAACAAAAAAATGCCTTCCCATACAATTTACATCAATCAGCTGATTACTTTTGTATGAGAAGGTGATGTTTTTTCTGAGATGTTGGTTTTTCCTATGTTCATTATGGGATAATGTTTGTTTTTATCAGTATAATACCCTCCATAAGGGAGTAAGACTATTGAAAGTTACATAAAGCACGGTATGTATAAGCGAATGCTGGGTGACTGATCTATCAATGCTTGAAATTTTGCACAATTTTGGGTCCTTTTTATAGCGTATACAGGGAGCACTAAGAAAGGATTTTTGTAAACTCATCCCATAAGGGTGTAAGGCGGGGGTTGAAAGTTTGTATGAAAATTTGCCGTTTTTGATCAGAATCAAATGTAGATGTTTCTTTTCTAGAAACGACTCTGATTCGGAATGTCAATATCTACCGAGAAAATCAGCAAGAAACTCAGTAGTTACTCTTTTCAAATAATATGGTAATTACAATATTCATTCTTATACAAATTATGATTACAGTGACAGTATGATATACAGTGATTATAATCAATATCGTTTAGATAAATAGTCAAGGAAAAATTATGAAATGAAGTATACATTAGAGGACAGGCGAAGAGATCAATATGTCCAGGAATCCTTATCATTCAAATAATCATCTACTTTATAGTAGCCTTTCTGCATTAGGCAGTTTTTACATGCAACTTAAACTTCGTCATCTTAACTTAAACTTATGTACGGGTAAATCAATGATATTTTGAGGTAACTTATTAAACATTCTAATGCTCAATCCTACAAATGAATTTCAGTTTTACAATACATCATACACATTATGAATTATTAACTATGTGGTAGATACAAGTACACTTACGACCGCTGTGTGGTCCAGATGGTGCCGTGACGCTAATGAGGCGTGGTGTTCCTGATAAATACAAAGCAGGGTACGAGTACCCACACAATAGTATACCTGCTATAAAAATATTGTGCACAATATTTTTATAGCAGGTAGACACGTAGGTACAAAAGTACTATATCATAAAATTAAAATTATTACTATCAAAATGTTGAAAATGCAAAGTGTAAATGTAAATGTGTTGTTCCTCGCTAAAATTAAAATTTCAAATACTAGTCACTTTAAATTCATCTAAAAACCATTTAGAAAAGACTAACTAAGTGAGGTGTCGTAAAAGGCGACTAAGGTAAAGCTGCTGGCATGATCATCAGCACCCAGAGAAGGAAAACTCTGCATTTATATCAAAACCCTCGCCAACCCGTCTGCCAAGCGTGGTGAGTATGGCAACTACCCCTCATGTGATTGAAGGAGGCCCGTGCCCCAGCAGTGGGGACTTAAATGGGCTGACGATGATCGATGATGAACTTGGTGAATAAACTACTTTTTGTGAAGTTTCAGAAAAAGAAAGAAAGTGGGCTCATTTTATTTTGACAAATAAGATTGATGAACTTAATCGTAACTTGCAATTACCTACCCTTACTACATACCCTTAAATTATTTTCGTCAGTTTGAATACGCGTACTTTTGTCACGTATACGGTTCATAATGCGAATATGCCTGCGAGCGTGGTCCAGGCTCGTGACGGTGATTAGGCGAGTGCTCAAGGCGAAATTATAACGTTCGCCTTGCTTTAATTACTTAACTAGGGACAACTACGTAGTTAGCAGGTTGTGCATTTTACAAAAAAAAAAAATCTTATGTCGAAAATAATTGAATAATAAATGTTAAATATCTTTATTGCAGTAATATTATTACAAAATTATTATTTGTTCTTCAATTTAGTTATGTAATTTATTGGTGTATTTCATCAATATTGCAAAAGTAGTGTAACTTGGTCAGAATAGGTTATTTTAACACATAATATACCTACTTAAACCTTTTAAAATGTGATTTTGTTTGCGAAATGTGGTTCAGACAGTGGTCACAAAGATTAATTCATTATGCTCGTTAATATAACACGTGAAGAAATTTAAACCATTTAATGGCGTTGATTTCAAATTCCAATAAAGTTTATTAAGTAATTAAGACCCGCGGCGATACGACGTGAAAAATATGGGGCAGAGAGATAAGCGGCCGCCCGCCCCAGAACTTTCACTACAAGCTCGTAAACGTTCCACATTATGCAGACCTGGGGAGAGGGTCCCGAGACCCCAGAAATGGGTCATGCATGAGACATTGTGAGACTTCGCCTGGAAGTTTGTTTGTAAATCCGGCCGCGCGCCGCACCGCCTTTATTCACCCGGAGCATGCAAGAAGTTGGCTCCGGCTACGCAACCGCGCCGCAGTCATGCCCCGGCCGCCCACCGAACAACTACGGTACAACATGTAACTCCACCCAGTGCAGTGCTCAAGTGTTCCCATGGATTGACGAGGTTATGAAGTGAGGATGTCACAGGCCCCCGGCGGCAAAAAGGGCGGAAAGGGCCCACCGAAGAAGAACACCATCACGGATGAGGACAAAGCGCCTACCAAAGCTGCCGAGGATAAGGATGACACGTCTCCTAATAATGAGGATAAGAAGGATGTCAAGGAGGGCAATGGGGAGGTGGTGCCGAAGCCCCCGAGCGCGGGGATCAACATCAGGGAAGTGGCCGGGAAGGTGCTGGCCCTGGCGCAAAAGGGGGAATGGCCGGCGGTGGAGCAGACCCTCAAGGTGCTGGAGAAGCTGGTGGCGGCGGGAGGCGAGGATGCCGTCAGCGTGCCGATGGCCGGCATCCTCGATCTGGTAACTTAGTTGTTCTACTTTATGCACGTAGATCTGCCCTTTGGTTCACGAGCAATTCATGTGTTTTTTCGAAGCAGTAATAATCAGGGTCGTCGTTTTATGCAAGATGTCTATGTAGATTTATGATTATGGATCAAAATGGATGGAACATTTTCGAGATCATCTCTGTTGTTCTTTGCCCTGTTTAGGATCTAAGACCTTATTGAGTGATATCTTATCAAACTCAGCATAGTACACAATAAATGTACAAATTATCGTACGTACATGCATAATTTATAAAACATTTATATGTTTTTGGGTATAAGTAATTTGTTTAAAGGTAATAAGATTTTCTTATAATATTCCAAAACGAGGAAACCTTATCTACTTATTAAATAGTTTTTCTTTCTTACCAATAATTACATAGGTCTAAAAATTTTCTATTCAAATATCAGAATGAACTTATTCAAGTAAGTAAAAAAACACCAGGGTTTTTTTACTTGAAAGCTGAGATTAAAAACTCTGTTTGATCATCAGTTAGCAATATTTATTCTTTATTTATTATTTTGTAAACAAGTATATAGGAAGCTTTAAAAAACCTATAAAAACAGCTAGCCGACTGTTTCAGGGGTGAAAATACTGGCATATATTCAGCCATTAGTACAAATAGGGATGATGTGTGTGGCATATATGTACTAAAAAAAGTATTTTATTTAAAGCATAGGCATTAGTATATATTCCAAGTGGAGTTCTTATGGAAACGTCTGGGCTAGGAAAATGGAGTGAGTAGACGGTGGTTGATTTATTCTGACCCACGCCTCACGTGCAACCTACTTGCCGCAAACATACGTAATTGTTATGGACTTATTAGATCTTAACATCGAAACGGCCATGGCGCTCTTTCGTACCATTAAGCGAATAATAACTTTTTATGTAAATACGTATCGTTGACGCCCCTTCATTCATCATCGGAAGGATTATCACCACACTTTGTAAAATAGAAACTATCTACGTACGAGTAGATGATACCGTTAATTTTCGGTTTTTGGAACGATTGGGAGGATACTTATATCCTCCCAATCGTTCCAAAAACCTTATACACAGTCGGCGTGAAGCAGCACTGTGTTGTGTTTCGCTGAGTGAGTGAGGGTTCAGGAGGCCCAATCCGGGGAAAAGTGGGGTTTAAAGTTTGGCAGCACACTAGTGACTCCACTGGTGTCGCGGGTGTCCCGGGGAAGCGGCAATCGCTTACCATGAGGTGATCCGTCTGCTCGGCTGCCACCTAAATAAAAAAAGGTCTTATGGGTAGCAGATACGTAGGGGATCCGGGTCATATATCCTTAGATAAAATATCATTGTTATATGTAATTTGGAAACTCAGATGCAAAAAAGTTTTCATGAAATCGTCAAAATTTAAACCAAAATATTCAAGAACCTCCGGACTGAAAGCTTGGAAAATAGTTTTGTAAAAAATAAAATAAAATATAGATTTCATTTAATACCTAAGTACGTAACATATTTTGTTTCTACAAAGTTAATCTGTGCACGTTGCCAATGTTAAAAGTGCTCCACATTATTCTTTTCATAAAGTGAACTATAACTATACTACTATCTTTCTTTGTATTAGAAAGTACTCAAATTTCAGAAAAAATCACTTCAAAATTGATTACACATCTTGGTCTTCAAAATCATAATTCAATCAATACATGGGCCTACTTGAGTCGCTCTCTAAAAAAGTCTAATCTTTGTCTAACCTACTAAGTATTCGACTGGCAATGCAAATATATGCCTGCCTATTTTTTTCTTTTCATTTGGAATAGGCATCCACAACATTAAGTAAGTAAGTAGGTATCATAGATGTTTATCTACTATCTATTGGCACTAAGCCCAGGGCAGCAGTGGCTCGCTGCACCTCATTGCAAGTTGTAATCACGTCTATGCACCAGCAAGTACTTACCTACTGAAACGGAAAAAATATTTAGTAATCTCACGACGGCGCCTCACAAGTTGAATCGACGATCTGGTGAAGGTCGCGGGAATCCATCGGATGCGGGCGGGACAGGACCCATCTGTGTGAAGAACATTGGGGGAGGTCTATGTCCAGCAATAGACGTCTGTTGGCTGAAATGATGAACATTACAATAAGTACTTTGCGAAAGGGACACTGCACTATGACAGTCGCTTCATTGTAATTACCAAACATCCCAAATCCTGGAGGTCTAACCCCGGGCGTACCCCGGGCTCCAGAGCGACAGCTTTGGACGCAACCGGGAATTACACGCTCAGATGAGGTGGACATTACCTCGCACGATAAAAAAACTGCGAAATGAACCAACGGTATTTCTGGACCCCACATAAAAAAGAGCAAACCCAGCAGCGCACTGTAACTCTACCGGGGTGTTGCGAGTGTCCATGAGTGGCAGTAGATAATTGTTTACCGTCTGGTGATCCGTCTGCTCGTCTGCTTACTACACAAATAAAAAAAGTTGATAGAAACACATAGATTAGCGAGCGCTGTCTATTTAAACTTAACCGTGGGAGAACCAGCTTCGGCATGAATGGGCCGGCTCGACCGAAGTGATACACAGTCGGCGTGAAGCAGCAATGTGCTGTGTTTGGCTGAGTGGGTGAGGGTACAGGAGGCCCAATCCGGGGAAAAGTGGGGTTTAAAGTTTGGCAGCGCACTAGTGACTCCACTGGTGTCGCGGGTGTCCCTGGGAAGCGGCAATCGCTTACCATGGTGATCCGTCTGCTCGGCTGCCACCTAAATAAGAAAAAGGTCTTATGGGTAGCAGATACGTAGGGGATCCGGGTCATATATCCCCATATGATCACAAAATGGCTGGCAGCAATGGCAGCACACCTTGGTATTCCACTGAATGAGCTTGCGATGATGGTGATCACAGGTGATCCTTTAGATCATCCGACACCTATCACATAAAAAAAACAAAGTGCCATGTTCATTTGTTTAAAGTGAAGGGTACCGGAGGCCCAATCCGGGTTAAAGGAGGATTTAAAGGTTGGCAGCGCACTTGTGACTCTACTGGTGTTGCTGGTGTCTGTCTATGGGCGGCGGCAATTGCTTACCATCTGGCGATCCGGCTGCACGACAGCCACCTATCTCATAAAAAAAACTGCCGAAGCGTG
Organism: Marasmia exigua; assembly: GCA_019059595.1. NCBI lineage: Eukaryota > Metazoa > Arthropoda > Insecta > Lepidoptera > Crambidae > Marasmia > Marasmia exigua. The sequence continues at coordinate 15,721,656 of CM032473.1, forward strand.
GCTCTCCCACGGCCAAAAGGTATACTTAACCGAGAGATTGCAGCTTCGGAATTGTTAATTCGAAAGTGTGCCCTACCTAAAAGATAAATAATAATATTTAATGAGGTGTTTGTTTTGTTTGGCATCGATTACCAGTTTATCTGCAGATAAGGTAAACAGCTGCATATAAATCGGAGTGACCTGCAGCACATTTATCTGACTTCATTACATAATACTTGTATTTAACATTTGCCATGCATTCATATAAGTGCATACATCACACCTCATCATCATCATCAGCCCATTTAAGCTGTTGGAGCACGGGCCTCCCTCAATCACATGAGGGGTAATTGCCATACTCACCACGCTTGGCAGACGGGTTGGCGAGGGTTTTGATATAAATGCAGAGTTTTCCTTCTCTGGGCGCTGATGATCATGCCAGCAGCTTTACTTTAGTCGCCTTTTACGACACCTTTTAATACATATTATAACTTAATATAATTAGCTGCACCAGCTGCACCTACATTCAAAGGTAAAAATATTTCCGGATATCATTCAAAAATAAAAATATTTGGAAATTATTTTTTGGCTTTTAAAATATTAATAGATTTTATTTTTATTACAATTTGTGATATAGGACAATAGAGCCATCATAGATATATGTATTTTCTAATAATGAGTTATTATGAAGACTGATGATCTCGTATCCGTGTCTTAGATATAACAACATTAGTCATAGTAATAATAAGGCTTGCCAATGTTCAAGCAAACTACCCCTTAAAAAACAAAAGTAGGCGGTATTAAAACATCTCAGGTTTAGTAGCTTAAATGTCCTGCTAAGCTAGTCAGAATGTCCGGCTAATTGATTTCAAGACCTGGCAACCCCACAGTTAAGATAGAGTTTGTCAAGATAAACCACTCACACCGTACTGTCACATCATAGATAGGGTATTTATCTACTGTGGTATCGTGCTATGATTCAGCGCTTTCATAACTCGTGCGTACAATTTAATTTATCTAGATAATATTAATTTCATGTTTATAAACAAGGTCTTTCCATTGGGGAGTCGGTCATTCTAGTCACCTGGTCTGAAGATACAAGTAAACATTTTAGGTAGATAGATACATAGGATACTTACTGAAACACACAAAACTTGTAAGGTTTTTTTTTCTTATGTGTTTCTTTGACGCCCTGTTGGTGTAGTGGTTTAAGTACCGGGCCGTGATCTCAGGGTCATCATCATCAGCCCATTTAAGTCCCCACTGCTGGGGCACGGGCCCCTCTCAATCACAAGCGGGGTAATTGCCATTCTCACCACGCTTGGCAGACGGGTTGGCGAGGGTTTTGATATAAGTGCAGAGTTTTCCTTCTCTGGGTGCTGATGATCATGCCGGCAGCTTTACCTTAGTCGCCTTTTACGACACCTCGGTAAGAGTGAGGGTGGCCTATTCTACTCTGCCGGGGACCACACGGCAGAGTAGAAAGCAGTTGCCCGGTTAGCAAAAGATTGTGGGATCTCACCCGAGGACTGTCGAAAAAATTTTAAATTCATTATTTATTGTTGCAATTGCAAAATATTGCTATAGCCAAAAAATTCATACTTAAGTAAATTGTTTATTATTTCATATAAAAAGTAAAGTATATATCGTATATACTGTCCCACTGCAAAAAAATCAAGTCATCACTATTATGATTGAATTAGGCTTTATCACCACGCTTCCAAATGCGGATTGGTTATCACAAATCCGAAATATGTTCGAAAAATTCAAAAGGTACCTATTTAAACCTTTAGACCAAAAGTTGTTCGGCGGATTTGATGCCAGCTCATTGTCGTATGGTTTTTAGTATCCTCTTACTTTGTATGTTTGTGCGTATGTTCCTGAGCCATGGCAGAATACATTGGAGTGGCAGCGATGATAAAATTATTAATAGTCTGCCTATAAATAATTTCATCATCATCTTAGCGTTAAATCTCGGTTGCTCGGAATCCGCTTTCCTGCTACATCTCCCCACGATCTTTCGCATCCATTGTAGAGAGGTTATTGGCATATATATCATCCCTTACGACGCTAAGCCGTCTAAAAATGTGTGCACTAAAAATATTCTTCCCCATTGGATATGAATGCTACGTTTTCCCCCACGAGGGTTGACGGCTGCCAGACTGTATGTTCGATATCTTGGCAACGCTCGCGTGCCGCTCAGGACGTCTTTACTTTACTGCCTCCTTGGACTAGTGATGCGACCCGAGTTACTCGACTCATATCGGAAACTCGGGAAATAAGATTTTAAAAAATCTAACTCAAAAAATATTCTTAAATATTTTTATACATAAATGCAGAATCCAGTTTGTACGTACCTAATACTTGGTTTCTTTCATTACTAATTATTATTGTTAAAAGCTATAAACTCTATGACGATAGATAGATAGATACTCTTTATTGAACAACATACAAAACTTAAAAGCTAGGTATACAGAGATACAATGTACAATTTAGGCGATCAAACGACGACGACGACGATCTTCAAAAATCTTGACGTTATAATTCAGAACTGTCATTTCACTAACAATCCGTGATAAGAAGCAAAGCAGAAGCACAGTTAAGTAATTAGACACAGAACGCCAGCTAAACAGGCTACCCACATGCGCGCATACAGTGATCTTAGTATTGTTCGGCACAATGACAGAGACAGACGTAGCGGAGAGACACCATACGCAATACCGCTAACGCATAAGTAAACGAAGTTTTCGATATCAAGACAGCTAGAGACGATTAGGCTAATTATTTTTTGGCAGATATCGTAAAGTACGTACACACACTAATGCATTGCAATGCATGTAGGTATACGCGTGTTTGTGTAGCTTTAGACTATAAATTAAAATAATATAAAGGAATAAGAATGGCAAACTTAAAGTCGTTGTCTCTTTCTGGAGTCATTGAATCGAACTGACTCTTCGTAGCGATAGTTCTTGGTGGCGCTAAACAAGCTATATGCGTTTGTGCGTACAAAAATAAAAGATTGAACGACGTCGCTGAGTAGATTAAAACGGCCCTTGTAATAAATTCGCACCGCACCGCGCTGATGATTGCGGTTCCACAGATTTTAGTTTGCCAGATCACACTTTCCACTAGGGATTGCAATCCCAGGTTAAGGACCTGGGATTGCAATTCCTTCCCATCACTACAAAGAGGTAGATCGGTTGCGATCACCACGTATGATTTGTTTTGATTCGTCGCGTGACAGCGCGAGCACATTGCGAGTACACTCAGTAAATTTAATGCACTATGTTGGTAGCTGTTGACTCTTATGCTCCTCGGAATAAGTGACAAGAACTGTAAAATGTGTGCAGCTTCTGCGGTTGGCTGTACAGTGCGGGTACAGAGCCCTGCCGACGCCGAAACATGCAATAAATTCGATAGTCTCTTTCGATGCCTCTTGAGCATTTTATAGAATACAAAAATGCTGATTATGAATTTACCATAATAAAAAGATATGCAGTAACCAGAAGAGTGACAGTAGCTAACTGTTATAAAAATAAGAGCCTTAATTCTGAACGGGATATAGTTTAAATTCGATCACGATCTCTGGGTATTTTTTAATCTAGATATGAATGCGATTTCTTCCACTTTTGTGTAATCATGATCCAGTAAATCTTTCTGTAAGTGATGCAAACTTCAGACGGCAGTCGCTCGCAGTCGTCATTGTAATTATTACTTATAGAGTACATTCTGGATCACGGTCCAAGCTTACCCTGCACTTAGAAGTGGAGGCTTTGAACCGGTAGCAATATGTTACGATTTATCGAATCGGGGCTTAAACATATTCCCCAAAAATCAAGACTCAAATAATTGTAAAAACAAGTCTAAAATTATTTTGTTCATTCAAATGAGAGTTTTATACACATGCCTCTTTTAAACATTAGCCTGTGAATACAATAACAAAATTTAACTCGAAGTCTTTTTACAAATTGTAGCAACGTAGCGAGTAAACTTCGTAGACGCCGTAGCGGTTTTCGTAGTGGTACAGAGGTTTTGATCGACTACGGAAAAATCAAAGCAACGGGTAAGTACTCGTACATGGTCAGGTTCGAGTAAATAGAATGGGTGCTTAAGCAAAGCACTGAATTTTGGAAAAGACTACCTCGACTAAAACAGTCTAAGGCGTTGATACAGACGTTCGATCAGAAACGAGCTGTAGAAATAATAAAACTGAGTAGAGGACATGTTAGGGCACTCACTCGTACCCTCGCGAGGCAACAAGCACCTGCACAACATGGGCCTTTCAGATATCAACATCTGCAGATTCTGTCGCGAGGACGAGGAAACGATTATCCACGTCCTCGGCGAGTGCATAGCGCTGCACCACTGCAGAAGCCGGCACCTGGGAGCACACATGATCTCGGCAGACGAGATCAAAAGCTCCCTCATCAGCTCCATTCTCGGGTTTATCCTGATTGATATGAGGTGATTGATTGATATGAGGTGCTGTATTAGGTTATGGGGCTGCCACAATGGACAACATTTCAAATTTTTAACATGTCCATATTGTTTTTTTATATGAAAGTAGACATAAAATGAACAGACCCATATTTTTTCTTTTTTCAAAATTTGTCCATTTTCATGCATAAAATAATTATTGAAATTCTTTTTATTCTAAATAGACGTAAGCGCCAAATGACGTCATCGGACGGCTGAATACAGCGATATTCCTTTGCTTATCATTGTTTTAATAAAAAAAAGGTACTACTGTCAAAGGTAAATAATACTAGTGTCAACATTGTTAACGTCATTCATACATTCAACGTTGACAAGTTGTCTTTTTTTTGACAGTTACATGTCATGAGTTTGGCATTACGTAAATTTAAAACTGTAATGTGCTAAGCAAAGAAATATTTTACATGTAGATAGAATGAATATGATAGAATGAATACATACGTATTCATACAAACTTACAAGTATACATCACATGATGTCCTCTACTTTATTTTCAAATATTTTTGTTAAATATTTTATCACTACTGCAGGTTTTTCATGTTAGTGGCGACAAACGAGCAAGTGGGTCACCTGATGGAAAGAAATATTCGCCGCCCATGAATATCCGCGAAATCAGAGAGATAGATAAGTAATGTGTTACCGGCTTTTGTTTTTTGCCGCTCTTCTCTTGAAGGTCCCTAAGTCATGTGTTGTATTGTATCAAAATCTATAACAATACATCAAACCATTTAAAGAAACTAATTTTGAATAATTCTTCAATAGATGTATTGCATTTTATGACGAAATATAGTTCATTAAAAAATGCAAATTCAATTTGGAAGTAAGATTTTAATTAATTCTATGCGCCCATCAAATCTTCGAGACAGTTCAAGTGAAAAGCAAGCATGCGATTCTTTCTGCCTCGTACCCTGTGCTTGAACCGAAATAAAACCGGATTTAAATTTTCATGAAGTTTTTTCGATACTTCGTGCATTTATCATTGCGAATATTGATTCGCGATTCTGGAATTATACCTACTTGATTTTGTTATTGTCAATGGATACTGCACGATTTAGGAATGATAATTATCTGATTATTTTGATCGTTAAACGTCTATTTTGAACAATATTTTTCAAAATTTATGAAATAATTTGAATTTGATGACTGCAAAAATAATTTCTAAATACAACATAGATATACTACTATATATTAAACCGCAAAGTCTTCCACGGCAGACAGTAGAGTATTTAATTTACAAGAAGTAACTTTACTCGAGCCAAAGACTCAAGGCAGCCGGTGACGTATTTTATACATAATTAATTAATTAAATACTCTATCGTCTGTCACGAGTCTTTGCGTTTAGTATATTAAAATACGAACCCTTAAGAAGTTTTTAAATATAAAAATGACTGTAGCAATACATATTATTTCAGTCAGTTTAGTTACTTTAACTAACTGATCATCATCAGCGCTTTTTATCAAGAAGTTCTATTTATACTTTCGTAAACATTTTACGATTCGGCTGCGCGTGGCTTACGAGAAGTGGCCGACACAATTAACAGGCATTATACAGTGACGTAGAGCGGGCACGGAGTACCCTACTTTCAAGGGTCACACACTTTTGTGAACAAATTAACGTTACCACTAAGTATTTAATTGTTGATTTCTACTCGTAACGTTGCCCGGCTGGATAACATCATTCAATATTTTCTTGTAAGAACCGGATATTTTCCGTAAAAAATTTAGCCCATGTTACTCAGAGATAATGTAATTTTCACAGTTACAAAATTATTTGAAAGTGTATATAATAAAATCCTTCAACCGATTACGGCTACGGCGGCCAATCTTAACGATCAACCACGTACGCAGGATACATTAAAGTGCTCAAGTATGTGCGTAATCACAAGTGCACTCTCTATTCTCTTACCCTCATATTCCAATGGGACACTTCTGTAACACAACCGGAGAGGGATCGGGCGCAGGGTCAACGGCTTAACGTGCTTACCGAGGCACGGGGGTACAAGACCGCCAGCTTCCAGGCTCCGGATTGCCACTAAGAATTTCTTACCAAAAACATAGGTACAAATTTTTGGCCCGACCCGGGATCGAACCCGGGACCTCTTGCGCAGCCGTCGCTTTAAAGTGCGACCGACTAACCACTGTGCCACCGAGGCAGTCGCATCAAGTATCTAGATATAAGAAGATTGATTAGAAGCTAAAAAGAGACATGGGTTTTGATATTTTATATAGGTAACTACGGTTTTGATTGTACAGCCTAAAAACTTATTGGTAAATGATATGTAATGAAGTATATAGATTGAATCAACTTGTGACATAACTTACAAATTGATGAACATTGCAAAATACTCGTGATACTCCTTGGTCCAAGGGTTCGATCCCCGCACAGTGCAAACATTTGTGCACATTAACATGTCTGTTTGCATTGGTCTGGGTGTTTTCTATGTCTTATAAATATATTTCCAAATTTTGTTGATTCTGATTTCCGTAACACAGGTGCTTAAGCCACTTATCTTGAAATCAGGTCAATGTATGTGATGTTGAGAAATGTTTATTTAGTATTAATCTTTTTCGACATGTTTCCAACTTTATTGATATTTACACAAAGTAGAATAGTTCACACATCAGATTTCGCAACAGTATGAATTCAATTGAAACTTACTATAACCAATTTTACTAAAGAACCTTGACAATGTTTGCTTAAGTCCCGCCGAACCCCGCTACGTCACTGCACACCAAATTTCGGAGCATGGCGTGAGGTAAGTGTGTCAGACGGCGTTAGTACAAACTTTATGTTCATGTTTGATTGCTGGATTTGGCTGTACTGACCACTGCTGCTAATAAATGTTTGGAGCCCAAAATAAAAACGATGGAAACTTCGTAATAAAAGGGTTCGTAAAAAAATCTGGATACGTATCAGGAGCGGCAACGCACTGTTATAACTAGGGTTGTCATAACTTTCGGGAGTTAATACAGGACGATTTCTATTTCAACCTGATGTGGGGGTCCCACGTGCGGCTCGTGGTATCACCTTCGATAGGGAATCCCCCTCATCTCCGTCAAATGATTCGACTCCATCTCCCAGAGGCTTGTTTTGTCGAAATATGGAACATAAACCAACTAAATACGAGACAGGATAATCAAGGGACAAAAACAGGACATGTACTAAATACGTGACGTATTTCGACTCTTGCTACAAACTGTTGTCCATAGGATCAGTAATCTAGCTCGATCTTTTGTTATAACATTTTTACAATATCATACATTGGCCTGTTTTCATATTAAGTAGCTTAAAAACTTAATATAGCAGACAACAATCAACGCAGATCAGCTCTATCTATGGCCAATGGTTAATACCTACAAACCATTAAATAATTACCACTTTTACGAATTTTATTTATAAAATAATGTTTATTGTGCATATAGTGCCTTTGCGAATTCTAAACGACTTTTTTTTAACCACCATTTTTAGAAGTTTTTGTCAGCTTTTCGTTTTTTTTACCTTTTTTCATGTGAGTAAATTTTAATCATTTATTACCTAGTTTTTGCTGTATTTTTTTTTCTGTACTGCGACTGATGTCGACCAAATTTTGATTTCATTTTTGGACTACTACTACTAATGTTAGTACACAGGTTTTCTTTAAACCGGTGTCGTTCATTACACAATACCTTTCATCAGGAAATCATTTTCCCATCCACTTTGACTTGTAACCTGTAACCTGTGTTGTAATAGTGCGAGAGACACACTTCGGCATGAATGGGCCGGCTCGGCCGGAGTAATACCACGTCCTTACAAAAAAACCAGCGTGAAGCAGTGCATGCGCTACGTTTCGCTGCGTGAGTGAGGGTCCCGGAGACCCAATCCAGGGGAGGGGGGTTAAAAGGTAAGCAGCGCACTTGTGACACCGCTGGTGTTTCAGGTGTCCATGCGCGGCGGTAATCGCTTACCATCAGGTGATCCGTCGGCTCGTCTGCCACCTATATAATAAAAAAAAAACAACATTTAAACAAGCTCAGGTGATCTTGATATTTAAATCTTTTCTAGTTCATAACTACAACGATTTTACATCAATCATCATAATCATAATAAAGGCATTTCTAATCATTTCAACACGTTCTAATCCTCATAATGAAACAGTCCTGATTTGTCATGAAATGTGCTGAATCAGGAACCCACTCATAATAGAAATGTAATCCATTACTCCATCGACATGGTTTATTGGTATGTTTGCCGCATACCTACCGCCACGGAACCACTCATGTTAAAGTGTTTTATGATCCGTCTCTGCTTGCATGTAGTATACGCGTCACGTGGCGTAACTCTTATTCACTTTGGACCGTCCTTATGTTTAGGACACAAGTGCATAAAGAAAGGAGTTTTTTTATTTATTTATTTGGGGGCTTTTGATTGAAAATACATGCCAGCCCCATCGTAACTTAATATACACACATGTTTGCGTCTTTATGTTATAGTTGCGCGAGCGGGAAAATTCAGTGGTTTAAAAACATTTCTGCTAAATATTTTGCAGCTTGCGAATTAGGACCGGTTAAGATAGGTACTTATGAATGCGCCCATCTCATACAAATTTATGTTACAGTTTTGAATCAGTGAGTTTCTCACTTGCTCATATTTTTTACATTCTATCAGTAAATGTTGAACATCATCTATGGTGCCACAAACTTCACAATTAGGGGAGGAAACTTTTTTCATGAGGTAAGCGAATTTGTTAGACGGCTAATGTCCAGACCTCAATCTATGTAAAACAACAATATGTGTCCTACTTAATTAACTATTTAAAAACCATTGGATGCGAGGGAGCGAAAGGAGGTTTGAAAAGAGTTCGTTTTTCACGGAAAGCTGCCGCATGACTGTTGATGTCTTTGAGCGGCGGTTACCGTGAAAAACGAATCACCAGATGAGCCGCAATCTTGTCTGCCTATTTTAAGCAATAAAAAAATGTGCAATGTTTGCTGTTAGGGGGCCTCGACCTACATTTTAGCGATGGTTCATAAAAATGTTCGCGTTTTTTAAATAACAACAACAGCAAAAATAACAGACAACAGCACACATCGATAGTAGGTACTTATGTTATAGGTATCAGAATCAACGGAAATCCCAAAAATATAAATTTAAATAACATCCAGACACACTTGGAGCCGAACGGTATTTCACGTGATGATGGCAAGAGACCAGACGGAATGTCTCCCATGCCTTGGATGGGACGTGCTCTCATGTGGGATGCAACCTGCGTCGACACTCTGGCACCGTCTCATCTTCCCGGGACTACAAGGAGTGCCGGAGCTGCAGCCGACGCGGCAGAGAGACTGAAAGCTACAAAGTATAGGCATCTATCTGGTGCCTACCACTTTGTAACTTTCGGTGTTGAAACACTGGGCCCGTGGGGTTCCAACGCTCATTCTCTCTCTTTCTTTCGTGACTTTGTTAAGCGTCTAGTTGAAGTCACGGGAGAGCCAAAGGCTGGCAGTTACCTCGCCCAACGAATTTCCATCGCGATCCAGTGGGGTAATGCTGTCAGCATTTTGAGTACATTGCCACGGGGACTTTGGTACTTTGTTTTAATTTTCCTTTTTATTAACTTTTAGCTTTTTTTATTAACTTTTAGCTTAGTTATTGTCTTAATTTTCTTTTGTTTTTGTTCTTTTGTTAAATAAATCATTAATACGCCCAGACACAGAATAAAAACAATTTTTGTCTTCTTGTGGTCTTTTCTTTACACGCTTGTACCTGTGATTTTTTGAATACCTGAGATACTTCTCAAAGACTATACTGATGAAAACAAACATTTTTTCCCTAAGGAACAAAGGGGCTAATCTAAAAAATCGTTTTCTTCTACAAATTGCATTAATCAGCTGATCACTTTTGTATTTTATTTATATAGAACTGTCTGCGCCCGATCTCTCTCCGGTCGTGTCACACTGGTGTCCCATCGGATTATGAGGGCAAAGGAATAAAGAGTGCAATTGTGTTTGCGCACACACTTGAGCACTATAATATATCCTGCGTAAGTGGCTGATTATTGATAATGGTTGCCTTAGCCGAAACCGGTTGGAGGATATTATTATTGAAGTGTGTAGGTCACACGGGGCGGTTACTGTATTTATTAGTAGTTAATTAAATTGTGTTAGTGTTATGTATTTGTTTCAGTTAGATTTTTTGGGTGTGACTTTTTTTAGTTTCAACTCTACGTTCCTTGGGTAAACATTTTTGTTTTCATTAGTATAATGCCCTTAACGCCGTGTGGTCCCCGGCAGAGTAGAATAGGCCACCCTCACTCTTACCGAGGTGTCGTAAAAGGCGACTAAAGTAAAGCCGCTAGCATGATCATCAGCACCCAAAGAAGGAAAACTCTGCATTTATATCAAAACCCTCGCCAACCCGTCTGCCAAGCGTGGTGAGTATGGCAATTACCCCTCATGTGATTGAGCGAAGCCCGTGCCCCAGCAGTGGGGACTTAAATGGGCTGATGATGATGATGAATGCCCTTAAAAAGTTTCCCGGGTATTAAAAATCACGATGTAGAAGTAATTTACGTAAGTTTGAATGGTTTTCCTTTACATTACAACGTCAAAATAAACGTTTGACTGCGTGTAACTTCACATAAGTATTCGTAACACATTTGTTTTTTCTGCCATTACTAAGGCTGGATTCGAACAATCTTTATCCGTGGATAAATCTATGGTATAACGTCAGATTTGTACAGAATGACAGCGCTATACCATAGGTTTATTATCGGAATAGATTCGGCGGGTAGGGCTAAAAAACAAGCCGCATGGGCTGATGCAATTCATAGGTTTTAAATTAGTGTTAGGGCTATGCTCGGAGTATCTCTGAAGGACCGCATCAGAAATGATGTAATCCGACAGAGAACCAGAGTCACCGTCATAGCCCACCGAATTAGCAAACTGAAGTGGCAGTGGGCTGGTCATATACGCCGCAGAACTGACAGCCGTTGGAGGCGTAAAGTCCTTGAGTGGAGACCGCGACTCGGTAAGCGTAATGTAGGACGCCCTGCGACAAGATGGGATGATGGCATTCGAAGGCTGGCTGGTGTGGGCTGGATGAGAGTGGCTGAAAATCGGGAGCAGAGGCGTGCATTAGGGGAGACCTATGTCCAGCAGTGGACGAGTGTGGGTTGCTGATGATGATGATGATGATGAAATTAGTGTCTAGTGGTTTTTAGTGTACAAATGTGGTGTTTATTTGTGCAGTGAAGTGCTGCAAAGTGATCTAATAATAAGAATCGTTGTATTGTATCGTTTTTAACACTGCTATTGTGTGTCGAGTGCGTTGTCTCGTGACAACTTGCTTGGACCTAATAGAGTCTTAAAAGCCGCAATTGCCTTTAGAGTGATATCCGCTGAATCCGTAGGTCGATAAAACGTAAAACACCGGCGTTTTATAGAGTTATAGTCAAAGTCACATTGACTGACTTCGACTGTTGACTACCTACTTATTCTCAATAAGTTACTTGACTTTGGCGAGTTATATTCGGGTAGAGCCATAATAAAAAAATAATAATATCGGAATAAGGTTGGTCGAATCGACCCTAAATGAATTACCCACTCATTGTCAGTTTACCTCGTTTAAGTACATAAAAGAAATTCTAAAATTGTATTTGTATAGATACAAAACTTATTGAAATATATCTAAATATTTTATTCGGATATTCATCATCTCATTTGCTAAGTACTTCGTCGACTCCATCGGTTTATTTTAGTTTTCATTCATGGTGAGCTGAAGGTTGCCGGCCAACCAGAGCCAGGGGTGGGGTGATTCGCTCTACGCATGCTCCGTGCGCTTATGGCTCGAATGTCACAATTGTATTCTGAGAAATGCCTAATGATTTACATAAATACTTTCGTTTACGACAGCTAATGATTTTTTGCCATTAATTCCAATACTTTCTTCAGTCTTGACTTGAGGAATCATTTATGTAGGTATATAGTTTAAGATAAGCTCATGTGACAAATACATACTCGTAGATAAAGTATCCGCCTACATTTTATTTGATTGGTTGACATTTACTTCCGTCTATCTCTGTCTATTTAGGATGTCACCTCTTTTTTTATTTAGGTATTCAAATTGAGGTGATCTGATAGATCCTTCATGATACAGTATGGTAAAAACTGTTTTATCCGAAGAATAATTTTGATAAGATCTTTGATGAAAAGGTCAAACAACGTATGACATCATATCCTGCGTGTCCTTACCGCAGTCCTGGTAACCAATCCTAAGTTTGTGTTGAATCTCTAAACTTTTTTTTATGTGATAGGTAGCAGACAAGCTGACGGATCATCTGATGGTAAGCAATTGCCGCCACCCATGGACACCGTCAACACCAATGGAGTCACAAGTGTCCTGCCAACCTTTTAACTCCCCTTTTCCCCCGGAATGGGCCTCCGGTACCCTCCCTCACGCATCTAAACACAGCACAGTGCTGCTTCACGCCGGTTTTCTGTGAGGCCGTGGTATCACTTCAGTCGAGCCAGCCTATTCATTCCGAAGCATGGCTCTCCCACGGTCTGACTGATACTGATATGAAATAACGATTTGAAAAAGTAACCATGACCTTATTTGTCTGGTTCCTCTGTTTCAGGGTTGAGACGGTCAAACCGCAGTCTCTTCATTGTAATAAATAATATAATAATAATCCTCCAACCGTTTACGGTTACGGCGGCCAATCTCAACAATCAATCACGTACATCATCATCATCAGCCTATCGCAGTCCACTGCTGGACGTAGGCTGATCCATGGCTTCTCGCATCCAGCTCTTGCCAGCCATCCTGCACAGATCGTCCCCCCACCTAGCCAGAGGGCGCCCTACATTACGTTTGCCAAGACGCGGTCTCCACTCTAGAACTCGTTTACCCCATCGGTTGTCGGTTCAGTCACGTACACAGGATATATTATAGTGCTCAAATGTGTGCCCAAACACAAGTCCACTCTCTTGAGTTATACCCAAGAATAGTGTGATACGACTTCGTGCCTCGGAAAGCACGTTAAGCCGTTTGTCCTGAGCCCGATCATTACCTACCATACTCATCAAGCACTGGATCATGGTCTAAGCATACCCTAGGCGATGGAATGATGATGACGCAACCGCTAAAATGATGATGATAAAGTTCAAAGAGATAATTCTGACCACTTTGAAGTCCATCAGTCTTGACTTAACTCAGGGCTGCGGCAAACCGTGGTTTCCGCCAGAGAGCGATATTTTCATGTCCTGGCCTACATAATTTCGGGTATATATCGAGCTGGCTAGCTGGCCGTTTGTGTGTCAAGGGTAAGAGATTTGCGTGCGAGCCTTAATCGATGGGAGATTTCCGACCTTGCCTGCTACCGCTCCATCGCACCATCCATGGCTAGTGCTGCCTGTCTAATTTGAGGCTATTTTTGGAGCAGGAGTAGAGTATGTGTGCCTAATATACATACTTGATACTTATAATACAAAATTTAACTCTATAGATATTTTCACATGTAGTGCTGGCTCCTATAATAGAGAAATTGTAAAATTACTCACTAACATTTGTTAGTGAGTAATTTCATAATTAATAAATAAGTGTGAGTTATAACTACTAAATAATTCACATTCACACACACTAGAAACCTATTCTACACACACTGATATTATTATTATGTCTTCCGTTTAAAAAGTAGCACACACACTATGCACACATCACCAACACACCAATAAAGTTAATTTCGACTATGTAATAAGAACTAGAGTCCCGCATGTTTATTTCAATTTTACGTAAAATGTAACCATCGGTGTTGAGTTTACAATTGTTAAGTTTCTTTTTTGATATAAGTTTTAGCTTAAGTTTATTGTAAACTTGTTTGTGGTTCATAAAATAAATTAAAAAAAAAAACAATATAGATAAATAAAGTAAATATCAGACAATATCACCGAAAAATAGGTCATTTTGTAAAATCGCGTATTACCGTGCCCGATAATGGGGTTATCAATATTTGTGAGTGTGACCATTGCCAAATTAAGTTTCGTTTTGATTTATTAAAATCAAATATAGGGTTAAAAATAAGACGGCCCAAAAACACAGACGGTGTTCTAATTTTTAAATAATTTTTTCGATGAAATTTTGTCAATTTTCTTCGACGAAGAATAAATGAAGGTATTAAGGTCGTAATACGCAAAATCCTTTTTAAAACCAGAAACAATTGGATTTCTTTTGTGTCTTCTATCTGGGTTAAATATGTAACTACAAATTTGAATAAATAATTTGACCCAGATACTAAAAAACACAAGTCAGAGCGATGGTAGCTCAATGCATACGAACGCGCCTTCCACGCAGGTGGATGGTGGTGGTGGTGGTCGAGGTTCGTATCCGAGCATGCACCAATGTCTTTTTCAAATCTATGTGCGTATTTCTACCACTATCATCTGCTCAGTTGTGAGGGAAAACATCGTGAGGAAACCTGGCACGTTTCGGATAAAGTTTCTAAAACGTGTAACGATGATTCAGTTGGTCTGGCTCCCCTGTTAAAGGGTTGCGAAGGTC
The DNA here is from genome assembly GCA_019059595.1 of Marasmia exigua. NCBI lineage: Eukaryota > Metazoa > Arthropoda > Insecta > Lepidoptera > Crambidae > Marasmia > Marasmia exigua. The sequence continues at coordinate 15,736,666 of CM032473.1, forward strand.
AGACGGCTGTCGCTTCATTGTAATTACAAGACCCCCCAATTCGGAGTCAATGTCTAAGCGTACCCCGGGCTCCAAAGCGACAACTTTGGACGCAACCGGGAATTACTAAGATAAAGACTAAAAAACACAAGTGTCCATTACACAATTGTTTGTACAAGTTAAATAGTAATAAATAAAAGACACCGCAGCCTTAGAAGTTTGATCAAAAATCAAATTAAAAAGCTATCCAATCAAATGTAGATACGATAAAATTGAAATAGTTCGTTTTGTTAACCCCCGACACAAAAACGACGGGGTGTTATAAGTTTGACGTGTCTGTGTGTCTGTCTATGGCATCGTAGCTCCCGAACAAATGAACCAATTTTAATTTATTTTTTTTTTGTTTGAAAGATGAATAAGGAGGGAGTGTTCTTAGCCATGTTGGATAAAAATAAATCCAAGATGGCCGCCGTCACAAAGATATGGATTGTATGTTTTAACACAACTCCCACAATATGGGTATCATATAAAAGGGCTTGAGTAGCAGAATATATTTATTGTGACAAATTACAAATCCCAGATGGCCGTCGTCGGGGGCTTTTTAAATTTTCAATTTATTACAGATTAGTTTTGTAATAGACATAAAATGTAATTAATAAATAAACGGTCGTATTTAATTTTCAGCCAGCCGCACCCAGTCTGTGACAAGTTTAGTCTAATGGTTGTTTTTCTTTCCCGCGACCTGTAATTCAAATACTAACTTACATCAAACTATTAAGTAACAACGTAATTTAGTTTTTTAATAAATGGTGATGTGACTAAGTTAAACATTAACATGATCATATCGTAGACCCTTTAGTGACCTTTCACGCAGTGTAGTATGAGACATAGTTCCGTTGAAAATCTTTACTCATTATTGTGAAATTCTGATTGTATTTTAGGGTTCCTCAAAAATAAAGTTTTTTCCTCGTCCTTCCTTTTGAATGATGAAAGTGTACTTTTGCAACCGAAAACCGTATTAATTTATACACTGTTATTTTTTTTATCGTTTACATTCCGAAAATCACACACGGTGCATAGATGATTGCATTCACTAACGCTTTGAAATATCTCGTGCTTTGGAAATTCATATTAAGATTATAATGCAAGAGTACAAGATCGTGATGTAAGCTGTAGCTTCATTTTGGGTACGGGGTCTTCTACTTTTAGTAAAAAAACATTGGTACAAAATATATGGCAATATATTATTTTGCCCGCCCATACTAAATCGATCAGAACAGCAGACAAATTTGTATAAAAATATTTTTTCTTCTTAAGTTTTTCAGTCCCATTAGCATATAAAATAAGTCATCATAAATGCTCATTGAAAAAACTGTTCCAGTTCTCATATACTTTTTACTATTTAAGAGCGAACAAAACACATTTGCATCAAACGTACATCTCAGGCCGGGTTGAACTCTTTCACCACGCTAATAATCACAATTAGAAAAAAAAGAACGAATTTCACAATTTAAGTTTGTATTTTTAAATTTGCGAGTGAACCCAACTCGAACTTGCCCATTTTTTTATTTAATCATATCAGGCAAAGAATAGCATGAAAATCTGCCCTCATTTGAAACTGCAGTTTTTGTGAAGTCGAAATGTAATGCTTGCGTGAATGTTGCCCAGACAGGCAGTCGGCGGGTTATCTGCAACATCGAATAGTTGACTATACCAGCAGTTTTTCTATTATAGATACGAGGTTTTACATACATAACGACAATTTCCAGACAATGGCAGAATGGCATGAATGAGCCGACTCAACCGGAGTGATACCACAGTCTTTAAAAAAAGCAACACTGCGCCGTGTTCCACCGAGTGAGTGAGGATACCGGCCCTATCTAGGGGGAGGGGAAAAGGTGTTGACAGCGTCTAGTGTTGGTAAGCAAGCGGTGATCCGTCTGTCTGCCAGCCATCTATCAAATAAGAAAAGGGACAACAACATGTTAAGCAGCTCTCAAAATTACGGAGCGCTTTCTTGTACCCATTTAAATATTAAACAAAATTCTGTGTTTAGAAACACATTTTCTCTTTACTAACTGTAAGTTAATCTTCCATTTTATTGAAACAGTCTTGGTAACCGTTAAATGTCCCACAAATAAGCAAGAAAATGAATAGAACTTGCTAATTTACATACACTTTAAGAATCGGTTGAATGTTTCAGCTGTTACTTAATTCGTTACTTCCACAAAATAAAATAGAAATAAATTCCTTCGTAAAGCCTTTACCTCGATAGTATGCAGCACAGTCAACTGCAAAAAGTTGTACGAGTATGTACACATAAGCTCTACGTCACAATACCTACCCGATGTGCATAAGTACGTACGCATGTGTATGTACATAAGATGACCCGTTTGGTTTAGTGGTAGTGAATGCTGCCTCTGGTGCAAGGGTTGCGGGTTAGATCCTCGCACAGTACAAACATTTGTGTGCATGAACATGTATGTTTGTATTGATCTGGGTGCTTTCTATGTATTATAATTATGTATTTACAAGATTCTGATATCCGTAACACAGGTGCTTGAGCTACCTATCTCGGAGTCAGATCAATGTATGTGATGTTATGAAATATTTTTTATTGTTTATACTATAAGTAGAAGTCAGATATCTAATTCTTATGATAAGGTACTAGTGTTTTTGCAGCTGATCTATTACATATTTGAACCAAAAATAGTGTAGGTAAATACTTTTCTTGCTTTTCGGTTACTCTGCCATAGACACTTCTTTTCCGAAGAACGTTTTTTGGACTGTCAGGTGATTCAAGTAGTTCTGTAATTTGCTAACCAAACGTGGAATGATTAAAATTGTACAACCCAGTCAATAAAAATTATCAGTGATCAGATCATCATCAAAAAATATACATATAATAGCGTCGCATTGAGAACCTCATTCTAGTTTTCGTTGTTTATGAATAATAAAAATAAATAAAAAATATTTTAAGACAATTTTAATTGGCATTCTAACTGCCGCAGTGTCAGAGATCAATTAAACTAAATGGCAACTTAATTATACATAGATAGACTTTCATCATCATCATCATTATCAGCCTATCGCAGTCCACTGCTGGACGTAGGCCTCTCCATTGTTCGCCACTGTGATCTATCCATGGCTTCTCGCATCCAGCTCTTGCCAACCATCCTGCGCAGATCGTCCCCCCACCTAGCCAGAGGGCGCCCTACATTACGTTTGCCAAGACGCGGTCTCCACTCCAGAACTCGTTCACAAATGCAATGGTCCTCCATTGCATTTTATGTTCAAGACGCTGAACTGGAAGAGACGTGGCATCAACATCAATGGCGAATACATCTCTCACCTGCGATTTGCTGACGACATCGTCATAATGGCAGAAACGCTGCAGGACCTACAACAGATGCTGAATGACCTGGCTGACTCTTCTAAATGCATCGGTCTACGGATGAACTTGGACAAAACCAAGGTCATGTTCAATGAACATGTTCTACCGGAACCGATTGCAATTCACGGTGCCGTCCTCGAGGTTGTTCAAAAATACGTATACCTCGGGCAGACTTTGCAATTGGGTAAAAACAACCTCGAGGATGAGGTGAATAGGAGAATCCAGTTGGGTTGGGCAGCATTTGGAAAACTACGTCGTGTCTTCGTATCGTCGATACCACAGTGCCTAAAGACAAAAGTCTTCAATCAGTGCGTCCTACCCGTCATGACATACGGAGCTGAAACGTGGACACTTACGGTACGGCTGGTCCACAAGTTAAAGGTCGCTCAGCGGGCTATGGAACGAGCAATGCTCGGCGTCTCTCTCCGAGATCGAATCCGAAATGAGGTGATCCGGCAGAGAACCAAAGTTATCGACATTGCTCACCGGATTAGCAAGCTTAAGTGGCAGTGGGCTGGCCATATTAGCCGCAGAACCGACAACCGATGGGGTAAACGAGTTCTGGAGTGGATAGACTTTATGTTTTTTTTTTTTTTTTTTTACTGTAGATAGGTAAGCGTTTGACCATATTTCACCTGATGGTAAGTGATAATATGGTCTAAGATGTAGCACGATTACCTAGAAGATACCTATTCACTCGCGCTTTGAAAACCCCCAAATTGTAGCCACTAGGGAACACCTCCTCAGGCAACTGATTCCACTGTTTCGCAGTACGAATAGGAAAACAGGATTGAAACCTCTTTGTGCGGACTTTTGGTATTTCTACCATGTACCGGTTATGTGTATTGAAATAAGTGTCAATAATGTTTCTTAAGGCGACTCTGCGATCTCACTAGCGCCGCCTATTGATTTGTATTAATTGTGACGAATAAAGGATAGTGTTGCAAAAAATGGGCAATGAGATTCTAAAAAAAAAGATTTGTGATTTTTCAAGATATATCTGGCACAAATTATCCCCGCTACATGTAACTTAATTTTTGATTTCCGCCTAAATTGGCCACTTTTAGCAATTCTCAAAAATTTAGTTACTTCTAAAGATATATTTTGTGCCAGATATATCTTGAAAAATCACAAATACTTTTTTTAGGGCTAGATATATCTTGAAAAATCACAAATACTTTTTTTTAGAATCTCATTGCCCGTTTTTTGCAACAATATCCTATATTCGTCACAATTACAAATTGATAGGCGGCTTTAGTGAGATCGCAGTATCACCTTAAGTAACTATTTAACTTGATTTGACCATAGTTGGTCTTATTTTTTTACCTTCAAACAAGTAATTAAACTTCCCCTTAGAAATTCGAACCCAAGAACCCAACATTGCAATAAATGCCAAACTTGTAAAATCGACTTACACAGACACGCAATAAAGTTTAGATTCAATTTAGCAAACTCCACAAGTCTAGGATCCCCACACCAGACGCTTAATCATACTGTATAATACTGAAACTAAACGTTCATGAATTATTTATTCGCGGGGACGCTCAAATAGGTTACGGTACTTAATTTACCTCGTTATTTGCTTTCAAACAATTTCCTATAGCAGAAGTACTCAACCTTTTTCATATTAGTTGATATTTTTTATAGCAATCGTTTGCAATTTATCCTTAAGTAAATACACTTAAAATTTTCATCTCGTGTTCAGGCGGGACTCGACCCCACACCTTCCACCAGGCGGGACTCGACCACACCACACCTTCCACAATCCGGGTGAATATTTTACCAATTAGACGCGTTAATAAGCCGACGTAATTTGTAAGTGCTTGATTCGACATGAGATATATTTACAATATCCAGTGGAAATATTATTACAAATATTTGACCACCAGTTTACAGTACAATATTGATGAGACTCATGTCGAATCAAGCAAATACAAATTTCGTCGGCTAATTAACGTGTTCAGTGGTCTAATTGGTAGAACATTCACCCGGATTGTGGAAGGTGTGGGTTCGAGTCCCGCCTGAACACGAGATGAAATTCTTAAGTGTGTTATTACTTTTTCATGTTTTTTATCACCACTAATATTTTCAGCGATACTTTTATTATACCTACCACATAATATTAGGACCGATATAAGCGATGGTTGTGGTTTGAATCCGAGCATGCACCTCAGGATTTTTCAAATGTATGTTCGTGTTTCTACCTTTAGCTCGGCGGTGAGGGAAAACATCGTGAGGAAACCTACACGTCTCGGATAGTTTCTAAAATCTACAATTGTGGATACCTAAGAGATAATATTTGAGATAATGATTCTGAACGTGTAACCGTGTAAATATGTGATACAGTTATTCTGGTTCCCCTGTCTAAAGTCCTCGCACCTCGTTCGTCACCAACTCTTTCACCGTGCAGGCTATACGGCTTTGGAACCTCTTGCCTTTATCTGTAAAAACTTCTGTAACTAAACACACATTTAAAAAAAGGGTCTTTGAACATTTTTCCTCTTCTCAGTATCCCATTTAATAATTATGACTAAATTGCTTACCGTTATAAATATGTATTCTTTCTATTTATGTCATATTTATAATAGCAATACATATATGTATTGCTATGTATATATAGGTATATGTGTATATGTATATTATGTATTGTATAGTTTTTTTTTTGTTTTGTTCTCCACGTTCACGTAATCTTCTTTCGCCGCATCATTATCCTTTCTGTATGACCCAAAGGTTGACTGGTAGAGAATGCCTCTTGGCATTAAGTTCGCCTATTGTATAATTTTTTTTGTGCAATAAAGTTTTAAATAAATAATAAAGGTTGCGAAGTTCAGACGGCGACATTTCGAATCCTAGATCATGATCCAAACGTGCCCCGGGAATTGCACGCTAAGATGAGAGATAAGACCGCCTAAATTGTACATTGTATCTCTGTATATCTAGCTTTTAAGTTTTGTATGTGGGGAATAAAGAGTTTTTTTATTATATAGGAGGCAGACGAGCAGACGTATCACCGATGGTAAGCGATTACCGCCGCCCATGAAATAAAGAGTATCTATCTATCTATGAGGACCAAACTCCAACAAATGCTGAATCCATGATTCATGGCTAAAGACTTTAGAGTCTAAGCGTAAAGTATTAAGAACGTTAATATAAAGTAAAAGAGGATTGTAGGATACAAAGGAAAGGTTGAGTAGCCCTGTCTACAGAATTTACACCGAATATTTTAATATTTCAATAGCTAATGAATTCAGCGTCGGTAGAGTGCATTCTGCAGACTGCAGCTGCAGTGCGAGTTTTTGAAGTTCTTAATTAGTTTGGGCGGGGTAAGAAGGCCTAAACCGCTGCTCTATCTTTCTAGCTGGTTTTAAAGGCTTAAAGAAAGCTCTAAGTTGTTTTATTTCGTACATTTTCCAATTCCAATTAAGAAAGAGTAAGCTTAGTTTTCAGAGGGCGTCAGGTTGAGTTATACCGCCGCCTTGCATAGTGTCTAACGCCCTGTTGGCCTAGTGGTTTAAGTACCAGGCCGTGATCTCGGGGTCCTGGGTTCGATTTCCAGGTCGAGCGAATACTATGTTTCGATTTTTTCGAACATAGCTCGGGTTTGTGCTCGGGACCCATCCGCATTTGGCAAGCGTGGTGATTAAGTCTAATCCCATCATAGTAGCGATGACTTGACTTCTATGATGGAGGCCTTTGCCCTGCAGTGGGACAGTTTATAGGCTGATACTTTTGCATAGTGCCTGAGTCCAAAAATTGTAGATTATATAAAACTGCATCACATATTTACCCTGCGGTATTTTTTTTATGGAATAGGTGGCAGACAAAACACAGCACTGTGCTGCTTTATGCCAGTTTTCTGTGAGGCCGTGGTATCATTTTGGTCGAGCCGGCCCATTCATGCCGAAGAGTGGCTCTCTCACGGTCACGGTTGTGACTCCACTGGCATTGTTCATGGGCGGCCGCAATCGCATACTAGCAGGAGATCCGTCTACTCATCCGTCACCTCAATTTATCTCAGCGTGTAATGCATCAGAGCTCGAGCAGAGTCGTCAAGCTCGTCTGACATACCACCTATGACATAAAAAGATACGAAAATAAGCAAAACGACTCATCTACAAAAGCCAATATATCATGTCATGGTCATAATAGGTCCCCATTGGTACGTCTGCAACGTAGGGATGTTCGATCCGATACTTGTGTGGATCGATACAAAGCAATACGATCCACCCGATATTTGTATCGATATATTGGCTTTCGATCCGTTAGTGGAGCGATAAATGTAAGATGAGCATCGGATCGATCGCAAAACAAACAAAATTAAACCAGACTATTTATTTGTAACGTGAATACTGACCATGTTCCTATTCTATGAAGTAAGTATAGCTAAATACGAAGTGATTAATATTACACTAATGTTAATATTTATCTGGTGGTAGGTTTTGTTTAACGTTTTATTTCAATACAACTTCAATTTTGGGAAGATTGGCACTTGTAATTATAGATCACTCATTGTGTATTACGTTTGGGGAACACTTAGCGATACAGTATTACGTTACTTGTCCGTTGGAGGCACAGACGCCTGACTATTCTCACTGAACAAACATACTTTGAAATTTGAATGAGAACCGCAATCGTATTGAACCAGAGGTATTTTTACTTACATTTACTTCTGAAGATTGGTCTATATAAGCAATTTTGTTTTTTTATTGTTCTTAAATAAACTTAAATGTTTAAAAATACAACTTGTTTAATTTAAAACTACTTGATACGATACAGGATCGATCCAAAAAAAATTATCAAATCTATTGGATCGATATTGGTATCGATACAGTGTATTATGATCCATTGCGATCCAGAGTATCGATACAAAGTGCCCGGATCGAACATCCCTATCAACGTTCATGCAATACATTTCTCATTACAAATGCACGGAAATACGAAACCAGAATTTAAAGTGAGCTAAATCATGCAAACAGTTCATGTCTGCATATTTTACGGGCTGTCTTTTTATTCGATTTCGCCGCAGATCAAAGTTGTAGAGGTTTTTATTTCGGAACAATCGCGGCTGAATCTGCTGCGCATAATTTGTTTTATCGCTACCTGTCTCAGCGTGGCGAGGTCATCTGCGTAATGGAGACGATCTCAGTGAGGCAGGTCTGTTCGGCTTTTAAAATTACTGACCTCGATCTTCAGGGGCGTCTTTACATATAGTGCAGGGGGTGCGGTGCACCCGGGCGCAGAAAGGTAGAGGGCGCCGAAAACCTCCAATAGAGCCTCCACTGTAACGCTCCGCAAGGGGCAAGCGCGAGTACTGATCGTTCTCTTCATCTTAGCCTAGAAGCCTACGCTTGGATGATATAACATTCGGGATGTCTGATAATTACAATAAAGCGTCTGCCCATAGGTAGTCGAACATGTTGTAAGTATCCCATTTTATTCGCGCATTTTGAAACAAGAGGGCGCCAGGTTGTTGGTTGCGCCCGGGCGCTTCTTAGCCTAGAGCCGCCCCTGTCGATCGTAACATTGCTTTACGTCTTCACACGCGGCGAACATCAAGTAATAATCATGGACTTCTCGTACATCTGCCTTGTATGTACTTGTAAACGCCCTGTTGGTCTAGAGGTTTAAGTACCGGGTCGTGATCTCAGGGTCCTGGGTTCGATTCCCGGGTCAAGCAAAAAGTATGTTTAGAATTTTTCGAACATTACTCGGGTTTGTGATCACTAATCCGCATTAGGCAAGCGTGGTGATTAAGCCTAATCCCATCTTAGTAGCAATGACTTGATTTTTATGATGGAGGCCTTTGCCCTGCAGTGGGACAGTATATAGGCTGATACTTTACTTTACTATTTCTACCTGCCACTAGGCCCGTTAATGTAGTCACGCAAGATGGCTGGCTGGCACTGGATGTTAGTAGCCAAAGATCTATCGGAGTGGCGAATATCTAAATATTAGGATATAGGCTTTAGGCTAACCTAAAGCCTATATCCAGCTGACGATCTATCTAGTCTACTAGTAATAGTGGTGTACTCCTAGCTACAAGTGCTACCACGTGAACCCACCTACGTCGTAGCATTCGTAGCTCGTAACTTCGCTTTACACTCGTAGTCCGTAAAATGTAGCTTGCCAGCAATAGGTGTTACAGAAAAATAATATTTAAATCTATCGCAATACAAATCTGATATGAATGGAATTGAACCTGGTTAAAATGATAACCCTTATGCCTATTGAAATAAAAGTCAAGAGACAGCTGTCATTCTAATCTAGCTATATTTTACCATGAAACTAGAGATCAGCGGAATGTGCCATTTTCAGAAAAAATGTCACAGAGTGTGAAAGAGATCCAAACAACCCAGACGCAGATTATTTACGGGTGCGGTAGAGAAAGAACGTCACCCAGCCCGTCACCCCAGTACTAACGGCTTCGCGCAATTTTTCAAGTATGGTTTTCTATGAAAAGGCACAGTCTGTAGAAGATAGATAGATATATATTGCACAAAATACACAACATAAGTACTAGGCATTACAGAAATTTTGTATACAATTTCGGTTTAAGGTGCATGTCTATGCATTTTACGGATTATACAGACTGACAAAGATGTCGGATGGCGCAATGGACAACATTTCAAAATTGCTAAGCTCTGAAACAAAAAATACCAATTCTTTGTTTACTTTTCCGCTGCTCGAATATATATTTATTCATTTTTTATATTGCTTATTTACTGAGAAAAAAATTAAAAACTAAAAAACGTAAGATGACGTCATCGGACGGCAGAATGTGAAATATTTCTTTGCTTAGCACATTATAGTTTTAAATTTACGAAATGCCAAACCCATGACATGTAACTGTCAAAAAAAAGACAACTTGTCAACGTTGAATGTATGAATGACGTTGACAATGTTGACACTAGTAGTATTTACCTTTGACAGTAGTACCCTTTTTTTTACTAAAACAATGATAAGCAAAGGAATATCGCTGTATTCAGCCGTCCGATGACGTCATTTGGCGCTTACGTCTATTTAGAATATAAAGAATTTCAATAATTATTTTATGCATGAAAATGGACAAATTTTGAAAAAAGAAAAAATATGGGTCCGTTCATTTTATGTCTACTTTCATATAAAAAAACAATATGGACATGTTAAAAATTTGAAATGTTGTCCATTGGTAGTGACCCTGCCTCTTACGCCAAAGGTCGTGGGTTCGATCCCCACCCTGGACAAACATTCGTGCGATGAACACTTGTATTTGTTAAGTGTCTGGGTGTAATATATGTATTTAAGTATATGTTTGTGTTCCTCTATTGTCAGATATCTGTAACACAAGTACGGAATCAGCTCAACGTATGAGATGTTGTGAGAATTATTATGAGGTTGATGACACCAGTACATTCACTCATTTATAAAAAAAAATAAGTGAAAAAATATTTAGATACTTAATAATGTACATTTTCAATGTGTAACTAAACTTGAACTGTTCGTAGTCTTGTGATCCAGTGCTATTCACTGTGGCATCTAGTAAGTTTATTTATTTTAATGAAATCTTGATGTTGCAATTCATCTATATTTTAAAAGACTACTCAATTTGTTTTCGATATTTTAACTGCTTTCATTTTGTTATGGAATGACTAAATAACCTCAAAATCCCTCGCAATACTCGTAGAGTTTATATAAATGCTATGCTAAATAAAGATTTAACATCCTATAATAAAGTAATATTCGACGACCCGTTTGGATCAGTGGTAGTGAAAGCTGCCTCCGGTGCAAGGGTTGCGGGTTCAATCCCCGCACAGTATAAACATTTGTGTGCATGAACATGAGTTTGTTTATATTGGTCTGGGTGTTTTCTATGTATTATAAGTATGTATTTACAAAAGAAAAGTATCATATGTCTGTATTTGTAATTCCGCTGTTGATTCTGATATCCGTAACACAGGTGCTTGAGCTACCCATCTCGGAGTCAGATCAATGTATGTGATGTTGTGAAATATTTATTTATTTTTTTATAATATTTTGGCTATGAAGGCAAATATTAACTATTTCCCAGATACGTATAGGACACTTTATTCCCTTGCAATGGAATAGCCCTTCTTTCACGGACGGATCACCTGATGGTAAGCGATTGCCGCCACCTGACACCCGCAACACCAATGGAGTCACAAGTGTTCTGCCAATATTCAAACCTCCTTTCCCCGTATTGGGCCTCCGGTACACACGCAGCGAAACACAGCACAGACGCTTCTTCACGCTGGTTTTCTGTGAGACCGTGCAATCGCTCCGGTCAAGCTCTCCATGGTCAAAATCCCATACGAACACAAACACTCGCTTGCTGCGTCTATGGACGGAAATGGCTATATTTATTTTACTGCCTGTTAATATGTGAAGGTCGAATTTTGGAAGTAACTCAACCAGGTCAAAGACCGAAGGCCAATATTGACTAGGCTTTAGTCTCAGTGACCTTATAATTATAACCAATCTACTTATCAGAACGTTTTTTTATGTCAAAGCTGGCAGACGAGCAGACGGATCACCTGATGGTAAGCGATTGCCGCCGCCCATGGACACCCGCGACATCAGTGGAGTCACAAGTAAGCTGCTAACCTTTAAACCCTTCCTTCTCCCGTATTGGGCCTCCGGTACCCTCACGCACGCAGCGAAACACAGCAAAGTGCTGCTTCACCCCGATTTTCTGTGAGGCCGTAATGTCACTCTGGTCGACCCCGCCCATTCATGCCGAAGCGTGGCTCTTCCGCGGTTAAAACTTTTGTTAAACCAATCTCTTGCACACAGAAAGTACCTGAGGACACCCCATGCGCTAGTCGTTTTATATGATAGGTGGCAGACGAAGAGACGAACCACCTGATGATAGGCGATTACCGCCGTCTACGGACATCCGTAACCCCAAGGGAGCTATAGCACGCTTCTAACCTTTAAACTCGCCTTTCCCACGGATTGGGCCTCGAGAACCTTCAATCACTCGGCGAAATACAACGCAAGTACCCTACCGGTTTTCCGTGAGGCAGTGGTATAATTCCGGTTGAGCCGGCTCATTCATGCCGAAGCGTGGCTCACTCACAGTTATTAAGGTATGGTCGATGTAGTGATATTTATTACATTTGATTTCCCATATCTTACCTCAGCGTGTCATTCGCAATTGCGTCCTATCCGTGACTTTGGAGTCCTGGGTACGGTTGAACCTTGATCCAGGAATTGAGAAATCTGTTTATAAGAATTAAGCGACTGCCGTCTGACCTTCAAAACCCATAAATTTACTCGTATCAATGAGTTTATCATTATTTATTTAAATTACCTTTGCTTAATGAGGGTTTTCGCGTAAAATCCGCTAGATAGAGTACTATAGGAGTGAGGTCCATATACAATGTGATTGGTTATATTTAAACGTGATCTGTCAAAATGTCAATTTGAGAAACTAAACTACCCATGCGGTTGATGTTGGACCTCAGTCCAACAGTACGCCATTTTTGACCCGCGAAAATATTTGATAGAAGGAAGTAATAAATCTCATTGATAGAAGTAAGTAAGGTTTATTATGGCTGACCGGATGGCGCAAGTGGTAGTGACCCTGCCTCTTACGCCAAAGGTCGTGGGTTCGATTCCCACCCTGGACAAACATTTGTGCGATGAACACTTGTGTTTGTTCAGTGTCTGGGTGTAATATATGTATTTAAGTATATATTTGTGTTCCTCTGTTGTCTGATATCTGTAACACAAGTGCTTAAGCTACTTAGTATGGAATCAGGTCAACGTATGAGATGTTGTGAGAATTATTATAGCATCTAGTGTATACAGTAAATATAATTGTTAAAGTACAGTTAGGTTTGTTTCGACTACAAACAAATACCAACGTTTCGCGACTCCATCAAAACTTGTTTCATTTACCTTGAAACTTTGATGTTATTGAATTAGTAATAATGAAAAGATATGCAAAAAGTTTTTTTTCCATCAAATCGGACTAAAAAGGTTCCATTTGCTAATAGGATTTCTTAGTAAATATAATTTGGAAATAGCTCGTTTCTATCGTAACGTGTACCATTTGTGTCGATTTGAATTTTCAATGATACGTTTTTATTTTAAAATGACAAACTTCAAGGTCTTACGAAGTGCGGTCAAGGCACTGCCAAATATTTACGTCATTCTTTTCTTTAGTTATGTACTCGTACTATAAACTATACGCATCGTTTGTAAACCTTTGCCCTATAGAGGGCACCTGCACCCCTACCGCCTAACCCCTTTCTTTTAATCTACTTTAAACATATGGACAACATCACAAACCTTGGCCAAATCACTTTTATTTTATATTTATTCATCTTCATCATCAGCCCAGTTAAGTCCCCACTGCTGGGGCACGGGCCTCCCTCAATCACATGAGGGGTAATTGCCATACTCACCACGCTTGGCAGACGGGTTGGCGAGGGTTTTGATATAAATGCAGAGTTTTCCTTCTCTGGGTGCTGATGATCATGCCAGCAGCTTTACCTTAGTCGCTTTTTACGACACCTCTGTAAGAGTGAGGGTGGCCTACTCTACTCAGCCGGGGACCACACGGCCATTTATTTTATTATTTATTATTAATCGTGTATTTCAGGCAATAAAAATTAATTACAGAGCCCATATGATACATTATGATGTGATACATTATGATGTGATACATTGTTTTGCCTTAACATTAGACACATTCAATTCAATTCAATTATGGGTACCAAAATCCTGAGCGATGGTAGCTCAGTGGATAAGACCTCTCTGCGTGGAAGGCCTAAGGTTTTTTTATGTGATAGGTGGCTGACGAGCAGACGGATCACCTGATGGTAAGCAATTGCCGCTGCTCATGGACACCCGTGACACCAGTGGAGTCACAAATGCGCTGCCAACCTTTAAACCCCCCTTTCCCCCGGATTGGGCCTCACGCAGCGAAACACAGCACAGTGCTGCTTTACGCCGGTTTTCTGTGATGCCGTGGTTTCACTCCGGTCGAGGCGCCTCTATATTTTTTTTGGTCAATAGACTATCGCTTGACCTCAACCGCGAATGGAAAGCGACGGTGAGGCCTAGTAAGATTTAAGATGTTTCAAATTTCCATTAGTATTTCAACCATTCGCTCGGCGGAATGACAACATCGTGATGAAACCAATCGTGAGGATCGTGCGGATTTGAGTTAATTAATTACCAAATTATTCTGAATGTTTAACCGTGATCCAGTAAGACTGGTCCCCGGTTTGAGTGTTGCGAAAGTCAGACGTGTGCCGCTTCAATGTAATTAGGTTCTATACCTCCCAAAACGTTGTACAAGTGTAGGTACCCCTTCCTTCTAAGTGTTTTGGACGCAACTGGGAAAGACTCACTGAGATATTGATGGGTATCAAAATAATCTAAGGTCCAACTATTAATATAATTAACTAGGTATTATAACCCTCCTCGGGCCGTGTGGTCCCTGGCAGAGGAGAATAGGCCACCCTCACTCTTACCGAGGTGTCGTAAAAGGCGACTAAGGTAAAGCTGCTGGCATGATCATCAGCACCCAGAGAAGGAAAACTCTGCATTTATATCTAAACCCTCGCCAACCCGTCTGCCAAGCGTGGTGAGTATGGCAATTACCCCTCATGTGACTGAGGGAGGCCCGTGCCCCAGCAGTGGGGACTTAAATGGGCTGATGATGATGATGATGATAACCCTCCTCCTTAGTAGTTCACTCTTGACAGAGTGGTCGTAGTTGACGATGTAGCATTTTTGTGTGTCTCCCCTTGATGCGGTCTGCAGCTCGGAGGTTTTAAATAAATAATAAAATGTTTATTGCAAATAACTTATATCTAGTACAAACTTATGTTCTTAATCTTATATATTAGGGCTTATATTTGACATTTTGCTTGAACAAGGATACCTTGTGTTTCAGGCTAAAATATTGGTCCTTTTTTTTTTTTTTTTGATGACCCAGTGAAAATGCACCTTATGCACGCTGAGAGGGGCTCTCCTCCGGGTTAGGTCTCTGCTAATCAGAGACCGTCCGGAGGCATACCCAATAAAAACACTGGGGCGTTCCCATCCCTCGCCCAGGAAACACTCAGACCGGGGTGAGGACTGCCACGGGGGCTTCATCCGTCGCCCGGTCGGGGCGAAGAGGCTCGCCAGCTCGGCCTCTCTCCCACTCAACCTCCCGGGTAGCACCCACGCTGCTGGAGGCAGTGCAAGCACCACCGAGAGGAGGACTGCGGGCACCCCTCCCCGCACATACACTGCTGGTTGCAGTGCAGTGCGAGTTAGGGACAAACCCGCAGGCTTTCAACATAATAACGCGTCGCAGAAACCGACTCCGCTGGCTGCGGAGCCAAGGAAATCCGCGACGCAAACAACTCCGACCTACCACCGCAATTCGCTGGCTGCGACCTTGCGGCGCAGGTCCCCAAACGTGGGCCTTGCGGCCACTGCGCCCGGAGGCGCTCCACTCTAGGGGGATGCCGACGTCAAAGCGCCCCGCCGGAAAACCGCCGCGCAACCCGCGCGGGCGGGGCCGGACACAGCATCCCCAGGTCCGAAGACAAAAATGGCGCCTGCAACCCCGCTGTGCAATGGTTTAATCCGCTTTCACGGGCCCTAGTGCACCGTCAGGGAACGACGCGAAGACGCCGGTCCTCAGACCCTCCGCGCGACAATGTAGGCCCTGTAGCGAAGTGCGCTTCAGCGCGGTCGCACGACAGGGCCGGTCCGTCGGGTGTGCATCCTTCGGCTAACAGGTAGCAATCCACGAATGAATTACTACCCGTCATTGCCCAGGAAAAGCCGTGCTCCGCGGTAACCGTTTCTGCCTAATACCAACCGAAGTTGGAATCAGGACAGAACTGATTACCAGCAGGGCCACTCGAGGAGGTAGATGCACCTGAGTCCCCTAAAATATTGGTCCTAGTACAATTTCATTGATATAAACAATGGATGTCTGTGTTACAGCCCTAATGAGATCTGTCCAACGCATCGGTGAGCGCCCGCGTATTATAACCCCAGATACGTCTAAACATTCATCACACAGATCGTTGTCCAGAGGAGGAATCGACAACAACACTACGAAGAAGAAGCAGGGCCCAAAATGTGTCTATAAAGTTCTACTTTAGCAAAAATTTTAACACAGTTAAGACAGTAAATGTTGGAAAATCTACTCTATTGCAGTACCCTAGCATTGGTTTTATCGTTATATCGATATAAAACATGTTGCCCCACGTAGGTAATAAATCTACCCACACGAGGCTTACTGCCGGCATCGTCAGCCGACCGAAAGTTGGCAAGGCCCTCACCCAATGTCATGTAACATGCATACAACATAGGTAGGTACACTCGTAAAACAATTTAGAAAGCTCAAAGTCCGGCACAGTTGGCCAATTTGCGCACAAGGAACATTCGCGTCGCTAATTTGTGGGAGTTAATGATGAGCTGAAAAAATATCGATATCTTTTTGTGGGTTACATGTGTTGGTTTTATTCTGAGTCAGCATGTTAGCGGGGAGCGCAGAAGACTCTCTAAATAAAAAATATGTAAATTAAATGAAATCAAATAATAATAATAATATTCTCACAACATCTCATAGGTTGACCTGATTCCGTACTAAGTAGCTTAAGCACTTGTGTTACAGATATCAGACAACAGAGGAACACAAATATATACTTAAATACATATATTACACCCAGAGACTGAACAAACACAAGTGTTCATCGCACGAATGTTTGTCCAGGGTGGGGATCGAACCCACGACCTTTGGCGTAAGAGGCAGGGTCACTACCAATTGCGCCATCCGGTCAGTCAATAATTATTGCATAAACTATTAAGAGCAGTATTGTGTTTTTGAGGGTCCTAAAAGTGGCAAAAACAATTCAGAGACAATAAAAATTTCTTCTCAGATGTGGAACTCTAATCATAAGGGACTATAGGACAATGATCACCATAAACAAGGATAGGTAAATGCCTAATAAATATGAAATTATTCATAAATATGAATATAGTATCTAGTTGA
Source organism: Marasmia exigua (assembly GCA_019059595.1). NCBI lineage: Eukaryota > Metazoa > Arthropoda > Insecta > Lepidoptera > Crambidae > Marasmia > Marasmia exigua. The sequence continues at coordinate 15,754,050 of CM032473.1, forward strand.
TAATTATAATAGTAACAGAAAGTCACATTACTACACCAACTCGTTCAGGTAATAATAGGTTTTGAAACCTTTCTTTACCATGAAATTGCCTTTCTGCAGTACTGGCCATTTCAAGTTAAAATATTTTTTTATTTGGTTAAGAATTCTAATTTTTTTTTTTAATATTGAATTCTTTTTCCAAAAGAAGTAATTTGTTTTTTTAATAGTGTTTGTTTTTCATAGATTTTGTTTCCTAGATTCCTCCCGTCCAGCTGATTTCTTTAAAAAGAACATCAATAAACTGCCACTGCGTTGGCAAAGATGCATTAATTACATGCAAAAATAATCGATTACATTTTTTCATACAAACAGCAATTTCATAGGTACACATTCAGATAATATTATATTCTTTATTCCAGAAGTTATAAATAGTTAAGAAACGGTAGTAGGTATTAAATGCTCAATCCAACTATTTTTTAAAGAACCTACGTACTTATCGATACATCAGGTACAACCCATCCCTAGGTGATTTTCTGTGTTAGTCAGCCGTAGCTAACACGACACACGAGTCAGCTCCAAAAATGTCAAACCCATTACTAGGTATAACCAGCGCCATTTCGAGCCCGTGTGCAATTTACTATAATGTAAATTACACACATTAACAGAATCTAGAGATACACCAAGATAGTATGGTATGTCCGGTATACTCAGACCAGTGTAAATTAAAAAAGTTAAAGAACATTATTTTTAATTACAGAATATTCTTGCAGTTCATTCGTCTGCTCATCTGCCACCAATCACATAAATTCACGCGTTTCAAATTATAATAATAACACAATAATACTACTATAACACCTCACTCTGGTGGATGGTTGGATTATTCGTTGTGTATTATTAACTATCACTATATTTTCTAGGCATTTAAGAGAAACACCTTAAACACCTGTTTTGCTTTGCGAGATATTACAATCGAATAAGGTGCTACAACGTTACGAATCTGCTACGTGCTACGATAGTTAGCTACGGCACTACGGATATGTAAAGCGCTACGTTAGTTAGCTACGGCACTAAGGATATTCATAGTGCCACGGAAGTTAGCTACGTCACGACGGATATGTATAGCGCTACGGAAGTTACCTGCGGCTCTACGTAAAGTATAGAGCTACGAAAGTTAGCTACGGCGCTAGGGATATATACAGAGCTACGAAAGTTAGCTACGGATATATAAAGTGCTACGAAAGTTAGCTACGGCACTACGGATATACACAGAGCTACGAAAGTAAGCTACGCCACTACGGATATGTACAGTGGCGGACACATCAAGCTATACAAAACTGTCAAATTTCTTCATTCGATTATAAACCTTATATTCTTACACATTGAGTTCGAAATCGATTGAGGAAATATGACAGTTTTGTATAGCTTGATGTGTCCGCCACTGTACAGAACTACGAAAGTTAGCTACGGCACTAGGGATATTGATAGGACTACGGGACTTAGCTGTGTAACAATGGATATGTATAGCATTACAAAATTTAGCTACGGCACTACGGATATGTACAGATCTACGAAAGTAAGCTACGCCACTACGGATATGTACAGAACTACGAAAGTTAGCTACGGCACTAGGGATATTGATAGGACTACGGAAGTTAGCTATGTAACAATGGATATGTATAGCGTTACAACAGTTAGCTACGGCACTACGAATATGTACAGAGCTACGACAGTTAGCTACGGCGTTACGGATATGTAGAGGCCTATTTTATTTTATTTCTTGACCGTGTCGTTTTGTTTGAACAATTCAAATATGTAAAGATTACTTACATAACTCCTAAATAAGTTTAAAAAAAGTTTAAAAACCAAAACTCGATTTAGAGCGGTCAATGACTTGTTGTATGCGCCAAATAGGTTTAATCTATAGGAACCAAGCAAAGAGGAACGCCGAGGCCCGGCCTCTACCGGCAGCGCGCCGGAAACAGTGCATAACTTAGCCTGTGCTTATTGTTTGTGCTAGGTAGCTACAACAAGTTACTGAACTTTTTCGCTAGTGCAGAAAGTCGTTGCAGTCGAATCTAATAATCATAAAAGGAGAACCTGAGTGACTAACGGCCGCACTCAGAGACGTCATTTAAGCTAATGTTCATTAATTTTAGTATCGGTAGTCTTTATGCGTATTAAAATAAGTGTTAATATTTTTTCTTAAGTAGCCAACTGAGTTAACGACGACTCTGAGTGTGGCAGTAAGTGATTAAGTGACTAGGAATGCACCCACAGCCCAAACTACTGACCCTAGAAACTTGAAATTTGGGAAGTGGGTTCCTTTAATATCGATGGCTTAGTTCACAATTGTACTAACTACAGATTTGTAAATTTTGCTTGTACTAATATAACAATATTGGGGTATGTTAAAATTAAATAATCACTGCAATGAATAGACTCATATTGTTTTATATTATATGACTTTGCTTTCGACCTGTCCACTTTCAAACTTTAAAAAACTAAAAAATGCTCTCCTGCAAAATTTACAAATCTGTAGTTAGTACAATTGTAAACTTAGCCATCGATATAGAAAATGAGCACAAAGAAAAGATTTTTGAAAATTAAACCCTTAAAGGGTTAAAAAGGGAACCCCCTTTTCCCCCCTTAAGGGTTTAATTTTAACCAAAAGTTTGTATGAAAGTTCACCATTTTTGATATTAGAATGTGAAATTTTGTAAAATTTTAAAACTGCGTGAGTAACGCCGCGGGCGCAGTCTAGTCTAATAATAATAATAATGTCCTCCTCCTCATCTTAGCGTGTAATTCCCGGTTGCATCTGAAGCTGTCGCTCTGGAGCCCGGGGTACGCATGGACCATAATTCAGGATTTGGGGAGTCTGGTAATTATAATAAAGCGACTGCCGTCTGACCTTACAGGGCAACCAGACCCAGTGAATCTTGGTTACACATTTCAGATACTATCCAAAACGTGCAGGTTTTCTCACAATGTTTCCAACCGCCGAGCTAATGGTAGAAATACGCACATAGATTTGAAAAATCCAGAGGTACATGCTCGCTACCATGACCCCCCCGTATGGAAGGCGCGTTCTGCTACCATCTACCATCCATCCAGCTACCATCGCTCTAATAAAATAGCCCAGATTCTTTTGCTTCCACTTCTTCAAATAGTTCTACGACAACCAGGGACTGTCCTTGGCTACACTCCATAGTGTATACAGGGATAGTTTCTGGCTGGTGTCACATCCCTTTTAGAGTAAGTTGTCTAAAGAAAGGGCATCTACGTCTAAGGACTTCAGGGCGGCGTTTATGCTGTGTTTGGCTGCGTGAGTGAGGGTAATGGAACCCAATCTATGGAAAGGAGGCGTTTAAAAGTTGACAGCGCGCTTGTGACTCCACTTGTGTAGCGGTTATTGTTGTACTTGTCTATGGGAGGCGGCAATCGCTTATCACAAAAAAAACCCTCAATTTCCATTGGAGTAGGATCGAGCGAAAGACCAACTGTTTAACGTTCCGACGCACGGGGTACAACACCGACAAATTCCGGACTAAAAACTGACACTGAGAATCTCACTTTTTCCCCGACCCGGGAATTGATCCCAGGACCTCTAGCGCAGACGTCGTTTCAAAGTACGACGCACTAACCACTACACCACCGAGGTATGTAATGATTGTGCAATTAGACACATCTCAGGTGGCAGTCTAAGTAAGTAATAAAACATATACACAATAGTTGAACCGTCCTCGTAATACCAAAATAATTTGCAATTTGACGATGGCATAGGCTGTTACTCGGATTAAAGAAGTATTTATCTATGTCTCGGTTTACACCTGCTCTTTAAAATATATGCAATTACATTTCGTAAATTTTCTGCCTATTTATTTTTTATTGAAAACTCAATTATAAATTAAGAAAATTTAACAGAGACACCGCTTGTATTGTACAATGTCTTGAAGAAAGTGAATCAAATCATTTTTGGTATTTGCAAATGCACACTTTTTTTTTACTAATTTCAAACAGCCATCTTGCTGTTTCTACTCGCACGGAAGGGTCGTGTGGCGCAACAGCGAGATGTCCGAGGTAGGGCGAAGCTTGCCTCGAATTGAATTGGAACTGACCTCCGCAGGACTCTTAATGCATCTTAAGGTCCAGCCTGAAAGTCAGCGCTGCAGCGGCTGCTTAGCGGTTTTAGTACATGCTTAGGCTGAACCATAGAAATAAGATTTAGTTCTGTGGGCTGAACCTTGTTTTTTTAAGTGATAGTTGGCAGACGAGCAGACGGATCACCTGATGGTAAGCGATTGCCACCGCTCATGAACACCAGTGGAATCACAAATGCGCTACCAACCCTTCCCCCGGATTGAGCCACCCTTACTCACACAGCGAAATACAGCAGAGTCACTGCTTCACGCCCGTTTTTTGTGAGGCCGTGGTATGACTCTGGTCAAGCCGCACTATTCATGACTAAGCGTCGCTCATCCACAGCCGCAACTTTTCGTCTCATTGATGTTTGTTATTGTTATTTCAAAATGTGTTGAGGTCCATATTTTCTCTTGTCTTTTTCTGCGTCAGAAAAATCTGAGAAGACACTCTCAGCCACTCGAGTGAACACAGGGAAAATTTGTAAATGCAAAAGCCTCGATTCGCACGCCTACTCGATATAAAATAATCGATGCCAAACCTCGGATATGAGTAAGCGTTTACCTATACCCGTGGCTCGATTAATTCGCCTAAAAGCCTTGCAGGCCGGATATTGCAATCGCATGGAGTATTAAAGGAATCTAGGACTTGAGGAAATTGCTGAACCAACTAATGAACGTGGTAAACGACTACCTTGAAGTTGACAAAGGATTTTGTGTAAAGGAAAAAAAAAGTAAATTTTCGCGAATGCGGAAATGATTTTATAACAAGGGAAATAACCTTTTTATCTGTGAATAACCTACTTGTCCTCATAGATTAATCGTAGGGATGAAGAGCAGTATATATGAATGACAAGGACTTAAGGAAATTGCATAGATAAGAATGACTAATGAATTCGTCGAACGACACGTGCCCTAGCGGAAATGATTTTGTGTAAAAAGGAAGCTTTATAATTTCTTTTTGTCATCGCTTTTTGCAGATATAAAACTTCATGACGGATAGGTCACGTAGTATCTTCTTTTTAGTTTGCGGATAGGTCACTAAAATGTCGACTGTACACCAGTTGTCAGAATTAATTTGCCTTTAGCCAAGGAGGTTGTCTTTGCCTTTAGCACAGACCAATAAGTGAACTAGTTGCTTTTAGGTACTATCTGGTGTAGTGAATAGAGACTGCACTTGTGTTTGCGTGCACACCTTTGCACTAAAATATATCACGCTTAGGTACGTGACTGATCATTGAGATGTGCCGCCGCGTAGCCGTATTGATTGGATGATTATTTTACATATTTTTATCATCAAGCGAATTTAAAGTCATTGTAAGTCCGTTAAGGTACAAAATTACTTACATTAGTAGATATTTATATAGTAAATAGCAATGTATATAATGTATGTTAATCAACAATCAAAATGCCGAATGAATACGACAAACGTGTACACTCATACTACCCACAACCCGAAAGTAAGTCAGCCCGTTTCGTGTGAAAATACAATATTTTACTATAACATTAGTCAGCTAGTAAGTACCTGTGCCAGTTCAAAAATAGCCGCTAGTCGAAGCGACCCGAATTACGGCTATTATAAGCCCAGCCCAGGTCTGAGCTGCAGCAAGGAGTGGCCGCATACGCTACTGCAGACGCCTGTTCCAAGAATGCTAATTACATGCAAAGAAGCCATTCCACTTCATACCAAGTTTAGTAGCTCGGCCAACAGTGTCAGTTAATAGATTTGGCATGAGTGATGGATCATAGATCAGTAAATACATAATTACCTACATTAGGTTGGAATTCAAACTCGCATCTCCGGATTTTTCAAATACATGTATGTGTATACATAGATATGCATTTCTGCTATTATATTATAGGTGATGGAAAGCATCGTTTCGGATAGTTTCAGAAACATGTAACCATGATTCAGATGGTCTCGTTCCACTGCTAAAGGGTAAAAAAGGTCAGATGGCGGTCGGTTTATTGTAATTACCTTTTTTTTTTGATTTCGCAGGGGAATGCCGCCGGCTCAAGAGATGAGCCGACTACCTTATGCATACCAGACCACCGGGGGGCGGCCGGGTTATGTGGGGCTCTCCTTTGGCGGGGGGTTTTCCCCAAAGAGAAGCCAGGCAAAGGCATACCCACTAAACCCCTTGCGGTTCTCCCTCATCGCCCATATTGGGGAATATCATGGTGATACAGTCGAAGCCTCCCTCCACGATATTCCCCGGGTTATTGTAATTACCTGGATCATGGTCCAAGCGGGCTTTGGTCGCAACCTGAAATATCACACTGAGATAAATTTATTTGGCTTAAGCGCTATTTTAGTGTCCCCAAGGAGACTATAATGGGCGCCGCCTTAACACATCGCAGCAGACCACTTTTTTATGTCATAGGTGGCAGACGAGAACTGAATGGCACTAAATGACGAAAGGTCAGAGTTGCTATCGAACATATTAATAACAGGAATAGAGTATTGCTTAGGGTTGCCAGGACCAGGATCCCTACACAGAATAAATACAAGTATCGCGAATGTTTAGCCTAAGTGGGAATCGAATCCACCAATCCAATCTTAGCGCTTGAGGCAGGGTCTGTGCTGGATGTGCTATTATGTCTGCCTAATAAATATTTACGTTTATTAGCGCGAATAGAAGATACCTAAGTTCGGCTAAATAGAATAAGAAACCATCACAAAACATAATAGGATAGGGTAAGTCAGACAATATGTTTATTTGACGAACAGATTAAATATGAGGGGTCATTAATGCTACCCGCATGATAAATTACCTATCCCACAGTGTGTGAAAACCCTTGAACTGAAAGTAGTAAATCAAAGTGCAGTGAGTAGCGCCGCGAGGCAATCTTAGCTATAATTATTATAATAGGTCACGCTTTTCGCGCCCTCTGCAGGAGAGCTTCTAACCCCTTCTTCGTGGTGCAAGTGAAAAGAGATAAGACGAGTAGGTCTTGCTTTCTTCTAGCCCCTTTACGGTGGTGCAAGTTAAAAGACCACTAAAGTGCTATAAATCAACTTGCATGAGTAGTAATTATACCTTACAGGTTTCGCTCTTCGTGCTCACTGCCGGAGAGCTTCTAACCCTTTAGAGGTGGTACAAGTCAAAAGAGATAAGACCATAAAAAGTGCTATATATCAAAGTGTAGTAACTAGTTTATTTATAATAGACCTCGCTTTTAGCACTATTCGCAGGAGAGCAGCCCCTTTGCGGTGGTGCAAGTCAAGACCACTAAAGTGCCATAAACCGAAGTGCAGTGATAAGTAATACGACTTGCTCAACAGGCTCACTGCAGGAGAGCTTCTAAAACTATCCAAATTATCGCATCCTTAGCTACAGTTTAAAATACGTTACGCTATTATTTACACTACTGCAGGGGAGCTCTTAACCTATTTATGGTGGACCAAATCCAAAAAAAAAACCAATGTCTTATTTTTTTGGATAACACAGAGTGCGCTAAGACCTATTACCTATTAAATTATCTTATTATTATAGCACCTTAGTGATTGCACTAAGGTGCTATATATCAAATAGTCAGTATTAGCGCCGGGCGGAAACCTTATCTGCCTAAACAGATAATTTAATAGGTCTTAGCGCACTCTGTAAGAGTGGCACAAATCAAAAAAGATGATGACTACATACTTAAAAATCAAAATGCAGTCCTCTTTGCAAATTGATCTGGCGCCAAAACCATAGTGACACACTCACTCGTCTCGCTTCAGAGCCCGGGTCACCATAGGGGCAGTCCAGCAGTTTAAAGGGAATAAGAAATGAATGGGTTTAGGGGACTATTTCTGGGAGGCGGAGGTCACAACAGATCAAATATCGTAGTGTCGGGGGTGTCTATGGGCGGCGGCAATCGCTTACCAACAGGCGATTCGTCTGCTCATCTGCCAACTATAACATAAAAAGAAATAAAATGGTCGCTGTGATTACTCGGCAACGAGAGTTTCCATAAAATAAAATAAAAGATTTAAAAAAGTAGCATACTCATTGTTCTAAGTCAAACTTACGTCCTCCAATCGCTCTAACGAGGCACGCGCGATCCCTACATGTCCACGCTACACTCTTGTCCCTTGTACCACACGTCCTTAAGGCTATTTATCAGCACGAACTCGCCCGGCTGGGAAATGAAAACGTTGGTGATTGCTGCAGGAGCTTAGGAGGCGTGGACTTCCCGCAAACTGCCAGTTCCTTGCGAAAACCGCTTGCCTAATTGGCCTTTAAGTGGCCCACGAAATATTTAAAAGTCAAGGTTTTTTCATACATTGGACACTTATATTGGATTATACATTTCCTGTTTGTTTTTGTAACTAAAAGATTTTTTTTTAAATTAAGTATTTAGAGCCATACAAAACACCTATGAATGTAATGTAACGATGCTTCGGAACCTAGGGCAATGCGATAAGAATACAGTACCTATGCAACACGCGCTTAATTATTTTTTTATATTTTAGAATAGCCAGACATTTGGCCACAATCTCACCAGATGGTAAGTGATGATATGGCCGAGAATGGATCATGTCTAATTACATGGGTGATAATTTTCTACTGAAAATTGCGAGATTCCAGTGTTGTCTCTAAAACCTGAGGGCTCTCTCGAGCATTTGACATTTAACTCGAGTACAAGATTTGTATGAACAAATGTATGAAAACTCTAAATACGACTTAAAAGTCTAGTGCACGGGAATTAAGTACCTGGAAGATTTTTTTATAAGATAGGTGGCAGACAAGCAGACGGTTCACCTGATGGTAAGCAATAGCCGTCACCATGGACACCCGTGACAACAGTGGAGTCACAAGTGCGCTGCCAACCTTTAAACTCCCTTTCCCCCGTATTGGGCCTCCGGTACCCTCACTCACGCAGCGCAACACAGCATAGTGCTATTACACACATTATTAAATGGGCTTGCGCTTAGAAAACAAACACCAGTGAAAAGCACTCTTGGGAATGTTTTTTCTGATTTTGAACCCACGACCCTCAGTTTAAACTTCGAACTTTCAAATGTCTTTTAGATTTAACAGCCTAATAAACGTATTTTCTTTAAAACTTTGGGTTCAACTGCTTTAGAGTAGTAAAAATATTTTCATGACCAAACCTCGTCTGCCTGCTGTGGAAATGGCGTCATAACCTCAACGGCTTTTATTTTAAGGCAGTCGTTCAGATATCTGGAAACGCGATCTCAGCAATATTGCACTTCTAGGAAGGGTTGCAAATGTAAGGGTATATTTAAAGGAAATTTTCAGTCTAGCCAAAAAATACACAACACACATTTCCAACACATATAACAACAAAGTTTCCACAGCTAAATAGTTCACATAATATAAGACAGAGAGTGTTATATAGGTATGTACGTACTAGGTGTGTATGTACTAGGTACCTTAAACACAGCACAGACGCTGCTTGCTTCACGTTGGTTTTCTGTTACGCCATGGTATCACTCCATCATTGCCGAAGCGTAGCTCTCCCACGGTCAAAACGTTTGTTTGCCATGGAAACGTTCGGCCCTGCTAGTCATTTGGATAAAATTTTATTTCGTTGACTTTTATTGTCCTTTTTTGTAGTTTTTGAATAGCGTCTACCGATATGCGACTTTTGTACTTTTTTTTATTGTTTTTCTCTAAGCAAATAGCTAAATATAGACTTTGCTTGATCGAATATAACAGTGGCGAGCCATCGTGAACTGTTTATAGGTACACCGTTTATTGAGCGAAAAATAAATGATTTTAATGAGTGAAAAAAAAACTGCTGTTCCATATATTATTCATCATCAGCCCATTTAAGTCCCCACTGCTGGGGCACGGGCCTCCCTCAATCACATGAGGGGTAATTGCCATACTCACCACGCTTGGCAGACGGGTTGGCGAGGGTTTCGATATAAATGCTGAGTTTTCCTTCTCTGGGTGCTGATGATCATGCCAGCAGATTTACCTTAGTCGCCTTTTACGACACCTCGGTAAGAGTGAGGGTGGCCTATTCTACTCTGCCGGGGACCACATGGCCATATATTATTGTCGGGTGCATATTCTATTTTATATGGACCAGCAGATTTTTTTTTCGCTTATTTTGTTCACAGATCATGCATGTATTATATTAGTATGTCTTTAATTAATTAATAAATACCTATTATAAGATTATCGGGATGTAGGTAAACGATAAAAAAATAACAGTGTATACTCGGTAGTGAATAAGCTATAAAATTGTCCTGTGATTTCTATGTTCATCATCATCATCAGCCTCTTGAAGTCCACTACTCGATATAGACCTCTACAATTTTTCACGACTTCGGCAACTCGCATGCAGCTCCAGCCAGCCATCTTGCGCAGGTCGTCGTTCCGCCTTGCCTGAGAGCGCACCACACTGCGTTTACCAAGACACGGTCTCCACTCTAGAACTCGTTCACCCTAGCGGTTGTCAGTCCTGCGGCTGATATCCATTTTTGTTACTATTCTAATCTATTTGTTTGTTGACAGACGACCGGCATGACCCCGCTGATGCTGGCGGTGAAGGACAACAGGACTTCCTTCGTGGAGCGGCTCATTGAGCTGGGCTCCGATGTTGGTGCTAGAAATAATGTAAGTACCTACCCACTTTGGTCCGTAAAATCTAGCTTGTAAATTCCCTAAAATGTAATTTACAGACCTACCAAGATCATGAACCTATACATTTATCTGGTTTTCAGGTGATATCCGCCATGTTTTTAAAATATCACGAGCACGAGAATTAGGTTAATGATCTTGGTAGGTCTGTAAACGACATTTTCAGGTGATATCCGCCATGTTTTCAAAATATCACGAACCCGAGAATTGGGCTCTATAAGGCACTTCAGTGACATTTACATGGGTGCGCTGTACGATATGTTTTCTATGGGAAATGTCATTTGATTGTTTGTTTGTTTGCTTGATTAGAATGACAGCTAGTGTCACAGAAAAAATATCTGTATGTTTATAGTTATAAAAATCTTTGGAATGCAACTTTGTTAAAATAATAAACCTTATGCATATTGAAATAAAGGTTCAGTGACAGCTGTCATTCTAACCAAGCTATATTTTAAGGAGTAATAACAGTGGAAGTAAGTGAATATTGGACTAAAAATTATTCCCTAAGATCGAGGGTGAGATCCGAACCCACGGTCTTTTGTTAAGCAGGCGACTGCTTTTACTCATTGAGCTACCGAAGACCTTAGTAAGACGATGATTTTTTGTAAAGCTTACCTTCAAACACAATTAACTTCGTCGTCAAAATACTTTTGAGTTATTGTTATAATTATGGAGTGATATTTTGAAGTAAGGTAATATAGCAACTAAATAATCATGCACACTTAACAAATTAAAAATCTGTAAAAAACAAGACAACCATTCAGAAAAAATTTTGTTCACAAACAGAGGATAATATAAGAGGATTTTTTTCGGTTGCATTACCTGTATGATAAGAAAAAAAAAACCTACTTTCTTTGTTCTACTTTCAAAGCTTATAAGTCCATTTTTAAGAATAATTCACGAACTAAATAGGTCAGCGCAGCGAAATTAACTAATTAATTAAAAACTCATAATTACGAGTAAGAACATCGGTTCTGCATCGGTACATGTTAAACCCTTATTGCATGACCTGACTCGTTTCTTGATAAACAAAATTAGAAAATAAATTAAATATAATTTTTTACTACTAGCTGATGCCGGCGTCAGGAATGTCAAGTCACAACAACGCGAACGTTAGGGCAATCAAGGGGCTTGCATGCGAAGTCTGAATTGCCGACTACTATTAATGTAACTCTTAATACAATCATCATCATCATCATTTAAGCCAATAGACGTCCACTGCTAGACATAGGCCTCCCCCAATGTTCTCCACACAGATCGGTCCTGTGCCTCCTGCATCCAATGGATTCGCGCAATCTTCACCAGATCGTGGGTCCGCCTTGTAGGAGGCCTGCCACGGCTGCGACTTCCTGTACGTGGCCTCCACTCGACCACAAAGGTCCACTTAATACAATACTACATTCTAAAAACAAGTTAAAGAGGCCTCATCCTACAAAAGTTATGAATATGTGACTGTTTTTGTCAATTTTCTACCTTTAGAAATTAGTGTTAAGTAATGTAAAGGCCAAAACAGGCATGTCGCACTGCCATGTTTAAAAAGTGCTACTCATAAGATACTTTCTAAAAAAAGTTTTGTTAGTTCCAATCTTTACCACCCAAAACACCGGTATCATTACATTGAGGTACATATAATTAGTGACAAAAAAACAAAAAAGAGGTTACAAAACTCACAGCACATTCCTTATACTGGCAGATTTACTTCAAAAAAATATGTAGACGCCATTTATCAGACAAAAAAAATCAATTGACATTAGTTTTTTTCTCTAATTTCAAGGCTTTAATATTTTTTCTGCCGTTCTAGCCAGCTTAAAGTTTTCTTAACGACCAAAGAGTTTTGTTACTACGCTTGTCTAAAAATTTTTACAGCTGACTATATAGGCGCTGTATAAGGTTAAAGATTACTTACTTCAATACTAAACTATGTTTATTTACATTTAAGTATTTACTTCGGTTGGTCATATTAACGCTGTTTATACCTACATACGTGTGCCTTGTAAATTTTCACACCACGATCTTTGGTCGCTTAGGCAAAGATACAACATTTACATCACTATTTCTAGTGACTAATAATAAATGTAAATAAACATAGGTTAGTATTGAAGTAGGTAATCTTTAACCTTATACAGCACCTATATAGTCAGCTGTAAATATTTTAGATAAGCGTAGTAACAAAACTCTGTTAGACCCTGTTAGAAATACAGGCCGAAATATAGTTGTTGTTGATTTAACACAAAAATTAAAAAAAAAAAGCAATACCTGCTTGCACTTTGACATAGGTCCCCTCTATCACAGTAGATATATTGCCTCTATGTCCAATATGTACCTGCTTCTATTTTAATGAGTGTAAAAAAGGATAATTACCTATGCATATTTTGTCATACACTCGTTCGCATATTTGTATAGGGCGTTAATTATAGGGCAGTCTAGAGGCAAAGTGGAGCGAAAGTGTAATTTCCCTTAAGGCGTGTAGAGCGAAGGGCGAAGTACACTGGAAGCAGCGGTTTTGTCCTAGTTGATCGCTGTGAAATGTAACATTGTAAAAAAATCTGAACATTTCACTTTTAGCACACTACCTTAAGGTGTATTTTCATTTGTTGTCATCTGTTCTCAAACAACAAAAAAATGCGTATATCGAATTATCGACATACAGTTGTCTTTTGTCAAATGCTAAGATAGTTTTTGGTAGGTGAGAACGCTAAGATCGTTCTATTGCTGTCTGTACTGTGCCTTATTGGCATCTAGGTAAGTACAATAAAATATGATATGATATCGTCTGCCACCTATCACTTAAAAAAATAAATAAAGTATTTGTCGAAACTAAAATATTACATACAGTCAATTTGGGTAACTTTGAATTACCTTGTAACTTGGAATAAAACTGGTTTAAAGATTTTTTTATTTTATTCCTTGGAATTCCTATACAATTTAAAACGGTATCTAAAGTTCAACGTAGATACCGTTTTAAATTGTATATGAATTCCAAGGAATAAAATAAAAAACCTTGAAACCAGTTTTATTCAAAGTTACAAGGTAATTCAAAGTTACCCAAATTGACTGTAACGACGATCTATATGAACTTGCCTTAATTTTAAATTCGTGAGATGTGGACGCCCCATAACGCAGTTGCACCCCCTGTTTTTTAAGCATTAAAAAGGCCTTATTATAAATGGAAGGCAGAACTCCCGTGTTTCAATCCGCTTAGTTACCGAGTAATATTTTTTTGAAATTGGATATTTTATTATAAAAGGGTAGGTGCTAGTAAAATTATTTGCTTTTGAAATATTTAGGGACTTTACCACCACCACCACCACTATTTAAACCACCGGACATTACGGAAGACGACAGGAATCCACCCTTACACTGTGCAAGTTCCACCAGCTCGTACTATGCGTTTTGCTTCTTCTTTCTTGGTACGAACTGCTAAGGAATCGAACAACTTGCCGGCTTCTGTATATCCAGAAGGTACAATTTGGGTGTCTTTAAGTCGATAATGAATAGGCTTCTTCTGGGTAAGCACACTACATCTTAGACCTTATTGTCACTTTTCATCAGGTGAAATGAGTCAATGCAAACCCATTTAATATAAAAAAAAGACTTCAAACTACAAATTTTAAATATATTTTCAAACTTATGAAGGGTGTATTTAGGACAAAATTAAATACTTTCGTTTTTGTTCCTTAATTTTTTTCTTTAAAATTACATGGTTACATAGAAATAGAACTCAAAACATAAACTAAATGCATAAAAAAAACCAAATGCTGATCTCATGGAATCTCGTTGAAAAGTTCATTTTTAAAAAATACCGGTTTTTGACTACCTAGGGTTTCAGGCTTCAGGAAACACTGTGAATTGGCTTTAGTTCGCACCTCGTCCGCTTCGGCGGCGCAGGGCGAGTGTTGCGAGCGCGAGCCCTCGTGAGATGGCCGATAAGCCGGCGATTTATGCTCGTAATTCATAACAATATTATGGGTCACTTCGGTTATGGGTCACACGTACTAGGACGAATGCAATCTACTTGTTAGCGCATGTTAATTGACAACTTCTTGAAAAAAAATCTCTTTAGTTCATTCAAATACAAGGTATTATAAATCTAATTAGGTATCCAAATATTTATGCCTTTAGTGTAAACAAACAGTAAACATTAACAGCCTAGTTATGCAACCCCCTCGCCCATCACCTCTAGATTAAGGGGGCTAACCCAGCACCTTTCTGATGGGTTCCCAGAAAGCTTTGTTTATCATAAGATAAAAATCTTATCTCTTATATAGTCTTATTTAAATCTTAAGCACAGAGAGAGCGGATTCTGTGTCCGGTCTTCAAATATAGGGTCTCAAAACCGAACACCAATAGAAAATTAGATTTCCTTGTAATTTTCTTCATTACTTAATTATATATTAAAAAAATAACAATTAGACGCTTCCTTAATTTGACTGCCTATATAACAGCCCTTATAAACTCGCTCCGTTATCAGCTGAACGGATCCAAAAGTTATGAAGACGCACAGATGATCCCTGATCACTATGACAATATGTCCTTTTTTAAAAGAGGTTTGAAAAGAGTTCGTCTTTCACGGTGCTGTAGCGGCATGACTGTACTCCAGTATTGTTGATTTCTATGGGCTGCGGTTACAATTTACCATCAGATGGGTCTGCCTATTAAAATTATAATAAATATATACTAATCATTATCGTCATCGTCAGCCCATTTAAGTCCCCACTGCTGGGGCACGGGCCTCCCTCAATCACATGAGGGGTAATTGCCATACTCACTACGCTTGGCAGACGGGTTGGCGAGGGTTTTAATATAAATGCAGAGTTTTCCTTCTCGGGTGCTGATGATTATGCCAGCAGCTTTATTTTAGTCGCCTTTTACGATACCTAGGTAAGAAAGAGGGTGGCCTATTCTACTCTGCCGGGAACCACACGGCCCAACTAATCATTATATATAAATAAAAAAAAAAACATTTTTTCTGACCTTATACACAATATTTTTTTTTTGGCCGTGGGCGTGACGATTTAGACCACCAATGTCAGGATTGGAAAGCGTTGGATTCAAACAGAGACCTGAAGGAGTGTAGAGGTCTTTAACCAACTATTGTACAGTTAAGGCGAACAAAAGAGCGAAAAGTTGGCAGCAATGAGTTGGCACGAACGATGACTAAAACAACCACTAATTTCTATGCACCCTTACAAATAGTGCTAAGTTCATAGACTATTGACCCGTCGAAATTAGTCATTCAAATTGCAAAGGTGAAAGTCATTATTCACCTTTCAACTTTCAGTCAGCTATGGCTTGAGTCATCAAACAGTTGAAAGTAGTGGTCACTTGTGCGTATGGAAATTAATAATTGTAACATATAACCACGCAATTTAACATAAATCTACATAGGTACAGTAAATTAACTTGAATCATGATCCACCTTAAGGTCATTTTCTACGGACATTCTATAGTAGTTTCAGCCTATGTATATACTGTCCCACTGCAGGGCAAAGGCCTCCATCATAGAAATCAAGTTATCGCTACTATGATGGGAATAGGCTTAATCACCACGCTAGCCAAATGCGGATTGGTGATCACAAACCCGAGCAATATTCGAAAAATACGAAACATACTTTTCGCTCGACTCGGGAAACGAACCCAAGACCCCGAGATCATGGCCCGGTACTTAAACCACTAGACCAACGAATGGCAGTTTCAAAGACGCCCTCTTTGAAACTTCCATTCTCTTGAAGTGGGTTTCAATTCACTTAAACATACATTTCCTAGTAACGAACCTATTAAATAACATTTTATTAGACACTGAAGGACACCGACAAGGCCATGACCGCTAATTAGACAAATGACCGCTATAATAAATAGATACTGGCCGAATGTAAAAAAATCGTTGAAAGAGTTAATTAGCATGCATCACCTCTATTTTTTTTAGAATTTTATACCCCGTAGTTATAAAAATAGAGGGGTGGGGGACATACTTTTTACGACTTTGAGAGCTGATATCTCAAAAACCGTTCACTTTAAGAAAAATGTTTTTTAGAAAACTTTATATCATTTTAAAAGACCTTTCCATTGATACCCCACACGGGTATGTACATCGAAAAAAAAAATTTTATCCCTCAGTTACATGTATGGGGGGCCCCACCCCCAATTCTTTTTTTTACTATTTAGTGTCATATTTTTGTAGCGGTTCATACAACACATATTCCCATCAAATTTCATCACTGTAGTACTTATAGTTTCCGAGTAAATCGGCTGTGACAGACGGACAGACGGACAGACGGACAGACGGACATGACGAAACTATAAGGGTTCCGTTTTTGCCATTTTGGCTACGGAACCCTAAAAAAGAAATCAATGTTAAATTTTAACAAACACGCAACAAAAATTTGAGATTCCTAGTGTTTATAAACATAAAGCTCAAAATTTATTGTCGATGGCGACTCAAGCGCGCTTTCCACGAGACTTCTTTGACACTTTTACTTCGGTGTGAAAAGAGTTTAGATTATAGATTTTTAAAATTTTAGACTCCAAAGCGATAGCTTCGGACGCAACGGTAATTAAACGCTAAGATGTAGGGGACTTTTTAAAATAAAAATTAAAATGATTTATCTAAAACATGGCATATGCAGTGATAATAAAATTTAAACTTGCATAGATTTCTGACCGTAAGACGCATTTTCACTAATTCCAAAACGTACTACGTGCAACGTGCATGACAACGAAGAAAACCTTACTACATTGATGAGTATAAATTGAAGATCCGCCAAGTGGGTTACGATTCAATTGGGTCGACTGTACTTACAGCCACATATCAAGTAAAAAAAACTTTCATTTCAATCGACTCTCACCTTAATGTCAAACACTTTAATATAAATTAAAGAAATTTGACAGATTGTGGTAACCTGATGTGTTGTACTAGGCTGTCTGTAATAGGAATGTAAACCCCCCCCCCCCCCCCCTGATCGAAGTGATTATGCGGCAAATCAAAGTCAGCGATTCATTCGACAGGAATCCACCCTTACACTGTGCAAGTTCCACCAGCTCGTACTAAGCGTTTCGCTTCCTCTTTCTTGGTACGAACTGCTAAGGAATGGAACAACTTGCCGGCTTCTGTATTCCCAGAGAGCTACAATTTGGGTGTCTTTAAGTCGAGAGTGAATAGGCTTCTTCTGGGTAAGCACGCTACATCTTAGACCTTATTTATTGTCACTTTCCATCAGGTGAGATGAGGTCAAGTGAAAGTGTCAAAAAAAAAATTAACCTTGGTTGAATCATCATAGGCGTACATTATTGTAGTCACTCGTAGGCAGAAAATGAGCAACTGTGCGCGATATACGATCACGCAACATATAAATTATGCCGTCGCCGATCGTTAATACACCTGCTACAAAATCGGATAAACTTTATTGCAGTTATATTTTGGTTATTTCATGTACCGACTCGTTTTTCTCGGTATATGGGTTTATGACAATACCAAAATAACTGTTTGAAATTGACGTATGATAAAACAAAATCATAATTTACGTAAAAAATATAATACTTATATGATTAATAATTCACAAAAATCTTCAATAGATTCAACATGAAAACACTCTGACCGGATAATAATAATTCGGGTGGCGGTATAACATCCACAAATAGACCACTGAACGCGTTACTAAGCTGACGAAATTTGTATCGATTGTCTCATCAATATTGTAGGTATATTTACAATATCCAGTGGAAATATAATTACAATAAATCTTTTCAATTTTTTAAGTGTGTTATTTACTTAAAAATACATTGCAAAAGATTTCTTCAAAAAATATCAACAATTGATTTAGCAGGCTCATCTTAACGGGTGGTCCAATATTTGTAGTAATATACCCACTGGATATTGTAAATATGCCTACAATATTGATGAGATCAAAGACTACTATTTGTGTACGATGAGACTATCGACAGCTCATGTCAAATCAAGCACTTACAAAATTCGTCGGCTTAGTAACGCGTTCAGTGGTCTAATTGGTAGAACAGCCACCCAGATTGTGGAAAATGTGGGTTCGAGACCCGCCTGAACACGAGATGAATTTACTAAGTGTATTATTTACTTAAAATTAAATTCTGAAATAAAACATCCTTTTATTAACCTAGTTTAAAAAAGAAGGAGGTCCTCAGTTCTCCGGGATATTTCACATGATTTAGGTAAGCCCAAGAAACGTATTAAAAACACAATACAACGTTAACGTTCGTGCAAGCTTATTAATAAGCTGCCAGCCCCGGTGTTCCCCGATCGCTGTCAACTTTTGTGTTTAGGTTTGAAGAGAGTTCTTTTTCCACGGTAAGTAGGCAGTGACATGACTGTGCCGGACAGCTTCGGTTATCATTTACCATCAGATGGATTGCAGACTCTTCTGCCTATTCAAAAAACAAAAAACGACGTATTTTATTTTTTATTTTATTTGACACAACAAACAATTACACACATGTAACCGTAAAGTGATTATACTAGTTCACAATACTTAGTGTGCAATCAGCACCGCTGTCTACCGATTAGGTACATACATGAGAACAGGCCAATAGAAAATAAGCAAGTACATACAAGACAGCTTGGATCGTATAAAAAAAATAACGCGTAAAAATTTATACGCGTTGGTTAAATAACCAAGTATATATATATATATATATATATATATATTACAGTAAATATTTCACACCATCACATACTTTGAAATGACTCCGAGATATGTAGTTCAAGCACCTGTGTTACGGATATCAGAATCAACAGTGGGATTACAAATATAGACATATAACACTTTTCTTTTGTAAATACGAGGGCGACACTGAAAGTTCTTAGAAAATCAAAAACTGAACAATTTAGCAAGTTGTTACTTTTATTATATATTTTCAAAATAGTGTCCCTTCACATCAATACAGCGCTGCATTCGATTAAACCACTGAGAAATCACTTGGCCCATTCTTCTTTAGGGGTCTCCTCGACGGCCATTTGATACGCAGCCACTGTTTCTTCGGCGTCCGTGAAACGTTTTCCTTTTAGTTTTTCTTCTATTTTTGAAAATAAGTAAAAATCGCAGGGTGCAAAGTCTGGGCTATATGGCGGGTAACCCAGTAATTCTACGTCTGACGTCGCCAAATACTCGAGTGTTTGCTTGGCGGTGAAGGAGGATCCTACTGCGAGCTCGTTTTTCCCGAACTTTTTCCAAGACAAGTAGCAAACAGTTGTTAGTGTACCACACTGCGGTAACTGTTTTTCGATACTCTAAACAAACAGTTGCGATATGACCTGTCCTTCCGAAGAACGAGGCGACCATCTTCTTTCCCACGCTGCGACCTCTCTTCACTTTAGTTAGCAGATTGTTTTTTAGTTTCAGGATCGTAACAATAAATCCAGCTTTCGTCACCTGTTAGTATGTCAAACCCAGCATTTGAGTCACCTCCGTTAAATCTTTGAACCATTTCGCGGCACCAATCAACACGACGTAGTTTTTGGGCCTATGTCAAATTATGAGGTATCCACCGGGCACGAAGCTTCCTGGCCCCTAAATGTACATGAATGATTTTGTGCACTTGACTCATACCAATGCCTAAACTTGTCCGAATCAACTGATAGGTCACTCTTTTGTCGGCCTCTATCATACGTCGCACAACACTGATGTTATCTTCGGTAGTCGCCGTACATGGCCGTCCCTCACGCAAATCATCGGTGAGATTAGTGCGACCACGTTTAAACTCATTTAACCAATTGTAAACAGTGGCACGAGGTGGAGCTTCATCGTGAAAAGCCAATCGAAGTCTATCATAACTTTGTTGTTGACTTATTTGACATCGAAAGTCATAGAAAATCATTGCACGGAAATTTTCTCGCGTTAAATTCATGCTCACTTGTTAAAGATTATTTTCAATTTGCCACCAGATCGGATTAAAAAGAGAATCGAATTAAATGCATAGACAATAATATTGGCAAAGAGTTCCATTTTCAAAATTTATTTTTTTTTATTCATCGTCTTATAAGTGGCCAGTTCTAAAAATTTTCAGTGTCGCCCTCGTACATACTTATAATACATAGAAAACACACAGACTAATACAAACAAACAAATTCATGCACACAAATGTTTGTACTGTGCGGGGATCGAACCCGCAACCCTTGGACCAAAGGCAGCGTTCACTACCACTGTTCCAAACGGGTCGTCTAATATTATACTACTACTATCATGCTACTAAGTAGTACTTTGAAGAGGAAACTACACATTGCAATGATAAGTTATCGTTTTGGACGTTGTCGCGGACAGTGGACGCCCACAAGTAGGTAGATGAGGCATCTGCCACCGGAAGACATCAACGAGCGCTTTCCCAACGGACTACGGATATCTATGAGCTACGGAATGGGAAGCTACGGAAATTATAACTAGAGTAACAATCCGTTTTCTACATGGTTTTTAAATTCAAATTCAAATAATTCTTTATTTGCATAGGCTTGGGTGGCAGACGGATCGCCTGATGGTAAGCGATTGCCGCCGCCCATAGACACCCGCGACACCAGTGGAGTCACAAGTGCGCTGCCAACCTTTAAATCCCCCTTTCCCCCGGATTGGGCCTCCGGTACCCTCACTCACGCAGCGAAACACAGCACAGTGTTGCTTCACTCCAGTTTTCTGTAAGGCCGTGGCATCACTCCGGTATAGCCGGCCCATTCGTAATCATCATCATCAGCCCATTTAAGTCCCCACTGCTAGGGCACGGGCCTCCCTCAATCACATGAGGGGTAATTGCCATACTCACCACGCTTGGCAGACGGGTTGGCGAGAGTTTTGATATAAATGCAGAGTTTTCCTTCTCTGGGTGCTGATGATCATGCCAACACATTTACCTTAGCCGCCTTTTACGACACCTCGGCAAGAGTGAGAGTGGCCTATTCTACTCTGCCGGGGACCACACGGCCAAACACACACGGCCCATTCGTGCCGAAGCGTAACTCTCCCACGGTGATCAAGGAGAGCCTAAATTGATCTTGTAATCTTCCCTTCCGTAGCAAAGATACAAAGTCAGAATTGATGTTCTCTGGAGTTAATATTAATGACGATGAAAATGCAAGTGCAACATTTAAGTTTACCCTCTAACGAAGGCTCATAACAAACACAATTAAGTCTATAAGATCCCTCCTGCTGCCTGTCTTACCCGTCGTCCTAGGTGAACGACCAATGCGACATGGCATCGCGACACTACTTAAAGATATAAAATAGTGTACTATTTATCTTTCTATTATTTTATGTGATAGGTGGCAGACGAGCAGACGGATCGCATGATGGTAAACGATTGCCACCGCCCATAGACAGCTGCGACACCAGTGGAGTCATAAGTGCGCTGCCAACCTTTGAACCCCCATCCCCCGGATTGGGCCTCCAGTACCCTCCCTCACGCAGCGAAACACAGCACAATGCTGCTTCACACCGGTTTTCTGTGAGGCTGTGGTTTCACTCCGGTCGAGCCGGGCCATTCATGCCAAAGCGTGGCTCTCCCACGGTCAAGAGTAAAGTTTACTAGAGTTATGTATTAATACTACTGTATACTTTGTCATATTGATAGTTAGTCTGCGTCTCACCCAATTACGTTTATTATGATCCTTTTTGTTTTTTGAGTAAGAAGTTAACTAATCTTTGTGCCTTGATAAATTTCCTACTTTCCGAACCGTTTATCTGCTGTTTACAGTTGATTAATATTTCGCTATATTACCCGCAAAGACTCGCGACAGACAGTAGAGTATTTCATTCATTCAGTTTGGCTCGAGTATAACAGTTCCTCCCACTCTTAAAACATTCTGGACATTATGTTATAACAACTTAACTCATATATCAATAATAATTAAATACTCTCAATAAAAGACATAAACATGGAGGTGGCTCCAACCTGTCGGGTTCGTACTATATTTGCCAGACGTCAAATTTACGTCTAGGTACTCTCATTTATATACATAACTGTTTAAATCGAAATTTAAAATTATACCTTAAGAACTTTAATGACTGTTAAAAAGTGATAACTGTTTTTTTGTTTAGACAACTGAAGGACTTATAAATAAAGCTACATAGGCGCACAAACACGTGTGTGTGTGTGTGTGTACACACACACACACGTCATAGCGCTATTAGAGATATAGAAACATAGTACCAAATTGTAAAAACTTTTATCTCATATTAGAAAAAATGTGGTGAGAGCGAGATAACCCCAACACAAGTATTATTACTTACTGGGGAATCTCAAAACATGTAATCGTAAATTTTGAGAGTATTTTTATTTATTATTTACTCTACCGCCTGCCGCGGGTTATGGTAGCTATCTACTGCCCATTACAAACTCTTGCCATGTTATGTATTACTGGTATTACTTATTACGCATTATGCCACATAGCGTCGCTATATGCCTCTCGCCGTTCGCTTACCTAGGACAACGGGCTATAAAAAGCCGGCTATGGTTCGCACGCGATGTTGACCGTTGCAAGCGTGCAATGCAATGTACAAGGGCTTATAAAGGTAAATATTTTCGCTCAATGCTGCTAACACGATGCTGATGCAATTCTTTCTATCATCCCTTACTTACCATGTTCTTCTCTAGGTCGAATGTAATATCCCATAGATAAATAAGATCTATAGAAAAAGAAAATGGCCAGGTACTATTTTGAAAAACTGGCGAACGAAAAGATACACCGAATGTTTGTGGTGGGGTATTGCCACGTACTTGTATAGAACACGCTACGGAGGCTACGTAATTAAACACTTTTAAAGTTAGGTTAGATTCCCAAGTTCATTTGTGGTATCCACGGAAGACCAGCGTCGAGGTGTTTCACCGAGCACCTCGGCATCATGCTGAGTGGAAGCCCTTTTAGTGCTTGATTTGTTTAAATTGTGTTTTTTCTTATTCTTGTTATATGATTTGTAACCTGTATAAGCACTGAATAAATCTTTTTATTCTTATTCTTACTTTGATATATGATCTGTGCTTTGATCCCTAATTTTAATCAATTGCATTTTGCTCTGGAATAACTATAGTGTATCTATTAGGTTTTTACATACCTGCCTACTTATCATTGATCAGTCTCGCGTTTGTACGATTTCGATCAAGAAACCGTCTGAACTGATAGACGACGGCTCAAAGTGATCGATCAGGCAATTATAGTTTAAGCTGAAGACTTCGCGCAGCTCTTAGATGGTAAGTAATTAAGGTAGCGATGCAAAAGCTATTTGACTTGGAGATGCAATTTCATGTCCAAATCCAGCTATCGTGAGTTAGTAACTATTCATGGTACAGGAAATCTGATCCTCTTCCTCCTCATCTTAGCGTCTAATTCCTAGTTGTGTGCGCCGGGGTAAGCTTGGACCATGATCTAGCATTCGGGAAGTCTGGTAATTACAATAAAGCGACAACCCAGACCTTCACAACCTTTAGACAGGGGACCAGACCAACTAGATCACGGTTACACTTTCAAAAATTCTTATCTCATCTATATTACCCGACTGAGCGGATGCCGCAATTGGTAATGACCCTGCCTCTTACGCCAAAGGTCGTGGGTTCGATCCCCACCCTGGACAAACATTCGTGCGTTGAACACTTGTGTTTGTTCAGTGTCTGGGTGTAATATATGTATTTAAATATATATTTGTGTTCCTCTGTTGTCTGATATCTGTAACACAAGTGCTTAAGCTACTCAGTACGGAATCAGGTCAACCTGTGAGAATTATTATTATTATTACATTAAATTGTCTTAAATATTGTAAACTGTATCCAAAATTTAGAGAAATTATCCGAGACATGAAGGCTTCCGCATGATCACATTAGGTACTTTCGCCCTTACATTGTTGATAGGTACCTCATATCAGACGTATGTTCTTCACCTTTTATGCGGACAGCTAAAGAATGAAATTCCTTGCCGAAATCTGTGTTCCATGTACCCTTGTAACCTCAAGGGTGAACAAGCATCTTCTAGGCAAACATGTAACATCCTTCTTAGCGTAGCGTGGTCGTTTTTCATCAGGTTCGATTGAGGTCAAGCGCTATATTTGTAATCATAATATTTAAATGAAGGTTATGTACAAAATAGCTTAATATACCCCTTTAGACAGCTGACGGCACCTCCACAGAACCGGTCAAATCCCATTCTAGCTACACACTCGGAGCAGTCTGCTATTTTATTTATCATACATTTTATTTCCAAACATTTTATGTAACCAGGTATTGTTTCTTTGTATCCTCGTTCTTTTTGTTCTTCTTTTTTATTCCTTTGTTATTATGTCACATTCAAAATTGATTTCCTCACTGAAAACCAGCGCGGCAGCAGCTCCAAACCGCTGCAGCACATGCTGAGCTTGGACCTTGTTGACCACTTCACTTTGTTCCTTTGTTCTTCCGTGGTCACTAGTTTATGTATTAACTTATTTTTTTGTTCTTGTTTGACTAATTCCTTCCTATGTATAACTGTACAATATCTATTTAATGTTATGTGTCCTATCACTGTAATTCTTGTATGTATGTGGTTATAAATGTTTACTTTTATTTGCAGGATAACTACAATGTACTCCACATATCGGCCATGTACGCTCGGGAGGACATCGTCAAACTGCTACTGTCCAAGAGAGGGGTGGATCCCTTCGCCACCGGAGGGGTAAGTGTCCAAAATAGTAGATACACCAGACATGAAAGTGGGTCGCACTTTAATGTGACTGCTGCGCTTGGGGGACCGAGTTCGATCTCTGAGTCAAGCAAAAATATTTGTATTGAGTTTGATATTCTCAGTGTTAGCCCGATAGTTACAGCGTTATCACGTTGTAAGACCTCATCATGGTTTAGTACCCCCGTGCCTTAAGAAGCCTGATTGTATTATATTACCTGATTTAAAAAAATAGAGCTCAAACTTTTTATAAAATTCACGCTAGTATCAAGGCAAAAAATCATAAAGAAAAGAGTTGCGTGCGAATTTTACGAGCCTTCAAAGAAACTCTCTGATATCAATTCTTCAAAAGAATCCATCACCATCGCTGTCACGTTAGAATCCACAAAAACATTTAAGTACTTACCTTCCCGCAGAACGACATCAAATTCTTTGGGCCTGGACACAGTATAAAAATTACTAATAGAAAAGGATTCGATTACCGCCACTCCTGTGACCTTGTAAATAAAATCTCATGGTTTCCAAAACTACGGAGTACCTATCACGGAAATAGTCTAGTTATTATTACAAGGAAGTATTCATTGTACTACACTTAAACTGTACGTCAAGCATAATGTTGTCTGACATCTGTAACACAAGATCCTATTTAATTTAAGTAAAATTTCATCTCGTGTTCAGGCGGGACACCAGATGAAATTTTTAAGTTAATTTACTTAAGAATAAATTGCAAAAGATTGCTATAAAAAATATCAACTACTTAACTTAGTACTAGTACGGTATTAGTACTAAGTACAGAACCAGGTCAACGTAGGTATGAGATGTTGTTGTATGAACTGAGTTTTCAGAAAAAAAATGTAGGTACGGTTACCGCCGCCAGATCCTTTTAGGCAAAAAATCCTGTATAGGTAACGTTTCACCGTTTGCGAGTTCATATAACTGGTAAGCTACAATCAATACATTCTGGAAACCTCTTGGTTAGAATGATTTCCAGATCATAATGTAGATTCTATCTATAGAATGTTGTGAAGCAGCGGTCACCAGCTTACCGATTCCCCGCCCTGATTTTTACCTCATAGCGAGAACTTAAATCAAGCCACTCATACGTTTTACACTGTGTCCCGAGATACGTAGTCTAATGTGTTACGCAGGCCGTAACGTATGCCTCGTCTGAGCAAGAACACGTCAGCTCGGTTTCCTATTGAAGTTTAGCCTTGGAAGTACAAGACTTACATAATCTATTGTAAATAAGCTAAGCTTTTTCACTTAGGGATGAAAATACCTATATGTGCTCAAAAGAAATGCTTGTTTTAATGACGTGAATAAATAAAATAAAGTTAATTTCAGTTTCAAAAAGTAGTTTATGTGACTGTATTAAAACACGAGCTAGATTTTAAAAAACGAGCCCTGGCGAGTTTTCGCGAGTGTTTTAATACCAAGTTATGTGCAGTCTCATACACTACCTTATCTAGGTACACTCATGTTAATAATCTTCAAAGTAAGAATGCTTAGGGAAACACTTTTGACAAGCATACCTGCATTTAACGTGATTACGTTACGTAAGGAGATTTCCTTAACGAACTGATACCTAACGATGCTAAGATATTCAGTAGGAGCGAAATTCTCAAAATCACTAGGACATTTTAGACAAAAAAAATATTAATTACGAAAAGAATGGCGCGATGGCGCCAAATTGACGAAAGGTAAAAACATTTTAATCATCTGTGCCAGCGAACATTGCGATGTCAATTCGTAACTTTATTTGCAGTATAAATGATGAAAACTTTGTCCTAAAACTGTCATTTAAGAAATTTGGCTGTTGCATAAAGTGCAAAAAAAAATCATGCAACATCCTAACTTTTATATCATAAAGCCTGTCAAAATGTGTTTACTTTTGATTTTTTAATTTAATGATTATAATAATAATAATAACAATTCTCACAACCTCTCATACATTGACCTGATTCCGTACTAAGTAGCGTAAGCACTTGTGTTACAGATATCTGACAACAGAGGAATACAAATATATACTTAAATACATATATTACACCCAGGCACTGAACAAACACAAGTGTTCATCGCACGAATGTTTGTCCAGGGTGGAGATCGAACCAACGACCTTTGGCGTAAGAGGCAGGGCAATTATTATGGCAAGAGTATTACAAGAGTATAGATAAATATTTTTACAATGCAACTAATCTCCAATGGAAGCCTTACCTGAGCCTTTTCTCTCGTTCCAAATATACCGAGTGATCAGGGTTATAAATATTACTTTCGTTTGTGTGCAAGAATCGTCTCCAATTGAGGAAACCAAAGACGCAGTTGATCCTTACCAATGGACAACATTTCAAAATTGCTAAGCTCTGAAACAAAAAATACCAGTTCTTTATTTACTTTTCCGCTGCTGGAATATATATTTATTTATTTTTTATATTGCTTATTTACTGAGAAAAAAATTAAAAACTAAAAAACGTAAGATGACGCCATCGGACGGCAGAATGTAAAATATTTCTTTGCTTAGCACATTATAGTTTTAAATTTACGAAATGCCAAACCCATGACATGCAACTGTCAAAAAAAAAGACAACTTGTCAACGTTGAATGAATGAATGACGTTGACAATGTTGACACTAGTATTATTTACCTTTGACAGTAGTACCTTTTTTTATTAAAACAATGATAAGCAAAGGAATATCGCTGTATTCAGCCGTCCGATGACGTCATTTGGCGCTTACGTCTATTTAGAATATAAAGAATTTCAATAATTATTTTATGCATGAAAATGGACAAATTTTGAAAAAAGAAAAAATATAGGTCTATTAATTTTATGTCTATTTTCATATAAAAAAACAATATGGACAGGTTAAAAATATGAAATGTTGTCCATTGAGGAATCCTTGATGCAACGATGTAGCGCCAGCGATTTGATGTGTTTCATCGTTGGCAGCGTTCGCTTTGCTGGGAGATACTGGCGACATGATGACTCCTCTATTTACCTTTGCAAGACCGAGGTCTCCCGCTGAATGTGGCCCGCATGCGCACTTTGGGCATCTCATCTGGAATCTTCATCATCAGATATGATTAATCTTAGCGTATCATTCCGGTTGTGTCCAAAACCGTCTCTTCGGAACTTGAAGTTAGCTTTGCTGCTGTAGTTCCTCCACTTATTCAGCATTCAAGTTTGGTGAGCCTTCTGGATCGTACTAGAGAACGTAGATGATAATTATTATTTCCTCAAACATTCATATATTAAAGATCCCTAACCTGTTATGTATTTAAAGCTATTATATACGGATACCAAATCAGTATTGATATATCTACCTTGTGTATGTTTCCGAGCAGACGGATCTCCTTATCGTAAGCGATTGCGACTCGTTATGAACACCCGCAATAACAGTAAAGTTACAAGTATTCGGCCAACCTTCGAACCCCTCCGGTACCCTCACTCACGCAGCGAAACTCAGAAGAGAACACAGACTTTTTTAGTTCTGTGGCCGAGACGCTGTTTTATGCCGAAGCTTGGCTCTTCCACTGTCAAACCTATTGTATAGTCCAGCGTCGTTCCTTTTCGCAGAAGCAGGAATGTCTTCTCCTGAATCACAGCATAATAAGGGTTCAGTTTGTTTCCCAAAACTGCTTCATTCTATCAAACCTTGGGCTTTTAAAATGCTGACGTCAATCCATTACTAATAAGAACTTAGTTAATGAGAATTAAATAAAATTTCCTTCAATCGCAGTCATAAAATTAGCTATACATTTGACAGGGCTCACAGCCTTGTCGAGCTGCGGTTTATCATCTGAAGCTTATACCCTTGGCCTGGTACTTCGTAGTCACGATTAGGGCTTCAGAGGGAAAGGCATTGCAGTTGGGGCTGAACCGTTCAGGGTGGTGGTGGTAGCCCGGTGGCTCCTCCAGTGCAAAGGCCATGGGGCCTTTAAGAAGGAATAAATCTCACGCGAGTCTACAGGCAGAACTTGAATTGGTGACTATATGGGTATTCTTAAAAAGACTAAATTATATTGGAAATACATGTGAGGGGAAAATTAAAATTTTGATAATCTTATAGTACACAATACCTCTTGTTGTCACGATTGACCATATCTACTAAGGTCTTGTAACTAAGTGTACCAAGACGACAGGAATAAACAGAACATAGAAGCCCCACCGATGTAGGTCCCTGTTTGCTACTGGTTGTTACTTAGTCACCAGACACTAGATCAAGATTATTATAGTGAATTGGGTAACAAAGTTATTTTAATCATCATTTTAACCCCCGACGAAAATTCGACGAGGTGCGGTTTATTTTTCACTTTTTAGAGAGTCTCTTTATAAACCCTAAAATTAAAAATAAATTAAAAATTTAAAAATTTGAAACTGCTGTTAACTGTCCTACATATGAATAATACTGTTCTGTCGGAGGACCGCTCCGTACTTAACTATAAGTGTGCTTTAACAAAACGTTATGCTAATATGTATGTAGAGCTGCCTCCCACGCGCTAATATTTAACGAAAAATTTTCATACGTAGGACAGTCAACATTAGTTTCAATTTATTATTGGACTTTTAAATTTTTGTCATAGGTTTTTAAATTTTTATTTTAATTAATTTATACCGTAATCTTTTAGTTACGGGATGACTTTAATAGATATATTTGTAGATTCATACCTAAATTTTGAACTGTCTTTGCAACAGCCATTGATAGTGAGATTTTCTTCATGGAACTCAGAGTTTCATCAAACATATCTGAGTGTTCCAATTTTTTTTTACATAATACGGATTTTTTTTTTATTCAGCCTACAAACTGTCCCGCTGCAGGGCAAAGGCCTTTATCATAGAAATCAAGTTATCGCTACTATAATGAGATAGGATAGGCTTAGGATAGGATAGGATAGGCTTAATCACCACGCTTGCCAAATGCGGATTGGTGATCACAAACCCGAGCTATGTCAGAAAAATTCGAAACATACTTTTCGCTCGACCCCGGAATCGAACCCAGGACCCTGAGATCACGGCCGGGTACTTAAACCACTAGACCAACAGGGCGGTGTAATATGGACATACCTACAGTTTTTTCAACTTCTTTCTTTAATTTGAATGTTTTGATAATTGAAAGATACGCTAATGTAAGTATTCCTCAACAGAGTCGACAGCAGACTGCCGTCCACCTGGTGGCCAGCAGACAAACAGGCACCGCGACCAGCATCCTTCGGGCGCTGCTCACGGCTGCTGGCAAGGACATCAGACTCAGGGTCGATGGGGTAAGAACAGACCACATTCCTCCTGACAGGCTTAGAACCAAATTAATGATATCAAACTGAATATAAATGGGTTAGATGACAATCAATACCGAAGACTTAGATTTAGACATTGCAAGAACATAGAGAACTTCCGTTCACGCTCTAAATAGAATTTAGGTGCTAGACTTAACTAACGGAGGGAGGTCATCATCATCAATCTGATGATACAAAAGCATAAGTAAGGAATTAACTAAGATGGTGTGCAAACGGAAAATCTTAGTCTTAGTCGACTAATCATATTGATTAATGGTTTTATTTTAATTAACTATTTTAAGATCATTTTTGTAACCTTGCTTTCCATACACAATAACTTACTTACCTACTTACTTACTTAACATTTTGCAGCTGAGTACTACAAAAAATGATGGCACCACCAATTTGTTCCAAACTTTACGCAGATCATAAAACTGAAACGCAAACCAGCTCAATACTGTAAAATCGAACGCGCCACGGAGGCTTTTCATTCCTCGCGTGAATCATTAAATTTTCAACTTTATGACAGGGTTACAGGGATTTGGTTTGTTAATATAGTTACGTAGTAGTGAATAGACAGAGATGCAACGTGGGTAGCTGCCATCGCGTGCAGCTCCGCGACGCGCCTGGCACCGCCACCCGCGACCAGGAACAACCCCCGAAACCCGCCACCTGTAAACAAACCGCCCCGAGACGACGCTCCGCGATCACACCCACCACGCCATCAAAACTTTTCAATAAGAGCCTCCTCATTAATGACGCAAACCCGCCACGCACTGTCGAAACTTCCCAACGCCTTTAGGTAACCATTTAGTCAAGCCTGCCACACCAACATTAACGAGTGGAAAGCTCCAAACATCAGACATAAACAGGCACCGCCCCATGCGAATAGAAACTGGCTAATTATCCGTCGAGCTTTACTCGCGAAGTAAACGTCACAACGCGAATTTACAATGCAAATCACTGGCGGAATATTAGTTATAACGTCAGCGCTGAAATTCAAAATTACTAATTTTAATACAATAAGTCTCAGTCGCTCCTTCGTCACGACAAGAGTCAGGCAGCTTTGCCATGTCCGCCTCTGTCTTTGTGTTAAAGTGACTCCAATGGAGGAACAAGTACGTATTTAACGGTGCCATTCCAGAGTTGCGAAACTGAAATTCTTTAAAATTGGAAAGCATCGGAATTCAGTGTGAAGCACGTTATCGCATCGATTTTGCATTCTGTCGAATGGCATCGTAGATTGCGATGCACATAAGTCGGCGAGCAACGTCTGTGGTGTCACAGTTCGGAAGCTATCGTGCCGTGGCACACCGCCACTAGCGTGAGTTGTTTGTGCATAGACACTACTGCATCGTATGGAGCTCAGTGCAGGTCGGACCTAATACTCGATCAGAGGAATCGGCGATGTCCGATAGCGGGAGGGATGCGCCGCGGAGTGCCAACCTAAATTTTCGGACGACTGTCCGCAGTCCACCGGCAAACCTGCAGGCAAATAAGGATCTGCAGAAACTCGAACTCAGTTTCATAGAGCTGAACAAGGAGCGGGCGAAACAGAAGGAATGGAAAAAGCTAATTCGCGACATGGTGTTCCAGAGAGGGAAGGTCCCGCTGCTGCTGGCGGTGGAGGCGGGCAACCAGAGCATGGTGCGGGAGCTGCTGAGCGCGCAGACCGCCGAGCAGCTAAAGGTAACGCCCGGCCCACGGCCACGCCACTCAACGTGACGCTGTCAAACCGTGTGTTTTATTTTTATAGTCTCAACTTTTAGATAACTTCAAAGCTGTAAATATTACTTTACTACTCATATTTTTTACTTATTTACTTACTTTTGGCACTTAAAGGATCTTTCTCACAATTTTGGGATAACCTTTAAACTCTTACACAATAACTTTTTTGCACAGTATCAGTGGCATTTTTACGGATTTGTGCATATTTTTATTGAGCTTCGCCTGATTTTGAAGATTTTCGTAAACCCTCGCTTCCTCACGCAAGTGGGATGTAACTGGCGACATGTGCAGGCCTCCACTCCCGCCGGCGACACGGCCCTGCACCTGGCGGCGCGGCGGAGGGATGTGGACATGGCGCGGATCCTCGTGGACTACGGAGCCGCAGTGGACGCCGTCAACGGCGCCGGCCAGACCTCGCTACACATAGCCGCGGCAGAAGGGGACGAGCCACTGGTCAAATACTTCTACGGAGTCAGAGCCAATGCAGCGATAGCTGACAATGAAGGTGCGTTAGGCTTGTGCTCATTTAAGTATTGGATCTTGCTTGATTTATTCTTCAACTGGTCTGTAATCGTTATAAAGAGACGATTACTGAATAGTTCAGTCTTTAGACTAATAATACAGAACAGTTTTTCTACTAATAAGTACTATAGATACCTATCAAGTCATGGCGAATAAGAATACCGCACTTTTTGATGACAATATTAACAAATTCTAGGTAGATCGTTTCTGGATATGTCAGAATATAATATCAATATAATTACTGAGAACTAATAAGTTCTCAATCTTTAGAAAACTTTAGAAAGCTAGGAAACGTATTTTCTATATAAGTTACAATCATAGCAGATGACATATTCACCATCACAACTCTTCTATCTTCAGACCGGACACCAATGCACTTGGCCGCGGAGAACGGACATGCAGCCGTGATCGAGCTGCTGGCGGACAAGTTCAAGGCCTCCATCTTTGAGAGGACCAAGGATGGCAGCACGCTCATGCACATTGCCTCGCTCAACGGACACGCCGACTGCGCGATGATGCTCTTTAAGAAGGGCGTCTACTTGCATATGCCAAACAAGGTGGGCTACCTTTTTTCTAATTGTCACTGTTCTTCATAGTGAATTGGGACAATGTATAAGGTTCATCTTTTAGTAGAGAAGAGATGGCAGCTCCCTCTTGCTCATCACGTCGCCCAACGGCCGGCTGCGTCTATTAGAATTTGCCAAGAATATGTCGGCTAAATTAAATACCTTCTAGTTGTTAATTGTCTCCAATATCTTAGTGGGACAAGTTCAAGGCGTCCATCTTCCAGAGGATCTAGGACGGCAGTAGGTACATCGCCTCCCTGAAATACGGTAAAAAGCCATTTTCTTACACATGCCAAACCAGGCAGTTGTCGTTTTTCTGGCAGATCAGTTTCATGAGCATCAACTTTTAGAAGACCAAGGATGGCTGAACCATATTTTGCACCACGAACAAGTTGACTGCGTCATGATGCTGTTCATCCTAAGTCTATGGCTCTATACATAGTTGCACTTGTATAGACAGTACATATATCCTGGTAGGAAAAGATCTTGGCGGTTATCTTTGTAAAGACCTAAGACAGTAGTGGAGTGTTGCTGCTTAAAATATCTCCTTATATATCAAATGCCCCATGAAGGTCTTCAAGAATGAGACTCTTTAAGAAAGGCGTCTACTCCCATAGGCCAAATATGTTAATGTAGGCATGGTAGTCCTATCCTATCTGCTGGGAAAAATGTTACGGCCTTAATCTTCGAGGGGATCAAAGATAGTATTAACATTCTCATGGATATTTCTCAATGGATACGCCGATTACCTCTCAATGATCTTCAAAAAGGGAGTCTACTTGCATATGCTAAAAACAAGGCTCTATCATAGTTTTCGTAGGTTGGTTCTATAATAATTTTTATTTAGGTTCGTTGCACAGTAACAGATGTAATCCAGTTCAAGGTGTGAACATTTTGTTTCAACAATCAATGCGGACATAAATGAATACGAGCTCATCATATTTGTGGTCGCTTGGTGGCTGCAACTGCAATGCAATGCCACCAAGCATGGCTCTTGGTGGCATTGGGTTCTTAGAGTAATAAACTAATATTTATGATCCGCAAGGCGATATTTATATCAAACTTTGCCGTAGATGTAGTAGATAATTTACACATTTTTGTATATCTACGACTTTTAAAAACGAAACTTTCGTGACCGACCTGTCTTTAACAAATCAAATAATGACATTTGCGTCTATTATTTCCCCCTCCAATATCGTCTAATATTGCAAAGTCACGCTTGTCCAATTTAGCGTATCTGAAACAAACAAAGTATTAGAAAAGGAATCCGATTAATGTTGTTGTTTTGAAATTAACCCCAAAATACAATTAACACGTTACACTTTCGGCCACTTCACCACGCTGGCCTTATTTTCTTGAGGACTGCCGCGGCACGCTCGGCCAATCGGGTACTTACCACCAGGTAGAACAAAGGTGTCAAGGCCGTATTAGCAGATTTTCCTACATATGTACCGTATGGTGACGAGGCTCGTTCGTCCTTCTCGAAAGGGCGACGCGACGGGACCTTGAAATAAGGGAAATGAAATCATATTTTTATGACACCTTAATGTAAAGTTATTACGTTCGAACTGAATTATTTAAGCACACTTTCCGGAGGGAAATGTTATTGAATAAATTATGATAAACTCTGTCCTATATTAAAATAGTTGTAAATTCATGTTCCTAAACTGGTTTACGACATGTTAACCGTACATTAATGGGCTTTTTATAGGCTATCTCAGATATTTATTTACTTATAACTTACAAGGGCTTGTTTGTATAGACCTACCTACTTAACGTGGGCAGATAGAATCCTATTTGCTGATTTTATCTAAATGACGAGATAGTTATTGACCTCAATTTTTTAGATAACATTTGTTTCAAAGATTAATTATATTTGGAATACTTTTTTAGTTTATTTTGAAATAACGACTTGATGATAACGTGTGTATGCATATTTTTACTTCACTTTAAACACTAAGGCTTCGATATTTTCTATTTAGTTACATATACAAATAAATAAATTAAATAGGCTACAATGGCCTACTTTAAAGTAGACATTACAATTGTATAAAATTTGCTCGCCTTTGATTTCAAATTAATTACTACGCCATTTTAGTGGCCTTTTCTTTATCCGCTTCATACGACTTTCAAATGTAGCTTAGTCCAAATAAAGACTATTATATGTTGTAGCAGGCGTCAGACGAGCTATAAATTCAAAAGCTTATCGCAACGGCAATAAATGTTGCAAATAAATTCAACCCTTTGCAGTTTTTTCTGTTTTTTTGTTTTTTGCTCCGGCGTCTTTGTGGCCTGTTATCAACTTATCATTCAACTAACTCAGCTCGTAGAATTAGCGGAGCTAATAATATCAGGCGTTTTTGGCAAAATTTCATTTTGATGATATTTTCATTTGCATTTTAGTTTTCATGCAATCGTATAGGGTTGGTGGAATACTCTACATAAGTATTATTATTTCAATTCCTAGGAGGGCAACAATATAATAAATCTGTAAGTAATGGAACAATTAGGTAGGAAGAAAATAGTGTTTGTACGAGTTATCGTATCATATTTCGACACTGTATCAATTATTTTATCAATAAATATTATTTTAATTTAGTGCAAACAAGCCACTTGGCGGAATCGGTCGTTCCATTGACTCAGCCCTTTCCCCTATATCAAGACACTCCACGACATACCTTATCCATCTATTATCTTATCTATAACATATAATCTTGACACTTATCATGGTAGCGCACGCTATATTTTGGTCCTTCGAGCTTTCAACATTTATCAGCAACTTACAGATCATCTTGGAACCTCTGCGTGAACTTCGCATCGCGGTACAAGATACTTATCAAAAGACAATTCTCATCGACATTTTTATCAAGCCAGATTTACCATCATTGACATCATATAAGTGCAGTGGAGCTCAGTTTATCTGAACTACAGTAGCGAGTCGGTTGGACTGGCCTCTCCAATGGGTCTCACCAGTCTGATTGAGACGAGGACGCACATACTGTAATAGGATTACAGACACTGCGCAGCATCACCAGCAGTATCATCAAATATTATCAGCATCTTTATTGATTTATTGAACTTCCATTTAAAAGCTTAGATACTCAGTATGGATTTACGAAATATGCAGATTGATACTCGTTAGTTTTTCAAGTATTATTAATGTACACACGGTGTCACGATGGACCCTAGTTAGACTTTGAGGCGTCGTTATGTCACAGGCATGAGTGCTATTTTTGAATTGCAGAGGGGTACCTCCTTTTTTATCTACCCATTGTAAAGTATCAGCCTATAAACTGTCCCACTGCAGGGTAAAGGCCTTTAGGATTGGGCTTAATCACCACGCTTGCCAAAGTCGGATTGGTGATCACAAATCCGAACTATGTTCGAAAAATTCGAAACATACTTTTCGCTCGACCCGGAAATCGAACCCATGACTCCGAGATCACGGCCCGGTACTTAACCATAGACCAATAGCGCCCATTGTGCATGCCAAAAATCTGTATAATTTTGTTAGCCAGATTAAATAAAGCATGTCATTCTTTTTATGTTACTAATGTTTGAAATGTGGCTATTGTTTCCAGGACGGTGCCAGGAGTATACACACGGCGGCGCGCTACGGGCACGTGGGCATCATCAACACACTGCTGCAGAAGGGAGAGAGCGTGGACGTCAGCACCAATGTGAGTCACTACTCACCTTCAGTAGCGTAGCGAAGTGGGTGCGGGGGTCGGCACGTTTTAGGGGGTGGCAAAATATCGGCTACCTGGGTGAAAGGAAAAGAGGGCGGCAAGGATGCCGTAACGCCACTGGAACTTTTTAGTTTAGGGGTGGCCAAATCTAGGCTTCATCCTGGGGGGGGGATGTCTAGGAAGAACTGGGGCGGCAAAATAAGTTTTCCGCCCGAGCACATTTACGCTTCAACACTGATCATTATCATCTTGTCTATCATCATGGGTTTGTACCCATCGTTGCAACCCGCATAGACTACAATAAATGTTCACCACTTTGTACTTTCCTGGGCTACTTACTCGCAACCAGATCAAGCGATCAGTTCACCTGGCCTGCGGGCGTCTTACACTAATTGACTCCACTGGCGTCGCGGGTGTCTATGGGCGGCGGCAATCGCTTACCATCAAGCGATCCGTCTTCTCGTCTGTCATCTATCAGATAAAAAAAATCACCGAGACCAGAACTCGTTTTTTTACCATCGTCAATTTTACGGTTGATCCGGACTGCCACTGTGCTAATCAGACCCAATTCTAGGTACCAAACAATTTTAATCTTTTATAAGCGGTGTAATGGCCACTAGAAAGAAAAAACTATGGTTGAGTAGCACGAAAGTTGGTTCTTCTTCCGCAACTGTAGCTTTCACAACGAGGCAGTTGTGAAAAAAAAAATTATCGTCTTTGGCCACTGGTTGAGTAGCAAGAATGTTAATTCTTTATCAGCAACTGGTTGTGAATCTTAGTTGTAGTCCAATGTGACCGAGGGGCATGTGTTAACATGATCTATATGTGTCTGTCCCTCGAAAATCCGACAACCATAACCTAAATACTAGAAATAAACACAAGCTTGCTGTTTCACATCTCAGACTTCATAATATTGGTAATTCATTCGTAGGAATGAGTATTAAAATATTTAATAAGCTACCACAAAAGCTTGTTGATTTACCAATGCCCAAATTTAAAACACATGTTAAAAATTATTTAATGGCAAAAGCCTATTATACAGTTAATGATTACTTAAATGACAAGAATTTGTGGAAATGATAAACTGTTCGCCTACACCCATGATACTGTACTTAAAAAAATTTGGTGATTAAAAAGAGTAACTGGCGAGTTTCTTGCCGGATCTTCTCGTCAGAATCAAGTTTCCGATTCCGGTGGTAGAATCACATTATATTTATTCATTTCTTAGTATATTTTTTGTATCGACATATATGTTTAATAACATGTATAATATACATAGCTATAATTTATATTTTTCATGTATGACGATTTGTAAGAGCTGTATATAAGCCTATGCAAATAAAGTACTTTTGAATTTTGTGATATTTGATCATTGTTGAAATGCATTTTCCAGGACAACTACACCGCTCTACACATAGCGGTGGAGTCGTGCAAACCTGCAGTCGTGGAAACCTTACTGGGTTACGGCGCGGACGTGCACATACGAGGGGGCAAGCAGCGGGAGACGCCGCTGCACATAGCTGCTAGGATCCCTGACGGTAGGATCCTCGTTCTATCACTTTTATTCAGCTTTCAGGAGCCCAATTCTCGGGCTCGTGATATTTTGAAAACATGGCGGATATAACATGACATCCTTTTTTTTTTTTATTTGATAGAAATGAGGTGAGCCCTGCGTCTCATAGCCACTGCGACCAGTAGATGATCTATTGTGGCAGCCCCGTAACCTATTACAGCACCTCATGCAGCTCCAGTTCCAGGATAAACCCGAGAATGGAGCTGATGGGGGAGCTCTTGATCTCGTCAGCCGAGATCATGTGTGCTCCCAGGTGCCGGCTTCTGCAGCGGTGCAGCGCTATGCACTCGCCGAGGACGTGAAATCCATACAAAAAAAACTATGTTTTTAGTAAATTTCGTATGATGATAAATGTCACGAGCCTGAGAATTGAGGGTCCAGAGGTTTAATAGTCGGTTTATCAGACAAAGCCCTTAGCATAGACCAGTCAAAGATCTTTTTAAAGACGGAGCCCCTTTGAACAAAGTCTTTTTAGCAATTTTGATCAACAAATCTAGGTACCTAGCTAAGCAAAAAGTATCAGCTATTCCATACAAAATGTAGTGTGGTGTTATTTTACAACATCAAATCGTCAAGATAAGTCCAAGTGGTGGTTCAGCTGTCCTATGTCGTCATTCTAATTCCGTAGAAGGTTCGGCACTATTGGCCCAGGAGGTTGAGTCTGATTGTTAATTCCTGAGTAACTGTCTGCCTGTGAGCCGCTCCAACTAAGTACTAAAGACGTCTAAAGAGGTGACTGCCTCGGTGGCGCAGTGGTTAGTGGGTCGTATTTTAAAGCGACGGCTGCGCAAGAGGTCCCGAGTTCGATCCCCGGGTCGGGCCAAAAATTTGTACCTAACTTTGCGGTAAGAAATTGTTAGTGTCAGCCCGGAGTCTGGAAGTTGGCGGTCTTGTACCCGATCACTCTCCGGTCGTGTCACAGTTACTGCACTTGTGTTTGTGCATACACTTGAGCAATATAAAAAGATCCAGAAAATCTTGGAAAGCTCGTTGTGTCATGGAAGGGTATTCTGGAATTCCTACGTGGCAATGATGTATGGAGCAGCTGATATTTTTTAGATATGGATAAGGAAGTCCCAAAGCACATGGGTAGTAGTTTACTGCCTATTATCCATTCTTGTTTCATCCCACGCATGTGTATTGAGACTCAGTAAGAGGTTGTAATTACACATTGCTAAAGCTGAACGAAAATTTAAACACAATTTAACCAACAATATATAAAACTCTGTAGTCTCATTTTTAAACTTACCTAAATAAAAACTGTTAGACTAAATTTTTAAGAGCCCAATCAAACAAAATACTCCCTGTTTACCAGACTTAATCAAAGGCAAATCGTTGGCGTATCTCCGGATGAAAAAACAGGGTAAAGTTTTCTAAGGGGGTGAATTTTGAGTGTGATTTGCACTAGCACAACCACTGTGTGTCCATTTTTCTCCGCAATCAAGATTGACCTAGATGATCAACATCTCTGGTTGTTACCTTCACTGTAAGAATAATCCCTCGTATTGTCCCATTTCAAATTAAAGCATGAAGGTTGAGCATGGAGTCCCGAATTTCGGGACAAACTTTACAACCATTTTTTTATGCGGTTGTCAATGTTTTCACTGTCCATGAGGCTTCTTGGCCTGTTTTCCTCTTTTTCCCACACAAAAGAGCAGGATTTCTATGGCGTTATAAAAACACGGTGTTGTTTTTCTAGCAAACCAGCTTTAAAATCCATTTCAAGTTTAATGGCTTTTCAGCCAACTAGTCACTTGAAAAGTTGATTTTCAAGATCAAAAAAATTCTAAACAATATTCTGAACATATACTTCTTTAAGTAGATCGCGCTGAAGTCTCAATGAATTCCACGTTTAGATGTTTAAAAATCCAAAAAAATTACTACATATTTTTCAAATTCACAAAAGCCAAAAGGTTCTTATTAAGAACAGTCTCTTATTTAAGAACTTCTTAAACGTTGATTGGCATTCATCGAGTGTGGGTGAAAAGTCATCGTTCATATAGGCAGTTCATTATAAGGAAGCAGAATCAGAATTTCATTATTTGACAGAATCATTCAAATGATTAGAGTTAGATGCCATTCATTTATTACGGAAGACGATTTGGGGAAAAGGGTTCCACCTTTATATACCTATCATAGTCTTTCTTAAAAGGAGTGTCAATTTTTTTTTGTGTGATAGGTGGCAGGCGAGCAGACGGATCATCTAATGGTAAGCGATTGCCGCCGCCCATAGATCACCCGCGACACCAGTGGAGTCATAATTTCACTATTTACTAAGGATCACAAAAATATGCATTTTTTTCTTACTAAGAGTATACAACTAGTCTAAAAGGGGGCCATTAATTTATTAAGTGGGTAAGACACCTACTTAATAATTGAATGGCCTCTAGGTAGAAAGGAAATGGTAGGTACAGAATTCTAACCTCCGCGCTCTTGCAACTGCTCTTCATAGTGGATACGTACGCGCTTCCAGGCCGTGCAGCGTCCTCCGGGCTTAGATCTCCTATCCATCCGGTAGCGCCTTTTGGGGAGCTCAGTCTATTCGTAGAAGCGAGAGGCAAAATTCCGTAAGCATTGAATCGATTGCAAGAGCACAGATTGTTAGAACTTTGCGAACATAGTGAATACTCGGCTTAACACTCTGTTACCTTGTAGGCGACAAATGCGCCCTGATGCTGCTGAAGTCAGGCGCTGGCCCCAACAAGGCGACGGAGGACGGCATGACGCCCGTGCACGTCGCCGCCAAGTTCGGCAACCTGGCAACCCTGGTGCTGCTGCTGGAGGATGGCGGAGACCCTCTCCGAAAGTCGAAGGTTTGCTGAATAGAACATGAAATTTGTCATACTTTAGTTATAAGCTAGAAATTTAATGACATTCGTTCATATCGCCGCCAATTTCGGTAACCTGGCAACTCTGATCCTGCTGCTGGAAAATGGCACGGACCTCTTAGGGAAAGTGAAGGCTTGCTGAATAGGCAAATAGACTGAAGTATTTTTCGAATTTTTCGAACATAGCTCGGATTTGTGATCACCAATGCGCATTAGGCAAGCGTTGTGATTAAGCCTAATCCCATCATAGTAGCGATAACTTGATTTCTATGATGGTGGCCTTTGCTCTGCCGTGGAACAGTATATAGGCTATAATTTTACTTTTTTTATTACCTTTTCAGACTGGTGAAACTCCCTTACATATGGCATGCAGAAGCTGCAAACCCGATGTGGTCCGGCACCTCATCGAGGTGGTCAAAGATCAGAAGGGGGAGAGCGTCGCCACCGCGTATATCGATACCGTCGACGAAGACGGCGCCACCGCCCTCCACTACGCCTGCAAGATCACTAAGGAGGAAGTCAAAATCGCGTCCGCTGACAGAGAAGTCGTCAAGTGCCTCATTGAGAACGGCGCTGACGTCACGCTGCGGACAAAACACAACCATGAGACCGCATTCCACGTGTGCGCCGTCGCCGGAAACAATGACGTCATGACTGAAATGATCGCGCACATCTCCACTGCCGACGTCAGCCGAGCTCTCAACAAACAAAATAACATCGGCTGGACGCCTCTACTAATAGCCTGCAATCGAGGCCACATGGAACTCGTCAACACTCTACTCAGTAATCACGCGAGAGTCGACGTTTTCGACATCGAGGGTCGATCTGCCCTGCACCTGGCAGCGGAGCATGGCTACTTACAAGTCTGTGATGCATTATTAACGAATAAGGCTTTTATAAACTCAAAAGCGAGAAATGGCCGAACAGCTCTCCATTTAGCGGCGATGAACGGCTACGCACACCTAGTGAAGTTTCTAATTAGGGATCATAATGCTATGATCGACGTGTTAACTTTAAAGAAGCAGACTCCGCTACATTTGGCGGCGGCTAGCGGTCAGATGGAGGTTTGCAAGCTTCTCTTAGAGCTAGGTGCAAATATCGACGCGACAGACGAATTAGGTCAGAAACCCATTCACGCTGCGGCACAGAACAATTTTAATGAAGTCGTGCAGCTGTTTCTCCAGCAACACCCGAATCTAGTGATGGCGACGACAAAGGACGGAAACACGTGTGCGCACATAGCGGCTATTCAGGGTTCAGTGAAAGTGATAGAAGAACTGATGAAGTTCGATCGGACTGGGGTGATATCGGCGCGGAATAAGTTGAACGACTCGACGCCGCTGCAGCTGGCGGCGGAGGGGGGGCACGCGGACGTGGTGAAGGTGTTAGTGAGGGCCGGCGCATCCTGCACGGACGAGAACAAGCAGGGTCTCACTGCCGTGCACCTGGCGGCCCAGTACGGACACACTAACGTACTAGACGTGATGCGCTCCACGAATACAATAAGGATATCCAGTAAAAAGTTGGGGTTGACTCCACTTCATATAGCCGCCTATTACGGACAAGCAGGTTTGTTGATCCATTTTCAATCAGGGTTTTTACAGTGAATGAAATCGACTACATGGCTTCGAAGACGTGAGATTCAACTTCAAAGGCATTGGTTGTTTTGTACGTAACATCGTCATTTCGATATGTCACGTCAAAATTTTACCAATACACTTGCACCTAATATGACGCCTACAACACCGTCTACATAGGCCAAAACCCTTATTAGTGTTACACACGCAAACATTTTAAGTCCTTTAATATTTTTTTCAGAAACTGTACGAGAACTGCTAGCCCACGTCCCTGGAACAGTAAAGTCAGAGGCTCCCACGGGAGTGTCGCTAGTCCCGGAGCTAGGGGCAGAGTCAGGGCTAACGCCACTCCACCTGGCGGCCTACAACGGCAACGAAAATGTTGTGCGGTTGCTGCTCAACTCTGCTGGTGTCCAAGTGGATGCCGCTTCTACGGAAAATGTATGTTATTTATTGAAATTGTGTGCTATGTGAACTCTGAATGCATAAGAGACGTGCTGCTCACTATGCCAATTGTCTCCATTTCAGGGCTTCAACCCTCTTCACCTCGCCTGCTTCGGCGGACACATGTCCATAGTGGGTCTCCTCCTCAGTAGGTCAGCGGAATTGCTGCAGAGCACCGACAGACACGGCAAAACCGGATTACACATAGCAGCCACGCACGGCCACTACCAGATGTGCGAAGTCTTACTAGGACAAGGAGCAGATATAAATTCTACTGACAAAAACGGGTGGACTCCGCTCCACTGTGCCGCCAAAGCCGGGCATCTGAACGTCGTCAAGCTTCTTTGTGAATCAGGGGCGTCTCCCAAAAGCGAAACAAACCTGAATTGTGCCCCTATCTGGTTTGCTGCCTCAGAAAACCACAACGATGTGTTGGAGTATCTACTACATAAAGAGCACGACACCCAGTCTCTGATGGATGACAAGCGGTTCGTGTACAACCTGATGGTGTGCTCCAAGAACCACAACAACATACCAATTGAGGAGTTTGTGCTGGTGTCGCCCGCGCCGGTGGACACGGCGGCCAAGCTCTCCAACATTTACATCAATCTCTCCACTAAGGTAAAATTTAGAATTTAAGACACCTCTAAGGTAGCACACTAGATAATCCAACGTAATTTCGAAATCACTATTATACATTGCGATCATAATAGAAATACATAAATATTTACATAGTTATATCTCTCGTGCCTAGAATACTTAACTGTTTGGAGTTTTCCGTTTGTAGCTAAGATTATGTCAAGATTGTGTCCTATGTACAGTCGGCTTCAACTGAAGTTACCCCCTTGCAGTGCAAAAATAGCACTTGTGTCTCAGACATAAGGACGGTCCAAAGTCCAACAAGGGTTACTCGACGTGACGCCGCGTTTACGTACGGCATTTTATAACATTGCTTTTTAAGGCTACGCGAGCATTGGTATGCGATTAGAGTTCTATCAGTGTCGGCTTCCCTTGTTCATATGTAGATTTTCCGTCATTGTTTGTCTTATTTTTTTTAATAACCATGTATTATGTAGTATAAACACCCAATAAAGTTTTGTTAAAGTATGTCATCAGTTGACTAATTAGGCACTAAATTAAATAAACTACTTGCACTACACATCATGTGCGTAACTAAGTATAAATTGATTAGTGAAAATTAGACAAAAAGGACTACATACGTCATTTGTTTATATAAATAAAAATTAAAACCCTATGCTCTTGAAACAAATGAATAAAAAACATAGCTACGCATAACAACTGATGACAACCTTTGAAACAATCAACACACAACATTCCGTCCCCGCATTAACATTCACCGCACACCTTCCACAGGAAAAGGAGCGTGCCAAAGACCTGATAGCTGCTGGGAAACAGTG
Organism: Marasmia exigua; assembly: GCA_019059595.1. Classification (NCBI taxonomy): domain Eukaryota; kingdom Metazoa; phylum Arthropoda; class Insecta; order Lepidoptera; family Crambidae; genus Marasmia; species Marasmia exigua. The sequence goes on from CM032473.1 coordinate 15,799,036, forward strand.
CGAAGCGATGGCCACGGAGCTGTTAGCTCTCGCAGCCGGGGCCGACTCGGCAGGCCACATCCTCACCGCCACGGACAACAGGAACATCGAGTTCCTAGACGTGCTGATTGAGAATGAGCAGAAGGAGGTCATCGCGCACACGGTCGTTCAGAGATATCTTCAGGTAAAAAATAGGTAACTTCAACTGTTACAGCGATTGTGGCTTTGGTCTTCGGATTTTGGGTTTTTATCCTGACCACTATAATCTGGATATCGAACTGGGATCTTCTAGGCAAACGCGTATCATACTAGACCACTACATTGCTTACCAGCAGATACAATTGTGGTCAAACGTTAGCCTATAGTCCATAAAAAAAAGTTTTATTTTATCAAATAGCATGTATGTAGGTATGTATAAAATTCAATACCACTTTTTAACTTCCACACTACAGGTTTACAAGACTTCGACGTATTTATTACTGGCAATAAATACTTGTGGTTATACGTCGATGTCTTGTAAAGTTTGGAGATTTGGTGGTTAAAAGCTCATGCTCTAACTAAATGCACCAGCCAGCGTCTTGTATAAAAATATAAAGGATAAAAATGGTGCGTTGAAGACCAAACTAGTCGTTGTTGTGGGATATTTATGTGAATTGCTTGTATGAGTGGAAATAAAGCCAATAAGTTTAGCGTCCGCTTTAAGAACTAACCATTTCGTTTGTATTCACGTTGTTAATTTGTTCCAGGAACTCTGGAGAGGGAGCCTTAAGTGGAGTGGGGTTAAAATACTGTTCCTTTTTTTCGGATTTATAATTTGTCCACCCATCTGGATGGTGTTCTCTCTTCCATTAGGGCATAGATATAATAAAATCCCTATAATTAAGTTTATGTCGTATCTTACGGCGCATATTTATTTAATGATCTTATTAGCACTTGTAGCTATTACGCCTATTTATAATTCTATATTTAGGGAAAGTTTAATACCCAGGTGGTATGAGGTGATGCTGCTCATATCGCTCAGTGGGCTTTTGCTCTTCGAGCTCACGAACCCCAGCGATAAGTCCGGATTAGGATGGATCAAAGTTGCCGTCCTCCTTTTCGGCATGATCGGGGTAGCCGTCCACGTGATAGGCTGGATCACCGTCCAGCCCAAGTACTGGCCCACCCTCATGTACTGCAGGAACCAATGCTTTGCCTTATCTTTTCTATGCGCCTGCGTGCAAATATTAGACTTCCTATCATTCCATCACCTCTTCGGACCCTGGGCTATAATCATAGGAGATCTCATGAAGGACTTGGGGAGATTTCTTGCAGTGTTAGCTATATTCGTGTTCGGATTCTCCATGCACATCGTGGCTCTGAACCAGCCGTTCAGGAATATACTTAAAGTGGAGGACAATAAGTATGCGCGACAGATGAGGAAGAAGCTCTTCTCCGACGGTGAGGACTTTTCTTTTGCATTGTTTGCCACATTACACTCATTTTCATTACTTGTGTGTTATATTGATGTTAACTTCACTTCGAAACAAAAAATCATACAGAGAAACACTCCATGAATTTGGCATTTATCTGTGAAATTGTTGTATGATAGAGAATCTACGAACGAAACGTCAAACATTAGACTCTCAGTGGAACGCCGGTTCAGGAGAGTCTTACAGGAGGAAACAAGGGCCGGGAGGACGTAAGTCCGCCATAGAAAGAAGATCCTTTTATATTTACGTTCATGATGGATGTCACTCATACGATGATCGCATTATATCTCGATGGTGCTTGTTTTGTTTTATTTTCGAACGTGTCCCATGCATCCGCTTGCGGCTTCTTGAATGTTCTTTCACCTCGAGAATGTTATCATCGTTGATTACATGTATTGTATAGATCTGTCTTCACGCAGATTAAGTGTTAGGACTCTGTAATATACAACTGACACTCACATCGCCACTATTTATGGTTTATTTTATGTACATGTCAATCATAAACGATGGCGTTTATTTTGGTGGTTTAGAATGTTAATGTGCACAATGCATATTCTGGCTGCAACGATCTGCTTTAACGGACTTGTGTTCCAGATATGGATGTTGTCACAGAATCTGCATTGCGCGTCACTGTAATAGTTTTAGTGGAATGAGTGGCCGACCTCACCGCATTTGATGGAGCAATATGATTTGCGCATGTGGCTGCTTATGTCCCCGATTGTCACGCCGGTGTCTTGAGGTACCACTTTATATTACGGATGTTTGCTGTTCGTCAGGCGTCGAGCACGCTATAAGTGTCGAGATAGTTGCGTAGTCACGGGACACGATTGATACACTAACCGCTACAAAATTCCTTTTATAACTCACCGATTTCAATCTTATGAATCCAATTTCGCAGATTTGATCACCTTTATGTATCAATCTATCCCAATTTATTGTTAGCTGATTTCTGTAGTTCCTTAGATTCTTGAACCGGTGGGGGCAGATTCATGCGAACTGACGCTCTTCAAATTTCCTTGAATTCTTTTGAAAGCATCCAGCTAGTATCAACCTACCCCTACCCTAGCTTCACAAAGAACGTGGTCCATGTTGCGTCTTGTCTTCTAGCGACGTTGTCACCGTTCGAGGCGTTCGAGAAATTGTTCTTCGCCCTTTTCGGCCAGACGACTTTGTCGGACCTGAACTACGTGTCGAGCTTGCGGCCGTTGTGGACCCAGAACATATTCAAGGCCGTGTTCGGCGCGTACATGCTGATGTCTGTCGTGGTCCTCGTAACGCTCCTCATTGCGATGATGTCGGACACTTACCAGCGCATCCAGGTAACTAGGTGTAAAGAGCGGCGGTTTTGTTCGCAGTGACCATGAACCCGCTATCCTCGTTCGAGTTACTGTTCTTCGCGGTGTTCGGACAGACGACCACGGAGCAGACGCGCGCGCACCGCATCGACTCCAACATGCAGCCCTCCTGGACCAATTACTTGTTCAAAATTGTGTTCGGCATCTACATGCTGGTGTCGGTGGTGGTTCTGATCAATCTGCTCATTGCTATGATGTCAGACACATACCAGAGGATCCAGGTAACGTTTCTCGACTGATTAACGTTACGTTGCATTGGATACCACCGCTTCTGACTAAATAATAAACATTAAATAAACTTAATTTAACATAAATTAACAGATAAAAAAAGTTAAAACCCACACTGCGATGCACCTTATGGATAAATTTTACGTAAAACATAGTTAACTATTAGCAAAACATTAAATTAAAGTTTAACTCGATATTATCCTATCTCTTAACAAAACTGTAAGGACGATACGATATAACCATACTTATATCTTTTTAGTAATTGAACTCAGTAAAGAAACAGGTATTTATGTTGGGTCTGTGGATGTTTATGGTACATTTTTTGTAACAATACAAAGGAAAAAGTTAATTTGGAACCAGGACAATGTACGAGTAGTTATGTTATCTTAATTGATTTAATCACAGATAAATATCTATATGATCAAATAAACATGAGTCATCTATGATTAACTAACCAACCAAAGTATTTCTTAATCCTGGTAAATTAGCTTAATTCACTAATTTAAGTAGGTAATTTTCATTTGAAGTTGGATTTGCTGCTGTCAACACATTATCACGATTTACAAAATAAACATAAACTAAAATAACATGGTACCTACTTTAAAAACTATAAACAGCATATAAATAAACTAATTGGTCTTATTTAACTCTTTTGACACAAGTGTTCACGTAACAAAAAATTTAGCCAAGAAAGTATTTACCTATTAGGAAATGAAATTTGATGTTTTGATGGAATTTGAAATAGTTTTTATTTGGCGCTTTCTTGTCTACATGTTTTGTTATAACATAATTTAGTTATATTCTATGTCAAATTTGGCCTTTATATCGCCACAATATGACATGAGCCCACTTTTATATATTTAACATTTTGTATAATTTGAAGTCAACCACCTGTAATATAGACTGCTTGTAATTATTAATCTACACACTGGCCCGTTGTAACAACTTCTGGGCATGATTTCAGGCACAATCTGACATCGAGTGGAAATACGGGCTGTCAAAGTTGATCCGTAACATGCATCGTACCAATACGGCACCGTCACCACTCAATCTCGTCACCACGTGGCTCATGTGGCTTATTGCCAGGTGTAAGGTAATAAACGCTTAATCTTTTTATTAACCTAGTCAATTCTCAAACTGTAAATACGAATTGCTCAAAATATACAAGAGCGGATCTAATATGGACCCTTGTGGTACGCCATTTTATTTTCAGTATGCATTCTATTCAAAAATTAAATGAAGTCCAAAAACCATTATGAAATACGATTTATTCAAACGAATATTTACTATAAAACCAAGACAAGGAGGATATTATTTTACTTAGGAAGAGCGAGGCATTCCCAACACGGGTGTCTTATCTGGGAAGCCCCGGCAACTTGTTTGTTAATAATTTACTGCAAATAAAGATATTTTTATTTATTGTATTAGGAGAGTATTTATTATTGACATAGTAAAATGCTTTGCTCAAGTCAGAATAGAGGTTCGAGACTTTCAATAAATTCACACCTACTGAGCTTAAAAACATATACTCGATCCCTTCCTAATCTTTCAATTCTTTCCCAGGAGCGATTAAGCAAGAAGAAACGCCCAAGTCTAGTGCACATGATAGGGCTGAACCGGCAAGACCAGATGAGCGCCAGGTCGAAAGCCGGCGCTAAATGGCTCTCCAAAGTCAAGCGAGGCCAAGTTGTACCAAAAGGTATTCTATCACTTGACTATGATCTCTTTTGCATGCTTTCAAAACCTAACAAATCTTGGTTATTATTTCATTACTTAACTGCGAAGGTAAAATTTTTCTGCTTAATTTTTTTTTCTGAGCATAATAACCTAAATGCTCATTCGTTTCATATGTTATCTCAAATGTGATGCTACATTATCTTTTATTAGACTCAACACGTCTCTCCGTGGTGCATCTCAGTCCCTTGGGCTCTCAGATGAGCTTCAACAACATGACCAGGATAGAAAACGTCGTCGACTGGGAGATCATCGCCAAGAAGTACCGGGCCCTCATGAGGGACGAGGCCGAAGAATCCCCAGGCAGCGGCGTGGAAACCGACACGGCGGATAACGAGTCTGAGGTCATGCCCAACAACGTCTCCGCAGCGCCTCCCTGAATGACTCGAGAAACTTCTGGAACCAAACCAATTGCATACGGGTAACGTATCATCAAATATCTCGTCCAAAGTTCGCCAAAGTTCTGATTTTCGGTGAATGGACAGGGATTTCGGCGAAATGGCATCATTTTCGATGGCAATACCGGATTGGGGACCAATGATGAAGCATGAAGGATTTCGTATTAAATCATTCTTACCGACTTCAAAAAAGGAGGAGGTTCTACATACATATGTTTATAATTGATTGATTATTGAAGTAAGAAATAGGGAAATATGTTCTGCATATCGTTGATCTTTTTTACTACGAATAAGTATATGCATTAGACTGTTATGATTTTATTTTTACTGACCGGTTGTCAGTCAAATTGTTTTATTCTATATATTTAATACTCGAGGACAAAAAGTGCCTAAATTAAATCGAAAATATTCTAATTGTAACATACTCGTAAATCATAATATAAACATTTTGTATTTAAGTTTTAAGATAGTTATAGCATTTGAATTTGAGTGTCATAAGTTAAGTGAATCTTGTGAGTATTATTGAAGTGTATTATTATTAACTCAAATAAGTTGGTTTTCGTAATAACATATTTAGGATTTTCTAGTCACTTCTTCGGATCTTAAGTCAGTATTTCATTTCAGTATTATATTTGTGTAAATAATTTTATGTACATAATGGTTTAGTCAGTAGCGAATAATAGTTTATAAGCAATCTTCGTAATTATATAGTTTTTTCTAATTCGTATGCGCAATTTTCATATTTTATATTTCCTCTTTCTGTAAACGTACCAAAAAATAAATTGTTTTATCCACTGAAATAATGAAACAGACTGGTGATAACCATATCTCAAAATTAGAAATTTCGTGAATAAGATACCTACTAAGTACTATGTCAATGAAATTTTTTTTACACATATCGCCTCTTTACAAGAACAGCGTGACATCTCAAGAACCTCTTTACAAATAGAACGTAACATCTCAGCAGCTTATTCATGAGATGTCACGTTGTTTTCACATAACTATGTATTTATTAAAAGTGCCCGTGAGTTAATAATTAGTGCCACAAACCATCAGGAAATCAATACATTAAAAACATGCTTCATTAAATTATACCGACTATTAGGTGGTTGAGGTATGAAATTGCCGATTTGAATGGATTGTAGATTTTCTGAAAACCTGTGTTTCGCATAGTATTTTTTTTATTTTAAATATGACTTGTCGCATTTTTTTAATTTATCAATTAAGTCACATTCAAGATAATTTTTTTCTGCACCAAGAATAAAATATAATCTTATCTGCATGTCCTTAGAAATATGGTCTATATAGTTTTTTAGATTTTTGCGTTGCATTATAACTATAATGTATCAATACGGTGTTTAAGACGATATTTATTATGTGAACCAACATTGTGTACTCACATATTTGGCTCGACGTTACGTCTGCTCGTGACCACGGCTGCTGTAACGTAGCCGAAACGTCGAGCCAAATATGTGAGTACACAATGTTGTTTCACATAATAAATATCGTGTTAATCCCCGTATTGATACATAATATGGTCTATAATCAAAATAAAAATATTCTACACTAACTTTTTAGCTATTATAGGTATGAATTATTAATCTGGTTGCGTCTAGAAAAAAAACGGCAATATCATACTTTAACCCCTATTAATAAACAATTTCAGTCAGTCATGTCATAGTGAATGTCGTGTAATTTGTACCTGATTTCATCAGGAACATGAGTGATCTACTAAATACGTAAAGAAGCTAAAATCGAGTATAATTTTTAGTACTTTTCTGACGAATTTCTTTAGCTTTTTATAAATTTTATAAAATTTACTTGCTAAATTAATTTCAAAGCTGTTGGCAACTTGTCATTCTTGAAATTTACAGCTTATCTAGCTTGGTAAATACTATCGAGGGTTTACATTTTTTTATACTCAAACCGTCCTTTATTTAGCTTTGTAATTGACATATAAAAATATGAGCTGTGCCTTTGAAAATCTGGCAATATTTAAGTATAGTGAAATATTAATATATTTTGTCCATAATAGTATTACAACTAGAATTAAATGTAATTTTGTTAATAATATTTTTGTAAATAAACGTGTTGTGCATTTGTGTAATATCTGTATCAATTACTTTAGTCCCACAAAAATCACGAAACTAAATACGAATTGCATCGTCCGACACATGTCTTTCGAACGTTCATGGGCAATAGAAATTATTTGCTTTTATGACAAAAAACACCGGCTTTTTATTGAGTGACTATGACTTTGACTGACTTCGACTCTTGACTACCTACTTATTCTCAATAATTACTTGACATTGGCAAATTATCTTCGGGTAGAGCCATATTAAAGAAAAAAAGACAAAAAACAAATTAAGGCTAACGAGGCATAGTGTGAGTTTAACAGTGGGAGAGACACGCTTCGGCATGAATAGGGCCGGCTCGACCGGAGTAATACCACGTCCTCACAGAAAAACCGGCGTGAAGCTGTGCATGCGCTGTGTTTCACTGCGTGAGTGAGGGTACCGGAGGCCCAATCCAGGGGAAGGCGGGTTAAAAAGTAAGCAGCGTACTTGTGACACCACTGGTGTTTTGCAGGTGTCCATGGGTGGCGGTATCCGCTTACCATCAGGTGATCCGTCGGCTCGTCTGCCACCTAAATCATTAAAAAAAATAAGCAAATAACCAAAGTTTGTTTCTGTCTAGCTACCATGGCGCATTTGGTAGTTACCCTGCATCATCGCCAAAGGTCGTGGATTCGTTCCCCACCCTGGATAAACATTCGTATTAAGAACATTGAATACTTGTGTTTAGTCAGTGTCTGGGTTTAGAAGGTACACTTATGATATACATATATTTGTAATTCCTCTGTTGTCTAATATCCATACCTAACCAGCTGGTTAAGCCCGTGAGTAGCTACTTAGGCCCGAATTTTGATCCGAAGTTACACTGAACCAATGGTTTAAAAAAAGTAACCAATACTCAAATATCGTCAAAAAAATTTTTTGAACAATATGTTTTTTTTTATTATGGCTCTACCTGAAGATAATTCGCCAATGTCAAGTAACTTATTGAGAATAAGTAGGTAGTCAACAGTCGAAGTCAGTCAAAGTCAGTCACTCAATAAACGCCGGTGTTTTACGTTTTATCGACCTACGGATTCAGCGGATATCACTCTAAAAGCAATCGCGGCTTTTAAGACTCTTTTAGGGCCAAGCAAGTTGTCACGAGACAACGCACTCGACACACAATAGCAGTGTTAGAAACAATACAATCCAACGATTATTATTATTAGGATCACTTGACGGCACTTCACTGCACAAACAAACACCAAATTTGTACACTAAAAACCACTAGACACTAATTTAAAACCTTTGTATTGCATCAGCCCATGCGGCTTGTTAGCCCTACCCGCCGAATTGAACAATATGTAGTTATCCAATAGTTATATGTATAACAAGGAATTACGTCACTTTGACGCTGTCACTTTGACTATTTTTTAGACAGTTAGCTATAGTTAATTTAACCAAAAGGTAACTACGGATCAAAAAAATTGTCCAGTGCAGAATCAGGTTAATGTATAAAATGTTGCATGAATTTATTTAACGAAGGTAGCCATATGTTGGGCTAGAAAATGATTAAAACCTGCACGTTTCGGCTAGTTTCTGAAACGTGTATCTATGGTTCAGTTGGTCTGGTTTCCCTGTTAAACAGGTCGCGAAGCTCGCGGCAGTCACTTCATTGTAATTACCTACCAGACTCCCCAAATCGAGAATCATGGTCCAAACCGTACCACGGCCTCCAGAGCGACAGCTTTGGACGCAACTATGGATTACACGCTAAGATGAGGAAATTAAAATAAGAAGTGTATTGAAGAAGTAATAAATAAAAAATAAAAATATTTTATTTCGAAAAACTAAGGCTCATACAAAATTTGTTAGTATTATTACTATTTTGATATTTTATAACTAGAGTTAATTCATACAAAGACATTATTCAATACAGTATTCAAAATTATTAGAAATTATAAATTATTAATATATAAGTAATGCTTATTCTTAATTATTATTATATAAACTACAGCGCGTGTTTTAAATACGGAGACCAAATATGGTCCCCTATTTATTAAATTAATTTTAACATATTTTATGCGGTCGTAAAACATGTGAAGGGATTTCATTGAAATAATGTAATGATTAACGACAAAATAGCTCACGGAATTTAATTACATTCGTGAAATTACGACTTGTCTGTGAGAATAATGAATTAAGATGGCGGATGGAATAAAGATAAGTTTAAAATTCTTTGCGGCCAGTCACTGAAGGTCACAGGCTACAGGAAATAGTGAAAAGAATAGATATGACTAAAGAAAGAATGAAATGGCCAGAAGCACCATATATTTAGCATAAACCACGATTGTAATTATTAAATTAGATAATGCGTGTAATAGGATATGCTATAATACGGCCAACCTTCGCTACGCTACGCGGCACTTTAAGAAGAAGAATGCTTGTAATGAATGCCTTTAGGTATGTACCCATGTATATGCCATTATTTGCCCTTACATTTATGTAAATGTTTACATTTATGTAAAATTATGGATGTGCATCCTAAAGCATCTGTCTGTATGCATTTTTAATTCATTTTGATACCAGGCAGTGCTGAATTACAAAAGGACTGAACACTTGGAACACTAAACATCGCAAGGGTAACGGACGAGTAACATCAATCAAGGTTAAGTTAAAATAAGGTGTGGTAAGTCTATTTTGGTTGCCAAAAATTGGGACTAAATTGTCTTCTTAGGTTACATAGTGACACGAGTTTTAACACTTCTCTATAGACAATTTATAGGGCGGCAATCGCTTAGCATCAGGCGATCCGTCTGCTCGTTTACCACCTATCACATAAAAAATCTAACATTGGCAGTATTGATCCTCACGTCTTCACGACGCATGAGAAAGTACAGTATCAGCCTATACTTATATATTATGCAGAGCAAAGTGGCAAAGGCCTCCATATAGAATCAACGTTATTCACTACTATGATGGGATTAGGTTTAATTATCATGCTTGTCTAATGCGGGTTGGTGACAACTAACCCGAGCTATACGAAAAATCGAAACATGGTAGCTATTCGCTCGACCCGAGAATCGAAATTCAGGCCCCGATATCACACGGTGTTACGATAAAAAGCAACCATAAAAAACCCCAAACTTATAAGCAAGGAAAAAATTCTATGATTCACAATAGTAGTTTTAGTGACTGTCACTAATTAGGGTTATTAAAATATGAGCGAGATTAAAAGAAACGAGCCTTGGCGAGTTTTTAATAGCATTCGCGAGTGTTAAATACCAAGTTATGTGCAGCCTCATACACTAGTTTATCTACATAGGTAAACTATTTTGACAGAGTATAACTATTATATTTTAAAATTCGTAAAACATATTGAACTATATAAAAATAATTAATTTGTAATTGGCCAACTTAAATTACTAACAAATATTACTATTTTTATAAGGTATATACACAAACCTGATAATCAAGTAGATTTTCCTGGCAAAAGACTATTAGAACCCTTGATGATTTTTGCTAAAATATCTGGTGGAGTCAATTCCTGAAAATACTTTTCTACTATTTTCTCACTTTCAGACTCTAAACAAAATAAATCAATTGTATTGTATACTAAAAAGAAGGGACGAAAATTATCAAAACTGTCTTAGATATCCCATCTCGAGGTTCGTATATCCTGGAAGGTCCGACCCCAAATAAAATGGGATCATGGGCAAGACGAACAAGAAGAAAAGAAATAGTTATAATGAAAAATGTTTTTTCAGTTTAAGGTGATATACTGCACTAGCAACGCCAGTTGATTTTAATGGTTAGCTAGTAAACCGAATCTGTTTTTGATAATTTAATAGCTCCAGCCTCTCGGCAAACACCTATACTAATTATTTAAGGCGACGGGTAGCCTAACTAGCGACACAAATGTTACGTCCGTTTTTGTACGCGAAAAATTGATTACCGCCAAAAGCGGGCACTTTTAGCGTGAATCCATTTTTCGGGTACAAACGTTGGGTCCGCATTTGTGCATGGTTATTTAATAAATAGTAGGTATAAGTGGTTTTCCGAGTGGTTGTAACCCCGAAATTCTTTAAAATAGATCCGCTTTAGTAGCTAAAAATTAAAATCGATTGGCGTCGTTAGTGTGCCCATCCGTCACCTTAATACTTATAGCTAACTAATTTGTCTGTTTTTGTATTCGTAATTTTGGTTTACCGCTAAAAGCGGCCGCTTATAGCGTGAATCAATTTTTCGAGTAAAAAAACAGCCCAAACTTGTGCATGATTTTTAAATAAATAGTAAAAATAAGTGTTTGCTGAGAGACTGGAGTTCCAAAATTGTTTAAAATAGATCTGGTTAGTAGCTAAAAATTAAAATCAATTGGCGTCGCTAGTGTGCCCTACCAGTCGCCTTAACTGTAAGTATATGAATGTCAAATATGTAATCTACCGCTGATTGGGAACGTAAATTTTTACAGAAAAGCAGTCTTAACCTGTGGTCTTAACACTTCACATTGGCGGAAAAAGACGTGCGGCCGTCACCGTGCGCGGGATTAGGTCCAAGAAAAAAAGAATCGATTCGGCGAGTAGGGCTAAAAGAAGCCGCGTGGGCTGATGCAATTCAAAGGTTTTAAATTAGTGTCTAGTAGTTTTTAGTGTGCAAGTTTGGTGTTTATTTGTGCAGTGAAGTGCCGCAAAGTGATCCTAATAATAAGAATCGTTGGATTGTATCGTTTTTAACACTGCTATTGTGTGTCGAGTGCGTTATCTCGTGACAACTTGCTTGGACCTAATAGAGTCTTAAAACCCGCGATTGCTTTTAGAGTTATATCCGCTGAATCCGTAGGTCGATAAAACGCAAAACACCGGCGTTTTATTGAGTGACTGTGACTTTGACTGACTTCGACTGTTGACTACCTACTTATTCTCAATAAGTTACTTGACATTGGCGAATTATCTTCGGTTGTCCCGCTTAATAATGCCTAAAATCTAAAACATGATAATGGCAGGAGTAATTCTCAGTCGAGAAGTTGATTGCCACAAATAAAAACAAAGAAGAAGAAAAAAATAATCAGCACCAGTTAGAACTAGGAAGTTGATTGCCACAAATAAAAACAAAGAAGAAGAAAAAAATAATCAGCACCAGTTAGAACTAGGAAGTTGATTGCCACAAATAAAAACAAAGAAGAAGAAAAAAATAATCAGCACCAGTTAGAACTAGTTTATATACACTGTTCCTTTTGTTATCTTCGCGATAAAATTTTTATTCCGACCGAGCAATCATGATCGCCAACATTGAAATGGACACAGTTTGTATTTTAAATTACGACTAGAACGTGATCACAATACAATTATTTATCTGGTGTCGTTAATTTCAATGTTGTGTCTACAGAATGTAGGGACGAATAAAAGTAAGTCTTTATATTCAGAAATATCCGTTGCTCCTAAGTATACCTAAATCATAAAAAAGAATTCAGCGAAAGTCATAACTACCTTATAGGAAGTATGTCCGATTAACGGCCGCACTCAGAGAAGTCATTTAAGCGAATGTTCATTAACTATCGGTAGTCTTTATGCGTATCAAAATAAGTGTCAATATTTTTTCTTAAGTAGCCAACTAAGTTAATCAACGACTCTAAGTGTGGCAGTAAGACTCGATTCGACCATTCATTATCCGTGGATATTTGTGCAGTGAAGTGCCGCGAAGTGATCCTGATATTAAGAAACGTTGCATTGTATCGTTTTTAACGCTGCTATACACTCTACACATAGAGTGAGTTGTAACGGACTTGCTTGGACCTTATAGAGATCTTAAAAGCCGATTAAAAAGCGATTGTGTTTAGAGTGGTACCGGCACAATCCGAAGGTAGATAAAACACCGGAGTTTTATTGAGTGACTGTGACTTTGACTGATTGCCACCACTAAAAACAAAGAAGAAGAAAAAAATAATCCAGCACCAGTTAGAACTAGGAAGTTGATTGCCACAAATAAAAACAAAGAGAAGAAAAAAAGAATCAGCACCAGTTAGAACTAGTTTTTATACACTGTTCCTTTTGTTATCTTCGCGATAAATTTTTATTCCGACCGAGCAATCATGATCGCCAACATTGAAATGGACACAGTTTGTATTTTAAATTACGACTAGAACGTGATCACAATACAATTATTTATTCTGGTGTCGTTAATTTCAATGTTGTGTCTACAGAATGTAGGGACGAATAAAAGTAAGTCTTTATATTCAGAAATATCCGTTGCTCCTAAATATACCTAAATCATAAAAAAGAATTCAGCGAAAGTCATAATTACCTTATGGAAGTATGTCCGATTAACGGCCGCACTCAGAGAAGTCATTTAAGCGAATGTTCATTAACTATCGGTAGTCTTTATGCGTATCAAAATAAGTGTCAATATTTTTTCTTAAGTAGCCAACTAAGTTAATCAACGACTCTAAGTGTGGCAGTAAGACTCGATTCGACCATTCATTATCCGTGGATATTTGTGCAGTGAAGTGCCGCGAAGTGATCCTGATATTAAGAAACGTTGCATTGTATCGTTTTTAACGCTGCTATACACTCTACACATAGAGTGAGTTGTAACGGACTTGCTTGGACCTTATAAAGATCTTAAAAGCCGATTAAAAAGCGATTGTGTTTAGAGTGGTACCGGCACAATCCGAAGGTAGATAAAACACCGGAGTTTTATTGAGTGACTGTGACTTTGACTGACTTCGACTGTTGACTACCCACTTATTCTCAGTAAATTACATGACATTGGTAAGATATCTTCGGGTAGAGCTATAATATCATCATCATCATCAGCAACCCACACTCGTCCACTGCTGAACATAGGTCTCCCCTAATGCACGCCACTGCTCCCGATTTTCGGCCACTCTCATCCAGCCCACACCAGCCAGCCTTCGAATGTCATCATCCCATCTTGTCGCAGGGCGTCCTACACTACGCTTACCGAGTCGCGGTCTCCACTCAAGGACTTTACGGCTCCAACGCCTGTCAGTTCTGCGGCTAATATGACCAGCCCACTGCCACTTCAGTTTGCTAATTCGGTGGGCTATGTCGGTGACTCTGGTTCTCTGTCGGATTACATCATTTCTGATGCGGTCCTTCAGAGATACTCCGAGCATAGCCCTTTCCATAGCTCCTTGAGCGACTTTGAACCGGTGGACTAGTCCAGCCGTGAGTGTCCACGTCTCGGCACCATAAGTCATGACCGGAAGGACGCACTGGTCGAAGACTTTCGACTTTGAGGGTGGGTGACGAGAAGACTTGACGAAGTTTACCAAATGCTGCCCAGCCTAGCTGAATTCTTCTAATGGCTTCTTTCTCGAAGTTGTTTCTGCCTAATTGGAGCGCTTGTCCTAGATAGACATATTCCTGAACAACTTCGAGAGGTACTCCATTAACAGCGACCGGTCCCGGATCAACGAGCTCGTTGAACATGACCTTGGTTTTATCCAAGTTCATCCGAAGACCGATGTGTTTGGAAGATTCAGCCAGGCTGCTCACCATCTCCTGTAGGTCTTGTAGGGTTTCCGCCAAGATGACGATGTCGTCTGCGAATCGTAGGAGTGACATGTACTCGCCATTAATATTGATTCCGCGCTCCTTCCAGTTTAGCGTTCCAAACATGTCCTGCAGCGCAGCGGAGAAAAGTTTCGGAGATATAACATCTCCTTGTCTCACACCACGTCGCAGCAGGACAGGCTCAGTTTGGCCATTTTGGATTACTACGGACATATTAGCAGCGTCATACAGACACCTCAACACCTCGATATATCGCCAATAGACTTGGCACCATTGCAAGGCCTCTAGAACAGCCCAGGTCTCGACGGAGTCAAAAGCTTTTTCATAGTCCACAAACGCCATGCACAGGGGCTGGTTATACTCTTTGGTCTTTTGTATGAGCTATAATATAAAAAAAAGCTTAGTCGAATCGAGCCTTAATAAAACATTAGTGTGTGTTCCTTCCGGAAATCGATAGAAACATTCGACAAACTTTCTAATAAGGGCTAGTTACTTACTTATAGAGTAACTAATAAAATATCACAGTGAATAGGTATTTTCAACCTTGATCATTATTGTGAAATGTTTTAAACGTCTAGCTCTAAGTGCGACTGTGCTTTTCGAAGTAAATCGTGGCATTACTTTCCTAATAACAATTGCAATGATCTGATATGTATTCCTACCTAACAATTATTGAATATAATTTATTTTCCCTTCAAATGCTCCCAGCAGAGATAAGAGTGCACCTTTAGCGGTAAAAACCAAGTGTCGTTTTGTAAGACTTATTCTAGGTAGCCCATATTGTTTGCATAAGTCTTCAACTTTCCGAAGTTTCCGATTCCGGTTGTAGAATCACATTAAATATGTTTATTCATTTCTTAGTATATTTTATGTATCGACATATATGTGTAACTACATGTATATTATAAGTATAATATAAAAAAATATTATTAGTATGCATTAAAAATCACTATTTATTTGTAAGTACAAATAAATAGTTAAAATTTTAATGTATGACGATTTGGAGCTGTATGTATACAAGCCTATGCAAATAAAGATATTTTTGATTTTGATTTTAATTTTTGACTTCTTTTCTTTTTTTTAGTCCTACACTCGAAAGTTTTTAAGGCTGTTTCTTGCTCTTTCATGCTAAAACAACTGAATGGATTTATATGAAGCTTTCATTTTGTTTTACTTGTTTTGTATGCACAAATTGTAGGTATGCACCACCTTTACTCTTTCAAGAGTTGTCTGCCCGACTGATCGAGTTCTCTGGGGACCGGAATGCTGGCAGTTACCTCGGCCAACTTTTAGGGTTGGCCATCCAAAGAGGCAACGCCGCTAGCATTCTGGGCACGTTGGACAATATCAGTGGGGCAGACAATTTCTTTTTGTAAATATGTACATAATTATTAGGTATCACTTTTGTTGACATGCATTTAACAAATTTTTAGTTATTTAATTGAATAAAGTTTTGGTATGCACCTATAATATATTGCATGTCAATCTTTACTATATTTTGTCCAATGCGCTGCAGCTGCTGTTTGTGGCAGTTGCAGCATATGCTGAGCCGAGCTGAGCTGAGTAATTAAATTACCTTAAGTTACCTTGTGTGTTATAGGTAGTAATATAACATTAGAATCAGTGCAAATGCAATTTTATTAGAGACCTGCCTCGGCTTCGCACGTAAACCTTCGTCTTGAATTACTCTATCTATTAAAAAACCGCGTCAAAATCTGTTGCGTAGTTTTAAACATCTAAGTAATTATTACAACATAGACACTCTTACCAAGGCGTCGTAAAAGGCGACTAAGGTAAAGCTGCTGGCATGATCATCAGCACCCAGAGAAGGAAAACTCTGCATTTATATCAAAACCCTCGCCAACCCGTCTGCCAAGCGTGGTGAGTATGGCGATTACCGCTCATGTGATTGAGGGAGGCCCGTGCCCCAGCAGTGGGGACTTAAATGGGCTGACGATGACGACGATGACATAGAGACAGCGAATGTGGCTTTGTTTTATACTATGAAATTATATTAAATAAGATAGATAAAATACACAAATTAAGTACTAGGCATTACAGAAATTTTGTGTACAATTTCGGCGGTCTTATTGCTGAAAGCTATTTCTACCAGACAACCTTTGCGTTAAAGGACATTTAATAGTAGAGGAGGGGTAGGTGGTGCAATATTCAATAATAAAAAACAAATCTAAAACAAACAAACAAGTAAAATAAATAGGAAGGTATCGAATACATGGATGTAGTGCTTGCGGAATTAAAACGTATTTCGCTTCAGATGGCTTTCCTTCCTGGGTTAGATGCAGCCGTCAAAAATATTAAGGCTGAAATAGCAACCCTTAAGGGAATCAAGTCTGAGATTGCGGACATTAAATCGTCGATTGAATTTGTCGACCAGAACATTGGCGGAGTGTCGGAGAAGATATCCGAAATGGAGAAAGAGATTCTGCCTCTAAAGAAAACCAAACATGATGTTGAAGGGCCTTTGGTTCGCATGGAGAAGTTGGAGGTTCACAACCGCGAGACAGAACAAAAAACGCGCTTCAACAATTTAGAAATAAAGGGTGTTCCCTTCTCCAACTACGAGAATCTTTTTGAAGTGATATCCAAAATTGGTACTCAAATAAAATGCCACTTACCTAAGGAGCAGATTAACTATATTGCCAGAATTCCAATGCGCAACAGCAAAGATAACAAGAATATAGAAGTGGCTGTACGTAGTAGGTACTTAAAGGATGATTTTGTAGTAAAGTAAAGTATCAGCCTATAAACTGTCTCACTGCAGGGCAAAGGCCTCCGTCATAGAAATCAAGTTATCGCTATTATGATGGGATTAGGCTTAATCACCACGCTTGCCAAATGCGGATTGGTGATCACAAACCCGAGCTATGTTCGAAAAATTCGAAACATACTTTTCGCTCGACCCGGGAATCGAACCCAGGACCCCGAGATCACGGCCTGGTACTTAACCCACTAGACCATCAGGGCGTTTGATTTTGTAGCAACAGCGAAGAAATGCTCAATCACTGCAGCCAGTTTGAGAATGGCCGGAAATAGCAGAATCTACATAAATGATCATTTGACGATAGAAACCAAAATTCTGCTTCATAAGACCAAGATTCTGGCGAAGGAACGGGGTTTTGCATATACGTGGGTGAGAGAGTGCAAAATCTACGTCCGAAAAAACTAGAATTCTCCAAAGCATCAAATACGGTCAGAAATAGACTTAAAGAAGTTGTAGTTTAGTATAATATATTCATATTTATTTACTTAGATATTTCCAACTGTAAAGGTTTGCGATTTGTCTGTATTTGTGTTTGCGGGCCGCAGTTGATTACCATTTGCCGCGCCGCGGCGTAAGTGCATGCGCAGTCCGAGCCCAATTAACTGGAACCATAAGAGAATTGGGTGTAACTTTCGATTGTAAACTAATTTTTGATACTCATTTTAATAACATCACGAGTAAGGCTTTTCGTGCTCTTGGTTTCGTTCTACGAATGTCCTCTGAGTTTCCAAGTATAAAAACATTAAAAATCTTATACTGTACATACGTTCGCAGTCAATTGGAGTACGCATCGCAAGTCTGGAACCCCATTTATGACGTCTATGTTCAGAGACTTGAGAGGATTCAGAGGAAATTTCTTAAATATCTACAATATCGTGCTGGGATTTATCTACCCGACTACATCTCACGTTGTCGAAAATTTTTAATTTCCTTCCGCTGTATGAAAAAAGAAAGACTTGAGACCTTTCATATCTTTTAAGCATAGCAAGCGGTAAGATAGACTGTCCAAAGCTTCTTGAACTTATAGGGCTGCGCACTAACTCGAAATCTTTCAAAAACCCCCGCTTGCTCTTTTTACCGCACGCAAAGACTAATTATAGACGGAACGCATTTTCCATTAGAACATGTGAACTATTTAATAATTTGGCAAAAGTAAATGTCGACATTGACTTGTTCAACACTTCAGTTTCGAAATTGAAACATTTACTGAATGATAACTTTTTTCAAATGTTATTTAATTTCTTTTTGTTTTTTTTCCTTATTTTTCCTGATAATGTCAGATGACTTGATTAATTTCAATGTTTATTCTTTTAAGAGTGACAAATACGTTGTTCGTTTTGTTTGTTATTTAGTAAATTTATTTTCTCCTAACATTACCCACTTGCATTTCTGTTAAACAGCCAAGTGATTATCAGTGGAAACTTGTAATTGGCCCTCAATGTTTTTTTCTGTGACTGTATCCCTAAATCTAGCTGTAAGTTTTCCTAAAACTTGTTAAATAAAATAAAAATAAAATAAAATGTTGATAAAAGTTATAAGGTAATTATTGAGTGTGTATTAAAGTAAAGTTTCGCACTTTGAATGAAATTTCATCATCACTTATGATAAAACATATCTGACGACTTCATATCATTCTTCAAGTGTATGAAGTGTAGGTATGTCATCAAACACGAAATAGTCATGAATAAGAGGTTTTGCTCGCTTGCTTGCTTAAAAACTCAGTAAATCAGCTATCAAAACATCCAGAGGCCTAAACAAGTGGATCTTGTAAATAATATGTGATGTTGGAGTTGTCAAAGTTTAAAAAAGAAAATGATGTAAGTAAGTATCCAAGCAAATGATAATACCCCACTACTAGCCATAAAAAAATATAATATACTTTGATTTATTTACTGCCGTGTGGTCCCCCGCAGAGTAGAATAAGGCCACCCTCACTCTTACCGAGGTGTCGTAAAAGGCGACTAAGGTAAAGCTGCTGGCATTATCATCAGCACCCAGAGAAGGAAAATTCTGCATTTATATCAAAACCCTCGCCAACCCGTCTGCCAAGCGTGGTGAGTATGGCAATTACCCCTCATGTGATTGAGGGAGGCCCGTGCCTCAGCAGTGGGGACTTAAATGGGCTGATAATGATGATGATGATGATGACTGCACCCTTGTGTTTTTTAGTGTTGTTGATAAGGTGAATTATTGGTTCTTTGATTATAATGCTAATAACTCTAAACAACTATCCTCGGCTTTACAGGTTGTCCGGTAGAATTCGCTATCAGCAAACAGTCAAAATCTCAGATATTAGGTATCATTGGGTTTTTATTTTTATAGCAAGTATACCTTTCAACTACCAACGATGATGTTTCCGAACAGTTACGACCTGGTGATCTTCAAGAAAAGAGTTTATTCCCCTCTTAAAGGCTGGCAACGGATCTATGATGCCTCATGAGTTGCAGATGTCCTTGGGCGGCGGTAATCACTTACATCAAAAAAAAAGGTGTGGCGTTTGCTCGTTTAGTATAAAGTAAACAGAAGTAAGGTAAATACTACTTTCTATTGGACCAGGTCAATCATGTGATGTGACCTGTGGCTACGGGCGTTTAGAATACTGCCAAGTTATTCCTGGCTTGTTGTAAGTGGCGACTGATAGTTCCTTCGGAGTACGCGAGCATAACCACTATTGGAGACTGACTTGCTCAGTATACGACTCCGCGGAGGACGACGTTATTAGGTGTCCTGGTACGTGATACATCAAAGAAGGGCTAGCGTGGCGAGCGCAATTAGCGGTACGGTCCAGTCCCGGATGTGGGGTTTCCGACCGTGATCGCGCTGAAATGGATACCCCAGGGGTTTTGGTTAAGATTTGAGTCCCACACACCATCTTGTTCCCTACATGTGAAGGCCATGATGGTTTCCCTGGAAACAAAGGTCAATCATGTGATATTTATTTACTCTACTATCGTAAATGCATTTCTACGAGTAAGCCCTATTTACTAGTACCAACCTAACTAATAAGTAACTTTTGAGAATTTTGAGTGTCTACCAGACTATGATTATCTTACTCTATGGTGTCTACGGTATCCTTACGCGATACAAATTTTAATATGCACGTACATTTGCCACAAAATAGAACCTTAACTACACATAATTGAACCTTATTTTTAATTGATACAATCGTGTATACAGCAGTTAATTAAGTGGATGTTTGTACACTCATCGCCTCTGCATTTCAAAGCCCCCCACCGCAAATCTACATACAATGTTAAATTGCATCGTGGATGTTTGATTGTCGTCACACCTCCGGTACACCACAAATTGAACCTTTCTCGTTACACCTGCAATGTATTACTCAGTGCAATACCTACGTACAAATTTTGTTGGATTGCCATCATTACAACAATTGTTTTATGTGATAAGTGGTAGACGAGCAGACGGATCGCCTGATGGTAAGCGTTTGCCACCGCCCAAAGACACCCGCGACACCAGTGGAGTCATAAGTGCACTAACAACCTTTAAACCCCCTTCCCTCCGGATTGGGCCTCCGGGTACCCTCACTAACGCAGCGAAACACAGCACAGTGCTGCTTCACGGCGGTTTTCTGTGTGGCTGTGGTATCACTCGGTTGAGTCGGCCCATTTATGCCGAAGTGTGGCTCTCTCACGGTTAAACTTTTAACAATATCAATCAATCAGTCGAGGAATCATCGTCCTATGTAACTAGGCCCAAAGAGCGCCAACCCAATCCCGTCTTATGTGCGTTTGGCCTCATACGAGAGGGAATGAAAAGAGCCTAGAAGATGATGAAATTACCACCACTTTTGTTGAATGGACTATCATCATCATGATCAAGCCAATAGACGCCCACTACTGGATATAGGCCTCCCCCAATGTTCTCCACACAGATCACTCCTGCGCCGTCCGCATATAATGGATTCCCGCGACCTTAACCAGATCGTCGGTCCACCTTGTTGACCTACTGGACTATAAGTAGGTACGGGAAAATAAACACATATACTACCAGCACCCTCAGCCAGGGGATCAACCCCACCGCCATCCCCTAGCTACGCCACGCTAAGCCACGCCACGCCACGCTAAGCCACGCTAGGCCACGCTAGGCCACGCTAGGCCACGCTCCGCCGTGCTACGCCACGCCACGCCACACCACGCTACGCCACCAGTGGACTGGGTTTTCGTCGTTGTCTTTTCCTCTTCTCATCTTAGCATAATTATGAACTGAGCTACCATCGCCTTCTTTTTTATGTTTACGCCATGCTTTGTAACCGTCTCACTCCCTTATTTGAAGCACTATGCTAATGAAAACAATATTTTTTCCCAAGGAACATTAGGTCTTATCTCAGAAAAAAAAGACACCTTTCCATACAAAAGTGATCAGCTGATTGGTGCGATTTGTATGAGAAGGCGAAATTTTTTTTAAGAAACCCTATGTTCCTTGGGGAAAAATATTTGTTTTCATTAGTATAGTGCCCCAGATAAGGGAGCAAGACGGTAAAAAAAGCATGGTGTATAGCTATGTATATATCACTGCGAAAAAAGCGACGGCTGCTTGGGGTCCCGGGTTCGATCCCCGGGTTGGGCCAAAATTTGTACCTAAGTGTTTCTGTTAAGAAGTTTTCAGTCGTTTTTTAGATTTTCGCGTTGCATTATAACTACAATGTATCAATACGGGGTTTAACGCGATATTTATTATGTGCACTCACATATTTGGCTCGACGTTTCGGCTACGTTACAGCAGCCGTGGTCACGAGCGGACTCAGTATCAGTATCAGCCCGGAGCCTCGGAAAGCAGGTTAAACCGTTGGTCCTGCGCCTGATCCCTCTTTGGTCGTGTCACAGTGGTGTCCCATAGAAATATGAGGGTAAGGGGATAGAAAGTGCACTTGTGTCTGCGCAATCACTTGTGAATATAATATGTCCTGCGTCGATGGCCGACCTCTAAGATTAGCCGCCAT
This sequence comes from Marasmia exigua, assembly GCA_019059595.1. NCBI lineage: Eukaryota > Metazoa > Arthropoda > Insecta > Lepidoptera > Crambidae > Marasmia > Marasmia exigua. The sequence continues at coordinate 15,821,536 of CM032473.1, forward strand.
GATCGATCAATGTATGTGATGTTGTGAAATATTTATTTATTTATTTTATGATCGAAATATCGGTTTGGAGGACATACTTATATATCACTGAGCTGATAATGACGATATTTATTTTAATATGGATTTCATGGCGATATGGTAGGTATTCGTAGTAACTACATAGTTGTAGTCTTCTTTACGACGTACCTACCTACATTTGCAATACCGTTAAGACTGAGAATACTTCAACTATTTAATTTCCAATATCGAAACAGTAAATTATATAACAAGCTATATAAACCCATGAGTTTGGCCAGGTCTAATAATACCTAATCAGCAATGGAAATGTCTTGCTCTACATTTTAACTCTAGTCATCAAAATGATTGTAAAGTTGTTCTCAGATCGGCAAGGAAAATATCTAGTTAGTTACCTAGTGAAGGTGACAGTTACAAGCTTTATGTACGAAGTATTATATTTTCCTGATTTATTCATGTGTTTCTTTTAGGGTGTCAAGCGAAAGTTCATGAATGGCGGCAGGTTGGTGGCATGCAAGTTCATCATCATCAGCCCATTTAAGTCCCCACTGCTGGGGCACGGGCCTCCCTCAATCACATGAGGGGTAATTGCCATACTCACCACGCTTGGCAGGCGGGTTGGCGAGGGTTTTGATATAAATACAGAGTTTTCCTTCTCTGGGTACTGATGATCATGCCAGCAGATTTACCTTAGTCGCCTTTTACGACACCTCGGTAAGAGTGAGGGTGGCCTATTCTACTCTGCCGGGGACCACACGGCCAAGTGCAAGTTGGTTCTAAGATTTTGTAGTTATCGGGTTATGGTTTGTATCTTTACAGCTTTTTTTATGATATAGGGGGCAGACGAGCAGACGTATCGCCTGATTGTAAGTGATGACCGCCACCCATAGACACCTGCCACGTCAAAGAAGTCACAGGTGCGCAGCCGGCCGGAGTACGCTCTTTTCTTGAAAGTTTGCAGGTCGTATCGGTCCGGAAACGATAGTTTAGTTAGATAGGCGATAGTTGATTCCACAGTTTTGTCGTTCGAGGTAGAAAGTTTTTTGAGAATCGCACAGTTGAAAACTGCCAACCATCTAGATGATGGACATGGAACTGTTGACGAGTGGAGCGATGACGGAATGAGGCAGCAGGAATCAGTCCGAATAATTCCTCAGAGCATTCCCTATAGTACACTAGTAAGCTTAAAACTATCCAAAAAAACTGACTTTGTTAACTTTTCGTTATTGCAAATGAACCTTCATCTGTTTTATACTTCGTAAAATAATCAGAGTCAGAATGAAAATCTTGTGTAAAATTATTTAGGCCGTTCTGGAAATTAGGACATTATATGTTCACTACACTCATATACAGGGGCGTCTTTACCTATAGTACATGGGAGTGCGGTGCACCCGGGCGCTGGAAGTTAGAGGGAGGCGAGAGCCCCTCGCTACACATAGAGCCTCCGGTAACGCTCCAATGTTGTCGCATCGAAGCCCGGGGTACGCTTGGACCATGATACAGGATTCGCGATGTCTGATAATAACAATGAAGTGACTGCCCATAGGTAGGGACATGTTGTACGTTAAGTAAGGTTCTTTAACCCGTATTCATGTCCCCTCCCCACTCTGGCCATGAGGGAGCGTCGCTGGGGTTTAGTCGGTATGCCTCTGGCCGGCTTCTCGCTAGGAGAAGCCCCAGCCAGAGGAGAGCCTGACATAACCCGCCTGCCCCCCGGCAGGAGGGTATGCATAAGGAGGCATTCCCCAGCGTCAAAAAAAAAGGACATGTTGTAAGTATTCCATTTGGTTCGCCCATTTTGAAGTGGGCGCCAGTTTATTGTTTGCGCCCGGGGTTTCCTGGGCTAGAGGCGCTTCTGCTCATATACTATTATAAATCTATAAGGGTGACTTCACGACTTCTAAGTAACTACCTTAATGTTTAAACATTTTAAAGTTTAAAATATACCTGTGTATAAGAAAACTGAGTACCTATCTATCCATATCGGGGTTAATAGTGAACTATAAAGGTGCTTATCAATAAAATAAACGGTTTATTCTATGTTAACAGCATTAGATTTACCCGATGTAGGTTTAGAGTTAGGCTTCGACAGCCTAAAGCGAAGGTTATTGCAAAACATATCATCAAATATACTTGGAACCGGTTGGATCTACCGTCGCCCTTACAGGTTAGGAAATGCATCCCAGTCAGATATTTTAGCAACAACCGAGTGCAGAGTTCAGATCCTTTAAGGCCAGAAATAAATACATGTAGCCTGACAAATACCTGGCATTGCCTAAGGCACTGTGCCTGAGACTACAGCCTTCGGCTCCTTAAGGCGACGGGTAGCCCTAACCAGTGACACCAATCGATTTAAATTGTTAGCTACTAAACCGGATCTATTCTAACAATTTCGGAGCGGGCTCTAAGCAAACATTTCTACTTTTTATTTAATAATTTTGCACTTCTTTTTTTGCATTCTAAATTTGGATTAACGCTATAAGTGGCCGTTTTTGGCGGTAATTCAAATTTGGAGTACAAAAGCAGACCTGAAGGTTAGGTATAAGTATTAAATCAATAGTACGAGAGGCTGCAGCTTCGATATTGTTAAAAAGATTTATCTGGTTTAGTTGCTAACAATTTAAATCAGTAAAGGCTATCAGCGCAAAAGTATCACCCTAACCTACATCATGAAAGTGGTGTATCCAGCTTACACCACTCTTGCCAGTTATCTGTGCTCTTGCTCAATGGTTTTGTTTTAATATGCTCCGTGCAAAAACAAGGTTTTCAGAGCCATCTGTTGACAAGCAGAAAAAGGTGGCTTACGTCACTATTGTATTGAAAGATTTCAATGTAACGAATGTATTTTACACCAAAACCGTAGTTAAAAAAAACTGTGGGTTACACCACTTTTGCGCTGATAGCCTCATTGGCGTCGCTAGTGTGCCCTACCCGTCACCTTAAAGCGATTTAGGACGCTTTGGTATGATGATGATAAAACATTTACAATTTATTAACAATTTACTTATTAACAATTTCATCATCATCATCATCATCAGCCCATTTAAATCCCCACTGCTGGGGCACGGGCCTCCCTCGATCACATGAGGGGTAATTGCCATACTCACCACGCTTGGCAGACGGGTTGGCGAGGGTTTTGATGTAAATGCAGAGTTTTCCTTCTCTGGGTGCTGATGATCATGCCAGCAGCTTTACCTTAGTCGCCTTTTACGACACCTCGGTAAGAGTGAGGGTGGCCTATTCTACTCTGCCGGGACCACACGGCGGAATTTATTATTAATATATTTACAATTTATTAATTACTACAATCTAAATCTGTTTGATTGATTGGTATTGTCAATAGTTTATGCTTCTTATTCTTTTTTACACTGTTAAAAATATATTAGCCCACATTGCAAGCTGTGGCTACCTTTAACTATAAGAGCAGTCAACTAATGAAAAGACGAATGTATAGTTTTGTAAATGTTATGCTGTATGCTCAAAATACCTTAAAATTTTTTGTTAAAGTGAATTGCTGTTGCGAGTTCCGAGCTCGTGTTAATTCTGAGGTATTAAAAAAAACTACTTACTAGGTCTAGTCCAAACCAATTTCCGTTGGGGGGGGGGGGGGGGGACACAATTTAGCACTTTGGGAGCGCTCTTGCGCAAAGTATTGTGTTTAGAAAAATATGATGTTAAAAACCTCAACATCATTTTTTAAAAACCTATCCATAGATACCCCACACGTACCTATAGGTTTGATAAAAAAAAATTTGAGTTTCAGTTTCAAGTATGGAGACCCCCCATTATTTTTTATTTTTTCCAATTTTTGTGTATCTATAAATCGTACCTAATGCGGTTAACAAAATACATCTATTTACCAAGTTTCAATAGTATAGTTCTTACAGTTCCGGAAAAAATGGCTGTGACATACGGACGGACGGACAGACGGACAGACATGACGAATCTATAAGGGTTCCGTTTTTTGCCATTTGGCTACGGAACCCTAAAAAAATAAGTCGGTAAAGAGTAGAAATTGTATGTTCACTTGAAAAGCACTATTCATTAGAATTGCGTTACGAGCTACTTTTGTTATATTATATTTGAAGGCCAACTTTAGGTTAGATGACAAAAACGGCGGAAACAGTGTAGTGGCTAATTTTGACAAGTGTCATTTAATGTTAATGTAACAAGCGTCATTGTTTTATTGCTTGGTTATATGACACTTTTTGTAAAGACGGTAGTACAAAATTATTGAAAAATCGTAATTACCAATACCTATACAATACATAGTTAAACCGGAGAGTTTGGTTTTAGTAAGAATAGCTAGCGAGACTAGCTCACGTAGAATTCAAATACAAAAACAAAATAATTTATTTCAGACACTCAGGCATAAGTAGGTAATGTATAATGGGTTTTGACTCTCTTTTTTCTTGTTAGATTGTGTGAGTGTGTTTGTGTGTGTGTGTGGGGGGGGGGGGGGGGGGGTATCTAATGTATTTACACATATAAGCGTTTTGTCACTCTCCATCCCTTAATTCTTCTTCATCCTAGCGTTTTGGCTCGGTTGCGTCCGAATCTGTCGCTTCGGACCTCGTGGTCCATCCCTTCAACTAAAACAAATATCACTGCATTAAAGAATCAACGTAATTTTTTAAATGGAAATTAAAAAAAATCCTTTCCTTTAATAAAAAAAGTGCTAACTTAAGATTGAAGGTAAGTAGTTTCCCTTAGGCACAGATATTATCCTTAGGTTAATTTTTTTAATCTTTTTTCCCACCCGGTATTTTATTTAATAATTCACCATACACTGAAATAATGGCAGTTTGTTACCTTTCTTTACGACCGCCCAGCGATCGAGTCACATGGGATAACTGCAGCTGGTAGACTTAGCGCGAGTATTGTTGGAACGCGCAGAGCGTATTATCAAATTAATCAGTCGCAAACACCCGCACAGTCGTACGCGCACGCGGCTACAAAACGGTGCGGATCACGAAATACGCGCGGGAAAAAAGTAAAAAAAAAATTACATTAAATTCTGTAAAATAAAAAAATCTGGAAACAGAATTACCCATCCGTTTTTAGTTAATTGGTTTAATCAAGTGTAAATAAATAAACGATAACATGCTTAATAAATTATGTATCTAGTAATGAGGTTCAAAAATAAGTGACAAATAAATAACTGGCCAATTCACCGCGGGAAATATTTAGAACAACGCGTGGGAAAAGAAAATAAAAATAATCGCTCCTTTTTGTTGACATTTAAAAATTGTGAGACCCAACGTGAGACTATAAAAAATGTGGAATTCTATTGTTTTATTGATATTTTCATTATGTGAGTGTGCTACATAATCTTTTTAAATCAAATTTAAGTTATATTATTTTTATACAGCCTTATTTTATTGTACCTTGATTATTTTGGAGATTTAAACGTAAATGTTTTTGTAATTATTTACTTTGAAATAAATCTGGATATAAAATTCGCAGACCTTTCATTCTGGTTAGGTTTAATAGGTGTACCTATTGTTTTTACAGAAATAGGCTAAAATATAATTCACATTTTCAGGCACATCGCATCTATCGAACGCAGCAGACCTTGTAGTTTACAAAGAGTAAGTTTACGCTTTTTAAATTAATCTAACTTATTTATTTGCAATAATTATACAATAATATATACATTTAAGAATACGCCTACCTATATAAACCCTAAACTTTTATGCTGTCAAACGTGCCCAAAATATAAATTTATTATTAAATTATACAGCGGTTTGTATCGGTATCGGTAAATATTTATCCCTTTAACTTCTTCTTCTACCAACCAATCTGAACAACTTAATCTTCTACGACTTTTAGAAATTCATCGAAATTTATTTCGACTCTACATACGATATGATCAAGTCTGACTTCGTATGAAAAGTACCTAGATTTTTTATGCGTATGTCCAAATGTCATATAAAAAAAATATATGGTTCAGAATGACTGGTACCAAAGGTAGTTAATGGTAAATGTTTACCGATAGGTACACCCTGTATTGCTTATTAAAAAATAGTTGCCAAATTAAATAGATTACCTACCAAAGTAAATTATGTTTATTTAATACAATGGTTGTCTCTTGCTGTTATTGTAAAAGTAAACGGGTCGTCACCGTTTAGATCAGTGGTAGTGAATGCTGCCTCTGGTGCAAGGGTTGCGGGTTCGATCCCCGCACAGTACACACATTTGTGTGCATGAACATGTCTGTGTGTTTCTATGTATTTAAAGTATGTATTTAAGGCATTTATTTATCTCAAAAGATTACATTAATCACTTACAGAGAAAAAAATGTTTATGGTAAGAATTAAATTAAATTATCGCAAGGAACGCGCGGGCGAAAACAAAGTGGGTACGTACATCAAAACACTCATGCACCGATGTGCCCGTGTCGAAGTGGACAGTTCGAGATGACATTTACAAAATAAAAGTAATAAACAGTAGACATATATTTGTAATTCCGCTGTTGGTTCTGATATCCGTAACACTGGTGCTTGAGCAACCTATCTCGGAGTCGGTTCATTGTATGTGATTTTGTGATTTATTTATAAAAAAAAAAAACCTTTGTTTAGTATCGATATAGTAAACACATGGTTTACTTATTTTTAGCTATAGGTAGGGGAGGAGGTAATTATTGCACTTTAAGCAATTTCTCTATTTAAAAGACCATACCGTATGGTTCTCTAATAGGTAGATATTGTTCATCGTAATTGCGTGGGTAATGCCGTAAAAACAGATGCTGTCCCTGTCTACTGGCTTATAGAAAACCTACTACGTTTTCATTTTTTACTGTTCTTAATCTATTACTTTGACGACCCGTTTGGAACAATGGTAGTGAACGCTGCCTTTGGTCCAAGGGTTACGGTTCGATCCCCGCACAGTACAAATATTTGTGTGCATGAACATGACTGTTTGTATTGGTCTAGGTGTTTGTATGTATTATAAGTACGTATTTACAAAAGAAAAAGTATTATATGTATATATTTGTAATGCGTAATTACAAATATGTTGATTCTGATATCCGTAACACAGGTGCTTGAGCTACCTATCTCGGAGTCAGATCAATGTATGTGATGTTGTGAAATATTAATTTATTTATTTATTATTCATTACAATATTTTTCCCCTTGTTACCTATCTTTTTATTACGCCAATGACCCACTTCTAATATCCATTCCATTCTATAAACTTCAATTGATAGGTAATCTCACTCCTATGATTATCACTTTATTATTTTTTGGGTTCCGAACCTCAAAAAGAAAGAACGGAGCACTTTTAAGATCACTTTGTTGTCCGTCTGTGTACATGCCTGTTTATTTATACCCTGTATCTAATACACGCTGATGCCTAGTTCAGATTCCAGTCTTCCTCTATCTATATTTTACTCTGTAGACATCATTTCTATAACACTAAGGTTGTATCTATGTCGCAGACATCTGGTTAAAGTAGCCGTCCTAAAGCGTTCGTAAAACGCCGGCGTCTAATCTAATGGCTGAAGAACACCTTGCCATATTGCTGACCGTTATCTTTAACCAGATAGCTGAACGTTTGTCGCCACCATCATCCCATTGGATGCCTAGGCCCATAGTTGTTTGAACTAAAATCACTGGACTCAAACTTTTTGCAAAAAATTGCAGACTACGTACTATTACTAAGCACTTCAGTGTTTACTATAATAATAATTATAAATATTTCACAACAAAGTATAATCTGGGTATTATAATAATTTAAAATAATGCAACTGTTTACCGATGCTCCCATTATATTTCTCTTTTTCAAGTAGGAACAGGTCACATTCTTGTAATTTCTTAATATAGTACTTAGGTACAAATGAGTGAATTGATTGCGAATGGCTTGTCAACTCCAAACAAAAAAACTACGAACATACGTAAAAGATAATGACATAAAACCCCGGAAGGCGTAGAAACATAGCTCTTAATGCGACGCCTTTTTCCAGCAAGTGGCATTATCGTCAATAAACTGCATTATCGTCGCCATCTTCCTCATCCCCCTAAATATCACTTTCTCTTGTGGCAATGACATTTAACTTGATGGTGCATACCGCAAGCGCACGCGCCGCCACAATCTGGTAAATAACAATGAGTCAACTACATCCTGCTTCACCGCGAGTCTTTTAATAACATTTGGTGGCAAGTTATGTTACTTGGTTGGTTTAACTTAATCTTAACATTGTACTAGTAGGTATGATACCATAGAATAAGATCTGTAAATTTTGTGCAATAAAGTACATCTAGATAGATAGATACAAAGATAATTTTTAACATAGATATCTTAGAAATGATTCTTTCTGAACATATTGGGTTGTCAAGATTAGACGGTGTGGTCGCTTAATGAAGCGATTTACATCACCAGAATCCAGACTTGATCCTGGATCATGGCTCAATAATAGGCTTTAGACTCCCAATCGAGGACTTAGGACGCAAAGCTAAGAATAACAAGCTGAGGTGATGATGACGATTGAAGTGGCAATTTTACGACCCACCTACAGAAAACTGTAGCGGCAATGAGTAGGCCACCATCCCGACGGTTTTTTGTGGCTATTGCATATTGAAATTACACTCGTCGCCACCATGTCTTTGGAGAAGTATAATAATAAAACAAATTATACGTCATGCTTCACCTCGAAGGTATCAGCCTTTATAGTTGTTACCTTTGCCCTGCAGTGAGGACTGCAGAGCAAAGGTCTCCATCATAGAAATCAAGTTATCGCTACTACGATGAGGTTAGGCTTAATCACCACGCTTGCCTAATGCAGATTAGTGATCACAAAACCGAGCAATGTTCGAAAAATTCAAAACCTAGTTTTTGCTCGACCCGGGAATCGAACCCAGTACCGCGAGATCATGACCCGGTACTTAAACCACTATTGCGTTCACCTCCATATATTTACTTTTTATTGCTACTAAAGTGTCAAGCAAGTTAACCGCCCTCCTTTATTAATAATAATAATAACTTATTTGGTTATAATAACTTATTTGTTTATAATCTATATTGTATATATTGTTTATAATAGATAATAATAATTTATTGTCAAACTGTATTACAATTTGTTGTTTCACGCATTTGGTTCGTTTCAACAGTTGCCCATTTCGGACGTCCAAAATGTCTGATTTACAATTTAATTATAATAAATATAATTATAATTTAATACGTGTATTTCGTGAAAAATATACTGATTTATCTTTTAACTACTTAGTTGGGTACATACTATAAACTTATTATTTTTATTTACTGATATTATTTTTACACTGTGACTGACTGACGTCTTAAATATTAGTGGAATACGTAGTGTAATAAAACAATACAATACTTACCTGCAATAGCCACTCTACATCAAACAAATTGTTATTTACCTATTTTATTTTTTTATATGAGAGTTGGCAGACGAGCAGACGGATCACCTGATGGTAAGCAATTCCGCCGCCCATGGACACCTGCAACAACAGTGGAGTCACAGTGCGTTTTCTCCTTCCCCCCATTGGGCCTCCGGTAACCTCACTCACACGGCGAAACACAGCGCAGGCGCTGCTTCACGCCGGTATTCTCTGAATAAATGAACATTAATTACTCGTATATTGGGGAATATGTTGGACAGATTCACACTGTATTCCTTTCTGACTGGAGCAAGTATAGTAAATTCTATTTTAGAAACAAAAGTATAACGCACATCTCTCAAAATTGATCAAGGTTCGAATCCCACCATATCTTCTACTACTAACTTGACCAGGAATTGAACCGAAAAACTCTCCATTGCGCCATAATCGTCGTAGTAGGTAATAGGTAAAGTAAAGTATCAGCCTATATACTTTCCCACCAGGGTAAAGGCCTCCATCATAGAAATTAAGTTATCGCTACTATGATGGGGTCAGGAAGCTTAATCACCACGCTTGCCAAATGCGGATTAGTGATCACAATCCCGAGTTATGTAAACACCAACGCCAACGGGGCGATAATAGGTACTTACAGTCAAACTTCAAAATTATCTAAGTTGGCAAACCTATAAAAAATATCAGAGCATTTGACAAAATGCAGTATTGTATTCCAGTACCTATATGCCATGCATCTGCCACAATAGATCATCTACTGGTCGCAGTGGCTATTAGACGCAAGGCTCACCCCATTTTTTTCAAATAATAATGCCATGCATTGCATGCATGCATTTTCATTTGCTATTCAAGGACAAATAACAATAAATGAAAGTACATAGGTAAACCCTAAAGTAGGTGTGCTAAAAGTGATTTTTTTGCCACGTGCCAAGTGATGTGAGCCACCACCCATAGGCAACACCAGTGGACTCACAAGTGCGCTGCCATTAGCCAACCTTTAAACTCCCCTTTCCCCCGGATTGCCTCCGGTACCCTTACTCACGCAGCGATACACAGATCTGTGAGGCCGTGGTATCACTCCATCGTAGTATCACACAAATACTCAGATATTTTGCGGGCTCATTCATGCCGAAGCGTGGTCAAATATATTATGTCAAATGCTCAGATATTTTTGGTTAGTTTAAACGCTAAGACCATTTTGATACTTATTGACTGTACATCATTGTTTACGGTGAACTTCACAACAAGCATAAAATCTCCATTACATCAGTGGCAAGGTCATTGCAACTGGAATTTTGGCACGTTGCCCTCCGCTTATACAACAGAAGACGAGTCGGTAATCGGACCCACTTGTAAGTATGCTTTCCCCGCGCATGCACTATCCAACCGGTTTTCTGACGACCCGTTTGGAACAGTGGTAGTGAACGCTGCCTTTGGTCCAAGGGTTGCGGGTTCGATCCCCGCACAGTACAAACATTTGTGTGCATGAACATGTCTGTTTGTATTGGTCTGGGTGTTTATATGTATTATAAGTATGTATTTACAAAAGGGATATATGTATATATTTGTAATTCCGCTGTTGATTCTGATATCCGTAACACAGGTGCTTGAGCTACCTATCTCGGAGTCAATTTCAATGTATGTGATGTTGTGAAATATTTATTATTTATTATTATTATTTATTTATTTATTTCTGTTCAAACAACATCGTTGCTTACAAACAAAGATGTAAAAAGATTATTGTTGCTCTAATGAAGTTGCTTGTATATGTTCGATGACTGCCTCGTTGGCGCAGTGGGTAATGCGACGCACTTTAAAGCGACGGCTGCGCTTGGAGTTCGATCCCCCGTGCCTCGGAAAGCACGTTAGGCCGTTGGTCCTACGCCCGATCCCTCTTAGGTTGTGTCACACTGGTGTCCCATCGGAATAAAGAGTGCACTTGTGTCTTGGCGCACACACTTGGGCACTATAATATATCCTACGTTAGTGGCTGATCGTTGAAATTGGCCGCCTTAGCCGAATCCTTTTGGAGGATATTATTATTATTATTACTATTATACGTACGGTCGGGGATTAAGCTGACGAGTAGGGCACACTATCGACGCCAATTGATTTTAATTTTAGCTACTAAATCGGATTTTAAAAAAAAATATTACCGCTAAATGCAGCCACTTTTGGCGTGAATCAATTTTACGCGTACAAAAATGGACCCAACATTTGTGCATGGTTATTTAATTAATAGATAGTATATGTGTTTGCCGAGAGATTGTCACCCCGAAATTGTTTAAAATAGATCCGGTTTAGTAGCTAAAAATAAAAATCGATTGGCGTCGCTAGTGTGCCCTACTCGTCACCAGAAAGCAAAAATCGCTTGCAGCGTGCATAGTATTTATGTTTGAAATGACACCATTTTTGTGTCGTGCGTGCAAGCGATTTGAATTTTGAAATGACCAATGAAAGGAAACTTGATATGACCGAATGACTCATTCTGTTTTATGTTGTAATTACGATTATACATATATTCCGATGGTATGGACACGTTCGCAGACGTCCCCTCGACCACATGGTGCGGATAGCCATAGACATACCAACGACGAAGAGCGAACGCGGAAGACCCTATCTGGCTATATAACGACGGTCCAATAAAATCTGACCCAAAAAACCTTAACCCAAAAACCGTTCAAAACCGCCCAGAGTGGAGAAAACGGACATGGAGAGCAGACCCCAGATGATGGGAAAATTATTGTAATTACGATTAAAAATATTTTAGTAAACGTCATTATTTCGTCTGTATAACGATCTAACAAAGAAATTGCCAGAACTTGACACAAACTTTCAGAGTCTCCCTAAATTCATACATACCTTGAAATTAAACGTACCTCAACCAGCAATGTAACAATTAGTCCGAAATCCATTATTATTGTATTCAAAATTATTCATTTCTGACATTGTTTTTAATACCATTAATTTATCATTCAAAATTCATATGACATTATTATATTCCCATTATTTTTTTAACTTAAGTGCAGTTAAAATTATTAATTCTATGTCACTGTGATAATAATTATGTATTGCTGTTTCTTATGTTGGTAATCCAATAAATAAATAAAATAAATTTCTCATTACATCACTTCAGAAACCAGATAAGATAGCTACAAAGTAACATAAATTGAGATGCTTACAGACATTTGTCTGTAAGCATCTCAATTTATATTATCTTAATTTATTATATTTGTTCACCACTACATTTGTAGTGGTGAACTTTTTCTTTTTTAAGCTATTTGACATTTGACTTTTCTATCATTTTCTCTGTCCCGGTCCCGCTCAGAACCCAAAAATCCCATTCAGTTGTAGAGATACATTGATTTCAAATCCCTACTGTAGTTAGGTCTCTAAATCAAACACGTATTTCATGTATCCATTAGCAGGGGCAACCAAGCCAACAATCTCCAACCTTAAATATACCAAACAAGCAAAAACACAACACTCCAATGAACCGAACTTGGAAAAAAAAAATTAAACACTTAACTTTTTCATCTACCCGGTGAAATGGAGACCGCATTGTAATGAGAAGACCATGCCTTATTCAAACCCTTTATCTAAAGGTGGAATTCAGTTTCCGAAAATATTTGTAAATCTCTTCGTAGTAGAATTGGGTCAATGTTCACCGTATCGCCGAGATAAGAGGTGACGTCATTTCTCGGTTTGCTAATGGTGTGCTCCGCTTTCATTTATTTAGGCTAAACGTGATGGCAATTCTAAAACAAAATGCTTTGATTGATTATGTTCTACATGCAATAGTCTGGCAGTTCTAAGAAAGGGTTTGTAAAACATTGCCTGTCATTGGAACCTTTAAATTATTCAATCTGATAAGTTTAGCGTTTTTTAAGAAGTTAAATTAATGTGACACGGATTTGAAAATTTTCTATAGAACATTTTCAGTGGGAATGTAACAAAACTGGGACATAAAACGCTAGGATGATGATGGAGAACCGAGAACACGACAGCTTTGACTAAAGTACAGCTAACCGAACGCACGAATACGGCATTGCGTCTCCTGGCACGATCTTCAACACGTAGACCTATAAGAGATCATAAGTCGAGCCAAGAATACATAGAGTACGCCGAATCAACAACCACAACACCACCGAGTCCCACGAAAAGCGCGCTTGAGTCACCATCAATATTCAAATTAAATCTTTGTGGTCATAGACACAAGGAATCTCAAATTTTAATTCCGTATTTTCCGCCAGAGTCCTTTCGCGTCGCGGACTTCACTAAATTGCGAGTTCCGTTTAAAGGCACATAAAAAGTGTTAAGTGATAGTACAACAGGATAATAATACAACAGGTTAATAACCAGATTCTTTTAGGTATATAAACTTTTCCCACATGGGCCTCCTTCACAAGTCTTCCGCATTTTGATAAACTGCATGTTGCATCGTCGATATTCATTTAATAAATATCTGCAATGATAATAAAATAGGTACCTAATATTACTTGTATAATTACCATTTTTTATTTTTACGAGAACTTACCTGTCATCAACTCAGCGAACCATTACTGGTTCCGTCCAAAAGCGTCGCTTCGAGGCCCATGCACTTGGCCCATGCTCCATACCAACTCAAAGATACTATAGATAGTAATATAGGTAGACTATGTCTGGTAATTAGAATGAAATGACGGCCGCGACATGCCGTCTCACCTTCGCACCCCTTAGTCAAGGGAACCAGTACACTATCTAAATTATGGCTACACATTCTGTATCATATACAGATTGCGACTACACAGTTTGGGTATAGGCGGCATCACCGCCAGTCAGTTAAATTCTCTGTATCTAATTCGATGGTCTTATCGCACGAAAATGTTCAGCTGCCTTAACATAATGGTTAATAACTTCGGCCATTGCCCCCATACCAGCTGATGACCAGTCCTAATTCGTGCTCTATTAAGCATTAGTTTACTGGTTATGTTAATACGTATTGTTACCATAACATTTGCGTTACATAAGTATGCTGCGGTGATACTCCTAGTTTACTGATATTTGAAATAAGTTACTATTATTATGAAATAAAATTAGGAGTGTCATGCAAGTGAAAGTGCATAATAATAATATCCTCCAACCGATTTCGGCTACGGAGGCCAATCTCAACGATCAGCCACTTACTTACACAGGATAAGTATTAATATAGTGGTCTTGTGTGTGCGCAAACACAAGTGCACTCTCTATTCCCTTACCCTCATATTCCGATGGGACACTTCTGTGACGCGACCGGAAAGAGATCGGGCACAGGACCAACAGCTTTACGTGCTTTCCGAGGCACGGGAAGATACGACCGCCAACTTCTAGACTCCGGGCAGGCACTAAGAATTTCTTACCGAAAACTTGGCCCGACCGAGGGAACGAACCCGGGACCTCTTGCGCAGCCGTTGCTTTAAAGTGCGACCCACTAACCACTGCGCCACCGAGGCAGTCGAAAAAAAAACGTAAACGTACAAAGACGTAGCTTGGTTACTGCCGACACTGGCGTACACCGGCAACCCTCCGCAGATAGACGATCATCACGATAATTGATCCAGTACAAAAAGATAAAAAAATCTTTATTCAATTTAGGTCCACACAGAACACTTATGAATGTCAAAATAGGTACATAATTTCTACCGCTGGTTTGCAATGTCGATTTCTACTGAGAAGACACCAGCAAGAATGTCAGTAGTTACTCTTTTCAAATATTGATGATGTTACAGAGTTTCAATTGAGAAGAGAGAAAAAATAAAATTATGAAAGTCAATAGACTACTATAAATAACAACTCAAAAGATTAATCAATTAACATGACCAAGAATCCTTATCATTAAATAGTCTTGTACACTATAGTAACCTTTCTTCATTAGGCCGGTTTTAATATGAGACTTAAACTTATCTAGTGATAGGTTAATGACATTTTGTGGTAGCTTATTAAATATCTTAATACTTAAGCCAACAAATGAATTACCGATTTTATGAAGTCTGAGGCCGGGGACGGCAAGCCTATGTTTATTTCTGGTGTTAAGACTATGACTATCGGACTTTTTTCTACAGACGCGGTTGCTACAATGTTACACTTCGGCGTTGGTCGGTCCGGTGTCATCTTCATTATGATTATTTCTTTCTTCTTTTTCCTTTATATTGTATTAATTCCTCTTTAGGACGGGTGAATGAGTCTGGGGGTATGGCAGTGCCCCCGCCAAGTCGATCAAAAAAAGCGGCACAGCCGTGCCATCCTTTTTTCGAAGCAATTCAGGCTATTTTCGACCCCCCTATAATTTCGTTGTGGATAAAACAAGGAGCCTAAATTTTCAACATTTCCACATGAGTTGGTTTATTTTTTTATGCTCGCGGGAGGAGAAATTATGGTTGATTATGTATGAATTTGAGTTGATTTTTTCACTAATTTTGTTTAATAACAATTAATATTTGGAACAGTCAACCCATAAGTGACTATTGCAGATTTGTTGCTCTTACAATTGTAACATAAATAAACGTATAATTATAATAAACTCATATTTACACTTGTTTCTTCTAAATAATGGTCTTTAATATATTTAAATGACATTTCATGTTAGTAGGTATTTATATAGTATCGCTTTGCATGCTATGGCAATTTATAATTAAGTCAGCACTAAGAATTTAGTTTACCTACTGCGTTAGTCTTAAGAATTATGTAGTGTATGCCTTGTTAGTTGTCCAAATAAATAAATAAATTATCTTAGCGTTTGACCCGGTTGCGTCCCGAGCTGGTTGCTCCGGAGCCATGGGGACCGCTTTCCTGCTTCTACATCTCCATTCTAGACACAACCATCCTACCCTGTCTAACTTACGGCTGCCAAACATGGATATTCGACACAAGGCAAGACAAAAAATACAAACCACACAGAGAGCAATGGAAAGGAGCTGTCTAAATATAAAACTCAGAGATAGAGTAAGAAGCATAGACATTCGCAAGACGACCAAAGTGACTGATGTAGAGTATCAGTCATTACGCGTTAAGTCTTAAGTGGAGATGGGCCGGTCATGTTGCGAGATACGACGACAATCGCTGGACCATCAACACCACAAAGTGGAAGGGACCGCACGGTGTCAGAAGCAGAGGGCGTCCGTGCGCCCGTTGGCAAGACGAGATTGTGGCCAGCACCGGAAATAGATGGATGTCCATTGCCAAAGACAGAAAGAGGTGGCTTCCTTTGGCGAAGGCTTTTACCCATAGGGGATCCGCAGGAAATATATTAAATTTTGTGAAACATATTGAAGTACTTTTTAAACTTGTAGTGGATCAAATAAAGCTATTTTTATTTATTTATTTACATCTCCATTTCGCGCGATTATGTGCATCCATTGTGATCAATTTATTAGCACGTATGTCATGTCACCTTACGATGTTAAGCCACACCATTTTAGATCTACCCCTTCGGCCGGGACCCAGTGGTGGTGGATTGGCCAGACATTTGTTTCCTACGTAGCTGTCCGGTTTTTGCAGCATGACCGCACCAACGTAGGCCATCATAGGTCCATCAGTTTGACTGCTATATCACAAACATGAAGGCTTCCACGCGTACGTGAGTTACTCGCGCTCTTTCCGCGTAACTCCACACATCCACCGTAACATTCAACTCCTGCTTGTGTCGCTCAAGTACTGGTCAAGTCTCACTGCTATACAAAAGAACCGGTCTAATGAACGGACTTATAGACTTCCCTTCAACTTAACCGGCATTTTGGGGCCACAGATGACGCCTGTCATCCTGTAGTCCTGCCCGTAGCTTGATTATTGGTGTGCACCAGGTGATCATCACGATAATTGATCCGGTGTCGTCGCGATTGCTACAATGCTACACTTCGGCGATGGTCGGTCAGGTGTGTCTGCACTATTGACTTCAGAAGGTAATTGGCCGCACCTTCTGTACCCAACCGTGACCAGGGGTCATAGTCAATAGACGTCCCGTAACGATTGAGAATGTAGGTATCTGTCGCATCCAAACGAAGGAGAAACACAGCGCGTGTGAAAGGGAACTCTGAGTCGGTCGAATGTCCGGCTCCCGCTAAGGCCTTAGATCTACGTATGTGTCTCACGAGATCTGTGATATATACTATTATATTACACCGCGGACGATTTGAGAGCGAGGGTAGCCGTGGCAGGCCCCCCACAAGGTGGACCGACGATCTGGTGAAGATCGCGGGAATCCATTGGATGCGGGCGGCACAGGACCGATCTGTGTGGAGAACATTGGGGGAGGCCTATGTCCAGCAGTGGACGTCTATTGGCTGAAATGATGTAGCTGTGGTTTAGAACGCGCCTTCCGTCGCGTGGTCGTGGTTCGAATCCGAACATGCACCTCTGAATTTTTCAAATATACGTGCGTATTTCTACCATTAGCTCAACGGTGAGGGAAAACATCGTGAGGAAACCTACACGTTTCGGATAGTTTCTAAAAAGTGCAATCATGATTCAGTTGTTCCAGTAAAGGATTGCGAAGGTCAGATGGCAGTCGCTTCATTGCAATTACCAGACTCCCCTTATCCTAAATCATGGTCTAAGCGTACCTACACTAGGCTCCAGAACGAGAGCTTAGGATACAACTGAGATGAGGGAGAGGTGTATGCCACCATGGACGGACGTTTCTAATATTGAACGTCATATCAAAGCGGAGGGATATAATTATGTCACAATAAAGAACTGTAATAAAAGCCTCATACATAAGCTCCATTTCGCATTAGCTGAATTATTATAGTAAACGCAAGGACTTGCGGCAGACCGTAGATTCAATTCAATTCGAATCAATTCATTTAAATGCATAATATAGGTAAGCAATACATACAGGTTTTAAAATGAAATGAGTTGCACTATATTAGGCCTAGCAAGGACATGTATTTAATTAATTAATACATTCAATAATATTATAACATACATACATATACATACAAAATAGAATAAGCTAAATATATATATATATATTTATTATTAAAGTTAATGAAGGTATCAGTATGATTATTATTGTAATTATATCTTGTTATTTATTCCACTATTATTATTAAATATTACATAATATTAAATTAGGTATCTCTTATTATTTTATCATTTAAAAATTCGACTACACTGTACTGATTCGACTGCACTTCTGTATTAAAAATAATTTAAGTAATTTTTAAAATATGTTATAGTATTCAATTTCAATTATAGATCTAGGCAAATTATTATATAACCGAGGTGCCATGTAAAACAAGTTCATTTTATTCATTGGAATGCATAATTTATGGTTGTGCCTTCAACTTTGAAGGGTTTTAAATTGCTCCATATTATTCCTTACAAATAAAATAACATTATGAACCTGCATACAGAGTAATGATAAGTATTTCATTAATTAATTATGAATGAATATGGCACCGACTGCCACCAGTATTTGGTTCCAGTATAATTGTTACTTTCATTTAAACCTACTGATCATTTTGAACCAACCGACACTTCATAATTTATTGTAATTAATTATATACGTAGCAGTGGCGAAGAGTCCATACAACCCGATTCCCGTCGGCTTCCCTTACGAAAATCTATGGGCCAACGATATTTTTATCTGTTAAATTCACATAATGTCACACTTACATAGTTCAAATAGTTTGAATCATAGACTTAACGCCTACAAAATTTGATGAGCAACGCAAATAATGCAGGTGGCAAGCCGGTAAAATACCGAGTTACTTCTTCATACTACAAATTCTCATACTGAGCATCTGTCCTTTTCATTTGTGTGAATAGATCGTCATGTTCCGTCTCGTTTTAGCACGTGCAAATTTACTTAGAAATAACTCGATGCCTATCGGCTTGTATAGAGAAAGGTTAATTAGCAATGCATAGGTGCAAGCGAGAAAGAAATAAAATTGTAATGATTCTGAATTAAGAATGAATGTAGCACGGTATTAAATCATGACAGGAGCGTACTATATTTTTATTTACCTTGCTTTTTAGTTTTTATTTAATGGCGGATAATGCGAATTGTAAACAACTTGTTGCTTTCGTTTTGTCGAATTTTATTTGTTTTGGTGGTAAATTGGATTAATTTTTGTATTGTGTGTTGTGGTGAAGTCATCTTAATGTCGGCCGTCGGTTAAAAATGTCATTAATACTGATATATTGTTGTCGCACAGATTATTTGCTATCGAACAAGACTTCGTTCTCTAAGTTTTGAAAACAAAAAACATGTAGTAAAATTAGGCCGCGCCAATCCAAATATATTTTTTTTCGACTTTAACATATGACCGTGGGATAGCCACACATCGGCATGAATTGGCCGGTTCGATCGTAGTGGTACCACGGCCTCACAGAAAACCGGCGTGAAGCAGCACTGTAGGTACTGTGTTTCGCTGCGTGAGTGGGGGTACCGGAGGCCGAAGTCGGGGGAAAGTGGGGTTTAAAGGTTGGCAGCGCACTTGTGACTCCAATGATGTCACGGGTATCCATGGGCATGCTGAGCATTTTGGTAAGTTAATTTCATATTCCGGCTTCCCTTTTGAAAATATTCACCCTTCGCCACTGATACGTAGACTCTACCGTCTGCCGCGGATAGTATAAGTCTCATTAATCAGCATGCCTATACTCTGATTTTTAACTATGCTAACTAAACTGACAGATGCAAACGTCAAGTTCCCATACATTTTGACATATTGCATCTGTCAAAAGTAGCGAAAATGTATGGGAATGACACATTGACACCTTGATTGTCAGTTTAGTTCACATAATTAAAAATCATAGTTTGGTAATCACCATACGCGGGCTCGGCCACATTGTGAAAATAGAGTATGATCGGGATGAGAAAATCTTCTATTATTACCAAATAAGTCTGCTCGTCTGCCACCTATAACATAAAATAAACCTAAATAACCTTACAATAACAAGTACTTACTAAGGTTTGTAAATGTTGCAAGGTGAATGACATACACGGAACCTCCTGACTTCATTACTCCCCATTTGAGTGTCCACTGCGCACGCGCTATCGTTGCAAAACGGCGCGCGCGCAGCGTGACATGAATTAAACTGTAGAGTCGCGGGCCCAAGTTCACCCGGTAACCTCGATCGTTGACTTTACATAATCTGATAGAGCAACGTTATAGGTGCAAGAGTTTTGTAGGACTTTACCTACAGGAAAATATTATAGCGGACGTAAAAAGAAAAGTCTTAAGCCTTATGTGTTCTTGAATGCAGCAGAGCCCGATGTAGCATGTTGTAGAGGGACGTATGGGTTCAATTCCCATGCAATCTGGACAAACATTCTGGCCCCAAAGCATGCAAGTGCATGAACCAAAGAACGAAACACCATATTTACCTACCTACCTAAATAGATTTTAAAACCCGACAAATATATATATATATATATCCAGACAGGGAATCAAAACCTCAACTTTTGTCGTATGAGGCAGACACTAAAAAGGAAGTGGCGTGATCAAAGACAGGCATCATCATCATTTCAGCCAATAGAGTCCACTGCTGAACATAGGCCTCCTCCAATGTTCTCCACACAGATCAGTCCTGTGCCACCCGCATCCAACGGATTCCTGCAACCTTCACCAGATCGTCGGTCCATCTTGTCCTGCAAGGGGGCCTGCCACGGCTGCGACTTCGTGTACTTGGCCTCCACTTTCCGAGGACCTTTCCGCCCCAACGGCCGTCTGTTCTCCTCGCTATGTGCCCTGCCCATTACCTCTCGAGACATGCAATCCTTTGGGCTATGTCTGTGACTTAAGTTCTCTTGCGGATCTCATAATTTCTGATACGATCACGCAAAGAGACTCCGAGCATAGCCATTGCTCTCTGGGTGACTTTAAGCCTTCTTAATCGGCACATTGTAAGCGGCCAAATTTCGATTCCGTATGTCATCACTGGTATCACACAAGCATCACGCTGCCCTAAAACTATACCTAGGTACTTAGATTAAATCAAAAACTCTAAGCCTAGGTATAATTTTACCACCACCGCCTAACGACTAAACAGTCCGCGGGCGACGTTTAAGGTGACGGGTAGGGCACACTAGCGACGCCAATCGATTTTAATTTTTAGCTACTTAACCGGATCTATTTTAAACAATTTCGGTGTTACAACCTCTCGGCAAACACTTATACTATTTATTTAATACTCGTGCACAAATGTTGGATCCGTTTTTGTAAGCGAAAAATTGATTCACGCCAAAAGCGGCCACTTTTGGCGGTAATCCAAAATTCGAGTGCAAAAAGCAGACCAAACAGTTAACTATAAGTATTAAACAAATAGGTGTTTGCCAGGAGGTTGTAACCCCGAAATTATTTGAAATAGATCCGGTTTAGTAGCTAAAACTTAAAATCGATTGGCGTCGCTAGTGTGCCCTACCCGTCACCTTAAAGAGGTCCATTCCAAATTTCCAACGCAAAGAAGTAAAAACACTTTGTGTATGCAACAATAAAACTAACTATATATTAAATAACGTCCTCGAAGTTCCTTAGCTAGCTACCTACCTGTTTTAACATAAAGCATAGTAAATCTATGGACCTATTTAAATAAACTCCTTCCATGTGCAATAATTTACGCGGTTCACCAAGAGTACAATACATCGTTGCGTTATTTACCAATCGCAATATAGCAACTATTTAAATTTTATCTCAACACGGTGGCCCAGACTGCTTGTGCAAAATTATTATAGCAAAGTTATTGATACGCAACATGCATACGAGTATAGAACATTTTACTAGCCTTGACATTAGCCTTTCATTCAACGGGGGAGGCCGGCTCGACCGGAGTGACACCACGTCCTCACAGAACACCGGCGTGAAGCAGCACTGTACTACGTGAGTGAGGGTATCCGAGGCCCAATCAGGGGGAAAGGGGGTTCAAAGGTAGGCAGTGCACTTGTGACTCCACTGTTGTCGCTTACCATCAGGTAATCCATCTGCTCGTCTGCCACATATAACATAAAAAAAATTGCCACCTGGGGCCGTGGCCCCCACGCTACTTCACTGACTTACATCATATTCATCATCATCATCGTCAGCCCATTTAAGTCCCCACTGCTGGGGCACGGGCCTCCCTCAATCACATGAGGGGTAATTGCCATACTCACCACGCTTGGCAGACAGACGGGTTGGCGAGGGTTTTGATATAAATACAGAGTTTTCCTTCTCTGGGTGCTGATGATCATGCCAGTAGCTTTACCTTAGTCGCCTTTTACGACACCTCGGTAAGAGTGAGGGTGGCCTATTCTACTCTGCCGGGGACCACGCGGTACATCATATTAGAATCCTCCAAATAACTAGAACCCACTTATTTTGTTTCAGATCCCTCGACAAATTCATATCAGCACCGTTAACCAATCCCTTGCCGAAATTGAACTCAACATTTATAGACCCCTACACTCACGTGCGTGATATACACGTTTGGCTTCGACGGGAAGGTGGATGGGCCAGCGACTACGACCATGTTGCTAGCCTACCTTGCCACGAAGAAGAGGAATGTGTTCCTGGTGAACTGGCAGAAGGAGGCCGCGAGTAGTGGACTGTTGGGAAGACCTCTGAGTTACGCGCTTTCGGCTTCACCTAATGCTAAGAAGGTTTTTTTTAAATCATATTAAAGATATGAAAATTTGATTTGTATTGCAAAATATAATATGTTACTTAAATACTTAATAATACCTACAACTAATCAGCATACTTAATAATACCCCACTACGCTCGCACACTATTTGCGTCTATACTCGCACCTATACTCGCACCCCACGAGTGCGAGTATAGACGCAAATAGTGTGCGAGCGAGAAGTGAATAGATACAGGTTGTACACCCAGACTTTGAACAAACGTGTTCGTTCATCACCCAATTGTCCATAGTGGGAATCGAACCCACACTAGCATGCTTCATACGCCAAATCTATTAAATTTGAAAGTAATTTAAATTCGTCTCTTAGTATGACCATATTAATACTATACTCTACCGTGGGAGAGTCAAGCTTCGGCATGAATGGGCCGGCTCGACCGGAGTGATACCAAAGCCTCACAGAATACCGGCGTGAAGCAGCACTGTGTTGTGTTTCGCAGCGTGAGTGAGGGTACCGGAGGCCCAATCCGGGGGACAGGGGGGGTTTAAAGGTTGGCAGCGCACTTGTGACTCCACTCGTGTCGCGGGTGTCCATGGGCGGCGACAATTGCTTACCATCAGGTGAACCGTCTGTTCGTCTGCCTACCTATTACATAAAAAAAAATACTCAATAATTTATTTGCTCCACAATGTTACATTATTCTTTGATATTCTCCATTTATTAATCGCTTTAAACATTTCTATAAATTTCCAGATAGGCTACCAGCTGGGAGATGCAATAGGGACTCTGTACAAAGCTGGATTGTGCCGAAACGTCCACTTGATAGGACATTCTCTTGGAGCTCACCTCATGGGCTACGCTGGCAGACGATCTCGTGTAAACAGGTATGATACTGAGTAAGAAAGCTTTGCTTTTTGATCAAAGAACAGTGCTGCTCCTTGTTTCTATGTTTCTACGCCGACTCTATTTGTGACCCGTCGTCAAAGTTGTTAAAACTTTACTTAATCATTTAGGTAACGAGCTACTTTTTGCAAAACACCACGATACAATTGGAATGGACAACATTTCAAAATTGCTAAGCTCTGGAACAAAAAATACCAATTCTTTATTTACTTTTCCGCTGCTCGAATATCGTCATCAGCCCATTTATCGTCATCAGCCCATTTAAGTCCCCACTGCTGGGGCACGGGCCTCCCTCAATCACATGAGGGGTAATTGCCATACTCACCACGCTTGGCAGACGGGTTGGCGAGGGTTTTGATGTAAATGCAGAGTTTTCCTTCTCTGGGTGCTGATGATCATGCCAGCAGCTTTACCTTAGTCGCCTTTTACGACACCTCGGTAAGAGTGAGGGTGGCCTATTCTACTCTGCCGGGGACCACACGGCATCGGCTCGAATATATATTTATTCATTTTTTATATTGCTTATTTACTGAGAAAAAAATTAAAAACTAAAAAACGTAAGATGACGTCATCGGACGGCAGAATGTAAAATATTTCATTGCTTAGCACATTATAGTTTTAAATTTACGAAATGCCAAACCCATGTCATGCAACTGTCAAAAAAAGACAACTTGTCAACGTTGAATGAATGAATGACGTTGACAATGTTGACACTAGTATTATTTACCTTTGACAGTAGTACCTTTTTTTTTATTAAAACAATGATAAGCAAAGGAATATCGCTGTATTCAGCCGTCCGATGACGTCATTTGGCGCTTACGTCTATTTAGAATATAAAGAATTTCAATAAATATTTTATACATGAAAATGGACAAATTTTGAAAAAAGAAAAAATATGGGTCTGTTCATTTTATGTCTATTTTCATATAAAAAAACAATATAAACATGTTAAAAATATGAAATGTTGTCCATTATGGATGCAGATCTTACCTACTTACTGGCTGGGCCAAATCAGCAACATTCCTTTTTTTTTGTTTACATAACTACTTTGTTTCATCGAGGTTACATAACCTAGCTTTAACATGTTATAACTAATACCTACATACGTACCTAGGTATTTAGATTTTTTTATTTAACTTTTGTAATCGTTTTGGCTAGTGTGTCGTGTTGTGTTGAGTAAATAAATGTTTTTATCTTTACTACTTCTGAAATTCCAGAATTACTGGCCTAGATCCGGCGCGAGCTCTTCACGAGGGAACATTCGCTACCTTCAGTGGACTGGACTGGAAATGCGCGTCAATGGTGGACATCCTACACACCGACTCTGGCAGTGACGGTTACGGTACCAGCACTTCAGTGGGCACTGTTGACATCTGGCCGAACGGCGGCAAAGATCAACCCGGATGTCCTATCGGGGACTTCCCAATGTTCAGCCAACAAGGTAAGTCCTACTTAACTGTGTTACATGAGAAATGGATCGAACCTGTGAGACTTTATCGAACTCGACCGACACTGGCGCCTACGGTACCAGATCTGCACCAAGCACTGTTGGACATCTGGCCGAACGACGGCGAAGATCAACTCGCCTGTCCTAGCGGGGAATATCATATGCTCTGCAGCCCACAAGGTAAGCCCACTTGACTTTGTTACTTGAGAACTGAATCGAACCGTTGGCCGTGTGGTCCCCGGCAGAGTAGAATAGGTCACCCTCACTCTTACCGAGGTGTCGTAAAAGGCGACTAAGGTAAAGCTGCTGCTGGCATGATCATCAGCACCCAGAGAAGGAAAATTCTGCATTTATATCAAAACCCTCGCCAACCCGTCTGCCAAGCGTGGTGAGTATGGCAATTACCCCTCATGTGATTGAGGGAGGCCCGTGCCCCAGCAGTGGGGACTTAAATGGGCTGACGATGACGATGACGATGAATCGAACCTGTGCGACTTCATGGAACTCGACCGAAACCGGTGGCTACGGTACCAGCATTGCAGCACCAAAAATTTGTAACTATATATCGGTAAGAAATTCTTAGTTGCCCCCATGCCTCGGAAAGCACGTTAGCTGTTGTTCCTGCGCTCGATCCCCTCCGGTCGTGTCACAGTAGTGTCCCATCGGAATATGAGGGTAAGGGAATAAACAGAGAGTTCACTTGTGTTTGCGCACACTTGAGCACTATAATATATCCTGCGTACGTGGCTGATAGTTGAAATCGGCCGATGTAGCCGTATTCGGTTGGAGGATATAAGTAAGCAAACTTCTTTGTTGGGAAGAAGGAAGGAGTAGACAATCGTAATTATTGTTTCTGCTTCCAGACCTATGCAGCCACGACCGCTCGTGGCAGCTGTACGCGGAGTCTATCGCGGCCCCCGCCTCGTTCCCCGCGGCGGCGGCCGAGGACTACAAGGCTTGGCGCACCGCCCGCTCCGTCACTGATACCATTTACATGGGCGAACTAACCAGCATCAGGTAACTTGGGTTATACAAAACGACTGTCTTCTAATTGGTGTATGTGCCACGCTTTTGGCAGGGACGGGAGGGCATATCAAAGACATCGAGCAAGGAGCGACCATTAAGGGTCCCGCGAACAACGTATTTCTCATACAAACGTAATACCAAAATAATTTGCAATTTATGGATATCTCGACATTTCATTGCTTATTCGGATTAAGGAAGTATTTATCTATGTCTCGGTTAACACCTCTTAAAAATATATTTACCCATTAAAAAATATACGCGATTACATTTCGTAATTTTTTCGACGTTAGCGACGTTTCTGCCTATATTTTTTATATTAAAAACTCAATTATTCATTTTGAAAATTTAACAGAAACAGCTTGTATTATCTAGTTACACAATACAATGTCTTCACAAATGCACACAATTTTCCTACTTATTTCAAACAGCCATTTTGCTGTTTCTACTCGCACGGAAGGGCCGCGGTGGCGCGACAGAGATAGCGAGATGTCCGAGGAACGGCGAAGCTTGCCTCGAAATGAACTGACCTTCGCAGGACTCTCAAGGGGATGGGGGTTGTTAACGAAGTTTAAAATAAGATGTTAAGAGAGTATTGTTTTTGTAAATAAACATATTAGCATTTTTTCTGTAAGAAAAAAAAATGCAGGTTTTCTAATGTTTCAAGTTAGAAACTGTGGGATATCGCCATATGAATTGTTTTAAAAACCCTGATCTACCACATACGCTAATCTGAATTACGTAGACGTGAAACTTATTTGATTCCAGCAGACGGAAAAAACAATTTCACGCTGGCTTTTTTACTCACATTATGTTTTTTACGAAGAAGAATAAAAAGTATGGTAATTCCTAAAGGGAAAAAATAGCAAGTCATCGTTCACTAGTCTCGTCGGAAGGTTAATGAGTCATCTGATTTGTGGTTTACGTTAGTGACAGTATCATCTGTTTTTACGTTTGATGCTTACCAAAGGTAAAAACAGTTGATCTTTTCGAGAATGATCATAAAAACGGTACATTTTGTGTGATTATTACGTCACTAAAGCTTGCCAAAAGGAATTCAAACAAACATAAAACAATATGTCCCAAGTATGTATGTCTCTAAAAACAGCTTACACAAAAAATAATAATTAAGAATAACTTATCTGCACACTGTAGGGCACACTAGCGACGACAATTGATTGAATTTGTTAGTTACTAAGCCGGATCTGGCACCCCTGGTCCCGGCGCCTCGCCCGCTTCCGTGACTAATGGCTGAGACCTTGGAAGACTTAGGCACAATGCTTGACGACCTCAGTAGAGTCTCCCAACAAGTGGATCTGAAAATGAACATGGACAAGACGAAAATCATGTCGCATTCCCATGTCGTACCCACTCTTGTAAAGGTTGAAAGCTCGACACTGGAAGTTGTAGACGAGTACATCTACCTCGAACAAAAAGTCCAGCTTGGTAAGTCCACCTTCCAGAAAGAGGTCGATCGAGGAATCCAACTCGGCTGGGCAGCGTTCGGGAAGCTACAGCTTATTTTCGGCCTATCCACCGCAGTGTCTCAAGACGAAAGTCTTCAATACATGTGTGTTGCCAGTGATGACATACGGAACCGAAACGTGGCCGCTTACAATGTGCCGATTAAGGAGGCTCACAGTCACCCAGAGAGCAATGGAGAGGGCTATGCTCGGAGTCTCCCTGCGTGATCGTATCAGAAATGATGAGATCCGCAGGAGAACTAAGGTCACAGACATAGCCCGAAAGATTGCATGCCTCAAGTGGCAATGGGCAGGGCACATAGCGAGGAGAACAGACGGCCGTTGGGGCGGAAAGCTCCTCGAATGGAGGCCAGGTACAGGAAGTCGCAGCCGTGGCAGGCCCCCCACAAGGTGGACCGATGATCTGGTCAAGATCGCGGGAATCCATTGGATGCGGGCGGCACAGGACCGATCTGTGTGGAGAACATTGAGGGAGGCCTATGTCCAGCAGTGGACGTCTATTAGCTGTAATGATGATGAGGAAGCCGGATCTATTTTTTACAAAATCGGAATACCAGCCTCTCGACAAGTACATAAACTAATTATTTAAAGATTGATGAGCTCTACTCATCGGGCTGTTTTTGCACTCGAGAAATGGTTTAACACCAAAAGCCGCCACTTATAGCGTTAAACCATTTTTCGAGTGCAAAAACCGACCAAAAAGTTAAGCATAAGTATATTTTTTTATATCATAGGTGGCAGACGAGCAGACGGATCACCTGATGAAAAGCGATTGCCGCCGCCGATGCACACCGGCGACACCAATGGAGTTACAAGTGCGCTGCTTACCTTTAAACCTCCTTTCCCCCGGATTGGGCCTCCGGTACCCCCACTCGAGCAGCGAAATACAGCACAGTGCTGCTTCACACCGGTTTTCTGTGAGGCCGTGGTATCACTCCGGTCGATCCGGCCCATTTATGCCGAGGCGTGGCTCTCCCACGGTTTTTATTACCTCACTTTATGGGCTGAAATAGTTAAAAAGAGATCCGGTTTAGTTGCTAACAATTTATATCAATTGGCGTCGCTAGTGCTCCCTACTACCCGTCGCCTTAAGAAGAAATCTACAAGAATGTACTTACCTCAATGTTTACTACCTACCATTTCCAGCGCCCGCGGCGACTATTACATGACCACCAACGCCCAGTCTCCATTCGCTCGGGGCCAGGAAGGCCTTCTAGCGGACACCAATGAGTCTCGCAAACGCCGCCACTCCACAGCCCTCACACGTCTGCTCAAGTACCTTCGGTGATACATCACGTGGACCTTGGAGGGTAGTAAGAGGACGCTCAGGCACTGTGTGCAATCCCTTCTTGAGTTAATAACCTAGCTTTAGTTCTATATTACTAAACATGTTTCTGAAGTAAATAACACACTTAAAAATTTCATCTCGTGTTCAGGCGGGACTCGAACCCACACCTTCCACAATCCGGGTGAATGTACTACCAATTATACCACTGAACGCGTTACTAAGTCGACGAAATTTGTAAGTGCTTGATACGACATGAGCTGTCAATAGTCTCATCAATATTGTAGGTATATTTACAATATCCAGTGGAAATATTATTACAAATATTTGACCACCAGTTAAGATGAGACTGCTTAATCAATAGTTGATATTTTATAGCAATCTTTTGCGATTTATTCTTAAGTAAATAACACACTTAAAAATTTCATCTCGTGTTCAGGCGGGACTCGAACCCACACCTTCTGAAGATACTTGTAAACTATGTACAGTCACGTGCACTAATCAATATTACTATCTCATTCAATATGAACGTTATTGTTCGGCCTGAAGAGTCGAGTTTACATTTTATTACAGGCGATTGTACGTGTATGCAAGTATCTTCAGTCACAAAACTAGACACAGCAGATCAGTTCTATCTGAAATTGATATCGAAGCGTTCGTTTACCTACCTGCTAGGGAGTATATCGACCGTGGAAGAGCCACTGTACGCGCACGTACGTGTGCGTAGACTGTTTTCTGTGTGGGCAGCCAGTGGTTTTGTATCTATTTATTTGTCCTTTAGTGATACATAAAGTGGACCTCCGAGATCCACAGCAATCAATATTAAGACTATTAAACTGGATTCGGCGGGTAGGGCTAAAACAATCCGCATTTCCTGAGGCAATTCAAAGATTTTAAATTAGTGCCTAGTGGTTTTTAGTGTACAAATGTGGTGTTTATATGTGCAGTGAAGTGCCGCAAAGTGATCCTAATAATAAGAATCTTTGGATTGTATCGTTTTTAACACTGCTATTGTATGTCGAGTGCGTTGTCTCGTGACAACTTGCTTGGACCTAATAGAGTCTTAAAACCCGCGATTGCTTTTAGAGTGATATCCGCTGAATCCGTAGGTCGATAAAACGTAAAACACCGGCGTTTTATTGAGTGACTTTGACTGACTTCGACTGTTGACTACCTACTTATTCTCAATAAGTTACTTGACATTGGCGAATTATCTTCGGGTAGAGCCATAATAAAGAAAACTATTGAACTGGTAGTTATGAATTTCTTACAAGTTAACGTCAACTTGTATGTAGGTAATCTCATATTAGGTCTTAATTTTTTGAAAAGCTGTGTTTTCCGTACTAATGTTTTTTAATTTTCAAAGTAAATAATAATGCTACAGTTTCATATTTAACTGTGCTTTTATGGACAAGGTTTAGGTACATTTAGAGTAGATTTTCAGAAAAAGCATTGTTTATTTAAAAGTTATGATTGTTGAAAGCGTCAATTCAGCTTAAGGTGACGGGTAGGGCACACTAGCGACGCCAATCAATTTAAATTGTTAGCTACTAAACCGGTAATTTTAAACTATTTCGGGGTTACAACCTCTTGGCAAACATACTATTTATTAAATAACCATGCACAAATGCGGACCCAATATTTTTACGCGAAAAATTGATTCAAGCTAAAAGTGGCCGTTTTTGGCGGTAATAAATTTTTCGCGTACAAAAACTGACCCAACATTTGTGCATGGTTAATTAATAAATAGTATAAGTGTTTGCCGAAAGTTTGTAACCCCGAAATAGTTTAAAATAGATCCGGTTTAGTAGCCTACTACCCGTCGCCTTGACAAAAAAGAGTCGCTTTCAAGATTTTTTTCTGCATTATGAATACAATTTTATCGGATGTGCACATTACACACCTCAGAAATATGGTCTTTAATCAAAATAAAAATATAACACAGAAACTTTTTGGTTTTTACAGGGATTATTAATCTTGTTGTGTCTAGAAAAAAAACGGCAATTTCACACTTTAACCCATATTCGTTTTTTTACTTTTGACTTGACATGCGGGAGATTGTACAAAGTTCAAATTGTAGGTAGATAGATACTAGTGTTAGAAAAATGTAATGTGATTATGTGTTATTCGTCAGCCATTACCTAAATAAAATTAGTTTTGACCAAAATAAATTTATAAGATTCCTCTTTAATTTGATAGATATAGTACGAGATCTATAATATTCATTATTTCGCTCATCTAGTACTACAAAGACGTAACTGTCAATTTGCATATTTTACAGGACAGCGTTTTAAAGTTTTTTTTTTTACATTTGTTTTTGGTTTGATTATTTCATTTTATATTATTTTTAACTGCAACTAACTCATTTTGGATGGTTGATTGTATCACTAGAGTATATACTCTAATATGATTGAGATTTTTACATATTTGTGATAATATTATCACAAATATGTAAAAATCTCAAGGGTAAGTATTAAAAAAACACATATAGTGATTTAAATCATACATTTGTGTCATTGTCGCATTGAAAATGTTTTGATTTGTAAGTTGTTGCATTAAAATGGTAGTTAATTTTGTTAGATTAAAACACTTAATTTGAGGTAAGTACTTATTTATAACATACAGTAAAATAAAATAATGAATTATTAACAATAATTAAATGCACATAAATCACAGGTGGTGTCCTTTGCGTTTCGTCCAGCATAGTGCGAGACGTCCCGCGTAACTGACCGTTATGGCGTATTTGCCCTCAGGGCGAGTCTATTTTTTTTACCGTTGCAACAGACATAGGCAAGATGGCGCCAATGTCTTTGTTGCAACGGTAAAAAAAACGCACATTTGTTGAACAATAAAAATGTCTTTGTAGCACCATACGTATTGACCATTTTGGAACATTTTGGCATCATTAACTCATTTTTGCAATTTTTGACAGTTGCGTCTTTGTAGTACTAGATGAGCGATTTGATCATATTTATACAAGTGACCTAATGTAATTTAGTGAGTAAGGGACTTGGATTTTTTTTCTTTAGAGCCTAGCGCAAATATTTATCCGCCATTTTGATTTTTGTTCAAAATAAAATGTTCTTATCCTTTCCTTATCCACGATTTTGGGATACAATCAAAATGGCCGACAAAATGTAAGCAGAGTCCCAAAACCCTTCATGAAAATTCATTTGAAATTGCTTCGTGCAATTAACGATATTTTATAATAAAATTAAGGGAATAAACTTTCCTCACTTGAGTATTTTACACTAGTTAGTAAAATTACCTAGATGATGTGAAAAAAGTTGATGCTACGAATTGGTAACCAAAGAAAAATGAGCCATATTGATTATAATTTTTCCGTCAGTAATTTCGTCTCGTTAAACGAAAATACGAGGGCGACACTGAAAGTTTTTAGAACTGGCCACTTATAAGACGATGATTAAAAAAATAACTATTAAATTTTGAAAATGGAACTATTTGCCAATATTATTGTCTATGCATTTAATTCGATTCTCTTTTTTTTCTATTGTTTCAGTTTTTGATTTTCTAAGAACTTTCAGTGTCGCCCTCGTATGTGTCGTAGCTATTATTCGTAGACTTAACATTAAATTTGTTTTTGTGAGTAGATTACAAAGTCCTAAACGATATGGGCATATTCAGACTTTATAATTAAGTTTTTAAGCTTCTTACGTGTAGTTTAGGTATTTTGTAATTCAATCAAATGAAAGTGTTAAAAAAATAAAAACGACGAATGATATAATAAATTGTTTTATTTTTCTTTTGCTTACATTTTGTACTGATGTTTGAAATATTTTTTTATCATAAATTTACTTATTTATTTATGAAATTACAGGTTTAAAATTATAAAATAATAGTGTTTCTTCGTGTCCTATCGTTCATATTTTTTCAAGGGTTCCAAGAACTATTTAAAATACTGATTATATATAAAAAATACTTATGCTTATTAAGCAAATTATATTTTAACTTATTCAATCTGTCATCATATAAAAATCTTAACACTAGGTATTCTATCACAATATTTGACTATTACATATTGTTTTTTATTCGATTATTCAAGTGTTAAAACTTACATTAAGGTGACGGGTAAGGTGCATTAGCGACGCCAATCGATTTTAATTGTTAGCTACTAAACCGGATCTAATTTAAACAATTTCGGGGTTACAACCTCTCAGCAAACACCTATACTATTTATTTAATACTTATAGTTAACTTTTTGGTCTGATTTTGCACTCGAATTTTGGATTACCGCTAAAAGTGGCCGCTTTTGGCGTGAATCAATTTTTCGCGTACAAATACGGACCCGACATTTGTGCATGGTTATTTTATAAATAGTATAAGTGTTGAGGTTGTAACCACGAAATTGTTTAAAATAGATCCGGTTTAGTAGCTTAAAAATAAAATCGATTGGCGTCGCTAGTGTGCCCTACCCGTCACCTTAATATGAAATGGCAATGTCACTTGCTATTCACAATAGTATTTACAGAATCAGTCATTATTACCGATTGATGTTGTTCCTTTCAATTTAGTTTACTATAGGCATTAGCACGCGCTACATTACATACGAGTGTACGCTCTCACAGTCACAGTACTGTTTGTGGATTATACTCACAGGTACAACTCACAAACGGATCCCCCACGCGGACCCACTTGCGCGAGTGGCAGCGCCTACGTACACAGTACCGGCGCATACGCACTCATTTAAACCACCAGCTCCACATTATTTGTAGATTTACCAGTCGATATATCATATTAGACATCTAATTAAACGGCTAAAATTCAATGAAATGACTGAAATACAACTAGGCCTGGAGTTGACCGCAACGTTTAACCAGATGCGAATGAACGTTTGTCGCCACCATC
The DNA here is from genome assembly GCA_019059595.1 of Marasmia exigua. Lineage (NCBI taxonomy): Eukaryota > Metazoa > Arthropoda > Insecta > Lepidoptera > Crambidae > Marasmia > Marasmia exigua. The sequence continues at coordinate 15,855,496 of CM032473.1, forward strand.
ATCCAATTGTACGCCTCGGCCGATAGTTTCTCGAACTAAAATAACTCGACGTCAACTCTTCGTGAAAACTTGCAACGAAAGGTGCATTCTATAATTTGGAACTTCCATATTTATAAAGGCCGTGTGGTGCCCGGCAGAGTAGAATAGGCCACCCTCACTCTTACCGAGGTGTCGTAAAAGGCGACTAAGGTAAAGCTGCTGGTATGATCATCAGCACCCAGAGAAGGAAAACTGCATTTATATCAAAACCCTCGCCAACCCGTCTGCCAAGCGTGGTGAGTATGGCTATTACCCCTCATGTGATTGAGGGAGGCCCGTACCCCAGCAGTGGGGACTTAAATGGGCTGACGATGACGATGACGATATTTATAAGCTATTTCGACAATATTACACTTCATTACTTATTATTTCACACAAGAACCAGATAATCAAACCATACCATAACACGCTTCGGCATGAATAGGCCGGCTCTACCGGAGTAATACCATGTCCTCACAGAAAGCAATGCATGCGCTGTGTTTCGCTGCGTGAGTGAGGGTGCCGGCCCAATCCTGGGGAAAGCGGGTTAAAAGATAAGTAGCGCACTCGTGACACAACTGATGTTGCAGTTGTCCATGGGCGGCGGTAATCGCTTACCATCAGGTGATCTGTCGGCCCGTCTGCCACCTATATCATAAAAAAAAACATTAATTCACCGCTGTTTTCGCTCCTGACGCCATATTTGTTTTCATGATTACTAGCGCTGTAGTAGAGAAAAGCAGAACTAAATTTAAATCACTTGCCTGATTCTTAATCAGTAATTTCGATTAGGTTATTTTTCATTACGCCAAGCTGTTAAAAGTTGAGATTTTAGTTCAAACAACCATCGGCCTAGGCATCGAATCTGATGGCGGTGATAAACGAACGTTCGTTGTCCAATTGGATGGCTAATTTAACCAGATGCTTGCGACAGATACACTGTGGTGCTATAATACAAATTGTACAGGTGAGTGGTCAGGCCCCGGGGCCTCACAGGTACCTGTGCTAACTGGGCGAGGCGGAGTAGAAGCGCTTCATGGTGGCGTCGATGTCGACGATGGCGTTGCGCACGTCGTGCGACGCCGACCCGATGGATTCCAGTGAACCCGCTAGCCGCTCTAGCGCTCGTGCCTGGAAACGTAACGTTACATCATTTAGAAACAACAGCGAATATCTTTACTATTTATAAGATGTAAATACCACAGACAGCAGAACGCTTATAGCACAGTAGATATATACGCTAAAGGTACTGTTACACATGCTTATTTTTATGCTTTAGGTGACCAAAACCAAAACCGCCAAAAGCGGCCACTTTTAGCGAGAATCAATTTTTCGCGTACAAAAACGGACCCAACATTTGTGCATGGTTATTTAATAAATAGTATAAGTGTTTGCCGAGAGGTTGTAGCCCCTAAATTGTTTAAAATAGATCCGGTTTAGTACTTAAAAAATAAAATCGAATGGCGTCCCTAGTGTGCCCTACCCGTTATCTTAAAGCATGCTACTGTTGAGCAAGTGCTACTTAGTAGCACGTGTGGACGGATGTGCTATAAATAAGCATGCTCAAAAATCGCTCGCCGGTCGATTTTTAAGCATGCTACTTGTAGTGCGGGTGGAGGGGGGAATGTGGTTGAGTGCTTTAGCACGTGTAAACAGGTTTTCTTATTGTTAAGCATGCTAAAATATGGTAAATAGCATGCTTATTGATCAAATATGGACAGGTCATTAAGCATGCTCATATTTGACATGCTTAAAAAGCAATCTACAAATGAGCATGTGTATAAGCAGTATGACCACTAAGTACAAACGCTCGAAATGACGCACGCTCACAGACGCACACTTTAGACTGATTTTAAGGTCCCATCGGAGTACATCGCAGGAACTAAATTCAGGGTTGTCTGTTTTACTCGAGTGCCGCTTACTTTATTTTGGTAGAGAAAATAAGTAGATAGATACATTATGAAATGTTATAAAAAAATGGTTTTGTATTTTTAAAGTGATATGGGGGGATAGGTAAGTGTGTATCTATGGGTCGTTCATCCGAATTTTGTGGAAATTGATGTGTCTGCTGTAATTTACTAGATTACAATTACATCTTGTAGGGGTCTGAGAGTGGGGATTTTGATATGAGGGGGATGGTGAGATCTCAACGAAACAAAACCTATGAAACGAATGTGTAACTCGATCAGGTCTCGTTAACTATACCTAGTGGTTTAAGTAACGAGCCCTGATCGCGGGACCACCAAGACGATTTTAGAGGTGGGAGGCTTGGGAGGATTTTGTAGTGGGGGGATTAAATTTTTAAAACTTCATGCTAATGTGAAAAGGTAAGAATAATTATGTTACAAAAATAAGAGGACAACCCTATACAGTAGGTAACTTTCCACGCGAACCGCTAGTTACTTACAATCAGGGAAACAACCCGCACGTCTCGAGTAATTTCTCAAAAATTATGGTTATTTGAAATAATTATTCTGAATATGTAACCATGTGGCTTAATTTGGAGCCGTCCCGTAACGAACGAGAATATATCTGTCGCATCCAAATAAAGGAGACACACAGCGTGTGTGAAAGAGAGGGAAACTTCGATTCGTTCGTAACATCTGTTTTAAATTAGGCCCTCATGGTCTAGTTTGTCTGGTTCCCCTGTCAAAGGGTTGCAAAGGTCAGACGGCAGTCGCTTCATTGTTTTTACCAGAATTCTCGAATCCTGGACCATGGTCCATGCGTCTGGGAAGCAACTGGGAAGTACATCCTGAAATGAGGAGGAGTAAACAAGACATTTCCACATGACTCCCGCTACTTGTCTGATGTCGTCATCCCACCTTTTGTGGTCTACAAAGAAAAATACCTATACTACCTTTATCCGCACAGGTTGTATAACCTAAGATTTTCCAAGTGGTAATGCATATTAAACCGTGAGTCATCCCATCAGAGAATGTATTTTAAATAATATTAGCTTGCTATGGGCAGAAGTGTTTGAGAAAGCGTATGATAGCCGCAGTCCTGGAAGCTTTCACTATTTAGTGCTCGCACTTTCGCCCTCGAGCCTCTAAGGCCTCGTAATTGATGCAAATTGGTATTTTTACAATCGGTAAAACAGTACAGTATGGTAAGAACAGAGTGATAAATATATATTTCACAACACCACATACATTGATCTGACTCCATCGCTTGCTTGATACGACGTGCTTGAGCTCAAACACCTATCAAGCAAGTGATGGTAGCTAACTGCCACTCTCAGATTCGTTGATTAACTTAGTTGGCTACTTAAGAAAAAATATTGACACTTATTTTGATACGCATAAAGACTACCGATTCTAAAAAAAAGGAAAAGGTTGCAGGAGGCCTTTGACGACTGGCAAACAGATCTACAGATGTTAACGAAGAAACAGAAATTAGTCTAATTTAGCTATAGCATGTTAAAGATCTGAATAAAAGGCTATAATAGGATTAAATAAATAAAATAAGTCATTTTCAAATTGCCATATACTTAAGACTATATTACCTGAACGTGCGTAGCGTCGGCCATGCGCTCCATGGCCTGCGAGTTGGTCACCGACGCGTGCGCCAGCTGCGACAGCGCCGACGCCTGCTCGCCCATTATCTTCACCTAAAGAAAAGATAATGAATAAATAAATAAATAAATACGAGTATTTCATCTTTACCAAGTTTTTACGTCTTCTATTAAGGTGACGGGTAGGGCACACTAGCGACGCCAATCGATATTAATTTTTAGCTACTAAACTGGATCTATTTTAAACAATTTCGGGATTACAATCTCTCGGTAAACACCTATACTATTTATTTAATACCTTATTTATTTAGAAACCGTAACATCATTTTTAAAGACCTATCCACAGATACCCATATGGATATGGGTTTGATGAAAAATAATAATGAGTTTCAGTTCCAAGTATGGGGACACCCACAAATATATTTTTTCCTATTTTTGTGTAAAAATCGTTATGCGGTTAGTCAGACGGATCACCTGATGGTAAGCGATTGTCGCCGCCCATGGACACCCGTGACACAAGTGGAGTCACAAGTGCGCACTTTCCCCTAGATTGGGCCACCGGTACCCTCACTCACGCAGCGAAACAAAGCTGCTGCTTCAAGCCGGTTTCTGTTCAACTCAGCAACTTTACCAATTTATCCATGACTGCCATGTGTCGGTCTACTGGTTCCGTCGCCGGCTCTTCAAACGACATGACGGGATCGGACTCGACATGGTCCATACTGTCCTCTTCTGCGAAGAAGGTATCATCCATATACTGCGATTCCTGCTTCACTGGTGAGTTACGTTGCTCTGGTGAATGATAATAAAAAAATACATGTAAGTAATAACATAAAATCCTAGTCTCATACTATCGTTGCATAATGTCTCACACCTAACAAATAAAATAGAAATAGTTTTTCTAATTATATAAAAATATTTTTTCTTGATATTGAAGGGGAGGCTCCATTGGTATCACGGGTGTCCATGGGCGGCGGCAATCGCTTACCATCAGTTGATCCGTCTCCTCGTCTGCCTGCCACCTATCACATAATAAAAAATAATTCATACCCAGGGTCATCCTTTTTTGGGCTTAATACATTAGCGGTCATCGAGGCCATCATATCGTACATACTGATTCTGGATAGGGTTTACTTAAAGTTTAATAATGTATTGAAACTTACTTGTGTTGCCACCGTCATTAGCCAAAAATAAGTCCCAAATTTTCTTCTCTATGTTGGAGCAGAGACTGTTAGGGTCACCACCTATTGACTGCACCTTAGATCTCACTGTAGACTTTTTGTCTGCCCAATACTGAAAATGTATTATTTATAATTGAAGAGAGTAAGCTCCTCCTTAAATAAACATTTCTAGTTGTAGGGAGTAATACTCTACCTTGATCCATGATTTCATTGGCCTTGTGGGGCCAGAAATGCCATTGACGATCCTAGTGAGCTGGAACCACAGCTTCTTGCTCTCCTCCCGTCCCTCCAGGCCCCGCAGCTGTCCCAGTGCCAGTGTGGGGTGCTTCTCCATGAAGTCCACTATCGCGACCACTTGCTCCAAGCTGGGGCGCGACTAAAAATATTTCATAGATAAAATAGTTGGATAAAATTAGAAAAAAAATATTTTATTACTTCCAAATTTTTTTATACATTAAGTGTACTTTTGTGCATCTTTGTATTTAAATTATTAAATTATAGTTTAGCTACAGTAATAGGGTACTGAAAATAATTTAAGTTATAGGAAAGTTATTAGGATAATAAACTTTTACTTACTGTTTAACTTTTAGGTAGGAATAATAATATGTTTATAATTCAAAAGTAATATTCTTTCAACATTCATGCCTGCAGTTCAGACAAAAGGTACTCTGTGGTTCAGACTACTAGCGACTACTAGAATGCCAAAAGTAATGCAAACAAATGAAAAAGAACATTATAGGTGTTTCATTCAATGAAAAAATAACAATTCGGTGGTTGCCCAGTCTGAGTTTGGAAACCATGGTAAAATCTAATCGTGATCGTGTTTGAAATGAGAATCGAGAATAATCGAGATCCTGTCAGGAAGATGAGACGCTGAGTAGAGGCAACCAAAGTACCAAACTCTTCGAGTTGACGCTAATAAATAAATTATTTTACAATACGAAATTCACAACTTACAGCTATTGCACGATCCGTCATGGTCACAAAAGTAGTGAGAGTCACTTATTAGAGTTATGATTCTATTTGAACATTAATATTTAATTTCTGTGTTTAGAAAATTCATTTTCGATCTTATTTCGCGTTCTACTTCTACTTTAAAACTCGGAAAATGTCGATACAAAGTTACATGACAACCATTGGTTGGGGCGTTGCTGCGCTTTTAGGGTCGTACTAAATATCGGAATGTAATAGCTAAGTCGCAAGTATAAGGCAAATACACATGATTACAAAATTAACAAAACAAAACTCGGGAGTCCAGATTCCAGATTCGTATTGATTTTATTTACAACCTTATATCTATTTATATTAAAACTAAGACTAATCCTTATTGGCTAAAATTATGTACAAATCAGAAAACAGGATTGATTACCAATTGAAAATTTGACGCGCAACATTTATGTAACGCCACGGGCGCGAGCGGACTTGTCGCTTCGAGGTTATAAATATAAGAGGCGCGGAGTTCGCGCACCTCGCAGTCGTGTGACGCTTACTGGGGAGCGACGATTTACCATAATGGATACACTGTGTTCGATTGAAACGTGTAACAGACAATGAAAACGGCAGCGCTCACAACGTTTTAGATGCGAGAAAAATGTTATTCCGCATCTTTGCGTATGGTGAGACAGGAGTACGGGATCCTGTGGGCGGGAAAGATGATGCATATTATGGTGCGTAAACCTCTCCCTCCCGTAGCTGCCTTCTCCTTGCATTCGTTGCGACACATTTTTGTTTGACGTAGCTTCTCCTATACTTAGTAGTAATAACTCACTGGCTGAGCTTTACCGTATACCGGAGTTGGAGTATAGATCATAGTTATAATAATCCATACAGGGAAACACTAATATTTTACTGGTTCCTACGTGTTTTTTTGTAGCAATCAAGCAGACGCATCACCCGATGGTAAGCGAAGTGATGTCATAATTAACAAATTTTTTTGCACTTATAGTCGCTGTCTGAACCAAGGTCAACATAATTTACTACACCGTACCGTTGGCCGTGTGGTCCCCGGCAGAGTAGAATAGGCCACCCTCACTCTGTCGTAAAAGGCGACTAAGGTAAATCTGCTGGCATGATCATCAGCACCCAGAGAAGGAAAACTCTGCATTTATATCTAAACCCTCGCCAACCCGTCTGCCAAGCGTGGTGAGTATGGCAATTACCCCTCATGTGATTGAGGGAGGCCGTGCCCCAGCAGTGGGGACTTAAATGGGCTGATGATGATGACTACACCGTAAAAATATCTACAAAAAAGTGCACAATAATGGTATTCGTCTATCTCCTAGGGATAACCTACAGTACCTAACCGTTTTTATCATTTACATCTTTTTATAACAAAGCACTACTTTCTACAAGAATGCACTCAAGTAACAGTAAGTAAAAAAAAATGTCTACTTCTTCGATAACCTTATTATTAATAAAAAGGTGTCCTAATTCAATTTTAATAAGACTAAGTAAAGCATTTAAAATAACCGCTTCGAAAGTTTTTTTTTTATATTCAACCACTGTTTGGCCGTAAATTACTACAATAATAAAATATCTGTACAAATCAATGCTAGTTTAAATAGGGATGTCTCTCGATGCGTTTTTCTCTGATGTTAACTTTTTTATGATCTCTGCACATTCCAATCGCTTTAACTTTCCACTATGAGTACGAGGTAGTAAAGATATAAAATAAACACCACCTCGAAGACGCTTATAATCGCTCAAAGTTGCTGAAAATAAATGTGCAGATTTCAAAATATATTTAAAACGTTAGTAAAAAGCATCAAAATGTTACTCCACTAAAATACGATTCAAAAATAAAATTCAAATGATCATATAATTATTTGATGTCAATCCTCTCATACTTACTATTTATAGCTTGATGTATCGATTCTTCCACGCACAAAGAAACATTGTTTGATTGCAGCACAATTATTGCGGCCGGTCCTTTTTTGCTATCACACACTACACACTCTTTTACACCAGGTACTGAAACTATTATCGTCTCCAGTTCTTCAGGGGCTATCTACAACAGAAAAATACTTAAGTATCAACAGATACAACTCACACAATAGACATAACACACATAAAGACACATTATATTCTTGAAATACAAACATGATAGTTTAGGTATTTGAACCAAAATTTCTTGCGCTCTACAAAGTAAACTTCATCAGACTCATCTCTGTAGAAAACATCTCCAGTCTTATACCAGCCGTCTAATGTCACTGTTTCACGATATGCTTCGTCGTTCTTATAGTATCCCTGAACAAAAATTATAACCCATGAGAAAAGATAATTACCGTTTGTGTTTTTAAAATGACTATGATCAACTTACTTGAAACACGCAAATCGCGCTTTTTATATAAAGTTCACCTTTTTGGTTTACACCTAATTCAGTGCCATCTTCTGCTACGATCTAAAATTGTCATTATCTGAATATAATCATTATACATTATTTACTGAATGGACAACATTTCATATTTTTAACATGTCCATATTGTTTTTTTATATGAAAGTAGACATAAAATGAACAGACCCATATTTTTTATTTTTTCAAAATTTGTCCATTTTCATGCATAAAATAATTATTGAAATTCTTTTTATTCTAAATAGACGTAAGCGCCAAATGACGTCATCGGACGGCTGAATACTGCGATATTCCTTTGCTTATCATTGTTTTAATAAAAAAAAGGTACTAATGTCAAAGGTAAATAATACTAGTGTCAACATTGTCAACGTCATTCATACATTCAACGTTGACAAGTTGTCTTTTTTTTTGACAGTTACATGTCATGGGTTTGGTATTTCGTAAATTTAAAACTATAATGTGCTAAGCAAAGAAATATTTTACATTCTGCCGTCCGATGACGTCATCTTACGTTTTTTAGTTTTTAATTTTTTTCTCAGTAAATAAGCAATATAAAAAATTAATAAATATATATATTCGAGCAGCGGAAAAGTAAACAAAGAATTGGTATTTTTTGTTTCAGAGCTTAGCAATTTTGAAATGTTATCCATTGTATTTTATATACATAGAGGCATAAAATTACCTTATAAATTAGGGTGTTCACTATTTTTCCATTAGAACGCCAAACTGTGCCTGGTGGTGGCATAGTTATAAAGCCGTGCGTCTCAGTCATTCCCATACCATTACAAATATGAGCCACTGCAGGTAATTTATCCTACAACATAGTACAAATTTTCAATTTAATACTAAGACCAGCTATTCTCAAATTCCATACAACCTCAAATCTAATCACTGGTTATTACTACCAATAATTGATTCAATTAATTACTATCCCATGGGTGTCCTTAAGCAAAAAGGTTAATGTTATTTATTTTAGGGTTCCGTCTAGTATTTAATAATCCTAAAGGGTTTTAACGCCAAAACAGTTTGAGAGCCGCTGACTTAGACTATAATGTAATAGTATGTGATCTAATTAGGTTTATTGATTGTGCTACTTACGTAGTAAATTATGTGAACGGAAGGTGTAAAACCCGTACTGCAAGGGTATAGCAGACAGCACATTTTTTAACACCTGATTGTCTGAAACTATTCTATTGTACTATAGTCCCGTCTCTATGACCGTAGTTGTGGATGTCAGATGGTCTTAGGGCGGCTTGAAACTCTGACATCAGGCCTTAATGCAATAACAATAAGAAGACGCATAAAGTCGAACCCATTTACCTTAAGGGACGCCACGTCTTTTTCCGCAAGTGGAGCTCCTGTAACTATGACAGTCTCAAGTGATCTCAGCTGTTTTTTAGTCCCAGATGCTGTTAATGATGTAAACAGTGCTGGACTAAGGAGCGTCAACATCGGCTACAAAAAAAAAAGTTGCCAGCATTAACGATATGTTTGTGTTACGTAAAACAAGGTTTTATACTCTACTTCGTAATATTGATGAATTTATTTATATTTCGTATTTACCCGAAACTTCTCTACGATTTCCAATACGTGGTCAGTTGTAGGCCTCCTCGGTGTAATTATTAGGGTTACCCCGAATACTGGACAGGTGGTCATTAATAGGGTGTAAGTTATCCATTGAGCTGAAGATAGCAACAAAGCCCTTTCTGTCGGTCTAGGAAAGCAACTGTGATGACTCCTGCAAATGTAAGTAAGAAAATTGACTAATATTATGAGCTAATTCCTAAATTAAATTTCCAACATAATTTTTTTACCAGATGGTTGGTAGCTGAGCTATTAGGCCACAGTGAGTAAGTAAAGTTGCTTTTGGTAGACCAGAGGAGCCGCTTGTTGGAGACAAGAGAGCGATAGACTCTGCGGATGCCTCTGATATCCTGATGACATAATGTAATATTAGGGGTAAAAGTATGAAATTGTTTTGTATGGAGATTATCTTAGAAGTTATGTTTTACATAGTATTTTTTTTTAATTTGCAATGTAACTATTAATGCCACTAACCCATACCTAACTGAGATTTAACGGATAACGTTTAGGAAAGTGTAGGATAGTTTTTAAGAGAATCATTTTTTTACCAAAGCTTAACCATTGATGAAAACGTCGATTCTGCCAAGAAAAAAAAAGAGTAATTTTCAAGATTTTATTGTTCCATCAAAAATACTATAATATCTCTATTCTCTCTATTTTATATAAACCATACAAACGTAGTCTTCAATCAAAATAAAATTACAGTATAGTGAATTTTTGCTTAGTAAAGGACTTATACAGGTGTATAAGTCCTTTACTAAGCAAATTGAAATACTAAGCAATTTCATACCTTTATTATAAATTGAAATCATTATTACTCTTATATTTCTATAAATAAATTAAATATACATATATATCAAATCCATTTACCGAAATTTATCCAACTTGCCCCAATGTTCTCCACATATTTGTTTTAGGAGTTTATCATCATCAGCAATAAACACTCTCACATCGGTGATATTACTATCGTAGTTTAGTGCTTCTAAAATATCATTGTATCGATCAGTGTCGCAAAATACCATGTTTGGCTGAACTAACTGTATGAAGTGATGTATTTCATCTATTAAAAGTAAATATACAAACAATTTAGTCACCAAATAAAATGTTTATGAGATGGGATACAGAGCAATCCAACTGTTCTATCAATATTAAATAAATGTATTTTATGGGTTACAAAAAAACAAACACTATTTCCTGACATTTGCATAATGTTCCCTTCATTGAGCTCATATAGATGTTATTTATTGAACACTCACACACTGTAGAATTAGGATCAATCATCATAAGCTGGACTTCAGCAAACAGCGCAGCATAAAATAATGCTGCCATTTGTTCGTGATTTCTCATAATAAACATTATGCATCTGCCTTCCACTTGCTTTTCTCGAATTGCATGAGTAAGAGCGACGGAATATTGAAGTATTTCTCTATTGGTTAAACTTTTTCCACTCGAGCCATTTACCTGTAAGTTAGATAAATGGAAAACTGAAAACCTTTTCCTGTATTGTTTGATTAGTTACTGGTTACTACTAACTAACTAACACTATTCAAATTGAAATATATGATTGTATGATCTGATCATCGTATATGTATTTAAATTTAAATAGTTATTATGGAAATATAAATTAAATACTAACCATATAGATAGCATCTGGAGACTGCTTCAAGCAATAGTAAATTATTTCAGCCAAGTTCAACTGATATTTTTCTTTGAATTGTTTTTCATGGATTTTTTCCTTTATAACAGCATTTAGAATTCTATCCAAGTACAGCTGACTGGCAGTTGGAACACCTCTTAACACTGTGTGTGACATTCTAAATAAAATTTCAAAATAGTAAAGAAAAAGTTAGTAGGTATGTAACATAAACGCTCTAATGAGCTATAATTCTCCTCTTCTTAGCGTGCAATTCCCAGTTGCATCCCGTTAATTGGAATCCCGGGTTACGGTAACATGATCAAGAATTATGGAAGCCTGGTAAATACAATGAAACGACTGCTATCTGATTTTCGTAATAATTACAGAGAAACCTGACCAACTGGATTACGGTTATAATGTCCAGAATCACTATCTCAAATATTTTAGGTATCAACAATTTTGAGAATCTATACGAGACTTGAAGGTTTTTTTCAACGTTTCCCTTCACCGCCGAGCTCATGGTACAAACATGCACTTAGATTTCAAAATCCGGAGGTACATGCTTGGATTCAAACCATGACCCCAACGTATGGAAAGTGCGAACAGTGGTTTAGAACCGCTATTCCACCGTTAAAAGTCTTGAAAAGTAAATGAGGATACCACTGCTGAACTGCCCCGTTAGTATTACATTAGGGTTCACCCACATCTGACGAAAGCGCCGTGAATGCGCAGCTCCCGAGCCACGTCCGTAAGATGTGGATATGGACGCCTTACAGCATAACACGGGAAGCATGTAAGTTCTTCAAACATTCGCTGTCGCGACTATCTTTACGCAAAAAATAGAGCACATTTATTTATTTATTACGGGTACGGGTTACCAATATAAGCCGTTTCAAAGGAATTATATATTTTTTTGATATTACGCTTTGGCTGAATAGGAGTTCTTAATAAAATAATTGAAAAGCTGTGTTTGTAACATGGAATTAATTTTATTTTATTTATATTCTTCTGCACGAATTACATGACGATATGTTACTTGTATAATTCGCATCTCTAAATACAAACACAAGTGTCAACTGTCAAACGTCATCTAAAATCGTAAATTTGTGAATTTTCGTTGTTTGTGTTATGAAAATTGGCTGAAACTGAAAGAAAATATCCTCGCATAATGGAAAATCTATAATTAACTAAATATTTGTTTTCCCTAGAACTCGAAGTCACATCGTGCTGAGGAATATTACAAGTAAGACAGGCTTAAACTATAAGATTATTTTTACCTTTTATATGTTTTTATAAATGGTTGTTCTTCGATATATCTAATTAATTGTGCCTATATTATTTTTTCAATAGATATGGCCAACTCAGTGAATATATCAATTGAAGCGCCTATTGAAAATCAAATTCAAGAGATAACCTACGATGGACAAGAAATCTACCAAGCGTAAGTGAACCAGTCTTAATAAAACCCTTTATTTTTAAAATACATTTTTAGTTTAAGTATAAAGTATTCTGAACAGAAGAGAAGTGGCACTCTACCATTCCAACCAAATTAGTTAGAAAATTAGATTTGAATATTTTTCAATGGTTATTTTATTGAATAAGAACTTCATTGATATTTTTGTTTAATCTTTAATTACAGTCCTCTGTCGATGTCAGAAAATTTGACTCGTCTGGCACAGAAAATAGACTTTTCAAAAAGTGATGATGAGTTCTGCAATATTAAGAAAGAAGGAGAGCCTAGCTCCGACCCTAAGCCCGATGATGAGAGTAAAGAGGCCGGGTACCAATCCAGCCTGTGGCCGTGGGACTCTGTGCGGAACAAACTGCGCAATGCTTTAACTGAAGTGTGTGTACTAGCTGATGTTCTCAACATTGCTAAGGAGAAAAGATATATGGTAAGTGGGCATGGTTTGAAATTATCAAGATAAATATGTCCTTTGATAATTATCGAGATAATTATCAAGATAATTATCCGATAATTATCAAACAGATATAAGCCTAGTAATCCTTTTTTAACTGATATTACATATCAATATTTTACGTTAGAATCAAGTGATTTAAATAAATTAGGGACATTTTACAATCAAGGTCAACTTTTAATTTTTATTTTTATAATTTCGTGTATAATAACTTGCAAACCAAAATACGAGCAGTTAATCAACTAATTATATAATACTTTTACAACGATAATACTTGTACTTATTTAATTAAAATAAATTGATGAGTGGAATATCATCTTCATCAACCTCAACTGCGTTAACTGGACGGGGGTTTTCTGTATCTGAATAAAAAATGGCAAATATTTTCGATTATACTTATCAAGATATTTATCAACCAATATTTATCTTGATAATTATCTTGTTAATTATCAAAGATAATTATCAATGATAATTATCACTTCAAACCCTGTTTATATTGACAGTTTATCTCATATATTGTGTTGACTGACAATATGAAAACAAAATTAAGTGTTTTTTTAGTAATTATAAGAATTTGAAATACTTTGTGCATTATTTTCCCACAATAACAAAATTTAATTTAGATTTTTTATTACTCAGTCTTAATTACCTAACTTATTTTTACTTGGTCTTTAGAGTACCATTATAGATTCATATTCAATTCTTTTTTTTTATAATAATTTATCAGCAAAGATCATTGCTGATTTAAGTGTATGAAATTTAACTACCTCAATTCTGAGGTATCGCAAATAAAATATTTATACTTACTTCTTCCAATCCAATTGAATCGATTTGGTAGAATTTATTGATATGTTAATAACTTTACTGACACAAACAAAAGAGAATACTAGTCAAAACTACCACAACAAGGCACACAAGAGGAGCTATCTCCAGTGTATCAAATTGACTAAGTTGTTTACAAATCATTATTTAATATTAATAGATTTACCCTTAGTTCATATCCTTTATCTAGTTCTATACATACAAGTGTCAGCCTGCTGCATTGCAACTAGTACAGTAAAATTGCATTGCTTTAGCCCCTTTTAGTATGTAGAAGTTTTTTTTTGTTTTGTGGAATATTCTAGCTAAGAAATTAAAACAAATTTAATGGCTTGCTATAAGAGACACTGCCTCGGTGACGCAATGGTTGGTGGGTCGCACTTTAAAGCGACGGTTGCGCTTGGGGTCCCGGGTTCGATGCCCGGGTCGGGCCAAAATTTGTACCTGAGTTTTTCTGTTCAGAAATTCTCAGTGTTTGCCCGGAGTCTGGAAGTTGGCGGACTTGTACCCCCGTGCCTCGGAAAGCACGTTAAGCCGTTGGTCCTGCGCCTCATCCCTCTTCGGTCGTGTCACACTAGTGTCCCATCGAAATAAGAGGGTAGGGGAATAATGAAATAGGGAGTGCACTTGTGTCTGCGCAAATAGTTGTGTACTATAATATGTCCAGCGTCGATAGAAAGCTGATCGCTGAAATTGGCCACCATGACCGAAATATTGATTTGGAGGACAAACATTAGTCTGGTATTTGACAATAAACCTTTATGTATGTATACAGACATACAATGTAACTTTTAATTTTTATATTCTTATTGAGGCTAATTAATATCTATTTATATTCTTATCATTCTTGGACTCAAAGAATGGAGCTTAAACAAATAACAAAGTCACTTTAATGTAAATCACTTTATCCTTAACTATTTTTATTACATACTATGATTATTTGTTATATTTACATAGAGAACAGAAACATTAGTTTTCTTTACTTCTTACTTTTTCGTCTTTACTTTACTTATTTATTTATTCATAATTATTATAACTTTTTGACTCACAGGTTACACCAAATAGTCAACAAGCTTTATCCCGAAATAACATAATTCAAATAAAACCGAAAAAACTAATAAAATCTATCTTTAATTAACATTTTTGATGAATGAAGTTGCACTAGTAGTGCCATTTGTTTCTAACGTTTTTGATATTGTTACCCCTGTGAGCTATATTTTACCCTGCCTTTAAAATGTTATCAAAACAAATAATACAAGCAGATACAAACATCTTTATTTTAAATTAATGATTTACCCTTGTGGTGGTAATTTCCCCATGTACTAGAGGATGTATTATGTTATCCCCTATGGATAGAAATATATTTAAAATGTATATAGGTATTCAATTAAACTTAATTTTTTAGGGTTCAAATAGTTAGGAATGTCGGTAGAGGTAGCTAGGGTGTAAAGGTGTTTATTTAAGGGACACTGGCTTGTGATTGTCCCTATAATTCGCTATAATAAAGAGATCGCACATATACTCATACAGTTCGCGTGGTTGTATATAATATGTTTAACCTGATTAGCGTTCTGTGTCTATTGTGGTCTTAGAACAGTGTAATAGGGCTCCCAGGATTCCAATATCCCTCTTCATTTATAGGTACTTGACCCAGTACAGCCGGAGCAAGTCGACAACCGTCCAATGGTCCACGTGTATGGGCGGAAGAAGGCACTAGGAGCAGCTGCCGCGGTGCTCCTGGCCGGCGTGGAGCGGCTCCGAGCCAGCGAGAACATGAGAATCAATAGGAACATGCCAGATTTCCATATTGACCTCTTGAGGCTGAGGCAAAACTGGCGGCTGAAGAAGGTCTCCAACACAATTGTGGGGGATCTGAGTTACAGAACTGCTGGTTCAAAGTTCAGCCAGACTGGAGTTTTTGAGGTACTTCACAAAATCTTAGGTATTTAAAACTTCAAGAAAATACCGTACTCCCTTTTAGAAAAAGGCCAGCAGTGCACCTGTGACTCCTTTGACGTGGCAGGTGTCCATGGGCGGCGGTAATCGTTTACCATCAGGTGATACGTCTGCTCGTCTGCCCCCTATACAATAATAAAACTCAATACTCAATTTATTGCATTCCAAAATGGACATACATTGGTGGTAAATAACATTATTCAGACACAATTTTGGGTCCTGTTAGTGGGTAGAAGATCCAATCGAACAGATTGCATTCCTACCAAAATAATAATAATAACAGTGATTTGCAATCTGTTCTGATTGCACAATGTTAAATGACACAGCTAGCTATTGAATAAACAGTCAAGGCAATAAAAAGTGAAAAAAAAAACAATTTGACATTGTGTGTAAAAATGAATAAATATTTGTGTAATGTAAGGTAGCTTGAATATTTTACTTTTGATTTTGTGTCGATTGCATCCGAAGCGGCCTTAATCGGCCTTAAAGCGGCATTAATCACGTGAGGCCCAAAGGCATCAGAAAAAAATCACCAAATATCACGTGTATTTATTTTCTGTTCGTTTTATGTTGGAACCAGGTGGTCCAAGAAAAAAAGTCGCTAAAGTAAGGTGATCAAAAAAGTCGCTAAAACATCACGTGATTTATGTACGGCCCCAAAGCTGCCCCTTCGGAGCCCGAAGTGGGTTTGGATGATGATCCAGGATCCGGGAAGTCTGGTAATTATAATGAAGCGACTCCGTCTGACCTTCGCAACCCTTATTAGACAGAGGAACCAGACCAACTGGATCACGGTTACACATTCAGAATAAAATATTGTAGGCTTCCAAAATTTTGAGAAAAAATCCGAGATGATCAGGTTTCTTCACGATGTTTTCCTTCACCGTCTAACCAATGTTAGAAATATGCCCATAAAATTGAAAACTCCAGAGGTGTATACTCAGACTCGTACCACGACTTCCCGCATGGAAGGCGTGTTTTTATCCATCGAACCACCATTGCTCTTAAATCGAAAATAAATCAAGCCTGTGATGTAACTGAATGTCAAATAGCACAAGGTTAGAAAGCCAGTCATTTATCTGATTTTCCATCAGGTGACGAAAGCGCCGGAGGAGCAGATGATGGCAGCCATGAGTCTAAACGCGAGCGGACCAGCCCCCTCGGCGCTCCGCGTCACCGTGCCGCCGGAGCTTCAGGGTGTCGCCTTCATCTCCGTGCTGTGCCAGAAAGGTAATGAAGCCGTCGGCTTCGTCGTCTCGTCATCTATAGCTTACCGCCACAATCTTACCCTATACCATGGGACGCGGGGGGGAAGTTCGCTTGCCCAATCGAAAAAGTTCTTTCTGGAGCTCACGCAGTCGCACGGTTATAGCTTGGTCAAGCATACTCCGCCGCTGATTGGCCCAAAGATAAAGTAAACGATTGGTCATGCGCACTTCCGGGAATCAAACCAGTGCTGGCGTAGTGTGGGTGTACGGCCGCCTCTTTTCGCATTTGACGCATTGATTCATTTATTTATTTATCTCGCTTTCATGCACTATACTTACATACTTATATCCCACCATAATATTCATTTGTATCTTATTGTATATTTATTTTCACACCCTTAGAATATTATATTTAATTTATTTATAAACTACTAATGTCGTCCGTGCGTCACATTAGGGCTCACATAAAACCAGCGACATAGCCTGCGGGTACTCCTTCCTCAAGCCATGGCGTAAGCTGAGTGAGCTTTTTTCACTGACCATCGCGACACACCTCACACACACACACACACACACACATCTGTACGCCGATACTTATACGCCGAGCAGCCGTATTATTACTTTTATTTTCTCTCTTAATTTTTATCTTCTCTTTTTCTTGTAATGATTGTTGTGTTTGTGTTTGTTTAAATGTAGTTTTATAGTCAGTTCGTAACTGTAATATGTGGTGTGTCGTATTCTCAGTGAATAAATGTTTCTATCAATCTACCAACTTTATCACTCACTGCATTAGATTGCACCGCCCTACACCTTCATCAAATGTCATTTAACCAAAGGTTGCCTGGAAGAGATCGCTCATAGTGATAAGGCCTTCGATGTACACATCCTGTAATATCTTGTTTTTAAGTTTTCATACTTTATTTTGAATGCAATAAAAGTACAACCAGTGCGTCTTTGCGTATTTGCGTCTATACTCGCACCCCACGAGTGCGAGTATAGACGCAAATATGTGTGCGAGCGAGAAGTGAATAGATGCGCCGCCATTTCTGATCCCATTCTTTATCCGCACGGGTTGTATATTATTATAATACTTTTCTTGTGTCAAAAAACCCAACGAATGTTGGTTACACTTTTTTTTTAATTTGTTTTCATTTGATTTGTAAATTTAGTTTTGTTTTATTATTGTTTTTTTATGCATGATGTGGTCGCCTGTAACTGTAGGGACAGCTCATAGTCTATTGTGTTTTGTTTGTTATAGCTGTATCCTATGTTGGTAATCCTATAAATATTAATTGATTCATAAATTATCAGAGCAAGAGGACGTAGTGACGGCCACCCTCAGTTCGTCCGCCCTGAACTGCCCGGGCACGCTGCCGGGCGACGGCGCGGAGCTGCACTGGCAGCAGAAGCTGGAGGCGGCGCAGAACGTGCTGTTCTGCAAGGAGCTGTTCGCGCGCCTCGCCGCCGAGGCCGTGCAGCTCGACGCCTCCATCCCGCACATGGTCGTCGGCAACCAGATCATGGCCACGGTGGGTATCCATTGTTATATATTACTAGCTGACCCGGCAAACGTTGTTTTGCCATATAAATAAAAGGGTTGATCATAGAAGGGTGAAAATTGAGGATTGTATGTATTTTTGTATGTTGTATCATTAAAAAAGAGAAATTAAAAATTTTGTCTAAAAAATAAAAATAAAAATTTAGGGGTGGACTACCCCTAACATTTAGGGGGATGAAAAATAGATTTTGGCCGATTCTCATAGATACCGGATAAGCACAAAAAATTTCATCAAAATCGGTCAAGCCGTTTCGGAGGAGTATGGCAACGAAAACTGTGACACGAGAATTTTATATATTAGATATATGTATATTTAATAATAAAATAAGAATATAATGTCAGTAAATTTTATTACTTTGTTCTAGATACTAAGTATTTCTATAAGCTAATTTTAGTAATAAAATAGTTTGATTCATACATACTTATAGTTAAAATAAGTAGTGCCTTGCTACACCCTTACAGGGTGCATGTTACCGACCTATAACTTGCTAGTCATAAAAAGTTTCATGTAATGCATTAGTTATAAGACTGCAATTGTAACATGTATGCAATTCAATAAATAAATAAATAAAATACAAATACAAATACAAACCATTTATTGCATTCATGTTGTGAATCACAGGTGTTGAAAATAATTAAGGTTCAACATGAACCCTGTTAGGCACGGTTTGAAATTATCAAGATAAATATGTCCTTTGATAATTATCGAGATAATTATCAAGATAATTATCAGATAATTATCCGATAATTATCAAACAGATATGGGTCGTTCTTCTTTTTTTACGACAATAAGCCCGTCCTCAGTGACTTATCAAGTAATTAATTATATAAAAAAATATACGTTACACCATCAAAATATTTTTAATTTAACATGAAATAATGACATTGTTTTATCACCTCGTAGAAACTTTAGCATGATTTAACTTTGTAAAAAAATATGTAAAGCGTGACAGAGGTGTAAATGGCACTAATTTCGGGGGACGTGACGGAGGTGTCCATTTTAATCAAAAAGTATTCTTTATCAATTAAATTTTAGATCATGTAATAGTCCATCTGTAAAATAGTACATTAACGAATATTTAGGATATATTATTTATCAATTGTAGTCTGTTATATAAAAGTTATGTTAGTTAGTTATGTTGATGTGTAAGTTTGGCTCATTGTCGATAAAAAAGAAGAACGACCCAAATACAAACCATTTATTGCATTCATGTTGTGAATCAGCGGTGTTGAAAATAATTAAGGTTCAACATGAACCCTGTTACACGGTTTGAAATTATCAAGATAAATATGTCCTTTGATAATTATCGAGATAATTATCAAGATAATTATCAGATAATTATCCGATAATTATCAAACAGATATAAGCCTAGTAATCCTTTTTTAACTGATATTACATATCAATATTTTACGTTAGAATCAAGTGATTTAAATAAATTAGAGACATTTTACAATCAAGGTCAACTTAAATTTTTTTATTTTTATAATTTCGTGTATAATAACTTGCAAACCAAAATACGAGCAGTTAATCAACTAATTATATAATACTTTTACAACGATAATACTTGTACTTATTTAATTAAAATAAATTGATGAGTGGAATATCATCTTCATCAACCTCAACTGCGTTAACTGGACGGGGGTTTTCTGTATCTGAATAACAAATGGCAAATATTTTCGATTATACTTATCAAGATATTTATCAACCAATATTTATCTTGATAATTATCAAAGATAATTATCACTTCAAACCCTGCTGTTAGGGCACAGCAATATCTTAAAAACTACTTATACCTACGTACACTTATTTTTAAAAACAATAAAATTCTATATAAAATTTAACAAATAATTTACAATTTTTAAGTAACACTTAATCACAATATTAATGTCACCATTATTAGTGTCGCTCGAATTGCACTTTTAATTCCCAAAATATGGTTTTCAATAAATGATTCGAGTATTGAATATAAGTTTGTATATAGCATAGCTCACGGTATGTAGCACAAGACAAACCTCTGTGGTGTAATGTGCTGTCTTATTATTGTACATGTATAATTTGTAATGTTATTTAAAAAAAAAAATTACAAAATATTTAGGTAATATCAAAAAACTCCGAGAGCGAATAATAACTTTTTTGTATTAAATATGTCTTTAGGCTATTTCGAAACTTATTTTCATTTTCTTCTGATTTGATATAATTGGGCATGGGCCGGCTCGACAGAAAACCGGCGTGAAGCAGCATTGTGCTGTGTTTCGCTACGTGAGTGAGGGTAACACACTGGTGTCGCGGGTGTCCATGGGCGGCGGCAATCGCTTACCACCAGGTGATCCGTCTGCTCGTCTACCGCCTATGACATAAAAAAGAAATCAGTTACTCTATCACTCTCCCTTGCTGGACTTAGGCCTCCCACAAAGACATCGTGGGTGCAGGTCGTCCTACACTACTTTTTCCAACGTGGCGACCACTCCAGCCTAGCACCTACGTGTCGACTCCATCGACCATTAGTATGACCGGGACATGGCATGTTTTTATTAAACAAGCATTTAAAGATTTCTTAATTCGTTTGTCTTACTTAAAAAGCGAACTATTTAAGTAGCAAAAAAATAAAAAAGGCAAGGCAGACTGCGTGAGTGAGCGGTGGAAGAAATATATAGGCATTGTTATTGTAAAATCATCGTCAGCCCATTTAAGTCCCCACTGCTGGGGCACGGGCCTCCCTCAATCACTTGAGGGGTAATTGCCATACTCACCACGCTTGGCAGACGGGTTGGCGAGGGTTTTGATATAAATGCAGAGTTTTCCTTCTCTGGGTGCTGATGATCATGCCAGCAGCTTTACCTTAGTCGCCTTTTACGACACCTCGGTAAGAATTTAATCGGTATTTCATTGTTATTGTAAAATATTTATTATTATTTATTGTACAACCTGTGCGGATAAACAATGGGGTCAGAAATGGCGGCGCATCTATTCACTTCTCGCTCGCACACTATTTGCGTCTATACTCGCACTCGTGGGTGTGCGAGCGAGAAGTGAATAGACGCGCATTCTTTATCCGCACAGGTTGTAATGTAATTAATATTAATTTGTGTATACCTATATCTTATTAATAATCTCAATCTTAAGTTTTTATTACGTACCTACTAAAACTAATGCTATCCCGTTCCAACACTTCCAACGAACGAGTTTTGTTCCGAAAGTCTTCATAGATCGCGTTTTGTTGTAGTAAGCCAAAGATACATAATATTGCAGAACTTTTGTCTTTATGTCTAGGGATCGGTTTACAAAATAAAATATTGGGTAATTCCTTCATTACAGGTACTTCCGGGCATTCAACTACTAATAGGACTATGTCACAATAACGGTCAGAATAACAATAACGCCAATCCAGAAGGTGTCAAGGTGAGCTTTTTACAATTTTCTTGGATTAAATAGATGGTAGGATGTGTCGTTGACCATTCGTTTTTTTAATCACACCGTGCCTAAGCGCTTATAAATAGGTACCAATCATTAATAAAACTTTTTATCTCTGAACAACAACAATCACTACATAAAAAAGTCGCTTTCGCTGTCTTTCGCTATGCATCCTGAGATCTTTGAAACTACGCAACTGATTTTGATGGTGTTTTTTTTTAAATAGATGAGTGATTCAAGAGGAGTGTTTAATATTGCACCTGTGCGAAGCCAGGACAGGTCGCTAGTATAATAATAAGAAAATCTGTTGTTTCATAAATTATTGCCGAGTGGATAGGAACGTGCATATCAAAGGTGCCATATATTTGAACTTAATTTGCTATGTTAATCGATACAAGTGCTGCCACCTATAGGAACTTTAGGCGACGACCCGTTTTTATTAGTGTTATCGAACGCTGCCTCTGGTGCAAGGTTTGCCTTTTTCGATCCCCAAGCAAACATTTGTATGCATGAACATGTCTGTTTTTATTGGTCTGTTTGTTTTATATGTATTATAAGAATGTGTTAGCAAAAGAAAAGTATTGAATGTATATATTTGCAATTCTGCTCTGTTGGTTCTGATATCCGTAACACAGGTGCTTGAGCTACCTAAATATATTGGAGTCTGATCAATGTATGTGATGTTGGGAATAATGTATTTATTTAATTACTGCACGTATGTATCTACTCTGTATTGTTATATGGAACAGCAAATTTTTTTTGGCCCATTTTTTGTTGATTCAACATGCGAAAGTGGCTTTATTCATGTCACCAATTATGAGATCTCAGGCACACAATTCCCGTGCTCATGATATTTATCAAAAATTGGTATATATCCCAAACACATTTTTTACATGCGACATTCCCCATGTTTTTTTTATAACATATTTATTTATTAGTATATAATATTTTGTTTATTTATGTATTAGCATTATAAATATTTTAATATATATACAGTTCACTCTTATTTCCGTTTTTCAATATTGCACCACCTACCCCTCCTCTACTATCAAATGTCCTTTGCCTGAAGGTTGTCTGGTAGAAATCGCTTCCAGCGATAAGACCGCCGAAATTGTACAATTAAGTTTCTGTAATGCCTTTTAAAGTTGTGTTTTTTTGTGCAATAAAGTATATCTATCTATCTATCTATCTATATAAAGAATCCGAGATTTAGGCTCCTGATCTGTTGTGTAAAGTGTCACTTCTGTTCGTCAGTCGGAGGGCTTCGCGGGGAAGTCCGACCACGACCACGTGCTGGAGCACTCGCTGCACCAGCTGCTCCGCGCCGTGCACCACGCCAACACCCACCACCCCTTCCCGCACCCCGCCACCGGCCCGCTTGGGCCCTCCAAGCGACGCTGCCTCGCAGGTAACGCGCCAGGCGACCTCACATTGAGGAGGTTGCATAGTTGTGTGATACCACGGCACATGTACGGCCTCACAGAAAGCCGGCGTGAAGCAGCGTTGTGCTGTTTCGCTGCGTGAGTGAGGGTCGCAGGCCCAATCCGGGGGAAAGGGTGGTTTAAAGGTTGGCAGTGCACTTGTGACTCCACTGGTGTCGCGGGTGTTCATAGGCGACGGCAATCGCTTACCGTCAGATGATCCGTCTGCTCGTATAGGTAGACGAGCAGACGGAATAAAAAAAAGTTGTGAGAAAAATCTAATCCGCCATTTTGTAGTATTTGCCATGTTTAAGTTACAATGATACCGAACGCGAATGTCATCATCAATCATCAGAACTAAAGGTGCGTACCGAACATCAGATTAATCCGTCAACAGGAAGAGGGGTTATTTCAATAGGACCATGGCGTGAGAAAAATCCGTTTGATCGCGAACTATCTGAGGTAAATTTTTTAAAGATATTGTTTATTTAAACTGGTTATACATATATGTCAATGACGAACGATAATGTAGGAATAAAGAACATGCTGTTGAAGTTGGACATTAGTCCAATAGTAAATAAATAATAAATAAATCATTTATTTCGGAGCTAGGAATTAGTTGCTAATTTTAGATGCAACCCTAAGTAGATATAAATCATTTGGTGTGCAGGCCCGATGGCGGCGGACCGGCACGAGCTGCTGGAGATGAGCAAGGAGCAGTCGCTGCTGGAGCAGATTATCCAGCAGGCGCAGCACTTCTTCATGCGCCGGCGCAGTGAGTACGTGCTCGACACCATCGCCAAGGAGGTGAGCTTACAGACAGACGAGCGACAGTGCCGCCTACAAGGTAGGGGGCGTTGTTGGGCCCGATCGGATTTTTATAGGGCGGCAAGATCCGCTACACCACTGGTAATAGCGTAGTTGGGCCCGCCCCAACCGGGGGGCGGCACTTATTAGGTTGAGGGGGCGGAAAAAATTAGCCTTCATCATTCAGGGGGGAGTCCGGTCGAGGAGGAAAAAGGGCACCAACGACAACGCTACACCACTGGTAGTAGCGTAGTAGGGGCGGACGGCAAAATCTAGACATCATTCAGGGGGAGGAAAAAAAGAGGGCGCCAACGACACACGACACGACGACACACGAGGGGTAGGTTTGAGGAAGAAATGAGAGCGCCAGAAAAGTCTAGTCTAGTCAAGGCGGCCGTCACCCAAGCTACGCCACTGCAACTACCGCCCGAGCGAACCATCAACAGGCGAACGTCTCGGGGACTATCGCCGATGGTGGTCCTATGGCGTATACATGATGTATCTGTGAACATTTACATTTTTTTTGGTCAATAGGCTAACGCTTGACCACAATCGCACCTGATGGAAAGCGTCGATGAGATCTAGGATGATACGCGTTTGCCTAAAAGATGCCTGTTCACTCTTGCCTTAAAGATACCCATATTATAGTGGTCAGGAAAAACAGACTTCGGCAGAGACTTCCCTTTAACCACGTGTTCTACCAATCATTCTAAACAACATTTGTTCCACGACTTTTCGAAATTCGTCCAAAACTTTTTCGACTCCCCATACAAAATGACCAAGTCACGAGACCGACTTTGTATGAAAGGTTGTTTTTTTTTATGCGAATTTCCAAAAGTCATAGAACAAATATTGTTTAGTATGGTTGGTAGAACGCGTGGTTGGAGGGATGTAAATGTTCACAGATACACCCTGTATTGCAGCACAAAAGATGAGCGAGCATGTTTCGAGGTATGTGTTTCTGACGGGTAAATCACACTGGCGACGCCAGTGTGATCGAATCGAATCGCCAATCGATTTTAATTTTTAGCTTCTAAACCGGATCTATTTTAAACAATTTCGGGGTTACAATCTCTCGGCAAATAAATATGCACAAATGTTGGGTCCGTTTTTGTACGCGAAAAATTGATTCACGCCAAAAGCGGCCACTTTGGTCGGTAATCCAAAATAAAGCAGAACAAACAGTTAACTATAAGTATTAAATAAATAGTATAGGTAAAATGGATACGGTTTAGTAGCTAAAAATTAAAATCGATTGGCATCACTAATGTCTTAAGGGTTTGTAATAAACGTTCCCTCAAAATTAATAAATTGTTAACCTGACCTAACCTTTTTGCACATCAAAATCATAGTTTGATGTGCAATTAGTACTTTTGGGGTGCAAATAGGGGTTGATATAATATATTCCTTTGTTGAGAGCCAATAGAATGGTTTCACTAAGTGAAGCTAGACAAATGAAGCGATTATATCTATTGGATTTTAAAAACACATTCCTCGCAACACATCCGTCCTCATCTCTAGCGGAAACCCAGCCTTAAGTAGTGACCTCCCCTCACGCTGCATGGGTTCTGTGTTCGATTCTCTGGACAACCACTCACACATCAAGTCAGGTACTAACTTAGGTAGTAGTAGGTGCTTGACCACTCAAGCACTTCCTACAATAATACCAAAAGCGTTTATTCAGACATTTCAATCTATGGCAGTCGGTCATTACAAGAAATATATAATACCTACCTATATTTATTTTGACTGGCCCAATGTCGCATTTGGTAACGATGAGCACTTGTGTTTGTTCAGTGTCTATTTGTAATACAAGTGCTGGGTAGTACTTGGTGTGGAATCAGAAATGTTGTAGTCGGCTACAAAACTATGATGTACACTTTAATACCTTGTCACAATACTATTCTAATCTTACATTTCAGTGTGAGAAAGCAAAAGTCAGATAGTGTACAAGATACAGTCACGAGCTTTAATTTGGGACCCATTTCCGTTAAATGTTGATTGTCAAGTTCAGACATAAAATGTCTTAACTAATCGACTCTTGAAAAAGCTTTGATTATGGTTTTCTAATTACGAACATAATATGTATGTTGTGTCACTCGTGTCAGTGACAGTCAAGAATAGTTCGTTGTTAAATTTTAACAAATAGTTATTTTCAAATTATTGATGTGCACGAATAAGGAGTAGGCATTCACGAAATATCACAACAAATAAATGTGACAAGAAACTCAGTTCGCGGAAAACATCGGTAATGATCGTAAGCCCTCGCTCAGGTTGAAGTTTTTGCACGGTTGCCCTTAGAAAAGTAAAGTGGTTGATGGTAAATAATATTATGACTTTGACACGTTACAATATCTGCTCTTAATAGTGAAAGTTTGCTGCACGACAAACCAACCAACTTCAACCTTAGGTGGGCCCCAAATTAAAGCTCGTGACTGTACTACTAAAGTGGTCATCACATCTTTTGTATCTACATATTTATTTATAAATATTTTTGTAGGTCACTCAATTTTTCTTGTTATTACAGGTGAAAGACCCGCTAATAGTCTCCCATTGGAACGCCTTGAACAGCCCTACCCAGTCGTGTGTTAAAGATCAACTATTATGGCCTATGGGTAGGTAACTTGTTACAATATTAAACTTGCCCACGAATTCTCTAACGTTTTTCGACTTACACATTAGCTGGCTTACACATGCTTTTTTTTATGTGATAGGTGGCAGACGAGCATACGGATCACCTGATGGTAAGCAATTGCTGCCGCCCATAGATACCCGCGACACCAGTAGAGTCACAAGTGCGCTGCCAACCATTAAACCCCCCCTTTTCCCCGGATTGGGCCTCCGGTACCATCACTCACGCAGCGAAACAGCACAGTGCTGCTTCACGCCAGTTTTCTGTGAGCCTGCTCCGGTCGAGCCAGCTCAATCATGCAGAAGCGTGGCTCTCCCACGGATAGAGCTGTAATTTTCTTTTTCTATAGGAAAATATCAAAAGCATTGACACTTGTAAAGGACACAGCGTTAGTTCCGACTAGGATTCGGCGGGTAGGGCTAAAACAAACCGCGTGGGCTGATGCAATTCAAAAGTTTTAAATTAGTGTCTAGTGGTTTTTAGTGTACAAATTTGGTGTTTATTTGAGCAGTGAAGTGCCGCAAAGTGATCCTTATAATAAAACTCGGTGGATTATATCGTTTTTAACACTGCTATTGTGTGTCGAGTGGGTTGTCTATGACAACTTGCTTGAACCTAATAGTCTTAAAACCCTGCGATTGCTCTTAAGGGTGATATCCGCTGAATCCGTAAGTCGATAAAACGTAAAACATCGGCGTTTTATTGAGTGACTGTGACTTTGACTGACTTCGACTGTTGACTACCTACTTATTCTCAATAAATAAATAAATAAATAATAAATATTTCACAACAACACATACATTGATCTGACTCCGAGATAGGTAGCTCAAGCACCTGTGTTACGGATATCAGAATCAACAGTAAGATTACAAATATATACATATAATACTTTTCTTTTGTAAATACATACTTATAATACATAGCAAACACCCAGACCAATACAAACAAACATGTTCATGCACACAAATGTTTGTACTGTGCGGGGATCGAACCCGCAACCCTTGTATCAGAGGCATCGTTCACTACCACTGTTCCAATCGGGTCGTCAATAAGTTACTTGACATTGGCGAATTATCTTCGGGTAGAGCAATAATAAAAAAAATAATTAAAAGCACTAATACTTGTTAAGGACACAGCCTTAGTTCCGACTTTCGCCGCGTGTCAAATATCCGTAGGGCGACTGTATAGGTATGTGTAACCGTGCAGGTACGATGTGGTGTGCCGGACGTCGCTGGTGGTGCACGTGGGAGAGAAGACTCTGAAATGCATCTGCCGCGACGGCCGCGTGCGCCACCTCTCCTACGAGCTGCAGGAGCTGCGGGACCTCATCTACTGCCAGGTACCGCTACTTATTTAATCTTTAGCCACTTCGAAATAAATATTTCACAACATCACATAACATTGATCTGACTCTGAGATGTAGCTCAAGCACCTGTGTTACGGATATCAGAACAGAGGAATTACAAATAGATCACTATCTACGCTAGTGTATATTCCATTTGTATTGTTTATGCAGTCATTATATAATCTATTAGATGTCAGTGACGTGAGTGACACCGACTGTCAATTTTAGAAGGTAAAAGTTAGGTAATGGGATATTTATAAAAACGGGAACCAATATTCTCCTGGTTAATGTAATGGGAAATATAATATTATTTAAACTAGAAGTAAAGGCTTTAAATGTTGTTTTTGTTATTACAGGTATGCTATTCTGTTTAAACTATGGTAGTTGTAGTAATAAAACTTGTGTATTAGTGTAATGTGAATAAAAGATTGTTGTTATTACAGAAAACGCAATTACGTCTTTATTTCATCCGAGCATATACCATTATATATACATATAATACATTTCGTTTGTAATTACATACTTTCAATAAATAGAAACACCCAGACCATTATAAACAGACATGTTCATGCCATAGACTAGCACCCTAAACAGACTGTGCCTTTTCATAGAAAGCCATACTTGAAAAACCGCGCGAAGCTGTTAGAGCTGGGCGACCTTCTTTCTCTACCGCACCCGTATAGAATTTGCGTCAGAGCCTTTTAGATCTCTTTCACACTCTTGACGTTTTTTTTCAAAAATGGCACATTCCGCGCGCGCTCGTTTTCTAGTTCATGGTTCATGCACACAAACGTTTGTACTGTGCCAGGATCAAATCCGCAACCCTTGCACCAGAGGCAGCATTCTCTATCACTGATCCAAACGGGTCGTCAAATGTTTCCATTTTTTGCAGGAGCCCAATTCTCGAGCTCGTGATATTTTGAAAACATGGCGGATTTGACGACCCGATTGGAACAGTGGTAGTGAACGCTGCCTCTGATACAAGGGTTGCGGGTTCGATCCCCGCACAGTACAAACATTTGTGTGCATGAATATGTTTGTTGGTCTGGGTGTTTGCTATGTATTATAAGTATGTATTTACAAAAGAAAAGTATTATATGTATATATTTGTAATCCCACTGTTGATTCTGATATCCGTAACACAGGTGCTTGAGCTACCTATCTCGGAGTCAGATCAATGTATGTGATGTTGTGAAATATTTATTTATTTATTATTTATTTATCACCTAAAAACCATACAAAAAAACTATGTTTTAGTGTTATATGTCGTATGAAAATAAATGTCACGAGAACGAGAATTGGGCTCCTGGTCATCAGACTGCCCATCTCGTGGCACTTCAAAGTTACTAGTTAGCATGTATTCCTCAGATCTACCAGCACCAAATGACGGCCGTGCAGGCGGTCGGGCGCTGCATGGGGTGGCAGCTGCTGGCCAGCAGCTCGCACCTCGGCTCCGGCCCGGTCGAGCCTCTCGGGAACGCTTCGTCGTGTCTCCTCGCCTCGCCCAATGGTAAAGTAACAATATTGTTTTTTTTTTCGTGACATAGGTGGCAGATAAGCGATTGCCGCCGACCAAGGACACCGGCAACACCAGTGGAGTCACAAGTGCGCTGCAAACCTTTAAACTTCCCCTTATATGATATAGGATAGTGGTGCCTATCGTTCGTAACGACTTGTGCGATCGATATTGATGTCGAATTCTACATTTGAGAGCCTATTCTCGTGCACTCGACATTGAAATCGATTAGAGATTTGTATATGGACGAATGAAGGAAATCACTTAATCCAACTTTAATTTTGAATGCACAAGAATGGGTCTCTCGTACGAATGTATTAAAATCTCTAACTTGGACTTTATTGTCGAGTAGGTACACGAGAATAAACGAGGGTCTACGTCGACACTGCATCTTTAGTATGTACAGACGGCGTCAGGTCGAGTTACTCCCTCGAAGCACAGTAACTCCACGAGACGCTGTGTGTATCTTTGTGTTGTTCGAATTTATAAGTTTTTTTTATACAACGAAAAGTGAGAAACATCTGTGTCACACCAAATACATAATTTATTTGCTTTCCAGGTGACAGAATGATAGCAATAAGATGTGAACCATCTGTAGGAATCCAAGTGTTCATAGCTCAATCCCCAAGGAAGGACTTCTTTGCCAGTGAATTGGTCCAGGATAAGAAGTGGGAGAATCTCGGAGGAGCCTTCAAAGAAATCAAGCTTGAGAAGATGGAAGGAAAAAACTTCTTGAATAAGATGGAGTTACTCATGGCTTGCCTAAGCAGCCCCTCGTAAACGAATTTTAGAATAATCCCTAGAATTTAGTATCATGTAACTCAACTGTTTTTATATTAAAATAAATAAAATAAACATTATTGAAGTAATAATATATTTTTAATTATAAAGGAAACTTAGCAATAATTATTTAGGTAAAATGTTAAATAACCACTGAAGATTGTTCATAAATTCTTCTCAATGAATTATTTGACTCGAGACCATAAATGTCATGGAATCTGCAACAAACATTGTTGTTAGACACTAGAAAATATGCAAAAGGTTTATTAGTTCAGCTGGTTGACATCAATTGTCGCCGCATTATTGCGCTTTCCTACTCTACAGTCCGTGATCACTAATCACCTATCCCCCACTGACTCATTGCTGCGTGAGAGGGTGAGGGAGAGATAAAAGTAATTGCATTTGGAGACTTGCAAAAGGGCCCCCAAAAATGCGGGAAGAGAAAACGACGCATAGCGGTAATTGTCTCTCCCCTCATTTCTTTTAGAAACCTCACAGCGACAACTAGGTTTACCAACCGAACTAAACACAGAAAGCATCAGAGCAACCTTATTTCACTACCTACCTGACAATATTTTTTGTCTATATTACTGAGGATTTTCAAATTGCTTGCCAACCGATAGGTATTGCAATATACTGTTTGACATATATAACTGGTGTCCAAATCGTCCCTCTAGTATCTCTTCAGCCAGGAATCTAATTGTTTGGGATTATACTTTTTTGAGGTCCCTCAATGCACTAAAACTAAAATCTAATTTTGAATAAAACCATTTATGAGAAATGGTATGCTCCATTACCTGATACAGTAGAACCAATATGATTTAATATGTTAAATACATGGTATGTATGGGTAATAGTCCTTATTATTTCAATGAATTAAAAAGCTGATGAAATGAGAATATCATAAAAATCAACATGTGAATTGCAAAGCTATATATTCGCAGGTGGATTAGCTTTGGCAAAACCTTAGAGGAAATTCACAATCAAGTTGACCTTGGTTTTGATTAGGTCAATGACATGCTTATAGTGAACAATTTTGTATGTTGTTTGGAAACGCCTAAGGTTTTTACTAACTAAAATTAGATGTTATAAAAAATAACGAGACAAAATATTATGATTATTAAGACATGAAACAAGATATTTTTGTTTGGAATTGAAAATACAAATTTAAGTATAAAGCCCATCCACCAGTGATGGTGGTTTGTAACATCAGACTCTGTCATGGAAGTTTAAAAGCTACTCCAGGGCTAAATACAGCTACTTTGTGTTGTGTAGGTACACAATAAGAAGTAAATCTCATTACATAGCCTTGTCACGCTCGTACTCAAACCTTAGAATGTGGGTAATCTTTTTCAAGTATCTAAGAATAAAATTCAAATCTGCAGCTAATGTAACAACAGTATTTGTAAAAGTAGGTACCCAAAAATAATTGCAAGGACAACTTATCCAAATTTTAATAACAACTGGAGCAGATAATAAGGTGATAAATTAGTAAATGATGAATAAAACTGATTATTACAAGATAAAGTCAAAACAATATTGATTATAAATTCTAAACTACTTTGTTTTACTATAGATGCAGATTACAGTAAATTAAGCAAGCAAGCATTACAGTAAAAAAAGACAAATACCTTTAATTCCGAGACAATAGTTGAACTCTTCCCAGCATTAAACCCTCTAGTGTTATCAAACATTGAATTTTAACACTTGGAAGGCTTCAGATTACGAAAACACTAACCTAACTAATAATCTACGTACTAAATTAAAATCGAGAGATTGGCGACCGAGATCTGAAGTTGCCACCACCACCTCCGCCATTGCCTGATCCGTAACCTTGGCCATTGCGGTTGTAGGGGCGGCCCCCTCCGTACGTGTTGAAAGGTCTGCTTCCTCCCGGACCGCCTACCGAAGGAGCGGCCCCCTCTGAAATTGCCGCCGCCACCGCCGCCGCCGCCCCCGCGGCCACCCCTGAAGTTACCGTTTCTACGCGCGCCATCCCTTTTCCTCGACAGTTCAACTTTGAGGGTCGCGCCTAGCATTTCAAAGCCATTCATGGCGCTACACGCATCTTCCGCCTCCTGCATGTTCTCAAATTCTATGAAAGCGAAACCAGGGGGGTTAAGTGCTACCCAAACAGAGTTCAATTTGCCATATTTGTCAAATTCCCGCTCGAGGTCCTTCCTTCTTGATGCCTTCCACGAGTCCGCCGACGTACACGCGTGTTCCACCGCTTGAACTCATCTTGGTTAATCTGGAATGCGAGAGAAAACTGCAGTTTTTTACATGGGTGGGGATGTTTTTTCAATTAACTCGTGCAGAATTAACGCCTAACCCCAATATAGAACTGAAATTAATAATATACGCATCAAAGCGTCACCAGAGCGGTATAAATAATTAGATACAAGGGAAAGAATAAAACAAAATGTCGCCTGATGCCACGACAACGGCACTTGAATTACGCAGTTACGACAGAAAATAGATATATAACTTACGTGTTTTGTTGTATATAATTTATTTAACGATAGGTTTCACTATAATGACTATTATTTCATTAACTTTTTCTATAATAAATTCTAAAATAAAATTTCAACAGACAAGCGAGATGAAACAAATCGATGAAATTTTTGAGTGAAAGAGTGAGTGACCGGAACGGTTCATAAATAGAGATGTGACAAAAAGTGGTTCCGACGCTGCGCTTTTAGTCGCATATATAGCAGTTATTCGTCGTTCAAATTATTTATGTCTTTTAAAGTAACGTCAACTAAGGCGGTTAAATGATTAAGCCCGGTATATGACTATTTAACGAAGATTTTAAACTGGGTTCAACTTCTTTGTCTTAAAAGATTTTTGACAATAAAAAATCTAAAGTATAGAGTATTCTCATAGAACATATATCCTCAGTTGGAAAAGGGTTTGCGATTGCGCTACGAAGGTAACATTGATTATATCTACATGATTCACATGGCATCAGTTTATGACTAGAAATGGGTTTATTTTATGCCTTGGCATAAGAAAAGGATAAAGTTGTTAAAAGTTTGTCCACGCTTACAGGTAAATCGGTAGAGTCAACTTTGAAACATGTGATAAAGCAATAAAGAATTAAGAGTTCCTGGTTTACTAATATAAGTATTTTAACCTTTATAAAATATTTATAAATCCACTAACAATACACTTATTTTTTTAATCAGTATTTTTTTGCCTGTCTTGCATTAACACTATCAGTGGGTAATAAAACAGTTGGTCGGGCAAATTTCATTATGCGCCATTTATCTAATTGTAAATTATATTCCCTATTTTTAATTTCAATAATTACCAAAGTATTGCCAAATCTTAAATCAAACTGTTCTCTGTAAAAGAAGCGAGATGTGGAGACGTATGGTGTGGAGATTCAGTGCTAGGTGGAAGAAAAGTTGGCATTTAGGGACCAGAGACAAAATTGCGTCATTAAAAAAAAAACATCTAAAAGAGGGAAATTATTTCACTAGTATTTAAAAATAACAGCTAATATAATACATCTCTACTAATGAATGAGTGAGTGAGTGAACGGTCAAAAACAATGACAGCTGTCAATGAAAGGCGCCGCGCTTTTTTGTAAAAATGTTGCAATTATTGAAAATTTCTCCCCTCTTTTTTGTTTTTTATTGTTCTATTTTCATATTTAGGCCCTCATTTATGTATATTTTTTAACTTTCCATACATACATTAAATAATAAAAAATTTAAATGACTATGAACGGCAGAAAACTGCATTGAATGATAGAACGGTATGTAACGTTTGTTTACAACGTTTGAATGTGTGCGTTAGTTCCGCTACAGGTGATGGTTTCATTGTGTGCATCGCGCGCGAGGAAGTGAGGTTTGTTGGATTGGTTGGAAGGGAGGAGGCTTCGAAACAAGTGGGGACGGAGGGCAGGGAGGGAGAGGAAACTACACGAAACCGGCCAAACTACTTCGTTCAACGGTCGCGCGGTAGCGCGCATTTTTGCTTATTTTCTTTCCAACAGCAGCCCCACCTTTGTTTCGTTATGAATTGTTTTTATTTAAATTTTCTTATAGAAACAGGGCTTTTGCCGGTGTTACATGTAATTAATTAACCGACATGTTTCGGGGTTTACCTAGACGGATAATACCTGTGCGGTGTGTAAGTAGATAGTTGTTAAAATAGGTTGCAGGAAAGCAAAGGAGCCTTAGCAAAAGTGAAATGAATATTTTCGTGTTCAGTTAGTGAATAATGGAGTGCTGTAAAGACATGGGGGTTCAAAAGAGGCACAGTCAGTTCAGTGACACTAAGTACAAGTGGAGGACTGCGGTGGTGGTGTTGTTGTGCGTGTATGGGTGTGGTGGACAGGAGTTGATGGGTATCGGGGAGACGGATCCCTACTTGTTGAACAAGTCGCTGGGGCTGACGGAGCTGCCGGGCGGCGTGTTGGCCGGGGGCCGCACGGTGTGGAAGGCGGAGGGCAGCCCCTACCTACTGCGGGACGACCTGCTGGTGGAGAGAGACGCCGAGCTGGTGGTGGAGCCTGGCGTGGAAGTGCGGTTCGCGCCGATGATCGGCATCACGGTGCGCGGCAAGTTCGTGGCTGTGGTATGTAGACTTCGCAATTTTCTTTCATTGTGCAATATTTTTTCTCATCAGTACGAACAATTGCTGTGGTAAATTTATGGGCCTATTTTCATTTACCTAAATGCGATGAGAATTTCATTCACATTTCATTAATTAACATATTTGTAGCAAGTAGCGTGTATGCTATGTATTTAGAAATTTAATCATTGCTTCTGATAAAATTGCTGATAATTTTAAAAATTTTGGTTACACCTAAATTACAATACCTACTCCTCATTGATCAATTTTATGCGAAGAATCAACAATTTTACAAGTCAAATTGGATTCTTATAAGAAGATTCGAAGTTAATTAAATCTTCAAGCTCTGTAGATGCCAAGAAAATAAAATTGTAACCAAATTCCCTTTCTTTTGTTAAAATAAATCTTGATGCGCATCGAGAACCTCATTATGTCCTCTCGAAGGGCCTCTCCTTTTACTACCTGTCAACAAAAAAGGTTCTTGTTGAGCCTTTGTAAAACAGGTTTATAAAAAAGTGTTGGGAGATCATAAATCATAATTTGACCTCATTTTACAGAACAAAGGCAGCCGGCAATCACACTGAGTTAGGCCCTAAAAAATAGGGCAGCACTTCTGTTAGTTTCCCTTTTGTCGATAACAAACATTAGATAAAATCCACATGCCGTTGATAACGCGCGTACGCTGATAACCATGTCGGCTCATTCAGCCGTGTATTGATTTGTTCACCTGCTCGAGTGCATGGGCAAACATTTTACACATTGCGAAAATAAATATCTGAAATGGAGCACATTGCGAGCGAGTATCGCGTCACATACAGGTTCTGACGATACAGGATCTGTGGATAATGGGTGTTGCGATTTTCTTGGGTTCGTAAGCGAAGAAATGAATTAAAACTTTTTGTTCACATTCGTCAAGATGATACTGCTAGTACACGGGTCGTCAGAGGACGACCCGTGTACCACGACCGTGGTAGCAGAGGCTAGTATTTGTGAAAATTCTGTAGGTATTCATAAAATGTATGAAGTCTTCCATTCATCATTAAATAAAATTAACTTCTACTCTTCGAAGTTTTTATCTTAATTATTTTTATTCGAATTGGCTCTCCCATCAAATCATGAATGGCTTCTCAAGGAGCTTCAGTTCAAGTATTAAGTTCCAACCTTGCCATAATATTATGAAATATGTTCACAGTTGATCAAACATATTATGTTTCATCAAAGAACTGGTAGATTTTAAGGTTGTCGTATTAGCGTGTCTAGGAAGGTAAACAAAATAGTCAGCAGGCAAAGCATAAAAGGGGTCCTCAGATGTTAATTTGTCTATCCACATATATCATTTATGCAATGAAAGGACTAGGACAAGGCGACATATTATAGTCATCTCAGAGGTGCATTTTAAAGCACGGCTTTGACCCGAAAACAAAAGAGTCCGGCGTTAAGTAGACATTTGTCATCCGTACGTCACCAACACCAATACAGCACAGCCTCTTTACGACACACGTCCGAGGCTCGAGCAATACATGAATCATGCAGAGCGACACGTGTTAATGGCCAGCTGCACAAAGGCGCCGTGTCCTGAGTTCCTGACCCGCCCGACCCTGCGCCGTTCATTAATCCAATCAGCACGCACAAATCACTGAGTCCTGCCTTCCCGGCTAAAGCAATCGCCTTCCTCGCGATAGAGGAAATAATTTTCACTCCCAAGACAGATGCTTTCTAGCTTTAGAAAGGCATTTCGCTGAAAATTATCAAGTCTGTTACAGGGAGTAGAGACCAAGAGTAACGATTTCCTGATGAATTTTTTTTCTATTTTTATGTTATTGACATATTTTAGGGTTTTACAATTCGAGGATTTGACAAGGAAAAGTGTCCGTAAACACTCGGCTAACATTCACATAAATAATTACGTATACGTTTGGCTACCGAATGGATGGATGTTTGCTACCGACATACCTATTATGTCAAATGAGAGTACTAACTTCCTTGAACAAGTGGAAGTGATCTGCAAACCAATTTTCAGACGGATGCAATCGTTTTGGCAATTGTCTATGAGAAGGAGATCAGAATTTAGACTGCAGTGAATGGATTTTGAAATGATTTAGTACGACGTTAACATTGGTAAAACTTCTTTTCTCCACGAAATGTTTACTAATGTATGAATGACAATTTTTTTTTATATTCTGTGTTGTAAATGTTGTCGCCGCTGCGTATGTAAATCGTCAAATGCATTATGTTGGGTAATCTCCACAAATCTAAGTAATTGTTGGGAATACAAAAGTGCATTTTGTATAGCCTTTTACATAATTCACTTTCACCATTTTATGGCATCATCATCATTTGTAACGGTAATATTAAATTGAAATAATTCTGTCCATAATGCCGGCACGAAGATT
The DNA here is from genome assembly GCA_019059595.1 of Marasmia exigua. NCBI lineage: Eukaryota > Metazoa > Arthropoda > Insecta > Lepidoptera > Crambidae > Marasmia > Marasmia exigua. The sequence continues at coordinate 15,893,134 of CM032473.1, forward strand.
TTGACGAAAAGTTTCTTCTTGTTAGGCAATATTTTTGTCAACTTGCACGCCTATCACTATCCTCTTATTGACACCTTCTTCAATGTTCCTGATTGCCCCTGGTAATCCACATAGTGCTACTGTCTTCGAGTAACTATATGTATTTGTCTAGCAGGTATACTAATGACATGATTTAAATCTTTGCTAATGACATGAAAGATTTCTTGCAGCATGTGTTTTATGCCAAGGTAAATACACGATCGTTATCTTAATGATTACCAAACCAACTATCGTAGATAGTATAGTGGGTAGAAGGTAGGCAGTATATTCGCACTATGTGGAAGTTCAGAAGTATGTACTAGGTAGCACTACGCCTATTTCTCAGTTTATATTCGCAGAGTAGGTAATATTCTAAGAAATCATCACATCGTACACATAAAAGTATCTAAACCTAACCATTGTTCTGTCTGTGTATGCAAAAAATATTACCGTGAAAAGACCGCTAATGTACAGTACGTGACAAATCGGAAAAAGCGCGAAACTGCGGTGGCTTTCACTATTAAATTGGGATGAGCAATTTTATTGCAAGTGGACAACTAGGTCGTCTGTATTCAAATGAGACCGACAAAATTTGAAAACAAAAGCGATGTCACAACAGCAGGCTATTATCCGTAAATGTTCCCCAAATGCTTTGATATAAACGTTAGAAAAAGATACAGAAATCGAAGATAGACAACAATCCTTAATATGCGCCTTGAATAAACAATACTCAGCGTGCTTGCGTATGCTTCGAAATCATTTCTTGACAAAAACATTGTTGAATTAGGACTGTTACTATCAAAATTATGTCAAGATCTGTAAACAGAGATAAGTTCAACTATGGCGGCAACCTAAGCAAGCAACGCATCTTTATACATGTCTCTCTATCATTTTCGGGGTATCAGACAAGGTGCGACGATCTAATAGACGGGTGAGTGCACCTGACTTTACACGTTAATAAGCTATTATCCAAGCTTACTATTTATAACCAGTGCTAACAGTTAGAAACAGTTAAGTTGTGGTCGACTGGCCCTCTAGTCGTTTGAGCACGAGTATTGAACCACATTTCTGGGCCAACCTTGAGAGTAGGTAAACAACGCCGTTGTCATGAGTCATCGGAAATTAGATGCAGCTAATGATTTTATTTTTTCTGCTGGTTAACGGGTTAAGTTCCTGAAGGTCTAATGATGATGTGTACAAACACAGTTCAAATACTGTAAATGTGCGCACGTGCTGAGTTGGATTCTAGTATGAATCTTGATCAGAGGCCTTTGGTTGAAGAACAGTTCAATCAAGTACTTAAAGGATCGAATGGATGTACCTATTTTTTTTTTGTTTTAAATAAAAGGAGAATGAAACTCCATCGGACTAATACACTTTAGGTTCATTCTATGAACAAATCAGTTAACTTTTATTGAGTTGAGAGAACAGTTAGCCACAGCAACTACCGAGACGTATATGGATTTCCTTGCTACTTTCAATGTCACGCATGATCAGCGACATTGTGAATGAATCACATCACAAATGATTCATGATATGTATTTAAGTGCTTAGTAGCTACAGGTAAAATCTGTAACGGCAATTAAATACTTAGATTGTAACATGAATGAACGTCTAGAAACAATTACGTTATTCTACCTTCACGTATAATTAAACATACATAGGTAGGTAATGTAGGTACTAGTATCTGACAAAAATAATGAACAAAATCCAAATTTGTGTTTAATTATAAAACGCCCGTTTAAACGTAAAAACACGTGGCTTATAAATCGTCAATATGTTTTATGTATTTCCTTAACATATTAATTTCCAGACATACCTACCTATATTGAATGCTGTAACCTTGATTTCCCTCGCCCTATTCTAGTTTAGTCCAGTATTTTTACATAATCAATATTAGGTTTTATTTTTACCTCCAATGGTTAAACATATCTACTCGAGCGCATGCAAGTTACTTACACTTAATATTGATCGTACCTACCTTTTACAGCAATCGTTATTTAAATTAAGGACTTAAAGTTACAATAAATTTGCTTATCTACTAACCTAACTGTTTTATCAAGACTCATTGTGTGTTATTCAGGTATTTATTACCAGCAAATAGAACTTAAACGATTCCGAATTAGACCTGGCAAAAACGTATCTTTCAAAAGATTGGTACATTTGCATTTGTATAGTGCAGAGATGCGGAACAGTGAAACGCTTCATTTGGAACATCGACTCCCACATAGATCCGTGATTCATTCCGCTCATTCGGATCATTCAGCTCATTCGGTTCATCGGATCATTCCATTCATTAGACTCACTCGTATCAATCAGCTCATTCGGATCATTCAGCTTATACGGATCATTCGGCTCATCGGATCATTCTGCTCATTCGAATCGTTCGGCTCATTCAGATCATTATCATTCGGTTCACTCGGACTCGAGATTCATTTGAGTCGAATGATACATTCGGGGCGAACATTAAGATTCGGAACAGTGTATAATTTGTCTAGTCGGATCACTGTGTGGTTTCAGTAAAGAGTTACACACGTCTATTCCGAATGGGTATCACAAGTTTATGTATCAAGTTCCACTCAACTGTTCAATCGTAAATTCATGCTAATTTTTCACCCTTAAGTAGTGATTTCCAGCAAAAGGCATGAACGGTAGACATGTTTAACTCAGGAGTGATTGGGACTAAAAGATGTACATCATTGCAAAATAACTAGTTAATAACTCCGTAACTCCTTTGCTTCCTTTATAACTCTTTACGTTTTTAACTCTCTGATGTGAAGGTTGATTTTAGAAGGACGAAGTCCGAACCAATATTTACTCATTTTGACTAATATTTTAGAGAATATGTTTAATTCCATGTCTTAGAGTTACAGAGTTATTAAGGAGTTAAAGATGTTAAGTGAGTGAAATCGCTACAGCGGGATTTTATGAGTCGAAAAGGGATGGAGCATGATTGGAACGCGTCGCGCATTAATCTGTACATAAAAAAATATCCGGGGAGAAAACTGACCCACCACTGTTGCAATAAAGTTCAAAATTATTTATTTGTATTGGATTTATTAGATTGGATAAACACGTCGATGAGACAACCCATCGCAATTCGCATCAATCACATCATTCAAGTCTTTTTAGTCTTTTGAGTTACGGAGTTAATTGGGAGTTAAAGATGTAAAAGAGCGATATAACTCTTTTCTTCAAAAGAGTCTTTGTCTTTTAAAAGAGTTGTTCTGCGCATCTTTAATGAACGGAAAAATAAATCATAAATTATTATAATAGACGAACAGGTGCAATTTCCGTCAGTCTTTAATGGTTCTCTGAACTGAATTTATCGTTTTTATTTGCACGATGCAAAATGCACTGTTATCACTTTTATGCACTAGGTCATTGCCTCAGCTACCATGTCTAGTGTAGTGGTGACTCATGCTCATTAACACTGTATGTTTGTTTATACCTAGATTCATGTCACGTCACATGATAACTATAGTGCTCCTTCCGTTACGGGGTATTATTGTTCATCGTCCTTATCTGCCAGATATGTGATTCTTCGTATTTGACACAACCATTTTAAACGCTTAGGTATGCAGTATGTGCAGTAAGTAAAACATTATGATTCAATTTAGCGGGGCGATGAATCTTACCATAGCCAATATCTAAACTAAAGGTATGTGTAATATATCTGACAGTCATTGTCAGTGCAATCTCAAGTAGATAAAACAAAGACTCGATTGAAGAAGTTAATTAATCTTATGACCATATTAGATAAGCGCCACGCATATCAGTGCTGTTATAAGGAGTTATGCGGAACGTAGGTAGCATTCCTCGTGGTATCGATCACAGCCATCACTCGATCGATGCCAGTCAGACAGTCGATGCTAGTCAGACAGAAGTGGCGCTAACATTCGTTCCGTATCGCGAAACGACACAATTCTTGGGGCATTGTTTGGACGAATTCGGGGTCACGACTCAAAAATAACTGTAAACTATCGGATTTGCTTCAACTCGGTTGTGGTTTGCATTGCACTGGACTTACGTAAGACACGATTTACAGGTGTAGGTGAAGACTACAGAAAAGGATAAGTCAGTGGGCTGCGCCTTCGCCAAAACCGGACCTTTTCAGACGAGACTTTTTTGCAATGTTCGCTCATGATTATTTTGGAGAGATGACGAAATTTTTTAAAGGCACAGCTAACAAACGTAAATTACAGTCCATTCTTTATTTTGAATTGAGCAAAAAAGACAGCTTTCTGTATTAAGTAAAACGTTTTTCAAAAGGTAAATGAAATTTGGATAAGGAGACTATAATGAAGATAATATCCTGGCCTCAGTTTACTTACGAATATACATTTTTAGAACATCGTTGTTTTCAGCATTTAAGAAAATTGAGACAAACAATTAGCTCCGTTGATTGACAAATATACTGAGACGGGTCCGGATCAAGATAACTCGGCGTCTCAGCCGATTTAATCTGCAGTTCCCGACAGCGCGAACCGCCTTGCTATCGTGCCTAGACCTTGGGGATCAATAAATCCTTGGTGTGCCGGCTTAATTGCCTGTAACCAGTTCTGCTAGATGTGTATCGACCGCCATTAGGCCATCGGTAGCTGCCATAGACCGCAGAAATCATTGAGAAACTCAAAGAAAAATTGGAAAACTTTTAACAGTCTTGTGTGTCGGTCGTACTATGTACCTACTTTTATATCCGGCTATAAAACAAGGAATTCTGGCCACTTATAACGACGCGACAGAATGTGGGTGTTAGTTAATACATATAGATTTAGCAAGAGCATTTAAACTATCTGAGGTTAGTAGAGGTAGTTTGGTTGGACTCGGATCAGTAAGACTTACCTACAATTAAACCTAACCAGATATACCTAACCTAAAATGGAAGGTCGTTAATGTCCCTCGAATTGAACTTTATACGCGTTAGATCAATTTAGAAATGTTATCAATGAAATAAGAACCACGGTGACGCATTTGGCAATTCGGTAAACATGTTATGCTAATTAATTCAAATGGTTTACTTCCTCTAGAGTTTTCCCATCCTTATCAATACACCGATGAGTTATCGATTCCGTCTGAGAAATAGTTTCTGAATTACGATACCTTGAGACAGTTCTGAAACTTCTAAAATATGTCGGAGAGGTCTAGGTACTATCACACCGCACGCGGGTGGGACGAGTTCACTGGCTGGCAGTATCGGTTAGATCTCGTCATGCCCGCATCGCTTCTAACTCTCAGTTCCTGCCATTGGCCCTACGACGCACCTGTTACGCTCCAAGAAATGTTTATTGAGGACAGACATACAGTCTTTGTAGTACAATGGGTTCGTTAAAATGCAGTTAAGTAGATAGGTGTACTTCTTATGTGAAATCCGTTGAGCTTGTTTCTTTCAATCCATTTTATATTTTCTTTCTATTGATTACACAAGACTTTTATGAATATTAAGTACAGATAGCCACGTATCAAGTTATTTCTGTCTGTCAATATATCAAAGATTTCCAATTGACTTTGATTGAACCCACGGCGGCATCCTAAGTCTATGATTGAACCAAATGTGTTTGACATTAAGCTGAGAGTCGACTGACGAAAATTTACAGATTTGGATACATTGACGTGTGGCTGTCACTATCTACAACTCATAGGAAATAGAGTCAACAAAAAGGTACAATAGGGCTACGAAGGGCTGATTGACTGGTCATTTACGCATCGTATTCATCTAACAACCCACTAAAAGTATTTGGCGTGTCATTGTGAGCGTCTGATGCTATATTTTCTGAGGCGCTATTTAGTTACCTATCCGCTTGCTTTAGTGGTCATTGATCCTTCGAGTCAGCGACCACAGTTTGCCACAACCCACAACCTGAGCAGAGCAATACCTCACCTATTTAGTCTTATGTAGGTTAATCCAGTTTTTATTCGGATATTATCATTGCACAATTTCTAAGACAAGTAAGCCAAAACCGCTCAGTTCGTTGGCCGATGATGATCATCTGCTAAGTGCACGGGGGTCCAGCAGACCGTGGCGTTTGTGATGTGCCCCTAGCGTGAAGTAATAGCGTGCTGTCAGGTTGACAAGCGGCCGGAACAATGCCAGAATATCTATAAAGTACCTGGCAATTAAGGCCATATTAGTCTTGAATTTATAACAAAAAATGGTTTTTATTTGTTGTACAGACACTGTGTTGTTTCTACACAGGTCTTGTAGACAGTAGGTATTATACGTCAATTTAGTCAAAAGAGCTCCAGTAAGTCTGGTCCAATCCAACTGTTTGTTGAATGTCTGTAACATACATCCATTACAGTAACCTACGTGAAAAAATAGAAATTAGATTACTCGTACACCGTATTGTTTAGGTATTTAAACATTTGCAACCTAAGTGCCAATGTTAGTGTAGTCATATATACGACATAAGTACTCTTACTTATGTAAACAATTCATTATCAAGCTGCAACAATTAGCAATTAGCGGCAAGCATCCAACAAGTGCAATTCAAATTTAATAAATCGCAAACGAATAGAGAATCCCTTGCCGTCCAGTTTTTTGACTAAAGTCTCATTTCATCGCAACGTTTGCCATGCTTCGTTTTATGCAACGGTTTCGTTACGCACGATACATTTTTTCGTGAAAATTGAACAAAAGCAGAAATCAAACGATACCGCAACCAATAAAAGCGCGAACAATATCATAATAATGACAATATTGTTGGCTAGTGGTTATAAACCCTAAGTTGTGGTTCCCTAAGAGACTCCAAATTTCGTCACGTTATGTGAATGACTCTACGTCACAAAGTTAGGTTAGCCTGCTATATTTCTCGTTGCTTTTTTCTCACCACTGAGTAAGTAGGCAATACTGACGCTGCTGCTTTAATTTATGATTTAATTTTAACTTTCTCATTATCATCATTTTGTAATATTGTTATGTTGTATTATCTTTTAGTTACATATCAACACAGCCTGAAAACAGTCGTTTATTTACCTTTAATCCATTTCTAGTTGTTGATTTCAATTCTTATGGAAGAATAGGTACATAATAAGAAAGGCGGAGTTTAATTACTATAGGTATTCTAATTTTATGAATATCTATTGGATATTAGATATATTGACGATTGTTCAGAAAACATTGTAGCTAAAACAGCCGCAGATCTACGATGGACGAGTGTTTTTGCTTATTGATACGATTTATTATCAAAATCAATAAGCAAAAACACTCGTCCATCGTAGATCTGCGTCTGTTCAGAACACTAGAAATAGCATAATGTCTTTCTCGTGTTGCAACGCCGCAAAGTTCAACCAGTGCAATAGTAAAACCATGCGTGAATGCAGCCGGTTGCACAACACCGATGCAGCTATAAATAACATGATTGATAGAATCCAGCCATAATGGATATGAAACGATCGGCAGCGCTGGTAAATGTCGTAAATTCTACTTTGGCTATCTTAAAAGACTTTTCCACGGCTGTTGGAAAAGTGTTCATCTAGAACGTAAATGTGTCCATAAGAAGTTACTCAAGGCACAACTTTAGAAATGATTTCAGTAATGATGAAATTCTAGATATAGGAAAGCCTCTTAAAGAAGAGTGTGCTTAGAGGAAACTTATCTACACAATAGTGAAACCAATAAAGAGTAAGGAAGTACCTACATCAATAGATATCGACACAGTAAATTCAAAAGTTACAGCTAAAGCTAGAATGAAGGTGAAAGTGAACAGATATTACAGGTAATTGAGTAAGTTTTTCAGCACCAACGGCACGGCAATTATGAAGCTGTTACTCAATATACATGCAAAAAGTGTTGCCAGGTTACTCATTGCTATGTAAATATCCTGGGATTTGAATGGGTAATGATGATCGTTTGTAATACCCAACGGCCGCAGGACAATGAGCATTGTGTAACGCAGTCGGCACACGTGTCTGACTGTCCATGATTATTGCGATTCAAGTGTTATCGAACTAATTATCATAACCTATGTGATATTATGTGCTGTTCACGTTCTCAGCTTAGGCCAACTCTGAAGCCTACCATTGAATTGTTCGTTCACATCAACGCAACGACGAGTATTTCGCTCTTATCGTCACACTGGGCAAGTAGGATAGACCTTGGGTTACTACATTGTTAATATTGAACTAAATAAATCAAAATGTGTTTTAATAATAATAAATAAATATTCCACAACATCACATACATTGATCTGACTCCTAGATAGGTAGCTCAAGCACCTGTGTTACGGATATCAGAATCAACAGTGGGATTACAAATACATATATACATATAATACCTTTTCATTTGTAAATACATAGCTTATAATAATAGAAAACACCCAGACCAATACAAACAGACATGTTCATGCTCACAAATGTTTGTACTGTGCAGGGATCGAACTTGCAACCCTTAGACCTGAGGCAGCGTTCACTACCACTGTTCCAAACGGGTCGTCGAAATATTTTAATAATTGAGACTCGAATGAAGAAAGACATTGTAGTAAGTAACCCAGCATGTGGATGTCTGCCTGCACTATTCAGCAAACATGATATCTAATTATTATCGTGATCAAGGGGACCACACCTTCCCGGAAAATGTTCCAACTTCATCCACTTATCTTTGTTTAAAGATAAAATATAAATCGCCTCGTATCGTCTGGCTGGAGACTAATTTGTTATCTACAAAAAAAATGTCCTTCGTTACTACATTCATGAGAACGTAAGTAACTATGTACAACACAACATCTACATGTGACATTTAACTATAAGAAAGCATGTAAACCAAATGATTTGCAATCTTCCAATCTCTAGATTGCAGTTTATCGTTTTGTATCTGTGTAAAATTGGATGGAAATAAATAACAATGGTAGGTATGATAGATTATCTGCGTTTATAAATACTCGTATCACATTGCATCTTCACGCTAAGCTGAAGGGAAACGCAGAAAATTTTCTGGTCCGTTAACAAGAAAGTGTGACTGGAAGAAAGCTTCTTAATGTTGATGGGCAGATTTAGTGAAATAATAATGTTCATTACCTACAGCTGGGTTAGGTAACTTTCTCTCTATTATTTGGACTAGACGAATTTTAGCGCGTCTGTTGAATGGGTCCTCGAAGAGTGGAAGAGACAGCAATGATGCCCTAGATTAGCAACAAATAGCATTGAATCCTGTAAGCAATCGGCGGTCTCGTAGAAAGACTGCCCGGCAGTGGGAATGTTGTCTTTGTTCTCAACGATCTAATAGGCATGATATGGATGGATAATCATGAGGAGAAGGATTAGGTACATTATCTACCTCGCATCATGACCCAAATCCCTTCCCAACGTTACAGGCGTACCAAAACTACGGGAGATACTACCGTTTCGCTCTGGTTATGCTTGTGAAAAGCGTGACAAACCGACCACTTCATTCGATAGTAGAAAAAATGTTTGTCCACAGTAAAAGTCGCTAAGTGCTGGGATCGTTCACTTCGATTGTCAACGAGCGCTTATCGTGCGCGATTGCTTAGTGAGAAATCGGTGATTCCGTTTTGAATTGATTTACTCATTTGAGTCACACTATTTCTGTAACATGTTTTTGTTTTCTATTAGAAGGTTACCCTTCAACTGTTAGGTGTCACTGTTTGGAAAGTTTGCCAGTGAATCAACCTACGTGTATGTATTGTGAATAAAAGTGATTGTGTATATGTATCTCGCGCTAGATCTCAAACTACCTACTCGGTAAATTGATTAATGAGCTCAATAACTATATTTATCAAATACTCTTTTCTATTTTTCGCTACCACAAGGTATTTATCGGTGTGTCTTCTTTATTAAAACTTTCATCGGTTAAAACTTTGCTTTTTTCGCGAAAATCGCAAAGAAAGACATCGTCACGACACAACAAAGAGCAGAACCACGTAATCTACAGAATAAACTTGTCAAGAGTTCGATTCCGTGTCTGCCCGTCGGGATGCCTTCATGGCGGCGTGGTGTCGGTGGTGTCGCACGACACGCACGACTTCGGAACAGCCGCGTCATTCTCGTTCGTGGTGTCGTGACCTGAGACTTGGCACTAAGGACCCTGTTGCTATTTTAATGCCTAAACACGAGACGGTTCTTCATTATGTAGAAACACCTTTAACTTTGACGTACCTACCTCATTATTAGAAGCAGATTTGTATGCATTGAACAGGAATAACATGTTATTTATCTTATCTTATATTCATCTTATTTACCGGCGTGAAGCAGCCGTGTGCTGTGTTTTGATGCGTGATTGAGGGTACCGGAGGCCCAATCCAGGGGAAGGGGGTCTAAAGGTTGGCAGCGCACTTGTGACTACACAGGTGTCACGGGTGTCAATGGGCGGCGGCAATCGCTTACCATTAGGTTATCCGTCTGCTCGTCTGCCACCTATCACATAAAAAAATCTATGAACTTCTTTTGTTCCGTTTAGTGCTCGTCCACGGTTATTTTTGGTACTAATTTGCTTTATACTTTGGTTCGAATTTGAACATCATCTAGAAGTAACAAGGCATTTTTGACACCACAGATAAACACCTAGATATCAGTTACTTAGTCGTAAGTAGGTAGACTTAATTTCTACAAATGGAACTTGAGTGAAGTTGACTTGACTGAAGTCCTATTTTAAAAGCCAAAGCTATTAGAATAAGAGTTCAGTTTCCCACTCCTTCATGCCTATAAGCAATGCAAAATGCATAAGCGATATATTCCTGGGAGAATCAGTGTAGATAATATTCTGCAATCACGCAAGAGCTAGTTAGTAAGTAAATGGCTCAAGGATGGCAAGTACCTACGTGCAAGAAACTAATAAAAGCTAGCTTGCTTCGAAAGAGGGAGGGCTGCGACAAAATCAATTTAATAACAATAATTGACTTATGGTAAAGAAGTATAATTTGTATGTTGCTTCACTTGTAATCTGAAGTAAATTTTCTGGGAAATTATGCAAGAGAATGACGTCATTGCAGTCTGCGGTTACCGTTGTTACTGCACTTAGGTGGCTTATATTCCTGCAGCCACTTGCTTTGGTGGAAGATAGTGAATATCTTGTTACATTGTAAGTAGGTTATACTTATTGTATCTCTAATGCTATTCTATTATATTCTATATAATAGCGTGTATCATTGGAATGAATTAAATCTATTAAGTAAATATTTCATTGCGGGCAGTTATTTATAAAAACTCTTAGGTCATCATGATCATCATCATCATTTCAGCCAATATACCTCCACTGCTGGAAATAGGCACCAATGATCTCCACACAGATCGGTCCTGTCCCGCCCACATTTTCCCAGATCGTCGGTTCACCTTGGGGGGGGGCCTGCCAAGGTTTCGATCTGCACTCGAGGACCTTTCTGCCCCACCAGCCGTTTGATCTCCTTAGGTATTCATTTATTATAATCGCCATCAGTACCTGTGTTTAAAATTCCTGTTAGCTAGTCCTTCCTATCTATTCAATGCGTCACTATACAATAATACAGAATATGAACAATAACAATTTAAATAAAATGATATTCAATTGTCATATGTAGATCCTTGTTTTAAAAATAGCAAGTCCAATAACCGTACAATAAACCCACAATACCGCTTCCAGGAAATTGTGACACGAGATTGCATTGTTTCACCCATAATGCATTGTGGCATTTACAAAATTTTATTTCACACTGGTTCAGTTTGCAGCTATTATGATATTTCGACCTTGCGCCGAACAATGAACTCTAACTGTGCCTCCTTATGGGGTCAAAGGCAGAGGCGGAATTGGAAAAATTACATAGATGAAGCTAACAAGTTGTCAAGGCAACGAAGTCCTATTGTTAAATGATCGCACTCTTTGTCTTGGTTTCATTACTCATTTTGTAAGTATTTATACCCGTTACTACACGCAGTCCTATCACCTACTCCTACCTAATTAACATTGCATTGCGTTACCTTAAGTATTAAGGTCAGTCTGCCCACTATTCATGAGGATAAAGCAAAGCATCAAAGATGTTTTGGTAAGTTGTGTGTTTGTTACCCTATTCACTTTTTCCATTGGCAAGGTTTTATAATAAATCTGGGACATGCAGTAAGAGTTCCCTTTCCCCTCATCTTTATCATTAGGAACGAGAAACAGATTAGGTGCTGTTCTTGCGCGACTTCCTATTCCAAATCGAATCTGGGCAGAAGTCTTGCTTCGCTTTCTTGAGCTTAGTCGTAAGATTAAGAAATAAAAAAATAGGTAATAGGTACATATTTCGGTTGATGATGATGAGGGAAAAATTTGTATCAAATTGCACTTTTTGCGAAGATTTTTTTGTATCTAACTTTCGTTTCTTAGTTGATTACTTCTGAGGAACGTGCATCTGCAAATTTCTCCAGTGTACACAAGCAGCTTGTTACCCGCAAAGTAATTTGTGCTGTAATTTAAAGCAATCGGGACGGGAAATGTCCAGCATTTCCTTACTTTTTACTGTTTGTTGTAGGTACAACGGGGTTTTCCAGATCTTTTTGACATCATTATTCGGATGTTTGTGTAGGTATTCTATCTAAGGTAGTATTTTATTTGAACAATAGGTTTGCTAAAAAGCATGCTTGTTTCTGACTAGATTGTTGTAGTGATGATCTTTATACATATAAATAAGTATTACAGCGATTTCTAAATGAATGAATGAATACACACATATATAAGACAGGAGAGAAACAGAAGATTTATACACAAAATTTTGACATTACAATACATAAAACAATACAGTAACAATAAGGAAGTAAATCAGAGTATTAGTAGTATTAGTCTCATGACGATAAACATCCTCTCTATAACCCCACACAATCGTGTATAAATAATGTACATACGACAGTAGTTATAAGGCAAAACATGCTTCTAAACATTCACAAATTTCAAGAGTCAAAAGATTTGCCTTGGACACGCATTTCTATTCAATTCCTATCAAAGTACCCCGTGAAATCGCTTCAAACCTCGGCTGTACGATATAATAATAGAAGTATGTGTCCCACACAAAGACCATGAAACTTACGATACTTTAACAACGTGTGGGCTTATTTACGATTCCACGCGGAGTCTCGTGTTCTCTGAACACCGGAAGCCTGGCCATAACATGAGAATCCGTGAACAGGCATTTTAATGCCTCGCTGGGATACAAAGCAATAACGGCGAGTCGAGCTAACTGAGTAGGTACTTCCTTAAGTATTACTCTGTGGTCTGTAGGAATGTGAGCTGTTTGAAGTCGGTTTTTGCGAGTACTTTCATAATTAACTAGCAGCTGTAGATAGGTATCTTCTAATTAAAATAAGGCTTTAATTTGACCACTATCTTGTCTGATGGATAGTGATTGGGTAAGTTAGATGTTTCATTCTGATATTTGTGGAGTTGCGTCCATAGGTGTATCCTAAAGATATTATCTGACTAGCCGTCTTTGAAAGTTCATTATTTTTTCGAAAAATGGATAACTTGATAAAGGTCAATGCTTGATAAGTTTTCATTAATACCGTTGCTATAATCAGAATGAAATTACTAACTCCCCTGTTCCGCAGAAAAGGGCTTGTGCCTTTGAGAACACAAAGGAATGCTATTGATACTAAATACCCACCTATTTAGGCGTGCTACGCCTAGAATACCTAACTAACCTGCCTATGGGACAAATTTGCATTCTAACAGAGGTTTGTGGCATAAAGCGCTGCAGTATTCCTGAGTGAACGTCCGACTCAAGGCTTAACAAAGTGACGTGCCTGAGTCTGATTCGTGCCATTTACAAGTAGTCAGTGCCTACAGGGGTAACGGTTGCCAGACTAACTTTCTAGACAGGCTTTAATACGGCCTTGTCAAATAATCCTATTACATACTCGATGGATTATATAGCTCATTTGTGTACTACTTACCCTAAGTAAAAAAAACACAAACATAGATAGTAGGTAGGTATAGTCACCATCTGTGACATTTCGTGATATAGATAAATGTGGGTGGGCGTTTTTTTATTCTTTGGATACATCCTGTGCGGATAAAGAATGGGATCAGAAATGGCGGCGCATCTATTCACCTCTCGCACTCGTGGGGTGCGAGTATAGACGCAAATAGTGTGCGAGCGAGAGGTGAATAGATGCGCCGCCATTTCTGATCCCATTATTTATCCGCACAGGTTGTACAATCAAATGCAATTTAAGGTGACGGGTAGGGCACACTAGCGACGCCAATCGATTTAAATTTTTAGCTACTAAACCGAATCTATTTTAAACAATTTCGGGGTTACAACCTCTCGGCAAACACTTCTACTATTTATTAAATAACCATGCACAAATGTTGGGTCCGTTTTTGCACGCGAAAAATTGATTACCGCCAAAAGTGGCCGCTTTTGGCGTGAATCAATTTTTCGCGGACGCGTTGGAGCCAACATTTGTGCATGGTTATTTAATATTTAATAAATAAGTGTTTGCCAAGAGGTTGTAACCCCGAAATTGTTTAAAATAGATCCGATTTAGTAGCTAACAACAAAAATCGAATGGTGTCGCTACTTAGGGCTACCCGTCGCCTTAAGAAAATTATATTTTTGACGAGGGCACAATGTAGGTAGGGTAGGTATTAAACTTATGATTGAAGTAAACTCCTCGCAAACGATACTTTTTTCTACTTATTTTTTGGAAAGATTATTATTATTGTTACCTAGATTGCAGCAAGCCTTTTTCTTACCTACTTGGGTAGGTAGGTACCTACAATATAAATGGTATTACTATAATACAATATGCATATTATTAGATTAGAACGCTAGATCAGTTTGCAGATCTCTACATATATCATTTGCCAGTGAACGATAAAGGTTCACTAGTATCTCCAAATTTAGGGTTACCAATCTGTAACCCTCTTTAAGCGTGAAAGGAGTTTTAAAATCGCTAAAACCAGCTTTCCACTTTCAATGAACTCTTACAAAAGGACAAACATAACGACCACGAGTTTTTTATCGAAGCTTTACAGATTAATGACGTCGAATACTGGTTTAACTTGCATATTAAACATGCTGAGTCACTTTAGTGCACGTCCTTGTCCGTCCTCTAACCCGAGCCAAGATGTTTTTGTTCGAGCGACCGTTTGTGACCAACCATGCGAGTCTTAACGGACACCGAGTCGAACCTGCCACAAGTACTTAAGGATTATTTAAATTTTTTGGTTCATTTGTCTATAAAATACGATAAATTTTTCATTGTTTGTCATTTTAAATCTAAAACTATGAAGGATTTTAAAACGCATACGGTAACAGTAAAACTTGTCCCTTTTCGCTTTCTTATATTTCTATGTATTATAAGTAGATATGTATTTACAAAACAAAAGTATATGTCTGTACATATATGTAATCCCACTGTCGATTCTGATATTCGTAACATTTAACATAGGTGCTTGAGCTACCTATCTCGGAGTCAGATCAATGTATGTGATTGATATACATATGTATACAGATATGAATATTGATTTATACAGTACAAAATCGTGCTCCCCCTTAGTTATTCACTTTTGATGTCTTGACGCGGAGTGGACGTGGTTGACGATGCTGGCATTTTAGTTTGCTGATGGGGCTCGCGAGATGTCTTTGTTGCGGTTACAGCATCTGGAGAGTTCTGGACGATGCAGATGGAACGCAAATTCAGAAAGTAAAAATATTAAAAAGCTGTTACGCTTAGTAAAAACTCTGTCGCCGTAATTATAATGAGCAAACCTAATTAGGTATGCCGAGGTATTTGCCTCGCATCTAATTTTACCTGTATTGTTTTGAAGCTACAATGTTTTACAGTTAACTTGTCTATGTAGTTCCTTACTAGCAAAAACTTAGTTCAGCCATCAATCAGTCAAGATTAACTCGTGCCGACTACCTATGGAAAACGCATTTGCTTTTGCGAAGCGGCGACCACAGGGAAATTACCTAGTAGGCGGTTATATGTATGTATACAAAGAAGATGGTCTTTATGAGTGTATAACTTGAATTCGACAAACGAATGTGCGATGAACGATAATGCGACACAACATTAGACCGATACACCTTTATCCGAAATCACGTTTGTGCGACACACTGTGCGAAGCTCGACAACATTCTACTCCTGCGACGGCTTAGGTGGCAACTGGACCACAATATTCTCGACCACTGGACGAGTTGCATATTCTTCGGAAATGTTAGTGGTCAGGTCGGCCACTCGGCCATGCGATTCTCGGCTCATGGTCGAGTGGCCACCTTTTTAAAACTGTTAGTGGTCGACTCAACCAAACATCTCATCACTAGAATGTTGTCGAGCTTCGCATAAGTGTGTCGCACAAACGTGATTTCGGATAAAGGTGTATCGGTCTAAAGTTGTGTCGCATTATCGTTAATCGCACATTCGTTTGTCGAATTCAAGTTATACACTCGGTCTTTATAAGCTTTTCGAAATATACCTAGCAAACGCAAAAATCAAAGTAAGACAATACCTAATTGGATACCACCGCTTCTGACTAAATAATAAACATTAAATAAACTTAATTTGACATAAATTAACAGATAAAAAAATTAAAACCCTCACTGCGATGCACCTTTTGGATAAATTTTACGTAAAACATAGTTAACTCTTAGCAAAACACCAAATAATCACCCCTCTTCTATCTAATGTCCTTTACCTAAAGGTTGTCTGGTAGAGATCGCTCCCAGCGATAAGACCGCCTAAATTGTACATTGTATCTCTGTATACCTAGCTTTTAAGTTTTGTATGTTGTGCAATAAAGAGTATCTATCTCTATCTATCTATAATCAGGTTACACGGTAAGAATCATTACCTATCTCAACAAAATACACTATTAGAAAGACAAAAGCAGTACAAAAATAGTCAACAAATTCGCAATCGACATCACCCCTCGCTAGTTTTTCCAAACGCCCGACAAACACAATTGTTTCGAGGGAGCTCACGCGTAAAATATAACGTTACATCATACGCGACATTCCGATGCCAGTTGCCAGGCAGCAGAACGTGACGGATCTGAATGGGGTGGCTCAAAAGGCAGGAAGCCATAGCCGGGACGAAGTGCAAGGGCGCGTGGAGCGGACAGTAGACGTAGTGCTGGTGACTAATGACGTCACATGTATGTCTAATGACTGGCCATTAGAATTTATTAACATGGAAAGAGGATAAAAAGTTCTTAGTCATTAGTGAGTGGAAATAGAACTTGTTCACTTATTAGTCTGTGGGGAGTAGGACGATTAGGCTGCTTTTTAGAGGGACTTCTCAGGTATATAAGTAGGTAAATGTGAAAAATTATATAGGTATTTACGTACTAATATCTTTACCTACTTACATTAACGTATCAAATTTAAGAGCTACTTAGTTTTGGAAAGGAGCCTGACGGAAAGGTTTATACTTTAGCAAATATGTGTAAAAAAAATTGACATACTTAGATACGACACAAAGTACATTATCTCACTACCCCGAAAGAAAATAATTAGTTAATAAAAAAATATAATCTCATACTCAAACAAATTAATTTTAGCTGGTCATCATAGCTTGTTTTCATACTTCGAAATAATACCTAACTACCTACTCAAACTTTTATCAAATGGTGTTAAAAATACATCGTGAAATCACTGTGCGAAATCGTTCGTTTTTATTTGTGCGCAAATTACTCAAATGTTAGTGAACTTTATGAATATTTTTCACACGGTGAATATAGAGCTCCATTGAGTGGTTTTAATTGGCTAAAGACAGCAAAAGGACCAACTTCTTCTATTTTATTTTTGAGTTCTGTGGTATTATGAACATTCGCCCACAATTTGGACTGTCAATTTGTCCAACCTCTATTTTCGTATTTATTTACTTCGATATGGTAATAAAGGTGAGAATTCAATGAAGAAAGACATATAGTAGTAAGTAAACCAGCACGTGGAAGTTCTGTAGTGTATTCGCTGGTCTGTCTGCTACCTTAATACTATCCACCGAAATTGTTTTTGATGTTAATTATTTTGAATTAAAAAACACCATGGAACATGTAAGATTTCGTAAAAAATACTCACTACCTCCGATAGAAATTAAGTTTTGAACAAAATTACTTTTCAAGGCAATAAATATTACCTACGCCAATTCCGAAATCTCATTGTGTTACAAACCAAAATTATTATTGCCATAGCGGGGTAACTTATACATCCGTCCATTCTTGCTTCCCCTGGTTAGTCAATTTGCCAGAGTAATCGATGGTTTACAAAAGAATTACAATTGAATTGTAACTTTAACACCAATAGAAATGTGCCGTGAAAATAACAATAGGTTTCGACGCAAAGGCGGCTAGTAGACTTGCCTACCTCATATCGCAATTTAACCTTCCTTACCAATATAACCATTGATACTGATAGCGATGGTAGCTCAGTGGTTTAGAACACGCCTTCCATACCAGGTTCCAGGTTCCAATCCGAGCATGCACCTTTGTATTTTTCAAATCTATGTGCATAATTCTACCATTAGTTAGCTCGGCGGCTAGGATAAACATCGAGAGGAAACCGGCACGTTTCGAATAGTTTCTGAACTGTGTAACCATGATTCAGTTGGTCTGGTTCCCCTGTTAAAGTGTTGCGAAGGTAAGACAGCAGTCTCTTCATTATAATTACCAGACTGCCCAAATCCTGAATCATATCCTAAACGTACCCCGGGCTCCAGATCGTCAGCTTTGGACGCAATCGGGAATTACCTACATGCTAAGATGGGGAGGATGAATATTACTAATGATATTGATGTTAAGGAATAAATTTAAGAAAGATTGCTGATATATAAACAAAATTACCCCTAAGTACGGTACTGAGAATAAAAAGGTTCGTCACCTTAAGGTAAATTTTCGCTTGCACGGCAAGAATCAGTAATACCAACATACCGTTTTAAAAAGATCTGTCAACTTTCTTTAAATTTTCTTTACATCAAAAGGAATCAATGTTGCTACAAGCAAATCTGAACTTTCTGATTTAATATCATAAGCATTAAGCATAATTTCCTGTGCAACAGGTATTACTCTGACAAATTTACGAAAGGTAATAAGTGATCATAGCATATCAAACGAATTAATATGAAAACTGATAAACCTTTTCGTTCTTTGACTGTACCTACTTACTTAACCAAAATAAGTAGGTAATAATGATTTCCACAACCATATTGGCCGTATTCGTATCCAGATCCGAATTGTTATGTCCGTATTGAATGTAGTTAGATACTTAGGTTTATAGGAGAAGAGGTAGATAGGAGGAGGATAGATCGTTTCTAAGGTGTTTTTGGAACGGTTTGAAGTTGGGAGGAACACCTAGTTTCTCTAGGCTACGATTGTTTAGGCTTTACCATATAATTTAAAACATCATTTTACATATGCTTTTTACTTCACTGACTAGTTTTTTGCATGATTGCAGTACTTAAGACTCTTAAATGTCTCCCTCTTTCGTTACAGGGCAAGCAACAAAATGGCATCACATTCACTAGCACGGAAGAGCCGTCGAAGGGAGACAGGCCTTTTCCAGACATAAGACTGGTGGACGGTCCCTCGATCCTGGCGGGGCGCGTCCAGCTTCTCCACCGAGGACAATGGCGGTCCGTCTGCACCAACTCGAGAAAGTAAGTTAAGATTAATCAGAGAATCTTCTCGATCCTAAAGTAGATAATCCACCTAGAACGATTTAAGAGAGTATCACCCATGGTTTTTTTACATTATAGCGGACAAACGAGTAGACGGCACACCTAAGCTAATGGTAAGTGATCACCACCGCCCATGGACATTTGCAACTCCTGAGGTATCACATATGCGTTGCCGGCTCTTAAGAAAGGAATAGACCTTATTCTTGAAGGTCACCAGGTCGTACCTGTTTGGAAACACCACGAATGACAGCTGGTCCATGTGTCCTGATTTTGGATGTTTTTAGTAGTGTCAGATCACCATTAATTTTAATTAAAGGCATTAGTCTACGTCTTTAGAATGAAGATACCTTGGTAATAGAATACTGAACTAATAAATGCTTTGTAATAAAGGCGACTAAGGTAAAGCTGCTGGCATGATCATCAGCACCCAGAGAAGGAAAACTCTGCATTTATATCAAAACCCTCGCCAACCCGTCTGCCAAGCGTGGTGAGTATAGCAATTACCCCTCATGTGATTGAGGGAGGCCCGTGCCCCAGCAGTGGGGACTTAAATGGGCTGATGATGATGATGATGAAATGCTTTGTGTGTTGCTTTCTTCAACACTAAAGTGAACCTGCATAAAAGTATTCAGCGCATTTTCCATATTCTACTCTCACGCATACCTAGTTCATTAACTTCAACGGAGTTACACGAAACCTATTGTACCTACCTAAAGAATCGTTTGGGTACTTGGTTGTAAAGCGTTCCTCGTGTTTTCATGTCTAGTATATAAATTAAGTATATTCTCTATGAATTTTATCGTTATGTTTAATGGTTATTTTCCAATTTCAGTTGGACCATCAATGACATGGAAACGGCATGCAGACAACTTGGTTTTATGGGAGGATCCTTCTATAATTGGATGGACCGAATGCCCGGACGTCGCGCAAGGCTGCTGTACGAAGAACCTCGGTGTAAAGGCACCGAGTACGATCTCTTCCAATGCGACTGGAACTCTAGGCAACTAGGCTCAGGCGTCTGCGACTTTCACCCAGATCTCGGAATCCAGTGCCTACCACACCACGACGATAACGAACTTGGAACATCAGGGAGACATTGGAGGGGCATACGATTCGAAAACGCCGTCTACGAACGAATATTGACTGCTGTAAATACTCTATACGTTCCCACATCGATGTCTAGATTCGTGCACGTGACGATACGAAACGCAGGTTTAGGGAGGGATAACAATGCGACTAGTGCTTTAGACATAATTGGCGTGCCGCCGGTTATGGAAGACATAGAGATATCCAACTCCGCCTTCAACGCGATCAACGTGACGTCACCGAATGCTCCCATCGTTATAAACAACTGTACTGTAAAAAACAATAGGGGGTACGGTATCTATGTGAACTCTACGTACGGAATGGCCAGGATTGAGAATTGCTTGATTCATGACAACGGCGGCGACGGGGTCAAATACGTGGTGCACGAAATGAATATTGACGAGAGACTCGATCGCAGCGAAATATTTGATTTGTGCACGTTGGCTTCAACTCCGAGCCAGACGTTTCCATTGCAAATGTCTATCGAACAATCCAGGTATTCTAATATGGAAAGAGATTGTAGCCAAAGATTTTTCACTAGGTCAGATCACGTCTTAACGCTAGATTTTATTAAAATGCTGACCAATCAAAATAATACTGGCGAAATATTTGTTTATGATGGTCTCACGACTGACGATAGACTGCTACTGACCTTTAGCATACGGAATCATACTCGACCACAAAGTGTTACTTCAACTAGAAATAGAATGTTTGTACGATTTAGAGCCAATACCAGAACAGATATAATTGGTTTTTTAAGAATGATGTCAGGAACCAGTAAAACGTATGACCTGAATGTGACGGATACCATAATTTCTGATAATAATGGAAGAGGAGTAGCTATAGAAAATCTAAGGTCGCAAATTCATATTCATCGCACGTCTATATCTAACAACAATCACGTAGCTGGTCTCCATGTTGTTACTGGTGCAGGGGATGTAAATGTTACAGAAAGTAGGATATCTTTCAACCAGGGCGATGGCATCAATATAACAGTTACTGGTGGAAATCGAAATGTGTCACGAAGTATACTGAGCTCAAACCAAGGATATGGCTTAGCTGTATGGCTAAACAACACTCAAGAGACTGAATACATCCCAATTAACCAGACAACTGTTGTAGAATACTCTGAAATATTTAAGAATTTGGATATAGGCATACTGCATGGCAATTTCTGCGGTGATAGCTGGGTAAACATAACTGGTAAATTGGTTTAATACGAGCATGGAAAGTACTATAGAAGTATCAACGTGTTGGAGACTGAACGACCCTAAGAGATTACTAAATTTACAAATAGGGCATAATAGGTTTTATCAAAACATGAAAGTGCCTTTAAAAATTCAACCAGCTTTAAATGTGAAGGGAAGAATAGAATATAATTATTTTGAGCATGGTAACTTTGGTGCAATTGTAATAATGAATCGCATTGAAGGAAGGTATCTAGAGGAATTTGAGATGTTGCCAGCTACATTCCAAATACAACATAATTATTTTTTCGGCAACAAAGGACCATTTGTAGTTAATCTTGGACTATCCCCGTACAGTGACAGACAATACATTCTGTTTTCGAGAAATTTCTTGAGAGATAATAAAATAAGAGAACCATTCGAACCATTGGAGGGGATGTCATCGCGGCTGATACCTAGAAGCCGCGTAGCAGCTACTATAGTACTTGCATCTAGCAATATTGATGTATTTAGAAATATAATAAACAATCCAGAAGCCCAATACGAAATCGGTTCTCACGTGGAAGATCAAAGTAAAATACTCAACTGTACATTCAATTGGCTCGGTTTTGGCGAAGAAGAAAAAGTTTACAATAGATTGTTCCACAGAAAAGACAGATACAACCTCGCAAAGATCATTTATATGCCGTATTTGTTACATAGTAGTAACCCAGGTGCTACACAAATCAATTACAATTCCCTTCACGTTCCACAATTCAATGTACCTGGCTCTTTTAGAGTGGGTGGAGAAGTTGAGGGTATTGAAATATTGAGACAAGGAGAATACGATGTAGACAAAGATATTAATATAAGACCAGGCGGTAAACTCATATTGCAGCCTGGAGTTACATTAAAATTTCCTCCGGCTATTGGCATGATGGTTGGGGGTAAACTGGAAGCCAGAGGGAAACGTCCTAATGACATTACGTTTACTTTAAAAGAAGAGATTATTATGACAAATGATAGTGTTTACGAAACAGATACGGAGTTAGAGCCTACTACACCAGGTTATATGGAACCGATCGTTCCTATTCGACTTTTGGGCGGAAGAACACCTCATGAAGGCAGATTACAAGTGAGAATAGATGAAAAATGGGGTACTGTATGTAACTATAGATGGAATATAATGAATGCTGCTGTCGTCTGTAATCAACTTGGCCTAGTTCTTAATCCAGACGATTGGTTCTTAGAACCTAATGAGATACCATCCGCAGGAGTAACTGAAGATATTGTTTTGTCTAATGTTGAATGCACAGAGTTTGATACTGATATAACTAAATGCCGAGCGGAAACCAGGGAACATTTTGAGAATTCATGTGGCCATGAAAATGATGTTGGTATTAGATGTTATGAAACAAGTTGGGCAGGAGTAAGGTTCAGTGTAATATCCGAACGAACAGATCTTCAATTTGTTACTATCGAAAAAGCTGGGCTACTAGACTATTCTTCTAATGCATTTAAACCCGCTCTTCAGATTGATTTTGCCCGACATGGTTTAGACAGTATTAAAATATCTAATAACTACCACGATGGTTTAGGTATTTTGTATTCTGATCTGTTCAGTGCCGATGCTGTTAACACTGTAAGAAATTCAGAGTTCAGTAACAATAGAGGTAGTGGTATAAGTTTCAAACAATTGGGACTAAAAGTGTATACCTCTGTTATAGAGAACAACGATGTTGCTGGAATCTCTCATAATCCTCATTTAAGTGGTCTACAGCAAAGAGAGCTAGCTGGCTGGTTCAACCTTGATCCCGGATTTAATATGGACGAATCTAGTTACCATCCAATCATTATGCCTGGGTTCGAAACCGACATAAGTTTGGCAAATGGTGAAACGAGGTATTTAGTTTTTACAAAAAGGAGTGGAGAAAATATTTCTAAGATATATAACATTAAATGTAACCCTGGATTTGTTATTGGCCTACAGCTGTTGAATCCAATACACAACTTCTCTACAGAAAGTATTTGTGTTTATGACTCACAAAACATAAATGAAGGTAGTACTCAATGGTGTCTTGATCGCGACTTGTCAACTTTTCCAACAACAAGTAATAGTTTCGGAGTCGTTTTAACTTACGAGAGTGGTCATGCTGCCTTGGGTGGAGTGGTATTGGTCGTAAGTTCATTACCTGCCCCAGTACAGAACATTAGAAACCGAATAGTAAGAGGACCGATCCCAACTCTTCAAGTAATTAATTCAAAGATCAAAGGAAATACTAAAGGCGTAAAAGCGTCGTATTACAACCGATATCTAAATGAACTTGGCGATCATTTCTTACGAAAAGCAAATGAAAGTATTAGAATATTTAATTGCGAAATTGCTCATAACAAAGAAGAGGCAATTTACGTTAATACACCGTACTGGGATATTCATGAAAGTAATATTACAGAAATAACAATAATGGTGAACAGTAGTTTAATAACAGACAATGGAAAAGGAATTTTACATTTTGCACGAGATTTACGGAGTTCAAATAACCTTTATCATTACGTGTTACAAGACAACACGGTGGAAAGAAATAGACTAGGTGGATTTGATGTAGCTCTTCCCTATGTTTGGCAGTATAACGAAAATTTTACCCATTCAGTGTATATGCACAACAACACGTGGCGTCACAACCAAAACTTTGGCGTAATCATTGATGGGCATTTTGCCGAGGTGAACATCACAAAAAATGTATTTACCGATAACAACTGCAAAACTGGATTAGTGTCTATCAGAGGCATGGAAAAGAAGATGAGGATTGATGGAAACTACATTGAGAA
This sequence comes from Marasmia exigua, assembly GCA_019059595.1. Classification (NCBI taxonomy): domain Eukaryota; kingdom Metazoa; phylum Arthropoda; class Insecta; order Lepidoptera; family Crambidae; genus Marasmia; species Marasmia exigua. The sequence continues at coordinate 15,917,817 of CM032473.1, forward strand.
AAATAATGGACAGTACATGGTTCAATTTTTCATGGACAGTCAGAGCGAGATAATGGGCCTAGTGTATGCCGTTTTTGTTTACAATCAAGTTAGGAACAATAGACATGGAATGTTAATGAGCAGGGGAGCTCTGGTTAGAAGTATTGACCCTACGTACGTTATTGGATTCAAAGGCATACAAAAAGTAAAAGTCAGCCGAAATTTGTTCGGTTATAATGACCTTCAGTATACTTTGGTAGCAGGGATTAGGACAGCCAAAATTAATAATCTTTTGGACGTTTCTGAAAATTGGTGGGGAAGTGCTACTCAAAAAGAAATAAAAGATAAAATATTTGATTTTGATGACTGGAACAACCACGCAATTGCTACGTACCTGCCGTACCTACTCGAGGAGAACTTTGATTCCAGCGTATCTCCTACATTCGGAACTGAAGTCTCAATGGACGTAAATGAACTAGGAGGAAGACTGTTGTCTGATTTTACTCTAGAATCACGGTTAACTCCTTACATTGTGAAAGCTGATATTACTGTGATGCCCGATGTTACTCTTACTATTAATCCTGGAGTTATGTTAGAATTTGCACCAAATGTGGGGATATTGGTTATGGGCAGGCTCCAAGCTATTGGCCATAGTCATTCACCTATTATAATGAGACCTTTATCTCGTTCAAATAATGCTGAAACAAACAGAATTGATAAGCGAGCAATAGGACAATATTCACCCGATCATCACAAGCAAAGACGGCAACTTGAAAATTTCGTTGAGCTAAATTCGATAAGATTGTGTACAGGCCGAAATTGTACCATTAATGATAATTTAGCAGACAGAAAAAATGAGGGTTTCTTAGAGTATTACAATAGAACGACACTCCAGTGGGTGCCCATGTGTGATAATAGGTTTACTGAAAGAAACGCTCAAGTGGTTTGCCGAGAATTAGGATTTGATCCTATTAACGTTTTCTTTGCCCATGACCGGCGCGTTGAGTATCACAGTAACTCGCTCTCAAGAATTTGGTCATGGCCAGAACCGCTTCAATGTGTAGGAACTGAAGATCGATACGAAGATTGCCCTATCAGACTTAACGGACAACTTTATGGCCACAGACATGAATGTAGGTGGGATTCAGAATTCGTATTTATACATTGTGGAACGAGGAACTTGGATGAAAACTTAGACTATTGGGGTGGCGTGAGGTTTGCTAATCCCGAATTTGAATACTCACTTTATGAACACCGGATTCATGATCATCACACACATGATACAATGAAAAAGGTTGAAAGCTCTCTGATACATGTCCAAATAATGGGTGCAGGTATACTCCACAATGAAAAGTCTCCGGCCGTTCAAAGCATAGTAAGAAATCCCACTATTCGAAATGCAAACATAACTAAAAGCGCTCATCATGGCATCAATCTTGTATCACCTACCGACACCTTCGATGTAACCTTCACTGCTGTTAACAACGTATTAGGTGAAGGACTAAATGCGATATCATTGAACGGAGAAGGCAGAGAATCAGAAGAATCTAGTTTCACGCCTTTGAAAGATTTGCATCTGCCATACCACTTGTTTTCACTTATTGATATTTGTGATAGTAGCAAGATGATTATTGTTGAGGAAAGAGTGTTGCTATACTATAAATACGACAATAACCCAGTAAATTGTGTCAAGATTTTCAAGAGCATGTTCAGAGTCAAACCTTTTGGGTTTAGGCTGTTGCAGTTTAATTTGTTTAACCATACATTGAACTACGGTAAAAGAGATTCATTGACTTTGTATGACGGTGATATTTACAACATTACGGCTCCAATGATTGGATATTTGGAAAATGGTTCTCCAGATGAGAAGAAACTGTTTAGAACAGACGGAGCTAGTTTGAGTGTTAAACTGTTTGCAAATGGTGCATCTGCCGTTCACGGCTTTATCGCAGAAATAGTCACTCTGCCAATATCAGCTCTAGCTTTTAGTAAGTTATTATCATTATTCTGTAATTTTTCATATATCGGTTTAAGCATGTCATGTCATGATATCATTAATGTGCCTTCTCTTCTTTTACAGATCGAGATGTCCAACACAACATATCCAACAGCGAATTCTTAAACAACAGGGATGGCGCTATCTCATACCAATCTGTGGGTGAAGTCAATCCTTTAGTTGCTATAACCCGTAATGAAGTAACTGGAAACTGTTTGAAATTGTATGGAAACTTTACGACATGCCAGTCTGCAGTAAAAGTGGATGTACAGAACACACAAACTCTTGTATTTAGGGTAGGAATTTTACTTAAATCTAGGTGATTGTCATAACTTCATACTTTATTTTGCTTCTAGAGTTTTTAAATATATTTGAATTATGTTTCAGAATAATCTGATTCGCAATAACGTTGGTGGGTTATCAGTGAGAGCTGACTCACGAGGATCAGCTACTTCCTTACGTGGATGGATTCATAACAACCTTTTCTTTGAAAACCATGATTTGCCTTGTCTTAGAGTTGAAGGTATGCTTACTATAGTACTCTAGATAGTGTTACTGTGGTTCTGAAATTTACAAGTATACAAGTTCTGATAACAATAAAGTGGAACCGTTAGATTTTTCTTTAGTTTGAATTGGATCTTTGTGTCTAAATATCACGTTATCTTTTAGGTCGACAATCATCTCCATATCAAGAAGTAACGATCTACCGCAACTACTTCACCCGTAACCGCGTCCAGTTCAAAGATGTGATTGTACTCCGTCAAGTCGTGTCTAACTTTACCTTTAACTACGTACATGATAACACCGGCCAGAGGATACTCGAGGTGTCGGGTTTCGACAAAGTTAGGCTCCCGATATACCAAACCTACCTCGCATAACGGATTTTACAAGTAAGTTTTATTTCTCTTGCTCATTAAGTCGTCAAAACAAATTTACTTATTAAGGTGGCCGAAGAAATCGTATTTATTTTTTTGTTTTCCAGGAACTTCGCTTTAGATCGTGAAGGTAAAGCTACGATAGTGGCAGGTACAGCGGGCCAACATTACGTCGATAACATATTTTTCAACCCTGACAACGACTATGAGATGATTACAGTCAACAGATCTATGTGAGTATTTCATTCTTTACATACGACATACAGTCTTATTGACTACATAAGTTATTTATTTTGGGATTGAAATAAGGAAGTATAAACAGAATATTATTACTTAATGATAAAATGCATGGTTGTATCTTAAGAAATGTTATTTTAAGGGCGCATGTTTTACCTGGATGACATGCTTTTCATTTTTATAAAGTTGATCTAATGTTTAACTCTTTCTCAATGCGAAGTTATACGTCATCCTCTTTCTTAAGAATCTACTCAATGTCTAATTATATAGAAACAGCTTGAAATCCATTTGATGATTAATTATATAAGAACTACGGCCCATAAATCCATATTATTTTATTTGCATGTTTCTGTTGCATGGCTGCTCTTGGACCATAGCTTTCTTGACTATAATCCCAATCTCATAAGGTGAGTGCGATTGTATACTTCTTTATTATTTTAATCGACTTAAAAAAAGAATGAGGTTCTCAATTTGTCGGGTATTTTTTTCTTGGGAAAATTATAATATGATTATTTTTATTCATAACAGAAGATTTGTTGTCTACCTATTCTATTATCTTGTTTAAAATTTTAAAATTGTCATTACATTTTTACATCAGTAGAAAATATTGTGGCATAAATACGACATTAACTACCTTAATATTGTTAACCTTTGTGCCATTTTATTCAAAGAGCTCTGCAAAAGTAACTAACTATGTTCGTAATCATTACTTAATAATAGCACGAGTAAACATCATTAGTGGCTGATAAACGTTAACAATTCCTACCTAATACTTCCAGCTCTCTGGACCTTTGGCGGACGCGAATAGATGCAAAACATAATTTCTGGAGTTATAACGAGTCTCTGGCCGTGGCCGGTCGTATCCGCGACCAGTCGGACAACCCTCTCTTACTGGAAGTGGACTATCGACCGTTCTACATGAATAATCGCACAGTATTGGGCGGCGGCAAGTGTCCACCAGGGTGGGATTCTGTGGCCGATACTTGTTACATGTATGTGGGCGCGCCGATGACGTATGAGGAGGCTAGACTGTTTTGTTTGGTGAGTTTTTGTAATTACATAATGTATTTTAGTAATTACTTTGAATTTCGAACAATATTACATACAGACACGTCTCTTAAATTCAATAAGTATTTGTATATTTCAATATGTATTTTTGCACGAAAGTATTCCTAAATATTGTCTCTTTGACTTACCTTTCTCTATCTTCAGTCTGACAACGCCTCCATGCCGTACGTGAGCGGGAACTACGCGGGGCTGTACGACTTCATCCAGCGGCAGAACCAGTGGTTCCAGTACGGCGACCGCGTGTGGGTCAACCACATCGACTACGTCACGCAGTGCACCTCCTTCGCGTTCTCCTCTATCGACATTACCGACTGTAACCAGAAGAATGCCTTCATCTGCGAAATAGGTAAGTTTGTTATCAATTCCGTGCTCTACGACTTTATCTAGCAGTATAATCAGTGTTTCCAATACGGGGAACGGGTGTGGGTCTACCACATCGACTACGTCACGCAGTGCATCTCTTTTGCGTTCTTTTCCATCGACATCCCTGACTGTAACAAGAAGAACGCCTTTATTCTGAGAGATTGGGAAGTAAGTATGTTTGTTATCTAAGTCATGATATAGGTACGACTTCATTCAGCGGCAAAACCATTGCAGTGGTGACCGATGTAGCATCTTAGGAACTTAAGTAAGTTTCATTTTGGTCATCCAGAATCATAACAAAAAATATAAGTATGCCTAATGGAAAAAGGCACAGTCAGAACAAAAATATTTAATGTTCATTTCCCTTACAATAAATAGTCTTTATGTGTATAGAAATAAGTGTCAATATTTTTTCTGTTACCACTAAGTTAATTTGACATCTCTGAGTGCGGCAGTTAGTGTTAAAATGTTTTCTTATCACGCGTTTTTAATAATGACTTCATCATCTTACCCTAAGATCCGAAGATATCCATCGACCCTATGTCCTGGCGCGGAGACATGCTGGCCGTGGGCTTCATCGGGGTGCTCGCCGCCACCGTCCTCTTGGTCGGCGCCGCCGTGGTCTGCTGGTACTCCAAGTCTAAACACAGGTTTGTACAAGAAAGCTTATTAACTAAGTAACTTTACTGCGTCATCCCCTTAGCGTTAAATCCTATTTACGTCCCAAGCTGGCGCTGCGTAGCCCGGAGTCCGCTTTCCTACTACAACTGCTCCTTTTCGCATAGTCTTTTGCATCCATTATAGTGAGGTTATTGGCACGCATGTTGCCTTGTAGACATTGCCTACGTAGCTTAGCGTATTAGCACTAAAATACCTACTAAGACACAGAACCCCGGCGGCTACGTCATATTACTACAATCTGTCAACTTTTCTCAATGAGGGTTTTCGCGTGTGAAAAATCCTCTAGATGGAGTAGTATAGGAGTGAAGTCCATATTATACAGGGTGTAAAAACTGACCCTTAACGAAGCCGGCGTCTACGCACTCAGACCATTAAAACAAGTTTTAGAACAAAAAAATATTGATGGGAAATGAAGTTGATTTTTTGGTGTCAATTTTAATCCTTTAGACGGACAACGATTGCGTTGTCCGTCGGCGATTTGCGAACAAGCGTGTGTCGTCGAGGCGCGTCCCCCAGTCTCAAACATTACATTGCGGGCTGTACGTTTTGCAGCCATTTTTCCCTAGGAATTACTTAAAATTTTGAACAAGTTTCTTTGGACAAAAATTAGGTGATAATGTTTAAAATTTAATTACATGATAATCCTGAGATTTTTATTTTGACTTTGACCTTCAATATCTTGGAAAGTATGGGAGTTCCCAGGTATGGTCTAGAAGGAAAAAATGGTCCTGATGATGTACCGAAAAAATGGTCCTGATGATGTGCCGATGAGTTTCGGCTTCGTTAAGGGTCTTTTTAGGTACACCCTGTATAATGTGATTGGTTATTTTTTAAACGCGATCTGTCAAAATGGCAATTTGACAAACTAAACAACCAATGCGATTGAAGTTGGACCTTAGTCCAACAGTACGCCATCTAGCGGATTTTTCACACGCGAAAACCCTCATTGATGTAGAACCAAAAAATAAGAAGCACTTGAAGTTAAGTAGTCAGATTTGCATTAAAGTACATTTATATGTGGCTGTCTGTCTGTGCTTAGGTATTTACTTATTGTATAGTGAGTACATTTACAGGTAATGTATATGAATATTATTATAATCATTTTCAGACACTTGCAACGACTGGAGCGCAGGAACTCTATACGGCAGTCGCTACACTCAGTTCGTTCTATAGGTAGCATTAACGGGAGCTTCCCAGACACTGCCTATAGGAGGAAATTGGCGCAAATGGTAAGTAGACTTTGCCTTTTGATTTGGGGGGGGGGGGGGGGGAGAAGGGGGAGGGGTCGAAGTAGCCCAGTGGAAGAAGAGGTATGACGGTGTCATTCTTTTTACAATTCAATTTATTAATACCCACCACATTCGCAAATTGTCACCCGAGGCAAACCGTTCCCCCCACCCCACCCCCCATAGCTTCGGCACTGACTACTCCCCAAAGTATTTCTGCAATATTTTTCAAGAAAGGGAAAATGCATTTGATTATGAACTTAGAACTCGAGTGGATTTGAAACTCAAGACTTTTTATGTGGTAGACGACTTATGTCGCCGACACGACGAAATATGGAGTAAATGAGTTTTAGCCTGGAGGCCACGTATGGGTAGGAGAACCGTAGGCAGACCATCAGCCAGGTGGGCAGATGATCTACGAAGTCACGCATTATATGGTCCAGGAAAACAAATCAGCCCGCCGAATGGAGGATGAATGCTTCGGAGAGGTATGTACCCAACGGTGGGCAAATGAATGCTGATGAAGAAGACAAGAAGAAGGTGGTAGACGAGCAGGCGGATCGTCTGATGGTAAGCGATTACTGCCGCCCACAGACACCTGCAACACCAGTGTCTGTTCCCCCGATTTCCCGATTTGGGACTCCGGTTTCCTCACCCACTTGGTGAAATACAACGCAGACTCTTGGACTTCTTTTTTAATTGTTTTTTTTATGTGATAGGTGGCAGACGAGCAGACAGATCACCGGGTGGTAAGCGATTGTCGGACACCCGCGACACCAGTAGAGTTACAAGTGCGCTGCCAACCAAACACAGCATAGTGGTGTCACTCCATCCGGTCGAGCCGGCACATTCATGCCGAAGCTTGGCTCTCCAACGGTAATTTAAGCTGAGTTAACCACCACTTCTAATATTCCAGAGCACCCGCTCCACGGACACCCTCACCAAAGGCTCCGACTACCGCAAAATGCTGGCCTCCACCACTTCCATAGAGTCCATGGAGAAGAGCCAGTTCAACACCTCCTTAGAAGACAACCAGAGCTACGACATTTACGAGGCTCACAACCCGAACGCCAACATCATGCCTCTGAAACACACCACGTTTATGAAGAAGCCGGCGTCTCCGGAATACTCCGTGCCTCAGAACAATAACAGGCAGTTCAACTTGGCGTATAAGAACGAGGGTTATAGAGAGAACTCGACGCCTGCGAGTGATGCGCCGTCGATAAATACGGTGATGACGGAGGAAATACCGATCATTCATCATCCAGGTTAGTTATAAGTGTTACCGACATATCAAGTTTTACTATCGACGGTTGAACTTCTTTTAGTAAGAATTTCTTTCATGCGATAGTGTTGCCTGGATCTGAGCTATCCATAGTATCGATAGGCTATCGATATGACGTCAACTATAGATAGACTATCGATAGTCGACTATTGAGCGGCAACACTATTGGTGATAGTTAATTGATGTTAAAGTTTTTTTTTGGTGGTAGACGAGCACCAGCAACACAGTCACAAGTGCGCTAGCCAACTCCCCTTCCCCCGGATGGATCCTCCGGTTTTCTGTGAGGCCGTGGTATCACTCTTTCACGGTCACGTTATTCAAGTATTTATTTGCAAACTAAGCGAATTAAGGTGGTGGTACCTAAGTGGTTATTCTTGAATGAAGTTTCTGCTTACCATGGCGTGGGCAAAAGTGAACCCTCCATACTGACCTGACTTTCAAATGAATTATTTACTTAGGTACTTGCATCTAGGGCTACTTACCTACATCTAGAAAATAACCCGTGATTTTTGGTTGTTTCCGAGTTAAGTGTTCTTTGTACCTTTTTGGTCATACCTATGTAGAGTAATGCGGTGCGGTTTTCAAAATTTAAGGTCAATTTTCACCATCCCAACCCAAAAAGGATGGACCAAAGCTCTTAACCCTTTTCATAGCGATATCATGATCTCTCTTTCTTAACCGGCCAACTTCATTCTCCACACCCCTGTACGACACGACGAAGAAAAAATTCATTTCATCTTTTAAACTAAATTCATTTCTTAGGTGGCTTGACCTCACAAGATGACGACACGCTATCACCGACCAGCGACAACCAGTACTACACCTCCGACACCTTGCCCCTGCGAGGGACAGAGAAGTCCGACAGCCTCGCTTTGAAGCGCGAGCTGGAGAGAGAAGGCAAGATCCTGGGCCCGTACGGAGCGCCCAGCTACGCGTCGCAGCCGAAACTCTCTTTTCTCATGGAGTTAAGGTCGAAAATGCCGGAGTCGCCGCCGCCGGCTGCGCCAACGACGTTCGGGCAGAGGAGTAATATTGCTGGTAGGAAATTTTGAATTTGGAATTTATGGCCAGTGCTTTACGCATCTAACTTACAACGTACTGATTGATACACACACATACAACCTGTGCGGATAAAGAATGGGATCAGAAATGGCGGCGCATCTATTCACTTCTCGCTCGCACACTATTTGCGTCTATACTCGCACTTGTGGGTGTGCGAGCGAGAAGTGAATAGATGCGCCGCCATTTCTGATCCCATTCTTTATCCGCACAGTTTGTACCTGTACTGATTGATACACACGCATACAACCTTGCGGATAAAGAATGGGATCAGAAATGGCGGCGCATCCATTCACTTCTCGCTCGCACACCATTTGCGTCTATACTCGCACTCGTGGGTGTACGAGCGAGAAGTGAATAGATGCGCCGCCATTTCTGATCCCATTTTTTATCAGCACAGGTTGTACTTCCATTGCAATCTTATACGTTACACGATGAATCTGCTGAACAAGGAGTGTTCAGCAGATGGATGGCTAAAGAGTTTCCCGAAAACCCGGAAGTCGTGGGTTCGAATCCTACGAAGACCCAATTTAACAATCCATTTGGAGAAGAGGGCTAATTGAACTAGAATTGATAAACCAATGGTATTTTACTATTATCATTGAACTAAGCCCTGTTCATTTTTAAAGTTATGATATTTATTTAATGTTTTTTGTCAATTTTAAAAATAACCTATTATTATTATAATTACTTATTAAGGTACCTACCTTCCCAAATGTATTGTTGGCGGCATGTCGTAATATATGTAGGTATTTATTGTTATTTTGTTTAATTAATAAAATACCCGTTTCACAATATTACATTAATAACATGAAAGAAAGAAAATTAAATAAAAATGTTACCAGGCTTTGTTTTAATTTACCCTAGTTATATTATATAAAAAATAGGTAGCATAATAATGTTGTTAACCTTTGTCCAACACCGTCAGTGACATTTATCGTTTGTCTACGCTGTCACCAAAATAGTCAAATTCGGTTTTCATATGTTTCTACTTATAATTTTTACTTAGTTTCACCTGTTCCGATGATTGTCTGTTATGGAGTCTTGCAAGTTAAATTTTCTGTAACTGACCTCTCTTTGTCACCAGATCAACAGCAATATTTCGAAGACAACCTTCCTAGTCCGCCGATGTATCAATACGACAACACGCTCTCCGAGAATATCCCTAGCTACGACTCCTCACCACAGGACCTAAGCCGAGAGTTCGACACCCCCACACCTGATCTACACCACCGGTCCAAGTCGGAGGCCTTGCTGGAGACCAACTTCGACTTCGATGACTCAGAGTCCAGTCCGCTCCCGATGTCTGAAGCGCATCGGTCGCACAGTCAACCTTTGGAGACTGCTATGTAGTTTGTTATAAGTCTAGTAATTGAATGAATTGAAGAATTACTTCGAAGGTCTTACAAAAATTGTACACTCTAATACTTCTTGGAAAGCATTCCGTGAATCATTGTTAATAGTGTTTTAGGGTATTTGATAGATAACTTTGTTAACAACTAGCATTTGAAGTAAAGACTGTATTGTAGGTTCAATGAAAGTAGGAAACAAAACAGTAGGCTGTAAATTTTCTTATATTCTGAATTTGGATCACGTGCCTTATAAAGAATTTGATCAGATGACGCTTAATTTGACAGAAGCTTGTTTCGTAAAGTTTTTTCTTATCTACTATATTATCATATAAGTACCTATACTAAAAGTATTATAGGATTTTAAGTGATTTATTATCGACTATTATTTGTCGTTTCTTACCACCACTGCCAGTTAAATAAATTTTATGTAAGACTTATACGAAGTTAGTTCAGATACAATGAGTTGTGAAGTTACGTTTATCTAAAAATATTTTTATCTAGGCAATAAACGTAACCGTATGAATTAGTGACCAAGAAATGATAAGACTGAAAGAGATTTGTCTTGATGTAAAGGTTCCATGCATTTACTGTTTTAGTGCGAAACGGTTCTTAAACTGAGGTATCATGCGCAATACACAATACCTTACTGTGTACTTGTAGGTCTATAAGTATAATACAACACACAATAAGTATAGGAATGGTATACTATTTGTATAAATACCAGATACACAAGATCTCATTAAGTGAAATAAATATTATTAGCACACTTTAACCAGTTTGTGCGAAATGTATCCTCTTTTGGCTTGATAACGTCAATTATATTGGAATAAAAAAGTAATTTACATACTAAGGTATCTTAAGAATGAAATTTTAAAAAGTGCAATTCTTTTAGATATAATAATAACGTATCGAATAAATATAAGAAAACACCCATTTCAAGACATATCTACATATAGTAATAAAGTAGAATTAAAGATAAATTGTCCGTCCTTGTCTATATTTATTGAGAATTATATTTATACAGTAAACCATCTGAATTCCATTATGCAATAAGCATTAATTTATGTGAAATAGTCTTTCCATAAAAAAAATATATTAATAGTTATTTTAAGATTTTTTTAAACTTTTGTAACATTAAATCTATGATTATAATTATTTGTTTAGATGTAATAGATAAAATTTAATATCACATTCTTTTACATCACTTTATCTAGGTTTATTTCTATTATTAACTTTTAATATTCATTTATTCAATTGGATTATTTAATTTTATTTTTAACTTTTACGTGTACTTTCTTTATACATTTTACTTTTTATATTTCTTACTTTCTACAATATCTACATAACGCTTTAATTGTAAATTGTACAAAAAAAAATTACTTAAGTGATATGACAAATATCTATGTGAATAAACGATAAAAATCATGAAATAAACACCAGTTGGTATTTTCTTATAACTAGTTTTATTTCATTTTTCCTTATTTGCGATACAAATATTATTAGTATTGTCAAGGAATCATCTACAAGGTAGCTCATTTAGATCGGTATGGGGAAGTCTGAAACGATTATTAATTAAATCTGTGTCAGACTACATTCGTATGTACATTAAGAAAACCCTGAACTTAGCTTGGGAATAGAATCCCAGTTGTTTTGAAAAAAGACTATTTAGATATCGATTGTATAATCTAAGGCAAAAAATGTCTCTATGATGATGTCTTAAATGAATAAAATGTACATATTGTTATTATATACTTAAATTTATTTTAGTAGGTGTCCGAAGTGAATGACGATGCGATCCCCACTTAAAAAGTAGGTACTCTGTGATCTCCACCTTGTAAACATAATAAATTACAACCTGTGCGGATAAAGAATGGGATCAGAAATGGCGGCGAATCTATTCACTTCTCGCTCGCACACCCACGAATGCGAGTATAGACGCAAATAGTGTGCGAGCGAGAAGTGAATAGATGCGCCGCTATTTCTGATCCCTATTCTTTATCCGCACAGGTTGTACTATGATGAGATGAATGAACAAGACTTGTTCAGTCTGCTGGGTGAAAATGTTGCAATGGGTGAAAATGCTACTTAGTACGGAATCAGGTCAATGTATATGTTTGAATTTATTATTATTATCATCATTGTATGTAAATAAAATTTGTGAAACACTGGTAGTTCTTATTCCGGTAGGTATAGTAACTACTGTAAAATAGGGAAGTAGTGAAAAAAAATAGCAACACTGAGCATCAACAACTGTCACCCAAACGTCAATAAAATCAAACAGCTGCTTCTTTCCCCATCTTTTGTTGATCAAATCAAATTCAAAATCAAAGATTGGTGTCGTTCGAAACAAACGAGCTGCGACTTACTATCCTCGACGAGTAATTAAAACGGCGAGCGTAGTTTGTTTTTATTTTCTAAAGTCGCAAGGTGACTGGACAGCGTTACAAATCGATGACGAATTCGCGTGAATTTTTCAATCTCAGATCGATTGATTTTAGTGTTCATGTCTGTGATTAGGAGTTGATGTGGTGTTATTTCTAGACATTAATTAGTTAGTGTATCTTAGTTTGTGTGTATTGTGCAATGGACGCAACGGGGTCTATAAACAACGAGGCTTGTGTGGATACGGTGGAAAACGATGAGGAGATAATGGATGATTCAGAGGAGCGAGAACTGGTCACGGACTCGTGTTCCACGAAGGTCCTGGACACGGCGGAGCAGCCTGTGGACCGGTACAGGATCGTGTATATTCTGTTCTATTTGTTCGGCGTCACGTCGCTGGTGCCATGGAACTTTTTGATCACTGCTAATGATGTAAGTTTGCATTAATTGACCCTCCTTTGTAGTCCTTAAAGTTTTAAATAGACCATGTGACTTCATTTTTATAAATTTCATTCATACCTAGCCTTTATTACATATACCATTGTTTGTTGATTGTACTCTATTAAGATGGTTGGCATTCTTTGAGATGGGCCTATGATCTGCAGTGGATCGAAAATGGCTTATTAATTTGTTGCATTATATTTATGGGCCATTATGACTGGCTGGATGGTGCATTTGGTAGTGACCATGCCTCATACACCAGTTTGATCCCCACCTTGGACAAACATTTGCGTGATGAACACTTGTGTTTTTACAGTGTCTGGGTGTAATATATGTATTTAAGTATATATTTGTAATTCCTTTGTAGTCTGATATCCATAACACAATTTCTTAAAAGCTACTTAGTATGGAATCAGATCAATGTATGAAATGTGGTATGAATTTATTTATTTATTATATATTTTTATGATTTTATTTAGATACTATTACTTTATAATGTTTTTCGTAATATTTACTTATGGAACTATTCTTCTCTTTTAATCATAATAATTTCATATTGTATTTTATTTTGTTTTAGTACTGGATGTATAAATTTCGGGATGTTAAGCCAAATAATGTCACAATGCTAATGGATGTGCGGAAGTCTCAGTTCCAAGCAGAGTTCACATCATACCTCAATGTGGCTACAGCAATTCCCAATTTGATATTCCTTGTTCTGAATTCACTCTATGGACATTTGTAAGTATTACATTAGCACAATTATTTAATTTATGTTAGATAGAAGCCGAAGATTGGTTTTGTGTGTCTGTTAAAAGTAAATAAGTTATGATGGTCATTTGTTTTATTACATTCTCTTCTAGACAACCTTAATATTTTGCTATTATATAACTTCAAATTTAACTTTAATGATGCCTCTTTAAAGTTTATTAAAAACTTTGTATGTACTTTATTTCTTTTTATTATTTTCAGAGTATCACTAAAGAGTAGATTGCAAGGATCTCTGATTATAGTGACAATGTGTTTCTTGGTGACCACTGCCCTTGTTCAAGTGGACACGGATGAGTGGCAGAATATTTTCTTCATCATCACCATGGTTACTGTGGTCATTATGACAGGTATGAAGGAAAAAAAAATCAACCAGTTGATATAGATAGGTATTAAACCATATTTCCTGATAATATATTTAATTATTTAAAAGGTCACACGGATGGTATATGTCTAAAACACTTAAATATACAAAGTTCTGATACATATGCCTTGACTATTATTATCTTACTCTATGCATATGCTATTATAGACGTAAGTTTAATTTCATCAAATAAAGGTTATCTCAAACATTTGAGTTGTACACATAATGTAAAAGTTATCTCGCACAAGATATCTTTTTTTATTAGCCATCTGACATCTGCATAATATTTTCTTTATAGCTATAATAACATATTGTGTGTTATCTTTATGATTACATTATGATTGGTATCAAAATCATATTCTGTGATTTACCAATACATTTTACATTTATTCAAAGGATTTAAAATGCTTAAAGAAAACTATTTTTCTATGTATTTTCTTTTAAACATCTGGTCTTATTAATCTAAGCATAATCTTGTGTTAGCAATAAAGATTATTTTGTATTGACCTTTGATAATTTCGCTATTTAACACAAGCAAGCATGTTTCATCTCAATTATGATATAAATAAGATTAACGATTCATTTGGCACAAATGGGTACAAAGAGAATATGATAATTATGTTTATCTTTAGCTACAAGGGCGTTGGTGTCAGACACCAATTTGGTCACCCTGATTGTCCTAATTATATATACAAAATTTTGCTCCTTTTCTAAGCATATTTAAATTTATGGGACTAGATAAACGTAATAAGGAATAATTGATAGGGTGAGGGCATTCAGAATAGAATTCGGTCTTCATTATAGTCACTTCATTATAATGATAGATAATACTATTGCACAAAACACACAACTGAAGTAATAGTATACAGAAATTTTGTGTACAATTTCGGTGGTTTTATAAACTGAAAGCATTGTAATTACCAGACTTCCCGAATCCTGAATCATGGTCAAAGCGTACCTTGAATTCCAAAGCGACAGCTTAGCAGGTTACCGGGAGTTACACGCTAAGATGAAGAAGAGGATGATGATGCTAGGACATGTTTTTGTTTTAGCCGCCAGCGCGGTGTTCATCGGTGGCCTGGTGGGCATCGCGAGCCGGTTCTCCAAGGAGTACATGGCGGCGGTGGTGAGCGGCCAGAGCCTGGGCGGCATCATAGCCGCCATAGCGCAGATCATCTCGCTAGCGTTCAAGATCTCGCCGCTGCACAGCGCTCTTATCTACTTTATCATTGCTGATATTATGGTTCGTACTCGTCATATTCTGATTAACAAAACTAGCTAGTGTAGGTTAGGTATACAACAGGTTTTAATTTTTTTGTTCCATTAGAGGGGAGCCTATGAGGAAATTTTAGCAAGTTCTCTTCCTTATTTGGCTGAAATAGACAGATTATTGAAATACATAATTGTCATATGACGACCTGTCTGGAACAGTGGTAGTGAACGTTGCCTTTGGTCCAAGGGTTGCGGGTTCGATTCCCGCACAGTACAAACATTTGAGTGCATGAACATGTTTGTTTGTATTGGTCTGGGTGTTTTCTATGTATTATAAGTATGTATTTACAAAAGAAGAATATTATATGTATATATTTGTGATCCCACTGTTGATTCTGATATCCGTAACACAGGTGCTTGAGCTACCTATCTCGGAGTCAGATCAATGTATGTGATGTTGTGAAATATTTATTTATTTATATCAGCATACCAAACTTTCCATATCCTGGAGTATGATCAGAGCGTACCCCAGGCTCCATAGCGATAATTTGGACGAAACCTTGGCTACAAAAACCTTTTTCTTGATTAAGCTATTGTTCTTGTGCTATATATATAATAAACATCCATGAGATAGTAATTAAGTACAAAATGTTTTTTTTTTATTTTGCAGTACCGTAACAAGTTGTAACTGTGTAATGTTAATGTAATTGTATTGTAAATAATAAATATTTACTTGCACCTCAGTACCAACTTCTTCCGTTTGACAACATAGGGCTGCTCGAATTGTCGGTGACATGACTCTCTCTAGTCTACTTGATTCTCTATGACTGCGGCGGGATATAGCTTCTCTCAGCATTCTATAACGTATCTATCATGGGGAGTGCTCTGAGGAACTGTTTGATCTACTCCCTGCAGTTGAATTCTTACATCGAACCACTTGCAAGTTTTAGAAACTTTCTACCACGTTCCTCAGTTCTGTGGAACGGTTAGGCTGCAGGAGTATTTCCCGACGGCTACGACTAGGGGCTTTCAAGAGAAGAGCGTACTCTTTTTTTAAAAAGACCGGCACATTAGCGATCTCTCTGATTTCGCGGATGTTCATGGGCGGCGTTGATTACTTTGCATCAGGTGACTCGCTTGCTAGTTTGTCTGCCTCTAGCGTAAGAAAAAATGATGCATTTAACAACCATTAAGAAAATCGTTCCATTCCGTGTTGTCTTTCAGGTGATCAGCTCCCTAATATCCTACGCCATGCTGTACAAGATAGACTTCTTCACCCACCACATCCTGCGCGGTTGCGGCGGGCTGGCGGCCAACCGGCACCGCGAGGCGTCCATGCTGGCCATCCTCAGGAAGATCGCCGTGTACGCCTTCAGCATCTTCACGGTGTTCGCCGTGAGCATGGCGGTGTACCCCGCGGTCACTGTGCTGGTGGAATCTCATCCGACGACGAAGGGGACCGATTGGAATAGTAAGTACAAAAAGTTTTTTCACTTTCTGTTAATTCAGTTTTAAGTATTGACCTCATCGTCATCATCGTCAACCCATTTAAGTCTCCACTGCTGGGGCACGGGCCTCCCTCATTCACATGAGGGGTGGTTGCCATACTCACCACGCTTGGCAGACGGGTTGGCGAGGAATTTGATATAAATGCATAGTTTTCCTTCTCTGGGTGCTGAAGATCATGCCAGCAGCTTTACCTTAGTCGCCTTTTACGACACCTCGGTAAGTGTGAGGGTGGCCTATTCTACTCTACCGGGGACCACACGGCAGTATTGACCTGCCTCGTTGGATACATTGACCTGATTCCGTACCAAGTACACTAGCGACGCCATTGGATTAAAATTTTTAGCATCTGAACCGAATATCTTTTTAACAATTTCGAAGATCGAGCATTACGAAAAGAACTTGCACTATTTCTCTCTCTTTCGGCGTCTCTCTCCGAGATCGAATCCGAAATGACGTGATCCGGCAGAGATCCAAAGTCATCGACATTGCTCACCGGATTAGCTAGCTTAAGTGGCAGTAGGCTGGCCATATTAGCCGCAGAACCGACAACCGATGGGGTAAACGAGATCGATATCGATAAGGTAGATCACGGTGGCGAACAATTGGAGAGGCCTACGTCCAGCAGTGGACTGCGATAGGCTGATGATGATTGTACTATTTATTCTTTCCGAGAGGCTCGATCTTCCAAATTGTTAAAAAGATATCTGGTTTAGTTGCTATCAATTTAAATCGAATATCGTCGCTAGTTAAGGCCACCCGTCAGAAAATAGAGAATATACAAATAAAATACTTAAGTGCATATATTGTACTCAAAAATTATGCATTCGAGCGATGTTTGGTCTCCAGATAACAGACAGCTGTAAACCTATGTTTACTTACACAGCGTACAATTGTGAGACTTCCGTCGTTATACATTATCGAGCGAGACAGCTTTATTTTTTAAAGGCATTTCGTATCTATTTCCTTGTTTATGTGATGTGGTTGTATGTAACTGTCGAATTGGAATCCGTCTGTGCCTACATCCGTCCAAAACTACCTTACTAAGAAAAAGTTTTATAGGTATGGCGCCCCGAATCTACAATAAGTTTCCTGAAAATATAAAATTATTAAATAAAAATATATTTATAAAGAAACTTAAGCCAATCTTCACTGAAAAATGGTATAGTATAGATGATTTTCTTAATGATAAATTTTGACTGAAACCTTTGGAGGTATATAAATTAATGTAATTGACATTTCTAAATACATAATAACTAATAATAATTTGTAATACCTGTGTTAAAATCCATTTCAATTCATTAATGTATAATAAAAATATGTAATATCTTTGTTTAATTTAAATTTTACTCGCCAAATATTGGCAAAACATGCTGAAACTCACAATTTGTACCAACACATGTTATTCTCTCTAATAATGTTCTTTTAACACATCGTCTAGGGGTATAGGTCTAGGGTCTGACCCACAACCTTTGTAGGTAGGGCCATTTATACCTTGTCATTGTTGTGTTTTTTAGCTTTGTCATGGGCTTTGTACATTGTTTGTAAATTGTTCATGTTTAAGCTATGTTTGCAAAGCAAATTGAATAAATAAAGATGATTCACAAAACAACACAAAGATTGTTTGCGTTTGGACTCTCATTTACGACTGAGTCATGTTAATTAATTTTATGATTGTAGTTTCTTCTATTACATAGTTTTTTACCTATACACTTGTTGTATACCTCTGACTGCCTCGGTGGCGTCTGACTGCCTCAGGGGTCGCACTTTAAAGCGACGGCTGCGCAAGAGGTCCCGGGTTCGAACCCCGGGTCGGGCCAAAAATTTGTTAACCTAAGTTTTCGGTAAGAAATTCTTAGTGGCAGCCCGGAGTTTGGAAGTTGGCGGTCTTGTACCCCCGTGCCTCCGAAAGCACGTTAAGCTGTTGATCCTGCGCCCGATTCCTCTGCGGTCGTGTCACAGTAGTGCCCCATCGGAATATGAGGGTAAGGGAATAGAGAGTGCACTTGTGTTTGCGCACACACTTGAGCACTATAATATAACCTGCGTAGGTGGCTTGTCGTTGAGATTGGCTGCTGTAGCCGTAATCGGTTGGAGGATATTATTATATGTACCTCTTCTACCACCCATTCTAAACTATTTGTTCTGAATTTTAGAAATTCGAATAAAAAACGCCGTGTGGTCCCGGCAGAGTAGAATAGGCCACCCTCACTCTTACCGAGGTGTCGTAAAAGGCGACTAAGGTAAAGCTGCTGGCATGATCATCAGCACCCAGAGAAGGAAAACTTTGCATTTACATCAAAACCCTCGCCAACCTGTCTGCCAAGCGTGGTGAGTATGGCAATTACCCCTCATGTGATTGAGGGAGACCCGTGCCCCAGCAGTGGGGACTTAAATGGGCTGATGATGATGATGATGAATAAAAAAAACATCTTTTCATACGAAGTCGGTCACGTAAGACTTTGTTTATATTGTATTTAAGTCGAAAAGTATTACCTCGAATTTCCAAAAGTCGTAGTTAGAACATATTTTTCAGGGTTGGTAGAAAAGTTTAAAGGGTCTGTTTGTCTCACTCACAATAAATGTTAATATCATCTCTGTGAAATAAGTGATGTAATCACATTTACAAACGCCTATCGGAAAATGTTTATCACGTCACGTTATAAACTACTTACCGACTGATCATGAATGTTTCTTTCAGATATATTCTTCGTTCCTGTCGTCAATTATTTAATCTTCAACTGCGGTGACTACTCCGGAAGATTGGTCGCTGGATTCTTTTTAAAGGTAAGATTAGTTTCAACTCTATTTGTGATACAACATATATTAACAGCCTGCCCTTGATACTTGGGGGGTGGGTGACGAGCATTATAGTGTTTTATTTCATTCCTTTTCGTAGGTTTTTGACCGTGGGAGAGCCACTCTTCAGCGTGAATGGCCGGACCCGAGTGATACCTCGGCTTCATAGGAAACCGGCCTGAAGCAGCATTGTGCTGTGTTTCGCTGCGTGAGTGAGGGTACCGGAGGCCCAATCCGTGATCCGTGAATCGCTTACCATCAGGTGATCCGTCTGCTCGTCTGCCACCTATCACATAAAAAAAAGTTTAAAGGTTGGCAGCGCACTTGTGACCATAGGTTAACAGGTGATCCGTCTGTTTGCCTGCTACCTATTATATAAAAGAATGGACAACATTTCAAAATTGCTAAGCTCTGAAACAAAAAATACCAATTCTTTGTTTACTTTTCCGCTGCTCGAATATATATTTATAAATTTTTTATATTGCTTATTTACTGAGAAAAAAATTAAAAACTAAAAAACGTAAGATGACGTCATCGGACGGCAGAATGTAAAATATTTCTTTGCTTAGCACATTATAGTTTTAAATTTACGAAATGCCAAACCCATGACATGTAACTGTCAAAAAAAATGACAAATTGTCAACGTTGAATGTATGAATGACGTTGACAATGTTGACACTAGTATTATTTACCTTTGACAGTAGTACCTTTTTTTTATTAAAACAATGATAAGCAAAGGAATATCGCTGTATTCAGCCGTCCGATGACGTCATTTGGCGCTTACGTCTATTTAGAATATAAAGAATTTCAATAATTATTTTATGCATGAAAATGGCCAAATTTTGAAAAAAGAAAAAATATGGGTCTGTTCATTTTATGTCTATTTTCATATAAAAAAACAATATGGACATGTTAAAAATATGAAATGTTGTCCATTGCGGCTTATAACGTATTAAAAAAAAAGTACTTACTAGATCTAGTCCAAACCAATTTTCGTTGTTAGTTTTCGTGATTATGTACATCATATATTTTTTTTAGTTTTATAATTCATTTATTATAGAAGTTAGAGGGGGTGGGGGGGACACTTTCTACCACTTTGGGCGCTTCCAAAGTGGTAAAAAGTAAAAAGCGCAAGAGAAGCGTCTCTTGCGCTTTTTTTCAAAGTATTGTGTTTAGAAAAAAATAATGTTAAAACGTCAACATCATTTTTAAAGACCTATCCATTGATAACCCCACACGTATAGGTTTAACGAAAAAAAAATTTTTGAGTTTCAATTTCAGGTATGGAGGACCCCCCCAATATTTTTATTTTTTCCAATTTTTGTGTAAAAATCGTTATGCGGTTAACAAACTACATCTATTTATCAAGTTTCAATAGTATAGTTCTTATAGTTTCGGAGAAAAGTGGCTGTGACATAAGGACGGACGGACAGACGGACAGACATGACGAATCTATAAGGGTTCCGTTTTTTGCCATTTGGCTACGGAACCCTAAAAACGTTGTTTTATTGTGCATATCACGATGTGTGAATGTTTTGTTGTTGGAAGTAATTATATTCTCTTACAGTAATAATGCCAAATAAAGAATTTATATATGTAAACTTTGCACAGCCTGAAAACCAGTGGGTGATAGCCGGCTGCAGCGTGCTGCGAGTGATCGGCATCCCGATGCTGATGCTGTGCAACGCGCGGCCGCGCGCGCGCCTGCCCGTGCTGTTCCTGTGGGACTGGGAGTACATCATCATCATGGTGCTCTTCGCCTTCTCCAACGGCTACCTCACCAACATCATCATGATCAACTCCGCCAGGTGAGTGCAAGCAGTGTTCTTGTCTGTGAGCAGCCGTCGCGAAAAGAGAGAGAGGAAATGAGAGATAGAGAGAGAGAGAAGAGGAGAGAGAGAGAGGAGAGAGAAGTACACATGTTTATTTTCACGCTTAAAGCATGCAACTTTTGAGCAAGTGCTACTTAGTAGCATGTGTGGACGGATGTGCTACAAATAGCATTCTGAAAAATCGCACGCCGGTCGATTTTTAAGCATGCTATCTGTAGTGCGGGTGGAAGGGGGAGTGTGGCGGAGTGCTTTGGCACGTGTAAACAGGTTTGCTTATTTTTAAGCATGCATAATTCTGTGCGTCCTGTGAAAAGTGGTACAAGGCGAGTTATATCGAATTTGATTTTCTTCTTGCTACTTCATCACAAAAATCCTCTATTTTTACCCGACTACGGCGAAGCAAAAAAGAGGGTTATGATTTTGACCTGTATGTAATGTATGTATGTTCATCTGTTCCCTCATAACTTTTAAACTAGTTATCATATTTGAACAAATGAGGTGTCGTTAGAAGCGTCTTGATTGTCTTATGGTTATAGGTTCCATGACGTCACGTTAAATTGACTACAGCGCCTTTTAGGGGAGTTAGAGTAAGGAACTAAATTTTGCTTGGCGGTACCGTGTGGGGTATGAAATGAAAGAAGTTTTTTAGCACTTTTCAAATATGTATTTTTGTTTACATAACTAAAAATTTGTTAAATAAAAATAAAGTTTAAAAACTAAAACCCGACTACCAAAAAAACTCGCTCTAAAAAGTACAAAA
This sequence comes from Marasmia exigua, assembly GCA_019059595.1. Lineage (NCBI taxonomy): Eukaryota > Metazoa > Arthropoda > Insecta > Lepidoptera > Crambidae > Marasmia > Marasmia exigua. The sequence goes on from CM032473.1 coordinate 15,939,999, forward strand.
CAAGAAAACTGTCTCTGCGGAAATTATTATGCCGTATTGCCGTGCCATGCCACCTATTGTAGCAAAACAGATTCATTATAATAATAAAATAAAATCAATATGGCATACGACCACGGCAATACGGCATAATAATTTCAGCAGAGACAGTTTTCTTGTTTCGTACTTTTTAGAGCGTGTTTATTTGGTAGTCGGGTTTTAGTTTTTAAACTTTATTTTTTCTGTCTGATCAGACATGCAAAAAAATCCCCAATTTTTCCGTTTGATCAGACAGAATAATAGAAGATTTTTTTGTGATGAAGTAGCAAGAAGAAAAACAAATTCGATATAAGTCGACTTGGACCACTTTTCACAGGACGCACATAATCTTGGGTAATAGCATGCTTTTTGATAGCAAATGTGAAACTTTTTTTTATGATATAGGTGGCAGATGAGCTGACAGATCACCTGATGGTAAGCGATTACCGTCGCCCATGGACACCTGCAACACCAGTGATGTCACAAGTGCGCTGCTTACCTTTTAACACCCCTCCACTTGGATTGGGCATCCGGTACCCTCATTCGCGCAGGGAAACACAGCGCAATCACTGCTTTAGGCCGGTTTTCTGTGAGGACGTGGTATTACTCTGGTCGAACCGGCCCATTCATGCCGAAGCGTCACACTGTTAAACTAAAATATCGATGGTAAAAAGATATGCACTTTTACTGTCCCATTTTAGTGATATGCTATGTAAATGTAACGATAACCTCTCAGACTGTTTGTGAGACCTATCTAGGATGTGTGGCGTATTTAGGTTATCGCGACTGCACTCTATGATATCACTCTACTAAAATGTCAGATGCAAAACGTGACTTCCTTATCGATCTGACGCTGGGTGATTTAATTGGGAGAGACCCGCTTCAGCATGAATGGGCTGGCTCGAACGGAGGGATACACAAACCCTTTTCGAAATCAAAAATGTTTAAGTAAGCATGGGGGGGGAAGGGGTAAGAGCATTGCTTACTTTTGCTGACAAAGGGGGTGTGGGGGGGTAAATAACTGTAATACATCTGCTTACGTAATACTTGAACGTCCCCCTACCACAAATGTCAAATTTCCTCAATTGATGTTGAAGAAATTTGACAGATTTGTATTGGCGAGGCAAAGATTCTCACTAGCACATCTGGTGTCGATTTTCGGAAGCTGTCTAAGAACGGCAAATTGAAAGTTTTCCATACGGAAATTTACGGGATCGTGGTTAATATTCTCTTTATTTTTGGGATAAATGTGGTTCGGTCGCAATAATGATATCAATAATAGATATGATAAATGCGTCGGCAGTGTAGGTATTTACTAGACTATTGCGTTCTGGTGAGGAAATATTAAAGAGTAGTAAAGTAAAAAAGTATCAGCCTATATACTGTCCCACTGCAGGGCAAAGGCCTCCATCATAGAAATCAAGTCATCGCTGCTATGATGGGTATAGGCATAATCACCACGCTTGCCAAATGCGGATTGGTGATCACAAACCCGAGCTATGTTCGAAAAATTCGAAACAAACTTTTTGTTCGACCCGGGAATCGAACCCAGGACCCCGAGATCACGGCCCTGGTAATTAAATCACTAGACCAACAGAATGGTGATATTAAGGTGACGGGTAAGGCACACGCGAAGGCAATTTTTCGCGTCCGCGTTGGACCCAACTATCTTTGCATGGTTATAAGTGTTTGCCGAGAGGTTGTTACCCCGAAATTGTTTAAAATAGATCCGGTTTAGTAGCTAAAAATCGATTGGCGTCGCTAGTGTGCCCTACCCGTCACCTTAAAGAGTGAAACAGGAAAATATTTAGTGATCAGAAGAGTTTCATTTGATGAAAATCATATTTTGTTATTTTTATTAGTCTACTTAATGTTTATTTCAAAATATTTCATTCTAGGCTAGTTAACGAGTTTAGAATTATATGTAATGAATACACGATTTTTTATAAAAAAAAACTAAAGCTGTGTGTAGGTACCTAATAATTTATTGATTGTATTAAGTACATTTTTATTTACTGTTTGGAAAATAGTTTGCAGTCTGAAAATCATGAGAACATACTCATTTCTAGTGAAATTGGCTTGATTATTCTTAAAGCAGTCTTCCATATAAATGTTTAATTTCATAATTTTGTCTTTTGGGAACTTATTCCCGAAGCTGCATACGTATTACATTGAGGCAGGCAACAATACTTCGTATTTCTGCTTTATTGGCAGCCGGTTAATATTATTTAATCTTGAACATGACTAAATCAAAACTTTTAACCAAACATTACTTCAAAATATAGGAAAGTGTCGTTCTTAGAGAGCTTCCAATTTATCGCCGCTAGGGGAGCGCGCATAATCTTTGCCTCGCTAATATACAATGTGTGGCTTACCGTAACAGAAAAGAAGCATTTTATTGACCATCACAATAAATAATTTAACAATGAACACTCATTAGAAAACATAGGTAACATTCACACATTAAAACAACAGACAAAGGTGAGTACGAGAACAGACGATAGGTAGGTAAATACACAGTTATATAATGAAAATATTCTAAATAAGTAGGCGTGTGTAAAGTGTGAGGTCAATCAGGTCCTGGCCTCAGCATGGTGCTGCCACGACACCGACAGAAATGCCGCGGCAGCGCTGGTTTTCTGGCAGGACCTGTTGTGAGTGACGACCGTGTTAATGAATAACCATAAATACCAATGTACATAAATAAATGAAAATGTGAGATAGAACGGAAGAAGATATAATTATAACTAACTTATTTATAAAAGCGACATTGGTGCCATCGATTATTTCATATCGTCATTGCTGACACGTTGACGAAATGATTTAAAAAAAACAATTAGGGAAAAAGAAATTGACAGTTTGATCCAATCTATATTTTTTTTAGAATAGTAATACATTTATTGACCAGTAAAATGTGTATGTGTAATTTGTGTGTTTGAACCTTAATAAAACATTTTTTTTATAAATAATATTTAGGAACATTGAGTTGAAATAGTACCACTTTAGGTGTGTGTGTGTGTGTGTATGTGTATGTGAGTGTGTGTGTGTTTGTTCGTTTAGTATGTGTGCAACATAAGCGTGTGTTAGGTCAGCTCAGTGTGCTAATAATCGCTTCTGTGTGACTGTATGATGCTGAAAGAAGCCAATTCGTCAAGACATGTTTAAGCTTTCTGTGTGTCAGGGACTTCATGTCTCCTATAATGCGACAGATTTTATTATACACATGGGAGAGAAGGTAAGAAGGAAGTCGTTGAACAAATTTGTTGTGTGTGGTAGGAGTTGGGATGCGAAACCGTCTCCGCTGCGACAAATAAAAAAAAAATCAAAAATCAAAAAAGTTTATTTGTTAACAAACCCCATCGTTCACATAGTTTGTGGCGACATACCTTTTAAGTAAATATATACCTGTATCAGGCAGTCGCCGCCCAATCCGACAGTGTTAATGTAAGGCAAGATTAACAAATACTTTAATGTAATTATTATTATTATTTAATTAAAATAGTATATTCGCTCTCTCTCTCTCTCTGTGCGTGTATGTGTGTGTGTGTGTGTGTGTGTGTGTGTGTGTGTGTGAGTGTGCGTATGTGTGTGAGTGTATGATATTCGTCTATGTGATTTTATTTCTTTAACACAATTTCTGTATCCAGGTAGCTAAGCGTCTTTAGCCAGTGTACAAGTTTCCGTTTACAAGAGTGAATTGTGAGCGGATATACAGCGTGTGTATTTTATACGGGCGAATAATTAATCCAGCTATAATATCTGATCCTCCGAATCGTATAAGATAATCATTTCATTAAATTTTGTGGTTAATTAGGTGTAATGATTTTTCTAAAGTGCAACCCAGCAGCAATGTATGCCGTCCAACTTTGTTTGACATGACAAGTGACATGAGTGTCATGACACTCGTATGACGTTAACTACCAGTGGATGCAATACATTGCGTGCTCAATTATTTTGTATGAAAAAAAAAGTACCTTAATTTCCTAAAGAAATGTATGTAAACAGGTTCCCTAGGTCCGATAGTAATCGCCATTAAAATATTCGCCCGTATCAAATAAACACGCTGTATGTTTAATAGTTTGTTTATTTTGTTATACAAAAGCGACAGCATGTCAAAGTCAGGTGAATAGGGTATTTGACTAAGCTCGAGATTTTACAAAATATAAACATTTTAACAAAATATAGGTAAATATGTGCGAATAGCAACAATTCTCAATTAAAAATATAACGTCTAGCCGGTTTTATGGTCATTCAAAGATGCATGGGCAAGTCCATTTTAAAAGTATGAAATTTTTTTAAAATAATTATACCATTGAATAACCCATACAATTTGCACCAACTATTATAATGGAACCATTGACATAAACGAAACATTTGATATAGCTACCATACAAAATTCAAATGAAATGCATACAAAATACTGTCGTGTGACGTCACATCTCTGTAGCCATTTGTATGGAGCGTTTTGGGTTTGCCCAAAATAATGTGATTTTAAAGTTGTGATATCTCAGGTAGTTTAAATGAGAATCAAGTAATTCTTTCAACGATGTTTTTTTCATTGAGAGGTCTTTTGATTACACAAATGAAAAAAAAATAGTCAAATACCGTATTGAGTTTTATTTGTCAATGGGTGGCAAATAAGCTCGATTTGTTTTTGCAGGGTGGTGGAGCTGCATGAGCGCGAGAAGGCGATGTCGGTCATCGCCACGCTGCTGGCCGCCGGCCTCACGCTGGGCGCCGCGCTCGGCATGCTGCTCGTGCACCTGCTGTAACCGCACCGATGCTCACACATACAGCTACCATCCGTTCGGATTTCCCCAGATTTGTCAGAATCGGGGTAACCCTCATGTTCCCCAAAACGGCTTTGAAATATTGGGGTATATGGGTCGTTCTTCTTTTTTATCGACAATAAGCCAGTCCTCAGTAACTTATGAAGTAATTAATTATATAAAAAAATATACGTTACACGATCAGGATATTCCTTATTTACCATGAAATAATGACATTATTTTATCGTCTCGTAGGTACTATAGTTGATTTAACTATGTAAAAAATATATATAAAGCGTGACAGAGGTGTAAATGGCACTAATTTCGGGGAACGTGACGGAGGTGTTCATTTCAATCAAAAAGTATTCTTTATCAATTAAATTTTACATCATGTAACAGTCCATCTGTAAAATAGTACATTAACGAATATTTAGGACATACTATTTATCATTTTTAGTCTGTTATAAAAAAATTAAATGTTGATTTGTAAGTTTGGCTCATTGTCGATAAAAAGAAGAACGACCCATATACATATATTATCGTCAGCCCATTTAAGACCCCACTGCTGGGGCACGGGCCTCCCACAATCACATGAGGGGTAATTGCCATACTCACCACGCTTGGCAGACGGGTTGGCGAGGGTTTTGATATAAATGCAGAGTTGTCCTTCTCTGGGTGCTGATGATCATACAAGCAGCTTTTTACCTTAGTCGCCTTTTACGACACCTCGGTAAGAGTGAGGGTGGCCTATTCTACTCTGCCGGGGACCACACGGCTAATATAATCTCTAAAATATTGGGGTAATGTCTCCAAAATCCGGGGAACTTACACTTCCTGTCCGGGGGGGCAGGTTTTAGAGATGGCAGCCCCACACTTACATAGTACGAAACCTGTTGCTTTAGGGACTCACTTCACAGGGCGTGAGCAGATGTCGGTGATATGAGTCATTACTCAGTAGACCGTTGGTGTACCTGCTGTAATACCTCGGCTTTGTCGACGCTGCTGCACCGGTACATAGTGCAAAATCTACTACACCCCTCAGATGTCTGCTGGTGCAACTGCTGTAATACCCCAGCCTTGTCGACGCTCTTGTGCCGGTACATAGTAAGAAACCTGTCTCCTCAGGAACTTACGTCACACGGCGAGAGCAGATGTCGGCAATATAAATCATCCCTCAGATGACTGCTGGTGCAACTGCTTTTATACCCCAGCTTTGTCGACGCTCCTGCGCCGGTACATAGTAAGAAACTTACTTAGGGACTCTCCATCGCAGCAGATGTCGGTGATCGCCACTCTACTAGCATCATGATGCCAATGCACCTGCAGTAACGCCCCGTCTGTTACATACTACTACCTACGTCTTCTAAGACATTGTCTAAAAGGAGCGATTTTTTAAAATAAGTAAGAGGTAAGAGAATGCCGCTGGTCACAGAAATCGGCAACACGTAGTCGCAACCGCGCTACGAAGCTTTTAACCCACATACATTGTGTCCATCAAGAAAAACGGAGACATTTTGATTTGATCAACCTTTTTTATAATCTTTATGTATTTATGTTCCCCGATTACTCTGTAGCCGGACCGTTTTGTAATACTCTTTTTACTATAAATATAGTATGTATTCGATCGAATATAGTATGTAAATGAAAAAAATTAAGAGCAAACCAGATGCATTCAGTTTCAAACATATCTTAGCGTTCAAACGTACCAAAAATATCTGAGCATCTGACAGAAGACAACTGTATTAGTATACGCCAAGGTGCATTTTCATTTGTTGTTCGAGAACGAATGACAACTAATGAAAGTTAAACCTGAAGGTATTGTACTAAAAGTGACTTTTGTCAAAATAAGATATTTATGCTAGGTTTGAACGCTAAGATACTTTTGAAGCTACTACTACCTATCTTAATTATTTTTTTTACAACTGGCGATGCAACTTGAACTGAATTCGCCAAACGCTGACGCACGCATATCTAAGTGTGCCTGATTTCGGATTTTGTATCGAGTATATCTTCTTCATTGTCTTCTGATTAAAGATTATACTTATGTATGCTTACCTATATTTACATGAAGTCTTAAAATTATAAGATAATGAGTGTTAAATTATTTATTTACTCTAGTTTAGTAAAATTTTATTACCTGTTACCTACCTGCTTAGTTATATTTAGCAAGCCATAAGCTATTGTTGCATGATATTTTGTAATGATGCAGCTCGTACATTCCAACTGGAATTTAACTGAATACTACGCCACTGCCCATTATGTTCATTTATTTTTTTCACGGGATTAAACATTGTTGTCCTTATTTCACGACTAAAGTTCTTTATTGTTGTAATAAAGTGAAGGTGCTTTTTATTATTATACTCTTTAATTAACATTATTGTTACATGTTTTGATACTTACAACCACTACATAGTCGACCTTCCATGATCCGCGGGACGCAAGAGTGCGGGGAGGGAAGCGCGCTTAGCCAATCAGTGGGGGCGGAGTGTGCTTGACTAATCGAATCTGACTCCGCCCCCTGCTCATTGGACCAAAGAGAAAATAAACTTTTTCAATTGGTTCACCCCCCCCTCTCCCGCGTCCCGCCGTCCATGGGAAGGTCGACGTTGTAGCGGTAAAGCTATAATGTATATATTAGTACCCAATATCGGTACAGTTATTTATCTGAATTTCAGATACCTAATTACTTTTATGTCAAGCTAATTTCAAAGGCATGATACACACGAGTGTTGCCAATACCAAATTGAAATGCCCTCTTATATCAATAAGACATCTAATTTCAAATGGTAAACGTAACACTGTAAAGAACATAATAAAAAAAAATGTGCATTAAAGCGCAGATTCCACCAAAACTAATAAAATTTTGTGTATAAAATCTGAATCAATTTACAATTTTATTTTAAAATTCTAAAGTGTAATACTCATAGAGAGGTTTTGACAGAATTGCGTCAAATAATGTCTTATTGGCATGTGTAGGTCGATACTTATATTTTGTATTGTAGAGTTCTATGGTCTTTTCTATTAAATTATCTGTACTTCCTAATATAATTAAATTATTATCTTGAAGTGAAATGTGTTGCTTCTTAGCTTGAGGTTACTTAAAATATTCTATTAGGTTATTAACTGACAGACCCATTGATCGATTGTTGTCGCTTTGATCGACGGATACCGTTCTATACAACATCAACGTGGACTATCCCATTAAGGCTTTACAAGTGTTTAAATAAGTACTTTTTATTAAAAATCTCTCATAATCGCCACAATCAAAGAAAATCTTTCGGCAGCGCTAGTTTTGCCGACGCAGGGCCTTAAGGTGACAGGTAGGGCACACTAGCGACGTCAATCGATTTTAATTTTTAGCTACTAAACGGGATCTATTTTAAACACTTTCGGAGTTACAACCTCTCGGCAGACTATTTATTAAATAACCATGAACAAATGTTGGGTCCAACGCGTACGCGAAAAATTGAGTGGAATTTTTCGCGTTCAAATACGGACGCAAGATCGCTAGTGTCGCTAGTGTGCCCTACCCGTCACCTTAAAGATCTATCAAAGTCGACGAATCCATTCTCCCGTGGGCGATGATCGATTGATTGGTCTGGAAACGTAACTCATCATTATTGAAATACTTTGTGCAAATGGTGGAGTCTCAGATCTCAATTTAGTATATAGATAAATGCAACTTGATGTAAATAAAATATCGGAATTATGTATAAATATGTAGATACTTACATAGGATGCATTATTTATTTAGTCCTAAGTTCATTGTTCAATGATGATTTTATTTTTAATTTGTACCTGATATTTTTATTGATATCGTTCAGGTATGTAATGTAAATTATTGTGAAGTGATAGAAAGCGATTTTATACATGTATGTTGTAATTTTGTCAAAAATATATTGTTAGATCTTGAATATTATATTTAGGAAATAATCAATTCTATAATGGTAATTATGGTTTAAGGATTAAGTAAATCTATGAAATACAATATTCACTATTACTCCCCTGTGTGTTGATTTGTGACTTAGATGTGCCATTGACTAGCTATTAGTGCCGTAAAAGTAGGCCCGACTCGGGGATCGAACCGGGGACCTCTTGAGCAGCCGTCGCTTTAAAGTGTGACCCACTAACCACTGCGCCACCGAGGCAGTCAACCTTTCTATACAAAAGTGATTAAAGATCAATGATTCATGCGATTTGTACGAGATAGCGTTTTTCTCGAGAATATACCTATGTACCTTAGGGAAAAAATATCTTTTATCACTTATAACGGCCTCAAGAAGTTAATAAGACGGTTGGATGAGTATTCAAGACCAATAGGGGCTATCGCGTGTGAAATATCAGCTAGATGGCGTACTATAGGCCTGAGGTCCATCTACAAGGTGATTGGGTATTCTTAGTCGTGATAATGTCAAACTGTCATTTTACGAATAAATCAGCCATTGGAGCTCGGTTCTCAAGCACGCCATCAAGCGGATATTTCACACGCGATGTGGGCTCCATTGACTAAGTTAAGACACATCTATGTGCGATCAAAGCCATGTGATATTAATTTTGTAAGTAGATAATTATTGAGTTCTTGCATTCTCTTGTCACAACGTTCGAACAATAGTTTCGCAGTGTATTAGTTAGAAAAATAATGTATTGGATAACATGTAATCTATTTATAACAAAAACAAAATATAGTTTTTTGACTCTTAAAATTATTATTTTTTAAATTGCACATTTTACTCTCCCAGGTTGATTTTGAATAAGGGTGGTTTTTACGAGCCTACTACTTCGTTCTTTTGTACGAACATGTAGAAACTGTCATCGTATTAGATATTTCTTTGTTATAATAATAATATCCTCCAACCGGCTACGACGGCCAATCTCAACGATCAGCAACGTACGCAGGATATATTATAGTGCTCAAATGTGTGCGCAAACACATGTGCACTCTCTATTCCCTTACCCTCGTATTACGATAGGACACCAGCGTGACACGACTGGAAAGGAATTGGGCGCAGGACCAACGGCTTAACGTGCTTTCCGAGGCACGGGTACCCCCAAGACAAGACCGCCAACTTCCAGCCTCCGGGCTGACACTAAAAATTTCTTACCGAAAACTTAGGTACAAATTTTTAGCCCGACCCGGGACCTCTTGCGCAGCCGTCGCTTTATAGTGCGCCCACTAACCACTGCAATACCGAGGCAGGCAGTTCTTTATTATACATATAAATCGATAAAATAGCAGACCAGGACCCCAATTCTCGTGCTCGTGACAATTATTTTCATACGATATATAGGTATCACTAAAACATAGTTTTTTTGTACGGTTTTCAGGTGATATAATAATTTTCACAACATCTCATACGTTGACCTGATTCCGTACTAAGTAGCTTAAGCACTTGTGTTACAGATATCAGGCAACAGAGGAACACAAATATATACTTAAATACATATATTACACCCAGACACTGAACAAACACAAGTGTTCATCGCACGAATGTTTGTCCAGGGTGTTATATTCATTCATTCATTCAGGGTGGGGATCGAACCCACGACCTTTGGCACATGAGGCAGGGTCACTACCAATTGCGCCATCCGGTCAGTCACATATCTCCATGTTTTCAAAATATCACTAAAACACAGTTTTTTGTATGGATTTCAGGTGATATCCGCCATGTTTTTAAAATATCACGAGCACGAGAATTGGGTTTCTGGACCCCAATTCTCGTGCTCGCGGCATTTATTATTATACGACATATATCACTAAAACCTAGTTTTTTGTATGGTTTTCAGGTGATATCCGCCATGTTTTCAAAATATCATGAGCACGACATTTGGGCTCCTGGCAATCAGGATTCACTATTTCATCGTCTCAAACTCGTGAGAAACTTATTTTTCACTGTTGCAGCAGCTTCTTAGACAAGCATGGAGGGATTTTTCAACTTTCAAACGTTTAAATGCGGTGATGAGAAATAATTGGTTCGCACAAATGTATGCCGTGTATGCAAATAACCAGAGATTGTATCGGACCTTTTTTTTTTATGTCATAGGTGGAAAACGAGCAGACGGATCACCTGATGGTAAGCGATGTGCGCCGCCCATGTCCACCCACGACACCAGTGGAGTCACAAGTGCGCTGCCAACCTATAAACCCCCCCTTCCCCTGATTGGGCCTCCGGTACCCTTACTCACGCAGCGAAACATCACAGTGCTGCTTCACGCCGGTTTTCCGTGAGGCCCTGGTATCACTCCGGTCGAGCCGGCCCATTCATGCCGAAGCATGGCTCTCCCACGGTCAAAATCTTGCTTCATCCTATTGATTAAATATCAATCGAGGATATTTGGTGTTCTGTACATTTGAGTTGCTAAGCATGGAAATAGAAAACGCGCGCTTTAAACGGAATGTGCCTTTTTCGGAAAAGTACGTCACAGTGTGAAAGAGATACAACCAGCCCTGACGCATATTCTATACTGGTGCGGTAGAGAAAGAACGTCGCCCAGGACATCATTCCAGTACTAACGGCTTCGCGCGGCTTTTCACTTAAGGCTTTCTATGAAAAGGCACAGTCCGTTTAGGGTGCATGTCTATGTTGCCAAGACGATGAAGTGGCAATATCACCTGTCTATCACATTATGTAATTATAATAAGAAATCGACCTTAACGTCAATGACTTGACGACCCGATTGGAACAGTGGTAGTGAACGCTGCCTCTGATACAAGGGTTGCGGGTTCGATCCCCGCACAGTACAAACATTTGTGTGCATGAACATGTTTGTTTGTATTGGTCTGGGTGTTTGCTATGTATTATAAGTATGTATTTACAAAAGAAAAGTATTATATGTATATATTAGTAATCCCACTGTTGATTCTGATATCCGTAACACAGGTACTTGAGCTACCTATCTCGGAGTCAGATCAATGTATGTGATGTTGTGAAATATTTATTTATTTATTTATTATTTATTTATGACATATAGAAGTAATTTTCTCGAGCAATCAACATAATGTTAGATTTGAGTTATTAAAACTTATTCGTCGATATAGTAACGAAAACTGAAAATGTGCGAAATATTCCCCACATTTTTTGGTAACACTGGTGTTATTGCTGAATGTAGGGCGAATTTATATTAAATAAAAACCATCAGGTATCATAAACCATTTAATAAAAAAATCTATACGTACAATATAAAATCTAAACCTAATAGCAGCTAACCACATCATTAATGGACCATATAATTCGTTTGTATCAATAAAACTAAGAACGATAGAAATTACCATGATCCCTCGAAATTAAGCCTAATTAAAGAAATGTGGTAATAATAAATTTTACTAATTAAAATTTATAAAATGAATCATAGGTCCTTATATTTTACATTTATATTACAATACATCATAAGTTTACATGTTTAAAATTTTAGATACACATAAATATAAATTTTTCTAAAAGATAATTTTAATATAATTTAACTACAAAGCCTTACAAAAGTGACCTACATGATATTAAAATTTGTCACAATAGTAATAATTTATCTTTACCACATAACCGTGTAGGTTCGTGTGATTCATATTTCTCCGAAGTAAGAACTTGAAATTCAATCGCGGACCCTTTGTGTCCCTTATCAAATATCATTTAAAATATTGTTTATCTAGACATTTTTTTACATATATTTTTTTTCATTTTATTTATTTATTTATTGAGGACAACCAACAAATCTTACACCGAATAACCGTAAAAAAACTTACATTACAATATATGCTAAGTGTAGATTCACTTACAGGCTGCCACGACTTGCGAATGTGATTATCTCAATTGAATATATATATGTATGCAAGCATGCATACACACCTGTACACATGCATGCATATACACAATTTTAGTTTTGCTGTTGCACAAAACTCAATGTTAGCCTTTTAAATTTAGAAAAACTGTTTTAAAATACATACTATTGACTTAGGTCGCGCGATAGTTTTTCGTGAGTGTCAGCCATTCATTTTATAATGACGTTATTATTTAAAAAATAATTAACTCTTGAAATGTTTTAATTGTAGTATCTAGATTAGTTCAAATTTTAAGTACCTTGCTAAGGTAATTCATTTCACTTCCCAGGACACTAGAAAACCAAAAGATTTTTGAGTTTCAAGGTTCTTATTTCGGTCGCTAAATAAGAATCACTTTAGTTTGTGTGTATCTTTCAATCTATAACTAATATGGATATATAGGACGTAAATACAAAGGCAAGCCAATAAGGCAAGACAAGCATGAGCAAAAACAGCATTTCATTTATTTGTCGTTCACTTCTTCCTTGTTGTTTCTGGGGCACTTCAGATCTATGCTTTACGTATGCGCGGCTTTGTTTAACATAAGTATCGAAACGATATTTGTAGACTTTATACCACCTTATTATAAATCGCGATCTAATGTTATTACCGTACTACTGCTCATGTCATCCCGTTCCAACACGCTGTGTTAAAAGGAACCGGCAAGAGTTTTGTTCTTCTATTTTTAGTTCGCGATTTGTAATGGAGAGTTTAAAGCGTCTACAGCGTGTTTATTTGATACGGGCGAATATTTTAATGGCGATTACTATCGGACCTAGGGAACCTGTTTACATACATTTCTTTAGGAAATTAAGGTACTTTTTTTTCATACAAAATAATTGAGCACGCAATGTATTGCATCCACTGGTAGTTAACGTTAATAACATCAATTAACGTAGACATAAGTATCTAAACGTCATACGAGTGTCATGACACTCATGTCACTTGTCATGTCAAACAAAGTTGGACGGCATACATTGCTGCTGGGTTGCACTTTAGAAAAATCATTACACCTAATTAACCACAAAATTTAATGAAATGATTATCTTATACGATTCGTAGGATCAGATATTATAGCTGGATTAATTATTCGCCCGTATAAAATACACACGCTGTATACCCATTTGACTACATATAATACGATCCATTATTTTTACAATATAGCGCGAAATAATTATCTACACAGATAATGAATAAGTGCACAAAAATAATTTAGCTGCTACCTTTTCAAAATATATGAAAATCTCTATAGTAAAGCAATTTATTAAATCGGGCCCATTACCTGTACATCCTAGACAGTCGATTCCAAAAATATTTCATATAAATAATGTATTTTATTTTGAATATAAATGTAAACTTACACCTGGAGTCTGGACTGTATGTACTAGATTAATGTTACAATGATATAGATATAATTAGCGGCAAATAATTTATATTTTACATTGACTTAAGTAAGTACACAGAATTTTTTAAAAAATTTGAAATTTTTATAATTTTATACTGTCATCATGATGATAAGTACCTATACAATTTTGATGCTTTTTGTAATGAAAAGTCTAAATAGGAATGTAGTTTTGATTTTTTTTTTACAATCTGTGAACAATACATATATCACACAATACTTAAAACTAGCACATAATTAAATGTTACCTACATTTTGTTCATGCTTTCAACAGTCCACTCAGTTGAAGTAAACCTTCTTTTTTGTGGACTTAATTTAAGAATTCAAGGCACTTCAAATAAATAGTATAAAAAGTAATAGAAGTCTCCTCATATGAACGTTAAGATATATTAAAATTCAAAATAGTATTACATCACATTTTTTTTCTAATGTGGTTACATTGATGTCATGATTCGTAATAACTAGTACTAAGAAGAGTTCAAACCTTCATTTCAATATAAACTTAGTCATTAAGATTATTCGAACATTAACACCAACTATCACAAATATGTTTATAAAGGTAACACAATTATCTAATATACACCTATTGAAATCTATACGTTTTACATTGAGTACAGTCACGAGGAAAACCCCGTAATTTCAATTTGGACCCTCATGCTTTTGATATAAGACAAACGAACCTATTTTTTTCTCGTGACTGTACTTTATGTTGTGACGTCAGTTTCAAGTGGTCACTTAAATATATAACCTGTCTTGTTTGTATTTTAGTCTTTAATAGTTTACATAAAGTACGCTAACATTTCGACCGTCGGATTGGCCTCTGAGAGATCGAACCTATTTTTAATTTTTGGCAAGTATTAATTAGTGCTATTGTTTGTTTTTATTTTATATACATTCCTTTTTAATTAAGTTCATTTTTTGACCATAAACATTGCCCATGTTTTTTTATAGTTAAGTTGGCAAAGGAGGTTACGATCATGTAGTGGCCTTATAATCGAAATTTCGCCACATCCTCGCAAGTTGGCAACATAGGTACCCGCCTTTTCAAAAACATCGTTACCTTGACAAATAGTAACCATTACCAACCTGCCAGTTTAAGATTGTTATATATAGTCTCATGTTGGCCTTATAATGCACTTTCAACCCATTCTGCGAAGCTGTCAACGCAGGTACTCGCCTTAACATTGCCAACCTTTCAAGATAGTGACTTACCAACTTAACAATATTTTTTTTGTATAATTGTCATTTGCCAACCTTGTAAAATAGTAACCATTGCTAACCTGCCAGTTTAAGATTGTTATATATAGTCTCATGTTGGCCTTATAATGCACTTTCAACCCATTCTGCGAAGCTGTCAACTTAGGTACTCGCCTTAACATTGCCAACCTTTCAAGATAGTGACTTACCAACTTAACAATATTTTTTTTTGTAAAGTTGTCATTTGCCAACCTTGTAAAATAGTAACCATTGCTAACCTGTAATTTTTTGTAAGTTGTCTTCGTCTCTCAGACGGCCCAACGACCTCCCCTAGCCGCTTACCTCGTGGACTTGAGCTTCCACCGCAGGAACAGGAAGGCGGACACGCGGAGCACCACGAAGATGAGGCAGAGCGCCGCGATGTCCAGCGTGATGTCCGCATCCTTCATGTCTAACTCCTCGAGAGTGATCTCCGGGTTCTTGAAATGGCAGTATGTCTGGGGAAAAAGATATCATTACACACAATGAATTTATGATAATATTGAAAAGGAAGTGGATGATTTGATGACGCTGTCATCATGCAACGCAGCACATAAAGATGTGGAAGAAGCAAACATAACCTGATAATAACGCAGTAAAGTGATGATGATACAGGCTTGATGATTTTAAATGTGGGAGAGCCACACTTAGGCATGAATGGGCCGGCTCGATCGGAGTGATACCACTGCCTCACAGAAGACCGGTGTGAAGCAGCGCCTGCGCTGTGTTTCGCCGTGTGAGTGAGGTTACCGGAGGCCCAATGGGGAGGAAGGGTAAAAGGTTGGCAGCGTACTTGTGAGTCCACTGGTGTTGCGGGTGTCCATGGGCGGCGGAATTGCTTACCATCGGGTGATCCGTCTGCTCGTCTGCCACCACTCATATAAAAAAGGCTGCTTTTTAAAACCGTCTTACAAACTTTCACAGACCACTATACTCGCGATAATGTCCTATTAGGTTACGTCACCCTACTTGTAACGAACGCCATATTATTATGCAAAAGTTTTCGCCTGTTATTTAAACGGTGCATTATTTCGTTTTAACTCATTAATTGTATGCAGCTAAAGTATTAAAAGGAAACTTGAAAAAAAATTCAAAACCATATCCATTTCATACTTTTTTAGATAATTGTTTTTTCATTGAAACACATGAAGATTTTTTTCTGATTTATATTTGAAATCTCTAATTTTATTGGTGACGCTAGGTCTGACAAGGTAGGAAGATTGTGGGAATCTAGCATAGTTTCGGTTATTATTGTGTTTGGTATAGCAATTCTTTGCAATTTATTCTTAAGTAAATAAAACACTTAAAAAATTCACCGTAGGGCTCAGGTGGGACTCCAACCCACAACCTTCCACAGTCCGGGTGGCTGCACTAACCATTTATGCTATCCGAACCCCTTACTAAGACGACGAATTTTGTAAGTGCTTGAATCGTCATGAGCCGACGATAGTCTCATCAATATTGTAGATATACTTTACAATATCAAGTGGAAACATTGTTACAAATATTTGACCACCAGTTAAGATGAAACTGCTAAACGAATATTATTGTGTTTGGTATAGCAATTCTTTGCAATTTATTCTTAAGTAAATAATACACTTAAAAAATTCACCGTAGTAATTAGTGCAGCCACCCGGACTGTGGAAGGTTGTGGGTTCGAGTCCCACACCTACGGTGAATTTTTTAAGTGTATTATTTGCTATAGTTTCGGTTCTTTAATAAAAGCCTATTGAATAAACCTGGCAAAAACATATCTTTCAAAAGATTGGAACATTTGCATCTGGATCAGTGCAGAGATGCGGAACAGTGAAACGCTTCATTTGGAACATCTACTCTCAGATAGATCCGTGATTCATTCCGCTTATTCGGCTCACTCGGATTATTCAGGTCATTCGGTTCACTCGGACACGAGATCCATTTGAGCAAGATGGCCGCCGTCAGAAAATGACTAATAACTTATTTGTTGTTCCACCTGCCTCAATCATCATCATCATCATCAACAGCCCATTTAAGTCCCCACTGCTGGGGCATGGGCCTCCCTCAATCACATGAGGGGTAATTGCCATACTCACCACGCTTGGCAGACGGGTTGGCGAGGGTTTTGAAATGCAGATTTTTCCATTACTGGGTGCTGATGATCATGCCAGCAGCTTTACCTTAGTCGCCTTTTACGACACCTCGGTAAGAGTGAGGGTGGCCTATTCTACTCTGCTGGGGACCACACGGCTTATAAAACTGCCTCAATATAGGTATCAAATGAAAGAGCTTTAGTTGTGTCGGGGTTTTTAAAATTTTCAATTTAATTATATAAATTGCTTACTCCTATTGATGTACTCACCTGATGACACTGCAGCTTCGGTCTATCGAAGGAGTAGGTCGCGAGCGCGGTGCCTTCGAAGCCGTAGCGGATGTAGGACAAGTACGTGATCCAGCGTAAGTACTTGGGGATCGCGTTGAACGACACGAAGAAACCGCTGAACAGCAGGAACGGGACGGACATCACCGGCGCCAGGAACACGCCGTTCTGGAAACGGGGTCGTGGTTATTTTTTAGCTTTAATAAATAAACATACAAAAAAATTAAAGTGAAGGCAGCTCGGTGGATTCTTATCCATATCAATATGCGCCTTGTTAACGGAATTTCGTATATTCCATTGTCAATACGACAAAAAAAATTCCGATATGAAAAATCTCTGCCTAATCTAGAAATAGTCTAATATAGACTCAGAAATTTAAGAAAAATAATTTCAGAATTTTCAAACATATATTTTTAGAGAAAAAAAAATTAAATGTAAAAATCCGCATGTGACGTGATCACTCGACGTGACAAATTAATAACGCTTTTGCTCACGTTGATTAAATTTTTTATTAAGATCCTGATGTCAATTACGTCGGAATATAGGGATTTGACTACTGCCAGGATTCGGCGGGTAGGGCTAAAACAAGCCGCGTGGGCTGATGCAATTCAAAGGTTTTAAATTAGTGTCTAGTAGTGTTTAGTGTGCAAATTTGGTGTTTATTTGTGCAGTTAAGTGCTGAAAAGTGATCCTGATAATAAGAATCGTTGGTATGTATCGTTTTTAACACTACTATTGTGTATCGAGTGCGTTGTCTCGTGACAACTTGCTTGGACCTAATAGAGTCTTAATCTCCCGCGATTGCTTTTAGAGTGATATCCGCTGAATCCGTAGGTCGATAAAACGTAAAACACCGGCGTTTTATTGAGTGACTGTGACTTTGACTGTTGACAACCTACTTATTCGCAATAAGTTATTTGATATTGGCGAATTATCTTCGGGTAGAGCCATAACAAAAAAAATAAAAAATCAAGACTACTGCCACGGTTAGTGACATCTACAGTTCGATCACGGTTATTTGGCACGTGGCAAAAGTAGGAACTAACGCTGTTTATTTTGCATTTGACTTTTCCCATAGAAAAAATCTTGTACAGCGCCCCCATGTTAATGTCGTCGAAGTGCCTTCTGATCGTGGTCGCATTGTATCGAGAGTATACTATACCAGAGTATACTATAGAGTGACGCCACAGTTGTAGGAAAAAATGACCATGTAGGCTGGTGGTCTTGTGGTTACTAATGTATTATGTACTCTGCGACGGCTGCGCAAGAGGTCGATCGAGGGTTCGATCCCCGGGTCGGGGCAAAAATTAACCTAAGTTATTCTTAATGTCAGCCCGGAGTTAGAAAGTTGGCGGTCTTGTACCCCCGTGCCTCGGAAAACACGTTAAGTCGTTGGTCCTGCGCCCGATCCCTCTCCGGTCGTGTGTAGTGTCCTATCGGATTATGAGGGTAAGGGAAAAGAGAGTGCACTTGTGTTTGCGCACACACTTGAGCACTATAATATATTCTGCGTATGTGGATGTGTTGTAATGTAGCCTCTATGTTAAATAGGTACTGGCTATATTTCTATTAGTTTAATTGATATTCCATTTACTATTTTGTATCTAGACTTTTACTTTTCTATTGTCACTTCTTCCTTCCTTTCATCTTGTTGACAAGTAAACATTTCAATCTTCAACAGTGTTTTCTCTAATTTTATCACGTTATCAGCACGAAGCTTTACAAGCGAGCTAGCTGATAAATATAATATTAGTTGTGTTGTTGTACTATGATTTTCACACGAAAATATAGTTCGTCGAATCTCGAAAAAAAAATTGTGCTACGTCATTGTGCAAAATGCAAGGTAGCGGGGATAGAGTGTCCCCAGGCACAAGCAGCAATGCAATGGGAAATGGGAGCGATCCGTATGCTTTCCGGACGGGAAGGCTACAGTGCATGGAAGTTTAAGATGCGATTTTACTTACTGCATGAGCAGCTGTGGGAAGCTGTTGTGGGTTATCCTGATGGAGATGAAACCCCAGAGTCAACGAGAAAGCGTAAGGATGAATTAGCACTAGCCAAAATCTGCATGACTTAGATGGAGGAGCCATCACTCATGTGAGGAGTGCGGAGAGTGCTAAGGCCGCTTGGACGTCGTTGCAAAACGCCTATGAAGATAAGGGCATGGGCAGAAGGTTAGCTTTAGAACGTAAGCTTTACCGATATTGTCTTGAAGAGTTTAATACTATCGAAGAGTATATAAATGCCGTTATAAGTACCGCTCAAGATCTCGCTGATATTGGTAAGAAAATCGAGGATTCTTCTTTGGCTGCGATACTATTGGGAGGTCTAACGCATAACTTCGATCCCTTGGTCATGGCTTTAGAAAATTGTAATGTTGAGGTTACCACGGTCATGGTAAAGGCAAAAACTGTTGAATGAGATGTCGAAAACCAAGCCTTATGATTGTGAGTCTGCGTTGCGTTCGAAGAAAGGTCAAATTATTCAACATAGTACCAAGACGAAGAAGAAGAAGGAGGTTGTATGTTTTGATTGTCACGTACGAGGTCATACTAAATTACAATTGCCCCAATAAGTTGAAGAATAAGCATGATTCAACATCAATAACTGCCTTGGGAGTAAATGGTAATAAAGATACGTGGTACATCGACTCTGGAGCTACTTCTCATATGACTTCAAGGTCTGATTGGCTGACAGAACTCAAACCGCTGCATTCTGGCAAGGTGACCGTCGCTAGCGGAGAAGCGATAGATTCCGTGGGAATCGGAACAGTTTCAATCAGTACTAATAGTAGTATCGACAAGATTAGTGAAGTTGTACTTGTACCTAAATTGAACACTAATTTAATTTCGGTTAAGAAAGCAGTACGATAAAGGTTTATGTGTACTTTTTGATAATACTGGCTGTAATTTTTTTGATAGAGATTATTTCTCTTATAAAGGTAATCCTGTTTTACACGGTTCAGTACATGGCGGGCTTTATACATTAGATGTTAATATTAACAAAAATGTAGCTCTTGATGTGAATTCTGACTGTCATTCTGCAGATTCTCAAGTTCAGGCTGTTGATGTACGCACTAACCGTCCGTCTCAATTTCAGCTGTGGCACAAGCGGTTAGGTCATCTTTGCAGGTTTGACATGAATCTCCTAAGGAATGGACGTGCAGTTGGAATGGATTACTCAGCAGTGGATAAGGAGCCATGTATACCATGTGTTGAAGGGAAACAAGCAAGAAAACCCTTCACGGTAAGTGTGGATAAGCCTAAGAGTACAAATTCGTTATTGGAATTGATCCACAGCGATATTTGTGGACCTATGTCGGAAAATTCATTTCAAGGTAAAGAAATATGCGTTATTCTTCATTGATGACTTTTCTCGACTTACTTTTGTTTATTTCTTGGCTTCTAAGACGGAAGTAAAAGCAAAATTTATCGCTTTTCAGTCTTTAGTCGAGCGCCAAACAGGAGCTAAAATTAAGGCATTAAGAACAGACTGCGGAACAGAGTATGTTAATGAACAGTTCTCTAGTTATTTACGTTCTAATGGTATTGTGCATCAAACCACAGTTCCACACAGTCCGCAACAAAATGGAGTATCGGAGCGTTCAAATAGAACGATTGTGGAAAAAGCGCGGTGTATGTTAGCTGGTGGTTTTCTTAGCAAAGCCTATTGGCAGGATGCTATAGAAGTGGCAACGTACCTGAAGAATCGATCCCCGCATAGAGCTCTAGATCGCCTTACTCCTTATGAGATATGGTTCGGCTCAAAACCCGATTTGAGTCACTTACGAGTGTTTGGCTGTAGAGCACTAGTACACATTCCAGATTGTCAAAGGAAAAAGTTGGATGTGAAGGCTAAACAGTACACTTTTGTTGGATATTCGGAAGATCCAGGTAATTATTACTTCCGAGATGCGAGCTATCCGAGAAGACTCTTAAAAGCTAGGGATGTTGTGTTCTTCGAAGATGCTTTCTCTGATTTGAAAGGTGATAATCCTGCAGGCCAGTTTTCCTGTTGATCCCCCTGCAGTGATGGTATTCTCAAACAGGAATGAAGCGGAAGTTCAAAATCCCATTGCTGGTAGCTCTGGCACTTCTACTAAGGTGAACGTAGAAGTTGCACAAATCGATCCTGATCCAGAAGACCCTATTTCTGATGAAGAAATTCCCCACGATGAGGAGGATATTCTCGAAGAACAGGTTTCTACTGATGAACCTACTTTCCAAGGAAGGTATCCCTTAAGGAATCGATTAGCGAAAGATAAAGGTTTTGTGTCAGCAAGCTATAGTTTTGATGAGCCTGAAACCTTCAATCAAGCTATTCAATCAGAAGATAGAGACAAATGGATGGGTGCTATGAGAGATGAATATAGATCCCTCATTAATAATAAAACATGGATTTTGGTTGATAAACCTGATGGTCAAAAGATAATACCATGCAAGTGGGTATATAAGGTAAAGAAGGATGCAGAAGGTGCAGTTGCGAAATATAAAGCCCGGCTAGTAGCCAAAGGCTATAGCCAAACCGCTGGTGTGGATTATACAGAAACCTTTGCGCCAGTAATTCGCAATTCTTCGTTACGTATGATGTTTGCACTTGCAGCAAAATTAGGCCTCAAGATGCGACATTTAGACGTGGACACAGCGTTCCTAAACGGAGAATTGGAGGAGGATGTATATATGGTACAACCGCAAGGTTTTGAGAAACCAAGCCAACAGAATAAAGTTTGCCTACTCAAGAAAGCTTTGTACGGGCTGAAACAAGCGCCTCGTGCTTGGAACACAAAGCTAAATGAAAACTCTTTCTGCGTTAGGTTTTAAACGGGCTCCTTCAGAACCATGTATTTATACCAAACTATTTGGAAAGGAACTTGTCATACTGGCAGTTTATGTTGACGACATAATTGTTTGTCATAAAGATGACAAATTGGCAGACGCTGTCAAATGTGATTTGCAAAAATATTTTGGTATTAAGGATTTGGGACTTTTAAACTATTATCTTGGTTTAAATGTTTCCCAAACAAAGAACTGTGTAAAAATTAATCAAAAAACGTTCATTTTAAATGTTCTTAAGAAGTTTAATATGGCAGACTGTAAATCTGCCCCTACTCCCTTACAAAAGGTGAAGTTGGAACCAAATAAGAGCGGTGAGTTGCATCCGTATCCATATCAATCACTCATTGGTAGTTTAATGTTTATATCTGTGAATACTCGCCCTGACATTGCCTATGCAACTAGCTATCTTAGCCAATTTCTTGCAAAGTTTGATAAACAACACTGGTTGGCTGCAAAAAGGGTGTTGCAGTACCTGAAAGGAACAGTAGATTACTGCATAACTTACAAGAGGGTTCCAGATTTCAGTCTGACTGGGTATGCAGACAGTGATTGGGCAAATGATCCCACTGACAGAAAGTCCTATACGGGTTTCTATTTCAGCTTATCCGGTGGAGCAATTAGCTGGGAATCGAAAAAACAGCCCACCGTTGCATTGTCATCAACGGAAGCAGAGTATATGGCCCTAACTTCAGCGGCTAAGGAAGCCACCTTCTTACAGAGGTTGATTCAGGAGGTAAGTGGCACCTCTCTGACTCCGGTTACCGTGCACAATGACAGTCAGAGTGCACATAAGATTGTACTTAATCCTATTCATCACAACAGGACTAAGCATATCGATACCCGTTTTCACTTCATAAGGGAAAAAGTCGCTGAAGGCACTATTTTAATTGAATATGTACCACTATGACATGTGGGCCGATATGCTGACAAAGCCGTTAGGTAAGGGTTGCGCATTCCAAATGTACTGTCGGTTTTAGGGTTGTGCACTTGACATAGTTAGGTTATTTAGTCAACTATGGAATCTGCAATTAAGGGCTGGTGTTGTAATGTACCTCTATGGTTAAATAGGTACTGGCTATATTTCTATTAGTTTAATTGATATTCCATTTACTCATTTTGTAACTAGACTTTTTACTTCTATGTCACTTCTTCCTCCTTTCATCTTGTTGACAAGTTAAACATTCAATCTTCAACAGTGTTTTTCTCTAATTTTAGCACGTTATCAGCCGAAGCTTTACAAGCGAGCTAGCTGATAAATTAATATTAGTTGGTTGTGTACTATGATTTTCACGAAAATATAGTTCGTCGAATCTCCCGAAAAAAAAAAATTGTGCTTACGTCATTGTGCAAATGCAAGGTAGGGGGATAGAGTGTCCCCAGGCACAAGCAGCAATGCAATGGGAATGGGAGCGATCCGTATGCTTTCCGGACGGGAAGGCTACAGTGCATGGAAGTTTAAGATGCGATTTTACTTACTGCATGAGCAGCTGTGGGAAGCTGTTGTGGGTTATCCTGATGGAGATGAAACCCCAGAGTCAACGAGAAAGCGTAGGATGAATTAGCACTAGCCAAAATCTGCATGACTTTAGATGGAGGAGCCATCACTCATGTGAGGAGTGCGGAGAGTGCTAAGGCCGCTTGGACGTCGTTGCAAAACGCCTATGAAGATAAGGGCATGGGCAGAAGGTTAGCTTTAGAACGTAAGCTTTACCGATATTGTCTTGAAGAGTTTAATACTATCGAAGAGTATATAAATGCCGTTATAAGTACCGCTCAAGATCTCGCTGATATTGGTAAGAAAATCGAGGATTCTTCTTTGGCTGCGATACTATTGGGAGGTCTAACGCATAACTTCGATCCCTTGGTCATGGCTTTAGAAAATTGTAATGTTGAGGTTACCACGGTCATGGTAAAGGCAAAACTGTTGAATGAGATGTCGAAAACCAAGCCTTATGATTGTGAGTCTGCGTTGCGTTCGAAGAAAGGTCAAATTATTCAACATAGTACCAAGACGAAGAAGAAGAAGGAGGTTGTATGTTTTGATTGTCACGTACGAGGTCATACTAAATACAATTGCCCCAATAAGTTGAAGAATAAGCATGATTCAACATCAATAACTGCCTTGGGAGTAAATGGTAATAAAGATACGTGGTACATCGACTCTGGAGCTACTTCTCATATGACTTCAAGGTCTGATTGGCTGACAGAACTCAAACCGCTGCATTCTGGCAAGGTGACCGTCGCTAGCGGAGAAGCGATAGATTCCGTGGGAATCGGAACAGTTTCAATCAGTACTAATAGTAGTATCGACAAGATTAGTGAAGTTGTACTTGTACCTAAATTGAACACTAATTTAATTTCGGTTAAGAAAAGCAGTCGATAAAGGTTTATGTGTACTTTTTGATAATACTGGCTGTAATTTTTTTGATAGAGATTATTTCTCTTATAAAGGTAATCCTGTTTTACACGGTTCAGTACATGGCGGGCTTTATACATTAGATGTTAATATTAACAAAAATGTAGCTCTTGATGTGAATTCTGACTGTCATTCTGCAGATTCTCAAGTTCAGGCTGTTGATGTACGCACTAACCGTCCGTCTCAATTTCCAGCTGTGGCACAAGCGGTTAGGTCATCTTTGCAGGTTTGACATGAATCTCCTAAGGAATGGACGTGCAGTTGGAATGGATTACTCAGCAGTGGATAAGGAGCCATGTATACCATGTGTTGAAGGGAAACAAGCAAGAAAACCCTTCA
The DNA here is from genome assembly GCA_019059595.1 of Marasmia exigua. Taxonomy (NCBI): domain Eukaryota; kingdom Metazoa; phylum Arthropoda; class Insecta; order Lepidoptera; family Crambidae; genus Marasmia; species Marasmia exigua. Next base: position 15,965,177 of record CM032473.1, read on the forward strand.
CGGTAAGTGTGGATAAGCCTAAGAGTACAAATTCGTTATTGGAATTGATCCACAGCGATATTTGTGGACCTATGTCGGAAAATTCATTTCAAGGTAAGAAATATGCGTTATTCTTCATTGATGACTTTTCTCGACTTACTTTTGTTTATTTCTTGGCTTCTAAGACGGAAGTAAAAGCAAAATTTATCGCTTTTCAGTCTTTAGTCGAGCGCCAAACAGGAGCTAAAATTAAGGCATTAAGAACAGACTGCGGAACAGAGTATGTTAATGAACAGTTCTCTAGTTATTTACGTTCTAATTGGTATTGTGCATCAAACCACAGTTCCACACAGTCCGCAACAAAATGGAGTATCGGAGCGTTCAAATAGAACGATTGTGGAAAAAGCGCGGTGTATGTTAGCTGGTGTTTCCTTAGCAAAGCCTATTGGCAGGATGCTATAGAAGTGGCAACAGTACCTGAAGAATCGATCCCCGCATAGAGCTCTAGATCGCCTTACTCCTTATGAGATATGGTTCGGCTCAAAACCCGATTTGAGTCACTTACGAGTGTTTGGCTGTAGAGCACTAGTACACATTCCAGATTGTCAAAGGAAAAAGTTGGATGTGAAGGCTAAACAGTACACTTTTGTTGGATATTCGGAAGATCCAGGTAATTATTACTTCCGAGATGCGAGCTATCCGAGAAGACTCTTAAAAGCTAGGGATGTTGTGTTCTTCGAAGATGCTTTCTCTGATTTGAAAGGTGATAATTCTGCAGGCCAGTTTCCTGTTGATCCCCCTGCAGTGATGGTATTCTCAAACAGGAATGAAGCGGAAGTTCAAAATCCCATTGCTGGTAGCTCTGGCACTTCTACTAAGGGTGAACGTAGAAGTTGCACAAATCGATCCTGATCCAGAAGACCCTATTTCTGATGAAGAAATTCCCCACGATGAGGAGGATATTCTCGAAGAACAGGTTTCTACTGATGAACCTACTTTCCAAGGAAGGTATCCCTTAAGGAATCGATTAGCGAAAGATAAAGGTTTTGTGTCAGCAAGCTATAGTTTTGATGAGCCTGAAACCTTCAATCAAGCTATTCAATCAGAAGATAGAGACAATGGATGGGTGCTATGAGAGATGAATATAGATCCCTCATTAATAATAAAACATGGATTTTGGTTGATAAACCTGATGGTCAAAAGATAATACCATGCAAGTGGGTATATAAGGTAAAGAAGGATGCAGAAGGTGCAGTTGCGAAATATAAAGCCCGGCTAGTAGCCAAAGGCTATAGCCAAACCGCTGGTGTGGATTATACAGAAACCTTTGCGCCAGTAATTCGCAATTCTTCGTTACGTATGATGTTTGCACTTGCAGCAAAATTAGGCCTCAAGATGCGACATTTAGACGTGGACACAAGCGTTCCTAAACGGAGAATTGGAGGAGGGATGTATATATGGTACAACCGCAAGGTTTTGAGAAACCAAGCCAACAGAATAAAGTTTGCCTACTCAAGAAAGCTTTGTACGGGCTGAAACAAGCGCCTCGTGCTTGGAACACAAAGCTAAATGAAACTCTTTCTGCGTTAGGTTTTAAACGGGCTCCTTCAGAACCATGTATTTATACCAAACTATTTGGAAAGGAACTTGTCATACTGGCAGTTTATGTTGACGGACATAATTGTTTGTCATAAAGATGACAAATTGGCAGACGCTGTCAAATGTGATTTGCAAAAATATTTTGGTATTAAGGATTTGGGACTTTTTAAAACTATTATCTTGGTTTAAATGTTTCCCAAACAAAGAACTGTGTAAAAATTAATCAAAAAACGTTCATTTTAAATGCTTCTTAAGAAGTTTAATATGGCAGACCTGTAAATCTGCCCCTACTCCCTTACAAAAGGTGAAGTTGGAACCAAATATAAGAGCGGTGAGTTGCATCCGTATTCCATATCAATCACTCATGGTAGTTTTAATGTTTATATCTGTGAATACTCGCCCTGACATAGTGCCTATGCAACTAGCTATCTTAGCCCTAATTTCTTGCAAAGGTTTGATAAACAACACTGGTTGGCTGCAAAAAGGGTGTTGCAGTACCTGAAAGGAAACAGTAGATTACTGCATAACTTACAAGAGGGTTCCAGATTTCAGTCTGACTGGGTATGCAGACAGTGATTGGGCAAATGATCCCACTGCCAGAAAGGTCCTATACCGGGTTTCTATTTCAGCTTATCCGGTGGAGCAATTAGTCTGGGAATCGAATAAAAACAGCCCCACAGTTGCATTGTCATCAACGGAAGCAGAGTATATGGCCCTAACTTCAGCGTCTAAGAAAGCCACCTTCTTACAGAGGTTGATTCAGGAGGTAAGATGGGCACCTCTCTGACCTCCGTGTTACCGTGCACAATGACAGTCAGAGTGCACATAAGATAGTACTTAATCCTATTCCATTCACACACAGGACTAAGCATATCGATACCCGTTTTCACTTCATATAGGGAACAAGTCGCTGAAGCGCACTATTTTAATTGGAATATGTACCAAACTAGTGACATGTGTGCCGATATGCTGACAAAGCCGTTAGGTAGGGTTTTGCGCATTCCAAATGTACTGTCGGTTAAGGTGTGCACTTGACATAGTTAGGTTATTTAGGTTCAACTATGGAATCTCAATTAAGGGCTGTGTTGTAATGTAGCCTCCATGTTAAATAGGTACTGGCTTATATATTTCATTAGTTTCATTGATATTCCATTACTATTTTGTAGTCTAGGACTTTCTACTTTTCTATTGTCACTTCTTCCTTCCTTTCATCTTGTTTGACAACGTAACGGATTGATTTGTTGATATTGGCCGCCTTAGCCGAAATCGTTAGAGGATATTATTATTTATATTTCTTTTTTGTTAACATGTCTTAGTTGCTTAATTTTATATACACCACCATCTATTATAGGAGAGGCGACTCTCCTGGCACAATGTGATTATACACTTAAAAGGGGGATGATTCCAAACTTGGAATTTGTGTGTACTTATTTTTTTTTAGTGTTTTTTTTTTTTTTAGAACGAAAAAGGCAATACGGATCACCTGATGGTAAGCGTTGCCGCCGTGCCCATAGACACTCGTGACAACAGTATTGTCACAAAAAATTTTTACGCTGGCCGACCTTAAACCCCCCTTTCTCCCTGGAATGGGCCTCCGTACCACCTCACTCACGCTCGCGAAACACAGCACAATGCTCGCTTCACGCCGGTTTTCTTGAGGCCGTGGTATCACTGCGGTGGTGGTTTTTTTGGGAGCATTAAACATTTTTCATTTTCATCATTTCTTTTTTCGAACCCGTTTGCCAAAACTTCAAGCCGCGTAGCGAGGCGTCTGTGGCGCTACATAATGAGGGCGCTTAAATTTTTTTAAACCGCTAGATGGCGTAACGTAGCCGTGAGGTCCAACTTCACCATGATTGGATTCAATAATGTCACTTTGAATGCTGTGACCACAACCTTTTTTGAATGATGGATCCGCGCTTGATTGTCAAATATAATAATTATTAATTTTAAAATGTGACGCTTGTTATATAAAACACACCACATTGGTCGAGGCTAAAGTGACAATACACCGCTTTTACTATACACCATGTTTTTTACTTACTCCCTTATCTGGGGCACTATACTAACGAAAGCAAACATTTTTCCAAAGGAACTTTAGGTTCACAGAAAAAAATCACCTTTCCATACAAAAGTGATTAGCTGATTGGTGCAATTTTTATCAGAAGGGGAACATTTTTTTAGAGATTAGACCCTACGAAAAGTATTCGTTTTCATTAGTATAGTTATAAAGGGAAGTAGGGAAGAAGAAGTTAACAAACATGGTGTGTATATATATATAACATTCAGATAGTAACTGAATGCCATCGACGTAACTGTAAATTGCGTCATACCCTTGTAAGCAACGCCATAATATTGAGCACATTTGCATTTTCATTTACTATTTTAAAAAATAACTGTCATATTTCATCTCTAAGGCGTTTGTTAATACTATTCCGCTAATCGATCACAAATAATCGGCTGTATAAATATATTGTGAATAAAACAAACCTGGAAGGGTATATCCGAGACAGTGATGGCGAGGTAGTAAGACCGCAGCGAGTACCACCGATTGAAGTGTTCTTTCACCAGCACCGGCATTTCCAAGGGGACTGTAAAAGAGAGAGTTAATTTTTTATTTACTCGCTTACTTAACATTAAAATTTTAACTTTTAGTGACTTCCAAATTGATGTTTGGACCCTGGTACAAAATGGATGGCAGACACAATGAGTACTTTGTTAGTTAAAAGGAATTACGACACATCGACGCCGACTTTTTGACTATTGGTTAGACAGTTAAGGTGACGGGTAGGGCACACTAGCGACGCCAATCGATTTTAATTTTTAGCTACTAAACCGGATCTATTTTAAACCATTTCGGGGTTACAATTTCTCGGCAAACATTTATACTATTTATTTAATACTTATAGTCAATTGTTTGGTCTGCTTTTGCCCTCGAATTTTGGATTACCGCCAAAAGCAGCCGCTCGCTTTTGGCGTGAATCAATTTTTCGCGTACAAAAACGGTTCTAACATTTGTGCATGGTTATTTAATAAATAGTATAAGTGTTTTTGCCGCGTGGTCCCGGTAGATTAGAATAGGCCACCCTCATTCTTACCGAAGTGTCGTAAAAGGCGACTAAGGTAAAGCTGCTGGCATGATCATCAGCACCCAGAGAATGAAAACTTGCATTTATATCAAAACCCTCGCCAACCCGTCTGCCAAGCGTGGTGAGTATGGCAATTACCCCTCATGTGATTGAGGGAGGCCCGTGCCCCAGCAGTGGGGACTCAAATGGGCTGACGATGATGATGATCATATTGATCGCTTGTAAATTATGCCAGATTCTAAACGTCATGTGAATAGGTCTGTAGCAAACCGACCTCTTTGAATATTTTTTTTTATTTTCGTTTTTGTTTTGTTTCTCAATTTCAGGTTTCTATATTGTCATTGAATTTAGTTCGGTGCAAAACGGAACGTAAATATATTTTAATTCTATTTTGGATTGTTTGCTTGCTATTTTTACCCATCTCCCTCGCTCGCTAACAAGCTCAAATAAAATAAAAAACAACCGACACACTCACAGCTAAGTATAGTTATCGTCATAGAGGTGTACATGAGGAACAGCATGTTGAAGAAGAGGAATCCGAGGTTGGAGAGCACCTTGGAGCCGTCGTCGCCGATGTCGTAGTACAGCGCGCCGATCAGGAACCCCACCAGGATGTGCGCGAACAGCCGCAGGTACATCAGCGTCTGCGGGGGACGCCTTATGGTGTTAGCGATAAGTTCAAATTACCAATGAGGAAGAATACTGGAAACAATACGGTATTTGAATTGAAAATATTTTTTTTTACCGTGGGAGAGCCAAACTTCGGCATGAATGGGCCGGCTCGACTGGAGTGATACCACGGCCTCAGAGAAAACCGGCGTGAAGCAGCACTGTGCTATGTTTCGCTGCGCCCATTCATGCCGAAGCGTGGCCATCCCACAGTTAATATTGTTTGCCGAGACATTACGGTCGTTAGACTTGGAATTGTACCTGAAGGGCGAATGCTGCATTCGACATTGATGTCGAATTCAGAGATTTCATACATTTCTCCATACAAATCTCTAACTCGAAGTCAAAGTATAAAGAATTTCTCCCTGCCCTATTTTAACACTGATTTGAATGATAGGGTCCATTCACAATATAGGTAGATACTATCGTGCCACGGTCAGTCCGATTCTGAAGCCTGAAAGTCTAGTGCCTCACCCAGTCTCTCCGGCTGAAGAGTAGCGTCCTCTTCAGCACGACCCAGAACTGCTTGAACTCGGATGTGGCGTAGCGCCGCGGGGACGCCTCGTCTCCCAGCAGCGCCACCTCCGCGTTGTCCTGCTTCTCCGTCTCCATTTGCACTACGAGGGGCTCGCCTGAAATAACAATTAACAAATAATAATTTTTCGTGTGGCCGTGTGGTCCCCGGCAGAGTAGAATAGGCCACCCTCACTCTTACCGAGGTGTCGTAAAAGGCGACTAAGGTAAAGCTGCTGGCATGATCATCAGCACCCAGAGAAGGAAAACTCTGCATTTATATCAAAACCCTCGCCAACCCGTCTGCCAAGCGTGGTGAGTATGGCAATTGCCCCTCATGTGATTGGGGGAGGCCCGTGCCCCAGCAGTGGGGTCTTAAATGGGCTGATGATGATGATGATGATGAATATTTCGTGATCGAATGAGATCCGCAGGAGAAAAGGTCAGACATAGCCCAAAGAATTGGATGCCTAAAGTGGCAAAGGGCAGGGAACATTGCCAGGAGATCAGACGGCCGATGGGGCAGAAAGGTCCTCGAGTGGAGGCCGCGTATAGGTCGAAGCCATGGCAGGCCCTCCACAAGGTGAACCGGCGATCTGGTGACGGTCGCGGGATTCCCTTGGATGCGGGCGGCACAGGACCGATCCGTGTGGAGAACATTGGGGGAGACCTTTATTGGCTAAAATGATGATGATGATGATTGAGGGGTTGAAGTATGATATTGCCGATTTATGATCTGAGAAGCTGTGATTACCATACTAACATTTTTTTTATTTTAAAGTAAATATTAATGTTACTGTTCCATATTTAACTGTGCTTTATTGGAAAACATTAAGGCAAATTTAGAATAGGTTTTCAGTAAACAGCATTATCTATTTATTAAAAAGTTCCAGATCGACCAAGATCAGAAGAGACATTGGCATGGGGCGCTGTACAACATTTTTTCTATGGGAAAAGCACTGACACTTGTAAAGGAAACAGAGTTAATTCCGACTTTTGCTACGTGCCAAATAACCATTATGGGACTGTACGAATGATGAAAACGTCAATTCCGCCGCACAAAAAAGAAGTCACTTTCAAGATTATTTTTTTCTGCATCAAGAATACAATATTAAAATCTGCACATTACAAATTTTAGAAATATGGTATTTAATCAACTACAGTATGTAACTTTTTGGTTATTATATGAATATCTTGTTGTGTCTAGAAAAAAAAGTAGGTAATTTTATACTTTAAGCCCTTTTATAAAACATTCGTACAATATGTCCTTGTGTGATAGTATCAAGAATGACGAGATCCGTAGGAGAAATAAGGCCACAGATACAGCCCAAAGAACTCTCTCGTCTTAACGTGTAATTCCCTGTTGGGTCCAAAGCCGTCGTTTCGAAGCGCGGGGTATTGGACTATGATTCAGGATTTGGGGAGTTTGGTAACTATAATGAAGCGACTGCTGTCTGACCTTCGCAGCCCTTTCAGGAGAACAAGACCAACTGAAACGTGCATATTTCCTCACCGCCAAACTAGTGGTAGAATGTGTATATATTTGAAAAATCCATGCTCAAATGTGAACCTACTAAATAAATGATAAATATTTATAAATATTAGACAACGCCGTGAGGGAAAGCGAAAACATTGCAAGAAAGCCTGTACGGTATAGAGAATATAAAGGTTCGTCACTTTAGGGTACATTTTCGCTTGCACGGCAAGAATCAGTTATAACAACATACCGTTTTAAAAATATCTGCCAACCTTCTTCACATTAAAGGAATGAAGGTTGCTATAAGCCAGTTTGAACTATCTGATCTTACAGTTAGGCATAATTGTCTGTGCAACTGGTATTACTCTGACAAATGTACGAAAGGTAAGATAAGGTTGCGGAATATATATTTTATTTTTTCCTGAACATGTTAAAGTTACTAGGTAGATAGATAGATAGATAGATATTCTTTATTGCACAAAATAAAATACAAGCATGATACAACAGTAACAGACAGTACAATAAGGCGGTCTTATCGCTTGTAGCGATTTCTTCCAGACAACCTTTGGGTAGAGGAAAGAAATATCGTATTCGTAATAATAAGGGAAGGCAGTGCAAAGTAGTTTAACAAATGAAATTGAGAATGGCAGAATTATACATTATTTTAGGTACCTAACTTCATTGTAATAATAATAATAATTCTCACAACATCTCATACGTTGACCTGATTCCGTACTAAGTAGCTTAAGCACTTGTGTTACAGATATCAGACAACAGAGGAACCCAAATATATACTTAAATACATATATTACACCCAGACACTGAACAAACACAACTGTTCATCGCACGAATGTTTGTCCAGGGTGGGGATCGAACCCACGACCTTGCGTGAGAGGCAGGGTCACTACCAATTGCGCCATCCGGTCAGTCGAAATTGTGTAGCCAATTACGTCATTACTCAGGTATTCTGGAAAACCGTATTTTTTCTTATCGTTAATCCTCTTCTATTAATATCGAGAACATTAATTACTTTAACAACATAAGTTAACGCGCATGTCAATGACAATGTAATTACACAGATATACAAAAGGGTATTACTCTGACAAATTTACGAAAGGTTAAGGTAAGGTCTTTGACTGTACAAGTAACTATTTGTATATTTTCCGGATGAGGAATATATTTTATTTTTTTCTGAACATGTTAAATTTACAAGGTAGTTAACTTCATTGTTTAGTCAATTACGTCATTACTCAGGTATTCTGGAAAACCGTAATTTTGTCTCATCGTTAATCCTCGTCTATTAATATCGAGAACATTATTAGTTTAACAACTTATCTTAACGCGCATGAGAGCATCAGATGTTATTACTAAATGACAAAGTAATTACACAGATATACAAAAGGGCACAGATAATTAGCTTCCTGTTTGCGGACGCGTCAATGGTCAATATGGTCATAAATGGCGCAACTAATAGTTTACATGTAAATAATATTAAAATGTTGAATCAATTTAAATGAAACAATAGAGGAACTGTGTCTCATTGTTTGATAAATAATTCATTTTTCCGCGGAACAACAGAAATCAATGACAAATCAAGCTGTCGCACTTTGAACTTTGGACTGTTTTTAAATTGAGTTCAAAAATAGTTATTATCGCATTTACGATGTGAAATTGATCGACTGTCCATAAACAAATAATTCGTGATCAATTTGTATTTTATAATTATTTATATTTCTTTATATCATGGGAAAAAAAAGGAACGAGCAAGCGGGCTGCCTCATGGTAAGTGATAATCACCGCTCCGCTAGGCATTCGCAACACTACAATGAATGCAGTATTATCAGCAATTAACTACTTTAAGCAGTACTTATATACTTTTTGATTTTTAAATATAGCTATAAGGAAACACGATTAAAGTCCTCGCTTTGTCTGAAGCCACGGAATACCAGCGTCATTGCTTTCGAAGCAATGACACAATGCTGAGTGGCGACCATGTAGTATTTAAGTTCCACTATGTTAATATTAGTGTTAAGTTTATGTGCTCTAAATAAATATTTTTCTTAGAATAGTTACAACCCGTGCGGATAAAGAATGGGATCAGTAATGGCGGCGCATCTATTCACTTCTCGCTCGCACACATATTTGCGTCTATACTCGCACTCGTGGGGTTGACATAAGGATGGTTCAAAGTTTAACAAAGGTAACTCCACATGACGTCGTGTATACCTTATTTTTGAGTTTCCGATATTTTGTCACTGTTGCAAGCGCCATGGTCACATAGTGGTAGAATAACTATTCTAATGTTAGTGACCATGAAAGTTTAAAACAATATAATATTTTTATATTTTTCTTTTCTTTTCTATTACTTGCCTAGCTTGTTTATAAACCCTCAAAACTGTCAATATGGCGGCGACAACCAACAAACTTGGCCGTGCGGTCCCCGGCAGAGTAGAATAGGCCACCCTCACTCTTACCGAGGTGTCGTAAAAGGCGACTAAGGTAAAGCTGCTGGCATGATCATCAGCACCCAGAGAAGGAAAACTCTGCATTTATATCAAAACCCTCGCCAACCCGTCTGCCAAGCGTGGTGAGTATGGCAATTACCCCTCATGTGATTGAGGGAGGCCCGTGCCCCAGCAGTGGGGACTTAAATGGGCTGATGATGATGATGATGATGAACCAACAAACAGTTTGTTAATGTTTTCTAACTCGAAACCTCTGAGACTACAAAAAAATCAAGCAAAAGTAATTTTAACTGATGTCTTCGGTAAGGTCAGCAGGCTGTTCTTGAGAGCGTACCTAAATACCTAAAACATAGTTAACTCACCGTTGCCCTTAGCGATCTCATTGGCAGCGTACTGAAGTATCCCATTCTGCAGGTTGCCATTCCCATTGGCGTCCCGCGCCGGCGTGAACTTCTCCTGCAGCTGGGACAGGTCGTTCTTGTTCCGCTCGCCGGTCAGGGACACCTCCATGTCCCGCTTGTTGTTGTAGTCCGGCACTTTGCTGTCCGGGAATGGGACTCCGTCTCTGGAAACAGAGATTGTTTAGAAATAAGTGGATAGTCTCTGGAAGCAGTTTTTTTTAGAAATAAGTAGATAGTCTCTGGAAAAGATTGTTTAGAAATAAGCAGATAGTCTCTAGAGACTACTTATTTCTAAACAAAGACTGTTTAGAAATAAGTAGATTGTCTCCGAAAACAGAGATTGTTTAGAAATAAGTAGATAGTCTCTGGAAACAGAGATTGTTTAGAAATGAGTAGAGAGTCTCTGGAAACAGACATTGTTTAGAAATAAGTTGATAGTCTCTGGAAACAGAGATTGTTTAGAAATAAGTAGACAGTATCTGGAAACAGAGATTGTTTAGATTTCTAAACAATATCTATCTACTTATTTCTAGAAGATAGTCTCTGGAAACAAAGATTGTTTTGAAATAAGTAGATAGTCTCTGGTATCGGAGATTGTTTAGAAATAAGTAGATAAGTTAGCGTCAAGAATGTCGTGACAAGGAATGTTTGAGGAACTAATTCCATTCCATACCAATGGGGTTATCATATCCTATGACGTAAACAGCAGTAGCGCTATCATTTCATTTCACGGCTTCATTGACAATTATACTCGTAAGGATATTACATGATGATACTCAGACTTCATGCTGATTTAAATGAATAAAGAGATAATATGTAAACCTAAAATATTGATGTTACTATTAGCACGCACTTACCAAAGTTCGTCAACTTCCTAAGGTCTTCGATAGCTCAGTTGGTTAGAGCAATTTGCAAAAGGCGACGGGAAGACCGTCGATGAATTTATAGTAATAATGCATTATTTATTTGGATGAACCGATCTTAGTGGAGAACATTGGAGGAGGCCTATGTCCAGCAGGGGACGTCTATTGGCAGAAGGGTGACTCTCCGAAATTTCACCTTCCGGTTTCTTCGCGTGTAATATCCATTCGCTTAAAAAATATTGTTCAAATTAGAAGTTTATATTGAAATCAGAAGAAGCTTAAATTGAAAGAAGGGTAGGTATCTTTACGTGTTCTTATTTCAATTTAAAATTATAATTTGAAGAATATTTTTGAGCGAATAGAAATTAGACGCGAAGAAACCGGAAGGTCAAATTTTGGAGAATCACCCAGAAATGATGATGATGACGATTTAATAACAACATATGGCGCACTGACCTGATGTCATTCTTGCCGTTGTCGATGGCCCGCACGAGCTTGCCCGTGTTGTCGCCGTACTCGCCGCAAGACACCTCGATGATGAACGACGCGGGGTTGTGGTACGACGGGCACTGCAGGCCTAGGCTGCCCAGCCAGTCCACTGTAACCAACAAATGATATGTTAATTGCTATTCACAGAAAACCGGCGTGAAGCAGCACTGTGCTATGTTTCGCTGCGTGAGTGAGGGTACCGGAGGCCCAATCCGAGAGAAAGAAGGTTCAAAAGTTAGCAGCGCACTTGCGACGTCACGGGTATCCATGGGCGGCGGCAATCGCTTACCATCAGGTTATCTGTCTGCTTGTCTGCCACCCATGACATAAAAAACATTCTATATGTTACTGTCTGTAGGGTAATAAATATCTTCTAGACTATTTATAAAGAGGTTTAAGAGGTAAATTCTACAGACAATGGCAATGCTTATAGGTAAACCGAAAATATTAAACGCTTGCGCGATGTAATCGACGCCTAGCGCCATCTATCGGTATAAAGTGAAACTAATGTTCCGAATCGACTAGGGCAAGCCACTAACACAAAAATAATAACGATTGTCTTAGAAACAAAGTCTCTAAATTTTCGCTTCTCTACGCATACAAATTATCAGCTGATTGATGCTATTTCTATAGGAGGCGGTTTTTTAATATTTCGGCCTATATTTTCAGAGAAAAATGTTTATATTTACTATACTTAAAGATATATGGGATATCAGAGCACCAGAGCCGTAGCTAGTTAGAACATTATAGGGCAATGCCCCATAATATCCTTAAAAATTGGACCCCCACTCGTAGACAATACAAGGAGCCGCCGGGAGGACCCCTCCACCTCTCTCCGTCGCATTGACAGCCCTACCTAACCAATGGCAATGCTGCTCTTTCAATTCAACTCCAACTACAGTCCTAGTAGTTGCTAGATAGAATGCTTCAAACGAACGTGACGAAACATCTCGTGGGTCAGTATGACCAGTGCCAACGCAAGGGTTGCCATGCCAACGCGTTGGTTATAAATAAGTACCGATTACAACATATTCCATTTCTATGAAATAACTCTCAAAATGACTAGTATTCAACTATTCATAAGCTATAATGCATATGTATTTGTAAGCTTAATTATAACCAACTTCGTGCTTCAAAAAACCGGTAAAGAGATTCCGAGTCGGACTCGCACACCGAGAGTTCCGCACAAAATTGTAGATAAATAATTTTCCAACATTAGCTTTTAAAATAAAATGTAAGTTTCTAGTCAGCGGGAAGTACTCTATAGGTTTTCATTACCTTACTTTTGACACACAAACCAACTTATTATAAATCTCGGTCTAAAGTTGTTACCGTACTAAAGCTCATGTCATCCCGTTCCAACATGCAATGTTAAAAAGACCGGCACGAGTTTTGTTCAGGGACTATACTTAGTTCGGGATTTGTAATTTGGAAAAGGGTTTTTTACGTGCCAGGGGGCAGACGGGCAGACGGATCGCCTCGTAGTATCGTCCCCCATGGGTGTTCATAACAACACCAATAGAGTCGCATCTTCACAAGTGCGCTAGAGGCCCATTAAAAGGAATAAGCAAGAAGTTTTATTTCCGCCTTTATTTATAGAGGCCCAGTATTTTATAGCAATTATTGATAAGCAAGAGAAGAGCCCAAGTTGCAATTAAAACGGAAGCGATGTCAAGGCATCACCTCCGTTGGCCGCCATACTGGCCCGCGAGATGCTTCTTCGCGCTTCATTTGAAGGAATCCATATTGTAGGAAGGAAGAAATACACGCATTTGAGTTCCGGGACCCTAAAAATGGTACGTGATTTCAACCACGTTTTTCCCATCACAGACATCTTTATTCAAACTCGTTACTTCTTTTGTAAATAGGTAAACATGTTGCCACCAAAGAAGTCATAAGGCCCGCTTCCCCATGAACCGTAACCCATGGCACCGTGGTGAATCGGTTTATCACCCTGAGCACGTACCGATAACGATGAGCTCAGTAGCTACGCCTAGCTCATTCAACATGTTATAATCATTTATAGTGTGTTCAGTGTTTCCCAAACCAAGGGTACCACACGACCCGGTATCGCGACATCTAAAAACCAGATTGCAGAGTATTCCCACCTAGTTTTGAATTTAAATGGAACCATATCTTGATAATTAAGTAGATAAGGTCAATATATGGAGATGTTGTATAAATTTAATTTTAATACTTTTTGAATCGCCCCGTTGGTCTAATGGTTTAAATACCAGACCGTGATCTCGGGGTTCTGGGTTCGATTCCCGGGGCGAGCGTCGATATGTTTCGAATTTTTCGAACATAGCTCAGGATTGTGATCATCATCATCATCGTCAGCCCATTAAGTCCCCACTGCTGGGGCACGGGCCTCCCTCAATCACATGAGGGGTAATTGCCATACTCACCACGCTTGGCAGACGGGTTGGCAGAGTTTTCCTTCTCTGGGTGCTGATGATCATGCCAGCATCTTTACCTTAGTCGCCTTTTACGACACCTCGATAAGAGTGAGGGTGGCCTATTCTACTCTGCCGGGGACCACACAGATTGTGATCACCAATCCGCATTAGGCAAGCGTGGTGATTAAGCCTAATTCCATCGTCGTAGCGATGACTTGATTTCTGGTACTTTACTTTACTTTATGAGTGAGTGAGGTTACTGAAGAAGAAGACCAGACCATTCTGCTCGTCCGCCATCAATCACATAAAAATATACTTTCACCATATTCCATGATTATGAATTGTGGCACAAATGTGTATTAGCAAAGTATAATTACTAGTAACTAGCAGCTAACAAACTTTGAGAAACGCTATGTTGTTCGAATTTACTTTCCTTATTTGGTAATCAATCTTCATATTGTCTCTTGAAGGTAATGAAAACAAGAAAAAAAAATACTTCAGTGTCCAAGAGAACTGACAGAGTCCTCTATAAGGAAGTTGGCACCAAGCATCAATTAACCCGGAGGTCATTCAATCTTATTATAATAGTAGTGGTTGTATAATAGTCGCGATTTGCAAAACACTGTATAAAAAATACTAAAACGAATAAATACGCGGTGTTCCCTGATCGCTATGAGATGTCCTTTTTAAACGAGGTTGAAAAGAGTTTTTTCACGGTAGGCAGCGGCATGACTGTGCTCCGGCATTGTTGATGTCTATGAGCGGTGATTACCGTTTACCAATCAGATGGGCCGCAAGCTCGTCTGCCTATTTTAAGGTGACGGGTAGGGCACACTAGCGATGCCAACCGATTTTAATTTTTAACTACTAAATCGGATCTATTTTAAATAATTTCGGGGTTACAACCTCTCGGCAAACACTTATACTATTTATTAAATAACCATGCACAAATGCGGACCCAACATTTCTACGCGACAAATTTATTCACGCTAAAAGTGGCCGCTTTTGGCGGTAATAAATTTTTCGCGCACAGAAACGGACCCAACATTTGTACATGGTTAATTAATAAATAGTGTAAGTGTTTGCCGAGAGGTTGTAACCCCGAAATTGTTTAAAATAGATCCGATTTAGTAGCTAACAATTAAAAACGAATGGTGTCGCTAATCAGGGCTACCCGTCGCCTTAATTTATACCTAGTCATTAAAAATCTTAATATGACAAAGATAATAAGGTATATTTGAGGCAAGGCCGGTACATTGATAAGCACGCGACTATAAAATAGTGTAATCGCCAATTATGTGGGTCAGAAAGTTTTGCATAAAAAGCATTTTGCTTATTTTTTGTTTCTTGACATTATTTTTTGTCTTATTATTAGTAATAAGCAGCCATCGAAGTTTTGTACAAATAAATTGTTTACTCTGTTATATTGATATTTATGTGTTGACTATAATATCCTCCAACCGATTACGGCTACGGCGGCCAATCTCAACAATCAGTTACTTACGTAAGTGATATATTTTAGTGCTCAAGTGTAGTGCGCAAACACAAGTGCACTCTCTATTCCCTTGCCCTCATAATCCGATGGGGCACCAGTGTGATACGACTGGAGAGGGATCGGGACTAACGGATTAACGTGCTTTCTGAGGCACGGGGGTACAAGACCGCCAAATTCCAGACTCCGGGCTGACACTGAGAATATCTTAACAGAAAAAGCAGGTACAAATTTTTGGCCTGACCCGGGGATCGTACCAGGGACCCCAAGCAAAGCTGTCGCTTTAAAGTGCGACCTACTAACTCTGCGCCATCAAGGCAGTCAAGTTGACTATAAATACATCATTTAAATAGATGTTATTATCAATAAACAATAAAAAATATGTTGAGGAATCTCTGCGATGTTTGGTTCAATAAAACCAGTTTCATACGTTAACCAAGGACAGAGCTGTTTTTCAAACTATATTATATTTTTTTATTGTTTTTATTTTAAAATGCAGTCTATATAATGCAGTCTTTAATAATAAAGATCAGATTTGTACATAACTTTTTTTTATTGTAGATAGGTAAGCGTTTGACCATATTTCACCTGATGCTGGTGGTGATGATGATTATTCTTGGCATTCTAAATCATCTTAGCGTGTAATTCCCGGTTGCCTCCAAAGCTGTCGCTCTGGAGCCCAGGGTATTGGACCGGGCTTGCACCATGATTCAGAATTTGGGGAGCCTAGTAAATACAATGAAGCGACTGCCGTGTGGTCCCTGGCAGAGCAGAATAGGCCACCCTCACTCTTACCGAGGTGTCGTAAAAGGCGACTAAGGTAAAGCTGCTGGCATGATCATCAGCACCCAGAGAAGGAAAACTCTGCATTTATATCAAATCCCTCGCCAACCCGTCTGCGAAGCGTGGTGAGTATGGCAATTACCCCTCATGTGATTGAGGGAGGCCCGTGCCCCAGCAGTGGGGACTTAAATGGGCTGATGATGATGATGATGATGACTGCCGTCTGACCTTCGCAACCCTTT
Source organism: Marasmia exigua (assembly GCA_019059595.1). Taxonomy (NCBI): domain Eukaryota; kingdom Metazoa; phylum Arthropoda; class Insecta; order Lepidoptera; family Crambidae; genus Marasmia; species Marasmia exigua. Next base: position 15,981,637 of record CM032473.1, read on the forward strand.
AGAGGAACAAGACCAACTCAAGCATGGTTGCACGTTGTAGAAACTAGCCGAAACGTGTAGGTTTGAGCTAGTGGTAGAAATACGCACGTAGATTTGAGAAGTCCAGACGTGCATGCTCGGATTCCAACCACGAATGGACGGCGCGTTCTGAACCACTGAGCTACCATTGCTTGATTATTGTTGCTGATGTCATACATCAATCATACAGCCGGTGCCTTTAAATTTCGTGGAAAAGTCCATAGATTCGCAAAGGGGGTCACGGGCGTACTCCGACAGCCGTCGAATAGTACGCAAACTGAAGAACTATCTCGGACATCCGATTCTCAACCGCTCGAAATAAATTCGTATTCGACAATTCCTGAATTCAGATCGAATTTTTCTATTAATTAATTTCTTTCCTGTTCAATGTATTGCTTTCAAATTTCGCTTTTCATACGGTGAAGTGAATTCACTATTATCATCATCACCAACCTATAAATGAACAATTGTTATCGTATTAACAATGTCTACTGGGGTATGGGAAAAAAATTAAACAGGTTCTAATCCGAAAACCGTTTCGAGGCATATGTATTTAATAACATATTTAAATATTTTTAAATTTTAAAACCACTGAATCAAGAATATTTTCAATAAAATAGCGTTGACCTTCATTTGACCCTAGATACGCTAGCTATTCAGACAGGTTGTATTCAGAAGATTTACATATAGGTGACGACAATGTCTCAGTGATTTATTCACCCGGACCAAGTAACAGAGGCGCTAGTTGTGTTGTATTCAGAAGATAACATTAGTATAACTTGGATAGATATTATAGATATATAGTTAGTGATTTAAAATTTCCCCGATCAAAAGGCATTTTAGAAGTACGTTATTTTTTCTTACGGTATATTCCCCGTAAATTGGGGGAAAATAACATATAGAAACACTAAGCGTATTTATGACGTCACAAATACGCTTCGAATTCAAAATGTTTGAAAATTAATTAAAAAATAACAACTACCTGCTATTTCACAAAAATATTAAAATTAGTTAAGTATTTAAAATAGTAAAAGGCATTGGACAAAAATATTAATTAAAAACATACTTAAAAATTTGTTCCCATAGCCCATCGCTGGGGCAAAGTGAGTACACTTGCAGAGGTAAGTAAAGATGCTATTCCAAAAATTGTTATTTATTTATTTATGTTACATTTATTTGATGGAGTATTTATTCACCACTAACTTTGTAATGATAATGAGAGTGGTTATTGGAATGCAACATTCATGTTTTGAAAAATATCAAATAGAGGAACAGGTACTGTATATGCCTTCTGTAAAAAAAAATCTATAAGATTGTAACGTAAGTTAGGGTAAGATCTAATTACACTTTTATAAATTTATTTTACTTTTATTACCTAAATTTAAATTATCTATAAATGATATATATAATTTTACCTCATATTTAGCTTTTAATTTGCTTCATTCTATTTTGTGTTGCATTAGACTGTATGACTTGGTATGAGGATAATAAACCATTGTAAAAAAGTTGGCGATTAAAAAGAGTAACTGGCGAGTTTCTTGCCGGATCCTCTCGACCAGAAACAACTTTCCGAGCCGGTGGTAGAATCTCATTATGTTTATTTATTTCTTTAGTATATTTTATGTATCAACATATATATGTATTAACATGTAAATTATACATAAGTACTTATAAATAGTTTTAAGTCATTCAAATGTATGACGATTTGTAAGTGCTGTGTACAAGCCTATGCAAATAAAGAATTATTTGAATTTGAATTATTTGAATTTGAATGATGGAGACTTTGATCGACGCACGCGAGATACGCGAAAATAAGACCAGCTCCAGCATTATAGTCACAGGGTTACTTAAACTACGTTTACCGAGAAGTGATCTCAACATCAAAGTGTAAACTTGGAAAGTGTCGAATACGAGATCATGTCGAACGCTAGAGAATCGGCTACGTGGTACGTAAGCGGTTGCGAAACGCGCCGTCAGCGCGGGCGCAGTTGCGTGACCGGCTTGTTTCATATCGCACAATTTCGGTAACTCGAGAAGACTGATGAATTGCCATAACAGTAATAAATGGGTCGTTCTTCTTTTTTATCGACAATAAGCCAGTCCTCAGTAACTTATGAAGTAATTAATTATATAAAAAAATATACGTTACACCATCAGGATATTCCTTATTTACCATGAAATAATGACATTATTTTATCGTCTCGTAGGTACTATAGTTGATTTAACTATGTAAAAAAAATATATAAAGCGTGACAGAGGTGTAAATGGCACTAATTTCGGGGGACGTGACGGAGGTGTTCATTTCAATCAAAAAGTATTCTTTATCAATTAAATTTTACATCATGTAACAGTCCATCTGTAAAATAGTACATTAACGAATATTTAGGACATACTATTTATCATTTTTAGTCTGTTATAAAAAAAATAAATGTTGATTTGTAAGTTTGGCTCATTGTCGATAAAAAAGAAGAACGACCCAAATAATAATAAATAAGATTAGACCAAATCGAACTGAATCATACTGTTATTTAAACAGTATAGGTGTCCATGAGCGCCGGTAATCTCTTACCATAGTGTGACCTACGTTAGCTCGATCAACTTATTCATATACGACTAAGAAGCTAATATTATTTCACCAGACACTTTCGGAAAGTACTATTTTTTGTACCGTGGAATTTAAAAACTGGAAAATGCTTCGAGTCCCGGTAATAAGGCGTACATAAGTGATACCACGTATAAAGAGAAAAAAGCTTGTGAACAGTACTACACGCTTTGTGATGCATGTAATAGTAGGGTACCAGGGGCCAAAATTTCGAAGGAGAAAGGGAGGTATTGGGGATATATTGGTATCGAACGGTTATGAAATAAGCCCTTTCATGGTTAAAACGCGTTAAATATTTAACTCTAAAATAAAAAAATATATTATTTTGATCCCGGGATCATAGTCAGAATCCCGGGGCATGTCCATATTAACATCTATGTTTGCGGTCAATGAACCCAAATAGCTCTACCTACTCCGATCATTGAATGTAGCTAAATGAAAAATGTAAGTCCAAAAATACATACCCAAACTTCCTGTGCTGCCCTGGTACACGCACTGCCCATCAGCCAAGGTGTATAGATGGTCAAACATCTCAAACAGCCTCGCGGAGGGCTGGTGGATGGTGCAGATGATCGTCCGGCCTCCCCTCGCGAGGGTCTTCAGCAGGGAGATGCACTGGAAGCAAGACGAGCTGTCCAGACCCGACGTGGGCTCGTCAAAGAACATAATGGGCGGGTTGTTGACCAGCTCCAAGGCGATGGAGAGACGCTTCTTCTGGCCCCCGGAGAGGTTTGAAGTCATGGTTTTGTGGTGCTCTGATAGGCCGAGAGTTTCTAGGATCTCTTGTAATCTGAAAAGAAAAGATCGTGTCAATATTTGGCTTCCACAGCTAATTATCATCATCATCATCAGCATCATCGTCCCAGTGTGTTTCTCCAGGTTGCGTCCAAAGCCTTCCTTCGGAGCATGGGATACGCTTGGACCATGATCTAAGTAAAATATTGAAAATCTGGGTATCACAATGCCGTCTGCCCTTTACAACCCTTAGGTAAACAGTGAATCATCACGATACATTTGTGTGCATGAACATGCCCGTTTGTATTGGTCTGGGAGTTTTCTATGGATTTACAAAAGGAAAGCATTAATAGTATATATTTGTGATTCCGCTGTCGGTTCTGATATCCGTAACACAGTGTGATTGGGTTACCTATCTCGGAGTCAGATCAATGTATATGAAGTGGTGCAATATTTATATATCTCGGCGTGTCATTCCTGGATGAGTCAGCCCGGGGGGGTAAGTTTGAACCATGACCCAGGATATGGCAAGTCTGGTAATTACAATGAAGAGACTGCTATTTGACCTTCGCTAGTCCTTGGAAACAGGAGCCAGTTTAACTGGATCATGGTTTCATGTTCACAATCATTATTTAACCCAGTCTGAGAATCTTTTCGAAACAGGTTTCCCCGTGATGTTTTCCCTTACCGCTTAGCTAATGACACTAATGATTAAAAAACAATCTTAGATTCGAATCTACAACTTCCCTTGTGGGAGAAAACGTACGAAGCTACTAACATCAATATTACGTAATTTTGTTTTATTTATTATGGCCAGGGGTTATCGTGCTTTCTAACAAGTGAGCTGTATATGTATGTATATATAGTATACCTTTGGCAGTCCAATGATATTATAAACCTATCGAAAATCAACACACCTACAAAAAAATATTGGATTAGCTGTAGAGCTCTTAAGGTGACGGGTAGGGCGCACTAGCGACGTCAATCGATTTTAATTTTTAGCCACTAAACCGGATCTATTTTAAACGATTTCGAGGTTACAACCTCTCGGCAAACACTTATACTATTTATTAAATAACCATGCACAAATGTCGGGTCCGTTTTCTGTACGCGAAAAATTGATTCAAGCTACAAGTGGCCGCTTTTGGCAGTAATCAATTTTTTCGCTTACAAAAACGGACCCAACATTTGTGCATGGTTATTTAATAAATAGTATAATAATTTGCCGAGAGGTTGTCAGCCCCGAAATTGTTTAAAATAGATCCGGTTTAGTAGCTAAAAATTAAAATCGATTGGCATCGCTAGTGTGCCCTACCCGTCACCTTAATATAAAAGATGTCTATATGTATTATGTATATCTTTTCGGCAAAGTTATAAGGAGAAACCCAATAGACCAAAGATTCTCGAAAATCTCAGATGGTACTAATGATACCGTTATACGTTTTTTGCATCCTAATGGACACAGAATTGCGTCAGAAGTTTCATGTGTTAATCATGACATGTCACATCACTTTGGCGCCATTTGTTACTGGGACTTTCCGGTTTTATTTTTACATAAGTTCGCAAGAGGATCTGCCTTTAGCTCTCGCTCCGCCGCCTACTTCTGTATATTATTAAGCTTTTATTAAGTTTTTTTTTTGTATAAAACATATCATTGGTAATTAAGCTAATAATATAATAAATATATACATAAGCCCGACCAATCTTGCTCCGTAGATGAATCTATTGTATAGAATGAAAGCGCTGTACCATAGATTTAGTATCAGATTAAGATTGTCGAAACGGGCCTTAGTTTACATTCTGATTTTTTATTATTTTGAACTTAACTGAAAGATACAAATGTCAAGTTTTCATACATTTTGACTTTCTGTCAAAAAGGATCAAAATGTATGGGGTAACTTCACATTGACATCTGTCAGTTTAGTCCACATAATTAAAAATCAGAGTATAGCTTGCGTGTGTATGTCAAATGGTATGCAAAAACATAGGTGACCTCGAAGCGATATTTCCAAATCTTCTTTCTGGTTATGGAGAAATTTTGATGCATAATTTAAGATAGCAGATAAAAAAAATCTTTATTCAAGTTCGGTCCATACAGAACACTTATGAATGTCAAAATATTGTCATCTACCGCTGGTTCGGAATGTCGATAAGCGCTTTATTTACCTCCACTTGACAATTTGAATCCACTTTCTATGTCTGACAGCGTACGCCATCTTAATATATTTTTAACCTACATACGAGAGTAGGTATAGAGCCGCATAGCCGTTGTCTACTTTGCTATGCGGTTACTTATCGGTTAATCTAATGTTTCACTGTGTTAACGTTACTCGAATAAAGACGAAAGATTTGTATTAGTTCGATGATGGACTCTTACCACTGCACCGATTCACAAAATTATTTCATCAATACAAATCTACACTAAATAGGAAAATACCATTTTAACATCTGCATGTATTATTGATGTATCTATCCTATCCTGTTGGCCTAGTGGTTTAAGTACCGGGCCGTGATCTCGGGGTCCTGGGTTCGATTCCCAGGTCGAGCGAAAAGTATGTTTCGAATTTTTCGAACATAGCTCGGGTTTGTGATCACCAATCCGCATTTGACAAGCGTGGTGATTAAGCCTAATCCCATCAAAGTAGCGATGACTTGATTTCTATGATGGGGTCCTTTGCCCTGCAGTGGGACAGTTTATAGGCTGATCCTATATGTATATTAACTCTTTATGCAAAATTAAATTCTATTCTATTCTGTTCTTTGGATTTAGTATGTAATGCGTCCTCTAGTCTTTCAAGGTTCTTGTTCAGAGATGTTTATGTTTTCTGTATAATCAATGGTAAGTAAGCCATGCAACAGTTAATTGATTGTTTAAAAGTAGAAGGCTTCATTAGAGGGCGATGGAAATGTGAGCCCCCTGAACTTTGTAATTTCATACAGAGAAGGGGTCAAGGTCGATTGGTTGTGTTGTCGATAGAATATATGTCAGCGTCATCGATTTCACACCGAATATTTAGCTAGTAGTTTTTATCCATAAGTTATATTTTGACATGAAAGCCCCAAACTTTTGATGTGATCTACCTTTAACGTTACTTTATAAAAAAGATCACAAAGAGATATTCTAAAATCTCTAGCAAATTTTTATCAGCTTTTGTATGATATGATAAGTAAAAAGTAAAGTAAAGTATCAGCCAATAAACTGTCCCACTGCAGGGCAAAGGCCTCCGTCATAGAAATCAAGTTATCGCTACTATGATGGGATTAGGCTTAATCACCACGCTTGCCTAATGCAGGATGGGTGATCACAAACCCGAGCTATGTTCGAAAAATTCGAAACATACCTTTTGCTCGACCCGGGAATCGAACCCAGGACCCCGAGATCACGGCCCGGTACTTAAGCCACTAGACCAATAGGGCGTTACAGAGAAGTATTTTTTTAAAATTATTTTTACTCATGTGTCAATGAAAAATAACACATTTACAACAACATTCACCATCCTTTTTGCTTCGCCGTGGTTGGGTGAAATCTAAATGAGACATTGTTTTTTTATGTGATAGGTGGCAGATGAGCAGTCGGATCATCTGATGGTAACCTATCGCCGCTGCCCAACATCAATGGAGCCACAAGTGCGCTGCCAACTTTTAAAGTCCCCTTTTTCCCTTTTGTTTATTGGGACTCTCCGGTCGAAACCTCACTTGGCGAAATAGTGGGTCATATTCGATTGGTCTTAGAGGCAAGGTTAGGTTTCTTTAATTTGAAAATTGATAGATAACTATTTGCTGTCGTCCAGTTCAGCAATGTGGATGTTTAATGTATTGCATGTCACGGTGAACTTGATAAATAACATAAACACAAACATACAACCAGTGCGGATAAAGAATGGGATCAGATCACAATATTTGCGTCTATACTCGTACTCCGAGTGCGAGTATAGACGCAAATAGTGCGCGAGCGAGAAGTGAATAGATGCGCCGCCATTTCTGATCCCATTCTTTATCCGCACAGGTTGTAGCTGATAATCTATTTTTACTATTTATAAAGAGGTAAATTTTATTAACAACGATAAGACTTATAGGTAAACCGAAAAGACAAAATAGAGTATGCGCCACGAAAGAAGTCGCGGGAAAAACACGGAACTAAAATTTCAGATACTTTTTAATAATAATAATAATTCTCACAACATCTCATAGGTTGACCTGATTCCGTACTAAGTAGCTTAAGCACTTGTGTTACAGATATCAGACAACAGAGGAACACAAATATATACTTAAATACATATATTACACCAAGACACTGAATAAACACAAGTGTTCATCGCACGAATGTTTGTCCAGGGTGGGGATCGAACCCACGACCTTTGGCGCAAGAGGCAGGGTCACTACTAATTGTCTTCTATAATTGTATCGCTTACCAACATGCGACCCGTCTGCTCGTCAGCTACCTATAATATAAAAAACATCTATCCAATATCTAGACAGGGTAAATATAGATGACTTATTCATTTTATTATACGGAGGCGAAAAACTTTTCGACGAATTACCGAAAGTCGTAGAACAGATGTTGTTTAGAATGGGTGATAGATGTCGTGGTTAAAGAGATGTTAAATATGTACCGAAACACTCTGTGTATCTTACTTACTGAGAATACTAAGAATGAGATCATTCTAGTTAACTCAAACACGATACCTAAACTAAAAGTCAGTAAACAATGAATATACTCTTGCATCAGGTCAGGAACCGAGACATGGCCGCTTACAATGTGCCGATTAAGGAGGCTCAAAGTCACCCAGAGAGCAATGGAGAGGGCTATGCTCGGAGTCACCTTGCGTGATCGTATCAAAAAAGATGAGATCCGTAGGAGAACTAAGGTCACAGACATCGCCTAAATGATTGCTTGCCTCAAGTGGCAATGGGCAGGGCAGAACAGACGGCCGTTGGGGCAGAAAGGTCCTCGAGTGGAGGCCACGTACAGGAAGTCGCAGCCGTGGCAGGCCCCTCACAAGGTGGACCGACGATCTGGTGAAGATCGCGGGAATCCATTGGATGCGGGCGACGCAGGACCGATCATTGGGAGAGGCCTATGTCCAATAGTGGAGTCTATTGGCTGAAATGATGATGATGATGATCAGGTCAGTGTTACCATGGAACAGTGATATCAATGAAGTTACCGGAGTACATACATACTCCATTTTGCTCGATGAAGTAAAGAATGGATAGAATTAACTTACCACTTCCTCTTTATCAGCCTTAGTGGTCAGCGACGGCAGCTTCAAGGCGGTTGCCACGGACATGGCCTCCTCCACTGTCAGGTTCCCGTGGAGCTGGTTGTCCTGCATGATGTAGCAGGACAGCTTGCGGAAGCTGGACAGGTTGCGCTCCATGCCGTTCACGGTGATGCTGCCTTCCATGCCTGAGGTCCTGTGGAGACGGGAGGTGGTTAGAAGAAGCAGGAGTTAACATTGTACAACATAGCTTCGGTATGAATGGACCGGCTTGATCCGTGTGTTACCAAGACCTCAAAGAAAACCAACCTGTAACAGCGTCTGTTTTTTTATGCTTCGTCTTTTTCTTAAAGTGCCTCTCTGATATTTTCTTAAATATTTTAAAGCTATCCATATTTTAATACCAAAACAATTATATTCAGTCACATATGAAGGGTACAGGGAAAAAAAGATGATAGTCCATTTTTGTAAATTTAACATTTTGTTGGGATGAAAAAATCTTTCATATTTTTTTTTAATTTAGCAAAAATCTGAATTAATGTTATTCGATTTTATAACACAAAAAATACTTTAGAATATTTTGAAAGAAAGACTTTGAGAAAATGAAATAAACATTAACAGTTTTCTCAAAAAAACTTATGTGACAATGATCTTTTTTTCCCTGTACCCTTCATATGTATTAAGTAAACATGTCTCCGTTCCTGCCTACATGCTTGCAATTAATGTTTATGAACAATTGTATTAAGTAACGACTTAGTTGCAATATTATTCTTCGGCAATTTATCCCTTCAATGCTTGGTTACATAAGATCGTGTTTGTAACTTAATTACTATCGTACGGTCCGAGTTTATCACAATGAAGTGCCCAAGGGCGAGGCCACGGGCCGGTTTAGCTGGTGGCGAGACGAGAAAGGCGATTCAAAACACCTAAACATGCGCAGGGGCATGGATAAATCCTACTCGTTCTTGTAGGTGTAATCTCGGGATCCACAAAAACCACTTTTTTATGTGATAGGTGGCAGACGTGCAGACGACGGATCACCTGATGGTAAGCGATTGCTGCCGCTCATGGACACCAGTAAACCCCCCTTTACCCTCACTCACGCAGCGAAACACAGCAGAGATACTGCTTCTCGCCAGTTTTCTGTGAGGCGATGGTATCATGCCGGCCGAGCTAGCCCAATCATGACGCAGCGTGGCTCTCCCACGGTCAAACTTTGATGATAATTCTTTCACCCATAAATCAATTCTGTGCGTCCTGTGAAAAGTGGTACAAGTCGACTTATATCGAATTTGATTTTCTTCTTGCTACTTCATCACAAAAAAAACCTCTATTTTCCTGTATGATGAAACGTGCAAAAAAATCTTCCATTTTTCCGTCTGATCAGACGGAATAATAGAGGAATTTTTTTGAGTAGTTTGTGTAGCAAGAAGAAAATCAAATTCGATATAACTCGACTTGTACCACTTTTCACAGGACGCACAGAATTGAGGCCTTGTCCCAAACTAAGGCTTTCACTTGTAAAAGAAACAACGATAATGACGAGAACAAGCGAAAGGTTAGCAAAACCTAATCAGGAATGCATAAGCCGGCAGCGGATCAATCAAATTATTTTGGTTGTGTAAAGAGTTAGTGACTCACTAACTTTTGCCTCTTCATAGATAATTCTAATATAGAAGTAAAAGTTCATTTATAAAAAATTGTGAGTTTGTAGTAAGCAATCTATGTATATGTCGCAGTAAAATAGATAAAGCCATAATATAGTTACATCCCCAGGGATATAATTATGTACCGTAACACAGTTATACGAAAGCGATTCATTACTATCTCCCTAGGAATATAGTTATAAAACGATCCAAGTTTAGTGATATACTTATATTACTAGATTCAGTTTAGTGAAATGACTTCGTAATAGAAATCTACCATATATAATTAAATAAAACAAAGTTTTTTTGGTTTTATCTTTATTAATTATAATTAATCATCTCTTTTCTTTTAAGTCGGTTAAAAACAACAAGAGAGTGTAACATCCTGGCACCGAGATATAAAACCGCCAGTTTTCATAGCTGACAACGAGATATTTAGCACCGAAAAGGTACGCGAATGGTTAAGTGAGAGTGAGACCCACTGTCTAATGAGTCAGTCTTTTTTTGGACATGCCATAAACCTATAAAGTTATCACGTACTTTCTATCGCCAGTCGCTCGACAAGTTATCTGTGCGACAGCTCGGCGAGGTGAGTGAGAGCCGCGTAGCCGCTTAGAAGCAAACCTTCAGTGGATCTTGTAAGTCGGTTTCGGGGTTACGACCAAAATCAATGCGAATACGTCTACGACAGCTGTAAAACAAGGCTTATGTATAGCTAACAACTCTGCTTGTGTATAATTTAGCACTACAATTTTTACCTTACCTACCTAGATAGATTTTAAAAACCCGACAAATATATCCAGACAGGGAATCGAAACCTCAATTATTGTCGTATGAGGCAGGCACTACCAAATGCGCCGTAGGCCAGTCTAAAAAGAAAGTGGTCAAAGACAAGCAGTCATCATTATCATTTAAGCCAATAGACGTCCACTGCTGGACATAAGCCTCCCCCAAAGTTCTCCACACAGATCGGTCCTGTGCCGCACGCATACAATGGATTCCCGCGGTCTTCACCAGGTCGTCGGTCCACCTTGTGGGGGGCCTATACTATTTATTTAGGGAAATACATCAGACGGCAACGCTTATAGGTAATCCGAAACCAGGAAACTCCTGCGCGATGTAAATGACACCTAGCACCATCTATTGGTATAAATTGGAACGAATGTCCTGCGAAGTGAGGGCGGGCCAGTAGTATGACATAAAAGAGGTCTCCCTTGTTAATTTCTTTCACATGCGTTAAACTGCAAACGTTTTAATCATAGCGAAATAATGTTAAAATTCACTTCATAAGAAAATAGCTTTAGTTAAAACTTTGCCATCAGCTAAAAGGCCGAAACAATTATCTCACTATTGGCATTTTTGGTCTACCATGAATGAATACTCATATTCATCATCATCACATGCGTAGGTCTGTGATGAATATTAATGCAAACTGTGAGGAAAAAAACAAGTGAAATTTGCGTTTTGTTAAATGTCAAATGGACAAACATTCTTTTGAATTTTTATGTTTGTTTACGTCTGGATGTTATAATATTTTGGATATAATGTAATTATGCATTTTTATATACTTGGACGAATTTATGTAATTCTCAGTGTCCCCAAAATGCTGGCAGCATAACCCCGTTGGATCGCGACGGAAATTCGCCGGGTGAAGAAGCTGCCAGCCTTTGGCTCTGCTTGACTTCGACTAAACGCTTAGTTAAGTCACGGAAGAAAGAGAGAGCGTCCCCACGGGCCCAGTGCTTCAACACCAAAAGCTACAAAGTGGTAGGTACCGGATAAACGCCTATACTTTGTAGCGTTCAGTCTCTCTGCCGCGTTGGCCGCAGCTCCGGCACTCCTTGTAATCCCGGGAAGATGAGACGGTGCCAGAGGGTCGACACAGGTAGCATCCCACACGAGAGTACGTCCCATCTTCCAAGATATGAGAGACATTCCGTCTGGTCTCTTGCCAGTATCACGTGAAATGTCGTTCAGCTCCAGGTTTGCCGGCCCATTGATGGTGGCAAGCGACCGACGGATAAAGTCGTTTAATGAGGAATGCCTAGAGAGATGCCCGGCACTTTTTACACAAGAGAGCCCGTGGTGCCCCACGGCGGCAACGGCGGCGGTGCCACAGAGACATTTGTGTGGATATTTAACTGATCTATACAGTAGATAGCCAAGCCGTCCTTGGGTATATCGCCGTGCGGTGACCGCCCAGTCCATTACTCTTATAAGGTCAATGCAAGGTGGATTTCCATCTCCCCGTGGGCTTTTAAGTTACCGGGTTTTATTAACTTTCCTCATTGATTGTACCTATCATGGTAATGGTTACAATAATTGACTGTATCCGGCATATACTTACAATACTGATCGCGATCATCGACGTATCATGTACGTAGTTTGAGTTATAATGACCCAGTTTCAGATACGGTCGATAAGCGAAATCCGGTTTCATATTACTGAAATTATTGCTCATCAATTACTTACTATATTCTTGATAGAAATAATGCACTTAATTGTTGACGTGTGTTTTGATAACCAAAATCGCCACATTCTTTTCAAATTATATTACTTGCTTACTTACTTACTATGCTGGCTTAGCGACCCGAAGTGGATATAGGCCACAGACACCGAGAATTCGCTAAACAGTTCTATTCTCAGCCACCTGTCATGGCTTTTCCTTTCAGATATACTTTCAAACATTACAGTATGTATTTTCTGATATTTCGGACCAAGACGAGAACCCACCAAATCAAAGAGCATAAAAATCGAAACAGCCGCTCTTGAGTGGATAAGTGGTGTAAATAACATGATTTTCTTATACAGGGTATATCTGTGAACAATATCTGTTCTACGACTTTTCGAAATTTGTTGAAATTTTAATGACAATGTTATTTATAAGTACAATTTTAATTATTTTTTTTTACGTTACACCAGACTGCGTTTAAGATGCCCTGCGTTTTCAGGTATCGGCCTCCTTGTGTAGCAACCCTCACACTAATTACCAGAGGTCTACAATAACACCCAGCGCAATTATACGACGGGCATAGTGCAAGGCCTCGCGATAATGAGCGCTAACACGCACCTAATCACCCTGTTTTGTTATGCGGTTGTGGCAGTGACAACTCCTGTTATATGTATGTATTATGTAAAACATGATTGGAAAATCACGAACTTTGCGTGGCTGCAATCACACATATTGCTTGAATCAACATTATTTATTTTCGTAGTTCAATATCATTCACGAGAAATTAAATCAGTAAAACTCTAGAGTTTTATCTTTACATGAATTCACTAGAGATAACTTTATTTATTTATACACAATAAGTTTTTTTAATGTTAAATGAGCAATGAAAAATGAGCCAGCGGATAACCTAAGGAGCGGATAAAACTGGACTGGACCACTCACTGGACACAGAATCATCATCATCAGCAACCCACACTCGTCCACTGCTGGACATAGGTCTCCCCTAATGCACGCCACTGCTCCCGATTTTCGGCCACTCTCATCCAGCCCACACCAGCCAGCCTTCGAATGTCATCATCCCATCTTGTCGGAGGGCGTCCTACACTACGCTTACCGAGTCGCGGTCTCCACTCAAGGACTTTACGGCTCCAACGGCTGTCAGTTCTGCGGCTAATATGACCAGCCCACTATCACTTCAGTTTGCTAATTCGGTTGGCTATGTCGGACACAGAATAGAACGATACAATATTTGTGTTGATTCGTCGCGGCATTATGCTGCACAAAAACAATGCACTTTTGTCACTAAAACATAGACTGATTCTTTATTCAACCACCAACATCATCATTTTAACTAATATACCTACGTCCAGTGCTGGACATACATATGCCTCCCCTAATGATCTCCACACTTTTTTTGCTATTCAAAGAGGGGTTTGGGCCTACACCCACAACGCTGTGAGAGCCACGTGGGAGAGCCACGCTTCGGCATGAATGGGCCGGCTCGACCGGAGTGACACCACGGGCTCACAGAAAACCGGCGTGAAGCAGCACTGTGCTGTGTTTTGGGAGTGAGGTTACAGTAGGCTCAAAAGGGGGGATAAGAGGGTTTGAAGGTTGGCAGCGCATTTGTAACTCCACTGGTGTCGCGGGTGTCCAAGGGCAGCGGCAATCGCTTACCATCAGGTAATCCATCGGCTCGTCAGCCACCTATCACATAAAAAAGGCTAACCCAATGCGGGTTGGTGAGGAACTTCAGAGCCTCTTCCGCCACTTACAGGTGAGGTTGACTTGGGTCCCGTAAGATTCTAAGCAGGCCCACTATACCCCCACTGTTATTGACTGAATTCTTCAATATCTTTAGTCGTTTTTGTTTACTGTTAACGAAATCCCTTTCGAGTCAGCCTAATGTCAATAGGTAAGTAACCTCATGTAAATCCAAACCTAGTTTTATTTTGGTGTGAACCTATCCTGCCAACCTACCTGCCTTTAAGGCGATACTCCGACGATACTAGCGCTGCGAAGTGCTTTATATTGATTGCGACGAACAGGAGTTCTTTTTTAAAGTGAGCAACAGATACTTTAAGGAAATGATTTACAATATTTTGAGACAAACTTATAAACCGTAAATAATTTCTTCCTGTAAGTAAGATTAACCTTGATAATTGCTAAAAGTGGCCACTTTTAACAATTATGTAGTTTATTGTTACTTGTAGGAAGAAATTATTACACAGGTGGGTTGCAAAAAAATGTAAATCATTTTCTTAATGTATTTTATGCTCACTTTTTAAAAAATGTCTCCTATTCGCCACAATCAATATAAATCACCTGGCAGCGCTAGTATTTGATCGTGTGGGAGAACCACGCTTCGGCATGAATGGGCCGGCTCGGTCGGAGTGATACCACGGCCTCACAGAAAACCGGCGTGAAGCAGCACTGTGCTGTGTTTCGCTGCGTGAGTGAGGGAACCGGAGGTCCAATCCTGGGTTAAAGGGGGGGGGGGGGGTTTATTAAAGGTTGGCAGCGCACTTGTGACTCCAATGGTGTCACGGGTGTCCATAGGCGGCGGCAATTGCTTACCATCAGGTGATCCGCTCGTCTGCCACCTATGACATAAAAAGTTATTTTTTTTATGGCTATTACTGTGTTGCCCACGGCAAACACTCATATAACTCTGCCTATGTCGAGTGAATATGAGACACGTTTTTAATGTCGAGGGTGTCTATGGGGTCAATCGCTTACTAACATTAAAAAAAACAATATGAATCACATGGCGGCGCTAGTATCGTCGCAGTATCGCCTTAAGGCATATTTCTGGCAGTAAATTGAATACCTACATGCGGCACCCAGAATTTTATTTATATTTTATTTATTGGAAAAGTGGCTACAGAGTCAAAAGCATGTTCAAGGTTCATTGATTAATCGTACAATTACGGAGATAATCGATAAAATCGCTTGAGAAATTGTGCACATGATATCAATCATAGCGCAGGTACAATAATGTAAATTTTATGCTGTGTAATGAATTATAAAACGATGAGGACTTTTTTTTATTACATAGCCGGCAAAGGTAAGAAAACACTCCTTTCTTGAAGTTCACCAGGTCGTTTCCGTGTAGAACATAGACAACAAATTAGTTCAGTGGAGTTACAAATGCGCAGACTGACTTTTAAAAAGAGATTCGGTCTTCTCTTGAATGTTTGAAATCGCAATGCACACTCGTGGGTGTGCGAGCGAGAAGTGAATAGGTGCGCCGCCATTTCTGATCCCATTCTTTATCCGCACAGGTTGTACCTGTATTTTTGGTGCCAAATAAATATTTTTCTATTAATATGTAAGTGAATAAGTAATGTATAGATATGTATCGGTATTTTTATAGTATAATATCTAAATTCTAAAAGGCGCCAAAAAGGTCCCTCAAGTCACGCCAAGCTCAGCTATTTGTCGAGACAAAGAGCCTCGATGCTGATATTCTGCGGATACCTAACTGTTAAGGCCACTGCGGCGCCCCCTATCGCTCCCTCATAGTCGGGTCTAACTTTGTTATGTTGGGGGTTGTCCATTAATCACGTGAGGCTAGAAAGGGGGGGAGGGGGTTGATAAAAATCACGAAAATAACACAAGGGGGAGGGGGGTGTAGTAAGATATCACGTGTATTTATTTTTTCGTCAAACGTTTTTCGTATGATTACACTCTTCGTTTATTATTATTTTTATGACAATCAAAAAGAAGTTGCAACCTAGTCTAGACATTTTTATCATGGTCCTTAATTTCAGAATAAAATAAAATTATTGTTTATACCTGTATTTAATTACCTATATTTTAAAATTTTAAAAATTCTTTATAGGTGCTAAAAATATACGTGATGTTGCGAATGGGGGGGGGGGGGGGGGCAGTCCTAAATCTCACTACGTATCACCAAGGGGCTTAAAAAAATGCTAAAAATGATCACGTGATTAATGGACGGCCCCTTGTCTGTGGTTTCGTTTACGTCAAAGAGCAGTTTTCCAGTAGGAATTTATAAATCTCCACGTGATTCACTAGATGGCGCAATCAGTTCCTGTAAATGTTAGCTGTGGTTTGATATTCCTAATATATGGGAAATTTATTTTAGGTTTTTTACATTAAATATCTGAATACTTCGTAGTTAAGGTGACGGGTAGGCAAAATTTTTCGCGTACGCGTTGGACCCAACATTTGTGCATGGTTATTTAATTAATAGTATAAGTGTTTGCCGAGAGGTTTGTAAACCCGACATTGTTTAAAATAGATCCTGTCCCATAAAAAGTACCAGGGTAACAACAAACCTCTCTTTTTTAGCGATTTTAGTTTGAGGGGTCATTTCATTGATAATCAGGGTTGACAATTTTTGTTTTGTGAAATAATAATTTTCACTTTTGTAACAAGTTTTGTGAGAATTGGAAAAAATAAATGACAATTT
The DNA here is from genome assembly GCA_019059595.1 of Marasmia exigua. NCBI lineage: Eukaryota > Metazoa > Arthropoda > Insecta > Lepidoptera > Crambidae > Marasmia > Marasmia exigua. The sequence continues at coordinate 15,998,750 of CM032473.1, forward strand.
TTAGTTTTTGACACTGGCATAGCGTTTACATTTTTTTTATATGAGAGGTGGCAGACGAGCAGACGGATCACCTGATGGTAAGCAATTCCGCCGCCCATGGACACCCGCACCACCAGTGGAGTCACAAGTGCGCTGCCAACCTTTTCCCCTTCCCCCCCATTGGGCCTCTGGTAACCTCACTCACACGGCGAAACACAGCGCAGTAATTTGCTATATTTTTCCTCTACCTCGAGGTTGTCTGGAAGAGATCGCTATTAGCGATAAGACCGCCTACATAGTACTAGTATAATACCATACATTAAATCTGTAAATTTTGTGCAATAAAATGTACCTATCTATCTACGTTCCGGAAATATCATGGGAAATAAATACATCAATTTTTCCTTTCACAGTTTTCTCTTGTTTCTGCTATCTTAGTACCGACGCGCTAGGTACACTTATTCATAATACCCAAGAGTTTGAAGCTCCCAATACATTCGCGGCGTCAGTTCATCGGCCTACTTGGCTAAAGCATAGGCTACATGAGAGTGGCGTCGAAGGCTGAGGAAGTGTGCACTGTACTTACAACACAACCCGGCGCATGGCGAAATAAAAACATCAGCGGCTTATACGCACATTTTGCAACCGCTTGGGTGGGACAAGCGATGGATTACGTACAGACACATCAAAGTATAATAATAATATCCTCCAACTGATTTTGGCTAAGGCGGCCAATCTCAACGATTAGTCACTTACGCAGGATATAATAATATTATAGTGTTCATGTGTGTACGCAAACACAAGTGCACTCTCTATTTCCTTGCCCTCACATTCCGATGGGACACCAGTGTGACACGAGTCACAACCGGAAAGCCATCGGGCGCAGGATTTCTGAGGCACGTGGGTACAAGACCGCGAACTTCCTGACTCCGGGCAGACACTGAGAATTTCTTTACAGAAAAACCAGGTAATCGCTTACCATCAGGTGATCCATATGCTCGTCAACAATTTATCACAAAAAACGCACGAATTGAATTGAATCAACTGCCTGCTATCAATTTACTATTTTTAAATATATATTTTTTTCTTCGATAAAGTTGATTCGTTTTGCAATAATCTTAAATAATTTTTACGAGTGATTATCATCTGATGATAGCAAACATAGTAACAAGGATGTGTTAATTAATAAATCTTAAGATAGTGTTGACAGCTATATCCTTTTGCTTGTTTGTTCTACCTGATTAATATCTACAAACAAAGCTATAGTTCTTTCTATTTAGCACCGGAACCTAACAAGCACACACGGTTTTCAGTTTTGTCATCTATGCCCTAGATCAATGTTTATCAATATTAGGTAAGTGGTCCTCCTAAGTTGGTGAAACTAGGGTCCTTTCCTACCGTTTGCTTCGGGGGATTCCCCTGCGGCTTGTACCATTTGCTACAGGGGGTCCCCCAGCAGTTCGCACCGTTTGCTCCTGGGAGGTCCCCCCCCGACGACTATATTAGAGTGGGCCCGGGCACTCCAAAACTGCATAGCAACCAGTTCCTGCCAGCCATTTTGCGCAAATCGTCATTTCACCTAGCCAATGGAAGTCCTACATTTCAGTTCACCTTATTTAGATAATGTAGATTAACGTTTAATTATATGGCAGGCGATCATAGCCGCCCATGAACATATACGAGACCTGAAGAGTCGCCGATGCCTTGTCGGCCTTTAGAAAAGACGGAACCACTTCAAAACTCGCAGTTTTGTATAACATAATATTATTTTGGTAGATACTCACTTGTAACCTGTGAGGATGTTGAGTAATGTGGACTTCCCAGCGCCAGACGGGCCCATGATGGCCGTCAGCTCGCCGGACCGGAGCCGGCCGGACACCGACTTCAGGATCGTCTTCACATCTGGAAACATACAAATGTGATTATGCTAAGTAACTAAAGTCTTAGAGAGAGAAAAACTAACAAGTGACTTAGACACAGTAAGATGGCAGACGTAGTCAAAAAGGTGGCGCAACTCAAGTGGCAATGGGCGGGACATATAGCCCGGAAGACAGACTCGTGGTGTAAGGGTTAGATTATAGTTAACTTGTAATGTAAGGTGGAAAATAAAGATATTTTTATTTTTATTTTATTTAGGGAAATGCTGCAGTGGAGGCCATGGGATCAGAAAAAACCTATCGGAAGGCCACAAATGAGATGGAGAGACGAAATAGCAAAGATTGGCGGGCACAATTGTACTGCCCAAAATAGAAGAGAATGGAGAAGATTAAAGGAGGGCTACACCAAATTGGTTGAAAACGACTTAAGATGTGATGATGATGAACTAAAGTCACATTTCTTGCACTATTGTATTTTGGACACAGGGGAATGCAGCTGGCCTCGAATGCTTACATCGTGTGCCAAACAAGTTACGAACTAAGACATGTGGGATGGGTAATTAATAAAAAGGGGGTCGTTGTTCAAATCCGAGCATGCACCTCTGGATTTTTAAATGTATGTTCATATTTCTACCATTAGCTCGGCGGTAAGGGAAAACATCCTGAGGAAACCTGCACGTTTCGGATAGTTTCTGAAACGTGTAGCCGTGCTTCAGTTGGTCTGATTTCCATGTTGGTACATGGGTTGCGAAGGTCAGACGCCAGTCGCTTCATTGTAATTATCAGACTCCCCAAATCCTGAATCATGGTCAAAGCGTACCCCGGGCTTCAGAGCGAGAGCTTTGGAGTCAACCGGTAACTGCACGCTAAGATGAGATGAGGAGATGGGCGATTAACAAATACAGGGAATCGGGAATAAGTTCTTCTATTTACTTATACACCTTCTTAGCTATGGCCTACATCTTTACATCGTCGTCCGCCATTCGTTTTATATCTCACTCACGCACGTCTTTAAATTCTATCAAACATCGATCCTATAAATGTTCCTTATCGTGCATGCATCTACCGATCAACATTTCCACATACATGCTCGCGTACAGTGATCTCGACGTTTTTATATTGTTAAAAATATATTACCTCAAAAACAGCAAATCATCCACTTACAAGGTTTTTCCAGAACAACGACGAAATGAATCTTAAAAATGTATATTTCTCAGATATTTTTTTCAAATTTTGTAGGTAAAAACGTCAAGATGGCAACACTAAGTAATTTGTTAAGGACACAAGGTGTTGGCTCATGATGTGGTAGTGAGGCGTTTGTAATACCAACGTCTGTAATCTTTTTGTTGCCAACTAAGCAGGTATTACACACACATAAACAGCACTTAACACATTTGCATTTCTACGTAGAATCCGTTGCCTTGTTTAAAATGTTGTTTACTTCGGGCAAGGAAAATAATTAAAGTCAACTTCATTCCAAGTTGGGAGAAGATAAAAATAGATTCAGTGTTCAAGAATTTCTACACGGATAGAGGAAAACTCGCTTGAATTCCGGTCCTTTACAGAAATCGAAACATCTAGATTTTTTTCTATGATATATGTGATAGGTGGCAGACGAGCAGACGGATTACACGATTACTACGGACGGATTATTACGGATATTCGTACACAACACTTACTTACATACTCACATATCTAAGTCTTCTTTCCATTGAGTTATTGTTTATTTATATTATGTCTGAGGTGAACACGAAATCTTTTCCAGTGTCTCGTAAGTTATTTGCAACTTCATTATAGTAGAAATCTTTTCCTCCTCAATTTGTTAAAGCTAGAGTAAATAAATAGGCTTGGCTGTGAATACTTTTGGGTAAGCTCGCTCCATACTCTTAACTCTTTCTCAACTCTTAATATAGTGTAAAATCTTGCTAATATGCCAGTTTTGAGTCTTTTCTTTGACTACCCGACCCGAGCCGGGTTCGATTCCCGCACCAACACAAATGTTTGTGAAACAAATATTACTTCTTGGGTCCGGGTATTTGTGGTAGCTTTGTTGTTCCTGGTTTCCATAGTACAAGGGAAATCCTAGGACAATGTATGTGAAGTGGTCTACATTTATTTATTTCTTTTGATCAATTTGCACAAGTCCCCTGCGTAAGTTATAAAATATTACTTATCTTGGATTCTATAAGCCGGTGATGAATCATGAAACGATCGTCAGATTCATCAAGTCAAGTCTCAGATGGGCAGGACATGTTGAGGGAATTGTCAAAAGCGTAGAGTACCAAAGATTATGACCGACTTGAAGCTTCAGCAGAAGAGACCAAGGGGAAGGCCTAAGAAGAGATGATGCGATTGCATCGATGACGATCTTAAGGCGATGAATAAGTTTACGAACTGGAGACGGACAGCCAGGGATCGTTGCGCTTGACAGTCCATAGTCGAAGACGCCAAGACCCACAAAGGGTTGTAGCGCCCAAGAAAGTAAAGTATACTATGGGTCAAAAATTTGCTTTAAGGGGACGTTAAGTTTTACGTAAGCAGATTTATTACAGTTATTAAACCCACCCTCTCCCCATGCTTACGTAAACATTTTTTTGATTTTTTGTCACAGCTCGGCAACCCTACTAACCGTATGCATTTATTTGTAGGTAATTCCCCGAAAATACGTTTCGTTTTCAAGCAAACAGAATGTGAGGGTTGCCATGTGTTAAAAAGAAAATAATTATTGATGACGTAATCATCATATAGACTCCCCTACCGCCCATATCATCCAAAATAAGCAAAGCAAAGACCTCTCCGCCTCCCTAGAGTGCTTACATAATACTTGAACCCCTAAGTCGTACCTATTTATGTCAAAATCATGGTATTCCATGCATGCCATGAACCGTAAAGAAATATTAATGGTGCAATCAGCAATTTTCTCGAAGTACAATTATTGCGATCGGTATAATTGCCCCGTAATGGCGTGGAGCAGCTCAGGTACCAGTATAATTAGATACTACACCACGTGAATCAGTGTCAGTACATTATATTATAGTTAGTACTGTGAAACAATCCGCACAAAACCGCAGGGACATTTAAGAACAGACAAGAGCCCAGGCTTATAAATATAGAAATCAGTTTTTGTTCAGAAACCTGAACATGTATTCAGTCATCTTAAGATAAAGGTTTTTGTGGTTAAAGTATCTAATTCCCAGATTAGTTGGTGTGTACACCTAGGTCAGCTTTGACATTCATATTTGTAAGTGCTTGATTCGACATAAAACGATGGCTTTACGGACACTCACGGCTGGACTAGTCCACCGGTTCAAAGTCGCTCAAAGGGCTATGGAAAGGGCTATGCTCGGAGTATCTCTGAAGGACCGCATCAGAAATGATGCAATCCGACAGAGAACCAGAGTCACCGACATAGCCCACCGAATTAGCAAACTGAAGTGGCAGTGGGCTGGTCATATTAGCCGCAGAACTGACAGCCGTTGGAGCCGTAAAGTCCTTGAGTGGAGACCGCGACTCGGTAAGCGTAGTGTAGGACGCCCTGCGACAAGATGGGATGATGACATTCGAAGGCTGGCTGGTTTGGGCTGGATGAGAGTGGCCGAAAATCGGGAGCAGTGGCGTGCATTAGGGGAGACCTATGTCCAGCAGTGGACGAGTGTGGGTTGGTGATGACGATGATGATGATGATGATTCGACATGAGCTGTCGATGATCTCATAAATTTTGTAGGTATATTTACAATGAAGCACTTACAAATTTCGTCAGCTTAGTAATGCGTTAACTGATCTAATTGGTAGAACAGCCACTCGGATTGTGGAGTATGTGGGTTCGAGTACCGCCTGAACACGAGTTGAAATTTTTAAGTGTGCTATTTACTTAAGGCGACGGGTGGCCATAACTTGCGACACCAATCGATTTAAATTGATAGCAACTAAACCGGATATCTTTTTACAAATTCGAAGTTCGAGCCTCTCGGAAAGAATAGGTATATGCTATTTATTTAATACTTATAATTAATTTTTTGATCTGTTTTTGCACTAAAAATTTGGATTAACGCCATAAGTGGCCGTTTTTGGCAGTAATTCATATTTCGAGTAGGAAGCAGACCAAAAAGTTAATTATAAGTATTGAATAAATAGTAAAAGTTCTTTTCGAGATGCTCGAACTTCGAAATTGTTAAAAAGATATCCGGTTTAGATGCTAATAAATTAAATCAAATGGCGTCGCTAGTTTGCCCTACCCTACCATAAGAATAAATTGCTATAAAATAATCAATTGATTTAGCAGTTTCATCTTAACTGGTGGTCAAATATTTGTAATAATATTTCTACTGAATGTTGTAAATATACCTACTAACAGCCCATGTCGAATCAAGCACTTACAAAAAATAATTATCAACTATTAATTTTTTTTATGTGATAGATTGCATATGAGCGGTCACCCATGGCCATTGGAGACCTGCCAGTGAAGATACAAGTGCGCTGCCAACCTTTAAGCTCCACTTCCCGTTACTATTATTCACTCGGCGAGACACAGCTCAAACAAAATTTCATACGTCCTTTAATGATCCTGTACCTAACTGAGAGAGACCTTTATCCTTTCATGTGACTGCCTACATTATGCCATTGTTTCCTTACACAAAAGGATTATTAGGCTTTAATTGATATTAAAGCCTTTTTCATTTCTCACATGAGTCAACAATTAGCTAGCAGGTGTGAAATTTTCTCACGATGATCCTTTATCGTCATACAAAAACAGCACTTAATATTAACAGAATACCAGCGTCATTGCTCTCGAAGCAATGACACAATGCTGAGTGGCGACCATTTTGGTAGCATTTAAGTTCTACTTTGTTAATATTAGTCTTAAACTTAAGACTATGCTTCAATGCTCCAAATAAATATTTTTCGTTTTATTTATATTATTGTAATGTAACTAGTGGCCCGCGCTGACTTCGTTCGTTTCGGGACATTAGTTCCACTTTCTATCAATAGACGGCGCTAGGTGTCGATTACATCGCGCAAGCGTTACGTGTTTTCGGATTACATATAAGCGTTGCCTCTGTTTGTAGAATTTACCTCTTTAAGGTGAAGGGTATACCCCACCACTAGCGACGCCAAAATAACAGAATAAACCAGATCTATTTTAAACGACGTCGGGGCTTCAGTCGCTCGGTAAACACCTATACTATTTATTTAATAGTTTAATTAGCTATTTGATCTGGTTTTGGAATTCGAATTTTGAATTATTGCCAAAAGCGGCGACTTTTGGCGTTAACCAATTTTTTTAGTACAAAAACGGACCCAACATTTTGGGCATGGTTATAACATAAATAGTATAATTGTTTGCCGAGAGACTGAAGCCCAGTAATTATTTAAAATATATATGTTTTGGTAGCTAACAATTAAAATCAATTTGTAATGTCTATGGGCGAAGGCAATCGCTTACTATCAGGTGATCCGCCAACTTGTTTGCCACCTATCAGGTAAAAAAAAGTAATATTTTTTTAGTAGTAGTAGCCACGAGAGTACAATACTTAAGGTGACGGGTAAGGCACACCAGCGACGCCAATCGATTTTAATTTTTAGCTACTAAACCGGATCTATTTTAAACAATTTCGGGGTTACAATCTCTCGGCAAACACCTATACTATTTATTAAATACCTATAGTTAACTGTTTGGTCTGCCTTTGCACTCGAATTTTGGATTACCGCCAAAAGTGACCGCTTTTGGCGTGAATACATTCTTCGCGTACAAAAACGGACCCAACATATTTTGTGCATGGTTATTTAATAAATAGTATAAGTGTTTGCCGAGAGATTGTAACCCCGGAATTGTTTAAAATAGATCCGGTTTAGCAGCTAAAAATTTAAATCGATTGTGCCCTACCCGTTACCTTAAGAGGGACTGCTAATATTAAGACTGTCTTATTGTTGAAAGTATGATTGGCAAGGCAACACTTCATCTGATGGAAAGTAAAAAGTAAACTTTAAAATCTGGAGGCTTAATTTAAAGCCGTTCCGTACCGAACGAGAATATATCTTTTGCATCCAAACAAAGGAGACACACAGCGCGTGTGAAAGAGAGGGAAACTCCGATTCGGTCGTAACGTCTGCTTTAAATTAGGCCCTCAGGGCCGTCAGCCCATTTAAGTCCCCACTGCTGGGGCACGGGCCTCCCTCAATCACATGAGGGGTAATTGCCATACTCACCACGCTTGGCAGACGAGTTGGCGAGGGTTTTGATATAAATGCAGAGTTTTCCTTCTCTGGGTGCTGATGATCATGCCAGCAGCTTTACCTTAGTCGCCTTTTACGACACCTCGGTAAGAGTGAGGGTGGCCTATTCTACTCTGCCGGGCACCACACGGCCGCAGGGCCTATGCATATATTAAGCTCCTAACCTGAGACTTATTTTCTAGAAAGAGAAATACCTTACTGATACATAAATAGTATGAAGTAGTTTGCATATTTATGTCAGATAACATTTATCATAGAGTTGGCATTTTAACCCCTCAGCAACGATTATCTTAATAGATAGACACGCTGATCTTTTCCTTGTAGCAAAATCCGTTCTGTAAGTATTTCTGAGTAATATCAATATGCTTATAGCCCCACGATCACTCTTAAAGTTACAAGCGTAAAGTAACTTATAAATACTGAGATAGAAGCATAAAGTCGGCGAGCCAGTGCTAGCGCCATCTAGAGGAAACCGACCGATTCTCAACGGCTATGTAGAACGGCTACCTTCGAGAATCGGTCAGGGAGGCGAGTAAATAATGTATAACAAAATTCCCTATACTTTCTGGAGCCCAATTCTCGCCCAATTTTGAGAACATGGCGGATATCACCCGAAAACCATACAAAAAAACTATGTTTTGGTGATATATGTCGTATGAAAATAAATGTCACGAGCCCGAGAATTGGGCTCCTGGACCTCTGGTTTATTTCCCGAACTCTTTTAAATTGCTAATGTGAGCAGGCGGCTTGAGGTCATTGTTTCGGAAACGCGCTTTACTAGCGCGAAGTAAAAATGCATAGTGACATCTACCGAAACAACGCCGAATCATCTGCTTGATTGTTTTTTACAAGCCCCATCTAACGAATACCGCTGAACTATTTTTCATATAAGTACTAAGGAAAACAAGTGCTAAGTGAAATGACCCTGGTTACAAACCCTTAATAAAAATCGCGAACTATGGATAGTTTCGTAACAAAATGCGTCCCACCCTCTTTTGACATTGTGTGTTGGAACGGGATGACATGAGCTTTAGTACGGTAATAACGATTTTTAACACCGAATCCCCCTTATAATATTGTGCTGTATATGTGTTTGTTTGTTTGTATACGTTTTGTTTTGTTTTAGATGGTGATATTCTCAAATTTTTTTTTTTAAATTTTAAAAGATCAGAAAGAGAGAATTCCTACACCTACTAATTAAAAACGTGTCTCTTTAATCACTCGACATTGGCAGAGTTATATAAGTGTTTGCCGTGGGCAACACAGTAGCAGCCATAAAAAAAAAACTTTTTTATGTCATAGGTGGCAGACGAGCAGACGGATCACCTGATGGTAAGCAATTGCCGCCGCCCATCGACACCCGTGACACCATTCGAGTCACAAGTGCGCTGCCTATCTTTAAACCCCCCTTTCCCCGGATTGGGCCTCCGGTACCTCCACTCACGCAGCGAAACACAGCACAGTGCTGCCTCTCGCCGGTTTTCTGTGAGGCCGTGGTATCTCGTGGTTATAACTTTAGATGACGATTTATAATAAGGTGGTGTAAGTTTCAATAATTATATATCTGTTGCATCCAAATCGCGTGGAATTAGACAAACGTATCATCCTAGACCTCATCGTCGCTTTCCATCAGGTGCGATTGTGGTCAAGCGTTAGTTGACCAAAAAAAATTCGGTTAGCACAAAGTAGCCAATGTCACTTTCCATCTTTTTAACTATCTCCACTATAAAAATCACTTCAATCCGTCGCTCCGTATTGCCGTGAAAGACGGACAAACAGATATATTATTTTGGATGTTATATAGGGTTGCCAAATTCAATTTTCATATATAAAAACAATTTAACAGTTCAAAGACAAGTTCAAAAGTTTCGGGGCATCCCATCGGGAAAAGCCGAAGTGGTTTCGCCGAATCCCGACCATCTGGCAACCCTAATGTAAAACGAAGCATATGATGTAGTAGACAACAGGGCTTAAAAAATGGGAAATATTATCTGAAGTGTATGAAGTGTTAATAATATTATTTTACACTTATTAGTTCGCGGTTTTTAAAGCAGGTTTTGTTTTCGTAGAAAATTTTTTTTTCGTGCTTTTTAGTGTCTCATTTTTTGACAGAAGTGAAATAACTAACATCCAGAATGTAAGTACAGTATTGAAAGAGTTATCTCTTAACTCCTAACCGTTGAGGAGATGACCTTCCATCATCGGCTGAGCCACAAAATTCATACAATCAGGAGTAAATACAGGTGCAGCTTGAAAAAAAAAACCAAAATATTATGTGCCTATAAAATTTGAGAGTTACCCTGGATTTCTTTTCCCATAATCAGATACTGACATGGTTACAATGCGACTATGCCAGGGGTTGGGATTGCATTCTATCAAATAAAAAAAAACTGCAAATCGGTTAACAATTGGTGGAGAAATATATGTTTACCGGAACATATATAAAAAACATACATACAGTCGAACATAGAATCTCCTCCTTTTTTGAAGTCGGTAAATGAAACTGCCCATGACAGCAAAAAAATCATGGACTGAATTGTAGACTAAATAAAGCGTTGGTCGATGAAGGTTGAAGGACAAAACGAAAATATCCATAAAAAAAGGAAAATCATGTCCGCATCCACCAAAGATTGAATAAAAAAGATATGAAGTTAGCGATACGTGCTTTACATAACGTATACGTTTTATGTTTAAAACATGCGCACGCGGTCCTTTGTTCACTATCGTCCGTTACTCACAGGGGGCAAACTCCGCTTCCCGACCAGCTGGGTATTCGCAATAATTGTTATCAATGCTTAAAAATGATAATTAATAAGCAATTAGTAATTTCATACATTGTATGCGTCTCCTTGGAAACCAATCGTGGCAATTTCTTCAAGATAATTAAATAGGAAGGACCTACAATGTAATTAGATAAAAACTTAACAGCTATTATATTTTACAAATATATATCAATTTGATTTAACAAAGCCTTCATGTTATCTGCAATAATATCAAATTCTGTATGTAGTGACTAGAATATGAAAGTCGCATTCAAAAATATTGTACGAAGCAAAAAAAAATCAACTTAATGAAAATGGCGTGAATCTAGAGTAAGATAATATGCTTACTTAAAATTCGAACATTTTTGCAATGCAAAGTGTGAAAGCAGTGAAACTTTTATATTTGTAGCCTCTAAACTGAAAACGTTAGTATATAAATTAGGTCCTGATTTCGGATTTTTGTTCGCGAGTGTAGTACAACTGCATATCAAGTCAAGTCTACAACACATGTAGAAAGCAAATCAATCCTTATATTCTGCAACATAAGGTGGTTACTAAGTCCAACACTTTGCTGAACCGTTCACTGGACTTATTAACAGTTATGAACACAGCTAAAACACCCGTTGGGCCCTAGTTGATAAAAGCGCTACACCAAGACTATGTCAAGATCTTCATAAGAGGCTAGCTGTTCACGTCTGACATTGATGCTAATGTTGCTTTAACAACCATGTCGAAATAGACACTCCGTTATGAAGAATCTTACTAAAACCTCGGTGGCACTACCCACGTTTGCCGAAGTGATAACAAATTAAAGTTTGTAAATAATTCATGAAGAAGAAAGCAAGTGCATTTTTATTCTTAATGATATAACATAGATAGATAGATATACTTTATTGCACAAAACACACATCTTAAGTACTAGGCATTACAGATATTTTGTGACAACCTTCGAGCAAAGGACACTTTCATAGTAGAGAAGGGGTAGGTGGTGCAATAAAATACTTGGTATGAGAGTATGAGAATCAACAATGATTCGTGACTACGTCAGTAAAACACATAGAACTAACTTATACGTACAAGAGAACATCATAATGCTTAAATGTAAGGATACAGATCTAAAACCTAATAATGTGATACAATAGGAAAGAAAACAAAAAGGTATGGATTTTTTTACTGAAGACAAATTCCTTATTTTCGGTTATAGGTCCTGAGGTACAACGAAATAGAATATATCCGACGCATTCAAACAAAAGAAAACCACAGCGCATGTGAAAAGATAGAGATAAAGATTTGGTCGTGAATTCCATATCATTGTAGACTCAGGGTTTCGAGGATCTGACAGTACAAAACTAAACTTCTAAAATCCTTGAGCAATTGTAGGTCCACATTTGGCATTTAGGCAGCTTCCAATAGCGCTAGACGAGATTTCATCAACAGGCCCTAGTGCCATAAACGGCCCATAATCACCGCCGACACCATTTGCGGCAAGAATGCTGACATTTACCACATTGAGGACGGAACACGAGAACAAAAACTTCTCGATTTAAAGGAATTGAAGTTTTAAGGTCTACAGGTTTGCAAGTGTCGTGCGGTCAACGAACTTCCTAGCTCAGAGGGCAGATAAGTGATTCTCTTCCTGTAAGATGACCTGCTCGTTGTTGCATACCAAGAGCAAAGACACAGGAAGCGGGGAAAGACACAAACGTAAGTGTAGTCACGTTCTTATTAGTACCTACCTATTTGAAAAATCGTAAAATATTTATGTATGAAATACGTTATTTAGTTAGTAAGTTTAATTGTAAACTATGTCTTTGCATAATTTAATCTGACGGATATAACAAATGTCAACATGATCACAAAGGAATAGTCGTCATAAGTTTGATAAATTTAAAAAAAATGTGACTCACTTCTGCGCAAGAAAAAGAAGCTCAATGAGAACTTACCTGATAATACCGAGACACATTAAGGTGACGGGTAGTGCCCACTAGCGACGCCAATAGATTCCAAGAAGCGCAATGAGAACTTCGGGGTCACAACCTCTCGGCAGACTTATACTATTTATTAAATAACCAAGCAGAAATGTCGGGTCCAACGCGTACGCGAAAAATTGATTCACGCCAAAAGCAGCCACTTTTGGCGCGAATCTATTTTTCGCGTACAAAAACGGACCCAACATTTGCCAAGAATGTATAACCTCTCATTCATCATCATCATCATCAACCCCGAAATGGTTTAAAATAGATCCGGTTTAGTAGCTAAAAATTAAAATCGATTGGCGTCCCTAGTGTGCCCTACCTGTCACCTTAAGATTTTTTATCACAAACTCTTATGCATTTTTTTACCATATCATTCTTCGGAGAACAGTTAATAGTCGGTAGTAACCGTATTAGTTTGTAAAAAACTAAATGCTACGAGGCAGTTAAGACAACAAACATAATTAACTCTCCGGTGCCTGTCATTCATAAGGTTTTTTGATTATTTAATATTTAAAATCCACCAGAGGCATGTTTGTATCACAATCAAAAAAACTATTTTTTCTGCACGAAAAGGGTTGCCAGAATTTAATAAAGTAAATAAATATATACGAATTACGAATGCATGTTTACACATGAACAGATTTCTCTAGCTTTATTTCCCACAACTTAAAAAAAATAGGTTTTAAAATTAAAACTATTATTAAAATTATGTAACAAATAAATGATACGAAGTTTAATGCTATATTTAATAGAAATAAAAATTATGTTTAATGTGCCTTATTTATGTCGAATAGTAATGCCGAGTTATTCGACTATTCGCCAAAGCGAATGGCGATTACTCGGTATTCGACTATTCGCTATAACGACTATTCGCGGCAACTCTAATAATTATCTTAATTTGCAAGATCCTCAAAGACAAAACAATGTCGGTCCAAAGTTTCAAATCGCTCTAGCGGCATCAGGGATGCTCTGTTATGTTTTGAATGAGATACGAGTACCAAACAATATTTTTAGTAACATAAACAGAAAGAGCAGCACACACAAAGGTCTAGGAAAATGTCAGACCGCATGCACACGAAATAAGATTATTGGTTATTCATGCGATGTCACGACGCGCGCCCAAGTTTCGATTCGTGTCCGATGTCAATGAATGCTCAGTATAATAGATGAATATAAATTATGCATAGCTAGGATCACTTTCACTTGGGATATTTATATCACGAGAAGAAAAATATAGAAATATATCCAACATTTAAATCTACCAGCCAATTCTTGCATTTTATTTGACCAAGGTTTAAATGGGCTACAACCTAATATTAAGGCAAATAATAGGTCTTTCTGCCGAATGAAAATGCCGTCTTTTTTTTTTCAAGACACAATAACATGTATAACTCCTTTAATAAGCATATTTTCACCTATTAATAATAATATTAATATAATATAATCATATTTTCCTTTAATAAGTATATATTCACTTTTTTTTTATTTAAGACTATATTTTAAGGTTCGTATTAAATAGAGATCAGATATTATTTTATTTGTGATGCAAAAAAAATAATCAGAAATCTAGAAAATTATCTTTTTTTACTTGGCGGAATTGACGTTTTTATCAATAATAACTTTTTTCTGAAAAACTATCCCACAGTTTGCTAAACGTTGTCTATAAAAGCACAGTTAATTGTGGAATAGTAGCATTAATAATTACCTAAAAAAACGTTAGTATTGAAAATACAACTTCTAAGGAAATCGCCATTGAAAACGACAATTCCATAGGTAAAGACCATTGGTATTTGAAATCTATTTTACGGCAAGCATTCGTAAATTCAACACAATCCGAGGAAACCTTGAGCCAGAAACTAGGTAATCCTTATTATTAAACTGATTATACATTAACAGTATCATTCTTTAAGAAGCGTCGACTTAATTGGGCTAATGCATTTCTGATAATTTAATAAATGTTCTCAGTAGTGATTTTCCAAGAACCAACACTAAAAGGAGGAAAATAAAGTATGACTTAAATATAAGTACAACTAAGTATTTAGGCTATAGCAACATTATTTCTTCTTTTTGGTAAATTAACAAACGTGCTTACAATATTATGTTTAAATTAATAGCAGTATTAACTCTGCCGTTGACTGCCTCGTTGGCGCAGTGGGTAGGGTGTCGCACTTTAAAGCGACGGCTGCGTAAGAGGTCCCGGGTTCGATCCCGGATCGGGCCAAAAATTTGTACCTAAGTTTTCGGCAAGAAATTCTAAGTGGCAGCCCGGAGTCTGGAAGTTGGCGGTCTTGTACCCCCGTGCCTCGGAAAGCACGTTAAGCTGTTGGTCCTACGCTCGATCCCTCTCCGGTCGTGTCACGGTAGTGTCCCATCGGTATATGAGGGTAAGGGAATAGAGAGTGCACTTGTGTTTGCGCACACACTTGAGCACTATAATATATCCTGCGTACATGGCTGATCGTTGAGATTAGTCGCCGTAGCCGCAATCGGTTGGAGGATATTATTATTAGATATCATCAAATATATGTACATATAACTAATGAAATGTTCGAATTACTCATAAATATTTCGAAAGGACAAATTGCATAAATATTATTTCTTTCTTTCTTCTTTCTTTCATAAATATTTGTACCTACTGATGATAACAGAAATTAGTGATTATCACTCCGATATACTTACTAATACTAACATGATATATGACAGGTGTGATGTTATTCAAATAGTAAAACTAGTACTGAAAAAATATTTACATTCCGATTATTAATTAATCGACAGCTTGAACCAAAAACAGCAAGTAACCGTTACGATAATTTGAAAAATATTACTTCTTGGAACGCCTAATGTCTTTCAAACAGTCATGTTGATTCCAATGTAGCTTCGGCAATTAGTTTGGTACGGAAACGACGAATTACCTGCATGACGGGTTTCTTAACCACAATTGAACCATATACCTTATCCTTGGTTACAAACGTTACAACTTGTACTTCTTCAAAATCTTATGGGGAAATTGTTTCTTTAGCATTGTCACTTCCAGGAATAAATTAAGAATTATGTCTGTGATTTCTTGTGTCTTATATTTAAGGTGTAGGGCACACTAGCGACGCCAAACGAGTTTAATTGTTAGCTATTTGAGTTTTAAGCATCAACTGCTCATAAAGTTACGGAAAATAAAAGTTCTAGAAGAGTTAATAACAGACTTTTATTTTATTTTTCTCTTCTCTTTTTCTCTTTATTTTATTTATTAGGACAACCAACAAGGCACACACTACAAAAGTTTTAAATCTAACGCAGTACCTAGCTAATTATACGTGCTGTCTTAATTACATGTCGTGACATGTAAAGTATGACTAATAAAAATAGAAAAGTAACTTAATTCACTCTTAAGGTGACGGGTATGGCACACTAGCGACGCCAAACGAGTTTAATTGTTAGCTACTAAACCGGATCTATTTTAAACAACTTCGGGGTTACAACCTCTTGGCAAACACTTATACTATTTATTAAGTAACTATGCATAAATGTTGGGACCGTCCACAAACGCGACAAATTGATTCATGCTAAAAGTGCCCGCTTTTGGAAAGAACAAATTTTTTGCGTACAAAAACGGACCCAACGTTTGTGCATGATTATTTAATAGATAGTATAAGTGTTTGTGTGTGTTGTAACCGCGAAGTTGTATCAAATAGATCCGGTTTAGTAGCTAACAATTGAAATCGTTTGGCGTCGCTAGTGTGCCCTACCCGTTACCTTAAGAGTGAATAGGGTATTTGACTAAGCTCGAGATTTTACAAAATATAAATATTTTATCAAAATATAGGTAAATATGTGCCAATAGCAAAAATTCTCAATCAAAAATATAACGTCTAGCCGGTTTTATGGTCATTCAAAGATTCATGGGCAAGTCCATTTTAAAAGTATGAAATTTAAAAAAAAATATTATACCATTGAATAACCCATATAATTTACACCAACTATTATAATGGAACCATTGACATAAACGAAACATTTGATATAGCTACCATACAAAATTCAAATGAAATGCATACAAAATGCGTGTGACGTCACATCTCAGTAGCCATTTGTATGGAGCGTTTTGGGTTTGCCCAAAATAATGTGATTTTAAAGTTGTGATATCTCAGGTAGTTTAAATGAGAATCAAGTAATTCTTTCAACGATGTTTCTATCATTGAGAGGTCTTTTGATTACACAAATGAAAAAAAAATAGTCAAATACCGTATTAAGTCACTTTTCTATTTTTATTAGTCATACTTTACATGTCACGAGATGTAATTAAGACAGCACGTATAATTAGCTAGGTTTTTTAGATTTTAGCGTTGTATTATAATTATAATGTATCAACACGGGGATTAACACGATATTTATTATGTGAAACAACATTGTGTACTCACATATTAGGCTCAGTCCGCTCGTGACCACGGCTGCTGTAACGTAGCCGAAATGTCGAGCCAAATATGTGAGTACACAATGTTGTTTCACATAATAAATATCGTGTTAATCCCCGTATTGATACATTTTAATTAGCTAGGTACTGCGTTAGATTTAAAGCTTTTGTAATGTGTGCCTTGTTGGTTGTCCTAATAAATAAAATAAAGAGAAAAAGAGAAGAGAAAAATAAAATAAAATTCTGTTATTAACTCTTCTAGAACTTTTATTTTCCGTAACTTAATAAACAGTTGATGCTTAAAACTCAAATATTGCAAGTCATGTTAAGATCTTTGCTTTTCGAAGCCATGATCACGGCAAATGTGACATATTATGACACCAACTGCCGCCCTCAGAGACTTCAATTAAGCTAAATATTCATTAACTTAATCAGAGAAAGTGTCATTTTCTTTTCTTAAGTAACCTAGGGCACACTAGCGACGCCAATCGATTTTAATTTTGAGCTACTAAATCGGATATATTTTAAACATTTTCGGGGTTACAACCTCTAGGCAAACACTTATACTATTTATTAAATAACCATGCACAAATGTTGAGTACAACGCGTACGCGAAAAATTGATTTACGCCACAAGCGGCCACTTTTGGCGTGAATCAATTTTTCGCGTACAATAACGGACCCAACATTTGTGCATGGTTAAGTATAAGTGTTTGCCGAGAGGTTGTAACCCCAAATTTGTTTAAAATAGATCCTATTTAGTAGCTAAAAATTAAAATAGATTGGCGTCTCTAGTGTGCCCTACCCGTCACCTTAAGTTAATTTAACGTCTCTGAGTGCTGCAGTATGTGTTATATGTTATTGTATAATAAACTCATTTATACAGTACTGTCATTAGAAAAACCACTCACATGAGATCATCATAGTCATCTTTGGGTGCATATAATCCTCGGTTTCATTAATAAATGCATAATAGTTGATATTTTATAAACAAATCTTTTGCAATTTGTTCTTAAGTAAATAACACACTAAAAATTTCATCTCGTGTTCAGGCGGGAATCGAACCCACACCCGTTTCATTGCACAATCCGGTGGCTGTTCTATTAATTAGACCACTGAACGCATTACTAAGCCGACGCATTTTGTAAGTGCTTGATTCGACATGAGCTGTCGATAGTCTCATCAATATTGTAGGTATATTTACAATATCCACTGGAAATATTATTACAAATATTTGACCACCAGTTAGATGAGACTGCTAATCAATAGTATTTTTTTTGATAGAACAGCCACCCGCAATTGTGGAAGATGTGGGTTCAAGTCGCGACTGAACACCGGATGATTTTTTTAAGAGTGTTATTTACTTAATGCATAATAATATTCGATTATCTAGAAGCGGATGTAAATTGCTGATTCTGTTCTGATATGATATCGGTTAGTCATATTGGCTACTTTCGCCCGGCTGTTGCACATCAATATTTCGGTCATTGATGTCAAAAATTTAAGAGAAATACAACAATGTCATATGCTTTATCATATTATGTTTCTACTTATGAGAAAACATATTAGATTATTATAGTATTGTAATGAAAAAAAAATTAACTGTTGTAGGAACAGACCGAACAGAGAGAGCGGCCTCACAGAAAACCGGCATAAAGCAGCACTGTGCTGTATTTGGCTGCGTGAGTGAGGGTACCGGAGGCCCAATCCGGGGGAAAGGGGGTTTAAAGGTTGGCAGCGCATTTGTGACTACACTGGTGTTGTCCACTGGGTGACCATGAGCGGCGGCGATCGCTTACCAGCAGGTGATCCGTCTGCTCGTCTGCCACCTATCACATAACAAAAAAGCTACACATTAGGATATTACAATTTTTCTTTCCTCATCGATTGAAGAAATGTGTCAGATTTTTATACATTGATGTGTGGCTGTTCGTACCTATAGGTCAGTTTCCTGAATGTTGTCCTTCATTCCAGTTAGCAATCAAATTGGGATGACTTCTAAGAGGACAATAAATACAACCTACACAGATTTCATCCGGTCTTCATGACAAGGAAGATCCTGCTTTAAGAAAGGTCAATTTGGTGATGAATGCTTTGGTCCTTTACGACCTTGTGAACTTGGCGGTGAGGAGAAACATCGATAGCAAAACCTACACGTTTCAATAATGATTCTAAACGTGGAATTATGATCTGGATGTTCTAGTTCCTCTGACCAAGGGTTGCGTAGGTCAGACGGCATCTTTTTTAGGGTTCCGTAGCCAAATGGCAAAAAACGGGACCCTTATAGATTCGTCATATCTGTCCGTCCGTCCGTATGTCACAGCCTCTTTTCTCCGAAACTATAAGAACTATACTATTGAAACTTTGTAAATAGATGTATTTTATTAACCGCATTATGATTTTAACACAAAAATTGGAAAAAAAAGGGGGTCTCCATACTTGAACTAAAACTCAAAAACTTTTTAATATCATAATCATGAAAACTAACAACGAAAATTGGTTTGGACTAGATATAGTAGTAGTTTTTTTTAATACGTTATAAACCGTAAACCGCAATTTACCTGCCATACATCTTACTTGCTGCTACGGAACCCTTCATAGGCGAGTCCGACTCGCACTTGGCCAGTTTTTTTTTAAAGGGAGGCAAATGAGCAAGCGAGTCACCTGGTAAGTGATCACCGCCGCCCATGGACATCAGCAACACCAGAGACACATCCTGCATCCTTGTCCATGCGTACCCCGGGCTCTGAAGCGACAGGTTTGGATGCAACTGGGAATTATACGCTAGGATGACGATGTTGCGAGTTTAACTACCGCCCATTGATGTATGCAAGACCGTAACGGTTGTGCATCGCGGAGTAACACCCATTCACTACTACACGTCATACGTCTAGATTGCGTGCATCCGATGCGTAGAAGCACTATTTGCACGTAGTAGAGACGTCGCTAGACTCTTCTAAGTCGCGGCTTGGGTTACATGACTGAGTGAGAAAGCTAACCACAGTGTACAAGTATCTATCAATAATAAACTTAATGTTGTGACCAAGCTCAGAAGAAGTGGTCGTGACTTCTACCAGGGTAACAAAAGGGTAGGGCAGCTATGAAAAAATACATATGATATGTAAACAGGAGTCGTAACTTCTTTAAGGATATCCCGAGCAGTATAACCAGGCTCCAAATTGTTCCACTGCAGGGAAAGGCCTTCATCATAGAAATCAAGTTATCGCTACTACGATGGGATTAGGCTTTATCACCACGCTTGCCAAATGCGGATTGGTGATCACAAACCCGAGCTATGTTCGAAAAATTCGAAACATTAATTTGCTCGACCCGGGAATCGAACCCGGGACCCCGAGATCACGGTCCGGTATTTTAACCACTAGACTGGGCGTCTAGGCTCAGGAATAGTACCAATCTATGCTTTTATATCAATGTATGTGAAAAAGAAATTAAAAAAAAAACTAAATATTTATATTTATGCTGCTACTAGGGTAACAAGAGTAACGAATAACTTAAGATTATTTACACGTGGCAAGTAAAACCGAGCACTGGACTCAGCAATACGCCAAAGCTTCTATCAGTGTAACAATGTCAGGAAGAGAAGGAACAACATGTGATCCTAAAGGTAGATCATCTGCGTATGGCTCCAGCCGGATATCATCTGCAACGGTGCGAGCACTAAAGCAAGTAAAACTGACGTCCACTCGACTCAGCAATACTGCCAGTCAACGCTTCTACCAGGGTAACAAGAGCGGCAACAAGTAAACCTATATAGGTAGATATTCTGCGCATGGCTCCAGCCGGATCTCGTAAGCAACGGTTGCGATCTCTAAAGGTGCACATGGCAAGTAAAACTGTCGTCCACTGGACTGCCAGTCACGCCTTCTACCAGGGTAACAAGTAACCCTATAGATCATCTGCGCCTGGCTCCGGCCGGATCTCATACGCATCGGTTGCGCAAAGCCGGCGAGTCGGTTTACAGCGCACAACCTTCCGTAGCGGCGATCCACCGATACCCCAGTACTTGCTTGTGCAACTGATGTACTGACAATCACAATAGAATATAGTGGATTCTTAGGAAGCATAAAATACACCTCATTGTTAATGGGAACGTTTATTAATATTACACTAATGGAGATAAATGTCAACTGATAGGTATGTACCTACATACCACATGTATGCACCACAGTTGGCTGTATTAGTACATGTGTACTAAATACATCCAACTGTGGCATGTACAAGCTTCAAAGAAGTACTGTATCTGAGCTAACGCTGATTTGTTTTTTATGTTATTTAGCTTAAAAATATAAAGATAAAAAAAAATTGAGACAACCACCAAACTAAGGTTTTCCCTAGTACTATGGATACCAGGGTCGTGCCGCGTGGTTCCCGGCAGAGTAGAATAGGCCACCCTCACTCTTACCGAAGTGTCGTAAAAGGCGACTAAGGTAAAGCTGCTGGCATGATCATCAGCACCAAGAGAAGGAAAACTCTGCATTTATATTAAAACCCTCGCCAACCCGTCTGCCAAGCGTGGTGAGTATGGCAATTACCCCTCATGTGATTGAGGGAGGCCCGTGCCCCATCAGTGGGGACTTAAATAGGCTGACGATGATGATGATGGATACCAGGAACAACGAAGGTACCACAAACACCCAGACCCAACACAAATATCTGTTTCATTTACAAAAATTTACTTATATTGGTGGTTGGAATTAATTGAAGTTCCCTGTCTCGTTGCTTTTGTTCGAATTGGAGAATACTACTGCTGATGCACACATCAATTTCTCTACAAAATATTACTAAAAAAATGCTAACTAATTAACATTTATTATCTAGGTCAGTTAAGCTAAGTCGGTATTTCGTGTATATACGAACGTTATGACGAAGACGTTAAAGTTATATTCTATTATCTGTAGATGCATTTACAGTTAGATTGTAACCAATTGTAGTTTCAATTACCTTCCCTAATTTAATGAATATACAACCTGTGCGATTAATTGCACTGCGAGAAGTGAATAGATGCGCCGCCATTTCTGATCCCATTCTTTATCCGCACAGGTTGTACATAAATAAATACACTTATGTTGTATTACTTGTATTAATAGAATCTATCAGTTGATATTGAACCAAATATGTTTGACATAACATTGACCGTGGGAGAGCCACACTTCGGCATGGATGGGCCGGTTCGATCAGAGTGATCCCACGGGCTCACAGAAAACCGGCGTGAAGAAGCATTGTACTGTGTTTCGCTGCGTGAGTGAGGTTACCGGAGTGGCCCAATACGGGGGAAAGGAGGGTTTAAAGGTTGGCAGCGCACTTGTGACTCCACTGGTGTGGCAGGTGTCCATGGGCGGGGGCAATCGCTTACCATCAAGTGATCCGTCTGCTCGTCTGCCACCTATCACATTTATCCGGTAAGAAAGAGTGTCTGTGTAAGGAACACAAACGTGTTGGTGTAAGGACACAAGTGTGTGATGAACACAACGTGTAATGTTTTACCAAAATTACGAGTATTAAATGAGCATGCAAATTTAGGCATGTTTTAAGTATAGCATTCCAAATTATTATTACAACACGAAGGCTACAAGGCCATTCGACTTCCGGACCGTAACGCTGAGATAATAAAAACATAAATGTTCCATCGCGTATAATTATTTACCGTAAAATAAAGTTTTAATGCCAAGCACGAATCAGGAGACATACTATAGGTATGGTGACAGCACCTTAACTAAAAACTTATTCAAGATTTCAACATTAGCTGATTTTGTCGGCGTCAGTCATCATAATATATATTAGGCAGCCAAAATTGTGATAGTTGAATTAAAAAAATTGTAGACTTGTATAAAACGAAGTTGACGACTTTGATGGCGCGGTGGCTACGGTGTTGCGCCCAAACGCAGAACTTTTCTACCTCTCCTATCTACTACTTTTATATCTTTTTCTTTTACTCGGGTCTGCTGGATCTCTGGGAGACATCATCTCTGGCAGTCATCTAGTACTCATAATACATCTTCTTCTTCTTCTAGTGCCATATCCTCATCAGATGTCAGCGACCATCCTGCGATATTCCTCTCTATTCCGTGCTCTGCTTTTTAGCAGATCAGTGTCTTTTATTCCGGTCCATTCCTTAATATTGTCCTTCCAGGTTATTCTTCTACGTCCCCTCCCTCTTTTGTCTTCGATTTTTCCCTCCAATAATACACAGTATTCCTTTTTTCAGCCTAGGTGATCGGTGTAAATAATCTGCCGCAAACGTTAAAGGTGCGAAATACCAACCTTCCAATTTCATTGCTACCTTCCTCTCAGCAGAGTTTAAAACTCCATTATATTAGACATTCATTGGAACTATTATGTTTTTAAGCTAAACTGAATAAATTATTTGTATATTTGTTATTATTTTTACGCATATGTTAGTAAGTGTACATTTTAACACGACTAAAGAGACAACATAATAAGATCTAATAAATGAGGCATTCATTGCCAGCACAGAAGGATTTTAATATGAAAACTAGAAACAGCAAATGTACAAAGTCATACCAATTGGCTATAAGTGCCTTAGCTAATAGAAGCAATGCCGCTATCATATTCCATACGGATTAAACATCGTTTAATAGAATGCAAGGATGCACCGAGCGTACTAACCGAGCCTGCATTAGTAACTTAGTATTTAGTAAACAAGCCGACGCTATGTAAACTTCCATTGGTATACTGCCAATTCCTCAACTAACGCGGACTGTCACATCACTTGATAATCATTATGTGCTAATACGACGGCTTCGTTGTTTTCTCTCGTAAAAATATACCTCTGTGACGTTTCAAGAATATTTTACCTGACGGTATAAACAGCCAAGTATATGCACATGTTTAAGTCTAAGTAATTAGTGGTATTATTCATTTGGCAATAACAAAACAATCTTTTTAGTTAACCTTTGTAATAATAACAATGCTCTTGAACTATACTATAATACTTGTAGTGTGTACGTAAACATTTAGTGTGTTTTATGACTAATTAGAAAACAAACGTAAGGCATCATAAAATGAAAATGTTAAATTGTTTAAGCAATTGAAAGCTACATTAAAAAGTATCAAAATTGTTCGTAGAGTAACCCATAAACCTGTATAGCCCGTTTTTACTAGAAAAATTTTTATTGCCCGCAATCATTGCAAAAACAGAATTTGTTTTGGAAACACGTTTCTTAAAACTGAAGTTAATTAAGACACAGTCTTGAATTAATGTTTATTAACTTTTTAGCAATCTTAAACTTAAGAGCATCATGATTAATAACGCATGTGATGTGCCATGCCACTGTTGTACAGAAATAAGTGGTATCCAACTTGCGGAAGATGAATTTGACCCGGAACAGGAAGTGCGTCTACAAGGCAAGACATTAACAACTTCGACATATATCAGAAGGAATTTGCTGTTCGGGGTGGTAGTATATGCTTATGCATGGATATCGGTGATAATTGCAGGTTCCGAGGAAATGGCATTTATGACAAAGGAAATAATGATAATAGGGTCGTTACTTCATAATCTTATTGCTAACTAAGCTTGATTTTCTTATTATCTGTTTTGCCTTTATCCTTGGCAACTTCAGTACTGCTTATTGATTGTTAATGATTAAAACAGATAGTAAATGTTTAGTCCCCAGTGCACACAAATCTTTGTGTTTTCCTTTCCCATCGATTCAAAAACATTAACGTGTATAAGAACAAACACATTTCCTTCATTATTAGCCTCCTCCTTCGCTACCACATCTTCGCTTTAGGTAATTGGAATAGTTACAGATTTTTCTCAAAATTACAATAAGGGATCTTTAAGATTGTCGTTATTCTTCTGAAAACCTTCATTCGCTTTATATTGAATAAGATAGCGTATGTATTCATCGTTATTTGTTATTTAGACTAGAGTGGATGCGGAAAGGTCATTTAGATCAGATTGAATAAATGATAGCATTACTCGTTACAGCATTATTTATTGTCACTAATAAATACCGCTGGAAGCAAACTAAAGATATACACGTAGAAACATAACAGGCACCCATGAGTATGATTATGACCGCCAAAAAGTTATTGCAGAACAATTAACAAAACTCCTTTTAATTTCGTAATCCATAGATAGGTAATTAATCCCCTGCAATAAAGGCGATAAATACCAGCACAATGATAAGCATTCGAGACGATATCAGGGAAAATTTAGGTTATTAACAAACATGCAGTAGATTAATGAGTTCTAATTAAGCAAACGACTTGACATCGTTAGGGATGTCCATTATCTAGTATTCAATAATTGCTATTGATGCCTTCAGTTAACTGATATTATACAAGGAAATATGTATATTTCTGTACATTAATTATGTTCGCCTTCAACTTTAGTACGCTATTGTTCTATTTTTTCTGTCATATTTCGTAAGTGATCATAACATCCTGGTTATGTCAAAATATGAACTCCAAGTTTGGTAAAGTAGATCCAGAAATTTAAGATATACTACTATACATTTAAGAAAAAATAATGTGTGCCGTGTGGTCCCGGCAGAGTAGAATAGGCCACCCTCACTCTTACCGAGGTGTCGTAAAAGGCGACTAAGGTAAAGCTGCTGGCATGATCATCAGCACCCAGAGAAGGAAAACTCTGCATTTATATCAAAACCCTCGCCAACCCGTCTGCCAAGCGTGGTGAGTATGGCAATTACCCCTCATGTGATTGAGGGAGGCCCGTGCCCCAGCAGTGGGGACTTAAATGGGCTGATGATGATGATGATGAATGTGGCTTTCTAATTTTACTATATCCAGTTCGAGAAAATTACTTTGAATGAGATAAAAGCATCGCCTAAAAGATTGGGCCTTAGTTAATATACCATGTTATTCACTTTCAAGATTTTCTTTTCTAAGTCGATGTTATCTTCATTCATTATTGATAATGACATGATTTTTATATAAACATCTATACGTATCTAGAAAATGTTTAATTAATAGTACTAAGGACTTTTCAAGGTTAGAATTTACCTAGTTTTGACTTAAGTCTTGCATTGGTTAAGGGGTCATTCAAGGAGGTGTAATAGGTCCTAAGTAAGTCTTAACTGTTCAGTGTAAATTATCAAAATCTTCCAAAGATCGTTGATAGTTACTAAGTAAGACATAATATTAAAGTTTGACATTATAATTTGATTGATTTCACTTCTTATCACAAGAACTACTTATCTTAAACAATGTAACAAAGAAATTAAGTCCATTGTTTATAAGTTTCAAAACAAGGTAAATCTTTCGCAAGCCGAGGGAGACGCGAGTCGTGCAAGGAGTTTTCCTTAGACCCGTCTTTTAAATGGTTAAGGTGAGATTGCATAAAGTTCTTTCAGTTTTCGTTCAGAAGTTCGAGGCA
Source organism: Marasmia exigua (assembly GCA_019059595.1). Taxonomy (NCBI): domain Eukaryota; kingdom Metazoa; phylum Arthropoda; class Insecta; order Lepidoptera; family Crambidae; genus Marasmia; species Marasmia exigua. The sequence goes on from CM032473.1 coordinate 16,025,365, forward strand.
TTTCATTACAGATACAAGATCATAAGTCTGTAAATAAGGGAATAAGAAAATTTCACTTACTGCTTTTCCTGCCTTCTTGCACTCTGTAGGTGAGATCCGAAAAGGCCAAATCCACTGGAGGCCTTTTCGGAAGGTGCGTGAGGGTCTTGTGCTGTGCCGGAGTGATGGTGACCTTCAGGCTCCCCTTCCTGTCGGACATAATCGGCTTAGTATCCACCGGGCCTGCGAGGCTCATTTCTTTATCCACTTTCATTTTGAAACACAATGGGTATTGTAACTCAGACTGTCATTACTTATACGTCACAAAAGGGAAGGCGTACGTCCATACGTGCGGTGCGCGCCACTTCCCAACACAGACTGAGTGCGTGGACTGGACGGCCCGTAGTAGCACGCGTGGGGGTAAGCTATATGAGACGTTATCGCTATCGCTTTACAAATCATTATCGAGTGGACGGCGCGAGCGCTTGCCCGCGAGTGACGTAGAAATGATTAAGTTTTTGAACTTTGCGCCGGCGCATGGATACTAAGCAAAACTAGTTCATTACATTTCGATTCAAACAATTATTATTGTTCAAGTTTTCTCTGTGAAATTATAAATGGTTCAACATCATAAGACTAAGTAATTTCAGGCTGACTTTACTCTAAAATGAGTTCTGAGCTACAGTTAGACAATAAGCCCACATTACTGTAGAAATATGGTATCAGTAAGGCAATGATTTTAAATAATTAAAACTATCTTATTAATATTTTAATTAAAATATAATGTGGTTTATTTGTATATACCTATTATTATTTTATTAGATGAACTAATCAATAAATCAGATAAACAAAGCTGTAAAAAAGCTATCACTTTATGACTTTAATTTGAGGATTTTTTATGAGCCTAACCATGGACTAATATAATTAGTCCATGGTCTAACTAAAGTTTTGCAATGATTTTGAGCTGTGCTTTGCAAAGTCAATGTCATTATTAGTGAAGGCAAAAAAACTGTTGGATTGTAAACTTTAAAATTCATTTAAGATTTGTGTTCACGAATAACTTTTAAAAACACAATTTTTAAACACAGATTTTATCAATGCTGCAAATGTGCAATATCACAGTGGAAAGGGACAGATAGCTACTGGGTGCGTCATCTCTCTATCTATCGTCATTATATCAATTGCATCAATGCTAAAAGTTGATGTACATAATTATGTAAAATTTTGAAGCTAGATTAAATCAAAGATGTTTAATCAAAGGTAGCATGTTACATTAAAGTCTATGTTGGATCTAGGATCATCAGATGTGTTTTATGGCTTCTAGCATTGTAATAAATAAAAACTGGCCTCCTTTTTCCTTTTTTCTGTTATGGTCTGTCGACATGATGGTCTGTTGACTAGAGAAGTTTTATTAATGACATAGAGATACATAGGTCTGTCCCAAAAATGTTAACACACAAGTCTGTTTTATTTTCCTAAGTATTTAACCTCATCATTTAATTTGTAGTTTATGAAAGTAAGTTATTGTAAGCCAAAATTAAATGAATTAAAAGTCTGTGTAATGGTAATTTTAACAGTCTATTTTAACCTTATTCAATAGCATTACTCAGATCTTATGTTATAGTCTACCTATAATTATCATCTCGAATAATAACCATTGTTCAGTGCCATCTAAGCACAAAACTATACATTCTCAACTAACAGTAGACATGTTGACATTTAAGTGTTTTGTATGGACATAATGAATGTATACTGCAAAAAGGATCACTTCATTTTATTCTTCTATTAAGTATTTCAGTTAATTAATATAATAAGAGATAATTAAACTCACTTCATTACTAACCAAGTGTTAAAATTTGGATGTAGCCTTGTACTAAAATTCATTAGACATATAACAGGGCTAAACGCGACGAAAATAAAAAAGTACATTGTAATGTACTTGTTTATTTCATCGTGTATAGCCCTGATATATGAATTTTATTACTTACCCAAAGCTGTAATTATGAAATAAATTTGGGAATGGTATTTTAAATAGTTATCTACTATAATATGCTCATAGTAGATAACTTGCTTCTACAGTACAGTATTAGCACTGAGAGTTGTAGAATTTTAATAGTCCCAAGTGGTTTCTGGGGCTGAGTCATGCTCAACAAGTAACTTTTGGCTTTAAGTAGTGACCCAACATCAATAAGTATTCTAATACTTATTGACGCTCTAGCATCACTTGCAAACATTTCAAAGCAAAATGATTTTTCTTCAATGGGTAACTTTGTTTTAGAAAGTACATTTTAGGCCAAGATCATAGATGAAACCTTATTTACTGCACAAGGAACAAAATCGCACCAAAATAAAGAATAAATTATTTTTCAAGCCCAATGTTTAGGTTTTGAGCACCATGGGGGACACCTGTGACCGACAGACAATAAGTGTTTATTTGTCTGACTGCCATCAAACCAGACATAGAAATTAGTTTTTTGTTACAATTACATGCCTGATTTGTGTACAGCACATTGAGGAAGGCCTATGTGACCTGAAAAGCCAGGTCAGTCAGTAGAGCTTAGAACTCAACTAGAACTGAAATCAGACATAGGTACAGATAAACACCTCTTCTGAACACTATATACATACCAATTAGGTATGCAGCATTTAGTAGGGGTAGTTTTATACTGTGAGGTTAGCCAAAAACGTTATACTTTCTTGCAATAGACTGTAGTTGACATTACCTTGGTAGGTACCTAGATGATTCTCACATACATAGATACTTAATAGTGCTGATTCATTTTCATCATAATTATGATTTTGAATGGCATTTTATTAACATTAGGATGCCATCATGTAACGAGACATCTCTGATTACGAGTCTAGTAACAGTGGTAGGGGTAACTTTCTACTGAGAATGTAACAATCATACAACAGGCTGAAAACAAAAATATCGCAAAATAAGCCCGAATGAGATATTCCAACGAGTACCAGGAGATATTCGAATAGAGGACACAGTTTTGCAACAACAAAGAGCGAATCTTTATCTAAACTGAGGTCATGAACTAAAAACTTCTGGTTGCTACATTTTAAACAACGACATTCCGCAAAGTATATCACTCACCTTAAATTGTTGAGTATAAATGCGTTATCCATGTTGGCTACTTCATAAGAGCATCACAACGTAAATGAATGGATGAGAAATAAACACGAAATCCCTTACAAAAAATATAAAAACAAAATTCACTGCGTTTCTGTGTTCTCGTTTCGCTTCACTTGACAACTTTTTTGACAGATTGCGCCTGACTTTTGATTGGCTGGTTTGTTGACAGCTGATTGCTAAAGCATGTAATCCACCAAAAGCTACGCGATGTGAATATTGATCTATGATTCGTTGGGTAGGACTAAAACAAGCCGCCTGGGCTGGGCTGATGCAAATTCAAAGGTTTTAAATTTGTGTTTAGTGGTTTTAGTGTGCAAAGGTGTTTCTTTGTGCAGTTTATTTGTGTCGCAAAGTGATCCTAATAATAAGAATCGTTGGATTGTATCGTTTTTAACACTGCTGTTGTGTGTCGAGTGCGTTGTCTCGTGACAACTTGCTTGGACCTAATAGAATCTTAAAACCCAAGATTGCTTTTAGAGTGATATCCGCTGAATCTGTAGGGGCGCGCTATGCAGCCTCCATGCGGCACTGGCCAAAAATATTTTAGAAGATTATTTTTATTTCAATTTTTTCCGTCACTTCACTTTTTACACTTCTTCTGCACAAATTTTCTCTCGCGTATTATTTAATTATTTTATGTTTTTCTATCCTTTTGTAAATTATTTCTCTTGTAATTATACACTCTGTTTTAACCTTTAATTAAACTTGTCATTTCGCCTTTCTTTCCTCTCTACTCACTCTATCTTTCAAAACTTCCCACAAATCCGTAGGTCGATAAAACGTAAAATACCGGCGTTTTATTGAGTGACTGTGACTTTGACTGACTTCGACTCAATAAGTTACATGACATTGGCAAACTATCTTCGGGTAGAGTCATAAAAAAATTTATCGCGCGCCGCGATCAAACAAAAATATAAATGCGTCAGACAGTTCATTCAGAACATCTTGTATCAAACTAGGTAACCCTACATAACAAAGTTATCTACTAACAGATTCATGTGAACGTTTTGATGGTTGAATAACTAGCAAGCGAAATATTATTGGTATTACAAGTTGAGCCAAAATAAAAGGTACTTCAAACAAACGTGAATCGAATAAAATAATAATGGAAAAGAAATAATTAGTACTTTTATTTGGAGAAATGTGAATCGAAATTATTGAAAAGAAAGAAAATACTAGGTACCGATCCAAGATATCAATCTGTGGTCAGTTAATTACTTTAGTATTCTTCGAAATAAAAGCCCTTTTTTTGGGGCCATATATAGTTTACCTGTTTACCAAGTTATACATGTACATTAATACTATTTAGCAAGTGAATAATACGTTTTATTTTTATCTGAATGTGGCTTTTCACTTATTGTTGAACATTCCTAAACAAGTAAATATTGCATTTGTTCGATTATTTTGGGAACATCTCTAGGGCTTAAAAAGAAAATGTTGACAGATACAACATTATACCTACGTACAATTCTCTAGAAAAGTAAATTTTAATAAGTTTATAAATAGTTAAACAGAGAAAGTGAAATTATCTTTTTTGTCTTTAAAATAAATAAATGCAAATAGGTATAATTTTAAAAAGTTAGTAAATTGTGCTATTTTAGCATTGAAAGAGTGCCAAATTCAATGCCCGCTGTAAGAAAGTTACGTTGTCTAATTTTGATAAAGTGTCAAATGTGACTTATTATTTTGGCCCAACTTATAATAACACAAAAACAATATTACTCTTCCAGGCGGAGGATTATTACCTGTCAATGTGTGCATAGCTAGCTTACAACATTATTATTTTTAAATCGTTAATGTCGAACCATTGGAATACAAGTTTTAAATTATGGGGCTGCCACTTTATGAAACCAATTGTGTGTAGAAGTTTTTGACAAAGTTTTTGATCCTACACCGTGCAGGCTGGTGGCCATGGTTCAGTTGGTAGTCGTGTGGTACGGGTCATCTTCCATGTCATCAATCTTTACTAAGAATTTATTTGCGAAACAATATCACCACCAGCACCACCTATAACATTGATCAATAACACTTTTTGTTTGAAATTACTTCGACTCATAACGTTTCATCACTTGACGCCGCGCCGAAACACGTTTGTTACATAATATTGGCCATTTGAGCAATATTATAAATAGCAGGTTATAATAACACACTAAAATGTTCGAATCGGACCTCTTCAAAATTAGTAGAATTTCCTACTTAATCTGGTATCACCATCTCGGCCAATATACAAAATCCAAGACTAAGAAAGTAATTAAAAAATGGCAAAACTTACGTCTTCTTCTTACGTCAACAACGTCACAAAATTCAACAAAAGATGTGAATTTTATTTTAACAAATAACTCGCCAAGAACAATGAATCAATAGAAATTAGATAGTGCGACGCTCCAGCATGGATAGTATTACTGTAAGCACTTTATTTGTGTACTAAATTTCTTCTTTTAATTTTATTTTATTATTAAAACAGTGTTACTGAAGTTGGAGTTGTAATATTTTCTATTTTCCAGAATTTTTCAGTGTCTCTTATCAAAGGATTTATAGATAGTTTGCGGGGTGTTACGGTGCTCCTGTATTTAGATAAGGAGATCAACGAAAAGGCTCTGAGAAGTTCCCCGCACATAGAATCTGAGAGTACAAAGTTGAAACAAAAGCAGACTAAAGTGAAACAGTAAGTCCTTTGTTTTTGTCGCTCATAAACTTTGTTATGCAATAAGTACATAATGCCACATGGTATTTTATTATTTGATTTATATATCTATGTTTTTAATTATTTCTTAATAAAGCTTTTAGTTGTAGAGACTTTTACTAGAACAATGTAAACAAAATTCATTTATAACAGTAAACAAACTCAAGAAGAAGTTATGGGAATTATAGTTAAATATTTTCGCTGTAAATGCACAACATATGTTGTGCATTTACAGCGAAAATATTTTCTGTTTCTTTTTGTTCCAAATTAAAAAAAAAAACATAAGTATACCTTTGATTACATTAACAGTTTTGCTCATTTTATTTATTTTGCCTAATTCATACTTTGTCTTAATTGGCACTTAATTGGGACAGGTCCTCTATTCATAATATAGTTAAAAAGATTTTTAAAACAGTTTTTTCATCTTAAAACTCTTTTCAGGGAATCAAAAGTACTTACGAGGGTGCTTCAGTCATGTATCCTCAATGGATTTATATTTTTGCTAAGCATATTGGTGTTTGAATATGCTTTGCTGCCTGCGGTCAAGTACTTAGTAACCATTGTGTTCGGACACAACCCGGGCGTTGCCCACAATGTTTGGGGATGGATGCAACCATTCCTCTCTATGACATTTAGGATGATCTGGGTGTTACCTCTATTTTTATTAAGCAAGCTTGTCAATAGTTTGTGGTTTCAGGTGAGTACATTCTTATCAAGTTGTTTTGTTGAGAAATAATTGTGTGGTAAAATGATAACCATTTATCAATTAGGCAACCTTGAAAATTACCTCATTTTAACTATCACAATAATATCTTATAAAAACAAGTCACTATATTTAATACAATTTCCTAGCTATTAGACAAATGTCTTATAAGAACTTGCTGGCTAATCTCTGTTATTCAAACCTTAGATATAACTTTTTGGCTGTTAATACTTATAATGCATGACATCTTCTTTCTTTGTAAGTTTTATGAGATACTAAAATATTGAGAAAACAGACAATCATCCTTTTTGGGGTACAAACATTTGTGTGCATGAACATGTCTGTTTGTATTCGTCTGGGTGTTTTCTATGTATTATAAGTATGTATTTACAAAAGAAAAGTATTATACCGCTTTTAGTTCTGATATCCGTAACATAGGTGCTTGAGCTACCTGTCTCGGAGTCTCAGATCAATGTATGTGAAGTTGTGATATATTTTAAAAAATGTGTGTCCAAATAAATTTATTTTCATTCATTCATTCAATAAAAAATATATGTTTGAGTAGCCGTTTCAGTATTTAGCAATAGGTATTTAAATCCTTCTTTTTTTTAATAAAAATTGATAGACCAATGGTTGCATGGTTATTGTAGGACATCGCAGACTCAGCGTACAGGCACCGCCGCGGGCGGCCGCAGTTCATGTCGAGCGTTAGCAAAATCATCGCCGACTCGCTCTTCAGCTTGCTGGTGCAAGCATTATTTTTAGTACAGGTAAAAATTGGCCATCGTTTTTTCTAAGGGTTAATAGCACCATATATGAAAAATATACTTTTAAATCTTTATGCTCAATGTTTAAAGTAGATTTGTATTTATAACAGAAATATGCTATTTTCTTTATACCGTATATGGAGGTAGTGTGTTCGAATCCAAGCGCAAACCTATACATATATTAGGGGTTAAAGTATGAAATTACCGTTTTGTATGGCGATTTTCTTAGGAGTTGTGTTATCCATACTAACATTTTTTTTAATTTGCAAAGTAACCATTAATGCTACTATTCCATAATTAACTGTGCTTTAATAGATAATGTTAAGGTACGTGTAGGATAGTTTTTCAGTTTTTTTAAAATAAAGAATTTATTATTGTCAATTCTGCCAACTAAAAAATGGGACATTTTAATTTTTTTTTTGCATCTAGAATACAATAATATCTTATCTCTATTTATTATAAACCTTAAACTTATAGTCTTAAATCAAAATAAAATTATAGTATGTTGACTTTTTACTTATTAATGGATTTATACATCTTATTGTGTTTAGAAAAAAAGCGGCAAACTCGTACTTTAACCCCTATTATTATGTGTATTTTAATTCCACTGGCTCTGTGGAAAAGGAAGACACATATAATATGCTGAAATGCTGCTGACTAAATTCGCGGAACACCACTACATTTCATTGCATACGAAATGCGATCGTCGGCCACACTCAGCGCAAGAATCGGTCACTCAACGACGAATTGGCCCATGCGGGGTGCAGGAAACGCAAGGGAAAGGAAAAGCCCGCATTCGGGCTAAGGGAGTTAGTTGCCACACTGGCGGATTGCGTTATCAAGGCGGAGACACGACGCAGCGGATGCGCGACGGATTCGCCGCGGAGATAAGTCTGAACGCCATTGTTTTTTGTGGCGGCCATGCAGCAAAACGATGGCAAACACGTTGTGCATCCGCGGCGAATCCGTTGCGCATCCGCTGCGTGAACGCTGCGCTGCCGCGATGTGTTCAATGCGTCGTCGCTCCGCTTTGAACACGCTCACTATCCGCCAGTGTGGCAACTACTTTACGATCGACAATTTGACCAATGAAAAGGCCCTTTAACGATCGTTCACTCTTTAGTTAAATACACCGGCCTCAGCAAGATATTAGTAAAGCTAGTAATGATGTTATTTCTTAATTTTCAGAGCATGCTAGTCAGTATGTTGCCCATAACGTACATAGGCGAGCTGTTGTGCCTGGTGCACATGTGTCTGCTCTACTCGCTGTACTCGTTCGAGTACAAGTGGTTCAACATGGGCTGGGAGCTGCACAAGAGGCTCACGTTCATCGAGACCAACTGGCCTTACTTCCTGGGCTTCGGGTTGCCTTTGGCTGTGCTTACTCAAATTCCACAGTCTTACATTATAAGGTAAGTAGTTTTTTTATGTGATAGATGATATACGAACATACGGATCACCAGACGGTTTTTGCAGGTTTTTGCACGGGTCAATATTTGTTCACGGTTTTTTAATAAATAGTATAAGTGTTTGCCAAGAGTTTGTAGCCCCAAAATTGTTTGAAATAGATCCGGTTTAGTAGCTAAAATTAAAACCGATTGGCGTCGCTAGTGTGCCCTACTCGTCACCTTAAGGGTTGCGAAGGCCAGACGGCAGTCGCGTTATTGGTTTTTTTAAACGGGCGGCCATATAGTAACATTGTATAAACTGAGATTTAGGTATCACATGGCTAGCCAGTGCTAGCGCCATCCAGAGGAAACGACCAATACTTAACGGCTATGTAGAACGGCCTCCTTCGAGAATCAGTCAATCAGATACATTATTAATTTTGCTCTAAAATATAACTAATACCTTTCCAATACCTTGTAGGATCTTTAATTTATTTCGTGTACATTTTATGCCATCTAACGAAAACCGGTGATATTATTTTCCCATACTAAAGAAAAATGAAGTGAAATGACCGGCTTTGCGTGTAATTTTCAGCCCAGCATCACTGCGATCAGTTTGATCTATTGCGATCGCCACTGTGCTACATATCAGTCCCAAACCCTGCACACTTCAGAACATGCACTTTTTAGGGTTCCGTAGCCAAAATGGCAAAAACGGAACCCTTATAGTTTCGTCATGTCCGTCTGTCCGTCTGTCCGTCTGTCCGTCTGTCACAGCCGATTTACTCGGAAACTATAAGTACTACAGTGATGAAATTTGATGGGAATATGTGTTGTATGAACCGCTACAAAAATATGACACTAAATAGTAAAAAAAAGAATTGGGGGTGGGGCCCCCCATACATGTAACTGAGGGATGAAATTTTTTTTTTCGATGTACATACCCGTGTGGGGTATCAATGGAAAGGTCTTTTAAAATGATATAAAGTTTTCTAAAAAACATTTTTCTTAAAGTGAACGGTTTTTGAGATATCAGCTCTCAAAGTCGTAAAAAGTATGTCCCCCCCCCTCTATTTTTATAACTACGGGGTATAAAATTCTAAAAAAAATAGAGGTGATGCATGCTAATTAACTCTTTCAACGATTTTTGGTTTGATCAAAGTATCTCTTATAGTTTTTGAGATAGGTTGATTTAACTGTAATTTTGGACTTTGCTGCTACGGAACCCTTTGTGCGCGAGCCCGACTCGCACTTGGCCGGTTTTTTTAAATGTTTTTAATGTAATTACCAGACTGACCAAATATAGGTATATATATACGCTCAAGCGTAATAGGCTATTTGACAGTAGGTAATAAATATATACATTTCTTTTTTAACATCAGTGTTAATATATTTTTTGTGGAGCGATTTGTAATAACGCGAGATAAAAATATTGCATAATTTCATCAAAATTCGTCTTCTAAAATTATTATTTTTTAAACAGGGGTCACGTGACTAAAAACGGCCCGTGACGTAGATTACGCGTAAGTCTACTGCCTATGGTTGATTGCCTTTTCTTCATAGGAAGAAATAAACAAAAAAAAAGTCTTTGGTTGATCGTACCGTCGTGTCTGAAACAACAACAAGCTCAATGTTTATTTATGGACAATCTACGTCACTGGCTGCCATATTGCTAAAAGACGCGTTTTTGCGGCATATTTGAATATTCCATTTTCATTTTCGTTTTTTTATTAAAATATCTAAAATAAAAACAAAAAAGTACTTTTTAGGGCTGCTTATAAACAAATGAATACTCTAAGATAGTTTTCAGAATTTTGTCAAATAGCCTATTACAGTCAACAACAAAAGTTGATGCACACTTTTCAGAGCTAGTGACTCTAATGCTCTTCGGAATAAGAACGACAAACTACGAAATATGTGCAGTTACTTCTGCTGTTGACTGTACCCTGGTATCCAAAGTGATGGATTTGGGCGCAACCGGGAGTAACACGCTGATGATGAAATGTTAATGTTTACATTTCACACCTCGTATCGCATCATAGCGTGTGTTAATTTAAATTCAACAGTTCACAAAGTCGATAATAGGGAGTTGACATTTGAACTTTATAATGTGATTGTCCATTTACAATTGGCAATAGTACCTACTCACCTACTCGACGTCGTTTATTTTGTTGTTCATATTGGATCGGAAATTGATATTTTTTTTAACTCCCGACGCAAAAACGACGGGGTGTTATAGATTTGACGTGTCTGTGTGTGTCTGTCTATGGCATCGCAGCTCCCGAGCAAATGAATAGATTTTGATTTAGTTTTTTTTTGTTTGAAAGATGAATAAGGGGGGAGTGTTCTTAGCTATGTTGGATAAAAATCGATCCAAGATGGCTGCCGTCGCAAAGATATGGATTGTATGTTCTAACACAACTTCCACAATGTGGGTATCATATAAAAGGGCTTGAGTAGCAGAATATATTTATTGTGACAAATTTCAAATCCAAGATGGCCGCCGTCGGGGGTTTTCTAAATTTTAATTTTTTTTTTGGTATAACGCTGTCATTCTATACAAATCTCACGTTCCATATCTTAGTGTGTAATTCCCAGTTGCGTCCAAAGCTGTTACTCTAGAGCCCCGTGAGCGTGGGTATGTGACCGATCGTTGAGATTGGCCGCCGTAGCCGTAATCAGTTGGAGGATATTGTTATTATAAAAAAAAACTGGTCTTCTCTTCAACCTCATCCTCCTCTTCTTAGCGTGTAATTCCCAGTTGCGTCCAAAGCTGTCGCTCTGAAGTCCGGGGTACGCTGGGACCATGAGTCTTGATTTCGGGAGTCTGGTATTTACAATGACGCGACTGCCGTCTGACTTTCGCAACCCTTTAACAGGGGAACTAGAACAACTAAATCATGGTTACACGTTTCTAGAAACTATCCGGAACGTGCAGGTTTCCTCACGATGTTTTCCTTCACCGCCGAGCTAATGGTAGAAATGCGCACATACATTTGAAAATTCCAGAGGTGCATGCTCGGACTCGAACCCGGTCCCCCCGTGTGGTGGGCGCGTTCTGAACCACTGAGCTACCATCGCCCTTATAAACTATAATTCTATACAAATCTGACGTTATACTATAGATTTATCTACTGATAAAAATAAAGATTGGTCGAATCGAGCCTAGCACAGTTTAGTATAAAAAAACTGCGGGTAGAAATGGTAAACCAGGAGCCCAATTCTCGGGCTCGTGATATTTTAAAAACTTAGCGGATGTTACATGAAATCCATACAAAAAAACTATGTTTTAGTTATACATATATACGATACGATATAATCTTATGATGATAAATGTCACGAGCCCAAGAATGGACAATACGACAAAAAATCATTTTCCGAAATGAAAAATACTATTTCTAGATTAGACTCATAGAAAAATAATTTCAGAATTTTTAAACAGATATTTATGGAGAAAAAAAAAATGTTAATATCTTTCTGTGACGTCATCACTCGGCATAACAAAATAATAACGCTTTTGCTCACGCAGATTTAAAAAAAAAAGGAAAATCTCTGATCATAAAATGACAAGACAAAACAATGACAGGGACAGTAAGTAACTTAACTAAGTCGCCTAAACTTTTTTTATTGGACAGATATCACAATACGTTGAGCCTCAGGACTGCGTCATTTCCTGCATATTGAAGCAACCAGACTTGTGTATTTCAGTTATTTCCATAGCGTTATGTCTTATGGTCTGCTGTTATGGGGCTCTGCGGCTGATATTCAAGCTATTTTTGTGCTACAGAAACGAGCTGTCAGGGCCATATACGGACTTAGGCCACGAGACTCGCTTAGAAACTTGTTCAAAGAAATTAACATTTTAACATTAGCATCACAGTACATCTTTGACTGTATTATGTATGTTTATAAAAATTTAGAAACCTTCCCTCGAAAATCCGACAACCATAACCTAAATACTAGAAATAAACACAAGCTTGCTGTTCCACGTCTCAGACTTCATAAGATTGGTAATTCATTCGTAGGAATGAGTATTAAAATATTTAATAAGTTATCACAAAAGCTTGTTGATTTACCAATGCCTAAATTTAAAACACATGTTAAAAATTATTTAATGGCAAAAGCCTATTATACAGTTAATGATTACTTAAATGACAAGAATTTGTGGAAATGATAAACTGTTCGCCTACACCCATGATACTGTACTTAAAAAAATTTGGTGATTAAAAAGAGTAACTGGCGAGTTTCTTGCCGGATCTTCTCGTCAGAATCAACTTTCCGATTCCGGTGGTAGAATCACATTATATTTATTAATATCTTAGTATATTTTTGTATCGACATATATGTTTAATTACATGTATAATATACATAGCTATAATTTATATTTTTTTCATGTATGACGATTTGTAAGAGCTGTATATAAGCCTATGCAAATAAAGAACTTTTGAATTTTGAATTTGAATTTTTTTGAATTTTATTAATTATTAGTTAAAAATATAAATATTTTGATAAAAACACACTTTTAATGATAACTAAAAAATATGGGTCATCTTTTTTCTCTTTCTTTATTCGAAAAGCGTATAAAAATAATATATTTTTTTGTCGTGTTGTCCATTGGGCTCCTGGGGTATACCAAGTAGAACTCTTTTGTGTTATTATTGTTATGAGGCATCCCAGTGCCGCTAGGGATTTTATTACATTGTCGTTGACTATTGACTAGAGTAGGTCTTTATAAATATACCAAATATCAGGCTATTATATTGTCCCACTACATGACAAATGGGTACCGGAGGCCCAATCCGGGGAAGGGAGGTTGGCAGCGCACTTGCGTCGCCACTGGTGTCGCGGGTGTCCATGGGCGGCGGTAGTCATAGTAGCAACTTGATTTCTATGATGAAGGCATTCCTGATGGGGACCAAATTTTTTTATGTGATAAGTAGCAGACGAGCCGAGACACCCGCGACACCAGTGGCGTCGTAAGTGCGCTGCCAACCCTTAAACCCTCCTTTCCCCGGATTGGGCCACCGGTACCCTCACTCACGTATCGAAACACAGCAGAGTGGTGCTTCACGCCGGTTTTGTGAGAGGCCGTGACATCACTCCGGTCGAGCCGACCCATTCATGTGATTATATATTTTCTAACACATTGTGTTCTAAACAACTATTTAAAAGTTATGGCGATGCTATGAATCAAAGATTAGCGCTAGCATTTGTAACATACAAACGTACTTAAAATAATAGGCCAAATGATACCCTATTTATTTCTGTCTCCTTTATGAATCTTATATTTAAATTGCTTGTTTCAGTGGCTGTGTGTTCTCCATATTCTTCCCTGTTTTCATACTGAGCGGTAATGAAGCCACTCCGGTTACTGGAAGGTATTTTTTTACATTGTATTTTTAACGTGAATTTTTTTACTTTGTATTTTTTTCTATGTATTTTTTTAAATTACTGTCATCATGAATCTGTCATTTCATTACCTCTTCGGTTCTTTTAACTTTAATCCATTTTTTATATGATAGGTGGCAGACGAGCGGACAGATCTCCTGATTGTAAGCGATTGCCGTCGCTCATAGACACCCGCAACACCAGTGGAGTCAAAAGTGCGCTGCCAACCTTTCCCCTACCCCCGAAATGGGTGTCCGGTTGCGTCATTTACTCGGCGAAACATCGCAAGAGCTGGTTCTGGCCAGTTTCGTGTCACTGGCAGGGTGTAGGACACCTGCAATGAAGCTACTATCGTCAAAGCGACAGATTTGAAATATCATTGTGCTGTGTTTCGCTGCGTGAGTGAGGATACTGGAGGCCCAATCCGGGGGATGCCCAAGTTGGCGATAATGGGCATTACCTCTATTATAACGTAATCCTTAAGTAGATTATGCAATTAAAATATTTTCGGCAGCTTACTTACATACAGCTTTACTTAAGAATAAATTGCAAAAAATTTTTTTTTTTTTGCAATTTATTCTATACCCAAAAAAAAAAATCATATTAATTAAGCAGTTTTGTCTTATTTGGTAGTAAAATATTTGTAACAATATTTCCACTGGATATTTGTAGGTACATACATATATTGATGAAACTATCGAAGGCGAAGCAAAAAACACTTACAAAATTCTTTGACATACTAAGGTCTCTGGTAGTTTAGTCTGTAAAGCAGTTGCCTGGTCAGCAAAAGATTGTGGGTTCGAGTCCCACCCGAAGGCTATCCATAAATTTTAGTACTTTTAAAACTGACATTAAAAATATCTACGATCACAGATATAAGCATGACATTTGTTTGGTTAAATCTTTCCAGCTATATTTATGACAAAAGTACTTTTATAACGGGAAATTAGGATATTTAATAAGTTTACCTGTCCTTCATAAAGCATTAGATGGTCCCTTAACTTTAAGACACTGAAAAATTGGCTGCTGTCGAAAGGTTTTTTTAATAATTTTAAAAGAATATTATGATTCTATGTGATTGCTATATGTACTAATTTTATTTCATTGTTATTTTAATTTATTAATTTTAATTGATAATGTAGTATATTTAATATTGTTTAATGTATTGTACGTCCGCAATGGACAAACTGTTGATTCCTATATACTTACATACAACAACTTTGTAACACAGTTCTGACAATAAATGAATATCTTATCTTATCTTATCTTAAGTGCATTATTTACTTAAGAATAAATTGCAAAAAATTGCTATACACAAAAAAAATAATACTAGATCCATAATCTGGCATGCCATATGAGAGGCCTAACTCCAGCTATTTATAGTGATCAATGTATGGTTTGTCTATTTCCAGCGAATACCCTCTCCGACTGTTCTCTCCAGTAGTGGCGATATCCAACGGCATGTTCCGCTTCGTCCGGCAGGGGGCGGAGGCCGTCACCCACAGGAGCAGATGATCCTTGCTACATGTTCTCAACAGCAATAATATACGCTAGCTCCACATAGATATTGCGAGAGATGAGTGCCTGGTGCTGGTGGTGGTTTTTTGATAATCGAACGCGTAACCATCAATGAGGGCAATCACGTCTCAAAAAACCGCTAGATGGCGTACTGTTGGACTGAGGTCCAAATTCAACCGCATTGGTTGTTTAGTTTGTCAAATTGACATTTTGACAGATCACGTTTAAAAATAACTAATCACATTGTATACGGACCTCAGTCCTGTAGTACGCCATCTAGCGGATTTTTCACACGCTATAGCCCCCATTAAGAGTATGGGATTAAAAGTTTGAAATAGCGCCATTCTAGCGGTAAGTGATAGCACTTTTACATAGTTAATGCTGGCGCTATGAATATCGATATTTTTCCATGTAATTATTAAAATTACATCTCAATGGTGTAGTAGACCAAAATTGTTTAAACAGATTAGGTTTTTCTCGTTTTTTTACCATTTGAGTATGAAAACATGACTGGCTCAACTCAAGCCCAACCTTTTCGTGATTTCGCTCTATAAAGGGCGAATTGTCAGTTTCGTGATTGAAGTAAGTACAGTTGCCTGCAATAAAATGTAACCACCTCGACTCTTAAGGTGGAACAATAAGGTTAATATTCCACTCACTCGGATGCTATCGCCGTGTGTTGCATTGAACCTCCTTATAACTCCTGTTTGTCCCAGAATGTATAATATAAAGTAATTGTGGTACAGAACGTAAACGCGGTCGATTAAATAAAAACTTAAGTTAGGCACTCAACTTAATAGGCATTTGCGCATAATTGAGATTTTCAGTGGTCTTGTGCGATGGAATCTCGCCCATGTGTAGGGAAGGGAATGTTTATAAAATGTAATTTTTCTTCAGTTTGTTTCTATTCTGATATTTATACTGATGCATGGATTTTTGCGGACGTTTTCGGGTTTTAGTAATATTAATTATTTACTTGTTTAGAAAGGTGGAAAATGGCCTTAGCTAAGGGCTTACTGTTTTATACCTGAGACCTAAATTGAATTTCTTTGTTATTTGCAAGATTGCCTTGCCTTGCTATGTTCCTATGTTAGGGGAAAAACATCTTTGCTATAATCGTGAAAAATCTAAACTCTGATTTTTAATTATGTGGACTAAACTGACAGACGTCAATGTGTCATACATTTTTTTTAACATTATCCTTATCATTTTCCTTCTTTTTCAAAAAAGCAGATTTGCGAGAGGATATAAAAGAATCGGCTTCCAATAGTTGGAGTAAAAGATTTGTTGAGATGGGGGGGGGGTCTGGATCGGGAGGTTCAATGTCCATTTTGGACCAACTAAAGTAAAATATTTAAAAACTTACCAATGTACAAAGAATACACACACACAAAATATACAAATAACTTAAGTATTTACAATAATTACAGTGAGATTTCCATTTAAATAAATAAAATAAATGAAAACTAAGACTGCCCTTTTCAACTTCCCGCCAAAAAGTCCTGTCATACATTTTTGCTACTTTTGTCAGAGTCAAAATTCGAACATGGCATTTGCATCTGTCAGTTTAGTCCACATAATTCAAAATTAATAACCATACTTCCCGAATCCAGGATCATGGTCCAAGCTCAACTAGTAATTACACGCTAAGATGTGGAGGAGGAGTTCAGTCCACATAATTAAAAGCCAGAGTAAACAGTAAGCCCTAAGCTATCGATAAAAATTGTGTATCGATAATTTTCGACGTAAATCAAACATATATTTGGCATCCTTATTTACTTATCGGTCTTGTGGAGTTGTGCGAAATTTTAAAGGTCACATTTCACTGTTATTTAGTACATACTTATGTTTTACAAATTCTTGCGATTTATTATAGTCGTAAGTTTTGACACCTACACATCCCTGTTTACATGTCTGTCAAATTTCTTGACATAGCAAACATGTTTGATTGAGAATCAATTCAGATTTGACAAATAGTTGTAACCCGATGTGTGGTTGTCTGTACATCACAAGTCATTCCGTTTGGTACACTCACAGAATGTAGATTAAAATGCTTTTAGATGCGAATATTTTGTAGAATAGCTAGAGCCTCATTTTTATTATACACCATGCTTTTTAACCGTCTAACTTTCTCATTTGGGGCACTATACTAATGGAAACAAATATTTTTCTAATCTCTAAAAAAATGTTCGCCTTCTCATAAAAATTGCACCTATCAGCTGATCACTTTTGTATGGAAAGGTGTTTTTTTTTCTGAGATTAGACCAAATGTTCCTTGGGGAAAAAATGTTTGTTTACATTAGTATAGTGCCCCAGATAAGCAAGTAGGATGGTTTAAAAAGCGTGGTGTATGTTTCATTCTTTGAATTGTAAATAATGTAATGACTAATATGTCGCTTTGTATATAAATAAATATTTGATTATGTTTGGTACTAATGCCACAAAAATATTCATGGAAATAATCAGTCAAACATTTTTTGTACACACGTGTGTGTTGCCAAAATCTTTCTTTACTCAAAAGTCTTTAATGTGAGCCTCGGGTGATGAAATTTGACAAATTTTAGTAACCCAACTGATTGTCAAATTCAGAACACTTACAGGGTGTCTCGGTTAACATTTTCATCCCTCTAACCAACTTTTTCACCAAACATTTTGAAAAAAAAAACAACAGTCGGTCACGTGACATGGTCATTATGGGTGGAGAATAGGCTTTTTGACGAATTTCCAAAAGTCGTAGAACAAAATATGGTTAAGAATGGTTGATAGTAGACGTGTTAACTGAAACGACTCAGTGATCCGACTCAGCCAAATGATACACTGTTCCGAATCTCTTTATGTTAGCTCCGAACAAAATGTAGGTATCATTCGACTCAAATGGATCTCGTGGTCAATCGGTACGCGATAGTAATCTCGATCACTGATACGGATGAGCCGAATGATCCGAATGATCGGAATGACCTGAATGATCCGAGTGAGCCGAATGATCCGAATGAGCGGAATTATCCGAATTCAGAGCGAAAGAGTATGCCGTGGGCTGTTCGGGTTCTAGGTGAATCGGTAACAGTCTTTCCTTGTATTCCGCGGGGAAAAAAGATAGGTATAGGTAGGATACATGGCACAGCAGGAGGGGGTCAATTATTCATTCGTAACAAAATCAATTCAATCATTCAAATATAGCGTTTCCCTGTTCCGCATCTTTGCACTGATCCAGATGTAAATGTTCCAATCTTTTGAAAGATACGTTTTTGCCAGGTCTAGTTGATATAGGAGTTGGTAAAAGCCCAGGGAAAAAAATGTTTACCGATACTCCCTTAGGGTGGAGTTCACCGACTTTTAAAACATCTGTTTAACAAAACTTGACAGCTGGCTTGACGTTATTAGGTGTAGAAAATATCTTCAAATCAAGTGTTTAAATGTTCAACAGGTGTTTTGAAAGTCAGTGAACTCCACCATTACATGCACTATGCTATGCGTGTTAAAAAATTAAGGTGCTTAATTACATGTAGAATCGTGTGAAGGAATTAAGTCTACAAACAATAATAGGTACCATAAAATTACAGATTCTTACAGTTTTACCAATTTTATAAGTTACACCAATGTACCTGCGCAGAAGTCTTATTCTCTTAAACTGCGGCAAAATCTTTACCAATCACAACACTCCATTTACGCGCGCCAAAAATTACAATTTCTTATTGGTTGATGCGTCAGCGCCATGTTCGGTGCGAGTGCGGTTAAGAGAGAGATACAATTCCTCTCTGTATTTATTGTATTTAATCTTAACGTAGCGCAATAAAGTCTGTATTTCAACTGCTCTCGCAATCGTAATCAATCAGATTTAACATGCTCTTCTGCGTAAATGAATTTTGCCGATGTAACTTATAAACGTGGTACAGCGTACCTGAATATATTATATCGTGGTGGTCGGAAACAGGAAGTTTTCTAGTCTTTATTTTTATTTATTTTTGTCTTAAGAAATGAATCAATTTTGCACAACTCTGCTATAATGTTTTAATACGATTGTGATGTTGAAGATACGTTTGTATGTTACAAATGCTAGCGCTAATCTTTGATTACATAGCATCGCCATAACTTTTAAACAGTTGTTTAGAACACAATGTGTTAGAAAACATAAAATCACAAGTACTTTTCTCCACTTAACAAAGAGACCGTGGTAGAGCCACGCTTCGGCATGAATGGGTCGGCTCGACCGGAGTGATACCACGGCCTCACAGAAAACCGGCGTGTAGCAGTACTGTGCTGTGTTTCGTTGCGTGAGTGAGGGTGCCGGAGGCCCAATCCGGGGGAAAGGAGGGTTTAAAGGTTGGCAGCGCACTTGTGACTCCACTGGTATGGGTAGCGGCAATTGCTTACCATCAGGCGATCCGACTGCTCGTTCTGCCACCTAACACATAAAAAAAATATTTTTTGTAATGTCCTAAAATTATCAAAATGAAAAGGCATGAAAAATTCCTCGTTAATCTTCTGTTTTAATACTGTGGTACATTCAGCATCAAAAAGATCTTAGCGTTCAAAGGTTCGAACCAAAATATCTTGAGCAATTTGGCCAAAGACTATTATTATGTCAGTATACGCCAAGTTGCTTTTCATTTGTTGTTCGAGTTACAACAAATTACAACATTTATGTCAATGCTCAGATATTTTTGCTGGTTGGAATGCATGGCAATGTTTTTTTTTGGCCGTTACAACTTTTTTTGTCGATTGTAACAAGCGCTAGCATTACATACACGGCTTATAATGTCGCACGAAAGTTATCGCAGCTATATTTTGCTTTTTAGAGAACATTTATATCACATCATCGGTAAATAAACTCAGCGGCAGGAAAAATCACTCACAAACACTCGCGGTCACATTAACGTGTCATATATGAGAAACTATTTGCGTCTCTTCTATGAGTTTTACGTCAGTGAAGGGGGCAAACGCCCAATAAATAAACTCACATTTTCGGAAATTGTAAAAAACACTTGAAATGGAAAACAATGAACCGAACTCTACGCCCCATATAACGTTATATGGGACATGACTTTAAACTTTTTAAATGTGATTTTATCTATTGGACGTGAAAATAATAGGAGAGACGCAAATATTTTCCCATATTATGAGACGTGAAAGCGAGCATGTTTATATGAAAAAACCTAATGGCCTGCCGCTGAGTGTATGTTGTCAAAAATTTCTTTCTTTATATTTTGACAAACCTTATCTCTTTAGAAATAAGATTCATTATCAAATGCACTCTTTATATATATTACTTAATGATTTCTTAAGTTCGGTATATTGGTATTTCTTTCAATGGGTATGGTAAAAACATTTCATTTCCGATCATAATTGGCGCTTTTTTACGAATAAGACCGCTTATAGCCAGCATAAGCATTTAATTGCCACGGATACTTTAAACTGTATGCCCTGGGAATTAGGTCCATAATCATGAATTATATTTACCTACCGCTCATTATGGGGTCAAAACCTTGCAGCGAGATAAAAAGCTTATGATGAATCTTATTACCATGATAATAAAGTTGCATCTTCCATAATGTTTTATTTATTTTGAAACATTTAGGAGTCATCAATTTTTTGATGGTATCATCATGATAAATTGTAATTTACATGAGAAAACCGCAATACATGGGAAAACCGCAATATTGATATACTGTCAATATTAATTAATTTATTGGTACAAAAAGTTTTTCGTGTGTATTGTATTAAATGACTCACCATGTAAATATCTAAATGTATTTGTTCTCTAAAGACCATTTATACACAGTAGAGACATAGCCAGCAACAAGACATTATACGAATCGAAAGCTATAACCGTGTGACTGCGTGAACTCCAAAGGGAACTTTTTCGATTGGTCAAGCACACTCCGCCCCTCGCTGATTGGCCCAAAAAGAAAATAAACTTTTTCGATTGGCCATGCGCACTCCGCCCCCCGTTTTTTTATTGATTGAACTAGCTTTTGCCCGCGACTTCGTCTGCGTTCACACAATATCTTTATAAATTATAGCCTATGTGTTATTCTGATCTATAAGCTACATTACTGTAAAGTTTCATTAAAATCCGTTTAGTAGTTTTTGCGTGAAAGAGGAACAAACATCCATCCATACATCCATCCAAACAAACTTTCGCCTTTATAATATTAAGTAAGGATGTTACAAGTACAGACTCTGAGTCCGTGCCTTTTTTTTGCCAGTCTCGTAAGATATATTGCTATAATTGCTCCGCGTATGTTATATTAGGTCTCCGCCCCCAGTTGGGAAGGCCGACTTGGTAGCTAAAGCTATAGTTGGTGGTTGGGCATTTAACCCGGGCGGGGGTTTTCTCATACAAAAACCAACGTTAGAAACCCTAACTGATGATTTTTGAAAAAAAAAATATGACTCTATCTTTACTTTAGTCTTTGGTCTATCGAAACTTGATGATTTCTTTAGTAAATAATGAGATCTTGCAAAAAAAATGTATCTATTGGAACTAAAAACAATTTTGACAAAATATTAGCAAACGATAACAACCGTATTAGTTTCGAAAAATATGTTATGGGTATTATCGCCTGCCCTCTAGATAGGGATATAGCGTTCCTTTGGCTCGTTTAAGGCGACGGGTAGCCCTAACTAGCGAAACCAATCGATTTGGTTTTGACTGACCGGATGGCGCAATTGGTAGTGACCCTGCCTCTTACGCCAAAGGTCGTGGGTTCGATCCCCACCCTGGACAAACATTCGTGCGATGAACACTTGTGTTTGTTCGGTGTCTGGGTGTAATATATGTATTTAAGTATTTATTTGTGTTCCTCTGTTGTCTGATATCTGTAACACAAGTGCTTAAGCTACTTAGTACGGAATCAGGTCAATGTATGAGATGTTGGGAGAATTATTATTATTTAAATTGTTAGTAACTAAAGCGGTTCTAATTCAAACAATTTCGGAGCGAGAGTCTAAGCAACCATTAATACCTATTTATTTAATAATTAGTGCACTACTTTTTAATCTGTTTTTGCACTCGAAATTTGGATTAACGTCATGAGTGGCCGTTTTTGGCCGTATTCATATTTTGAGTACAAAAGTAGACCCAAAGTTAAGTATAAGTATTAAGGTGACGTAGGTCACACTAGCGACGCCAATCGATTTTAATTTTTAGCTACTAAACCGGATCTACATCACCGGATGAACATTTTTGCATGGTTATTTAACAAATAGTTTAAGTGTTTGCCGAGAGGTTGTAACCCCGAAATTGCTTGAAATAGATCCGGTTTAGTAGCTAAAAATTAAAATCGATTGGCGTCGCTAGTGTGCCCTACCCGTCACCTCAAGTCGACGTATGTTGGTCGAGTTGCTGGCTCTATTTATACTGTGTTTATTTATGTAACCTTATTGAAGAGGTGCCTGAATAATTACTATGTTATTATTATCATCATCATTGTTAAAGAACATTCAAGGTGATCGATTGCTTTATAAGTTATATTATAGTTTTTATATTAAAATCATTCTCATCTAGTTATCGGAAATTGTGATTGATTTTATACATGACATTATTTATTAAAGGGACTGACTGATCTTTAACTGGTTTTTATTTTAAACGTGGGAGAGCCACGCTTCGGCATGAATGGGCCGGTTCGACCGGAGTGATAGCACGGCCATAGAAAACCGGCGTGAAGCAGCACTGTGCTGTGTTTCGCTGCGTGAATGAGGGAGACCAGACACCCAATTCGGGGAAAGGGGGGTTTAAAAATATACATATAAAAAGCACATGTTTTTTTGAAATTTAATCTTAAGTAGTAAATAATGCACTTAAAAATTACCGGACCAAACTACCGGAGACCTTGGTAAGTCGACGAATTTTTGTGAAAGCTTATTGCTTCGCCGTGAGACGACGATATTTCATCAATATTAAAGGTAGGTAGGTACGTACGGTCAGCATCAAAAGTAGTCAAAGTAGTAAGTTCTGCCTATTAAAGTCAGTTTCTAAGGGGTACGTAATAAATGTTACTTGGAAATAGTACTAACGTGTTAAGCTACTTTTGATGCTGACCGGACCTAAAAATATTCAATAGAAATATTGTTACAAATATTTTTGTAACTGCTTAATTCATATGAATTTTTTGGGTACCTGCCTATGCAAAAAGCACTTACAAAATTTGTTGACTTACCAAGGTCTCCGGCAAATATTAAGTTCGAGTCCCATAATGTTTTAATGTGTGCTCAGAGGTCCCTAGTGGATGCTGGACTACTCAACAAATTTACGCGTTTCTTCCCGCTTCTGACTCTCAAATTGATCGTGCTTGAAGAAGTATTCTATCTCTTGCAAAGTTCTGCCTTTCGTCTCGGGCATTTTTGCCCAGAAATAACCAAAACTGAGCAACATTATACAAGCATTCAGGAAGAATACCCCGTGGTAACCTATCGAAGAAAACATTGCCGGTGCTAACTTTGTGCTCAGAAACATTGACACGGAACTGACACATCCAAATATAAAGAAACAGTATGCCTTCACCTCCAGTGGGAAGATTTCTCCAATACATGCTTCCAGAACTGGATACGGGCCACTGTTAACCGCAATGAAATAGAACGCCAATAATAACGCATTTAGCCAAGAAATGTACACAGTTTTTGGTCCGAAATAGATGCACACACTCAAAGCAAATAAAATTCCATTCGCAGCTGCTGCAGATGAGAGAAATAGCGTCCTCACTCTCATTCTGCTTACGAATAAACAGGACAGACAGGATCCTGTTATAGCGAATCCGTCTATTAGCAATGTAACTAATAAGATGTCGCTTTTCCCCGTAATATCTTGTAGCATCGAAATGGCAAATGTGCTGAACAAAATCTTACCAGCAGCAGCCCTGTAGACACTAATCATAAATCCGAAAACGAATATCTTCCGCAAGTCTTTACGTTTCAGAATTTGTAGAAACTTTCTCGTTTTGCTCCGATCTTCCACAATTATTCTTTTACTCTTTCCCAGTTTTATCAGCATCTGTAACTCTTTGTCGGATGCCTCGTTAGATACATGCAGGGCTCTAAAAGATTTAGCACATTCCTCAAATCTGCCTTTGGATGCTAACCACGATGGGCTCTCTACCCAGTAGCACGGAAGAAGGGCTGATAACCCTGTAGGTATTATGCCTATTAAAGCTACAGTTCTCCAGTGGAAGATTATGCCCAGGATATGTCCTAGAGCGGTGCCAACCGACGGCCCAACGGAGGAAATGAGGTTGAGATACAAGGTCCTGATGTTTGGGGAGGAGTACTCGCCAGTGACTAGGAAGCTCATTTGAAGGACGCCGCCGAAGCACGCACCGATGATGATTCTGGTGACCATGAAAGTGGTCATGTCTTGAGCGTAGTATATGGCTATCCAGATGCAGATAACGGGCGCGTTGAGGATGCTGATGGTCAGGCGCCTGCCGAACAGCTCGGTCAGAATAGTAGCTAAGGCGAATCCACATACGCAAGTCACGTTCATGATGGAACCTGGAAATTAATAAAAGTCCTTAGTTGGTAATTGGATGTTATTTATAAAATAAATTGTTCGGTAAATTAGCGTAATAAAGTGAGCATGGAAAAAATAAGAAACACTATGTTACCTATCCATGACACGTCGTCTTCTCCTAAAGGTATGGTGGAATTCTTCGACTGAAGGTCAGCCAGCATTCCGGACATTTGGCCAAATATGAACCCATCCGATATGCTGCAGAAGAACACCCCGCTTAGGGTTATTGCCTAAAAAAATCATTATTATAGTGTGAAGTTAGAAACAGAAACAGAAACACATCAAAAATATTAATGAGGATTTTTTTTTGTAAAGAGAGAATTGATGATTTTTGAATTGAATCAGTATACACGCCATTTAGCTCTCCATATCCTCATTTCCTTCTGCCTAATGGTCACATTTTTCATATTCCCTCATATACTCGTACTCTGATTCCGATCTTCAATGGTTTTGATATCTTCCTTTGTGTAGATCCATACCTCAAAAAGATTCTTCCTTTATATTGCCAATGGAATGGAATGGAACAATGCTTATTTATGTACTTACTTGGTTTATTGTTTGTTGATTTACCATTATGTAGCGCGTATTCACTTAGATTCGATGATTACTGTCTCACGTGCACTTTTATCCATTTGTGTTAGTATATTTACACTGATTTCTTATTTATACTATCCATCCATCGCAAAACTAAGATTACTTATATGTTGTATAAAAATTGTACATGAAAAATGTCCTCATATTTTCATAAGGCTTTCACGATTTTAATAAAGATTATTTAATCAATGTAAGCTAAATAAACATGTCGGAAAATTAAACGTATCCACTTTCAAATGCTGTCAAGGTTACCTATATAGCAGCAAAAGAATACTAGGTGTATTTATTATATTGTAAGGTTAGAACTGTCTGACTTTTTAGTGTTTAGTCGTGATGCCTTTGCAGTTTATAGTCATTCATTTTCCTTTGTATTGTTTGAGCCCGCATTTTGAAGAATTAGAACAAGGATAGGAAGTGCATAGTACCCACATCATGGGACACATTAAGTGATTCCCTTCTCGGCAAAAAAGATCCCATTATCTAATTTGAAATATTACAACATTTAGCTATTTAATTTTTTTGTATTACTCAGGGCATAAGGTAATTGATTGTCGACGCATTTTGATGGGACACTAATTGGTTGAATAAGCTCGTTACGTTGGAAGCTTTCATAATTCCATCAGTCTCAGCTATTTTTCTTTTGCTGTTCATAATCTATACCTACTGTAAATGGTCATTTTATTTTTCCACTTAATCTTGGCCTAGGTCAGATCACAATCTTGAACTCGGGACTGTGTTTCGAGAATACTAAACAATATTGTAATCAATGATCTGGAGGTAACATTGTTGATAATCATAGGATTCCAATGGAGACTTCTGCAGGCAAACAAAGCTACTTTCTCGTTTTTATCGCTCCAACAGCAAAAGATATTCGTAATACAAAAATGACTGAATTGATACCTAACCTACACGCGGCGATCATCAGCATTCTAGAAGAAACTTTCAATATCTTACAAAGGAGGAAAAGTGGAACCCAAGAGCAGTCCGTTGTTCTTAATGACATCGGAGATGATTTTCGGGAAGTTATTGATCCTGGCACTAATTATATTTTTGGTCCAAATATGAAAGTGTCACTATCCATAATGTGCAGTAGGTTTCTCTGCTGCTCTTTATATATTTATTTATTTAAAATAGGCACGCAAACAGATTACAGTCAATTTCACAACCATGTAGTTAGTACAATATTCATTAATATAGACAGTAACCTATAAATAGCATACACATCATGATCCATTAAATTATATCTATACCTAAAGTTACTCTACTACACAAAGTTAAAATATAAAGTAAAAATAAATTTACGGTGTTTTTGATGTTCAGCCTAAGTTGGTATTCTTGAACCGAGGAAAGCTCACATTATACCCGTCTATGGGTCTGCCATTGCGAACCAGTTCGTTGTGAGTGCGACACATAATAACCATAGGATTCAATTATGACTGCCTCGGTGGCGCAGTGGTTTGTGGGTCGCACTTTGAAGCGACGGCTGCGCAAGAGGCCCCGGGTTCGATCCCCGGGTCAGGCCAAAAATTTGTACCTATGATTTCGTTAGGAAATTCTTAGTGTCAGCCCGGAGTCTGAAAATTGGTGATATTGTGCCCCCGTGCCTCGGAAAGCACGATAAGCCGTTGGGCCTGCGGCCAATCCCTCTCTGGTCGTGTCACGCTGGTGTCCCATGGGAATATGAGGGTTAGGGAAAAGAGAGTGCTCTTGTGTTTGCGCACACACTTGTACACTATAATATATCCTGCGTACGTGGCTGATCGTTAAGATTGGCTGCCGTAGCCGTAATCGGTTGGAGGATATTATTACTATTATGGGATTAGAGCACGAGGTGTTGTTTTTGTATACCTGTATTGCGAATGTGTGTGGATGTCGCGATCTGTATTGTGTGGTGAAGTTAAGGGATGAGAGTAAGTTGGGGGCATCGATGCTAGAATGTATTATCTTGTGAAGGCATAGCAGATCCTACCTTTTGCGACGAGCACGTAAGGCATTGAATTAAATTTAATTAGCCTTTCTCTACAGTCCCCGAGTTATCGCCCGTAATTAAATTTCCGTGAAATATATCTCAGGCCTAAGATTTAAAAAAAAAACATCTTTTTGGTTTAATCTAGGTCTCAGGCATATCTTCTGCACTCTCTCTGTAGAGTAAGCTGTTTTGTGTTGGGTTGGGTTGCGATCAAAGCGCCAACATCTCTTTCCGTGACCCAAACCCAAATGGCTTGGAGTTTACGAAATGAGGTCTACTACCTCATTACCGGACCTATTTACTATTATCTCGGTATTATCAGTCGTGGCAAAGGGAGCACACATCACCGAGTGGATCTGATTCACGTCACGCCACGACCCCAGATGGCCAAGTTTCTCTGCATGCACCGGAATACTTATCTCTTTATTATCTTAATGATGGGCTGAATGAGGTGAGGGATAATCTACCAGACGTGGGATTTTAGTCTTTTGTCAATGTCAAAGACATTTGCGATCTTGTGAAACCCCTAGACCTATGGCCCTTTCTAATGGTGATGTCAGCGATATCGTGAATTTGTTCACTTCATGAAATACTTGATAATTTATACGAAGTGGTTGCGTTTCATGATGTGTTACACTGACTTTTGGCCAAGTCATGATGTGGTTTAGACAGATCAATGATAAAAAATCGTTTCTCGATATGGGCTAAACCCGCAACTAATTCATGAAATGATAAAGATTATTTGATCGAATCGTAAAATAGTTACAGTAATTATAGAGAGAGGCGCTACAATCGCTTTGTTTTTGAGTAACATAGCCGCCTCAGCGGTCTTTTTTGCTTAAGTGTTAAATTGTTAAATATTGTTTGGATGCGACAGGCATATTCATGTTTTTTTTATTCATTGAAGGTAGTTTTGCTCTTGGCTTCACACTAAACTCTAGAGTTGAGAGGAAGTCTACGATAGAGCGAGCTTTCCCAAAAGTCGCTTATTCACTCTAGCTTTGAAAATTTGTGGGGTTGTGTTCACTGGGAAAAATAAAGTTTTAAAACTAAAACCCGACTACCAAAGAAACACGCTCTTAAAAGTACGAAACAAGAAAATTGTCTCTGCTGAAATTATTATGCCTTATACTAAAACTGTTTTGCTACAGTAGGTGTACTGTAGCAAAACAGTTTCATTATAATAATAAAATAAAATCAATGTGGATTTTAGTTATGTAAATAAAATTACATGTTTGAAATGTGCTAAAAAAGTTCTTTCATTTGATACCCCACACGGTACCGTCAAGCAAATTTTTTTTTAGTTCCTTACTCTAAGTCCCCTAGAGGGCGCTGTAGTTAATTAAACGTGACGTCATGTAACCTATAACCAGACGACAATCAAGACGCTTCTAACGACACCTCATTTGTTCAAATTTGATAACTAGTTTGGAAGTTATGAGGGAACATATGAACAACCATACATACATACAGGTCAAAATCATAACCTTCCTTTTTGCTTCGCCGTAGTCGGGTAAAAACTGACGCTGGCAGGGCGTTCCACTCCTTGGCTGTCACGAATGAGGAAAAAGCGCTTTGTACGCAATCGAGGAATATTCTACAAGAAGGGATGATATCCTCCATCCAGTTCGCCTTCTCTCGATGGTAAAAGAGGTTTGCGGTAGGTATGAGTTCATACAGCTTAGCAGCACACTCCCCGAAGTACACAGACAGGCAAGCTATTTTGCGTCGATGGGCTAGACTGTGAAGAATAGCTTTTACTAGGTTCTCGTCACCAATCTTCACCATTGAGTCCAGTACAGCTAGCTGGTATTTAGCTGAGCCATCCCATAGGTGAGGGCAGTAGGTGTTCGTACGGGACGGCTTCTCGCTAAGGCTCCTGGTCAGACGTACCTACTTACTTACCTACGATAGTTAAACCACATAGCTACCATACAATTGCTTTGTTCACCTATAGACATCAAAGTTTACACCTTGATGTCTGTAGGTGAACAAATCATAATTATAAAACAATCAACATCAACAACGCAAGTAGATATAATTGTACGCTTAGTGCCCTATAATACCTAACTATGTGAATAAGTATGTCAAAGCCGAAACAGTTGTCTGAGCATTCATGTACAGGTGAGTACCTAGATATGCTACATGGAGGTATAACAAAATTGGTACCTGTGTAATAGCATTATAAGCTCTTATTGTATTCTTTCACACAATTAAGTTGTTAGAGCTATCCTTGACAGGCCTAATATAGCCTATCATTACCTGCCATAGGCACGTCTTATTACTCAATGTAGAGTCCGCGCCACGAAACAAATCCCGCGGAAAATCACTGAACTAAAATTTGAGATTCCTTGTGCCTATGATTTTTTTTTACATTATGGCAGACAAACGAGCAGACGGCTCACCTGATGGCAAGTGACTACCGCCGTTCATGATGATTAAAGTTAATTTTTTTAAAGTCAAAGTTCAAATTTGAATGTTGATAGCGACTCAAGCGCGCTTTTTGTTTTTTGGTGGTGCGGACTCTAGCGCTCATGAATTGATACCAAAATTTAACAATCGAATGATTCAGTATATAGTAATCTAAAAGATCATTCGTCATTCGAATGATAATTTGATAATCAAATAAATTTTAGCCGAAATAAATCCTTCGAATAGAAAAGTGGAATTAATAATTCTAAAGACTTTTTGTTCACTTAACAATTGATCCGATCCATGGTTTTTGTTTGGTAATAAGGGGACTGTAACGTTTCGAAGTTTCGAAGTTTGCGAAGACGACAGGAATCCACCCTTACACTGTGGAAGTTCCACCAACTCGTACTAAGCGTTTCGCTTCTTATTTCTTGGTACGAACTGCTAAGGAATAGAACAACTTGCCGGCTTCTGTATTCCCAGAGAGCTACAATTTGGGTGTTACATCTTCTAAGATGTAGCGTGCTTACCCAGAAGAAGCCTATTCACTCTCGACTACGGACCTATACGGTCTACCGTAATGTTACTTTCCATCAAGTGAGACGAGGTCAAGTGCAAACCCAATTAATAAATAAAAAAAACATTCAGCAAGGTGGTTATTTTTATGGTATGCATTCAAATAGCAAACTTCTAAAGTATTGTAAGTATTGTATATTGGACATCAAAATAGTAATTGTGTTAGCTTCTAATTGCTTTAGTATATTTGATACCATTATGAAGTTAATAACCGACTTGGTAACATAGGTACATCTCAAAACTTTTCACGGTAGAACAACCGAGAGCAAGACTTGGATTTTTTGACAAGTTTTGATTATTAAGGGTTAATTTGATGCTTTCTTTAACATTATAGTTAGCGTTGTAAAAAAAAAACTCTCTTATTTATTATTTCCATTAAGTAGGTACCTGTACCTACACAAAGTGTATGCCTATTATTTTGCGAATTTACCTGTAACATCTGATAAAAGTTCAGCAGAGGGCGTTTATTGGCCTGAAATGATGATGATGATGATCTGATAAAAGAAGCACGTTTCGTACGCGATAAGTGATATGAACTTACTCTATAATCCCACGTTGGTCAAATACAGGAAACAAAATTAGGTTCTAGGCGTAATAAAATAAACAATCTTAAGTAGGTATGTTCGAGTCGGAAATTATTATAGTAATTTACAGCTGCAAAAATAGTTTATTTTTATGTGATAGGTGGAAGACGACCAGACGGATTACCTGATAGTAAGCAATTGCCGCCGCCCATAGACACCCGCGACACTAGTAGAGTCACAAGTACGCTGCCAACCTTTAAACCCCCCTTCCCTCCGGATTGGGTCTCCAGTCTCCCTCACTCACACAGCGAAACACAGCACAGTGCTGCTTCACACCGGTTTTCTGTGAGGCCGAGGTATCACTCCGGTCGAATAGTTTTAACAATAAATAAATTGAATAATAATGCTTATTCTTACATAGGAGTAGATATAAGAACATAATTTTTATGTTCTCTATCATAGAATTGAGGTTTTTATTCACATGATTCAGCTTTTATTAACGGACATTTTATTTATCCATTTAATACTTCATACAAAGGTCGCACACTGGGGCGGTATATATGAGAATAGTACCCGAACTCAATCAGTAAAGACGGTAGTTAGACTTTATTTTGTATGTAGAGTAGGTATTCCCACAACTGTTAGTGAGAGAGTTAGATTAATAAGAAGTTAGTCGTTTACGGGATACTTAAAGTGTACCTACTCTGTTATCAGTTTATTTCATTTCTGTGAATAATTGAACGCAATCAATATGTTTACATTAAAACATTATTATTTCGTCTATTGGTACATTTTTAATTGGGCAAAATCCGAAAACGAATATCTTCCGCAAGTCTGTACGTTTCAGAATTTGTATAAACTTCTCGTTTTACTCCGTTACTCCACAATTATTGTTTTTCTCTTTCCCATTGTATCAACATTTGCAACGCTTTTTCGGATGCAGTGCTTTAAAAGATTGAATACATTCCTCAAATCTACCTTTGGATGCTAAACACGATGGGCTATCTACCCAGAAGCACGGAAGAAGGGCTGATAACCCTAAACAGCTATTATGCCTATTAAAGCTACAGTTCTTCAGTGAAAGATTATGCCCAGGATATGTCCTAGAGCGGTGCCAACCGACGGCCCAACGGAGGAAATGAGGTCCTGATGTTTGGGGAGAAGTACTCGCCAGTGACTAGGAAGCTCATTTGAAGGACGCCGCCGAAGCACGCACCGATGATGATTCTGGTGACCATGAAGGTGGTCATGTCTTGAGCGTAGTATATGGCTATCCAGATGCAGATAACGGGAGCGTTGAGGATGCTGATGGTCAGGCGCCTGCCGAACAGCTCGGTCAGAATAGTAGCTAAGGCGAATCCTCATACGCAAGTTACGTTCATTATGGAACCTGGAAATTAAGAAAAGTATCAAGTTGGTTACGGCATGTTATTTTATTAAATATATCGTTCGGTAAATTAACCTTAAAAAGTGAATATGAAAAAAAAAGAAACACTATGCTTACCTATCCATGATGACGTCATCTTCTCCTAAAGGTATGGTGGAATTCTTCAACTTAAGGTCAGCCAGCATTCCGGACATTTGGCCAAATATGAACCCATCCGATATACTGCAAGAGAACACCCCGTTTAAGGTTAATGCCTGAAACAAATTCATTATTATAGTCTATATGAGGTAACTCCTCCCCTGTCTTATCTATGCTGTACCTGACAGGGTCCATAATTGTACTATAATATGTTTATTACCACCTTTTGTAACATTATGGAGAGCAATAAAGAATATGAATATGAATACAACATAGTTTTGCCTTGGATGAACGGTATAAATAAGAAATCAGCGTAAATATACTAACACAAATGGATAAAAGTGCACGTGAGACAGTAATCAATATAGAGCATCGGAAGCTAAGTGCATACGCGATGCATCATGGTAAATCCACAAACAATTAACCAAGTAAGTAAGTAACACTAACATTTGTCCCAAATGACAGTAAAATGGAAGATTTTTTGACGTATTGATCCACACAAAGGAAAGTGTCAAAACCATTTTAATGAGAACATGGAGAGCTGAATACCAAGCTAAATGGCGTGCATACTGATTCAATTCAATTACCATTAATTCTCTCTCCTCACAAAAAAATCCTCATTAATATTTTTGATGTCTCTAACTTCAGACTATAATAATGAATTTGTTTCAGGCATTAACCTTAAGCGGGGTGTTTTTCTGCAGTATATCGGATGGGTTTATATTTGGTCAAATGTCAGGAACGCTGGCTGACCTTCAGTCGAAGAATTCCACCATACCTTTAGGAGAAGACGACGTGTCATGGATAGGTAACATAGTGTTTCTTTCTTATTTTTTTCCATATTCACTTCATTACGGTAATTTACCAAACGATTTATTTAATAAGATGACATCTGATAAGCAACTAGGACTTTTAATAATTTCCAGGTTCCATCATGAACGTGACTTGCGTATGTGGATTCGCTCTAGCTACCATTTTGACCGAGCTGTGCGGCAGGCGCCTGACCATCAGTATCCTCAACGCGCCCGTTATCTGCATCTGGATAGCCATATACTACGCTCAAGACATGACCACCTTCATGGTCACCAGAATCATCATCGGTGCGTGCTTCGGCGGCGTCCTTCAAATGAGCTTCCTAGTCACTGGCGAGTACTCCTCCCCAAACATCAGGACCTTGTATCTCAACCTCATTTCCTCCGTTGGGCCGTCGGTTGGCACCGCTCTAGGACATATCCTGGGCATAATCTTCCACTGGAGAACTGTAGCTTTAATAGGAATAATACCTACAGGGTTATCAGCCCTTCTTCCGTACTTCTGGGTAGAGAGCCCATCGTGGTTAGCATCCAAAGGCAGATTTGAGGAATGTGCTAAATCTTTTAGAGCCCTGCATGTATCTAACGAGGCATCCGACAAAGAGTTGCAGATGCTGATACAACTGGGAAAGAGTAAAAGAATAACTGTGGAGAAACAGAGTAAAATGAGAAAGGTTCTACAAATTTTGAAACGTAAAGACTTGCGGAAGATATTCGTTTTCGGATTTATGATTAGTGTCTACAGGGCTGCTGCTGGTAAGATTTTATTCAGCACATTTGCCATTTCGATGCTACAAGATATTACGGGGAAAAACGACATCTTATTAGTTACATTACTAATAGATGGATTCGCTATAACGGGATCCTGTCTGTCCTGTTTATTCGTAAGCAGAATGAGAGTGAGGACGCTATTTCTCTCATCTGCAGCAGCTGCGAATGGAATTTTATTTGCTTTGAGTCTGTGCATCTATTTCGGACCAAAAACTGTATACATTTCTTGGCTAAATGCGTTATTATTGGCGTTCTATTTCATTGTGGTTAACAGTGGCCCGTATCCTGTTCTGGAAGCATGTATTGGAGAAATCTTCCCACTGGAGGTGAAGGCATACTGTTTCTTCATATTTGGATGTATCAGTTCCGTGTCGATGTTTCTGAGCACAAAGTTAGCACCGGCAATGTTTTCTTCGATAGGTTACCACGGGGTATTCTTCCTGAATGCTTGTATAATGTTGCTCAGTTTTGGTTATTTCTGGGCAAAAATGCCCGAGGACGAAAGGCAGAACTTTGCAAGAGATAGAATACTTCTTCAAGCACGATCAATTTGAGAGTCAGAAGCGGGACAACGCGTACATTGGTAAAAAAATATAAAACACTGATTTCAGTGGACTCATCAACGTGTAGTCGCAAAAAACTCCACGAACTCTTTAATTTTTCAATCAACGTTACTATTAACATCGTTTGATATGTCATTAGATTCGACCGTGAAATCGTTTTCTTCTTCTGCCGATGCAGGTATTCTTTCAATATCTTTAGCTGCGTCTTAGAGCTAATCATATCCTTGACAACTTCTTTGCAGACCGGTAAAATTAAAGTTTCAGCGAGTAGAGTGCGGCTTTTACTTTAACATAACCTGTTAGCAATCACGTAGCTTCTTTTGTGCTTTCATTTGAGTTCTGAAAGATGAACTCATAATACCTGCGTTCTACTGGTCCTTCACAACGTTGAAAAT
Source organism: Marasmia exigua (assembly GCA_019059595.1). NCBI lineage: Eukaryota > Metazoa > Arthropoda > Insecta > Lepidoptera > Crambidae > Marasmia > Marasmia exigua. The sequence continues at coordinate 16,060,579 of CM032473.1, forward strand.
ACTCTTTGTCTTTTTGGGCTACTGATTGGTGTTTAGTTTAAAAAAAAAAAAGTTAAATGTCGTATTAGTTTACTGGGCACCATGGCATTATTACCCAAAGTTTCTCCGCAAACAGACATTTTGGGGTGGGCAAGATTCGTCTCCGCAATATGTAAAGCCGTAACTTACGTAGCTTTCATCATATTTTCGATTAACAATTTTGGTTTTTTTTTTTCGTTGACTCTGTTTCTTCTTCATTAGTTTCACTTGAAAAGCTTACAGTACGTTTAAGAAATTTATCCATTATAATGTTTATTTGGTACTAAGAACAATTATGTTCGTGGCGACAGAATAAGCGGCGAAACAAAAGCGTACGGTGAAGTTAAACGGCGCAGTTACACTGACCAGTGAGTAGAGCGGGCGGCGGGCGCGGGGACTGCCGTCCCCCCGCATCAGCCGCCCGGCCGCCCGCGCCAAACGAAACAAAATGCGACACTCGCGTGATTTGCAGCTGTGTAGGTATTTTTCTTCCGTCCGTCTTTTTAACTTTATGAAATATCTAACCTTATTTTTCCAAGGCACACCAACTAATGATCACGGTACACCAGTGTGCCGCGGCACACACTTTGCGGAACACTGAACTAGATAATATGTAGGTAATCAGCGTTTACGACCGAAACGGAGTTTCCCTCTCTTTCACACGCGCTGTGTATCTCCTTTGTTTGGATGCGACAGGTATATTCTTGTTGGTTACGGGACGGCTTTCAATTAAGCCACCAGGAATGCTATTCAAACAAGACGTGTGAAATTATCGACGTTTGTATGAAGTATTAAATAGATAAATAAAATCTCCCTTAATAAAAGCTGAATCATGAAAATATTAACCTCAATGCTGTGATAGAGAACATCAAAAATATGTTCTTATATCTACTCGTCTGTAAGAGTAAGCATTAAAAATAATTCCATTTATTGTTGGTACTATTCGACCGGAGTTATACTAGCACAGTGATGTGTTTCGCTTTGTGAGTGAGGGTACCTGAGGCCCAATCCGGGGGAAAGGGGGGTTTAAAGGTTGGCAGCCATGGGATTTCACTCGCGTCGCGGGTGTCCATGGGCGGCGGCAATCGCTTACCATCAGGTGATCCGTCTGCTCGTCTGCCACCTATCACATAAAAAAAGACCTTGGTCCTTTATTATACATATAATAGATTAAATGCCAAGTGTGGCCACGTTATCCTTTTAGTCCTATCTATATTTGCCGTGTGGTCCCCGGCAGAGTAGAATAGGCCACCCTCACTCTTACCGAGGTGTCGTAAAAGGCGACTAAGGTAAAGCTGCTGGCATGATCATCAGCACCCAGAGAAGGAAAACTCTGCATTCATATCAAAACCCTCGCCAACCCGTCTGCCAAGCGTGGTGGGTATGGCAATTACCCCTCATGGGATTAAGGGAGGCCCGTGCCCCAGCAGTGGGGACTTAAATGGGCTGATGATGATGATGATATTTCCGCACTTAAAATATCCTTCATTCCTTCCTTCAATTTCTGCAGTAGGTACCTAAGTGGGGACTCAGATGCATCTACCTCCACGAGTGGCCCTGCCGGTAATCAGTTCTGTCCTGATTCCAACTTCGGTTGGTATTATGCAGAAACGGTTACCGCGGGGCACGGTTTTTCCTGGGCAATGGCGGGTAGTATTTCAGTAGTGGATTGCTACCTGACAGCTGAAGGATGCACACCCGATGGACCGGCCCTGGCGTGCGACCGCGCCGAAGCGCACTTCGCTACAGGGCCTACATTGTCGCGCCGAGGGTCTGAGGACCGGCGTCTTCGCGTCGTTCCCTGACGGTGCACTAGGGCCCATGAAAGCGTGTTAAACCATCGCACAGTGGGGTTGCAGGCGCCTTTTTTGTCTTCAGACCTGGGGATGCTGTTTTCGGATCCGCCCGCGTGCTCCTTTTTAAAAAGGCCGGCAACGCAATAGCGATCTCTCTGATGTCGCGGATGTTAATAGGCGGCGATGATTGCTTTTCATCAGGTGACTCGCTTGCTCGTTTGTCCTCTAACATAAGAAAAACCAATGATTTAACAATGTCTAGGTTTTTTATTTATAGACACACGCGAACCTCATGTAAATCAAAGTGTTTAATTTCTTTTATCACTAAATTGACTAACCTTTGCCTAACCTTGATCCGGCGCGGAGGACCATATCAAATTGACTCAATTTTTTTTGTCAATCTGTTTGCAGAACTATTCTAGTCACATTCAATGTTGAGAAAAATATACATATAATAACAAAAATGTATGCAAATCCAGTGTTAAGTAGGTAAGTAAGGTAGTAAACATACTTACTAGTAATTTCATTACAATATGTTGCTCCTTTTTTTGTAATGCTTTTTCGAGTATTTTAATATTGAATAGAGAATTATCTCGTACCTACTTGAATGAATTAGACAGGAAAATTGTTCAGATGCTGAGTGACATTAATGAGTATAGGTATTTCCGACATTGGTTTTTGTACGAAATTACTCACAAAAAAAGCCAAGTGCAAGTCGGACTTGCCCATGAAGGGTTCCGTAGCAGCAAGTAAGATAATATATGGAAGGTAAATTGCGGTTTACGGTTTATAACGTATTAAAAAAGAACTACTCACTATACCTAGTTCAAACCAATTTTACGTTGTTAGTTTTCATGATTATGTACGGGGAGTTAGAGTGGGGACACACACACACACACACACACACACACAATTAACCACTTTGGGAGCGTCTCTTGCGCAAAGTATTGTGTTTAGAAAAGAATGATGTTAAAAACCTCAACATCATTTTTAATGACCTATACATAGATACCCCAGACGTATATGTTTGATGAAAAAAAAATTTTGAGTTTCAGTTTCCAGTATGGAGTACCCCCAATTTTTTATTTTTTTCCAATTTTTGTGCAAAAATCGTAATGCGGTTAACAAAATACATCTATTTACCAAGTTTCAATAGTATAGTTCTTATAGTTTCGGAGAAAAGTGGCTGTGACATACGGACGGACGGCCAGACGGACAGACATGACGTATCTTTAAGGGTTCCGTTTTTTGCCATTTGGCTACGGAACCCTAAAAAGTAGGTGTATTGTCATTGTTACTACAATCCACAAACAATTAACCAAGTAAGTAAGTAACACTAACATTTGTCCCAAATGACAGTAAAATGGAAGATTTTTTGACGTATTGATCCACACAAAGGAAAGTGTCAAAACCATTTTAATGAGAACATGGAGAGCTGAATACCAAGCTAAATGGCGTGCATACTGATTCAATTCAATTACCATTAATTCTCTCTCCTCACAAAAAATCCTCATTAATATTTTTGATGTCTCTAACTTCAGACTATAATAATGAATTTGTTTCAGGCATTAACCTTAAGCGGGGTGTTTTTCTGCAGTATATCGGATGGGTTCATATTTGGTCAAATGTCAGGAACGCTAGCTGACCTTCAGTCGAAGAATTCCACCATACCTTTAGGAGAAGACGACGTGTCATGGATAGGTAACATAGTGTTTCTTTCTTATTTTTTTCCATATTCACTTCATTACGGTAATTAACCAAACGATTTATTTAATATGATGACATCTGATAAGCAACTAGGACTTTTAATAATTTCCAGGTTCCATCATGAACGTGACTTGCGTATGTGGGTTCGCTCTAGCTACCATTTTGACCGAGCTGTGCGGCAGGCGCCTGACCATCAGTATCCTCAACACGCCCGTTATCTGCATCTGGATCGCCATATACTACGCTCAAGACATGACGACCTTCATGGTCACCAGAATCATCATCGGTGCGTGCTTCGGCGGCGTCCTTCAAATGAGCTTCCTAGTCACTGGCGAGTACTCCTCTCCAAACATCAGGACCTTGTATCTCAACCTCATTTCCTCCGTTGGGCCGTCGGTTGGCACCGCTCTAGGACATATCCTGGGCATAATCTTCCACTGGAGAACTGTAGCTTTAATAGGAATAATACCTACAGGGTTATCAGCCCTTCTTCCGTACTTCTGGGTAGAGAGCCCATCGTGGTTAGCATCCAAAGGCAGATTTGAGGAATGTGCTAAATCTTTTAGAGCCCTGCATGTATCTAACGAGGCATCCGACAAAGAGTTGCAAATGCTGATACAACTGGGAAAGAGTAAAAGAATAACTGTGGAGAAACAGAGTAAAATGAGAAAGGTTCTACAAATTTTGAAACGTAAAGACTTGCGGAAGATATTCGTTTTCGGATTTATGATTAGTGTCTACAGGGCTGCTGCTGGTAAGATTTTATTCAGCACATTTGCCATTTCGATGCTACAAGATATTACGGGGAAAAACGACATCTTATTAGTTACATTACTAATAGATGGATTCGCTATAACGGGATCCTGTCTGTCCTGTTTATTCGTAAGCAGAATGAGAGTGAGGACGCTATTTCTCTCATCTGCAGCAGCTGCGAATGGAATTTTATTCGCTTTGAGTCTGTGCATCTATTTCGGACCAAAAACTGTATACATTTCTTGGCTAAATGCGTTATTATTGGCGTTCTATTTCATTGTGGTTAACAGTGGCCCGTATCCTGTTCTGGAAGCATGTATTGGAGAAATCTTCCCACTGGAGGTGAAGGCATACTGTTTCTTCATATTTGGATGTGCCAGTTCCGTGTCGATGTTTCTGAGCACAAAGTTAGCACCGGCAATGTTTTCTTCGATAGGTTACCACGGGGTATTCTTCCTGAATGCTTGTATAATGTTGCTCAGTTTTGGTTATTTCTGGGCAAAAATGCCCGAGACGAAAGGCAGAACTTTGCAAGAGATAGAATACTTCTTCAAGCACGATCAATTTGAGAGTCAGAAGCGGGACGAAACGCGTACATTGGTTACGTCATAAATAAATAAATAAATTTTATTGTTCATTCATAACTGTATTTCTCGCACTCAAACAATATTTTTGTTTATGCACACCTGAATCAGGGTCCAATCTGTATTTCAGGCAGATAAATATGGCCTTATTTAACTAAGGTTAATTAAAAGCAAATTAAAGTAAAATAAAACAAATGAATTTAAATTAAAGTCAAATTACTATCAATAAACTATGAACATAACAACCTTTGCGGATAAAGAATGGGATCAGAAATGGTGGCGCATCTATTCATTTCTCGCTCGCACACCCACGAGTGCGAGTATAGACGCAAATAGTGTGCGAGCGAGAAGTGAATAGATGCGCCGCCATTTCTGATCCCATTCTTTATCCGCACAGGTTGTACCTAATCTCCATGTTTAGGAGTGCAATTTGAAGGATATCAATATAAATTACTCTATGAAGGATATTTTTAGTGCGGAAATATGGATAGGTTTAAAATGAGAACTTTGCATTTAATCTATTATTTGTTGGTATAATAAAGAACCTAGGAATATTAAAATATGTATGATAATAGGAATATGGAAAAATGAAGAGGACCAATAATAAACTGACTGTACCTTTTCGGATCTTAAGAGGGTACATCCAGACAGAGATAGAGAATAACCGATGACAGATGAGTAAGCAGTTTTAAAAGTGCATAACTAGATCAGTGTTCCGCAAACTTTTTGTGTTCAAGGTACATCTAGGAAAGCGGGAAATTTTGGAGGCACACCATAAATGAAAATCAATTTTTAATTATTGTTTATTATTAATCAACAAACTTAAACTTAACTATAATGAACAAAAGGTATTTAATGCGAAACATGAGCTTGTTTAATTAAGCAAAGGCGGTCCAAATTTGGAGTAATCGTTGACAGGGCTGCTCTCATCTCTTCGTCGATCGTCCTCAGGCGTTCTCTTTTTTTGGTTTTTATTGTGGTAAGAGTTGAAAATCCTAATTCACATAAATAGGTCGTAGCAAATGGCAAAAGTATTCCAATAGCATGCTTAGAAAGCAGAGGATATTCATTTTTTACACATAGCCAAAAATGATCTAACTCGGTTTCTGAAAATTTAAATCTTAATGTGCGATCCGTTTTCATTTCAATCAGTTCTTCCTGCTCGTTTATTGGTAAGTGTCCAAAAGAAATGTTCTCTGAAAATGGATTTCGAACCCAGTCCATAGGTTGCAAATCACGTGTAGGAAAATAGAAATTCATTTTCTCTGCAAGAAGCTTCAAGTGTTTTACAATCAAAACTTGCACTTTTTTTTCTGGATCCGCTGCCATAACATTTTGGAACATTTCATTGTTATCATTGTTAGCGAGACTGATCCATAGCTCTAATTTAGCGCGAAAGCTTTCAATTTTGTCAGACGACGTTAAAATATTGGAATTTTTGCCTTGCATTTTTTTATTGAGCTCATTTAAGTGAGCAAATATATCGGCCAGATATGCAAGTTTTGCTACCCATTCTTCGTTTTTAAACAGATATGCATAATCGGAACCCTGGGATTGTAAAAACGTCTCTGTCTCATTTTTTAACTCGTAAATTCGTGAAAGTACTTTTCCGCGAGAAAGCCATCGTACTTCTGTATGAAATAGGAGGGACTGATGATCTGCCCCCATTTCTTGACACACTGCATTAAACAGACGAGAGTTCAGCGGTCGCGACTTGATGTAATTGACGACTTTGATAATTTCTTGAAGGACGCACAATAGTTCATCAGGCAGAGACTTCGTCATCAGAGCTTCCCTATGTAAAAAACAATGCTGTTTTTGAATATTAGGATTTTTATTAGCAATCTTGGCTATAAAGCCTTTAACCTTTCCTGTCATAGCTGCTGCGCCATCTGTGCAAACACTTATACAGTTATGCCATTCCAAATTATGCTCACTGAAATATTCGTCCGTTACTTTAAATATTTCTTCTCCAGTTGTATGGTTAGGCAGTGGCAGACAAAATAAAAAGTCCTCTTTTAATTCACATCCATCAACGTATCTAACATTTGAGATGAGATGCGCGTGACCACTGATGTCAGTGGACTCATCAACTTGTAGCGCAAAAACTCCACTAACTCTTAATTTTTCAATCAACGTTAATTTAATGTCGTTTGATATGTCATTAATTCGACGTGAAATCGTTTCTGCCGATGCAGGTATTTTTTCAATATCTTTAGCTGCTTCTTGGCTAATCATAATCTTGACAACTTCTTTGCAGACCGGTAAAATTAAAGTTTCAGCGAGAGAGTGCGGCTTTTTAGCTTTAACTAACATGTTAGCAATCACGTAGCTTGCTTTTTGTGCTTTGTCTGAGGTTTTGAAAGATGAACTCATAAGATTTACCTGCTTCCTAGATTGGTCCTTCAAACGTTGAAAATACGCTTTGTCTTTTTGGGCTACTGATGGGTGTTTAGTAGTTAAATGTCGTATTAGTTTACTGGGCACCATTGCATTATTACCCAAAGTTTCTCCGCAAACAAGACATTTTGGGGTGGGACAAGATTCGTCTCCGCAATATGTAAAGCCGTAACTTACGTAGCTTTCATCATATTTTCGATTAACAATTTTGGTTTTTTTTTTCGTTGACTCTGTTTCTTCTTCATTAGTTTCACTTGAAAAGCTTACAGTACGTTTAAGAAATTTATCCATTATAATGTTTATTTGGTACTAAGAACAATTATGTTCGTGGCGACAGAATAAGCGGCGAAACAAAAGCGTACGGTGAAGTTAAACGGCGCAGTTACACTGACCAGTGAGTAGAGCGGGCGGCGGGCGCGGGGACTGCCGTCCCCCCGCATCAGCCGCCCGCCGCCCGCGCCAAACGAAACAAAATGCGACACTCGCGTGATTTGCAGCTGTGTAGGTATTTTTCTTCCGTCCGTCTTTTTAACTTTATGAAATATCTAACCTTATTTTTCCAAGGCACACCAACTAATGATCACGGTACACCAGTGTGCCGCGGCACACACTTTGCGGAACACTGAACTAGATAATATGTAGGTAATCAGCGTTTACGACCGAAACGGAGTTTCCCTCTCTTTCACACGCGCTGTGTATCTCCTTTGTTTGGATGCGACAGGTATATTCTTGTTGGTTACGGGACGGCTTTCAATTAAGCCACCAGGAATGCTATTCAAACAAGACGTGTGAAATTATCGACGTTTGTATGAAGTATTAAATAGATAAATAAAATCTCCATTAATAAAAGCTGAATCATGAAAATATTAACCTCAATGCTGTGATAGAGAACATCAAAAATATGTTCTTATATCTACTCGTCTGTAAGAGTAAGCATTAAAAATAATTCCATTTATTGTTGGTACTATTCGACCGGAGTTATACTAGCACAGTGATGTGTTTCGCTTTGTGAGTGAGGGTACCTGAGGCCCAATCCGGGGGAAAGGGGGGTTTAAAGGTTGGCAGCCATGGGATTTCACTCGCGTCGCGGGTGTCCATGGGCGGCGGCAATCGCTTACCAACAGGTGATCCGTTTGCTCGTCTGCCACCTATCACACAAAAAAAGACCTTGGTCCTTTATTATACATATAATAGATTAAATGCCAAGTGTGGCCACGTTATCCTTTTAGTCCTATCTATATTTGCCGTGTGGTCCCCGGCAGAGTAGAATAGGCCACCCTCACTCTTACCGAGGTGTCGTAAAAGGCGACTAAGGTAAAGCTGCTGGCATGATCATCAGCACCCAGAGAAGGAAAACTCTGCATTTATATCAAAACCCTCGCCAACCCGTCTGCCAAGCGTGGTGGGTATGGCAATTACCCCTCATGGGATTGAGGGAGGCCCGTGCCCCAGCAGTGGGGACTTAAATGGGCTGATGATGATGATGATATTTCCGCACTTAAAATATCCATCATTCCTTCCTTCAATTTCTGCAGTAGGTGCCTAAGTGGGGACTCAGATGCATCTACCTCCACGAGTGGCCCTGCCGGTAATCAGTTCTGTCCTGATTCCAACTTCGGTTGGTATTATGCAGAAACGGTTACAGCGGGGCACGGTTTTTCCTGGGCAATGGCGGGTAGTATTTCAGTAGTGGATTGCTACCTGACAGCTGAAGGATGCACACCCGATGGACCGGCCCTGGCGTGCGACCGCGCCGCACTTCGCTACAGGGCCTACATTGTCGCGTCGAGGGTCTGAGGACTGGCGTTTTCGCGTCGTTCCCTGACGGTGCACTAGTCCCCATGAAAGCGTGTTAAACCATCGCACAGTGGGGTTTCAGGCGCATTTTTTGTCTTCAGACCTGGGGATGCTGTTTTCGGATCCGCCCGCGTGCTCTTTTTTAAAAAGGCCGGCAACGCAATAGCGATCTCTCTGATGTCGCGGATGTAATAGGCGGCGATGGATTGCTTTTCATCAGGTGACTCGCTTGCTCGTTTGTCCTCTAACATAAGAAAAACCAATGATTTAACAATGTCTAGGTTTTTTATTTATAGACACACGCGAACCTCATGTAAATCAAAGTGTTTAATTTCTTTTATCACTAAATTGACTAACCTTTGCCTAACCTTGATCCGGCGCGGAGGACCATATCAAATTGACTCAATTTTTTTTGTCAATCTGTTTGCAGAACTATTCTAGTCACATTCAATGTTGAGAAAAATATACATATAATAACAAAAATGTATGCAAATCCAGTGTTAAGTAGGTAAGTAAGGTAGTAAACATACTTACTAGTAATTTCATTACAATATGTTGCTCCTTTTTTTGTAATGCTTTTTCGAGTATTTTAATATTGAATAGAGAATTATCTCGTACCTACTTGAATGAATTAGACAGGAAAATTGTTCAAATGCTGAGTGACATTAATGAGTATAGGTATTTCCGACATTGGTTTTTGTACGAAATTACTCACAAAAAAAGCCAAGTGCAAGTCGGACTTGCCCATGAAGGGTTCCGTAGCAGCAAGTAAGATATATGGAAGGTAAATTGCGGTTTACGGTTTATAACGTATTAAAAAAGAACTACTCACTATACCTAGTTCAAACCAATTTTACGTTGTTAGTTTTCATGATTATGTACATCATATATTTTTTTACTTTTATAATTCATTTATTATAGAAGTTAGAGTGGGGACACACACACACACACACACACACACAATTAACCACTTTGGGAGCGTCTCTTGCGCAAAGTATTGTGTTTAGAATAGAATGATGTTAAAAACCTCAACATCATTTTTAATGACCTATCCATAGATACCCCAGACGTATATGTTTGATGAAAAAAAAATTTTGAGTTTCAGTTTCCAGTATGGAGTACCCCCAATTTTTTATTTTTCCAATTTTTGTGCAAAAATCGTAATGCGGTTAACAAAATACATCTATTTACCAAGTTTCAATAGTATAGTTCTTATAGTTTCGGAGAAAAGTGGCTGTGACATACGGACGGACGCCAGACGGACAGACATGACGTATCTTTAAGGGTTCCGTTTTTTCGCCATTTGGCTACGGAACCCTAAAAAGTAGGTGTATTGTCATTGTTACTACAGAAATAGCAACATACATCAGAGGCCTTACCATGAGTTTGAAATACTATCCTCGCTATCTAAAACTATTGCCCAGTCTCTTTCGCACCACAATGAAAGGGACAGAGCGATAGTTTTCGATAGCGAGAACAATTTTTGCAAACTCATGGTAAGGGTACAGATACCTACAGAAATAGTAGTAATAGTCTGTTACTGCAGTACTATGAAAAAAATTGGTAATACCTGTGCGGATAAAGAATGGGATCATAAATGGCGGCGCATCTATTCACTTCTCGCTCGCACACCCACGAGTGCGAGTATAGACGCAAATAGTGTGCGAGCGAGAAGTGAGTAGATGCGCCGCCATTTCTGATCCCATTCTTCATCCGCACAGGTTGTACCTATTTTTGACATTCATAAGTGTTCGGTGTGGACCTAAATTGAATACAGATTTTTTTATCTTATCTTTATCTTTATCTATTATTCTGCGGAGATTCAGCGGGTAGGGCTAAAACAAGCCGCATTTGCTGATGCAATTCGAAGGTTTTAAATTAGTGTCTAGTGGTTTTTAGTGAACAAATTTGGTATTTATTTGTGCAGTGAAGTGCCGCAAAGTGATCCTAATAATAAGAATCGTTGGATTGTATCTTTTTTAACACTGCTGTTGTGTGTGAGTGAATTGTCTCGTGACAACTTGCTTGGATAGAGTCTTAAACCCGCAGTTGCTTTTAGAGATGTTATTCGCTGAATCCGTAGGTCGATAAAACGGAAAACATCGGCGTTTTATTGAGTGACTGTGACTGTCTTCGACTGTTGACTACTACTTATTCTCAATAAGTTACTTGACATTGGCGAATTATCTTTGGGTAGAGCCATGATTATAAAAAAATATATTCTGCTATTTGGGACTAAGTAAAAACAAAAAAAAATGTTCACATGATTCGCACTGATCGATCACAAACTAAGGCCTGACGACATTCGGGCGTGTCTTCTAGCACACACAATTTAGGAATATATTATTTTCTAAATGCTATTCAATAAATAGAATTTAGAAAATAATAAATAAAAATTAGCCTCGGCCGGGACTTCAACCCCGCACATTCTGCTCTCATACGCTACACTATAGCTACTTTCCCATCGAGGTCGTTACAACTTAGAAATCATTCAAATTAACAGAAAAGCGCCGTTCCTTAGTTACAACTACAAGTGAGTGAGTGAGTGAGAGTGAGTGTAATTACCTGACTTAGTTCTATATGTGTCACATGGGTTAGACTTAGGGACTCACTCGTGCATATCTACTAACCACGACATTACAGCAAAACGCAGTCAGGAAGAAAGTCCCTGCTAGTCGACCGTAATCCTACAGAAACCCACACAGTAATACTAGCTCTACACAACAACACAAACCTCATTCATAGCAGTGCTGCCAATTTAGCACTTTTAGTGCTAGATTTAGCACTATTTTCATAATTCCAAATTGGGCATTTAGTACTTACTTACTCAACCATTTTGAACACTATTTTGGTATTATGGTCTAATGATGCCAAAACAAGTAAACGAGGTAGGTAGGTAAGTTATCCACTTATACTAACTAACTAAGACACACGACCAATTCTTCGTGCTTCTGTCCAATTGGAACGTACTATTTTTGAAAAATCTTAAAAAAATACACATATGCAAAATTATTTTTGTAGCTCACGTATTTCGGCAAAAGGTCTCTCTACGTTGAGATAATAAATGGCAATGAATTCTTTTATTTATTGCCTACTTATTCAAAGCCAGGTTCATTAACGCGGTTACCTACTCCTCATATTTGGAAACATAATATGCCAATGTCTTGAATAATAAAAAAAAAAATCATGCAGAGTTATTAATTCGTCTGCAATATTTTTTCTTGTAACTGAAAGTGTCAGATACATTGCTCTAAATAAACAGTTACTTATTTCGACGAAAGAGAGTGTTTGCTGATTTTAGTCGAGGTTACAGCGAATAAGTTCTCCACAATGGACAACATTTCAAAATTGCTTAGCTATGAAACAAAAAATACCAATTCTTTATTTACTTTTCCGCTTCTCGAATATATATTTATTTATTTTTTATATTACTTATTTACTGAGAAAAAAACTTAAAACTAAAAAACGTAAGATGACGTCAACGGACGGCAGAATATAAAATATTTCTTTGCTTAGCACATTATAGTTTTAAATTTACGAAATGCCAAACCCATGACATGCAACTGTCAAAACAGACAACTTTTATAGTATTCTTTACCTTTGACAGTAGTACGTTTTTAATTAAAGCAATGATAAGCAAAGGAATATCGCTGTATTCTGCCGTCCAATAACGTCATTTGGCGCTTACGTCTATTTAGAATATAAAGAATTTCAATAATTATTTTAAGTATGAAAATGGCAAAATTTTGAAGAAAGAAAAAATAAGGGTCTGTTCATTTTATGTCTATTTTCATATAAAAAAACCATATGGACATGTTAAAAATATGAAATGTTGTCCATTGTAGCACCTTTTCACATGGCACCCAGCAAGAACGCGGGATACTGAGGTAGCAACACTCAATTGTATTTACTGGTAGTAGTCTGCCGTAGTCTGCGTCCAAACCGCACGCTTGCTCCACGCGCAATCGCGAAGCAAATAACACTCGATAAATTGTGTCTGTGCCTAAAAGTTTTGTATGACTGGACTGCCCATATTCTTCAAAATAAGGTGATGTATTTTTTTAAATGATTTTTATATCAGTGACACAGAAACAGGTTCTGTTGAAAGTAGGACGTTTGTATTGAACAGGGATATTTTTAGCGCGGTTGCAGGTAAATATTTTGTTAGATATTTATGAGTTTTACTGTTGGATGAATTTAGAATATTACTCTTATTATTTACTCTTTTACTATGAAAAGTTTAAAGGTTGGCAGCGCGCTTGTGACTCTACTTTTGTCGCGGGTGTCTATGGGCGGCGGCAATCGCTTACCATCAGGCGATCCGTCTGCTCGTCTGCCACCTATCACTTAAAAAAAAAGTAATTATATAAATGACAAAAATTTTAATTCATGAATTACCACTTAAAATATGTATATATATATATAAGTACTTAACATATCTACAATATTTATTTCCAAAATATGTAATGAAAAGTTATAAGTCCAATGAAGATATTAAAATTATATCCCAATGGAAGTAATAATTCCTTCCCATGTATGTATTACTTTACTATTTATGCAGATAAGCATCTAAAAAGAAAAATATAAAGTTACCTAGTATTTTTTATATTTTTAGGTTGGTATTTAGGTTATTGTTGACCGGCAATATATGATGTCGAATCCAGGTACTTACCCAAATATTCGTATAAAATGTTGTCCTTGAATTCATACGTAATTTTTTATGCCAATGCCAATGAGACCAATATAACATGTTATTCATGAATAAATACATTTAACTTATTATGTTCACGGTTGATACGTACTTAATTACATTAAAAATTTTTTTTTGGAGCTAGTTGGAAGATGACAGACGGGAACGGGTTTAGTGTACTAGAATCTTTACTCAAAAATGTATGTACCTGGTGAATGTCCATGTGTGGCGGTCAGCTGACCCACTTGCTTCTTTGCCTCCTTTTTTAGGATCTTAGATTGACAAAAAAGTTAATTTTCGTAAGTGGCAGGATTACAATGAGTTCTGCAATAATAACGTACCTAAGGTTACCTAATTAGGTAATAACGTAAGTTTACCTAACTATCTATTAGGTAGTAGGTAATGACATGTTAGGTTATTATAATTTCCTATTTCGTCGTCGTCGTCAGCCCATTTAAGTCCCCACTGCTGGGGCACGGGCCTCCTTCAATCACATGAGGGGTACCTGCCATACTCACCACGCTTGGCAGACGGGTTGGCGAGGGTTTTGATATAAATTCAGAGTTTTCATTCTCTGGGTGCTGATGATCATGCCAGCAGCTTTACCTTAGTCGCCTTTTACGACACCTCGGTAAGAGTGAGGGTGGCCTATTCTACTCTGCCGGGGACCACGCGGCAACAATTGTAATTTCCTATATAAATGTTAATTATAATATTTAACCAATAGTCGGCATCATCCCAGTGTGTCATTTCTGGTTACCCATTTGATTGCCCAGGGTACGTTTGTACCCTAATCCAGGAGTTGAAGGGTCTGTTACGTTCTTCTGACCTTCTCACACTTAGACAGGGGAACCCATAAAGTACCCTACCCAACTTACATGGAGTTACACGTTCAGAATCATCTAAAAATTTGTGAGTATCCACAGATAATAATAATAATAATCCTCACAACATCTCATACGTTGACCTGATTCCGTACTAAGTAGCTTAAGCACTTGTGTTACAGATATCAGACAACAGAGGAACACAAATATATACTTAAATACATATATTACTGTAATACTTAACAAACACAAGTGTTCATCGCACGAATGTTTGTCCAGGGTGAAGATCGAACCCACGACCTTTGGCGAGCAGAGGCAGGGTCACTACCAATTGCGCCATTTGGTCAGAAAGATTGAGGTACTATCCGGAACGTGCAGGTTTCCACATAATGGTTTCTATCACCGTCTTCGCTAATGCTAAAAAAATACGCACATAATTTCATTTACGAATGAAAAATCCGGAGAGGAGCATTATCATCATCATCATTTCAGCCAATACACGAACACTGCAGGACATAGGCCTCCCCCAATGATCTTGTTTGATTCTACCGTCTGTTCAGAAGGCCCACATTTTTTTTTACTACTGAGATACCATCTTTCCTTGATATTGAATCTGATGTGTTTGACATTAAGGTGAGAATCGGATAACGAAATTTGACAACTGTACGTGTGGTTGTTTGTACCTAAAAAGGTAGACAGACACCTCGTAAAACAACAAAAAGTATGCTTTTTATAGCATTTTTATTGAACCATTAGTATAATAGAACTCATTAAGTATTTGATCATAGGTTTTCGTAAACTGTGCCGATCTTAGATAATAAACACTTAAATAATAATTCTCACAACATCTCATACGTTGTCCTGATTCTGTACTAAGTAGCTTAAGCACTTGTGTTACAGATATCAGACAACAGAGGAACACAAATATATACCTACTTAAATACATATATTACACCCAGACACTGAACAAACATAAGTGTTCATCGCACGAATGTTTGGCCAGGGTGAGGGATCGAACCCACGACCTTTGGCGTAAGAATTGCGCCATCCGGTCAGTCTGACTTTAAATTCAATGGTTCGAATTGTTCATCGGAGAAGAGGACAATAAATCATTCATCATCATAATCATCACCTAGTGTATCTTTCCTAGTTGCGTCCAAAGCTGTCTGACCTTCGCAATCATTAGACAGGAGAACCAGGCCAACTGGATCCTCCTCCTCATCTCAAAGCTGCCGCTTTGAAGCCCAGGGTACGCTTACACTGACTGCCTCGGTGGCGTAGCGGTTAGTGGGTTGCACTATAAGGCGGAGGCTGCGCAAGAGGTCCCGGGTTCGATCCCCGGGTCGGGCCAAAAATGTGTACCTAAGTTTTCGGTAAGAAATACTTAGTGTCAGCCCGGAGTCTGGAAGATTGACGGTCTTGTACGCCCGTGCCTCGGAAAGCACGTTAAGCCGTTGGTCCTGCGCCCGATCCCTCTCCGGTCGAGTCACGCTGGTGTCCCATCGAAAAATGAGGTTAAGGAATAGAGAGTGCACCTGTGTTCGCGCACACACTTGAGCACTATAATATGACTGGTCGTTGAGATTGTGTAAGTTGTGTATTTTGTGCAATAAAGTATAAGTTAAGTACTAACTTAAGTTAAGTTGCTGGTATGATCATCAGCACCCAGAGAAGGAAAACTCTGCATTTATATCAAAACCCTCGCCAACCCGTCTGCCAAGCGTGGTGAGTATGGCAATTACCCCTCATGTGATTGAGGGAGGCCCGTGCCCTAGTAGTGGGGACTTAAATGGGCCGACGATGACTAACTTAAGTGCATTGTATAGTGATGTTACGATTTTAATTTAATTATTTAATGCTAGATTGGACATTTATTTGGAAAATACAAAGATGCATCTCCGATTCAAACAACCTCCCGGTAAAAGGTGCATGCATGTTTTAAGTTCTACTGAGCTATCATCGCACTTGTAATCAGTATAAGCATTCAGTTACAGTGTGACCACGATCAGTAGGCACTTCAGTGACATTGACAGGGGGGCGTTGTACATCATTTTTTCTATGGGGAAATGTCACAACTGCACTATTTAGTTCCGACTTTTGCCACGTGCCAAATACCTAATTAGGATAAGGTTTTCCTGAATCATAAAAAGCTGCCAAGTGCAAGACAGATTCGCCCATGAAGGGTTCCGTGGCGTAGCGTAGCTTATCGTAGCGTAGAGTGAACAGGCATCTTTTAGGCAAACGCGTATCATCCTAGACCTCATCGTCGCTTTCCATCAGGCAGGAGCGATTGTGGTTAAGCGTTGGCCTAATAGCCCAAAAAAACCTATTCTCCACTCTTTCGTCTCAAATATAATTGTGCACTACTTTTTTATTTGTTTATGCACTCGAAATTTGGATTAATGCCATAAGTGGCCGTTTTTGGCGGTTTCAAATTTCGAAGTACAAAAGCAGACCCGAAAGTTAAGTATAAGTATTAAATAAATAGTAAGTGTTTTCCGAGAGGCTAACTCGAAACTCAAAAGAGGGAAATCGAAATTGTTAAAAAGATATCCGATTTAGTTGCTAACAATTTAAATCAGTTGGCGTCGCTAGTGTGCTCTACCCGTCACCTTAAGAGTTTTTGTTGTCACCGAAGCTAATGGAGACGACCTTAATGGAGTAAAAATTTAATTTTAAAAGTCTATAGATAGTTAAACTTTGTACTTACCTGTACCTATACCCAACAAAGAGGCCTCGCTAAGTAGATACTTAAGGTGACGGGTAGGGCACACTAGCAACGCCAATCGATTTTAATTTTTACCGGATCTATTTTAAACAATTTTGGGGTTGAAAATGAAAAAATGTTGGGTCCAACGCATACGCGAAAAATTGATTCACGCCAAAAGCGGCCACTTTTGGCGTGAATCAATTTTTCGCGTACAAAAACGGACCCAACATTTTTTCATGGTCATTTAATAAATAGTATAAGTGTTTGTCGAAATTGTTTAAAATAGATCCGGTTTAGTAGGTACAAGTTAAAATCGATTGAAGTCGCTAGTGTGCCTTACCCGTCACCTTAACTAGGTAATTCAATGATTCCGTATTAGGTACATGTAGGTTATTTAAATTAACTGTTCCATTGTGTCAAGTTATTAGGTACATATTATTGTGAGTACCTATATAAACAATGAACATGATTTTAATATTACTAGCTAAAATACCAGAGTATTTAAAAACGCATGGGTTATTATTATTAATATAATAGGTAAAACAGGGTAAAACTTATGAAATTGCCGTTTTGTATGGCGATATTCTTAGAAGTTGTATTTTCCATATTACCTTTTTTTAAGTAACTATTTAAGCCACTCCTTCATAATTAACTGTGCGTTAATGGACAACATTTAAGAACATATGTATAGAATATTTTTTCAGAAAAAAATATTTTTACTCAAAAAGTTATTATTGATAATTTTCACAGGGTCATTTCAGGTTTTTTTTTGCATCACAAATACAATAATATCTGATCTCTATTTAATTTAAGATTCATCATCATCAGCCCATTTAAGTCCCCACTACTGGGGCACGGGCCTCTCTCAATCACATGAGGGGTGTTTGCCATACTCACCACGCTTGGCAGACGGGTTGGCGAGGATTTTGATATAAATGCAGAGTTTTCCTTCTCTGGGTGCTGATGATCATGCCAGCAGCTTTACCTTAGTCGCCTTTTACGACACCTCGGTAAGAGTGAGGGTGGCCTATTCTACTCTGCCGGGGACCACACGGCGCATAAGATTAACCCTACGATATAGTCTTAAATCAAATAAAATTATAGTACATATAGCGACTTTTTGCTTATTAAAGGAGTTATTACATCTTAATGTGTCTAGAATAGAAAACGACAATTTCATAGGTAAAGACCTATTATTATACTACTTTATAGATTACGGTGACCAGGCTACCTTCATTTTAGGGCATTTTTTTTGAATTTTGCGTTTCTAAAATCGAAAATTCCGGTTCCTTCTCTTTCGTTATGTATCCACTACAACTCCCCCTTATCGCGAACAAAGGATGGTCCCGCAACGAAATTCGTGCCAGCCCCTTTTAACATGTCGTGTTAGAACGGGATGACATGAGCTTTAGTACGGTAATAACTTTAGATCGCGATTTATAATTAGGTGGACGTATGTTTTTAACATATAAATACTAGCTTTTATAAATATGATGTACCTGCATAATAGCTCCTTAACAATAAAACTATTACTTAGTTCAGAATGTTGCCATCGATTTCTATCATCAACTTTCTACTTTCGTTTCACTGTATGCTTACAGCAAAAACATAATAATTTATCTAGCTAGACCAGAGACATACCTAATGTATTTATCTACTCACAGAGAAATGTTTTATTATTAAATTATTATCACGCGGTTACAAAAACCCATCCACCTACCTCGTATTGGATTTCGAGAAACAAGTGTAGGTCTTAAAGAATACTTTCTCTGATTTTTTTCAAATTAACTTTTTTGTATGTTACACGTACTTGTGTGCTGGGTATTACACGTAGATTTAATTATTTTAATAAAAGTCGTAATGTCTCTTAGCGATATATATAAATCATCATCATCAGCCCATTTAAGTCCCCACTGCTGGGGCAGGGGCCTCCCTCAATCACATGAGGGGTAATTGCCATACTCACCACGCTTGGCAGACGGGTTGGCGACGTTTTGATATAAATGCAGAGTTTCCTTCTCTGGGTGCTGATCATCATGCCAGCAGCTTTACCTTAGTCGCCTTTTACGACACCTCGGTAAGAGTGAGGGTGGCCTATTCTACTCTGCCGGGGACCACACGGCAATTATTTATGAATAAAGAGAGATTAATTTTATTTCTTATTTATTTATTTTAACGATTTTTTTAAGGACTTAACATGTTACACAACATTATACTCAATCATCTCGCGTGTCAATGGCTCAACGTATTATTGATCTATCAATTCAAATAAAATGAGTAGGTATTTTTCTTTTACAATATAATTTGTTCATTTCAGAATACTAACTACTTACAAAATATTCATTAAATATGAGGTAGGTTTAATCATGACATATTAACTCCCCACTATTCTTAGATTTTTGTATTACAAAAAACGGATCTAAGCATAGGTCCGGAACTAAACTTGTTCTAGCCCGTTTTAATATTGCTTGTTGGAACGGGTTGTCAATGTGCTTTAGTACGGTATTTTTTTTATTAGAATAGCCAGATATTTGGCCATAATCTCACCATCAGGTGAGTCTGCCTGTCTAGTAACAGCCTATTCACTCTTTTCTTGAATAAGTTCAGATCATAGCGTTCTGGGAACACATCTTCCGGCAGAGAGTTCCATTCCTTAGCTGTACGCAACATGAATGTACATTTGAACCGTTTGGTACGTGTTGCCGTGGTATTAACTTAAGATCGCAATTTGTAATAAGGTTGTTAGGGTTTAAAACAGAAATAAATACGTCTTAAGTATAATTCATACATTTTTTAATCTCTTCATTATTATTTATATTATAATAATTCTCACAACATCTCATAGGTTGACCTGATTCCGTACTAAGTAGCTTAAGCACTTGTGTTACAGATATCAGACAACAGAGGAACACAAATATATACTTAAATACATATATTACACCCAGACACTGAACAAACACAAGTGTTCATCGCACGAATGTTTGTCCAGGGTGGGGATCGAACCCACGACCTTTGGCGTAAGAGGCAGGGTCACTACCAATTGCGCCATCCGGTCAGTCAAAATTATTCTATGTACTTTGATCATTGATTTCCTATTAAGTGGTTCTCACCACAGATTGCCATAATATCGTGGTCATCAACGAGAAAAAAGTTGATTGCTCCATAACGTAGGTAAGAACCTACTTCAAAGAAAAGTCTAATTGTTATCTAAATTGTATCTAAGAGCTACTTAAGTATAGGCACTGTGAGAACTCAGACATTAAGGACGGTCGTCCGCAACTTAATATCATAGTAACCACCTATGGACATCGCAGTTAGATGCTTACACAATGTATGTTCTAGTACTTGTGTAGAATTACTACTTAGTACTTATTACTTTACTCTTTCAATGCACAATTTTTTTTAATAAGGTAACATTTAGTGCGGTTTCGGAAATTCTTTTCCAAAAATAAATGCGTCTTTGTTCTTTTATAAATCAATAGCAATAAGATAAATTGCTTTCTGATACATCTATACATTTTAGGCTTTTGCATTAATTAGCCTGCTGCCTTTGGTCCGAGGGTTGCGGGTTCGATTCTCGCACAGTACAAACATTTGTGTGAATGAACATGTCTGTTTGTATTGGTCTGGGTGTTTTCTATATATTATAAGTATGTATTTACAAAAGAAAAGTATTATATGTTTATATTTGTAATCCCACTGTTGATTCTGATATCCGAAACACAGGTGCTTGAGCTACCTATCTCGGAGTCAGATCAATGTATGTGACGTTATGAAAAATAAATATATAAAAAATAATTACAGACAATACAGGATTTCAACAATAATATTTATGTAAATAATTGAATAGGTAACCTTTATTACCTTACTCTATAATTGTATCCATAGTATGAGGGAGGTCATCCTAGCTAAGTCTATTATTTTACAGTCATGTGCACTAATAAGTACACAAGCTAATTCAAATATGACCCTTATTGTTCCGTCTCAAGAGTCGAGGTGTTTACATTGCATCGGAGGCTAAGCTGTACCTGATTCAACCTCCACAGTAGGTAACCAAACATCAATAATAAATAATCGGGCAAATTTCTTCAATCGATTTTCACTTTAATGTCAAACATGTTTGGATTCAATGTTAATGTAATGTTTGACAAATTGTAGTGATTGTCTGTACCTAGCATTCAGAGATTCAAAGCTTTTATTTGCAAAGAATAGGTTATTTAGAGTATAATAGGATTATTTAAAAGTACAGGAGCCCAATTACTCGGGCTTCGTGACATTTATCATCATACGACATATATCAACAAAACATGGCGGATATCGTATGAAAACGTTTTTGCTTATTCTCGCGATGTCGAATGGTGACATATGTCACATATTTTCGTGCGACACCACGTATCGTATGGTCTTGACCATACGATATGAAGTATCACGGTAATTTTGGTGATATTTCTCCAATTCAACGTGACGTTTGAGTCGTTTCGCGTTTTGTTGTTTATTGACGTTTGGTAGTTCAAATCACATAACAAGTTTAAATTAACTGCACAAGCTAAGAAGATGATTGATTCTCTGTGTGAACGATTGTTTAGCTGAGATTTTGAAATTTTCTTATATTTTCTTTAATTGGTACAAATTTTCACTAGTATTACCTACATACCTTTAAATATTCAATCAATCAATCAATATACTTATTGCGTGCTACATTGGGTACAAAGTATCTTAAATAATAAATGTACGTACATAAGGTGTTATTAATACAATGTACCGCCCTGTAAGGGCATAGCAATGTTAATCAGTCATACTTCACATTATAACTACAAATTACTATCTTGAATGATACATTTTGCTTTTACTAGAATTTAAAGAAATATAAATATGATTGCACTATTTTTGTTACTTATCTGTATTATTCGTCATTAAGCCTTTTTATCTCAGTAATAAAATCAGTGTAAAGAAAATTCTTTATTTATTTTTTTCTTTTAACGCGTCTTTTTGCCACAGTTGCCATATCTTTTTGCCACAGACTGAAAAGAAATCTTTTGGCTTTCGGTCAGTGTAACGGAATTACAATTTTATAAAATCAATTTTCTTTTTCGTCTTTTTTTATCGTATTTTAAAGCAGTTATGATAATTATGATGTCATACAAACATAAAATTTACTGTTAATATAAAAAGGCTAGAAAATGTTGAACTAATACTTAAACAATAAACATTAAGATTTCTCGATTGTATATTTGTGTCAATCAACAAAATG
The DNA here is from genome assembly GCA_019059595.1 of Marasmia exigua. Lineage (NCBI taxonomy): Eukaryota > Metazoa > Arthropoda > Insecta > Lepidoptera > Crambidae > Marasmia > Marasmia exigua. Next base: position 16,083,109 of record CM032473.1, read on the forward strand.
AACATATTAGCGGAAATGATATGGGTCACATTCTCTATGGAAGTGACTTTTATTGTCGCATGGGCACAGCGAATAGAGTTTTTTTTTTACTTTTGTGACATTTTCGTACGACATTGGAAAAGTGACATTACAGAAAATACGACATTTTATCGCACGTCCCTAGATTTCGGCTCCATTTGTTAAATTATAAAATTGTAATAAGTGCTCTATCCAGCTAAAATACATTAACATGCACATTTTTAGATAAAAAATCTTGGATGCTATACATGCAAAGAGTTATTAACCTTTTTCAGGTTTATTATCATTAAAATCATTGGACCTAATTTATATTCGTCAGGAATTTTATTATTATTATTTGAATGAAATGGGGTGAGCATTGCATCTCATAGCCATCTTTCTGCATTCTACTGATACTGCGACCAGTAGAAGATCTATTGTGGCAGCCCCAGAACTTATTACAGCACCTCAAGTATGTCCAGCTCCAGGATAAACCCGAGGATGGAGCTGATGGGGGAGCTTTTGATCTCGTCTGCCGCGATTATGTGTGCTCCAAGATGTCGGCTTCTGCAGTGGTGCAGCGCTATGCACTCGCCGAGGACGTGGATAATCGATTCCTCGTCCTTGCGACAAAACCTGCAGATTTTGGTATCTGAAATGTTGTGCAGGTGCTTGTTTAATTTGCAGTGCGTCGCGAGGGTCCGAGTGAGTACATGTCCTCTGCTCAGTTTTATTATTTCTACAGCTCGTTTCTGGTCGAACGCCAGTATTGACTCCTTGGACTGTTTTAGTCGAGGTAGTCTTTTTCAAAATTCAGTGCTTTACTTATGCTTACATTCTTTTAACTCGAACCTGACCATGCAGGCTGGAACGCCTCTTATTGGTTCCGGTCCGAGTAGTGGGCTCTCTGCCCCGGCCTTTGCTAGCACTGCAGCGACTTCGTTGCCTCTGCAGTGTTCTGGTACCCAAACCAGCTCTACACTGTTGGCATTGCCAAACTGGTTCAGGAGTAGGACACACTCGCTAATGAGTTTGGAGTCAAGTTCACAGGATGATAATCGCTTTGAGGGCAGCTTGACTATCTGAGAAGATGAATATTTTCTTATTTTGGAGATTCATTTGCAGACTCTCTTGGACACAGCCCATCGTCAGGAATTTTATTGTATATCCTAATTCACTTGCAATAACAGCTTTTTTGACACGAGCTGTAAAAGTCTAGTACAAGTCTATCTAATGATCTAGTATTTCTAGACTGAACAAACTAAAATAATAATACTTAACCATGTGTATTAGGTACACTAGGAACAGGAAGAAACGGCTGTTGTATTTATGTAACCACAATTTAGCGATGCACAGCAAACCATTGTTTCTCGAAAGTCGGTTCCACGTGAAAGGAATGTATTAGACGCCTCTTGGCGACGAAATGCAGGAAATAATGTCAGTCATTTTGATGCAGGTTTGCATTGTGACGTACGTACGTACAGTCAGCCACCCGTTTATTACCCATACAAATATGCCAAATTCAATCGATTAGCATCATTATGTCAGACACGTTTGGCTCAATATCAATTTAGAAATGTTCACAGATTGTATTAACCGGACGTGTGGCTGTACATATTATGTACCTACGTATTTAGGTACATTATTATAAACTGAATGAAAAGGGCAACAATGAATGAATAAATACTTAAATAGATGCCAATAAAACTTTTTTTTTATGGGATAGGGGGCAGACGAGCAGACGGATCACCTGATGGTAAGCGATTACCACCGCTCATGAACACTTGCAACACCAGAGGAGTCACAAGTGCGCTGCCGACCTGCCCTGCGAACCCGAAGGTTTGCAACTAAAAACATTATGACAATAACACATGTAAGCGTTATTTCCCGGGCCTACGGACTTCACGCGGTCTAGTGTCGACTAGGTCTGTAGAGTACCTAGGTATACACTATTATTAAATCTGTGAGGTACTACTCAAAGATTACCATCACATAATGAAAACGAAACCCATCATTCTAACCACCCGACCTACCGCACAAGCGTCCATAATTACAAGCAGCATGTAGGAAATAATGCACCGTCCACACATGCAACGATTGCATAACCTTCGTTAGCGCATAGCCTGCACTTTTCGCTGCGCGGGCGCATTCGAGGGGGCAATGGACTGTGAACGCATGGGTACTTACGAATAGGTCTCGTGACTAGTTCTACCTTCCCAATAAGGTATTTTAGTATTAGGTACAAACCTTGCTTGCCACTTCAGCGTGCTAGATCGTCTGGCTATATGAATGACTTTAGTTCTTTGATGTATAGAAATACTCGTTTTGTCGGTATCTACGTTTACCTACTCATGATTTAAATTAATCCCTTCGAGATATACCTAGTTAATTGATTAGTGCTAGGATCGAAACCACGGCTATCACAGAAAACTGGCGTAAAGCAGCGCCTGTGCCCAATCCGGGGGGAAGGGAAAAATGTTGTGATTGTCCTTGGGGCAGCGGCAATCGCTTGCCATCAGGTGTTTTGCTGGTCTGTCACCTATCACATAAACGCTTGATACAATAGGACAATACGACCAATTAAATATTAGCATTTTTATACGCTTTTCGAATACAGAAAGAGAATAAAGATGACTCATATTTTTTAGTTATCATTATATGTGTGTGATTATAAAATATATTTTTTTAATTGTTAATTAATATGCCGGAAGTGACGTAGTTCTGAGGCTCAACGTATTGTGATGTCAGTGCTATAAGTACCAATAAAAAAGTTTAGGTGACTTTAAGTTACTTACTGTCACTGTCATTATTTTGTCTTGTCATTTTATGATCAGAGATTCTACCTTTTTTCTTAAATCAAGGTGAGCAAAAGCGTTATTAATTTGGCATGCCGAGTGATGACGTCACAGGAGGATTTTGATTATTTTTTTCTACAGATATAAATATTCTGAAATTATTTTACTTAAATTTCTATGAGTCTAATCTAGAAATAGTATTTTTCATTTCGGAAAACGTTTTTTGTCGTATTGTCCATTCAACCGAATTTAGACCATGAATCCGTAAGTCAGTAATTACGTAGAAGCGATTGCCGTCTGACCTTCGCAAACCTTCGACACCGGAACCGGAGCAAGTGGATCATGGTTACAGTCAGTACGTTCAGAATCATTATCTTGAGCAATTGGAGGTAATTACCATCAATTTGAGAAACCTATCCTAAGGTGCGGGTTTCCACACCATATTTTTCTGACCGAGCTATACAATAGAAAATGCAAGGGCTCGCGGCAGACGGTAGAGTAGGTAGCTATATATTCTATTCATTATCATTTCAGCCAATAGACGTCCCCCAATGTTCTCCACACAGATCTGTCCTGTACCGCCCGCATCCAATGGATTCCCGCGATCTTCACCAGATCGTAGGTCCACCTTGTAGGAGGCCTGCCACGGCTGCGACTTCCTGTACGTGTATTCATTAATATAAAGAAATATGACACCGACTGCCACGAGTCTTTGACTCCTTTATAATGCTTTCCTTTAAACCTACTGCCCATTTTGAAACACTTTACTGTCACTATATCATTTATTGTAATGAATGGAGTACTCTACTGTCTGCCGCGAGACTTTGCGGGTGGCATAGTGGTAGAAATACACACATGAATTTCAAAACTCCAGAGATGCGTCCAAGCCCGGGGTTTAGACTTAAGCGGAAATGACACGCTGAGATGATGATGTAGTCACCCAATTTGTGGTTGCCTATCCCTACCGATGATTGACATTCATAAGTGTTCTGTGTGGACCTAAATTGAATAAAGAATTAAAAAAAAAGATCTTCAAGTAAGTTTAAATAAAAATATTGAAGCTTATTTTTTGTTACACGATTCGGCATCATTCAATAAAAACATCGTTATATATTAGGATATAGTCACAAAACTATAAAAACATCGAATTCGCAGATTCGCTGTTAGACCCGTTATCAGGGCGTGACATACATTTATTAAACGACTCATGACACAGCGAACGAACAAATCAGTAACTCATGTATGTCAAACGGCCGTTATCGCTTTCCGCCGCACGCGCAGTAGGTAATCATTATATCAAATAATGTAGATAAGAATTCACAGATTTTGAGAAATATCCGAGACGTGCAGGTTTCCTCACGATGTTTTCCCTCACCGCCGAAATAGCACATAGATTTGAAAGATCCAGTGGGGCATGCTCTTACACGAACCACGATTCCCCTACCTGTAGTATATACCTGTCTAATTAATCGTTCATTCATTACAGAAAAAAACAATTATTACATTACCCATTGGATTTTGTCCCATATTTGTATTTTCTGATTGCGATTATTTGAGAAAATGATATACATATTTTCATAGTTCCACGCAGAAAATGTTATTTGATATTAAGAGCTACTGTCCACGGAGCGTAGCTGCATAGACGCGTATTCGTTTTTATATGCAAGCGTACAGTCGGTAGTGTACGCTTCAGTATACTAACGAATACGCGTGTATGAAGCTGCACTCCGTGGACAGCAACTCTAATTTTAGCTTTTTTTAAGTAAGTAAGTTTTTTATTGTGGAAACGGGTTACAAAAGATAAAAATTTAAAAATACATTCTCCGAGTCCCTCCCATTCCTGAGCTTACAATTCGCCTTTGCATTCAAATAATTTACATTAAACAATAGTAGAAATTAATAGCAATAACAATACGACACACAATAAATAAGGAAAAACGAAAATAGCGACAAACGAACACTGCTACGAAATCATGAACGAAGAGTTCCTAGAAGTACTAACGTTTAACCAGGCAATGGAACATACGAGACCACCAGATTTTGAACTTTGTGCAGTTAAGATAAGGTTGAAAATCAATGAAATAAATAATGTCTAGTTGCCCGGTAAATGGTTAAGAAAAAACCCTTACCCTCGACTCTAAACATATAGATGATTTCACCTTCCTCGTAAAACTTACTCTTCTTATATTTTTGTACTATGACACCCAGACATATGCCCAGGCGCATGCGAATGTAGCAATAATTTGTTATCTCATGCATAATACATTGAGGGCGTCAGATAAGCGTACCCAACATTATTTCGCTATCCATTGCGAGCGATAACCTGTCAAAACTGGAACATCTCTGTACTATAGGAGCGATGGATGAGTAATTCTCTATAAAATTCATTAGTAAGTCGAGTTTGACCTTGAGAATTTTAAAGTTAGGATTTGGATGTTGCAATGTATGTTATTGACCAACATTTTTATAAATTGTAGCAATTGATAATAAATTGTAAACAATCTGTTGTTTGCTTTTTACAGTTAACGTATTATTACAAGCAGCATTATTCTTTTTCTAAAATAAGTAAAAAATAAAAATAATTTAAAAATAAATGTTAATTTATGTCTAGTTGTATCATTATTGTCATCCTAGCGTGTCATCCCGGTTTTACGACCAAAGCTTTGCGGGGTACGCGTGAACCATGCTACAGAATTTGGGAAGTCTAGTTGTAAAAGTAGAAGAAGAAGTAGTGAGTAGTAGAAGTACATTACAAATATGTCCTTATCTGTATAATTGTAAATTCCTGTAATTATAGGAACGCAAGCACTGTACCTACTCACTCAACTTATACACGTTTATTTTTTTATCGTTTACATCCCGAAAACCTCGTAAAAGGTATCGTGAATAAAGTCTATTTAGCATGTTAGATCAACAAACAAAAAATCAATCAACTAACTGTTCCATACAAAATATAATATCCAACCGGCAATAATGTATGGAACAGATGTTTTTTTTTGCGATTATTTTGTGGACCTAACATGCTAAATGGACTTTAGTCACGATACTTAGTATAAGTCTAATAACGGTGTATTGTGGTAAAAACTGCGTTTCTTGACCTTGAAATTCCAAAATAATAAATTCCACTGCAATATTATTCCTCTGCGTTCACCATTCACATTGCATTCAACATATATTACCTACCTATCAGGTAAAAAAAAAACTGGGAAACCGAACCAAGGAACCTTTTGCTTTAATACCGGTAGCACGTCCAACGGTTATTGTACAACTATTGTTATTTGTCATACCTATTATCAACGTGAGAAGTCGAACCAGATCATCAACCGGATGCAACGCAGATTTTCCACAAATTATCTAACTGCGATTATACGACGAAAACGAGTTATTGCTATGCAATCTGATAGAACAATAGTGAAAGGGTGTAACTAAACAATAGGCTGACGAAGGCGACTCAGTTTTGAAACGGTAGGCTGTCGCCTAGTGATAGGGCAAGAGACGAACTTTCACACTCGAGTCATTTTCCGAGCAAGAACCTAAATTTGATCATACAGGGTGTATCTGTTTACATCCCTTTAACTAAGGGTTCCACCAAGCATTCTGAATAACATTTCTGTGCGTCCTGTGAAAAGTGGTACAAGTCGACTTATATCGAATTTGATTTTCTTCTTGCTACTTCATCACAAAAAAAAATCTCTATTATTCTGTCTGATCAGACGGGGAAATGGAGGATTTTTTGCATGTCCAATCAGACAGAAAAATAGAGGTTATGTTTGTGATGAAGTAGCAAGAAGAAAATCAAATTCGATATAAGTCGACTTGTACCACTTTTCACAGTACGCACAGATTTGTTCTATGACTTTTAATAACTAAAATTTATTGAACAAAAGAAGAAAAATAGTTTTTTAGATTTTCGCGTTGCATTATAACCATAATGTATCAATACGGGGAGTAACACGATATTTACTATGTGAAACAACATTGTGTACTCACATATTTGGCTCGACGTTTCGGCTACGTTACAGCAGCCGTGGTCACGAGCGGACTAACGAGTGGACAGTCCTTAAGAAAATTGAAATAATAACTGAGACCTAAAGCAAAAGCTAATAAAATTAATGAAATTCATGTAAAAAACTTTTCGTCGTCGCCACGTGTGGACCTCGTCATTTTGTATGGGGCGTCGAAAACATTTTCGACAAATATTCAAAAGACGTATAACAACTGTTGTTCAGAATATTTGGTAGAACACGTGGTTAAAGGGATGTAAATGTTCATAGATGCACACTGTATTTTTTTATTATAATTATTTTTAACTTACGTTACGATCGATTTACTTTGTACTTAATATGATAAAGCACTTATTGCCAGGTATTTATTGCCAATATTATTCCCCCGAAAGTCGTTACATACATGATTTCTGTTTTTATTTGGTATGATTTAAGTAATGTATGTAAATATATTTTAAAAACCTAACGAGTCGACAACATAATTATATTCTAACAATGATGTCATTACAAACTCTATTAGAATAGCTGCCAGTTTGCCCTCCAAAATACAGTTGAAATTATGAGGTCGAAAAGGATTTGTTCGGACTCTTGGCGGGTAACTTCTAAGAGGTGGCGCAGGACTCACCTCTATTTTTTTAATGTGATATGTGGTAGGCGAGCAGACGCATCACCTGAAGGTAAGCGTTTGCCGCCACTCGTCATCCGCAACATCGGTGGAGTCACAAGTGCGCTGCCAACATTTAAAATCCCCTTTCTCCCTCGGGGATCGGGCCTCCAGTACCCTCACTCACGCAGCTAAACACAGCACAGACGTTGCTTCACGCCGGTTTCTGTGAGGCCGTGATATCACTCTAGTCGAGCTGGCCCATTCAAGCCGAAGCGAGACTCTTCCACAGTTTTCGGTCGATGGACTTATGATATCGAAGACCGCGCTCACTTAGGATAGCTAAACTAGTTAGGTTTTTTTTCCATAGTCACTCGAGTGACTCGTATCCCATCTCTATGTCGCCCTTGACGACTGTAAACAGTCTTACGTTACGTTTTGTCCTGATAGCATTTTTATTAACCTTGGACCTTAAACTTTCGAAAATAATCTGCAGCTTAAGGTCAAGTTTTGTGTGTTGCTCAATGTGCCAATTAATCTTATCTGACTGAACACGTCGAAATGTCTTTAAGAAGAGTTCAGCATTTTGGCTACTTAGTTCTTAGTTTATTTTTTGTACTATGAGGATCAGCTGCTGATATACAGACTATTTTCGTATTACAGAAGAGAGCCATCCGCGCCATTTATGGCCTTGGATCGCGCGACTCCCTGAAATCGACATCCTTACCGTGGCTTCTCAATACATCCTTGATTGCCTTATGTACGTACATATGAATCTCCATGTGTTCTCCAAGAAGTCTGACTGTCACAGTCTTAACACCAGAAATAAGCACAGACTTGCCGTTCCAAATATCGGACACCATAAGGTCGGCAGTTAATTTATAGGCTTGAGCATAAAAATGTTTAATAAGTTACCTCAGATTATTATTGATTTGCCCACACATAAGTTTAAATTGTATATAAAAACCTGTTTGATGAAGAAAGACTATTATAAAATAGACGATTTTATGAATGACAATAATTTAGGGACATATTAGTAACACAAAAATTGTACTTTATTTTTAAGTTAATGGTGGCATTTTCTGAAACAACTTATTTTTTAAAAAGAGTAACTGATAAGTTTCTTTCTGGTAGTCTTCTTGGCAGAAAACTACATTCAAACCACAACATAAACATGTTGACATTCATAAGTGGTCTATATGGACCTAAATTGAATAAACTATTTTAATTTTAATTTTCTTTAATTAATTTTCCGACTTTTTAATTTTTGTCGGGAGTTTTTAAATTTTTAATTATTTTTTTATGTTTCGCTTTTTAAAGAGACTCTCTAGTTTTTATTTTACTTAGGTATATCGTGACTAAGAGAAATACGCCAATATTATTTAAAATGCTTCTGTAACAAACCAAATTTACAGTGTTCTAGTAATAGGCGTGCCTGTAAGAAGAATTTAGAGCTATGTAATTCTGGATGTCATGATTCCTCTTCTTATCTGAACAAAATTAAAAAATACTTTTAAAGAAACTAACATCTCAATTAAGTTCAAGAGAAATAAAAATATCTCAAAATCCACAGGGATTCAAAATATTTTTACCCCCTTATTATAAATATCTAACTAAGGATAGTTCCAGCACAAAATTCGTGCGAGCCCCTTTTAACATTGCTTGCTGGAACGAGATGACATGACATTTAGTACGGTAATAACTTTAGATCATGATTTAGAATAAGCTGGCTAATGTTTGATTAGTTTTAATTGTATTGTTCATTAACAATATAAATCCAAAAAATATGATCGTTTTATTTATAATTTACTTCAAGATTTGTTAATGTCACAAAGTATTGTAACTATAGATAAATAATAAATAAATATTTCACAACGTCACATACATTGATCTGACTCCGAGATAGGTAGCTCAAGCACCTGTGTTACGGATATCAGAATCAATAGTGGGATTACAAATATATACATATACGACTTTCCTTTTGTATTTAAATACTTATAATACATAGAAAACACCCAAACCAATACAAACAGACATGTTCATGCACACAAATGTTTGTACTGTGCGGGGATCGAACCCGCACCCCTTGGACCAAAGGCAGCGTTCACTACTACTATTCCAAATGGGTCGTCTAATAAATGAATAATAAATAAAAAATGAATAAATAATAAAAAAATAATAAATAAATAATAAACAATTAATAAATAAATAATAAACAGTTAATAAATAAATAATTTATTTTCCTCTTAACAATAGGGTCTTAAACTAAAAGTACAAGTACATTAATTGCACGTCACTTATATGATCCTAGAGTAAGAGAGGCTGGCGCCTGAAATAGGTTTTGTGAAAACCGGTGTTACAGGTCGCCAGGCCAACTAACTGCAGGACGCATACAGTTGATTAACGAATAAAGATAAAACAAATAAAACTTTGTTTTATTTAATTATATATGGTAGATTTCTATTACGAAGCTATTTCACTAAATTTAATCTAATAATATAAGTATATCACTAAACCTCGACCGTTTTATAACTATATTCCTAGGGAGAATGGCTTTCGTATAACTATGTTCCGGTACATAATTATATGCCTAGGGATATTACTATATTACGGCTTCATCTATCTTACTTCTCTTGAAATCTGTCGAATTTCTTCGATAAGTAATTTGTTTTTTTATGATATAGGTGGCAGACGAGCCGACGGATGACCTGATGGTAAGCGATTACCGCCGCCCATGGACACCTGCAACACCAGTGGTGTCACAAGTTCGCTGCTTACCTTTTAAACCCCCTTCCCCAGGATTGGGCCTCCGGTACCCTCACTCACGCAGCGAAACAACGCATGCACGCAACTGCTTCACGCCGGTTGTCTGTGAGGACGTGGTATTACTCCGGTCGAGCCGGCCCATTCATGCTGAAGCGTGGCTCTCCCATTGTTGAACACAATTTCATTTAGTTCAATATCAACTGAGGAATGTTGACAGATTGTAGCAATCTGATGCGTGGCTATCTTTGCATGCAATTAAGCGAAGTAAGTTGGCTTAGTAAATTTTATAAAAAACGAATACCGCCCAAATTTAACACGGTGTTCTACTCATTAATTAATTTGTACTACTTTCCGTATTGGACGAACTATTAAGTCCGAATAAAAATCAGCTAATCAATAGACAAGGCCACGAGTGAAGCTGTGAAGTCATCGAAATGTATGACACGGCCGTTGAACTATTTAGCATACCTAGTTACCTCAATGGAGACGTATGAGATCTTTCAAGGAAGTCATCTGTTGAAACTCTGCATACGCTGATAAAGCCATCTATGTATACAAGTCCAGTGCCGAATTAAGCCAACGCTGGGCCTATAGTAGAATTTGTCATTAGGCCTTTGGTTTGCTATAGACTTGTGTGTTCGCCGAGTGAATGAGGATACCGGAACTCTAATCCGGGGAAGCCTAACCGGAAGCCTCATGAGTCATGACTCCACTAGTGTCTATGGGCGGTGGCAATTGCTTATAATTAGGTGATATGTCTGCCAGTCAAGAAAAATACAGGCGTTATTAGAGAGCGGGGCCCGTAGCATTTTCTATTCCGGCACTTTTTTTATATAATATGGCTCAACCCGAAGATATCTTGCCAATGTCAAGTAACTTATTAAGAATAAGTGGGTGAGTCATCAGTCGAAGTCACAGTCACTCAATAAAACGCCGGTGTTTTGCGTTTTATCGACCTATGCTTAATCCACTTTCCACGGTTTTTAGCATCCATTGTGGTTAGGCTCTTGCGATTCGAGCTATGGTAGTTCAGTGGATAAGAACGTGCACCTCCGGAATAGAAATCCAAGCATGTATCTCGGGTTTATTCAATGCAAATATATGTGCATCTTTCTACCAATCGCTAGGCGGAAAAGCATCGTGAGGAAACCTGCACCTTTCTGAAAGTTTCTCAAACTGTGGATAATTGTTGAGGACGGTACCTACCTAGTATGTCGAAACTATCACTGACTGAGCTACTATTGCTTGATATTAAATATCAATCGAGGTGCTAAAGTTGGGCACAGTCACATGGGTCTGTCAGCTTTACCGTCAGCTGAACTGACGTCAATCCAAAATTTGATAGTGAGTAGCGAATCATTGCTCCAGTTTTACCAGCGGATTGAATACATTATTCACTACCAGCTATCATTGCAGCTATGTCGCAGAAAGCTTTATGGCGGCTTAACAAATCAGATTATTTCAACACATAATAATAAATAAATAATAATGATAAATAAATATTTCACAACATCACATACATTGATCTGACTTCGAGATAGGTAGCTCAAGCACCTGTGTTACGGATATCAGAATCAACAGCGGAATTACAAATATATACATATAATACTTTTCTTTTGTAAATACATACTTATAATGCATACAAACACCCAGACCCTGTTTGGATTAAACAGACAAATATGTAAGTAAATGCTGCGATCGAAAACTGAAGAGCTGTAGTCACGCCAGTGAGTGAGGAATAATTGCTGGCCTTATACCATTTGGAGTGACGCCACAGTTTTACGTCTAGACTGACGGGAAAACAGGCCGTCTGCGACCAAGCGCACCTTATAATATAGAGCGGAAGCAGCATTGTGGATAGCAACTCGTGTTCTCAGAGCATATCACGCATAAAGAACACAGCTTCAATTATAAGGGTTGCCATCACCTAAATTGTCGACGCCGGAAAAACACTGCAAACATCCCGGACATTTGGGAAATATATGTTTTTTCCCCGGACACCCCTGTCGATTTTGTCATCAATTTCGATGTTACATATTCCTTGAGATATAGGACTGTTTCTTGACCTCAGACTATGAAGTAGTTTCAGAGATGTTTGGCAACTGGAACGAGAGTGTACAGCAATGCTCTCGAAGTTTCTCGCGAGACCCTTTCCCGTTTATTACAAAACGCGATCTTAAGTTATTACCGTACTAAAATTCATGCCATCTTGTTCCAACACGCAATGTTAAAAGGGGCTGGAACGAGTTCAGTTCCGAAACCTTTCTTAGATCGGGATTTGTAATAAGGGGGTTTCGGGTGCAAAATACCGCCACAGGAGCGAGAGTAGGCGAAAGAATTCCAAACATCACGAGGCGGGGCGAGTGCTACCAAGTACACTCTCGTACGAATGTGCTCGGCATACGGTCTCGCGAGAATGTAGAGCCGGCATTATATATTTAGCCGAGTCTTCTTGAATGCGTACCTGCACTTGTAGATCAATTGTAGTGTCCGAGTGTAACCCGGACACTGTTCAAAAACCTTCTCGGACGGTCCCCGAACGCCCTACGAACTAGGACAAATCCGGGGAAATCCGGACGGATGGCAACCCTAATTATATAACACGCGAGACGATCGAAGCCGGCGCGTGCGATGAACTTGACATCGTTTTGTGTCAATGCCGCAGTCCCACCTTTGTGTAATACTTATGAGCAATTTTTTACTATCGACTTTTGCTAGGACCGACAGAAGAATCAAGTGGCGTGATCGATTTGAAAAACAAGGATATCGAATAACAACAGCCAAGTATGCATAGAGTGCAGAAAGCCACATTTTGAGTTACAAAGATCTGTTAAGCTGACGGGTAGGGCACACTAGCGACGCCAATCAAATTTAATTTTTAGCTACTAAACCGGATCAATTTTAAACAATTTCGTGGTTACAACCTCTCGGCAAACACTTATATTATTTATTAAATAACCATGCAAAAATGTTGGGTCCAACGCGTACGCGAAAAATTGATTAACACCAAGAGCGGCCATTTTTGGCGTGAATCAATTTTTCGCGTACAAAAACGGACCCAAGATTAGTGCATGGTTATTTACTAAATAGTATAAGTGTTTGCCGAGAGGTTTTAACCCCGAAATTGTTTGAAATAGATCCGGTTTAGTAGCTAAAAATTAAAATCATTTGGAGTCGCTAGTGTGCCCTACCCGTTACCTTAAATGTGTTTATCCAATTCTCACTTTAATATTCAAGTTAGGCAGTTTTCCTTGATGACGACCCGACAAGGGTTGAACGATCCCCGCACAGTACAAATATTTGTGTGCATCATGTGTGCATGAACATGTTTGTTTGTATTGGTCTGGGTGTTTGCTATGTATTATAAGTATGTATTTACAAAAGAAAAGTATTATATGTTTGTATTTGTAATCCCACTGTTGATTCTGATATCCGTAACACAGGTGCTTGAGCTACCTATCTCGGTGTCAGATCAATGTATGTGATGTTGTGAAATATTTATTTATTTATTATTATTATTTATTTCCTCATCTCATACATGTGTAATTCCCGGTTGCGTCTAAAGCTGCCCAGAGTACGCCTAGACCACTGTCCAGGATTTGAGGAGTCTAGTAATTACAATGAAGCGACTGCCGTCTGACTTTTTCTATGAGATAGTGGAGCAGACGAGCAGACGGATCACCTAATGGTAAGTGATTACCGCCGCCCATGGACACCTGCAACACCAGAGGAGACACGAGTGCGCTGCCGACCTTGTAAAAAGGAATACGCTCTTTTCTTGAAGGTTTGCAGGATTTAGCGGTCCGAAAATACCGCAGGCATTCATTCCACAGTTTTGACTTTCACAACCTTTACACATGGGACTGAATCATGGTTACACTGTTTCAGAAATTATCTGAAACGAGCAGGTTTCCTCACAAACAAAAGTCCTTACCGCCGAGCTGATGGTTCAAATATGCACATTAAAATCCAGATTTGGACCACGATCTCCCAAGGCCCGTCTTATCGACTGAATTACCAGCATTGCTTCTAAGTTGGACTAAAATAATAGGGCATTTGTCTAAACTCGAGACTTTACAAAATATAAATATTTTATCAAAATATAGGTAAATATGTACCAATAGCAAAAATTCTCAATTAAATATATAAAGTCTAGCCGGTTTTATGGTCATTTAAAAATTCAAGGGCAAGACGTCGCTAGTGTGCCCTCTCCGTCGCCTTAAGGTGACGGGTAGGGCACAACCAAAACAAATAAATTTTAAATAATTACGGGGCTTCATTATCTCGGTAAACTTTTTACTATTTATTTAATAACCATGCTCAAATCTTAGGTCTGTTTTTGTACTAAAAAAATGATTCACGCCAAAAGTGGCCGCTTTTGGTGGTAATTCAAAATTCGAGTGCAAAACCAGATCAAATAGATAACAATAACTATTAATAAATAGTAAAAATAAATAAATATTTAACAACATCACATACATTGATCTGACTCCGAGATAGTTAGCTCAAGCAACTGTGTTACGGATATCAGAACCAACAGCGGCATTACAAATATATACATTAATACTTTTCTTTTGTAAATACATACTTATAATACATAGAAACACCCGGACCAATACAAATAGACATGTTCATGCACACAAATATTTGTACTGTGCGGGGATCGAACCCGCAACCCTTGGACCAAAGGCAGCGTTCACTACCACTGTTCCAAACCGGTCGTCATATACATATAGTATAGGTGTTTACCGAGAGACTTAAGCCCCCAAGTTGTTTAAAATCTGGTTTAGTAGCTAGCAATTAAAATCAACTGGCGTCGCTAGTGGGGTATCCCTTCACCTTAAGCATTTGTAAACATATTTCTAAGTTAGTTTTTAGGTCCATTCTGTTCCAATAAATAGATTTTTTATTTCATTTTCTTAAAACAACACAAATGAAACGCGTGTCCCGTAATTATGTCAAGGCTGGATGATATTTATCGTAAGAGACTGGAGTGCTCAGTCTTGCAACCTGGTATTATATTACACTGTTCTGTCATGATGAATGTGATACCTACTAAGTCTTTATGTGCCGTAAACAATCTTGGCACATCCATAGACATACTTCATATCTTCGAGTAGATTGAATAGGTTCGTTTTGGCTTCTTACTCTCGTAAATAACTCAATCAGGTGATCCGTCTGCTCGTCTGCCACCTATCACATAAAAAAATAAAAATAAAGACTCAGAGTTAGGACCTAATTTTCATACTCATACTTCATCGTCAGCCTATTTAAGTCCCCACTGCTGGGGCACGGGCCTCCCTCAATCACATGAGGGGTAGTTGTCATACTCACCACGCTTGGCAGACGGGTTGGCGAGGGTTTTGATATAAATGCAGAGTTTTCCTTCTCTGGGTGCTGATGATCATGCCAGCAGCTTTAGCATAGTCGCCTTTTACGACACCTCGGTAAGAGTGAGGGTGGCCTATTCTACTCTGGCGGGACCACACGGCTATACTACTCATACTTAGTTTACAAAATATACAAGTACCAGTGTATCGTAAAATGATAATGTCAATCCAATTTCTTAATTCAAAAAGTTCGTTACTCGCATATCTATACTATTTAAGAGGAGGTAACTTCGACCTACTGACCATCACATCACAATCCACATCACTTGCGCAATGCAATTGACACCCAGCGCCATCTGTTGGTACTAATTTGGAACTAACAAAGTTCCGAAATGAAAAGAGGGCAGACCACTAGTCCCATATAATCTCGCACGGAGCAAGAAAAACAATTTGGATTTTTCAGTTTCCTGGGAAATAGGAACGTTACGCGAAGTCACACGTCGAAGTTCTGATGTTGGGTCTCTACTGAAGGCGAATAGGACAGTTCTATTTTGACATTCAAAGTGAGACGCTCCTTTTAAACCGAACCGATATTTTTAAGAATCGATAATATTTTCTTTAAAAATCTAATCAGACTATTAATTTGTTTGATTTTTTATTTTATTCAACATTTTATCTATGAATTTGAACTATCTGGATATGGAATACAATATGTAAATAAGTGGTACGCACGCAATAAATTACAAATAATTAAATAATATGCATCTTATTCATCTGAAAAATAACAACACTCGCTTGTCGTGGTGGAGCCACGTTCGTCAGCCAAAAGAAATTATTAGTTCTTGGTCCCTAATGCAATCTGTGCGGACATATTTGCACGAGACAATAATCGTGATTCAATGGTACTATGGTCGCCATAAGGATTACTGATTTATTCAGATTGTTTGTGTCAATCCCTATGAGCAAAAATTCCGATTAGCGCATTAGATATTTTTTACAAATTTATTGATAATAACTATTTTAAGTTCTTGTTCAGATTAATTGAGAAAGTTTAGTTTTGGAAGAATAAGAACACAAATAATTTAATGATTTTTACAACTTATGTATTTTTTTTTGTAGAAAGTTGGATGCATGATACGAAACGTTTGAACTGTCCTATTCACTTTCAGATACCGAATGGACTATGTCTGCTACTTATCACATTAAAAATTCACATATGCAATGGTCACTTTTGACAACAAAATATTTTTTTTTATTAATTCACTGCCAACGAAGTGCCTTGTACAAGTTGCATGTGATGTCAGGCTGATGCCTGATTACTCGTATTTTGTATATTACTAGTATATTGATATATACGAGTAATTATTCCTTTTTGTTCACATCAAGTTTCAAAAGGTCAGCATGAGCGAAAATAGTGATTCGCCCTGAACCGGTGACGTATCGACGTTATTTACCGTTGGACCTTTTTTTAAATGTCTCATATTCGCCACAATTAATACAAATCTACTGGCGGCGCTGGTTACGTCGATGGGTACAGACCTGGAGCCCAATTCTCGTGCTCGTGATATTTTGAAAACATGGCGGATATCACCTGAAAACTATACAAAAAAACTATGTTTTAGTGATATATGTCGTATGAAAATAAATGTCACGAGCACGAGAATTGGGGTCTTTGGCTCCAATTCTCGTGCTCGTGACATTTTGAAAACATGGCGGATGTCACCTGAAAACCATACAAAAAAAAGCTATGTTTTAGTGATATATGTCGTATGAAATTAAATGTCACGAGCACGACAATTGGGCTCCTGGAGCCCTATTCTCGGGATCGTGACATTTATCATTTTCTTTTTTTATTAAAAAAGTTGTTACTAGCATATTTATACTATTTAAAAAGAGGTAACTTCGACCTACTGACCATCACATCACAATCCAAATTACTTGCGCGATGCAATTAACAACCAGCGCCATCAACAGATGGCGCTGGGTGTCAATGCATGATACGAAACGTTTGAACTGTCCTATTCACTTTCAGATACTGAATGGACTATGTCTGCTACTTTTCACATTAAAAATTCACATATGCAATGGTCACTTTTGGCAAAATAATGTTTTTAATAATTCACTGCCAACGAAGTGCCTTGTACAAGTTGTATGTGATGTCAGGCATCAATATACGAGTAATTATTCCTTTTTGTTCACATCATGTTTCAAAAGGTCAGCATGAGCGAAAATAGTGATTCGCCCTGAACCGGTGACGTATCGACGTAATTCACCGTTGGACTTTTTTTTAAATGTCTCATAATCGCCAGAGTTAGCGGAGTGCCGTGTGAGTAGAATAGGCCACCCTCACTCTTACCGAGGTGTCGTAAAAGGCGACTAAGGTAAAGCTGCTGGCATGATCATCAGCACCCAGAGAAGGAAAACTCTGCATTTATATCAAACCCTCGCCAACCCGTCTGCCAAGCGTGGTGAGTATGGCAATTACCCCTCATGTGATTGAGGGAGGCCCGTGTCCCAGCATGTGGGGACTTAAATGGGCTGATGATGATGAATCGCCAAAGTTAATACAAATCTACTGGCGGCGCTGGTTACGTCGATGAGTACAGACCTGGAGCCCAATTCTCGTGCTCGTGACATTTTGTAAACATGGCGGATATCACCTGAAAACCAGACAAAAAAAATGTGTTTTGGTGATATATATCGTATGAAAATAAATATCACGAGCACGAGAATTGGGCTCCTGGAGCCCAATTCTCGGGCTCGTGACATACCTATATCATCATACGAAATATATCACTAAAAAATAGATTTTTTGTATGTATTTCATGTAACATCCGCCATGTTTTCAGAATAACACGAGCACGAGAATTGGGCTCCTGAAGCTCAATTTATAGAAAATTGATGTACAGTGGCGGACAGGTCAAGCTATACAAAACTGTCAAATTTCCTCAATCTATTTCGAACTCAATTGTTACCAATATAAGGTTTATAATCGAATGAAGAAATTTGACAGTTTTGTATAGCTTGATGTGTCCGCCACTGTACAGGGCGTCCCACGACTATGGGACATGAAGGGAAAGTACCTTAAATCCTTAATACCGAAATCTAAATATTCAATATTAAGGATATGTTTGTACACTATGAAATGCAAATAAAGAATTGAATATTGAGTATCATTCGCGACAGACGAGTGTAAGACCAAAGGTTAAGCTTAGAAATTGGTAAAATGAAATATTCACTTTCTTTTAATTTTTCCCGGTTCGATTCCCGTGCAATACGAGCACAATCCAAAAAAAAAACGTTTAAAGCAGTTTTCTTCTTTTAGTGATGTTTCCTTTAATTAAAAAATGCTAACTTAAAGATTTAAGCTACATTTCCCTTCATGCCCCATAGTTGTAGGACGCCATGTAAGTATATTGGAAAAACATTCAATATCCGCCAAGTCCCTAGAATTGGGCTCCAACAACACGTTTGTTACAACATGATTTTCCTCAAGTGATATCGAATCTAAACAACAAAAAAAACAGACAAAGCATTCGGGTGCTCGTCTGCCACCTATCACATAAAAAAAACAGTCCGCACGCTTAAACTACTATCGAAGATATATTAATAAATGTTTTATTATAGGGAACTCCCTTGTTGAATGAATGAATGAAAGAATGATCGAAAAATCGTGAGGAAATCTGCACGTTTCATATAGTTTCGTAACTATGACTACCATGACTTAGCTGGTCTGGTTCCCCTGTCTCAGGACAGCGAAGGTCGGGCGGCAGTCGCTTTATTGTAATTACCAGACATACCTACTACCAATTCTGTAATTGTAATACCTTCAATGACCGGATTACAATAAAACTGTAGGTAGGTATTTACCTACTTTATAAGACTGCTTAATGAACATTGTGTGAATAGTTTTTTAGATTTTCGCGTTGCATTATAACAATAATGTATCAAGACGAGAATTAACACGATATTTACTATGTGAAACAACATTGTGTACTCACATATTGTGGCCGTGTGGTCCCCGGCAGAGTAGAATAGGCCACCCTCACTCTTACCGAGGTGTCGTAAAAGGCGACTAAGGTAAAGCTGCTGGCATGATCATCAGCACCCAGAGGAGGAAAACTCTGCATTTATATCAAAACCCTCGCCAACCCGTCTGCCAAGCGTGGTGAGTATGGGCAATTACCCCTCATGTGATTGAGGGAGGCCCGTGCCCCAGCAGTGGGGACTTGAATGAGCTGATGATGATGATGATGATATTTGGCTCGACGTTTCGACTACGTTACAGCAGCCGTGGTAATTCCCGTCTTGATACATTATGAACATCGCGTGATTAAATAAAGTTTAATAAAGAATTATTTCCGCATTTAAATAACACAAACCGAATCAAATCAAGGTCTATGATCAAGATATGTTTTAAATAAAATAAGGGGCAAACGAGCAAGATGATCACATGATTGTAAAGCATTATCGCCGCTCATGGGACACCATAGGAATCACAAGTGTTCTTGAGGGTTTGCAGGTCATATCAGTCCGGAAACATCGCAGGCGATAGTTAATTCTAACTATACTTTTTTTCGTACGAGGTCTTAGATTAAGGTGACGGGTAGGGCACATTAGCGACGCCAATCGATTTAAATTTTTTGTACGCGAAAAATTTGCTTCACGCCAAAAGTGGCTGCTTTTGGTGTGAATCAATTTTTACGGAAGCAAAAACGGACCCAACATTTGTGCATGGTTATTTAATAAATAGTATAAGTGTTTGCCGAGAGAGTGTGTTACCCCGAAATTGTTTAAAATAGATCTGGATTAGTAGCTAAAAATTAAAATCGATTGGCATCGCTAGTGTGCCCTACCTGTCACATTAATACAAAGCTATTTTGATTTACATCAATAAAATAATAATGAAAGTGAATGATGGCGCCAATGTCATTTTTGTCGCATCTGTTTTTCGTTTTTATTGTTAATTTATTTTTAATTAATACCGTTTCATTTTCATTTTGTATTTTTTTTATTTTCTTTTATCGGCTCTGTATGCGTTTTGTTATTTATATTCACGTATAGATTTTCTTTGTTTTTTTGTTTTCTATAATATTCATTGTCGGTTTTTTTTGTTGTTTGCATGTCTTATTATGAGGCGTCGCTCAAAGGTACAGCCTGAATACAGCGCTGCAGCGGCTGCCTAGCGGCTGTTGTAGCACATGCTGAGGCTGAACCTTGTTGGCCGCAACTTTATAATGTTTGTCCTTATTTCATTTTGTATGTAAACATGTGTTGTGGTCAATAAATGATTTCTTATTCTTAATCTTAAGTATGTATAAGTTACAAAGTTTCTTGAGAAACGCACACTTGAAGACTGCCAGCCATCTAAATGATTGGGGTGGAAATGTCGAGTAGAACGATGGCGGAATGAAGCATTCATTTTCTTTACTTATTGATTTATTAATTTAATTTATTTACTAAACAAGATGAAAGACCCATTCGGGCATGTCATCACATCGCATTGCACACATCTGCGTTTGCGCATAGAATGCGCGCATTGCAATATTCTGACTTCTACTTTGATAGGGCCTATTGGGGATTATGAAAGCCAATATCGGTGATGGACTAACATGTACTAGGTTTATCTTGCCCAAGAAACTATTACTTGAAATTTCCTAATATTTATTGAATGATTCCGAGATATTTCGTCATATCAACCAATAAACAGCCTGTGTTGTAGTATTGCTACGCCTTAGATTTATATCCCAGAGGGCCTACAACGAACGGAATTCACGACCGAATCTTTTGTGTGGACGCGACAGGTATATTCTATTATAGTTCGTGACGGGACGGTTTCATTGTAGGCTCTTAGGCTTACTTTATTTAGTAACTGCTAAACAGTCCGCCTAAGGTCAGCAGTCAGCAGCTGCAACAAATGACAGCCTATCCTTTATATGTGATCTATAGGTGGCAGACGAGCAGGTGAACCTCCTGATAGAAAGAGAATGCTGCGTTGACGACCTTTTAGCCCATTTTCCCGGTACCCGGTATTTCGGTACCCACTCTGGAAAACACATCACAAGAGCTCGCTGCTTCACGTCTGTTTTCGTAGGTTGAGGTATCACTCCGGTCAAGCCGGTCCATTCATGCGAAAGCTTTGTCTACTCGTAGTTGCTCGTTTGCCAAATATAATATACAAAAAAAAATACAATTAATCCTTCAAACGATTTTTGTGTAATACACCAAGTACCATCAGGTAAAAGAAAGAAAAAAAGTGTACAATATTTTTTACGACGCGATGCGATTTTTTCAGGTAAACAAATCCGACTCAATCTTATTAAATCTATTTCTTTTGTTACAGGACTTGAAAATACCAAATGTTTTAAACATGCGTCGATAGTACAAAACTGGCTATGGAGGGTTTGGAAGTGGGTGCCCCCCGGGTGATGGGGAGGGCGCACTTATCCCACCTGCCGCAGCGTCCGCCAGTCAACCTGAGCTTCCAGGACTTGTCGTACACCGTTAGTAATGGAAAACGTAAGTACAAGTACTAAATGTTTACTATCATCATCATCATTAGCAACCCACACTCGTCCACTGCTGGACATAGGTCTCCCCTAATCCACGCCACTGCTCCCGATTTTCGGCCACTCTCATCCAGCCCACACCAGCCAGCCTTCGAATGTCATCATCCCATCTTGTCGCAGGGCGTCCTACACTACGCTTACCGAGTCGCGGTCTCCACTCAAGGACTTTACGGCTCCAGCGGCTGTCAGTTCTGCGGCTAATATCGCAGGATATATTATAGTGCCTAAGTGTGTGCGCAAACACTAGTGCGCTCTCTATTCCCTTGCCCTCATAATCCGATGGGACACCATTCTGACTCGACCGGAGATTGATCGAGCGCTGGACCAACGGCTTAACGTGCTTTCCGATACATCCCCCATGTATCGGAAAGCACGTACAAGACCGCCAACTTCCAGACTCCGGGCTGACACTGAGAATATCTGAATAGAAAAACTCAGGTTCAAATTTTGGCCCGACCTGGGATCCGAAGCGCAGCCGTCGCTCTAAAGTGCGAAGCGCCACCCACTCCGCCAACTAGGTCGGCAATGGCAAGCAATGGTATCTCAGTGGATATGAACTTGAGCCTTCTGTAAGGAAGGTCGTATCTTTGTATCCCGAGATGCCACCTATGGATTTTTCAAATCTATATGCTTATTACTATCGCGACGGATAACGCTGTGAGGGACCCTACACGTTACTGGATGTATAAGAACGTGTAACAAATGATCCTGTTGGTCTGGTTCCCTTGTCTTATCAGCTATGGAGTTATAATCTGGGGTAACTCTGTTGAAGTAGAAAAAGTCTTCAAGGTTCAGAAACGATGCGTTAGGGTAATAAACAAGGCATGGTTCCTTGATTCGTGCAGACCGCATTTTCAAGCATGTAATATTCTTTTTTATTTATTTATTAAGGACAACCAACAAATCTGACACTAATTACATCGTATTTACTTAAGTACTATAATAAGGCTAAGTGCAGATTCTCTTACAGGCTGACACGACATGCAAATGTGAGCAGACTAAATAGAGAAATTTAAATAACAAATAAAAAATAACAAAATTTAAAAATAGCTAAATTGCACCAGACAGCTACAACTTGAACGAATCAATGGACAACATTTCATATTTTTAACATGTCCATATTGTTTTTTTATATGAAAATAGACATAAAATGAACAGACCCATATTTTTCTTTTTGCAAAATTTGTCCATTTTCCAATTATTGAAATTCTTTATATTCTAAATGCTACCTGAAAAAACATCAACTCTTGCCGACCTCTTCATCAATCCGTTGTATTGACGTTGAAGTCTGTTTATTAGTGAGTGATGGCCGAGATTGCTTTTAGATCCCTATTCTTCCCCTGCCTTGTATCTATAAAAGAGATCTGTGTCTTTTTATCAAAAAACATTCATACCATTTTACAAGACACGCCGAGGTCTATACGAGACAAAAGAGACAAAAGTACGAAAACCTATTAGCCCCTGGAAATAAAGAAATATACAAAGGGAACGCTTACAACATGGCATTACACGTTTACAATTTGTTACCAAATTATATCAAAATGCTGGAGGGAAATATGTTTAGAAAGAATTTGTGTGACTGGCTCCTATGCAACTGTTTAAAGAATTTATTGAATGTTGTAAGAAATGTAATCATTGACTAAGTCCTAATAACCTATTCGACCCTTAATTAGAATTTGACATTTATTTAAAATCTATTTTGACAATTGACTTATTTCTTTTTTTACTTACTAGCTTACTGACAAATATTTGCGCGTCTGCTTGCAGGCAGAATACTAACACACCAATTTTGGATATTTGTAACACCTTATTATTATTAGCCGCGTGGTTCCCGGCAGAGTAGAATCGGCCACCCTCACTCTTACCGAGGTGTCGTAAAAGGCGACTAAGGTAAAGCTGCTGGCATGAGCATCAGCACCCAGAGAAGGAAAACTCTGCATTTATATCAAAACCCTAGCCAACCCGTCTGCCAAGCGTGGTGAGTATGGCAATTACCCCTCATGTGATTGAGGGAGGCCCGTGCCCCAATAGTGGGGACTTAAATGGGCTGATGATGATGATGATGAACACCTTAATGTATTGTATTCTTGCAAATAAATAATTGATTGATTGATTACGGGTTGCGAAGTTCAGAGCCTTCCGAATTCCTGGATCATGGTCCCAGCCTACCCCGGGCTCCGAATCTACGTTTTGGACGCAATTAGAAATAACAGGAGATATAACTAAAATCAGATAAAGTCAGCAGTTAGTAGCAACAGCTGAGATGTTTTGAAACGATTAAATCAACAAAAGTTTGCTTGGATTTTGCGTGTAACACTGGTCTTATGAGTTCGCCATTGTTCTTCAGCGAATTTACAAACTGTTAGGTTAGTCGTCGAATTTCACCCCTGCACGGTCTATGACTGTAGACCTACAGATCAACTTCGACTAGGAGATTATGGATAATTGCCGTGGTCCGGCCATGTGTGCAGAAGGGGAGATGAGAGGTAAAGCAAGGATGTTCTTGAAGGTTTAAGAGACAGAAAGAGGAGTGTTGGCGGACAAACTGCCAGATGGTCCGACAACATCAAGGTTCAAGCTGGAGCAGAGCGTGGTCCAGAAAAACCGAGGATAGAACAAAGTGTAGAGAAACTGTAGAGGCATATGCTCTGCAGTGAGCAAATGAAGTTCTGCTGTTGAAGAAGAAGATGGACACAATTCGTCCAGTGTCCTATACGCTCCAGATAACGAGCGCTGCAAGGTTAACGGGGGACAGTGATAGACTCCAGAAAAAGTTTTCAATTTTGCCTACATTATACTTAATTCAACGCCCTGTTGGTCTAGTAGTTTAAGTACCGGAGTTTGTGATCACCAATCCGCATTTGACAAGCGTGGCGATTAAGCCTATTCCCATCATAGTAGCGATGACTTGATTTCTATGTTGGAGGGCTTAGCCCTGCAGTGGGACAGTATATAGGCTGATATAATTCACTTCTTGCCGAGGTCTAAGGCTTGGAGGACTGGAGGACCACTATAATCTAGGCATCTTTAAGACAAGAGTGAACAGATATCTTTTATATCATCCTAGACCTCATCATCGCTTTTCATCAGGTGCGATTGTGGTCAAGCTTTTGCCTATAGTAAAAAAAATATTTACAAAATAAGTTTGGGAATCTCTGCATTAGATACTCTTTGCATTTTACGAGCTGAATTACGATTGAACAGACAACGTGGTAAGGTAAAACCGGTTGGTTTTACGATGATCCATGTGCATTGTCTGTCCCACTCATGTTTCAAAATACACGCCAACCGATTGTCGACCTAGAAACTCTTGGATCGATAAAACTATGATACGTAGTAGTTTAAGTTGCTGGCTTCACATTACAAACTAGGCCCAGCTGACTTCAACTCATCGTGATGGGTAAAATAGAGGGGATGCGACGTGTTGGAAGAAGGAAAAAGTCGTGGTTGCGTAATATAAGGGAGTGGACTGGCATCGCATCTCTATGGAAACGGCTGTTTCGTCTGCAATGAACAGAGAGGGTTTTGGAAAGCTGACGGCCAACATTCAGAACTGAAGAGGCACTAAAAGAAGAAGAGGCTGACTTTATTCTGTCATCATCATCAGACTGGAACTATCAGGCGATCAAAAACATATAATGATACATAAAAAAAATATTTCATATATAATTACTTAAAAAGTCGATCAATATCGCCATTCCATATACCTAACGAATATTTTTCCTATAGCGCAGTGGCCATGATGTGCCCCAGCGATTCGCGTTTGGGTTCGATCAGAAAATGCACTTTTTAGTGAAGTCTTAGATTTGGGTGCTCTGCGAAATGACTTTATTAGGGAGGACAGGAAATGCTTAGAATCAGGTAGAAACAGTATGGCGCATAAAATAAGAAAAAACGGAAAAGATAAAAAAAACTTTATTCAATTTAGGTCTATACAGAACACTTAGGAATGTCAAAATGCGTACATGTAATTTATCATCTACCGCTGGTTCGAAATGTCAATTTCTACTAAGAAGACACCAGCAAGAAACTCAATCAATCAATCAATCATTTATTTATTTGCGATAGAACATGGTTATAAATTGGTATTAACGTATACATAGTGCTAACATATTCCGTCATAATGGACTAGCAAATTTAAAAAATATTCCGGTTATTACAATACAATATAATTCAAAGTCTATGGAATGTCTAGTTCATATTAAATTAATAAATAAAACCCACGGAAAGTCATCATCCTCCTGCCCTTTTCCCAGGTTATCTGAGGTTGGCGCAGTACACGGAAAGTACAGTACAAAAATTAAAAAATATTGAAATTGTTACACTATTACATTAAATTATTAAAGGTACATGTCACTTCTGGCTAACTTTTAGTATTATAATATTTCCTAAGTAGTTACTCTTTTCAAATATGTAGGTAATACAAATTATAATATTGCAATGTAATTATTTACAAAGTGTCATAATAATTGTAAACTCTTCACGTATAATACACATACCTACGATTAATACTTAATTGTTCACGCCACTCTTAATCGTTGTAATGCTATTTAATTCATTCCTAACAAAAGTACAAAAGCATTATCAGATACAATTATCTTAACATACTTACATTTAACTTAAGTACTTTTGAGTACTTGTATTTTGACAAATCTGTACAGGTGGTTCGTTCGGACCTCTGTCACATGAATAAATAATGTGCCTATGTTATGTGCATTTAATTTTGATTTGTGTGAAAATTGGTCTTATTTAATATGGCGATCTTGTGAGAAATTTTATTTGAGTTATTCATTAGTAGTCTCGGAGGCCAAGGCGCTTTTTGGGTCGTTTGGAGTAAGTAAGTTACGTCGTGGAAGTAAGTTGAAATATTTGTTTAATTTAAATTTATAAATATATTTTAATTTAAGACTAATTAGGAAGGAACATGTAAAATTTGCATTTGTATTCAATGTACATGTAGTAGCATGACATTTTTATGATAATTCTAATTTTAAATTTGATAAAAACTTGACATTTATTTCCGATTGTAATGTAACTCGACATTTAATTATTATATACTGAACTTGAGATTTAATTATTTATTACAATGTATGAATGTCAAATATTGTATTGCTAATATTACCTATTCTATTTTATATATGACCTGTAATTTGGTTGAATAAATGATATTTAATTTAATTTAAAGAAAATACCTACAGACACACACAAGAAACTCGTTATGCCCAATTAATCAATCATGTATTTTAGCTTATGAGTGGCTAATTCGTGATTATTGTTAAAATAATGGTTGTGATATAATAAGGTAACATGTACCCTATGGCTAGGGGCATTTAGAATACTGCCAAGGTTTTCCAGCCTGTCATAAGAGGCGACTAATATGGCCTTCGGAGTACGCGACCATAACCACTATTGGGGAGTGGCTTGCTCAGTATACGACTCCGCGGAGGACGACGTTATTGGGTGCCCTGGTACGTCATACATCAGAGAAGGACTAGCGGTAGGTACGGTCCGGTCCTGGCTGTGGGGTTTCCGATCGTGATTGCGCTGAGATGGACACCCCTATTTTTTTTGACGCTGGGGAATGCCTCCTTATGCATACCCTCCTGCCGGTGGGCAGGCGAGTTATGTCGGGCTCTCCTCTGGCCGGGGATTTTCCTAGCGAGAAGCCGTATGCCATGAGGCATACCGACTAAACCCTAGCGACGTTCCCTCATCGCCAGAGTGGGGAGGGGACATGAGTACGGGTTAAAAAACCTTACTTCACGTCCCTCCCAGGCGGAGGGCCCACTTACACTGCGGGCCCGACACTGCCTCCCCCAGTCAAGCTGGGGGGGCGATAGGGACAGCCGGGAGCGCCGGGCTGTCCCTACCAGTCTAAGGCAGAGGCCTGTGTAGTGCCTGTGCTGGTACCCCCGTACCACGCGCCGGCGAGTCTCTTCCTCGGAGAGGAGGAAGACGCGCTTCTGGTCGCCGTCTAAGAGATGGACATCCCAGGGGTTTTGGTTAGAGTTAGAGTCCCACACACCGTCTTGTTCCCTACATGTGACAAGGTGAAGACCATGATGGTTACCCCTGGGGAATAAAAAGGAATAGGTAACATGTACAACATTTTACATTAGCTAGTTATGCAATTAAAACTTATCCCAACATTTTTTTTTAAATTACGAAAATATCATTTTCTAAATGTCTTGTGACTCCTCAGGGTTTGCATGGCCTATTAAAACTACTTTAGTTCGTTCAATCAACGTGTTTGACATTTAACCTTTAATGCATAACTATATAGGTAACTAGTTTTACCTACTGTAAATATAGCAATTATTATCATTATGGTTAGGTACCTGTAATCATTGACAAATAATTGATTTGTATCAATTATGTTATTAGGTATTACAATAAAGCCAGCACAGGAAATTATTAAAAGAAGACTGTAATTTTCAATTAGGTATTTATTAGGTTTAAGGTCGTAAGGCCCAAAGTCCATTTTAAATAAGATTTTAAACTTTCGCGTTGCATTATACAAATAATTTAAAGGGTTGTATTTAACTTTCCCTCAAAATTAATCAATTGCTAACCTAACCTAACCTTTTTGCACACCAACAATTTTCCGCGAAAAAATACCACCTTCGAAAACCTTTCATTTTAAAATTTTACCTGATTTTTAGGGTTCCGTAGCCAAATGGAAAAAAACGGAACCCTTATAGATTCGTCATGTCTGTCCGTCTGTCCGTTCGTCCGTATGTCACAGCCACTTTTCTCCGAAACTATAAGAACTATGCTATTGAAACTAACCGCATTACGATTTTTACACAAGAATTGGAAAAAACTAAAAAATGGGGGGGGGGGGGGGGGGTCTCCATACTTGAACTCAAAAATTTTTTTTTCATAATACCTATACGTGTGGGGTATCTATGGATAGGTCTTTAAAAATGATGTTGAGGGTTTTTACATCATTTTTTTCTAAACAAAATACTTTGCGCAAGAGACGCTCCCAAAGTGGTAAATTGTGTGTCCCCGCCCCCTCTAACTTCTATAATATTCTTCATGGGCGAGTCCGACTCGCACTTGGCCGGTTTTTTATATTTTTTAAGTTTAGAGGAAGTTTATTATAGATTTTAATTGACATGTAGTATGCTCCTGAGTAAGTCTGTATAATGTCTGTCTGTCTGTAAGTCTATAATAAGGGAGGATCATGACCTACATATAGACCATGGCAGCACTATTTCACCATCTATTATGTCTGTGGTATTAGTTTAATATTAACCTACATCCGCATAACCTACGCCGTGTGGTCCCCGGCAGAGTAGAATAGGCCACCCTCACTCTTACCGAGGTGTCGTAAAAGGCGACTAAGGTAAAGTTGCTGGCATGATCATCAGCACCCAGAGAAGGAAAACTCTGCATTTATATCAAAACCCTCGCCAACCCGTCTGCCAAGCGTGGTGAGTATGGCAATTACCCCTCATGTGATTGAGGGAAGCCCGTGCCCCAGCAGTGGGGATTTAAATGGGCTGACGATGAATGAACCTACATCCGTATATTTACTACTTCTCCGCTGGCTCAGCGACCCAAAGAGAGTCTTGACCTCCGAAACAAGAGATCACCATTTCACTTCTTGCCAGTTATAGACCTGGAGCTCGTGCAGATCAGCCTCGGTGACGTCGTCGAGACTGATCCAAATATCGACGGGTTATTAACACATAACTGTGTGAAGTAATTATACGAATATAATATAAAATAATATCCTCCAACCGATTACGGCTACGGCGGCCAATCTCAACGATCAGTATTATATAGTGCTCAAGTGTGTGCGTAAACACAAGTGCACTCTCTATTCCCTTACCCTCACATTCCGATGGGACACTACTGTGACACAACCAGAGAGGGATTGGGCGCAGGACCAACGGATGCTTTCCGAGGCACGGGGGTACAAGACCGCCAACTTCCAGACTCCGGGCTGTCACTAAGAATTTCTTACCGAAAACTTAGGAACAAATTTTTGGTCCTACCCGGGGATCGAACCCAGGACCTCTTGCGCAGCCGTCGCTTTAAAGTGCGACCCTAACCTAACCACTGCGCCACGGAGGCAGTCCATATACGAATATACACGAGCCATTTCATTATAAAGATCTCCAATGTCAACACACCGGTTTGCTAGCAGACGGCTGATTTTTGGCTGCTGTACGGGGTCGGCCTTTTTCAAGGTTTTCTTCTGATTGTGCAAATGCAACCAGTTTTCTTTTTGTAAAGACTCTTTTTATTACAAAAAAACTTTGGTACAAATTATGGTCTGATCCGGGAATCGAACTCGGGACTACTAGTGCAGCCGTTGCTTGAAAATGTGACCCACAGTGCAGACAGATTTTAAAGACACAATGTTATTTTAACGGTCTTAAAAACTTCTCAACTTCTGTGCCACACACTAAGGAAATTTCCTCTAAACGCAAGATGCAGAATGCATTTGTACGCAACAAGAAGTGCATTGGTGCAAACGCACGCAATTATTAGCGGCTGGTACCAAGAATATTGGTCAATCTTTAGAAAGCTACACCTTGCAGTTTAGAGTTGTCTGCAAGTTTATCGATACTTTGGAAAAAGTGAAAATATAAATTCTTCCTCTAATAAATCATAGGCCGTTAATAGAAAGACACTGTTTCTAAGTGATAGGTGGCAGATAAGCAGACGGATCATCTAATGGTAAGTGATTGCCGTCGCTGCCCATAGACACCAGTAGCACATTATAACAAGAGCTTTCTTTACTCTTGTCATACTACCAGTAGAGTCACAAGTGCGCTTTCCAACCTTTCAACTTCTCTTCCCCCCGAATTGGGCCTGCAGTACCATTATTCACTTTGCGAAAGCCAGTGCAGGCGCTGCTTTACGCCGGATTTCTAAAAGGCAGTGGTATAACACTGGTCATGCTGACCCATTCCTGCCATAATAAATTCAATAGTTGGTTCCATACTAAGTAGCTCAAGTACTTTTATGTACATTACTTGTTGAGTATTGACGGCTGGATCAGCCTCCTTTTGATAATGTTTATATTGTTCATATGCCAAATAGATAATACAAATTCTTATGTTTTATTTATTTGAAATGTTATAAAGTTGACACAATTTTATATACATGGTTTAAATTAATTTATTCATTTGTCAATTCTATCGATACCGGCAACATCGACACGGCTCGCTCCTCTCGGCGCGCTCACGTGGCGTCCTGCGGCCTAAATACTGCCGGCGCACGCGCACGTGAATGCACTTGTGCAGGTAACGGTTGCGTTGACAACTTGAATGTCATAACTGGCGGTGACTTTGGAAAATAAAGAATTTGCTTAAGATAAGATAAAATACTTTTATTTTTGCCCGTGGGAGATTCACACTTCTCCATGAATAGGCCGGCTGGATTGGATTGTTACCACGGCTTCACAGAAAACCGGAGTGAATCAGCACTTGTATTCATTTGCGGATCGTGAATTTAGGGCCCCATCCGAAGAATTTGCGACGGGCCACGGAAGGTTGGGGCCCTTTACACTTGTGATTCCACTGAGGTTGCGGGTAAACATTCACGGTGGCAATTGCCATCATCTGCTCAGCCACCTTTTTTTTTAGGTATCACTTAGAAGAATTTGGTATTTTGCTTGAAGAGAGTGAGAGTGTGTTGAAAATGAGTACTAGGCAGTGCAAGTAATATTTTTTGTCAAATATTGTTAAAAAAAATGCTTGAGATGAATAAATATGCCTTGATGATTTGTAGAGATTATGATAGAAGCACTGAAGGTTATGTGCTTGAGTCCCACTCAGATCAATTTACAAAATGGAGTTTTCTCAATTGGCCTTATAAATTATGACTGACGGAAAAGATAACATTACCTATAGTTATTATGTGTTGGCTTGAGTATAGTTGATGTTAGCTAGATGAAAATGCCGTGTTAATTGTCAGATTTCCAAGTTACAAATGTAAAAATATGATAATTGAACTCACCTGCATGAATAAAGGACATCACGGTGTTTGTTTTTAAAACGTGTTTCCTATTTAATCACAAGCTTTTAGTATGTATACAAAAGCAGGTCAATGTGTGAGATATTGTATGAATGTATTAAAACCAATAAAATAAAAATAGTAATAACAGGATTATTATATAAAATATTACATAAACATTTAAGGGCCGATTCATCATCATCATCATCATCAACCCAATTAAATCCCCACTGCTGGGGCACGGGCCTCCCTCAATCACATGAGGGGTAATTGCCATACTCACCAAGCTTGGCAGACGGGTTGGCGAGGGTTTTGATATAAATGCAGAGTTTTCCTTCTCTGGGTGCTGATGATCATGCCAGCAGCTTTACCTTAGTCGCCTTTTACAACACCTCGGTATGAGTGAGGGTGGCCTATTCTACTCTGCCGGGGACCACACGGCTACACGGCAGGGCCGATTCAACCAATCTTAATCCGATACTAAATCTATGTTATAGCGCAGTCATTCCATACAAATCTGACGTTATACCATAGATTTATCCTCGGATAAAGATTAGCCGAATCGGGGTAACATGGTTGTTTGTAGTTTGAATAAAATGATTTAATCAAATTATGCTAAACACGAAATAAAAAATCTTTTTTCGCGTTCATATAATTTTGTACAGGACGCAAAAAAGATTTCCTTATTTTCTGGTTTTGTAGAAACCCTTTAAATTTTTAGTAGATTGTAGTGATCCATTGAAAAGTAAACTTAGATGTCTCATATAAATAAGCAAAAAGAGTTGTAAGTGACACCACTTTTTGTTCTGCGCAGCCACAAATTGAGCCTGAAAATAACGCAATGGCCATGATTTCTTGTCCGTGAGTGTATTTGTACAAAGTTGTTATATTGTCACTAGCTATTTAGTTTAGTCATTTAGGTCAGATGTGCAAGATTGTCACGAAAATGTGTTGCAATTTTTGTACATTTGTCTGGCTTTTTGGATAACAGTTTTTTGGGTAACTGAACTAAATTAAAGTGTTAAATCATCTTTTTATATTATAAAAAAAAGACGCCCGACGAAATTGTTAATTTGTCTCTACTTTTAGTCACCAAAAGACAATATTAATTGTATAAGCAATGTTTATTTATTCATTTAAGGTACACAGACAGATTAACTCCTAAAAATCACAATCCCTTCCTATATTCAAGTCCCGTGTCAAAACTCACTTCCTATCTCTATAAATAGGTACACTGTTTTTTCCTTGTCTCTTTTTCCTTTTTTACGTGGTCTGCTCTCTGGTCATTTATACCTATCTATAAGAAATATTTTTAATCAATTTTTGTTATAATTTATCTATGTATATATTATTGGGTATGTATGTATTGTTTATTATTATTTATGTTATGTAATATTATTAATATATAAAATATGTATATTTCTGCCATTCTCAATTTAATTTGCTAAACTACTTTGCACTGCCTTCCCTTATTACGAATACGATATTTCTTTCCTCTACCCAAAGAAATGGAAGAAATCGCTACAAGCGATAAGACCGCCTTATTGTACTGTCTGTTGCTGTTGTTGTATCATGCTTGTATTTTATTTTTGTGTAATAAAGAATATCTATCTATCTATTAACGTCAATACAAGTAAATTTATGCAACAATCAATCAAAGTAGCTAGCTTAGACTATATCGCAAAAGAAGTGTTTTGTGTTTAAATATCCATAAAAATTATTATCAAAAAATATAATATCGTAAATAACAATTGAGGTTGCAAATTTATATTTCCCTTTCCTCCCTTCTGGGAGTCAAGGGCTAGGAGGCAAGAATATTAGAAATTAGTGTTTTATATAGAAAAAATCTAGAGTGATTTCTGCTAATCATAATCTTAGCGAGTGCTTCCAGGTTGGGTCCAAAACCGTGCCTCTATGCCCTGTCTACTCACACGGTTATAGCATCCATAGTGATGAGGCTGTATTTTGAAATGTTAGCGTCATTCATTGTATTATCACGTCAATAAGATCACGCTTTTAGCTCCAATACTCTCGTGTTTACTCCAGTCGGCCCCAGTAAAGTACAGTGACTGGATACGACATGGCGAAACCTTAGCAGGACTGGTTTACGTTAGATGTCGTAAGTTGCTAGTCAAGTGTTCCAATCCTTAAGTTGCAGCAGCTGTCAGGATGATTTTTTGCTTCAAAGTTTTAAAGACAGGAATTCACAATGGAATTTAAAGTCATCATCATCAGCAACCCACACTCGTCCACTGCTGGACATAGGTCTCCCCTAATGCACGCCACTGCTCCCGATTTTCGGCCACTCTCATCCAGCCCACACCAGCCAGCCTTCGAATGTCATCATCCCATCTTGTCGCAGGGCGTCCCACACTACGCTTACCGAGTCGCGGTCTCCACTCAAGGACTTTACCTTTACCTTTACTAAGAATTTAAAGTAAAAGGCGGAAACATTGTCACTGGTTACCAAATCTTGTAAGAAGGCTAATTCCAGAGTGTACTTGACCAGAAGAGATATGATCAATCCTTAATGTAAAAAATCAGAAAGAAGTTACCGTATGCACCTACAACCTAATTTGTAAGTAAATGTGGATTGATGATTGTATATCTAACCAATCTACTTGAATATTCGCCATAGAACACAAAAAATCACACATATCCCCAACTGATCTTTTTTTATTAACTTCACCTGTCTTCCTTTCCTGTCATTGACGCTCGTGGTCGTTAGTCCTCTCCCAGATCCATACATATATTGTAGGTATAAAATATATCTTCTCTATTATAACCTTATAGTAGTATATTTTATATAATTTTATATAATTTGTGTAGGTTATATTGTATTATAGTAACGTAACATTCGTATATATTAGTGTATGATAACGTGTTTATTTATTTATTATCTAGATATATGTATTTATACTATAAATTTACTTAATCAATATTCAAAATCAAAAGGATTGCACCACCCTCCCCTCTTCTATCTAATATCCTTTACCTGAAGGTTGTCTGGTAGAGAACGCTCCCAGCGATAAGACCACCTAAATTGTACATTGTATCTCTGTATACCTAGCTTTTAAGTTTTGTATGTTGTGCAATAAAGAGTATCTATCTATACTCAAAAAGGACAAATTCTGTAGCCATCAAGTCCCAACCTCAACAATTTATTTTGCTGCTGCGACCGAAGCCCTAATTATGATTACTCAAACTGTTTTTGCCTCTAGCCTGAATGGGCGGGCTAAAACCATGACCAAATATCTTTACATTTATAAAGAGGTAAATCCTCCAGATAGCGGCAAAATCCGAAAACACTAAACGCTTGCGCGATGCAATCGAAACTTAGCGCCATCTATTGGTGTAGAGTGGAACTAATGTCCCGAAACGAAGTGAGGGCGGGCCTGGCGGGCCACTAGTATAATATATGACCAGAGTAATACCACGGCCTTATGGTGCGTCCAATTCTCACAAACATTAAATAAAACCCGTGAGTGGCTGACGAGCTGCACATTTCGTGAGATCTGGTCGCACCCTTACAATCAGGTCAGACGGGAGTCGCTTTATTATATTTATCAGACCCCAAATCCTAGAATAGGGATCTGAAACTACAGCTTTGGACGTAAATGAAAATTCATACATTCAAATTCAATAATTATTTTCAAAACAGTTTATTTCTGTATTGCACCTTTATTTATTTGTGTTCAATCTATGTAGTGGTCAACAAAGGCTTTATGCATAAACGTTCAATAAACCTTTGTTAGCTAAAACGGTGTTATAGAGTAGTTTTGACGTTTAAAACAAAAGATGTTCACACAAAATTTTCGAAAAAATTATGAAATCTATTTTATAGCACCGTTTTCGTTAGCAAAGGATTATCAAACATTTATTAATAAGACTCTTACGTACAATAAATGCCGAAGTATATGATTAGGTACTTAATTGATATTGCAAAATACCCGTAATTCATAATAAGAGAGGAAACAGCAGCTATTGCGGCAACACCTCAGACACCTTTCCTCAAGATCACAGTTAACTTGTTCAATCGATTAACTGGCCTCGATTAGATAAACAATAGGCTTAGATCTAATTTTAGTCAAACACGATTCCAAGTTGTAATCGGTATTAGAAGGAATATTTTAGCAAGGCAGTCCGTCAAGCCGGTTCCAACGATCCGAGCCAGTGGGCTGCATCGGTGCTCGTAACTCGATAATGTAACATGTCACGTGAATGTCCTTATTTTGTTGGCGAAGTTTTGGTTACTGACTGCTAGGACCGTATTGTATTTGAAAATTAGTACAGTCCGCGCCACGAAAGAAGTCCCGGAAAACACGGAACTAATATTTGAGATTCCTTCTGCCAATGAGCATTATGTCATAGGTGGCAAACGAGTGAATGAATCTTTATTTGAACAAATACGGTCTTATGATATTAAAAGAGATCGACATACTTAACCATAACATGGCATGCAAATCTAGTATAAGTACACATTTCAGAAATTATATTAAGAATTATGGTTAAAATAACATGTATATTACATTCAATCCAATTAATTTTTTTGTATTATTTGTCACGTTAACGCATGTCAAGGTCCTTTGTTTCTATTAGTAAGTAACACAAATGTCAGATAAAATTTATTATTTAAAAATATATATATAATTATTTAGGTATAGTACCTTCTATAAAATTTGATTTAACAAAATATTCTGG
Source organism: Marasmia exigua (assembly GCA_019059595.1). Taxonomy (NCBI): domain Eukaryota; kingdom Metazoa; phylum Arthropoda; class Insecta; order Lepidoptera; family Crambidae; genus Marasmia; species Marasmia exigua. Next base: position 16,119,850 of record CM032473.1, read on the forward strand.
CACAGATTAGTAGCACTTTTCCCCAAGTAGATGAAACAGTTCATATTTAAATCTTTTATATTAAGATCCATCAGTAGTTTTGAGAGCCTATTATAGATTTGTAATCCCATAGCGTAACAATTTTTCATACATAAGGTGGATGGCGCAGTTGGTAGTGACCCTGCCTCTTACGTCAAAGGTCGTGGATTCGATCCCCACCCTGGACAAACATTCGTGCGATGAACACTTGTGTTTGTTCGGTGTCTGGGTGTAATATATGTATTTAAGTATATATTTGTGTTCCTCTGTTTTTTCTGATATCTGTAACACAAGTGCTTAAGCTACTTAGTACGGAATCAGGTCAACGTATGAGATGTTGTGAGAATTATTATTATTATTATTTGTGGAATTTTTAAGTTTTCTGGATACCTTCCACGGTAGTTTTGTACATTATGGCCTTTTTTTCAAATAGATCGATATGAACCTTGACAAACTTACACATTTTAAAGATATACAGTGAGGGAACTGTTAACAGTTTGAAATCCTTTAAAATATAGCTTACAACTCGTGCGAGGTGATATTTTTACACATAAAGCAGACACATCGTTTCTGAGCAATAAATACTCTATCCAGTTCAACAGAGTTTCCACATATAACTATGGCGTATCTTAAATTAGAAGCAACATATCCGTGATAAACGAGTAATGACCAATCGATACAGAGCGTATGCAAACTTATTTATTTTATTGCATACCTTTTGGATATGTGCCGTTTTTGTGGAAAAATAAAATACTATTAAAATACTATTATATGTGGTTTCCAAGTGCAGTTTTTATAAAGCATTATTCCCAAAAAGTTTGATTTATTTACCTCGTCAATAGCATGTCGTATTATTAAATTAACAACCTTTTTATTGCGTTGATTATGAAATTGTACATATTTAGTCTTACTTATGTTTACCTTTAAATTATTATTATTTAACCAATTTATAATGTCACAAACAGTATTATTAATTTCATCATTAAATTCAATTTTAGTTTTATACACATTTGGTATCACTACAGAGAGGTCGTCAGCAAACAAGGTACAAAAATGATTGAATCATTTTAGGAAGGTCATTTAGTTAGATACAAAAAAAACAACAAGGGGCCCAATATACTTCCTTGGAGCACGCCAACATTATAAATTTTGTCATGAGATCTATATATCCATTCATTTAATTTGGAATCAAGATAAGTGATTTCAACGTATTGCACTCTATTAACAGGATATGTTTTTATCCAATTTTACGTGTTTCCCCTTAACCCATATTTTTCGCATTTGGATAGTAGGACTTCATGTGATACCATGTTGAAAGCTTTAGACATGTCAATAAATGTAGCTGTAACCTCAGTGGGCTTATCCATATAATTCATTATTTCATTGACGAGTCTGAAAGCCGATAAAGTTGTTGATCTACCTTTTTGAAATTCCCTCTGGTTTGAATCTAAGATGTCTTGTCTATTAATAAAATTCATAATTCTACTTTGCATCGCCTTTTCAAAAATAATTTGATAAACTGGTATATTGCTATGGGTCTGTAGTTTTGGACGCGTTCTTTATCATCTTTCTTGTAAATGGGTTTTAAACTTGTAATTTCTAGCCTGTCGGGAAATATACCTTAAACAAAGGATAAATGTACTAAATAAGAGAGTATAGGTGCTATTTCTTTTTGGTAGCTTTAATAACATTGGTAGATACCTCGTCATAGCATTTGTCTTTCTCAGACTTGCGATTATCTTGCAAATTTAAATTTCGTCTACCGAAAATGTTGGCTTGTTTAGTTAATTCAATCCAAATTCTTTATTGCAAAAGTCTTCAGTTGGACTATTGTCCTGTTGTAGGTACTGCGATTTTTTTATTCATTCATACGAATTGTATCTTTTTGCAAATCGTTGCTACTGTCATCATAATATTACAACCGAACAGAAATTATAAATTGGTGGTCTGTTATTCTAGAGAAAGTCAAATAACCATGACCAGGTTTACGTAGTCGAAAAAGCTGCAACTTTATTTAATTTCCTCCCGCGTCAAGCAAATGTCCAGGATTTGGCTAGGACATAGTACAGTATTCTGAAAAATCGGGAAAATTCTGGTGATTTAGGAAAAAATCATACATTATACTTGTACAATTACGTGGTGCAAATCAGAAAACAATTTGATATATTTACTCCCAATCAAGCATACAAAATGGCGTCAGAGAATACCTACACGACATGAACCATAGCCTGCAAATGATAAACATGTTACTGTCACTTTGACATAACCAATATGTTTAAGATGTCAAACCTGACAGTACAAACAGTACAGTTCACAGATACCCTTATAGAAATTTCATTCCCGCCATGTTGGTATTTGAAATTTATTATTAATTTATATAAATTCGAAAACGAAGCCATTTTAAAGTATTTGAAAGCTACAATGTGTTGTAGCTCCAGGTCCTAGCCAAGCCTCCATACAATTTTGGACAATACCTTTACCTAAATGTTTGGAGACGTAGACCTTCAATCAGGTGCATGTGGCTTAAGGCCGGTCGTCGAACCGCCAGTCACCACGGCCCGACCGCAGCCAATCGCCGCATATGAGGAAGCATGGCTTCTCAAAGTGGAATCAGCGTGCCCACCCACGTTCGCAACCAAATAGAATCCGCAACAAAAGCAACCATCATCAACTGGCTCGATTAGAATGACAGCGCTATACCATAGATTTAGTATCGGCTTATGATTGGTCTATTGACCTAAGGGTCAATACAACAAGAAACGACACACTAAGGTGTGTCGTTTCTTGTTGTCCAAAGCCGTTGCTTTATTGCGCGTGACGCGTGAAGAATTTATATTTTTGATTGACTGACCGTATGAATTCGAAACGCCACGTTTCGAAATAAATGGTCGGGCTTGACCGAAGTGATACCGTGGCCTCACAGAAAAATGGTGTGAAGCAGTGACTGCGCTGTTACTTTGTGTGAGTGGGATGGGTAATGGGTTCTGATGTCGCAATCCAGGGGAAGTTAAAAGGTTGACAACACTACTGGCGGCGGCAACAGCTTGGCAAACGACAATGACACAATGATGGAAAGGGGGTTAGGGGTTCGTCACCGTTTAAAAACAATAACCGGGGCCATGACCATAAGTTTGAGCAACCGTACAATACGCCTTGCGCCGGCGCACCGCAGATGATTATAATTTGTGACTGTCTTATCTCGCCGACCGATTTGGCAGTTTCGCAATATTTACTGTGCGTAATTGCAGTATCAGTCAAAACACAGCTTCAGGTGATTACCTTTTTAGTGGAGGCACTTTGTGTTTATGGCAGCTGTAAAGACGACTATTTATGCCAATGCCAAGTGTTTTTTTTTGTCTTGGATAGATAATCATCACGAGAGCGATGGTAACTCAGTTATGAATATGGGCATTAAAAATGAGAGGACAAAGGTTCGTTTCGACGTTAAAATCGATTGGCGTCGATAGTATGCCCTACCCGTCACCTTAAAAACGATACAATCCAACGATTCTTATTATTAGGATCTCTTTTCGGCACTTCACTGGGCAAATAAACTGCAAATTTGTACACTAAAAATCACAAGACACTAATTTAGAACCTTCGAATTACATCAGCCCACGCGGCTTGTTTAGCCCTACCCGCCGACCGAATCCATGAATTAGTAAGCATGAAGCAGCCATCTGACCTTCGCAATCTAGCGACTCTCGGGAAGTTGTTTCAATGTAAATAAAAAACAATATAATTTCACTCGTCCAATTGCCTTTGCGCATAACTAAATCAAACCTTACTTCTGCGCTAACTCATTCAGCTCACATTAATTTATTATACCAATTTCCCTTTCAATTTAAACCTTCACTCTTGAAGACAAAGTTGAGAATCGTTCGCGAAGCACATGCTCAGTCCATTGACCTCTGTTGACCTTCTGCCATTGTTAGAATGCAAACCAGGGCGTCATTGAAAGTCTAATAAAGAGGTAATTAACTTACGCAGTAAGTGTGCGTGTTAGTTTTATTTCTGCAAGTGATACCGCCATTAAGAGAGGTAGGTAATTGTTTTGTATAAATTACAAGGCGCGCTGGACATTTTTTTTTCCAATTATTTGGGACAAAAAACAGTTTTACAATCATATTTTTATACAATATTGTAGTTATAAATATTACTTATTGTAAAACCAACAACATTGTCCACATTTATTATTTTAGTCACATCATCATCATCATCAGCAACCCACACTCGTCCACTGCTGGACATAGGTCTCCCCTAATGCACGCCTACCGATTTTCAGCCACTCTCATCCAGCCCACACCAGCCAGCCTTCGAATGTCATCATCCCATCTTGTCGCAGGGCGTCCTACACTACGCTTACCGAGTCGCGGTCTTCCACTCAAGGACTTTACGGCTCCAACGGCTGTCAGTTCTGCGGCTAATATGACCAGCCCACTGCCACTTCAGTTTGCTAATTCGGTGGGACTATTCCGGTCATGAGTTACGGTGCCGAGACGTGGACACTCACGGCTGGACTAGTCCACCGGTTCAAAGTCGCTCAAAGAGCTATGGAAAGGGCTATGCTCGGAGTATCTTGGAAGGACCGCATCAGAAATGAGGTAATCCGACAGAGAATCAGAGTCACCGACATTATTTTAGTGTTGAGTGAGAAATGCTTAGTGCGTTTGTCCAACATTTGACAATTGACCGTGCGAGAGCCACACTTGCCGAAACATCATTAGTGCGCTGCCGACGTTTAAACACTTTTGATTGGATCGGGCCGCCGGTGCCCTCACTCACGCAGCGAATCACAGCACACGCTGATTCACGCTGGTTTTCTGTGTGGCCGTGGTATCACTTCGGTCGAACCGGCCCATTCATGACGCGTAGCTTATCCACTTTCAGCGTGGCTCTCCCACTTTTAGCGTAACTGTTTAGTGGCTGTGGCTCTGTTTCGGCCAAAAATGAGACACTAAAAAGCTTGATAAAACCGCCTTCAAAAACCACGAACTAAAAAGTGTAAAATAATATTTCTAATACTTTATACACTTGACATAATATTTTATAACAGTACACTCGAGAAAAGGTTTTACCGAAGTTGAATAATTAAATGTTGTATTAAATGACAAAATAATATTGGGCGTTTTTTATCGCAGATTTTTTTTTTCTTTAAATGTACCTCTGAGTGTTTCGTCATTAAATATTTGTTAAATAATACTGATACACTTTTTTCTAACACAAAAGTACCGTTTGCATTAACCCTTGATAAAACCCTTGGATATGTAGGTAGAAACCACACGTAAATAGTGCTAACATGTTTGATATTCTATCTACTAGCTTAAAAAACCTTCTGCATTCCTTTGTAAAGCGCGTAATAAGGTTTTCCCTGAGTAATTAGAATTAGATTTTTTTTTATGCTAGAGGCGACCAACAAGCGATCTCTCTGATTCCAACAGGTGACTCGCTTCACCTGTTGAAATCAGAGAGGTCGCTAATGTGTTACCGGTTCAGGATTCAGAAAATGGTATCTAAGGGTACTTGGGTATACTTGTATGCTATAATATATCCTGCGTCAATAGCTGATCGTTTTTTAGGGTTCCGTAGCCAAAATGGCAAAAACGGAACCCTTATAGTTTCGTCATGTCCGTCTGTCCGTCTGTCCGTCTGTCCGTCTGTCACAGCCGATTTACTCGGAAACTATAAGTACTACAGTGATGAAATTTGATGGGAATATGTGTTGTATGAACCGCTACAAAAATATGACACTAAATAGTAAAAAAAAGAATTGGGGGTGGGGCCCCCCATACATGTAACTGAGGGATGAAATTTTTTTTTTCGATGTACATACCCGTGTGGGGTATCAATGGAAAGGTCTTTTAAAATGATATAAAGTTTTCTAAAAAACATTTTTCTTAAAGTGAACGGTTTTTGAGATATCAGCTCTCAAAGTCGTAAAAAGTATGTCCCCCCCCCTCTATTTTTATAACTACGGGGTATAAAATTCTAAAAAAAATAGAGGTGATGCATGCTAATTAACTCTTTCAACGATTTTTGGTTTGATCAAAGTATCTCTTATAGTTTTTGAGATAGGTTGATTTAACTGTAATTTTGGACTTTGCTGCTACGGAACCCTTTGTGCGCGAGCCCGACTCGCACTTGGCCGGTTTTATATGCGATAGGTGGCAAACGAGTATCACCTGATGGTAAGCGATTGCCGCCGCCCATGGACACCCGTGACACCAGTGGAGTCACAAGTGCGCTGTCAATCTTTGAACCCCCTTACTCCGGATTGGGCCTCCGGCACCCTCTCACTCCCGCAGCGAAACACAGCACAGTGCTGCTTCATGCCGGTTTTCTGTGAGGGCATGGTATTACCCCGGTCGAGTCTCCCACGGTCAAAGTTGTTGAGATTGGCCGTTATAGCCAAAATATCAGTTGTTGTTGATGTTTACTTGTCCTATTTATTTTTGTTATCTGTGAAAATGTTATGGAAAACTGCGCAACAGTTTGTCTTTTATCTAATGGGTGGTCCAACTATTATTTGATAACGGCACGTGCGTGCCAATTAACAAAATGGTCTAGTTTCTCTATGGATATCAATGAAATTGATAAGAAATGATATCATCCTCGGGGCATGTCCCCAATGCTGGGGACACAGATTCGCATGGGCGTACCCAGGGTGACAGAGGAAGGCAGATTATTTGTATGTTATAAGGAATAACTCTGTAATTTTTTATTCGTTATTTTTCATGCTTTTTTCTGTTTCTTTTTTTTATTAATTTTCTGGGAAAATACCTACCCACTTAGTTATTTTTATTTTTTTTGTGTCTCAGGGAAAACCATTAAAATAAAAGGTGTACTGTAGATTTAAATTAGGTTTAATGCTGAATAAAAAGGGGGGACGCGCCTATTTCTTAAGTCGCCTGTCGGATTGCCGAGTGTGTGGTGGTGGCAGACTCGCAGGCACCGGACGTCCCCATGCTCCCTTCGGAGTCCCCGCTGCGCGTTGGTTGGTGCGTATCTTTCAAAAGATTTGAACATTTGCATCCGGATCAGTGCAGAGATGCGGAACAGTGAAAGCTTCATTTGGAACATCGACTCTCAGATAGATCCGTGATTCATTCCGCTCATTCGGATCGTTCGGCTCATCGGATCATTCCGCTCATTGCGATCATTTGGCTCATCGCATATATATATATATTTTTATGTGATAGGTGCCAGACGAGGAGACGGATCACCTGATGGTAACCAATTGCCGCCGCCCATGGACACACGCGACAACAGTGGAGTCACAAGTGCGCTGCCAACCTTTCCAATCATTCAGCTCACTTGGATCATTTAGCTCATTTGGATCATTTAGCTCATCGGATCAGTCAGCACCTTCGGATCATTCGGTTCACAGGAACTCGTGATCAATTTGAGTCGAATGATTTGGCTGAGTCGGATCACTGAGTCGTTTCAGTAAAGAGTTACACACGCCTAATACTGTCCGAGGGTCGTCGATTCGACCCGAGAGTGTTCGTGCGCCAACACTAAAGTACCTAGCCCCATCCCCATCATCAGCCCATTTAAGTCCCCACTGCTGGAGCACGGGCCTCCCTCATTCACATAAGGGGTAATTGCCATACTCACCACGCTTGGCAGACGGGTTGGCGAGGGTTTTGATATAAATGCAGAGTTTTCCTTCTTTGGGTGCTGATGATCATGCCAGCAGCTTTACCTTAGTCGCCTTTTACGACACCTCAGTAAGAGTGAGGGTGGCCTATTCTACTCTGCCGGGGACCACACGGCTAAAGTGCCTAGCAAACCTTACCTATCCTAACAAACTAACTATCATAAACATCATCCGCTGATTCATCATAATTAGCGCACGTTCACTGTCTAATTCCTACGCAATCAACCATTCTTTAATATAATTAACTTAGGATTGCTCGTCAGTGCCTAACTCCGGCACTAAACCCAGTACTTTCGCAACATCCCACGGATGCGGCGAGGCTGAACACTTGCACAATTGATTGCACTAATAAAACAATGGCCAAAACACCTTCATTGCATCCTCTAAGCAATTCAATAAATAAAATACGTCTATTAGTACCACATTATTAAATCTGTGATTAGTACTAATTACTAAGTCTCAAAGATACCAAAATCTGCAGGTTCTGTCGCGAGGACGAGGAAACGATTATCCACGTCCTCGGCGAGTGCATAGCGCTGCACCGCTGCAGAAGCCGGCACCTGGGAGCACACATGATCTCAGCTGACGAGATCAAGAGCTCCCCCATCAGCTCCATTCTCGGGTTTATCCTGGAACTGGAGCTACATGAGGTGCTGTAATAGGTTACGGGGCTGCCACAATAGATCATCTACTGGTCGCAGTGGCTATGAGACGCAGGGCTCACCCCATTTCTATCAAATAATAATGAAGTCTCAAAGCTCAAAACGACAAGCGGTCGCAATAGCCGCTAAATAAAAATATAATACATGACAAAAATAAATACATAAGTTGCAAATGATTGAAAATATGCTGCGAAGCTTTCCGAACGCTGCCCAGCCGAGTTGGATTCGTCGATCGACCTCTTTCTGGAAGATGAACTTACCAAGCTGGACTTTTTGTCCGAGGTAGATGTACTCATTTCCAATGTCCAGTGTAGACCTTCCAACCTTTACAAGAGTGAGTACGACATGGGAACATGGACATGGTGGGTGAGACCTGGTTATAATGGTACCTATACTCTAGATGGCCGTAAAGTGAGAAGCGGGTTATTAACCAAATACAAGTGTATATGACTACTTAAAGGGAAAACTTAAAATAACGGACTTTTTTTTTGGCTCTCTTCATAGCCTACTGCATAGCTGATGGTGGACACCTCCAGGCTCTGTACTGTGACAGTCTCCCAAACGCTACCAGCCGAATCGAATACTCCTTCCAAGGCATTAAGATGAACATTTTTGTTCCAGGTTCCAAGATAATCTTGCGCAGCATAAATGGCGAGTTCCGCTCGGGTCAGCTGACTGCCATCTTGGGGCCTTCTGGCGCCGGAAAAAGCACTCTACTGAACATATTGGCTGGATACAGGTTTGTACTTTACGTCAGAATCTCGGTTATTTTATTTTTATTTATTATTGTTTTTTTTTTTTTTTTTTATTATTATGACACATAACAGAGTACAGTTATTGTTGTACAAACAGGAAGTTAATATAAATCAGTTCTGAACTATACTCCAACAAAATGTGTCCGAGAAGGAACAATAAATCTTCTGCAGACCTTACAACTAGGTACTTATAATAAAAGTTAACACAAATGAACTAGAAAGGAACAAGCTTCAAAGTTATGTTTAAACTTAAGTTTCATTGATGAAGTTGAAATGAGATTAAAATTGCATAGTTACTGAAGGGTATTGAATAAACACTTTTTGAAACTATTTAGGTTTGGATTCATGATATCAATTTTACTATCAGGATATTCTCGAGTCAGATCGTTATACAGGCGGCAAAAACTCGAAGACGCGATTTTCTGAACCTCCGAGCCACTCACACAGTCATGATAAAATGGCCATAATTTACGAAAATATTGTAAAGTAATCATACGGGGTGTATCGGTAATTGACTGCCTTGTTGGCGCAGTGGGTTGTGCGTCGCACTTTAAAGCGACTTCTGCGCTTGGGGTCCCGAGTATTTCTGTTACAAATTCTCAGTGTCAGCCCGGAGTCTGGAAGTTGCGGTCTTGTACCCCCGTGCCTCAGAAAGCACGTTAAGCCGTTGGTACTGCGCCCGATCCCTGTCCGGTCGTATCCCACTGCTGTCCCATCGGAATATGAGGGCAAGGGAATAGAGAATGCACTTGTGTTTTATAGTGCGATCCACTAACCAGTACGCCACGAGGCAGTTGGAATATAGGGTAGGTACTAGAGGATGCACATGTGTTGTGCATACACTTGTGCACTTAAATTGTGACGGTCAATCTTTGAGATTTTTCACCAACAGAAGCTAGAAGATATACCTCAAAATACCTACTGTGGCATTTGAACATTTCTTTCTAACTTAGAGCATCGCTCTTATCATCGGAGTAGTCTCCATTCCTCTCCACTTCGCTTGTTGTTTGAACATAGAAACAGTTGTCATATGCAAATAAATAAATATTTCATAGTAAATTATCATTCATCACTCACAGGTTAGCATTAATTAGGTAATATCAGTAATTCTACTATACACATAGCGAGGACCTAATTGCGTATAAAAGGACACCAATCACCTCAGCTGATATTAGGGTGACCAAATATTCCGTAATATTAATAATGGAGCTACAATCTGTAATAAAATTCATAAATACTTAATGAAATTTTAAAAATGCTAAGCTTACTCCTACAATAAAAAAAATGCTTGACGGTTTTTTTTATTGGAGAAGGAAGGAGTCAAACTAGGAAACAATGGTTGCTATTATTAATGGGTAATAATGGTTTGTAATAATAATAATACGACGTGCAACGTCAAAATTTTCACGCTAGTTTTTTGTGACGTGTGGTATAACTCTGGTCACGGCGGCTCATTCATGCCAAAGCTTGGCTCTCCCACGATCATAATGATGGTTATAGCGGATAAAGAAATTAATATACTAAGTTCGTCATGGCCAAACAGCAGACACAATAGACAATCAATTGTTATTGGCTTAAAAATGACAGACGGAAAATCGATCGGAGTGATAAGTACGACGGCCTCACAGAAAACCGGCGGCGTGAAACAGCAGTGTGCTGTGTTTCGTTGCCTGAGTGAGGGTAACGCAGGCTCAATTCGAGGGGAAGGGGGCTTAAAGGTTGGCAGCGCATTTGTGACTAAACTGGTGTCACGGGTATCTATGGACGGCGGCAATAGCTTACCATCAGGCGATCCGTCAGCTCGTCTGCCACCTATCACATAAAAATAATTATACATTATCGTTTTCATCCGAAAAACCTCATTATAGGTATCGTGAATAAATACCGGGAAAAGGGATGTAAACGATAAAAAAATTAAGGTAAATACTTGCTGCTGGTAGTCCATGCTGCTGATTAAACTTGGTCGCCCTACTATAGTCATTAGCATGTTTATAGAATAGAGCGGGTACAAATTAAATGGTGACTTCTTGCCCTTTGTTAGTACTTTGCTGGAGCCAAGGCTGATCACTGTTTAGTTTCCTCATTTAACCCTCAGATCATAAAAGGTACACGTAATACGTTGACTGACCGGATGGCGCAATTGGTAGTGACCCTGCCTCTTACGCCAAAGGTCGTGGGTTCGATCCCCACCCTGGTCAAACATTCGTGCGATGAACACTTGTGTTTGTTCGGTGTCTGGGTGTAATATATGTATTTAAGTATATATTAGTGTTCCTCTGTTGTCTGATATCTGTAACACAAGTTCTTAAGCTACTTAGTACGGAATCAGGTCAACCTATGAGATGTTGTGAGAATTATTATTATTATTAATAATAGTGTAGAAAAATATTTTTATACATTGGTTACAACTCATTTATAGAATAGAAAAGAAAAACATTTTTCTCCACGCTCTTAAAGCGGACAGCTAAGGAATGAAACTCCTTGCCAAGGTCTTTTTTCCGGACCTCTACAATCTGGACACCTTTAAGGCAAGAGTGAGCAGGCATCTTCTAGAAAAATATTTTTATACATTGGTTACAACTCATTTATAGAATAGAATAGAAAAACTTTTTTTTCCACGCTCTTAAAGCGGACAGCTAAGGAATGGAACTCCTTGCCAAGGTCTGTTTTTCCGGACCACTACAATCTGGACAACTTTAAGGCAAGAGTGAACAGGCATCTTCTAGGCGAACGCGTTATATCCTAGACCTCATTGTCACTTTCCATCAGAGATTGGGGTCAAGCGTAAGCCTATAGTTCTTAAAAAAATGTCACAAAAAATCCAATAGATACATTTTACAATTTTGAGAATCTTGTATTATAATTAATCTAGTCTATATTATAAATAATATATCGTAAATCTAAAATGCCGAGGTTGAAGAGCTGATGGCGAGCCCTAACATAATGGGAGAGACGAAGGCACATAGACTCCGATGGCTCGGCCACGTTGAAAGAATGGTATCAGAGCGGGGCGCCAAAAGGGCATATCTTGGGCAACCTACTGGTCGCCGGCCAGTGGGGCGCCCTGGGCCTGGCGGGATGTAGTGAACGCGGACCTGCAGGAATTGCAAGCAGGAGATTGGCGACAAGCTGCACAAGACCGAGAAAAATGGCGGCATCTCGTATCGGAGGCCAAGACTCATTTTGGATCGTTGAGCCAACGGAGTAAGTAAGTCGCTCAGCTATTTGTCGGGACACAGTGTGGCTCGACGCTGGTCTTCTGCGGACACCTTAAAAATTGGGATTTTACGTAATAAAAAAAAATTGAGATGAGACAAATTTGTAGTTCCTTCTTTAAGTCTGATACTCATAACAGAAGTAGGTACCTAACCTACATACTTCAGGTACAAATTTTTGGACCAGGTCGATGTACCTAAGTATGTGATTTTATATAGTATCTGACTTTAGATCTCGTCCACCTTTACTCCTTAATAATATTTAATCACTGTAAATGATCATGATGAACGCATCAGTTCTCGTGTGTTCTCTCAATTACAGTTTGCCGCTTATTATAAATCGTAATTATTATTTTAACTGCACGGGAAGAGTGACTTGCTTTATTAAATAAACTGCTGATATCATTTAGATGTTGATGAAATGTACTAAGAATTGTAGGATATCTGGAATCTTCTCTCTAGCTCTTCATTATAAGGTGCGCTTAGACCATGGCCAAGCCAAGCGTACCTCGGGCTAAAAAGGTTGGAATCCGAGCACCTCGGTGCATGCTCATATTAGAACCTACCAACTCCCGTACTGAAAGCAAATGATCATATTCACATGTATTCACAGAACTTTTTAATATAGGAAAATCTTATCCACCATCGCTTCTGAACCAAAAAAATCACACGAATGCTTATCTACTTTGGGAATATAACTGACAACCTTTAGCGAATGATGCACTTTTCACTTAAAAGTGTAGGTGACGGACAAGTATTTTTCGTTAATACGGGAACAGAATTATTCTTCAAAAGAATCGTAAAAAATACTGCAAAAAAGTTTTCTAATTAAGCTGTCTTAGGTCCGATTCGACCAATCTTTATCCGTTGATAAAGCTATTGTATATCGTTAGATTTGTATAGAATGACAGTATAGAATGACATTTAGATTGGTCGAATCGGCCCTTAATTATATTACCATAAATTAAAACCTAGTTAGCTTCCTATACCTATGTATATTCATGTGTGTAACTATCAACCTAGCGTTTTAACTTTCGAAGACACGAAACGTTAGCGCGATTCAAAAAGGAACAACTCCATCTCTGGAGAAGCAGGAAAATCTAGCGATAACCTATCATTGTGTTGTATCTGTTAACGTGGTACATACATTTTTTTTTCATCGTAACGTATTTCCTTTCCTTGGACATTTTTGAAAATCTGTTGGTATATAGATATTTGAATAGAGAAAACTTTATTTGGTGTCGCTGGTGAAATACGGCCCTCCGAAAGTGCAATGAGAGGACCATGCCTTATTCATAACCCGCCGGCGGGCGCCACGTGGGTTATGTGGGGCTCTCCATCTGGGAATGAAGCCCAGAGGCATACCCACTAAAACACCAGCGGTGCATCCTCAGCGGAGCGTAGCTCCACAACCCCCCAGGTGGAATGCCTACCTTACACATTCTACTGGGGCCCGGGGTATTTCTTGTACCATGATCCAAGATTTGGGACATCTGGTAATTGCAGTGAGGCGACTGCCGTCTGACAATTGCAACTCTTAGACATTAGAACCAGACCATCTCGATCATGATTACACGTTCAAGTTATTATCTACAGACAGCTGTAAATCATCTTCTTGGTTGGTTATCTAACTTATAACAAATATTGAGTTTATGTCACCGTGGTCATTCAATACCAGGAATGACCACTTTGATACAAAGTAAGCAGTTGCATAAAACATATAAGTAGTTAGATTTTAAGATTTAAGAATGCTGTTACTTACTATGTAATATACCACCGTGGACTTTGTTGATTATAGCGTTATTACCTCTAACGACAGTGGACAGAAATTAAGTTATTTATACAGGGAGTTACAATAAAGATCACCATCATCAGCGATTTTTGTGACTAAGATCTATTTAGATGCCCTCCCAGCTCATGTGTTGCCTCCTTCATACAATCTTCATAAAAAGACCCTTTTAGGCGGGGCGTGAAACGGCATCTCAGCAGGCCATTAGGGTGAGGATGGCAGATTCAATAGGTACTTTGTTAGTTCTTTTGTGCATGTCCACCACATATTTGGATTTCATGGCCGCTTACCATTAGGCGGAAGGAGGTCATCCTGACTGGATTTTCTATATAAAAAAAATTAACACGACACTGCGAGCGTATAAAAAGGCTGTTGTGGGTAAATTGTCTCCTGATTTTACAAAGTAGATATTATCAATTGCTTAATCCTTCCTTTTTGTTTATATTACGAACATCACGTTGCGGTTTTTATAATATTAGTTATTAGAGGAAACTTAATTGGTTTAAGATTATATTTTTGTGTGTTAAATAGTGATATTTTAAGTATTGTATGTTTCCCTGCAATGATGAAAATAAAATAAATAAAATCATTAGTCTCACAACATCTGAGAAGACGATAGTTGTAGAGGCTAGTAAGGCAATGTCATTTTATTGTACATTGGTGGCTATGAAATCCTATTGCTGCTCGGCCTTTTTTTTCTGCATCGATCGCAAGTCCACTACATTAAATCTTGAGCGAGACGTGACATAGACTGGCCGGAGAATATACAGAGGAAGTTTTGTCGTGACTTATCTCCCTCCAGGATCCAAGGAATAAATAAAAAAATAAATATTTCACCACGTCACATACAGACATGTTTATGCACACAAATGTTTGTACTGTGCGGGGATCGAACCCGCAACCCTTGGACCAAAGGCAGCGTTCACTACCACTGTTCCAAACGGGTGGTCAAGGAAGATTACAACAAACGCCTAGTTACTTATTTTAATGTAATAAAACTGTTTTGTGTCTTTAATAAAATTAATAAATTACTTATTGAACAGAAAACGGTCCAAGAAAGATTTCAACAAAATACCTTATTACATCTTTTATTTATTGAAGTGAAAACTTTTTCTGTGCAAAATATATAAACAAAATTAAATTGAAAATTTAAGAAACCCCCGACACAACTAAAGCTCTTTCATTTGATACCTATATTGAGGCAGTCACGGCGGCCATCTTGGATTTGTAATTTTTCACAATTAATATATTCTGCTACTCAAGCCCTTTTATATATCCATATTGTGGGAGTTGAGTTAAAACATAAAATCCAAATCTTTGTGACGGCGGCCATCTTGGATCGATTATTATCCAACATAGCTAAGAACACTCCCTCCTTATTCATCTTTCAAACAAAAAAGGGAGCTACGATGACATAGACAGACACACACACGCACACACACACACACACACACACAGACACGTCAAACTTCATAACATCCCGTCGTTTTTGCGTCGGGGGTTAAAAAACTGAGAAAAATCAGTTTGTGAAATATATAATTTCAATGCTTACAATGTTGTGATGTTGTATGAATTTATTCTATTTATTAATAATTACTGAAATGGCCTGTATCTCTGAACATTGTAGTGCTCAATTATATTTACCTAATGACGGGAAATTAAACATAATGTATATGTATAGAGCAAATGTCTTCGGAACTAGTATTAAACCTACTGTCCTTGTACCCAATAGTGTAAGTAAATTAGTTATCCGAATGATTCATGTAATTATTTAAGTATGTACGAAGTTGGCTTCCTAAAGTTATGAATAGGTACATTGTAAGGTTACACGAAATAGTTATTTATTTTGTAGCAAGCGAGTCAATCTCATACCGTGGGAGAGCCATGCTTCGGTATGAATGGACCGGCTCGACTTCACAGAAAACATTCGTGAAGCAGTAATGTGCTGTGTTTCGCTGCGTGAATGAGGGTAGAAAGCCAATCTGGGAGAAAGTTGGCAGCGCACTTGTGACTCCACTGGTGTCGCGGGTATCTATGGGCGGCGGCAATTAACTATCAGGTGATCCGTCTGCTCGTCTTCCACCTATGAACTAAAAAAAATTGAAACTAATGAAAAAGTTGATTTTCAAAATGTTCTTGTTTTTTCATCTCATTCTCGCTGTCCCCTCGTCTTTGCGTGTAATTCCCGGTTGCATCCAAAGTTATAGCTTTGAAGCCAAAAGTACGGTTGGATCATGATTCAGGATTTGGGGAGTCTGGTAATTACAATGAAGCGACCTTCACAACTGGCTGGGCAGCGTTCAGGAAGTGACGCAGCATATTTTCGGCCCATCTACCGCAGTATCTCAAGACGAAAGTCTTCAATGCGTGTGTGTTGCCAGTGATGACATACGGAACCGGAACGTGGCCTCTTACAATGTGCCGATTAAGGAGGCTCAAAGTCACCCAGAGAGCAATGGAGAGGGCTATGCTCGGGGTCTCCCTGCGTGATCGTATCAGAAATGATGAGATCCGCGGGAGAACTAAGGTTACAGACATAGCCCAAAGGATTGCATGCCTCAAGTGGCAATGGGCAGGGTACATAGCGAGGAGAACAGACGGCCGTTGGGGCGGAAGGGTCCTCGAGTGGAGGCCACGTACAGGAAGTCGCAGCCGTGGCAGGCCCCCCACAAGGTGGACCGACGATCTGGTGAAGATCGCGGGAATCCATTGGATGCGGGCGGCACAGGACCGATCTATTTGGAGAACATTGGGGGAGGCCTATGTCTAGCAGGGGACGTCTATTGGCTGAAATGATGATGATGATGACCTTCACAATCGCAACCCTTTAAAAAAGGAGCCAGACCAACAGAATCATGGTTAGACTTTTCGGGAATTATCTGAAACGTGCAGGTGTAATACGGATTGGTCAAACCCGATCAATGTTCGAAAATTTCGAAACTTACTTTTTGCTCGACCCTGGACCCCGAGATCGCGGCCCGGTACTTAAACCACTAGACCACCAGGGCGTACATACAAGTACTTAAAGTAAAAAGTTGTGGTAGTATGCCAATACGGAATAAGGAAGTAACGGTTCTAGAATTTTATTTGAAGTTACGCATATAAATCAGGAATGTAAAAATATAAACAAATCGTAATTTACTGATAAAAATAACACAGACTAAATAAAGTATCAGCGGAAGGTCAAAGTACAAAATAACTAACTAACTCCACTGGCTCAGCGACCCGAAGCGAGTCTTGACCTCCGAAACAAGAGAACGCCACTTTGATCGATCCTGCACTACTTGTCGCCAGTCACCGGCCTGAAGTGAAGACTTTAAAAGAAGAGCAAAAACTACTCGTTGCGGAAAGAAAGGGACTCCGCAAAATTCTGGGCCCAGTAAAATTACAAGACTATGGCTGGAGGATACGCACAAATGTCGAAATAGAGAAGATTGTAGACACGCCTAACATCATCGGCGAGACCAAGGCGCATCGTCTTCGCTGGCTTGGTCACCTCGAGAGACTGGACTAAGCATCGTCTCGTGAAGAAAGCATACCAGAACCGACCGATGGGCCGACGCCCGGTAGGCCGGCCTAGGTATCGCTGGAAGGATGTCGTCGAGAATGATCTGCGAGAAAGTACAAAATACCTACTTCAAATGTTTTTCCTGACAACTATAATCTTTTAGGCAAACGCGTATCATCCTAGACCTCATCGTCGCTTTGCGTGCGATTGTGGTCAAGCGTTAGCCTATTAACCAAAAAAAAAAAACTATGTTAAATGGCCAAGTCAAACCTTGAGCTTGAATTACGTTCTGAGTGAACGTAGAACTCGGCATCAAACTGTGGGAGAGTCACGCTTTGGCATGATTTGGCCGGCTCGGCCGGAGTGATACTGAGGCCTCTCAGAAGACCGGCGTGAAGCAACGCCAGTATTTGGCAGAGTGACTGAGGGTACCGAAGGCCCAATCCAGAGAAAAGGGGAATTTAAATGTTGGCAGCGCACTTGTTATCTACTTATGTTGCGGGTGTTACACGGGCAGCGGCAATTGCTAACCGCCTGGTGATCCGAGTGCTCGTCTGCCACCTATCACATAGAAAATTCTGCCAAGAGAACTCCTTCAAAGATCTCCCTGTATACTCTTATACAGATCTTGATATGTCGCTTGTTTTTTTACTTCTTCTTCATCCTTTTCTTCATTGCTGAGGGTCTTGCAATGCTTGGAATGTCGTTACCCAAGCGGTGAGAAAGTCTTTCCATCCTTTCCTATTTTTGGCTTGTCTTAGGGCAAACGACAGAGTCCGGTTAGTCTGCCCAACGGACAGGTTAACGGGCTTTTCGTTTTTTACCATATACTTACTTACTTACTCCGATGGCTCAGCGACCCAAAGTGTGTCTTGGCCTCCGATACAAGACTCCTCCACTCGTCTCGATCATTCGCGGTTTCACGCCAGTCGCTGACTCGCAGCTCTCAAAGATCTGCCTGCATGTCATCCCAGCGATATCTGGGGCGGCCGACCGAGCGTCAGCCGGTTGGCCGGCACAGATAGGCTTTCTTGACACTGCGATCTTCACCCATCCTTTCCATGTGACCAAGCTTTCGGAGTCTGTGAGTTTGTGTTTCTCCGATAATACCAATATATGATTTAATAAATTGTTTTTTGACATAAAACAGCTAAATTTCCTTTCCCAGGGTTGCCGGCGCTAGCGGCATGATCTGCACGAACAACGAGCCTCGGAACCTAAAGCAGTTCCGCAAGCTGTCCCGGTACATCATGCAGGAGGACCTGCTGCAGCCCTTCATTACGGTGCAGGAGGCCATGCTCATCGCAGCCGACCTTAAGCTGGGGACTGACCTTACTAAGCAGAAAAAGACTGTCATTGTAAGTAGCTGGTAGACTTCTTCATAGAATTGTAGGGCAGCTTCCTAAGTCTATGGTCTTCCTTGTTAGTGGATAGTGGGTCGCACTTACCCTTTAACCTGGTAACATTACTAAGCAAAAAAATACTGTCTTTGTAAGTAGCTGGTTCATTCGTCCATGTTGGTGCAGTGGCTAGTCGCACCCCTTTATATGGCTGGTGAAATAAAGCATCATCATCATCTACCTATTGAAGTCCATTTCTGAACATAGCGATTTCCAAGGTCTTCAAGTTCTCTACGG
The DNA here is from genome assembly GCA_019059595.1 of Marasmia exigua. Classification (NCBI taxonomy): domain Eukaryota; kingdom Metazoa; phylum Arthropoda; class Insecta; order Lepidoptera; family Crambidae; genus Marasmia; species Marasmia exigua. The sequence continues at coordinate 16,139,094 of CM032473.1, forward strand.
CCCTCGCCCCATGATGGAGTCTCAACTTCGTGGGGGCTTGGGAGGGGAGGTGACAGACCACTCCTGTCTGTGAAATTGACTAGTAATGGAAAAAAATAAATTTGTAAGTGCCACTACACACATCTACTCACATTTAAGGCTTCACACTTTATGCTTATGCTCTTTTCTGTGAGGCTCCAGAGCCACAGAATAGAGACCAGAGTTGTTCCAGTGCCAATTTGGTCGATTCATGCCGAAGTGTGGGTCTCACACGCTTAACCTAAACCTGATGAGCAATTTTGTTAAGCTGGAGTATGTCTGAATGTTTCAGGTAGAAGAAATAGTACAGCTGTTAAGGCTATCGAAGGCGAGGAACACGGCAACAGAGAGGCTGTCAGGCGGCGAGAGAAAACGCCTGTCAATAGCTCTGGAGCTTCTAAATAATCCACCTGTCATTTTTCTGGATGAACCAACAACGTTAGTACTTAAATTTAGACTATTAAATCCCATGCATTCTTTTTTCCGAAAATAAAATAAAAAGCCAGGAGAGCAGACAGATCTGCTGACGATAAGCGATTGCCGCCACCCGGGTACTCCCTTTGCTGTTTGGATTGGGCTGTCGTCACCTCACACCTCGGTCAATCACAGCGCAAGCGCTGCCGCATACCGGTTTTCCATGAGATTCATATCGAAGCTTGGCTCTCTACGGTCAAAATACCGAGGATCAAAAACTACTAGAATACTAATAAGGTCTATTGGCATTTCTCTTACAGTGGCCTCGATGACGTCGCTTCATCCACTTGTGTGTCCCTCCTCAAACGAGTGGCACGAGGTGGGAGGACAGTGGTCTGCTCCCTCCACACCCCATCAGCTCGCCTCTTCGCGGAGTTCGACCACGTGTATGTGGTGGCTGACGGGAGGTGCGCGTATCAGGGAACGGCTAGGAGGGGTGGTTCCGTTCTTGAATGAGTTGCAGCTGCCTTGCCCGACGACATACAACCCTGCTGATTTTAGTGAGTAGCTGAATGCTGGTTTTTTATGTGTGTGCTGTTTTTTATGCGAGCAGACGAATCACCCGGTGGAAAGCGTTTGCCGCTGCTAATTGACACTTGTAACACCAATATCGAAACATGTGCACTTCCACTCTTTTAACTCCCCCTGATGAAGCTTCCAGTACTCTCACTCACTCAGCAAAATACTCCGATCGAATCGGCTCCCGTGCTGAAAAGTGGCTCTCTCAGAGTCACTATGAATATTCTGAACAAATAAAAATTAAACGAATTATGAATAAATGTTAACTATTTTTGAAGACCACGGTCATGCTTTGCTTACCTGCATATTTTTCAAGGATCATAAAATTTACCATATTTTATTATTCCCGTTAATTATCCGCTAGTCTAATTAATATGTCTACTTTGAGATTCGCGTTTCACGAACAGAAAGACAAACTTTAGATTCCACTTTACAACATCTACAAAAATCATTATCATTTATCATTGGCCCATTCTCGTCCACAGCTGGCCTCTCATATGCCAAGCTATTCAACTCGTTTAGGAACGCCGTGTGGTCCCGGCAGAGTAGAATAGGCCACCCTCACTCTTACCGAGGTGTCGTAAAAGGCGACTAAGGTAAAGCTGCTGGCATGATCATCAGCACCCAGAGAAGGAAAACTCTGCATTTATATCAAAACCCTCGCCAACCCGTCTGCCAAGCGTGGTGAGTATGGCAATTACCCTTCATGTGATTGAGGGAGGCCCGTGCCCCAGCAGTGGGGACTTAAATGGGCTGACGATGACGATGAGGAACCTGGTATACTGGTATATTGTGACTTGCTGTAAAAGGAATGCCATAGAGGATTAGCGGTCGTCTTCTATGTAAAAAATATCATACTACACGTAACAATACATCGACCTGGCCCCAAAATATATTTATCATCGAAGGAGCCACGATAGATAACAACCAGATACCTACTGTTGAGGATGAAATATGAGGCGCCTACCTAGCGTCCGTGGCAGCGGCACTATAAGCAGAATAAGGGACTCACCTAGTCAAGTCAAGTCAAGTCAAATAATTCTTTATTTGCATAGCCTTGTACACAGCACTTACAAATCGTCATACATTTGAATGACTTAAAACTATTTATAAGTACTTATGTATAATTAACATGTTAATATATATACAGGGTGTCCGGTGGCAGAATTAGGATTTTGAATTTAAATAAAAAAAAAAAACTTCAAAAGATATACATTTAATGTTACTATCATATAAACCAAGAGAAGTGCGGGTTTTATTTTTTAAAAATTATATCATCTAAATGTTTACCGTCACGTCGGACACACTCTTGGAATCTGACCTCAGTATTCCGCGCCACTCGCTGGAGAAGTGACGTCGGGATGCCGTGAACTTCGCGAACGATATTCTCTTTTAGTGCTGAAATGGTCGCTGGGTTTGTTTTATAAACTTTACTTTTGAGGTACCCCCACAGAAAAAAGTCCATGGGAGTGAGATCCGGCGACCTGGGTGGCCAGGGGATGTCACCAAAACGGCTTATCAATTTATTAGGGAAGAAATCACGAAGAAGTGCCATGGTCTCTCTAGCAGTGTGTGGTGTGGCGCCATCTTGTTGGAACCATGTGTGTGAACTGTAGGCAGGATGTTCTCTTAGCGTGGGTAAAAAATAATTGTCAAGCATGAGCCTATAAGATACACCGTTCACAGAAATGGCTTGGCCTCGATGATTTTCAAAAAAATAGGGCCCGATTATTCCACTGTTTGACAGTGCACACCAAACCGTGACTTTGGGACTGTGAAGTGGCTGTTGATGTTTTAAACGTGGATTTAGTCCTTTCGGCGCCCAATATCGGCAATTCTGTTTGTTAACACTTCCATTCAAGTGAAAATGGGCTTCGTCACTCCAAAATATTGTGTTCACCGTACAAAATCGTTGCAACATTGTTTCGCAGAAACTTTTACGCATATTGTAATCATTAGGCGTAAGCGCTTGCACAATTTGAATTTTGAAGGGGTGAAAACGAAGATCCTTTTTCAATATTTCGTGCACCACCGTTTTTGGGAGCCCTAGAGCAGTCGCCCTTTTACGCACGGGCTGTCGCGGGTTATCGCGCAAACTGTTTGTGACAAGTTCGATGTTGACATCATTTCTCGACGTTCGGCTGGGACCCGGCCGCGGATTGTTCACTGCTGAACTTGTTGTCCTGTACCTTCGCACCCACGATCGAATCAGATCTTCACTTGGCGCATCACGCAAACGTCGAATATTGTAATGCAACCAAAACCTTCGACGAGCAAAAGCACAGGAATCATTACCTTAAAAATACGCTTCGATTGCGAACGCACGTTGTTCACCTGTCCACTGTGGCATCATAACCAAGTAACCCGCACGAATGACAAATCGAACGCGACCCCACGCGTGCCCCTGCGTTCGACGGTTTTAAAATAATTCGAAATCTGAATCCTAATTCTGCCACCGGACACCCTGTATATATATAGGTGTATATATATATATATATATATATATATATATGTTGATATATAAAATATACTAAAGAAATAAATAAACATAATTCGATTCTACCACCGGCTCGGAAAGTTGTTTCTGGTCGAGAAGATCCGGCAAGAAACTCGCCAGTTACTCTTTTTAAGTTTACTCTAGGGGACGGGCAGCATTAAAACGCACTGTTGAGCGTACCTTATATAAAGAATTTATATTATAAAAACACACATTTTTTTCTACCTATCACCATGACACTTGAAATCGCACTCAATAAAAATATGAATATCAAAAGGAAAAGAACGGTAAATTCAAATATATATATAAAATCCTTATAAAACTATAGATAATAAAAAAGAGGTCTGTCGCCAACACCTACTAAACAAACACAAATGTTTAACATACGAATGTTTTTCCTGAGTGGAAATCGAACCCACGACTGAATAGCTCACTACCAATTGGGCATCAAGCCAGTCAATCTATGGAACTGGGTAACAATATTTTCATTTCCGTTTCAGTAATAGAAGTCTCCAGCGGTGAATACGGTCCGCACGCCGAGAGGATGGTGGCAGCCGTCGAGAACGGTCGCTGTCAGAGCTGGCGAGACTACGCTATAGACGAGCCACCGGTCATTGAAGACCTGGAGTTGGAACAGCTGAATGCAGGGGGGGTGGAGAAGCACAACTACAAGCATGGCAGCACGGCGTGCCAGCAGTTCTTGGTTCTACTTCGGCGGATGTTGTTGCAGACTGTTAGGAATACGGTAAGAGTTAGTAATAATATAATAATAATAATAATATTAGCCGTGTGGTCCCCGGCAGAGTAGAATAGGCACCTCACTCTTTACCGGGTTATCGTAAAAGGCGACTAAGTTAAAAGCTGCTGGCATGATCATCAGCACCCAGAAAAGGAAACTCTGGCATTTATATCAAACCCCTGCCAAGCGTGGTGAGTATGGCAATTACCCCTCATGTGATTGAGGGAGGCCCGTGCCCCAGCAGTGGGAACTTAAATGGGCTGACGACGATGATGAATAATAATATTTCAAAAATCACATACATTGATCTACTCCGGATAGGTAGCTCAAGCAGGTGCTGAGCTATCACAACACAGGGTGTTACGGGATATCAGACTCAACAGTGGGATTACAAATACATACATAAAATGCTTTTCTTTTGTAAATACATACATATAATACATAGAAAACACCCAGACCAATACAAACAGGCATGTTCATGCACACAAATATTTATACTGTGCGGGGACCGAACCCGCAACCACTGTTCCAAACGGGTCGTCAAATTTCACAATTGTTGGGTTGGTTTTGTACGCAAAAAAATGATTCACGCCAAAATCAATTCATCGCGTACGCGTTGGATCCAACATTTGTGCATGGTTATTTAATAAATAGTATAAGTGTTTGCCGAGAGGTTGTAACTCCGAAATTGTTTAAAATAGATCCAGTTTAGTGGCAAAAAAATTAAAATCGATTGGCGTCGCTAGTGTGCCCTACCCGTCACCTTAAGGTCGAGGAATTCACACTTCACATACAAAGGGGAGTTATGTTATGTAATGTATTGAATAGAATAAACATTAACAGAAACAGTTTCGTATTCAGCTTGACATCCGCATAATAATTTGAATACAACCTTGACATTACAGGTCAAGTTATATTTGTGTCAACTGGTATACTTATAGCTAACGTTTGTTGAGATAATTTAATCTGTAGTTTTTCTTCCGCATTCCTGTTTTTATAAGGGCCTTTCGGGTTAGTGGCGATACTGGTAGCAAATGAAAATCGTAGGTTATTTATACAGGTTGTATCAGAGTAAAGTGGCCATGTGGTCCCCGGCAGAGTAGAATAGGGCACCCTCACTCTTACCGAGGTGTCGTAAAAGGCGACTAAGGTAAATCTGCTGGCATGATCATCAGCATTCAGCACCCAGAGAAGGAAAACTCTGCATTTCTCAAGACGGGTTGGCGAGGGTTTAGATATAACCCTCGCCAACCCGTCTGCCAAGCGTGGTGAGTATGGCAATTACCCCTCATGTGATTGAGGGAGGCCCGTGCCCCAGCTGTGGGGACTTAAATGGACTGATGATGATGATGATGATGATCAGAGTAAACATTTTCATCTCTTCAGAAAAGGTAGTTATACCTTTTCTACCAACCATTCGGAGCAACATTAAATGTTTAAGCGAATTGTCAAAAGTCATAGAACAAAATTTTTCATATAAAGTCGGACACGTGACTTGGTCATTTTACATGAGAAGTCGAAAAAATTTCAACGAATTTACAAAAGTCGTAGAGAAAAAATTTGATTCAGAATGGTTGGTAGATGTGCTGGTTAAAGGGATGAAAGATAAAGGTAAAGATTTCTTTTTCACAGAACACCAATTTAAACACAAGTGACATAAATACACAAATAGAAAAAAATCTGTAGCCGGCCCAACCTCAGCATTTGCTGCAGTGGCCGAAGCCGCTGCAGCGCTCGTTTTAAGGCGGAGCCTTAGGATAAAAATGTTCACCTTTACACCCTGTATAATATCCAAATATTAAAACCCAATTCTGTTATTTTCAGGGCTACCTTTGGTTAAGAGTGGGTCTTTACCGGTCGATCTCCCTTTTTGTGGATTGGTTTTATTATTGATTAGGCTCTGGTTATACACCTTAGGTATTATGTATGACAATGTGGCGGCTAGATACTCAGCACAGGCATTTATGCCGTGTGCATAGATCATCATATCCCACGCTGTTTGTATTTTTTAATGATAGTATTATTTTGGTGTACTTCATGTGTAGATGTTGGGAGCATAAATATAGACTTGAATTTGATGGTGTTTTAATGGTCAGTTTTGATTGTATTTAGAAGTCCGTTTGGATGTTGTGTTAATTTGATCTATAAGTAGTTATTAAAAGTATTAGCTATGTCAGACGGATTTGTTTCAGTTTTACCATTATTTGAGATTTTTTTTGATGGTTTCCCGGGGTACGTTATGCTTCTTGTTATTTATTATAGACCAGGTAGCTTTAGATTTGTTCTGTGCTGTGTTTATTGCATAGTTATTCTGACTTTTTTGAGTCAAGTGAATAATTCTTTAAGGCGTTTTGAGTAGGTTTGCAGCAATGTTTTATTTGCTAAAGTGGGTGTTTTTCTGAAACGCCAGAGAAGTGTTATTTTGTTTTTGCTACAAAGTCTTATTCCACGAGAAATCCATCTCTGTCTCTTTCTACATTTTATTGTGTAAATTTTATAGGGAAAGCATAAATCATAAAACATACGAATTGTTGTGTATAAAGAGCTATACGCTATATTGACATCTGACATTTCATATATTTCAGAAAAACTTAAACTTTCTATAGCATTATGAAACTTTTCCAGGTTGTCTTTGCACATATCCCGTTTACGTATGCGCCACGATCTGATCTTACAGTTCTTTCTAACAGGACATGTGAGCAACTGGGAAGAGTGATCAGACAAATTTAATTCTAGCACATCTGATTTACAAGACTTTACATTGGTAGCGAAGTTATCTATGCATGTTTGACTAGAAATTCTTGTTGGCTGATGAATTTGTAGTTCAAAGTTGTAATTATATAGTAAATTCACAAAGTCCATACACATTCTACTTTTATTGAGAACATTTATGTTGAAATCTCCACACAAAATGATTTTTTTCTTATTATTACGACAGAAGTAATATAATAGTTGTGAAAGTTTCTCTAAAAATAAGTCAAAATCTGTATTAGGTGGTCTATAAATACAAACTATGAACAAATTCAAAAGTGGAAGTTCAACTGAGCAACACTCGAATAAGCATTTAGTACAGAATTTAGACACATCAATCATTTTGTATTCATGCCCGTAGCGAACAAGTATACATGTACCTCCTCTTCGTCTGTCTCTTGAATAATTGGCTGCTAGCTTATAGTTACATATGGATAGATTCGATTTATCATCCTCCGTCATGAAATGTTCTGTCAGACATATTATATCTAAGTCATGTCCTGCAGCATACAGCTCCTCAATACATACAGACAATTGATCAGACTTATTAAGTAAACCACATATATTTTGATGTAGTATATCTATGTAGTTAAAGTCGAAAAAACGTTGAATGTCCATTTTCTTTACTGGTTGACTCTTCTAAGTTATTTACTTCGGGAGTATAATGTTTACATTGAAGAAAAGTCATTATTTCCTTGAATATGGACATCATACCCCTTTTGTTTAGTTTGCCCGTGTATGTAGAAAACATGTCGTATTTTAGTAGGCGATTCGAGTCAATTAAATGTGCGTAATTGTGAGTTTGCACGTCGAGATTCAGTAGGCTGTTGAAGATTTCCACTCGGCAATTATAAATAACAGCTCCGCATATGTAAGTTGGAACAGCTATTATTATGTTGGTGTGTTGTAATTTCTGTGTAATGTTTCTTATTTCGTAGATCATTTGCGTGTAGTTCTTAGAGGTGATGAAATCTCTTTCTCCAATTAAAATGATACAATAATCATTTTTGTCATAGCTGCTTAATTTATTTTCCAAGTTATAAAATAGTTCCGTTACACCACGATTAGTCATAATATGGTTACAATAGGTGAATTTCCTATCAATGTTGCATTGCTCAATGATTTTGATTAAGTTATAGTTCTTAGAAGTGCTCAAGATACAAAGCTTATTTTTTATTACTTTTTTAGATTCCCTCGATTTCATATTATACGACAAACCAGCTGAATTCAGTGGGCCATTAACGTTCAGGCTTTTACGTGGAGATTCATTCTGTTGAACGTTAAGTAGTGCATAACTTTGATCGTGTTTGCCTCCAAGGTGTTGCGACATTTTATGTTTCTTTCTACTAGATGTAAATTTTGGTGTCTCCTTACATAGTTTTGTCAGATTTTTAATTTTTTGTGCACTGCCGTTAAGTTGTTTTCTTAAATTGTAGTTTTCCTGAACTAAGGTATCAATCTGCTCATCAGCCGATTGTAGCTTGATCTGCAGCTGATTTAGAGCCTCTTTCAATTCAGATATCTCTTCTTGATAATTTCTGCCTATGTTAGGACAGCTTCTGTTTATGTGACTAACGGTGTCTCCTGACATTTCGCCGTCCTCAAACGTATCCAGTGATTGGAATGAATTTTCAGTTGAAATATTAATTTTGTAATTTTTTCGATGTGTTACATAATCTGGGTGCTTGGCTGTTGATGTAAATAGTGGACTATTATTTAAAGGTGTAGGGGAAGATGTGTTAAAGTGTTCTTTCTCTGTATTGCGGCATAGGTCACATTTCCAATTACTTTTTGTTTCCTTATTTGTAACATAAAAGGAGTTAAATCTCTGTTCTGATCCGTTAGTGCATTTGAGATGAAACATCATGTTGCATTTCACACAAAGTAGAAAATGACTGTCGGAAATAGCTTCTATGCATTTTGCGCAACATTTAATCATTTTTTCTTCCTTTTTTTTTTTTTTTTTTTTTTTCCTTTTTTCCTCTTTAATATTACAGGAAAAAAGAAAAATAATTAAAAGAGATCATTTGTAAATATCAAATTGAGAAGCCAAAAAAAAAAAAAATTCTTGATTCTCCCGGGATTTGAATTTGGTCCTTATTGCGTGATATGCTGTGTGATGTACCACTGGGCCAAGTATCATTCAGTGAAGAGACTCGAAATTATATGTTGGTTCTTGCGATTCTTTGCGTGTGATGACTCAGTAACCATTTTGCGCCGCCGTATATGGTAAAGAGTGCGATGATTGGACAGTTCATCCAACCACAACAATGTGACTCACCCGTTTGGAGCTTTTTGAAGAGAAATTAACGATGATATTTTCTTTGTTTTTCGGTATTATCCAGTGTTTCACTTGTTTCTATCTGTACCAATGGAAGCATTACTGTATTCTGCGTATTTTAGTATAATTTAAGAGTATAAAGAGACACTTTATCCTATAGTTTAGACGAAAAATGTTTGGAGCACGGTCTCAATGTATTTACAACGCGAGGGCGCGAGCGCGAGTTACATACATATATACATAGTTACATACATACATATAATGCTTTCCTATTGTAAATACATACATATAATACATAGAAAACACCCAGACCAATACAAACCAGCATGTTCATACACACAAATATTTGTACTGTGCGGGGACCGAACCCGCAACCCTTGGACCAAAGGCAGCGTTCACTACCACTGTTCCAAACGGGTCGTCAAATTTCACAAATGTTGGGTTCGTTTTTGTACGCAAAAAATAGATTCACGCCAAAATCAATTTTTCGCGGACTCGTTGGACCCAACATTTGTGCATGGTTATTTAATACATAGTATAAGTGTTTGCCAAGAGGTTGTAACCCCGAAATTGTTTAAAATAGATCCGGTTTAGAAGCTAAAAATTAAAATCAATTGGCGTCGCTAGTGTGCCCTACCCGGTCACCTTAAGGTCGAGGAATTCACACTTCACATACAAAGGGGAGCTATGTTATGTAATGTATTGAATAGAATAAACATTAACAGAAACAGTTTTGTATTCAGCTTGACATCCGCATAATAATTTGAATACAACCTTGACATTACAGGTCAAGTTATATTTGTGTCAACTGGTATACTTATAGCTAACGTTTGTTGAGATAATTTAATCTGTAGTTTTTCTTCCGCATTCCTGTTTTTATAAGGGCCTTTCGGGTTAGTGGCGATACTGGTAGCAAATGAAAATCGTAGGTTATTTATACAGGTTGTATCAGAGTAAAGTGCCAGTGTGGTCCCCGGCAGAGTAGAATAGGCCACCCTCACTCTTACCGAGGTGTCGTAAAAGGCGACTAAGGTAAATCTGCTGGCATGATCATCAGGACCCAGAGAAGGAAAACTCTGCATTTATATCTAAACCCTCGCCAACCCGTCTGCCAAGCGTGGTGAGTATGGCAATTTCCCCTCATGTGATTGAGGGAGGCCCGTGCCCCAGCAGTGGGGACTTAAATGGGCTGATGATGATGATGATGATGATCAGAGTAAACATTTTCATCCCTTAAACCACCTTTTCTACCAACCATTCGGAGCAACATTAAATGTTTAAGCGAATTGTCAAAAGTCATAGAACAAAATTTTTCATATAAAGTCGGACACGTGACTTGGTCATTTTACATGAGAAGTCGAAAAAATTTCAACGAATTTACAAAAGTCGTAGAGAAAAAATTAGGTTCAGAATGGTTGGTAGAAATGCTGGTTAAAGGCATAAAAGATAAAGGTAAAGATTTCTTCTTTGGCCACAGAACACAAATTTAAACACAAGTGACATAAATACACAAATAGAAAAAAATCTGTAGCTAACAATGCCCAACCTCAGCATTTGCTGCAGTGGCCGAAGCCGCTGCAGCGCTCGTTTTAAGGCGGAGCCTTAGGATGAAAATGTTCACCTTTACACCCTGTATAATACCCAATCATTAAACCCAATTCTGTTATTTTCAGGGCTACCTTTGGTTAAGAGTGGGTCTTCACCTGTTCCTGGGCTTCATCGTGGCTCTGCTGTTCTTCCAAATGGGCTACGACGCCTCCAAGACGATCTTCAACTTCGGCTTCTGCTACGCCTGCATCATCGCCATGCTCTACATTCCCATGATGCCTGTGTTGTTAGCGTGTAAGTTATGTTTTTTTGTTGAGAAATTCTAAGGGACTTGCCACACTGGCGGATTGCGAGCGTTTTCAAAGCGGAGCTACGACGAAGCGAACACGTCGCGTCTGCGCAGCGTTCACGCCGCGGATGCGTAACGCATGCGCGACGGAGATAAGTCTGAACGCCATTTTTGTTTTGTGGCGGCCACGCAGAAACACGCCGGCGAATCCGTCGCGCGTCCGCGGTCGCGACGTGGTCGGTGTGTCGTCGCTCCGCTTTGAAAATGCTCGTAATCCGCCAATTTGGCAACTCCCTTAGTGTCAGTCCGTAGTCTAAATTCTAATTTGGCAATCTTGTACCCACGTTGATCCTGCGCCTGAGCCCTCTTTGGTCGTGTCACTAATGTGTGCGACCGAAAGATGAAGGTAATCACCACTTAAGCATGAATCACTTACGAAAGTGAGCCGTCTGTTCGTTTGTCCGCCATAATGTAAAAGGAAAAAGTCAGTGAACTTGTGTTAACACACACTTGAGCACTAAAATCTTATAGTGCAATCAAGATCAGGGTATCTATCCTGCATACGTGATCGTTGAGACTGGCTACCATAGCTAAAATACGTTACTATAATCTTTCGAATTTCCTCAATCAATGGGCCAACTCGACCAGAGTGATACCATAGCCTCACAGACGACCATTATCGCGAAGCAGCACCTGTGTTGTGTTTCGCTGCGTGAGTGAGCATCGTCGCTTTCCATCAGGTGCGATTGTGGTCAAGCGTTAGCCTATTAACAAAAAAAAAATGTTTTTGCTTAAGGTCTGGGTGTTTGTGGTGCCGTCGAATTTTTCTGGTTTCCATAGTACAAGAGAAAACCTTAGTTTGGTACCAGGACAATGTATGTGTCGAGATATTTATTTACTAGTGGCCCGCCCTCACGTTTCGCAACATTAGTTCCACATTATACCAACAGATGGCGCTAGGGGTCGATTACATCGCGCAAGCGTTTAGTGTATTCGGATTACCTATAAATAGAAATATGTTTACTTGGCACCAAAAATACAGATATCTATACATTCTTACTCTTACTCTCTACTCATTACATTATAACGCTTTCTTTAATATTTACTTCATCTTAAATATTATAGATTATAGATAATTTATTTAAAATAATATCCAACCGATTACGGCTACGGCGGCCAATCTCAACGATCAGCCACGTACGCAGGATATATTATAGTGCTCAAGTGTATGCGCAAACACAAGTGCACTCTCTATTCCCTTACCCTCATATTCCGACGGGACACTACTGTGACACGACCAGAGAGGGATTGGGCGCAGGACCAACGGCTTAACGTGCTTTCCGAGGCACGGAGGTACAAGACCGCCAACTTCCAGACTCCGGGCTGCCACTAAGAATTTCTTACCGAAAACTTAGGTACAAATTTTTGGCCCGACCCGGGGATCGAACCCGGGACCTCTTGCACAGCCGTCGCTTTAAAGTTTGACTGCCTCGGTGGCGCAGTGGTTAGTGGGTCGCACTTTATTTAAAATATTAAGATGATGATGTAGGCTCGTTCCTTAAAGATCTCTTATCTCATTCCAGTTCCAAAGGAAGTCCAGTTAGTGAAGAGAGAATACTTCAACCGGTGGTACGGGCTGAAGCCCTACTACGCAGCGCTGGTGGTCTCGCGGACTCCGGCCACCATATTCTTCAGTCTCATCTACTTGTGCATCACTTACCCTCTGACGTCACAACCCATGGAGTTGGACAGGGTGGTGATGTTTACCATCATCTGCATCATGGTGGCGTTAATTTCGGAGTCTATGGGGACGGTGATATCGTCCATGCTGAGTGTAGTGGTAAGTAACTGCAGTTTGGATTTCGAAATAATTAAAAGTTTTCATAAACCGTACCTAACCTTTGACCGTGGTAGAGTCACACTTCAGCATGTATGGACTGGCTCGACCGGAATCATGCCACGGCCTCACATAAAACTGGGTACCGGAGGCCCAATCCGGGGGAAAGGGGGGTTTACAGTACACTTGTGACTTCACTGGTGTCGCAGGTGTCCATGGGCGGTGCCAATCGCTTACCATCAGGTGATCCGTCTGCTAGTCTGCAACCTATCACAAAAAGTACTTATTGATTTAACCTGAGTCATGGTCTTCAATTCAGGCCCAATCCGGGGGGAAAGGGGGTTCAAAAGTTTATAACGCACTTGCGACTCCATTGGTGTCGTGGGTGTTTATGGGCGGCGGCAATCGCTTACCATCAGGTGATCCGTCTGCTTGTCTGCCATCTATCACAAAAAAGTACTTATTAGTTTAATCTGAGTCATGGTCTTCAATTTAGGCCCGATCCGGGGGAAGGGGGGTTTAAAGGTTGACAGCGCACTTGTGACTCCACTGGTGTCGCGTGTGTTTATGGGCGGCGGCATTCGCTTACCATTAGGTGATCCGTCTGCTCGTCTGCCACCTACCACACACCAAAAAGGACTTATTGGTTAGAGTCGGTTTTTCGTCACCACCAAGCTAATGCGAGAAATGTATCCTACATTTCTCCTTTTAGCTTGGTGACTTAGACTTGATTTAGTATTTACATTTGATTCCTTTTCATCAGAACTCAGTTTTCCTGGGCCCGGCTCTCAGCGTACCTCTAATGCTACTAGCGGTGTATGGCATTGGTAGCGGGGACGTCCCACCCCCCCTGCTCTGGAAGCTGGCGAGGTCTTGCTCCTTCCTCCGCTACGGGCTGGAGGGGCTGGTAGCGGCGATATACGGCGCGCCGAGAGACGATCTAGTGTGTCCCGACCATGTGGACTACTGCGAGTATAAGAATGTGTCGTAAGTACTATCAACATTATTACTCATATGGTTATAGTCCATTCAGTATGTGAAGGTGAATAGGACAGTTCTATTTTGCCATTAAACGTGGGATGCTCCTTTTAAACCGAACCGATATTTTTAAGAATCGAGACTACTTTCTTTAGAAATCTAATCGACTTTTTCTTTGTTTGATTTTTAATTATATTCCACATTTTATCTATGAATTTGAACTATCTGGATATGGAATACAATAAATGTTCTAAATTTCAAATAATTGAATAATATGCATCTTATTCATCTGAAAAATAACAACACTCGCTTGACGTGTCGGAACCACCTTCGTCACCAAAAGAAATTACTAGTTCTTGGTCCCTGATTCAATCTGTGCGGGCATATTTTGCACGAGACAATATTCGTGATTCGATGCTAAGATGGTCGCCATACCGATTACTGATTTATCGCGATTGTTTGTGTAAATTTGAGCAGAAATTCCGATTAGCGCATTATGCAATTCATAAGATATTTTTTACAAATTTTATTGGTAATCACTATTTTAAGTTTTTGTGCAGATTAATTGAGAGATATTAATACTTGTTATTTTGGAAGAACAAGAACGCAAAAAAGTTAATGAATTTTACAACTTATATTTTTATTTGTAGAAAGTTGGATGCATGATACGAAACGTTTGAATTGTCCTAATTCACCTTCAGAGAGAGGCGTGTAATGTTTCATATAGGGTAGTAAATACGTTACCTATGTCATGGTATTAGTCAATATATATATTAACCTAGCTCGTGGCCGTGCCATCATTATACAGGTTGGCCATTTTCATTGGTCCAACATTTTTAGATGCCTCATAATGAGGCTTATCTAGGCTCATAAGGTTGGTCTGCAACCAACCTTATGAGCCCATTTTCAATGACATTAAAATATTTTTTTCTGAAAACTCATCTGAAGTATTAATTACCGCTTTATTATATTTTGGTTAATTGTTTCAGTTATTTCGTAAAACTAATGGGGATGTCTGGTGTTTCGTTCTGGATGGACTTCGGTATCCTTACCGGCATGCTTCTGGCGATGAACCTGGCTGGCTACTACCTGCTGCGTCAGAGGCTGTCGCCCAACTACGCGTTCAGGGCGATCAAGGTCATTGGGAGCTTTATCAAGACTAAAATGAGCGGGTCCTACCATTAAAGACAGGGCACTAACGCGACGGCGCCTTTCTACCAAAGATGTGTTGTGATGCAAAGACGTTAAAGCTAATAAACGTAATTGTAGGATATCAGACGTCTCCATAGCAACTTAGCGCAAGACATCTTTTGTGGAAAGGCACACTTAAACCTACTCAAATTTTTGACAGATGCGAATGTCAAGTTCTCATGCATTTTGAAATTTGCGTTTGTCAAAAATATCAAGGCGATTGTTAACACACGTCGTCAACTCTGTTTTGGTATGAACCTATGGCTATGGTATGAACTAGTTTTAAAAAATGGACAATGTTTTGACAAAAATGGCGGTAAGCACCTACGAGTATGTACATGTCTGTCATTATTGTAAAGTGCACGTGATGTCGTACCAAATGGAAATATAGAGAGTTGTTAATATTCCTGCGATAATATTATTTTTCCTAGTAACTAAAGGTGTATTTTGTTTTAAATATAAACAGCTTTGTGCTTATTTTACACAAATGTGACATTGAAAGGGGTAGTCAACCCATTGCAGGTCATTTCATTACCATTTTAGAAACTTTCACACCTGCTTACTACTATTGTTGATCGAAGTATAGGAGGACAATTATAAAACCTGCCCAATTCCCTGGTACTTGATAAGTAAAGTGTGATATTTGTACTTTAACTTTTGAATAGTAATATAAGATAATTTTAAAGCAATTTATTAATATCATTTAATTAAATAGAATATGTTAAGCGGTGATAGCTCGCGGAGCGAGTACATGATATGTGAAGACTGATGATGATTAATCATGACTTTTTTAAACATTTGTTATGCCCAAAATGAATATTAAATATAATATAAATCCATTCATTGGGGCTTGGGGCTACTTCTATTACAGAATAGGTACATCTATCTTATTAGCCAAAGGAATGGTCTTATATTTTCAATTATCTACTATTTTTTAAAGATAAATGTTAAAATCCTAACTATAATATTTTTGGACCAGCATCAAATTTTGTACAAAAAATAATTACTATTATACTACATCACATTAAACCTAGCTATGCAATTTAAGTAGACATAAAATTTAACTTAATTTCGTGAAAACTACTTGGTCATTTTAAGTTTAACTTAATACTCTACGTAAATTATTATATTTAAGTGCTTTTTGTATTAATTCTTTACTCAGGTATAAGTACGAATAAAGGTTATGGGGTGACGATATTCGTATAAATGAAAATAAATGTGATTGTTTATTTAATCTTCTTTTATTTACCAAATGTTTCTCTCACTAAATAAATCACACATTTGATATACATAATAAAACAAAATATTTGTAAAATATTTCAACAAAATAAGACTAGGACAGTCACGATATTTTTCTTAAACAATTCAAAAACAATAAATCAAAAGTAGGTACATAATTTTTTAAAACTAACCAATTAAACACCAGATTCGTTCTCCCTTATATTTGTAATCTAAGTGCTATTACTATTTGTAATAATAATATAGTGCACATTAAAAGTTTACAAACGTTTTGATTACGAATAATAATTATAAATATTTATTCATAAGAGTCATAAGTACGCAATTATTATCTATGTATTTACACAATTCGAGTAACTATATTGTCTAAATAGTTAATTGGATTAGGGAGGAAGCTTCTCTTTCGGGAGCCCCAGCGCGGGAAGACGGCCGGTTTTTAGTTAGACGGTCCGTTCTGTGTTTTATACAGTGGTGGTTGGTTTTATAAACCATGTGGGGAGTGCAAAAGAAACCCGCAAGTGATTGCGCTAATTCAATCCACGGGCATGTTTCCCCGCGCGGGAAACTGTGAAACGCAATTTCCACCCTTAGGAATGTTCAAGTGTTAAATTCACTGTAATATTGTACCTAATTGATATTTAGATAGGACACAAAACCTATAATCAGTGTTACCTATTTTATCTAACTGGTTATTAAAATAAACACATTATATCTTTTAGCATAGTTTTGTAGATGTGCTTCGTGGTTTTTATCAAATGTAAGACCAAAAAATGCCATAGACATGTATATTTAAAAAATGGCGAATGAAACTGGTACAAACTTAAAATTTTAAACTATGGATGGATACTTTTATAAAAACAGATATTAGTAAAAAATGTAATAGTACTCATAGAAAAATGCGTTTTGCAATCGGTGTATTTATTCAGATGATATCATAATTATTGTTTTTTTGTTTAAGTGATCATCTGGAACCTATTAAGAAAAAGGAAAAATGAACATTCTTAATTATTTTTATAAAGTTAGTACTTTTGTAACAATTTTCATGAAATCGGCAGTGACTGCGACGAGAACTTGAAAGTAACACACGCGGTCTAATTTATTAATGACACGAAATTATGCTGTTAGTAACTTAATTCATTTAATATTAGCCTTAAATTATGATATTAATTACTAAAATACTAAAAAGTATCACCTAACAATACCATAAGAAAGCAATATACAGACAGCCGCACGTTTGGTTATCACAATCTGTCAAAATTATTTATCCAATTCTCACCTTGATATCAAACACCATATAAGTGAAAATTGTATGAAGAAGTTTGACAAATTATAGTAGGTAGCTCTAATGTGTCGTTGTCTGTATCTACATATTATTGGCGTCAAAAACATCCCACCATTGTGTTTTTCAAACAGATTCTATTTCAAAGAGTTCAATTTCTTTAAACGCCGAGTGTCTATAATTTTTTAATTTTAATACTTAAATTTTCACCAATAAATTTATACAATGAAAACTCTAATTTGAATATGATGTGATGAAAAATAGCTACTAGCTTTAATATATAACTTACAGCAATTGAGTATTACAATTATTTCAAACTAACATTATGTTTTAACATAATCTATAGACAAAAAATACCTAGGCCTTTTTAAAAGGAAATTCAATATTCCTACTTATATCTTACACATTTGACAACTTCTTCATTGATCACAAATATTATTTTGTGACAATCACTTGTACTATAATTTGAAAAATAAAACGAAATAAAACAATAATATAGATACATAAGGGTGACCCCACACGACCGATAATTGGTGTATGATTTTTGGTAGGAGAAAAATAGAACGTACCGATTTTAATTAAATAGCGCAGAGCACGTAATACAAAATCTCGGTCAGAAATAGTATGAAAAAGTCGGTCGTGTTGGAGCACCCTTCCTTCATCTTAGCGTGTAATTCTCGGTTGCGTCTAAATCTGTCGCTTTGGAGCCCGGGGTGCGTTTAGACCAGGATTCAGGATTGGGGCAGTCTGGTAATTATAATGAAGCGACTGCCGTCTGACCATCGCAACCCTTTAACAGGGGAACCATACTAACTGAATCATTTTGATTTTGAACTTTTTCCGAAACGTGCAGGTTTCTTCACGATGTTTTCCGCCGAGCAGATGGTAATGGTAGAAATACGCACATAGATTTGAAAAAACCATTGGTGCTTGCTCGGATTCGAAGCTCGACCACCTGTGTGGAAGGCGCGATCGTATCCATTGAGCTACCATCTCTCTTATCGGTCGTGTTCGAGCACCCTAATGGAGATTAAAATAAAAGGTTGTTTAAGATTCCTAAACATAAATTGACAACTTTTTGTTAAGGAACCAATTTCTATAAAAACTTATGGAATGAAAAAAATATTGCTGGTTCGTAATAATGCATCAGATTTATAGGTCGTGTTTCAATATGTATTTGTGATAACATAACTATGTTTATTTATCTTAGTTAAGTAGTTTATCCTGCGTGTTGTACCGTTTTCAAAATAATTTAACGTGCCTCTCTAGGCACTCGTGTCATAGATATATGTATAAGTATCAAGTGAAAGCCAGCTAGCTGCATTTGTGATGTCCTCTCTAAACCCTACTAATATAATAATCCACATTCCACATTCCCGGCACTTATAGTGAAATACGCAAGTAATTCCTTAACATTAATGGTAACTATATTAACTAAAAGCTAGTTTATCATATTAATAATAATAATTAGTGATGTCCACAATCTAAGTTTCAAACTTAGTAATTATAACGAGATAAATATTGTTTGTACAAAAATAATAAAACATTAAAAGCAAAACATAGTCAAAGATGAACACCTTTTAATTAAAATGGAATGTTATAATTTGTTTCTGATCAAGTCTTAATAAAAGAAATATTTACAAAAGCGTTTGGCACCTAAAAAAAGGAAGGAATTGATTCCTCGGTGCCTAATCGACAAACACATGAGATAAGTACATACGAATTCGAGATTTTCGTTAAAGCGAAAAGTCTTATGAGTGACTAATACCTAGATAGTAATTGAGTAATATATTAGAACCTCCTGTTGTAATTTTCTTAGCATCACTATACTTTCAGTCAATACCTTAGTTATCATGGTCGTCAAAGTAAATAAACTATTTTAGCGTCAGTTTTGAGACTATCGAGTATATCAGCATGCTTATATACTTTATGTTAAATAGAATATTTATTTGATTAAATACCAAATTTAAAAAATTTGCCTTCCTGACAAAGTTTCTTGCTACCTAAATTAATATTTCCAAGGTATAATAACGGCCATGATAACTATTTTGACTCTTACGCATTTTGTTGGGTTACATAATTTATGAAAACCTTAAATGCAATTTGCTATTGACTATCAATTGCATAAATAATTGATGAATGTCTTTTTTGTATAAGCCGGTGACTCCCTCTCTACCTCAATGGTTCCCACAAAATACCAGCGTCATGGCCATCCGCCGTGACAAAGCAGCTGAGTGGCAACCATTTTGGTAACACGTCACGGCAAAGTGTCTCTTTGTTTTATATTTCTTTTCTTGTACTATTTGTGATGTGTTTACCAAATAAAATTTTATTCCATTCTATTCTTTTGAATTCACAAGCAAAGTAGCATTGTGAAATGTTATCAGCTGTTAGTGTTGTATTTATAATTTTCAACATGTTTAAATTTTAAAATGTTCTGTCAATATTGAACCTTAAATGCATAAAAGTCCCACGCTTCTCTCCACTCAGAGATTTGTCTATCAGATCAGGCACTTTAAAAAGAGAACTGTTGGCTAATTTTCTCCTCGTCACATTGTTCTAAGTACAGAGCTGGTCTTTCGGAGTCCAGGCAGGCATCCAGCTTGGCGTGTCGGATCAGGAGGCCATGCCGCCTCCAGAGCTGGGCGTCGTCGGAGTGGTCGCAGGCTGCGAGGACGGCGGTGACGCGGTCTTCTGGAGAGAGGGAGATGCAAAGACTGTGGTGCCGAAGGAGACCATTTTCGAAACGCCACTCCTGGTTCCCGCCTGTGTTGTGGCAGGGGTACATGCCTGAAAGGAAATTGACAATAATTTTAATACGTTGCGAATAAAATTACTAATCGCTTAACTTTACAAGACTAAGCCTTTTGTATTTCTTAAGAGTTGCTCATGTCTTTAATATTTGATGTCTCTTTCATGTCACGTATGGTACGTGACATGAAAGTAGTAGCATGATGTTTCAGTATTTCTCAAGTTCAGAAGTATTCGGAGGTACCTAAAACTTAATTTCGCCACTTCATCAATGTCGATGAATTCGCTTAGCTGATCTGAGACAAAGTTCTTTAAATGGAAGAAACTTTTACAAAAGGTCCCGATTAGAACAGGATTAGAAGCAGCAAAAAAATTAAATGTGAATTTTTAGGGTTTCTGGCACAATCACGAAACAAGTTATTGGCCCTTTTTATTTGTTATATTATAAGCAATGTATTTGACATTGCTTTAACATTTTTGCTCGTAATTTTGTGGTCAAACTACTGCAGAATAATGACGAGGTCAATGCTACCACAATGTTGTAATAAAAATCTTCATCATAGCGTGCAATTCCCGGTTGCGTCCAAAGCTGTCGCTTTGGAGCCTAGGGTACGCTTAGACCATGATTCAGGATTGGGGGGTCTGGTAATTACAATGAAGCGACTGCCGTCTGACCTTCGCAACCCTTTAACAGGGGAATCAGACCAACTGAATCATGGTTACACGTTTCAGAAACTTTTTCCGAAACGTGCAGGTTTCCTCACGATGTTTTCCCTCACCGCCGAGCAAATGGTAATGGTAGAAATACGCACATAGATTTTGAAAAAACCATTGGTGCATGCTCGGATTCGAACCTCGACCACCTACGTGGAAGGCGAGTTCGTATCCATTGAGCTACCTTCGCTCTCAATGTTGTAATTAAAATAGCGTCCAGAAATCCACCTTCGAGGTTCCATCAACGAGATGTCCCATCATGTCACCATCCTCGGTCCCCTGCCTGATGGCGTAGTACCCGCTACCCATCGCAGGCACCTGGAGCTCTGGGTAGACATACTCCAGGTTCCACCTGAACCGCTTGCAGTGGAGCTTCAAGCGAGTGGACTGAAAAAGTACTTAACTTTAGGAAAAAGCGTTTTTATGAACCCACCTAATGTTCCATCGACAAGATGTCCCATCGTGTCCAGACACCTCGGCCCCTGCCTGATGGCGTGGTACGCGCCACCCATCGCAGGCACCTGCAGCTCAGGATAGACGTGCTCCAGGTACCACCTGAACGGCTTGCAGTGGAGCTTCTCGCGGAGGGCCGTGCGCTCGGAGATGCTGTGAATCAGTCCAAGTTTCTTGCATTAGGAGATTGATGGACATTAGTGGTGGTGGTAATGTAGGGATAGTCAAATACCAAATTGCGCGTGGTCGTCAACGCCTGACCCAACAGTTTTAAATAAAAATCTATACTAATCGTAAGTGAGAGATGTGAGAGAAAGAGAAAAATAGAGATGAGATATAAATAATCCATAATACCTATATAGTTAACTTTGAAGTAGTACAGAATAGAAAGAGTCACCGAAGGTAGAATAATGCCTGTTCTTCCTAAGATATTTTCCTTGAGAGAAAACAGAATTAATAGTAAAATGAGATGTTAAGTTAAGAATTCCTTTTCTAAATCAAATTTTACAAGAAATATTACAATAGCTGTCTAAATTTTTATTCAGTGACAGGAACCAAGTGACTTACTCTCCAAATTCCACTTGCTTAGCCAACGGCTGCGACCTGTAGTACAGTTCCTTGTAGTCGTCCATCCACACTTCGGCAGCTCTCCTGGTATTCCTCGCGAACACGGCCCCCGACCCCCCGGGGAAGGTGTATGGGTGCCGCTTTCGGAAGACATGTCCCACTCGGGAGCATGGGACGATTTCTAAGGAGCCACCGCATTGCCATACTCTGGAATCAATTTAAAACAGCATTAATGACGTAGTAAAATTCTTTGTTTTTGCATAAATTGGGACTGAGGTCCTTCTTCTACAAGGTGTTGGATTATTTTTGAACGTAGTATGTCAAAATGTCAATTTACGAACGAAACAACCAATCCTGTTCATTGTATGTAATTGCGAAAAATAGGCAAACGAGCATGGCCCATCTGATGGTAAATGGTAACCGCCGCTCATAGACATCAACAATGCCGGAGCACAGTCATGCCGCTGCCTACCGTGAAAGAAGAGGTTAGAACTCTTGTTGATGTTGTTGTTGGATGTTGACACCTTAGTCTAACAGTAAGTCGTCTAGCAGATTTTTCACACGCGAATGTTTTTTTTTTACCCAATGTGTGTGCAATATATTCTCATTTCTTTGAACCTAAGTAGAGAAAATGGCATTGGGATTAAACGCGTAACTTGTCCCATTTTAACGAGTATAGAAGAAAGATTTGTACAACGTTTCGTAACAAAGTATCTCCCTACGAAGATACTACTGATAATACTGAGTAAAAAGCCTACGTCTACTATTTAATATTAAGCTTAGTTACCTAAGAGTTCTTATCGAAAGTCACAAGGTGAACCACCTGCCCTTTGGCTAAGATTAATACATAACAAGATACATAGACAACACTAAAGTGTTAGGGTATAAATGGAGAATGTTAATAGGTATACAAAATCGCTTAAAACTATAGTCTTAGTAGAGCTTACCTATATCTATACAAATACACAAGTTTTTGTTTCATAAAAAAATACCGAGTATTAATGAATGTATAGAAAATTAAAATTTCGCAGACGCGCGCTAGTACTGTGACGTCACGGTAAAACTAATTTTTTTTGAAATGATGTATCTCGAGAAATACCTACATGACGTATCGTAATAATATTTTCAGTCATGTTTTTTTTATTTTCAACCAAGTTGATGGAGATACGGGCGATTGTATTACCGGGACACGCGAGTGGACTGAGCTAGTGTTGCGAAGTACTGGGATGGCGATGTCACTTTACGACCCGTGTATTTTGAAATCAAATATCTTGGAAACTACACGACCTATCGTAATATTTTTTCAATTATACTATTTATTTTCAACCGAGTTTTAGGAGAGCTAAAAAATAAAATTGATGAACATTCTCCATAATGGTGTTAAAATAACCAGAGGCTCGATATGTATTATGATGGGTCAATGCTAAGGTAAAGATCAGAGTGCTATGTCGATCAGCTTGTACTACGCTACATTTTAATGCTAGAGGTACGATGCGACGATAAGTGTTCACCGCAAGCCATGAATATCTTCGAGATCTAGAGATTTACTGATGCGTTTGCCTTTTAGGAAGGACTGCTCTTTTTTTGGTCTTTAAGTCATAATAACTGTCAGGTACGTGGTAAAAAGGTCAGGTAAAAGAACATGGTGCTGGCCCGCCATCCATCTAGCTATATTCAGGCAGAGGGTGGAATGAGAGTCGCTTGTGGCACGACTGTGTTACATTGAATTCTTCTACAGCTTCAGGAAGTAGTAGAACAGTTCATCAGAGAACTGTGATAGGCTAAATTTGGTAAAAATATTGAGAGAACCTATATCTAACCGCTGAGCAAGTAGCCGCTCTTAAGCAACCCTTAAGATTTTGTTCACATAACCACCGGAGCCGCAAGCTATGATGTATCCATTTCTAGTAGTATCGCATTTTCTTTAATAACAAAACCACCTAAGCGTTTGTCTCACTTTCGACTTGACTGCATATTCCGATATTATGTTGTGAAGGTAAATTACAATTAAATGCGTTTTGCGGTATCTTGCCGCGTTGTCAGTTAAATGGCAGGTTATGTGACTCTTGAAAGATTAAGATATTATGCATACAGTTAGGATTTTAAACAAATGTTTTCCTGTGTTTTGGTAAAGGCTTGTACCTAGATGTTGCGAAAAGTATGGTGTTATGGATAAATAGCTTTCGTTTGTTCTTATTTTCGGCTTTATACTGTTTAAAGAAGATTGGCTTCCTCAGAGCATCAGTTATTCTAGTCCTATCAGTATACTTCTGCTCGTCTTGTTGAACCTAATATCAACTCGATGATAATTAACTGATTCCGTGGTGTAATCATCAACAAGGTCAAAGACATGGCCCCAAGAATTGCTTGCCTCAAGTGGGAATGGGCAGGGCACATTGCGAGGAGATCAGACGGCCGATGGGGCAGAAAGGTCCTGGATTGGAAACCGCGTATAGGAGGTCGAAGCCGTGGCAGGCCCCTCACAAGGTGAACCGACGATCTGGTGAAGGTCGCAGGAATATCTTGGACGGGGGTGGCACAGGACCGATCTGTGTAGAGATCATTGGGGGAAGCCAATGTCCAGCTGTGGACGTTTACTGGCTGAAATGATGATGATGATCAATCATAATTGGCCTATTGCAGTTCACTGCTAAGATATGGCTCCTAGCCTAGGATCTCCAAACTGATCGGTCATATGCCGCCTGCATCCAAAGGATTCCTCTGTCTTCACTTTATAATAGAGGTATAATAGATAAGAATAAGTTACTTTACCTGAAAGATATCTCCAAGTTCTCGCCTCCCCAGACGTCCATCTTCATGTCGTATTTCCCCAGCTTGTTGAAGTACTGGCGATCCATGCTGAAGAGGCCCCCTGCTATCATGGGAGTCCGGATCACCTGCGTGGGGTCACTCAGCCGCGCGCTCCGTTCGGCGTGGGATAGGTATTCCCACTGGAAGATTAATGGTGAATGTGAGATCAAGTACATACTGCATTGGGTTCCAGATGAGATCCAAACCCATTTACTTTCACTAGCCGGGTGATTGCTCTTCCAACTGATCTAACTAATGTTAGTTTTAGAAAAACAAATAGATACTTCCACATGATTGCTGCTTCCCTGGTACTTCAAAATAAACATCTAACTTATCGAATCTACTGATCGAAAGAATCCAAACCGCTGTTTCAAGCATGATGAGCAAGTTAAAGATAAAAAATTGGTAAAGTAGGAATGTGCCAACTCCGTGCAAGCTCCGTTATATATACCATATTCTCTCCAGTTTCACCCTCGTCAGTTGACTAAAAAGACGTCTTTCAACATTGCTCGCCACTCAAGTCTTTCCATGGATACCTTCTCAACGTGTATACAGTTTTAACTTACCTTAAATACCAAATTCCAGTCAAAACCACCACGCAGGTCTGCCGATGCGCCGATGTATTGGAAAGTGTCCATGCTGATCACGTCAATGACGGGACACACTACTCTCGATGGATCCTGTAGACAAGAAGAAAGGTCGTTGTAGGTCGTAGATAATGGTTAACAGTGAAATGTGGTCATTTTAACCTGTTCTCAACGGAATTCTCTTAGGTTTTTGTAGTTATTATTAGTCTCATCTATCGTCATAGTTTTATGCAGTGAATAATGCAGTGTTAAAATGGAAAACTTGGCTTGACGTAAGAGATGACCTGAAATAAGAAATTATTTATTTAGATACCAAAAAATCATCTGAATTTAATATATTTTTGGTACTAAAATTAACTTTATCATGTAGGCACTTAAAAAGGTATCTACTCAGCATCTCCCACCAAGTCCCCGTGGCGCTGGTATTCTGCGGAGACCTTTCTTGAAACACATGCGTGCTAATAACCTGACCAACATGGATGCCAAAGACCGTGCGATTGGAGGATGTGTAGCAAGAAAACGGACCCTGGGCTCCGTTGTTGGGCGCATCCAGAAAGATACGTTATTTAGATGACAATGTTAAAATGAAAGCTAACTAATGTGCAACTTGAAATAGAAATCTCAATCCAATTTGTTACATAAACTGTAGCAATAACTGTAGCTACATCAAAAATGATTGATACATGTCAAAATATAGGCACAAGTGTTATACTTTGGTTAATGATTCATAAACACTTTCGATTCAATTTAAATCATTAGTAAGTATCTAAATTTAAGCGAGAAGATGACATAATGATTTCTATAAATCCCAAGACGGAAATCAAAATGTAAGCAGACTGAGTTATGAGGCGAAATTACAACATCATCGAATGATGGATCTGATAGATCAAAATAGTTGAGTCTTGCGTCAACTCGGAACATTTCGTCAGCACATTCGATCATTTATGTTAACGCCATAAGGTTTACTTTCGAACTTCATACAATACCTAAATTGTTTCGCGCATGCGCTACGTTCTAATCTGGGCCCTGACCGATTTCTTCTCTCAGTTGTAAACTTTTCAGGCACTAATGCAAGAATGTCAGAGGTCAAAAAGTAATGTTAGTTCGTTAATAGATTAGAATGTTAACGCTAAATGATATAAGTCTTGGCATGCTATTTTGAAGTCAGTGCCTCAAGGTTTAATGTATTATCTCTCCTAACACAAGTAAGTATTTGTTTAAAAAGTGAGTACAAATCCATTGTCCATTACTTATATCTAAGTTAGTCATCATCAGCTTAGCGTTTTGACCCGGTTACGTCCCAAGCTGTCACTCCGAAGCCATGGGGTCCGTTTTCCTGCTTCTACTTCTCCATTTTGCGCGATTTGGTGCATCTATTGCTTTCAATTTATTGGCATGCATGTCATTCCTTACGATGTCAAGCCACATCTTTTAGGTTACTTACTTATACCTACGTAATTATTTCAGTAAATAACTAAAATGAGATAGGTACCTTACTAGGTGCTTAAACACAACACTTTTGAGATAAATGACGCTTAAAATTGGATTTGTGTTTGGTCCATCATTCGTCCCACCTTTTGCACGAGCTAACTTGGATGATCGCATACATTTCACGGACCATTTATACCAGTTGTTATTAGCGTCAATTTGTACAATTTTGTTAGGGTTTATTCGCGTTCCTATTTAGAGTCTCTTACTTGTAAACGGCACGTTTTAAATAAACAAAGCAGTATTAGTTGCGTTCAAATCTGTTTTTTATTCTCTTCTAAATTCGTGCATAGGTATAATCAGTTGCAAAAGGATGTTCTATATTTCAGTACGTTGTAACAAAACTGTAACATCCATGTAAGATCATCATCATCATTTCAGCCAATAGACGTCCACTGCTGGACAAAGGCCTCCACCAATGTTCTCTACACAGACCGGTCCTATGCCGCCCGCATCCAATGGATTCCCGCGATCTTCACCAGATCGTCGGTCCACCTTGTGGGGAGGCCTGCCACGGCTGCGACTTCCTGTACGTGGCCTCCACTCGAGGACCTTTCCGCCCCAACGGCCGTCTGTTCTTCTCGCTATGTGCCCTGCCCATTGCCACTTGAGGCATGCAATCCTTTGGGCTATGTCTGTGACCTTAGTTCTCCTGCAGATCTCATCATTTCCTATACCAGCCATGCAACCACGTAACCGAGCATCCATGTAAGATACTAATAGTCAGATAGCTGTATTATGACGTGTTACTAAAGTGTTTAAGTACATCTTTTTGCAGCAACTGTATGTAGCTAATATTTATAGAAAACAATTGCAGGTTTAATAATGTTCGTTTTTTTGGTGTCTGCAATTTTTTTCTTGTAAAGATTATTTTGGATACCCTACTTAAAATACGATTTCCAAATCGACTGCTGACGCAACCTATACATAGCAAGACGGAATAATAAAATTTACCGGAAGGATAGTAAGTGGTAAAGGCAATGTGTATTTCCATGTCGGGTTGAATAGATCAACACGAACGTAGAATATTTATAATCCTCGTTTCAGTTTCTAAAAGCGAATATTAAAATTCGCTTTGGCATAGGCACAAATGCAAATCCATCAGGCGCATTCGAATGCACGCCGGCTGCATGCTTGCACGTTGGCAGATTCCGGGAAGATAGCAACAATGAGTAGGTATGACTGATGGTAGCACGGTGCATAAAAACGCGCCTGCTCATACGGGTGGTCGTGGCACCTCTGGATTTTTCAAATCTATGATCGTATTTCTACTATTAGTTCGGCGTTGATGGAAATCATCATGGGGAAACCAGCACGTTTCGGATAGATTCCCAATTGATTAAGAATAAGAATAAAAATATTTATTCAGTGCTTATTCAGATTACAAATCATACAATGATCGGAAGTAGGTAGAGCTATTTTTGGTACTTGCGATTTTTTCAAATAATATGGACATACCTGGAATCCAGGGATTAAAGATATACTTTATACTATTAGCAGTTATTTTAGTTTATACATATGAGCATTAACATCAGCCTTACGATATTATTCACAAACGTTTTTTAATACCATGTTAATAAAAAAGTTCTATTTGTTCTTTCGAAATTTAGAAAGGAACTAACTGTAAGTAAATATGGTGGTATCGAACGTTTGTGTATAAGCCCTTTCATGATTAAAATGCGTTTATTTAATTTAACTCTAAAATAAAAAATATTTATTTTAATCCCGGGATCATAGTCCTTTACCTGAAGGTTGTCTGGTAGAGATCGCTCCCAGCGATAAGACCGCCTAAATTGTACATTGTATCTCTTGTATACCTAGCTTTTAAGTTTTGTATGTATCTATAGTCAGAATCCCGGGGCATGTCCATATTAACATCTATGTTGCGGTCAATGAACCCAAATAGCTCTACCTACTCCGATCATTGAACATAAGAAAAAAAAACAATTTAAACAAATACTAATATAAAATAAAAGCACTTCACACAAAGGGCTTCCACTCAGCATGATGCCGAGGCGGAACACCTCGACTTTTGCCACCTCGGAATTGTTGAGATTATTATTGATTTGAACATGTAATCACAATCGAGTTGGTCTGGTTCCCCTGTTTATGGGTTGCGGAGAAATCTTGAAAACTCCAGAAGTATTTTTGTGCAACCTCGAAAGAAGATATTCGAAAGTACGACCTTCACTTACTAGGATTAGCGAACGTTATTCGTTAACGCTTTGATTCATTAGGTCTTATTCATAAATGTTTGTTACACCTTTGTTAACTAATTAAATGGTCTTACAAAGCAGTCAGACTGCCTCGGTGGCGTAGTGGTTAGTGGGTCGCACTATAAAGCGACAGCTGCGCAAGAGGTCCCTCGTTCGATCCCCGGGTCGGGCCAAAAATTTGTACCTAAGTTTTCGGTAAGAAATTCTTAGTGTCAGCCCGGAGTCTGGAAGTGGGCGATCTTGTACCCTCGTGCCTCGAAAAGCACGTAATGCCGTTGGTCCTGCGCCCAATCACTCTCCGGTCGTGTCACCCTGGTGTCCCATCGGAATATGAGGGTAAGGGGAATAGTGAGTGCACGTTTGCGCACACACTTGAGCACTTATAATATATCCTGCGTACGTGGCTGATAGTTGAGATTGGCCGCCGCAGTCCGTAATCGGATGGAGGATATATTATTATAAAGCAGTTTTCATTATTTTTTCGAAAATGTATGATATTTTTGTTCCACGCGACAAAACTTCTCTATAACACCGTTTTAGCTAACAAAGGTTTTATTGAACGTTTATGCATAAAGCCCCTAGCCTTATTCCCTTAATATCCTTAAGACTTAAAGCAATAGGCAAGTACGCTTTATTAGTGTTTTTCTTTACTTTAAATAGAATTTGTTTCTCCCACATCATTTATATTTTCATTTGCGCCGTGAATATTTCAAGCAAAAAAATAAATAAGTACCGGGTTCATTGAGCGTGGCTTCAATTTGTAGGAAACTATAAATATTACGATCGTTTAGATCACGACCAAATACCAATTCTAAGAAAAACTTATAAAAACAAGTTTCCAGGAAAACCAATCAACGTGACTGCTGAAGGTGCTACGGTATCTGATTATTATTTGTAATAAAATCAGGGACCTACAAAGTTTGAATAATGAAATACCTAGGTGTAAATTGTTATGACTTATTCTTATTATTCAATTTAAAACGTGGAATACAGAAAATTCTTTATTCAAGTTAGGTCAATATACAGAACACTGATGAATGTCAATATAATATACCTGTAAGAAGACATCGGTAAGTAACTCGGTACATAGTTACTCTTTTCATCATTGATGATGTTAAAGTGTTCTCATTTGAGAAAAGAAAAAAGAAATAGAATTATCAAATTTAACAGAGTAGGAAAGCGAAGTGTAACTGTCGAACAGCCTTGGAGCGAGGTGGTCTGACGGTTTAAGCTTTTTCTTATGCTAGAGGCGACAAATGAGCAAGCGAGTCACCTGATGTCTTTTTATGTCATAGGTGGCAGACGAGTAGACGGATCACCTAATGGTAAGCGATTGCCGCTGCCCATGAACAAATTCGACACCAGTGGAGTCACAAGTGAGCTGCCAACCTTTGACCCCCAGGTTATAAGTATTCTCGTTCGATACAGAAGGTTTCGTTGTAAGCCTTCAGGCTGCGATCTGAGTTGCTGGTTTCGACTTAACCGGGGAGGACATCATAATTTCAGCCAATAAACGTCCACTGCTGGACATAGGCCTCCCCAATGATTTCTACACAGATCGGTCCTGTGCAGTCCGCATCCATGGGATTCCCGCGACTTTCACCAGATCGTCGGTTCAACTTGTAGGAGGCTTGCCACGGGTGAGACTTCCTGTACGTGTTCCTTTCACTCGAGGACCTTTCTGGAGGAGAGGACATGATGAGATGAGATTCCTATGAAACGACTAAAGAAAATAGCTGTAAAAATGTGATAAATTGAATCGTAGAAGTCATTAATTTTGTTGACAACACTTCTTAGGAAAATATGTTAAGAAACCAAATTAGGTGTAGATATTGCATTTCTGGCTAATGCATTTCCTGATTGAAATTCCTCGTAAGAAAAGGACTTGTGTGTGAGTAGGTAATATATTAAATTAGCTTTGATGGTAATATTAAATAAAAATCTCTGAAATTACGTCTAATAAATTAGTTTCTCGTATTTGTCAACATTGTTATTTTCTGTGATTCGTAGGATATATTGGTGACTTCTATTGGGTGAATAGAATATTTCTATTGGTGACAGTGTCAATTTTGACTTCATTAATTAGTAATTAATTCCCTGTTGGTCTACTGGATTAAATACCGGGGGTTTGATTCCCGGGTGATCACCAATCCGCATTAGGCAAGCGTGATTATTAGGCCTAATCCCATCATAATAGCGATAACTTGATTTCTATGATGGAGGCTGATCATCGTCATCATCGTCAGCCCATTTAAGTCCCCACTGCTGGGGCACGGGCCTTCCTCAAACACATGAGGGGTAATTGCCATACTCACCACGCTTGGCAGACGGGTTGGCGAGGGTTTTGATATCAATGCAGAGTTTTCCTTCTCTGGGTGCTGATGATCATGCCAGCAGCTTTACCTTAGTCGCCTTTCACGACACCTCAGTAAGAGTGAGGGTGGCCTATTCTACTCTGCCGGGGACCACACGGCTCAGCTCGGCTCTCGGCTGATACTGTACTATAATCAGTAATGTTAATCTTAACATGCACTTTTACCAAATGATTGAGCTATAGACAATTTCAACTAGGATATGAATAAACAGTGTTTTTCTTTTATTTACATTTTGTGCTCTTAAAAATTGAAATTATCGAACTGGAGTCATAATAAAGAGACATGTAACAGTTTATCATATTGAATCTGTTACAGTTTATCATGATGATTCTGGTATAGTTTGTCATGATCTTGGCTTGCAAAATCATAAGTTGGCATAAACAATTTCCAAGATAAGTAGTCGCGGGTCATATATCTACACTCACGTGTATCCGTGATCCAATTGATCTGGTTTCCCTGTCTAAAGGGTTGCGAAGGTCAGACGGCAGTCGTATCATTGTATTCCTGGACCATAGTCTAAGCGTTCCCCGTGATCCAAAGCGACAACTTTAGATGTAACTGGGAATTATATGCTAAGCTGGGGACCTAAACTCAGTTGCAGAAACGTCCATTAAAATTGACATTAGCTACAGGGACATTACCATCACTAAGAGGTCGTTTTTGTTACTGATTGTTACGCGTAGTTGACTATGATTAAACAATTTTATCCTTTTGTTGTTCGACGTCCGCGACTGTACCACAAGAAGATACAGAACGCTGACTTTTGAAACAGGCTACGCACACATACACGCGCGCATATAGTGATCTCTACACAGAACGTGTGCGGAGACAAGATACGATACTGCTTAGCACGTAGATCTATGAACTTTCCGATATTAATGTCAGCTAGAGTCGATCTCTGTGTCTTCACATTTTATGACTATACCTACCTACAAAGAATCGGTAAAAAATATCCATGGAAAATTCCAAAGACTAAAAGGCGTTACTCAAAACGATTGGTCATGCGACGTTTTGAGCGCGACCAATCGGTCAACTAAGCTCGAGATTCTGTCCGGATCTCAGCAATCACGTTTAGACTAGACGTGTGTAACTCTTGACTGAAACGACTCAGTGATCCGACTTAGTCACATGATACACTGTTCCGAATCTCTAATGTTCGCTCCGAATGTATCATTTGACTCAAATGGATCTCGAATTCTAGTGAACCGAATGAGCTAAATGATCCTATGAGCCGAATGATCCGAATGAGCTCAATGATCCGAATGAGCGGAATGATCCGAATGAGCTGAATGATCCGAGTGAGCCGAATGAATCACAGATCTATCTGAGAGCCGATGTTCCTAATGAAGTGTTCCGCATCTCCGCACTGATCCAGATACAAATGTACCAATCTTTTAAAAGATACGTTTTTGCCAGGTCTATTTTAGACGCCACGTTCTCGGATTGAGGATGGAACCTTAGCAAATATAATTAATTGCATTTTCGGAGATATTGATCAAGGGACACGCACTGCGGACCGTAATTTTCATGAGAGATAAAATTCACGATTGTAGATTGGAAGGAGAAGACTGGAAAGAAAAGTGATTGTTTTTTTTTCATGTGACGAGCAGACGGATCGCCTGATGGTAAGTGATTGCCACCGCCTATAGACACCCCCGACATCAGTGGAGTCACAAGTGCGCTGCCAACCTTTAAACCCCCCCTTTCCACCGGGTTGGGCCTCCGATAATCTCACTCACGCAGCGAGACATAGCACAGTGATGCTTCACGCCTGTTTTCTGTAAGTTTCTTTACGTTACAAATTCTTAATTTGTAATAAGAGACAATACTGGATTTTTCCAGTACCAGAAAATCTTTGTTCTCGTTCATACAACCTTAGCTATGAGTAATGGGAATAAACCTCATTATTTGGGTCATACTTTTTTACTCTGCTCTGTCACTTCTATGTGGGTCACATTTTTTGTACTACATAAGAAAACTGTGATTTTATACAGTGAGTGGTAGCCACGCTAGTAACATAGTTCAATGTTTTATGATGTTTATAAAATATTATAATATATTTGGTATTATGTACCTATTGTATGAGTGATAAAAAAATCTTTCAAACGGGCGTGTGAATTTTGTTGGATATCTATTACTATTTATAATGAGGTAAATCCTACAGACAGCGGCTAATCCAAAAGCAAATTGCGCGATGTAATCGACACCTTGCGCCATCTATTGGTATAAAGTGGAACTAATTTTCTGAACCGAAGTCAGGACAAAGCACTAGTAATATGTAAAGCTTATTATATTATAAAAAAGTACCCATTACCTGGTATTCCCTAGGATTTCTTTCTTGAGCAAAAAAAAATGCGGAGTTTTTATTTTTATCCCTCATCATAATTCACAGCGGTGGGTCCACTGGCTGCGAACATTCCAGATTCTCCTTTCATCTAGTGTCAAGGCCGAACACTCGACATTACCGAATGTCACGGACGAACCGGCTTGACGATTACGTATACGATGGTAAGACATATCGAGGCTATTAGAATATGATTTTATTAAGTCGAATGATTTTCGTAAAGACATAAATAAAATTAAGATATTAATTCCGAACATGATTTATGTCAAAAGTTGAGAAGGCACTAGACAACTAACGAAAAACAGAGATAGTTTTCTGGTACAAATAAAAGAAAATGGCTTGGAATATTTATATTGACAGCTAACAAAATACATGAGTGTACCTATATTGAAAACGAAAAAAACTAATTTATAAAAATAAGGGCTAAAAGGGCGTGAAAAGTAATGTGTAAATATTGAAGATAATTTCTCTCTTCACAATATGGAATGATGTAAGAACACATGTGACTAAAATATGGGTTTATTAATACTTAGTCCAGAACTTACAATAATAACCTATATTGTAAGGTCCAATTAGGCAGAAACAACTTCGAGAGAGAAGCCAATAGAAGAATTCAGCTAGGCTGGGCAGCATTTGGTAAACTTCCTCAAGTCTTCTCGTCACCCATCCCTCAAAGTCTTAAGTCGAAAGTCTTCGACCAGTGCGTCCTTCCAGTCATGACTTACGGTGCCGAGACGTGGACACTCACGGCTGGACTAGTCCACCGGTTCAAAGTCACTTCAAAGAGCTATGGAAAGGGCTATGCTCGGAGTATCTCTGAAGGACCGCATCCGAAATGATGTAATCCGACAGAGAACCAGAGTCACCGACATAGCCCACCGAATTAGCAAACTGAAGTGGCAGTGGGCTGGTCATATTAGCCGCAGAACTGACAGCCGTTGGAGCCGTAAAGTCCTTGAGTGGAGACCGCGACTCGGTAAGCGTAGTGTTAGGACGAAATGCGACAAGATGGGATGATAACATTCGAAGCCTGGCTGGTGTGGGCTGGATGAGAGTGGTCGAAAATCGGGAGCAGTGGCGTGCATTAGGGGAGACCTATGTCCAGCTGTGGACGAGTATGGGTTACTGATGATTGTAAGGTCCTGAAATAGTTGCTGTGTAATAATGACGATTGCTCTTATGTGTATCTATTTTCTTTTCTCTAATTGATGGATTGTGTGAAGATTGACATGATGGAAAAAGAGGTGGATGATTCGATGACGAATGACAGGGACATATGGAAAAGGAAAACATACTGCGCCGACCCCAGATAACCTGGGAAAAGCGCAGGAGGATGATGATTATGATGAAACTGCACACATAATGACTGCTACAAATAAGACCAGTTATCAGGATAATTAGCCGGCTCAGGTTGATGCAAAAATACGGCCTGAGGACTAAGAAAATTGGTAAAAAAGATAAAATAAAAATTATTACATAATAATACTGGCCTTAACGGACTTAATTGTATAACTGAAATTTATTTGAGGATCCAACAACACGCCGCGCCGAAATCAAGTCGAGATCTTCACAGTTTTGTTCGTGATCAGGAAACGTAACTGTCATTGACACAGAAAGAAAAAGTGGTAGACACTTACTGAGTTACTGACTCAAATAAACCTGCAATGGATCCAAGACCATATTATTATAAATGTAATGAGCCATCCTTATCGACTGATCTAGCACCGTCCAAAATGGAATCTAATGACACTAATAAAATAAAATGACGTAACTGCTTGATGCAAAATGTTGGTACTTGCATAACGATGTTGCATTGCCAAGCACATATCTTGTAAATTGCACCTAAATCATGCTTCGTAACTGTGGGCTTTTTAACTGACAATGCCTGAGGTCCTGCGGATTTTATGATGTGAAAAAAAAAACTGTCACAAAATGAGACACAGAAGGGCTTGAAAAAAAATTGTTCTGCGAAATAAAACCGCCTTCAAAAACCGCGAACTAAAAAGTGTAAAATAATGGGAATTTTGAGCACTTTATACACCTCAAATAACATTTTATAACAGTACACTCGAGAAAAGGTTGTATAAAATGTTGTTTAAGGTGTATAAAGTGTTAAAAATATCATTTTACACTTTTTAGTTCGTGGTTTTTGCAGGCGGTTTTTTTTCGCACAAAATATTTTCTTATGTTATTAGGGCCTAGACGAATATTAAAAATCGAGATTTGCAATTTCCAAAGTGTTAATGGCCAGAAACCATGACATATTCGGACTTTTTTCAGATTTTGTCATACACACAGAAAACTGACTGTGAAGCAGCACTGTGCTGTGTTTTGCTGCGTGAAGGTACCGGAGGCCCAATCCGGGGGAATGGGGGGTTTAAAGGTTGGCAGCGCATTTGTGACTCTACTGGTGTCGCGGGTGTCTATGGGCGGCGGCAATCGCTTACCATTAGGCAATCCGTCTGCTCGTCTGCCACCTATCACATAAAAAAAATACAACATCTCATACATTGATCTGATTCCGTACTAAGTAGCTTCAGCACTTGTGTTACGAATATCAGACAACAGAGGAATTACAAGTACGTACCTAAATATAATACACCCAGACACTGATCAAACTTATGTGTTTATTTTTTTTTATGCTACAGGCGGACAAACAAGCAAGCGAGTCACCTGATGGAAAGTAATCATCGCCGCCCATGAACATCCGCGAAATCAGAGAGATCGCTAATATGTGTTATCACACGAATCTGTCCAGGGTGGGGATCGAACCCACAACCTTCGGAGTATGAGGCAGGGTCACTACTAAATGCGCCATCCGGCCAGTCATATCTTAGTGACGAGAGCGTCTGATCGATAAAGTCACAAGGACACTTTTCGGAATTCATGTTTTTAATGGAACGATTGTCCAACATAGTTAAAATATTCTCCCAGGGGTTACCAACTTAAAAGTTGAAAAACATTGGCCTCATGCATCAGTATTCTCGAAGGGGTGAAGGGATCCAGAGATGATCCGGCTTGCACAACGTGTCGTCTTCCGCTCACTTTGCTTGAGTAAGTTCATTTGTGGACCAAATCATGAGATGAAGCGGGCGTTTCGTATTAGTATAGATTTTGATATAATTGCAGCTAAAACTAAACTGTGATGTGAACAGATAACCTGACAAAGGTCATTGTTTTTTGCTAGATTAAAATCCAGTATACCTCGTAGTTTTAAAGACTACGGGCTTTATTCACAAATATTCAATAAACCATGTTACCAAAAACGGTGTTATAGAGTAGTTTTGACGTTTGAAACCAAAAAAATATAGATTTTTTTTGAAAAAAGAATAAAAACTGCTTCATAACACATTTGGTTTACAAACAAACGTTTACAAAGAAGACCCTTCTTATTTCATATTCTAACGTGTCCAGTGCTAATAATAGATCTTGGTGACATTCATCATATTACATTTATTACCAGTTTAGGGAACTTCAAGAGAAGAGCGTACTCTTTTTAAAACGGCCGGCAACACATTACCGATCTCTTTGATTTCGCGGATGTTCACAATCGGCGTTGATTACTTTTCATCAGGTGACTTGCTTGCTCATTTGTCCTAGCATAAAAAAAGTTTCTCAAGATAGAGGTAGAAAGAATAATGGTAGAAATCATCATCATCATTTCAGCCAATAGACGTCCACTGCTGGACATAGGCCTCCCCCAATGTTCTCCACACAGATCGGTCCTGTGCCGCCCGCATCCAATGGATTCCCGCGATCTTCACCAGATCGTCGGTCCACCTTGTGGGGGGCCTGCCACGGCTGCGACTTCCTGTACGGATGGTAGAAATACGCACATAGATTTGAAAAATCAAATTTGAACCTATGAAGCTACGTTAAGTCTTGCGTTTGGTATACTTTTCTTATTCCTTAAACCATAGAACAAAACTCGGTACGTGAGGCAACGTTACTTTCCAACACAGACTAAATCGGTTGTAATTCTGGTCGCGCGTTAGTTTTATCTCATTACCGCAGTTCCGGCAACCCGGTATATTTAGCATTTCGAGTCAACTATGTAGATAAACTCATTCTAATTGCAGGAGCTTGCTGAGGAAGAATGGCTTTTTTATGCTTACGATTAAAATTCAATTTGCAATGTCTCTTAATGATGTAACAAGGTGTCCGGGAAATCCTACATGAATAAATAAAGAATAAATATTTCACAACATCACATACATTGATCTGACTCCGAGATAGGTAGCTCAAGCACCTGTGTTACGGATATCAGAACAAACAGCGGAATAACAAATATATACATATAATACATAGAAAACACCCAGACCAATACAAACAGACATGTTCATGCACACAAATATTTGCACCATGCGGGGATCGAACCCGCAACCCCTGGACCAGAGGCAGCGTTCACAACCATTGTTCCAAACGGGTCGTCAATACATCTATGTACATACAATACACTTATGTGCATATTTCTACCATTACCTCGGCGGTGAGAGAAAACATCGTGAGGAGAGCTCCACGTGATTCTGAAAATTGTAGGGTACCTACAATTTTAGAGGTAGAAGTATTTGAGATATAGTCGTGTGGTCCCCGGCAGAGTAGAATAGGCCACCCTCACTCTTACCGAGGTGTCGTAAAAGGCGACTAAGGTAAAGCTGCTGGCATGATCATCAGCACCCAGAGAAGGAAAACTCTGCATTTATATCAAAACCCTCGCCAACCCGTCTGCCAAGCGTGGTGAGTATGACAGCTACCCATCATGTGATTGAGGGAGGCCCGTGCCCCAGCAGTGGGGACTTAAATGGGCTGATGATGATGATGTCTAACCATGATCCAATTGGTCTGGTTGGTTGGTTGCGAAAGTCAGACGGCAGTCGCTTCATTGTAATTTTCAGATTTTCCGAACCCTAGATCATGGTCCAAGCGGACCGGGCTTTCAAGCGACAGCTTCGGAAGCAAGTAGGAATGACACGATAAGATGAGGAGGACTTTTGACTTATTATCCTATGTCCCCAGAGGGCGTCCACAGTGGTCTTCCATCGCGTTCGGTCTTGAGCTTCGTGTTTGACCTCACTCCAAGTCTGCCGATGTTCTTCACCTCGTCTGCTACAGTGCGTCGCCAAGTTTGTTTGGGACGGCCACGTTTGCGTTTCCCTTGGGATTCCAATCCAGAGCCTGTTTAGGGATATGATCAGAGTCCCTCCGGAGAGTGTGGCCAATCAGATGAGGAGGAGGTGTTCAGGAATAACGGGATTGTCTCCGAATTTGGTGTCTTATTTGTCCCGTGTCCTGTAATTAGACCTCCTGAAAACCTACTAGTTTGGAACAAAATATGTACTAGGTATGGCCACGACCCGACTACCCAACATCGTTTTCCTAATAGAATTGTCCCGGATTTGATGATTATCAATTTATTTTATGAGATAGGAGGCAGACGAGCGTACGAATCACCTTGGACACCAGAGGTGTCACAAGTACGCCGTCGTCATTTTAAAAAGGAATACGCTTCTTTCTTGAAGATTTCTTTTTGTATCGGTCCGGAAATACCGCATAGTTAATTCCATAGTTTTATCGTACGATTTTATGAGAAACGTACAGTTGAAGACTGCCGACGAAATTTATTCAAAATACTTAATGGGGGTGAAACTGTTAACTCGATCTACCTGGCAACCCTAGATATAATTGATCATTCTTTATTTGCCATGCCAACTAGAAGCCGCGTTGGTGCTTGTCACAGAATGAAGTGAGATAATATCCTTCAACCAATTACGGCTATGGCGACCAATCTCAACGATACGCCGCGTACGCAGGATATATGTGTGCACTCTCTATTCCCTTACCCTTTCATTCCGATGGGACACAGCGTGACACGACCGGAGAGGGATCGGGGGCAGGACCAACGGCTTGAAGTGATTTCGAGGTACAGGGGTACAAGACCGACAACTTCCAGACTCCAGGCTGACACTAAGAATATCTTACCAAAAACTTAGGTAGATATTTTTAACCCGACCCGAGAGTCGAGAACCTGGGACCTCTTGCGCAGCCGCTTTAAAGTGAGACCCACTAATATGAGATAATGCATGAGAAAGATATGAAAGACCGAGTTTATCAACTTAAAAACAACGGTAATCCCACTTTGACCGTCCTTAAACCACTGATTAGTATTGTTAAAGCACGGTAAAAGTGTGATTACAGTCGTTTGAAAAGTTGGTGAACTCGGCCCTTAGCATGTAACCTTCAATGCTTGTTAAGCTCATCTCACCCGCCGTAGCCGAATCGCTTGGAGGATATTATTTTAGTAATCATTATATTATAGTATAAAGTAAATAGTTATTGAGATTTTATAGACGAATCGAATCGGCTTTTAACTCCGTGCTTCCGCGATATAAAATGAGTAAGTACTATGAAGTGCCTCCTAAAAACTAACACTTCACATTTCAAGCCTCGTAGATTCGAGCCCTTGAGTATAGTTTGAGATTGATTGGAGGCTGTAGACGTGTGACTGAGACAACACTCGAAACGGCGTGTGCACTGTGACGTCACTGAGTCAATGGTTTTAAAGACCGATTTTTTTGTGAAAGGTTGCAGACGAGCAGACGGATTACCAGATGGTAAGTGATAGCCACCGACCATGGAACACCTGCAAAACCAGTAGTTACGGTGCGGCTAGCCAACCTTTAAGCTCCCCATCCTATGATTGGGCCACCGCACCCTCACTCAGCGAAACACAGCGCAGGCTTTACTTCACGTCGGTTTTCTGTGAGGCCGTATCACTCATGAACCGGTCCATTCATGAGTAAAGTTCTAAAAAAAGATTATGAGCTCTGACATTTATCATCGCCTCAAACAGATCTTATTACATTGCATTACAGACTCTCTTACACTGTTCTTTTTGTATGCCGCTACAACTTTTCGTAGATAGGTACCTGATACTATTCCTATCACTAAGGCTGGATTCGACCAATCTTTATCTGTTGCTAAATCTATGGTATAACGTCATATTTGTATAGAATGACAGCGTTATACCATAGATTTAGTATCGGATTAAGATTGTTCTAATCGGGCCTTAGTCTTTAAAAGGTATCTTTACTAAGTTTAAACCATCCGGTCTGGCGTATGTACCAACCTAAATTTCGCAATACCAATAACATCGAGAACATCTTATAACATTACAGAATTTGTGTCACTTGCACAATTTCTGCAGAGCATTACGCACTGCACAAAGTAAGTGCAACGAACCATAATTTTCAGATTACCTACATCTTCTGTTTGTATCAATGCAAATGATGGACATCGATTTATCGATAGATTTCTTTAAAAAAATTTAACGTTTAATTGGCCGTGTGGTGCCCGGCAGAGTAGAATAGGCCACCCTCACTCTTACCGAGGTGTCGTAAAAGGCGACTAAGGTAAAGCTGCTGGCATGATCATCAGCACCCAGAGAAGGAAAACTCTGCATTTATATCAAAACCCTCGCCAACCCGTCTGCCAAGCGTGGTGAGTATGGCAATTACCCCTCATGTGATTGAGGGAGGCCCGTGCCAAAGCAGTGGGGACATAAATGGGCTGACGATGATGAACGTTAAATTAAAATAACCAAGTTACTATGATTTTATCCTTTCTTTAGTCAATTCTCTGAATGAGACTCAGCACCACATGCTAACGGACGAGTTTTGAGTTCTTTGATCACATCGCCAGAAAGAGAGATGACAACCTGGAGAAGATACTTCTGACGGGAAAGATGAGCGGAAGAAGGCCTAGAGGTAGAGACCCCATGCGTTCATCATCATCATCATTTCAGCCAATAGACGTCCACTGATGGACAAAAGCCTCCCCCACTGTTCCCCACACAGATCGGTCCTGTGCCGCCCGGATCCAATGGATTCCCGCGATCTTTACCAGATCGTCGGTCCACCTTGTGGGGGGGCCTGCCACAGCTGCGACTTCCTGTACGTGGCCTCCACTCGAGGACCTTTCCGCCCCAACGGCCGTTGTTCTCCTCGCCATGTGCCCCGCCCATTGCCACTTGAGGCATGCAATCCTTTGGGCTATGTCTGTGACCTTAATTCTCCTGCGGATCTCATCATTTCTGATACGATCACGCAGGGAGACTCCGTGCATAACCCTCTCCATTGGGTCTCTCATCTGGGTGACTTTGAGCCTCCTTAATCGGCACATTGTAAGCGGCCACGTTTCGGTTCCGTATGTCATCACTGGCAACACACACGCATTGAAGACTTTCGTCTTGAGACACTGCAGTAGATGGTCCCCATGCGTTGGTCCGAATAAATTAGCTCAACCTTAAACACCACAGTTTGTGATGCGATCTACGCCGCCGAGGATAGAGTGAGCTGGGGGAAGATAGTCCGGGACAAAATTGCTCAATGAGACCACGACCCTCGATGAGGACAAACAACGCAAGGAGGAAGTTTATTTCTAGCTGCATGGTGGATTCCGAAGATAAGAAGTCTAGAGTTTTTTTTAAGACAATCTTTAATTTATCATCTTAGCGTCTTATCCTGGTTGCATACTGTGCTGTATCTGGAGGGTCCGCTTTCCTGCTTCGACTCCACCACTCCGCACTGCCTTGGGCATTCATAGTGGTCAGTTACAAATAGTGGTAAGACAATCTTATATTACTATAATAACTTACAAATATTAGTAATTAACCTTCCTTTACTGGTCTTAAGTCATTTTGTTTTATTTTTAACTAGCCCACACTTTGTCCCAGAGAATTAATTCCACTTTACTCTTCCATTTGACGCCTTGCAGAGACGAGCTCCGGATTGTCGGGGATCCCGTTCTCACGGACAAGTTGGAGTCGTTTTTAGTCGCGAAGAGATTTTAGCTCTCTTTGCCTCTTCTATAGGCTCTTCCATGGAGAGTGCTCTTTGGAGCTGTTTAATATCAAACCAGGGTCACCATTTTACAATTGCACGACTAGACGCCGCGGCAAACTTCACCAATACTACCTGGAACCAATCCCTTCCAGAACGCTTCGTTTCCAGCGCTCCTTTTTCCCGCGCTCGTGCAAATTTTGGAATAAGCTTCCAGCCGTGGTGTTCCCTGATCGCTATGACATGTCCTTTTCTAAACGAGGTTTGAAAAGAGTTCTTCTCTCACGGTAGGCAGCGGCATGATTGTGCTCCGGCATTGTTGATGTCTTTGAGCGGCGGTTAAAGTTTACCATCAGATGGGACGCAAGCTCGTCTACCTACTATAAGCAATAAAAAAAAACTCCAATAGATGGCGCTAGGTGTCGATTATATCGCGCAAGCTTTTCGTGTTTTCGGATAAAGCATAAGCGTTGCCGCCGTTTGTAGGATTAACCTCTTTATACATAGTATAGATGTCTGTATGTTGTTGCTATTAAAAATGTTTTATCTTTCTATCTAACCTATAGTTTTTAAAAAGCACAAACAAACTTGTGATCTGGGTTTGCCAGGTTCTTGGGCGTGCAGCTCCCAAAAATATTTGGCTTTTGAATCTGTGAGCTTTTGATCTGTAAAATTGAACCTGTGAATATTTGTGGTAATGTCTGGAAATCACGTCGAATATCCCCAAGTTTTAACCTGCGAAAATGAATTTCCCGTCGAGGCATCTGTGGAAAATTGCGGAAGAAATTCGTGGTCGTGGGCATGAAGCCAAACTATACCAAACCATTTTTCAGAACATAAGTAGCCTCTCCATTCTCGATTAGGCTCACCTCAAGGAGAATTATCTATAATTCGTCTCGATAATATTTTTGCAAACGAGTTTGCATCACTAGCGATTAGAGAAGACGATTGCTCATTTGAACATCGTTTGTTTAAAACATTATCATTACAACAAATTGCCTTATTCATTTAACACTTATGCTTTCAATATCTCATAAAGTACATTATTTAAAGCTCATACTTTGCGGTGGGTTTCTCAATAGCCGATTATGTTGAGAGTAGAGTCTTGGTGTACTTTCGATTTTAATATTGTGGTAACTCGATGTGTATAAAATGGCATGACTGGATAACATGTTACGAGAGCAATTTGTGTATGGGTCATTCTGAAATCCGTTGATGTTATTTACTTGATTACTATGTTGCTTTTCCGGATTTCTTTGTTTATTTATTCTTTGAGAAACAAAGAATTACATAAAACTTAAAATAATTAGAAAATAATAAAAACATAAATCAGTGAAGCTTCCACATAAAATATATAACACAAACGTATTAATTAACGGCTGGTCCACAAGTTAAAGGTCGCTCAGCGGGCTATGGAACGAGCAATGCTCGGCATCTCTCTC
Organism: Marasmia exigua; assembly: GCA_019059595.1. Lineage (NCBI taxonomy): Eukaryota > Metazoa > Arthropoda > Insecta > Lepidoptera > Crambidae > Marasmia > Marasmia exigua. Next base: position 16,183,319 of record CM032473.1, read on the forward strand.
CGAGATCGAATCCGAAATGAGGTGATCCGGCAGAGAACCAAAGTCATCGACATTGCTCACCGGATTAGCAAGCTTAAGTGGCAGTGGGCTGGCCATATTAGCCGCAGAACCGACAGCCGATGGGGTAAACGAGTTCTGGAGTGGAGACCGCGTCTTGGCAAACGTAATGTAGGGCGCCCTCTGGCTAGGTGGGGGGGACGATCTGCGCAGGATGGCTGACAAGAGCTGGATGCGAGAAGCCATGGATAGATCACAGTGGCGAACAATTGGAGAGGCCTACGTCCAGCAGTGGACTGCGATAGGCTGATGATGATGATGATGATGATGACGATGATGATGATGATGAACATGCCAAAAAAAAGAATGAATTAAATTACAACAATAAATGTTAAAAATAGCATCACAAATTTATGTCAAAATAAAAATGGAATGATCTGTTTGGAGAACATTGGGGAAGGCCTATGTCCAGTTTATTGGCTGACATGGTGATGATGATCATGATAATGTTACTTTTGTATGGATCACCGATTCTATTACAAGTTTTTAAGCTTCCTATCTTGTTTAAAAAAAAATGTGTGATATAATTTCCTTTGCCGTGCGATGTCGAAGTAGGAATGCGGACCCCGGGCTCCAAAGCCACAGCATGGGACGCAACCGGGACAAAACGCTAAGATGATGATAATTCATTTCCATTTTTATGTATTTTGTAATAATCAACTCAAAATCAAAAAAGGCCCCCCACAAGGTGGACCGACGATCTGGTGAAGATCGCGGGAATCCATTGGATGCGGGCGGCACAGGACCGATCTGTGTGGAGAACATTGGGGGAGGCCTATGTCCAGCAGTGGACGTCTATTGGCTGAAATGATGATGATGAACTCAAAATAATAAGTACTCATACAAGTTAAAATTTATGCAGGTCATAAATCAACGGGACATTCCCGGTTGCGTCCAAAGCCATCGCTTCGTCGCTGGAGCCAGGGTACACTTGGATCATAATCCAGGGTTTGGTAAGTCTGGTAATTACAATAAAGTGACTGCTGTCTAACTTTAGCAACCTTCAGACGGGGATTTTTAAGCCCACAGCCTCCCAAAAAATCGACCTGAAGCAGCGTCAGCAGAGGTCCAATCCCAGGGAAACGGGAGTTTAAAGGTTGGTGTAACTCTTTTCGCGGGTGTCTAAGGGCGGCGGCAATAGCTTACCATAAGGTGATCCGTCTGCTCGTCTGACACCTATCACATAGATAATGGGGTACCTAAACAAATGAATAGCTTAGAATCATTATCTCAACAGTAAATCGACATATTCAAAAATCGTTATCATAAAGCTGTAACTCTAACATAATAGCCACATTCTGCACTGATCTAAATAGCCGAAATGTCACAGCTGATAACTCAATCATTGCGCTCATTAGCTACCTCCATTTTCAATTCTAATTCCACGACATTAGGCCCAATTTTCAATGGGATTAACGGAGTCTAATGACGGATTTTATATGAATCGATGGCAGAACGATCGCTGCGAATGACGTCATTATCTGGATGTGGTTAGGGTGGCCACACGTAATTGGCATTTTTATAAATTATGCGCATTATGATTACACTTAGTGGCATAGCATGGGTTTCAAACGCAATAACTAGTACAGAGGAAGTGTCCAAATAGGAAACTGTGTCCTATTATGGAATTGATGGAACAAATTTCGGCTACAGCGGCCGATCTCAACGATCAACCACGTACGCAGGATATATTATAGTGCTCAAGTGTGTGCGCAAACACAAGTGCACTCTCTATTCCCTTACTCTGATATTCTGATGGGACTCTACTGCGACACGACCAGAGAGATCGGGCGCAGAACCAAAAGTTTAACGTGCTTTCCGAGGCACGGGGGTACCGCTAACTTCCAGACTCCGGGCTGCCACTAAGAATTTCATACCAAAAACTTAGGTACAATTTGTTTGGCCTGACCCGGCGATCTTACCCTCTTGTACAGCCGTCGCTTTAAAGTGCGACCCACAAATCACTGCGCTACCAAGGTAGTCAAATATTTCACGACCCGTTTGGAACCGTGGTAGTGAACGCTGCCTCTGGCGCAAGGGTTCGATCCCCGCACAGTACAAACATTTGTGTGCATGAACATATCTGTTTGTATTGGTCTGGGTGTTATATATGTATTATAAGTATGCATTAACAAAAGAAAAGTATTATATGTATATATGTGTAATTGTGTAATCCCACTGTTGATTCTGATATCCGTAACACAGGTGCTTGAGCCACCTATCTTGGAGTCAGATCAATGTATTTGATGTTGTGAAATATTTATTATTTATTTATTTAAATATACCTAGTAGTAGTAGTAAATATAATAAAAGTACATAGAGGATATTCAGGAAAATTTCGCATGGAAATTCATGGACTTCCGCTTGACACCCTACATGAAACACCCTATATAAGTGGATACAAATTGGATTTAATTTTTAGCACGCACAGCATGTCAACGTATTTTTATGTTACCTTTTGATGTGTTCACATAACCTAGGTTCGTCATCCGACATGGCTTTACAACCTCAAAATATACGTAACAGCATTCTTGTGTTACTGGCAACTTGACTAGGGTTACTTCACTATAAAAGTGTACGTACGGCCGAGACTGCAATTTGAGCAGTCGACCGGTCTATTTCCGAAAGAAGTCCCTTACGTTATGACAGCATTAACAGACACGTAACATGGCTTCCTGGTTTACTGGCGACCTGGATTGGGTTACCTCACTTGTGAGCGTTCAGCTTCGAAGACTGCAAATTGAACAGTTGAATCTGTTTCCGAAAGATGTCCCCTTACGTACCTAGTATCCCGCCCGTTTAGAAATTGCAGTAGGACAATAACTAATTCAAGATTTCAAAACTTATTTTTGGAAACAGACATCTGTCTCTTATTAAATTAAGAAATAACATGGAATCTTGCGTCATTTAGTTAGTTGTTAAGAAGAAATGATCATAATGATAATAAACTAGTGGCCCGCCCTCACTAAGTTTAGGGACATTAGTTCCACTTTATACCAGTAGATGGCGCTTGGTGTCGATTACATTGCGCAAGCGTTTCGTGTTTTCGGATTACGTATAAGCATTGTCGCTTTTATTTGATAAATCAGAAGTATACCCATCCTAACACCTTCCTCGCCTGTACGCTTCAATGATCGATCATACATCCAAAACGTGACAATAGGCAGCAGTAATTCTCAGTCTGGACAGAGCTGTCAAGACACCAATGAGGAGTGAATTGCCACACCTAAAAATAAGAAGAAGAAATCAGAAGTATGTTTTATAAACAAAAACTATAAACAGTCGTGGTGCATCTATGCATATTAGGTCCCCTTATCTCAAAAAAATGTAATTAAAACTTTAGTTGCCTATGTAATTGAAGCTTGAGTTAATTTGTTGGTGGCAGACGAGCAGACGGATCGACGGATGTTACGCGATTGCCGCTGCCCATAGACACCCGCGACACCAGTGGAGTCACAAGTGCGCCGCCAACTTTTATACCCTCCTTTCCTCCCGATTGGGCCTCGGGTACCCTCACTCACGCAGCGAAACGCAGCACAGTGGCCCCATTCATGCCGAAGCATGGCTCTTCCACGGTCAAAAGCTAGGTGAAACATTAAAGTAATCTTACGTCCTCTAATAATCATACTATATTTCCATGTCATTCTGGCTCTTAACGTCAAATGCAATAATACACTGCTCGTCTAATTAGCGAGCTGTAACTAGAGACGTAAGAAATATCTATTTTACAAGATATTCGAAATAAAGACTTTAGTTCGGAAACATTAAATTAATCCGGTCAATATTAAAATCGACTCTTCTAAACATTTGACATTGGCGGAATCACACGTGTGGCCGTCACCGTGCGCGGGAATAAGTCCAGAGAAAAAATGTTGAAATATATGGAAAGGTTTCGATTTTCGATGAGTAGTTTTTGTTGGCGTTATTATCTGGTAAACATACTAGTTAAAAGTCCAGCACGCAGTGGCGATACACGGAATGTTATTTCCTAAATCTGTGGCGTCTCACTCCACTGTTATCTCGGGTCATTCGAGAGACTGCCACGGTAGTCCTCGAATAAAATATTCCACGGAAATTTACGTCATAATCTTAAAATATACGAACATACAGAACCGCCACGGGATTAATATTGTTCGAATGACCCGAGTAAACATTGGAGTGGCGCCACAGATTTAGGAATGAACTGACTATATCCACGTTAAGTTGGATGCAGAAAGCGACGGTTGACGTTCCTTGTTGAACGTAAGAAATCCTCTCCGATTTTCATACGTTCAACAGAGGACATCTATTGACTGATGACAAATGAATAGATATTGGAAAATGATTGCGTACTAATCGATTAAAATTTAATAAGAATAGATTATTCCTCACTATTCACACGCATGATGCCACATCTCTAGTGTGTTGATTATCAGTTAGCCGTGTCCGTCCGTGTATGCGTCTAATAGGTATGTAATACATAAGTATCAGATGCACTACTAGACGTGTGTAACTCTTTACTGAAACGACTCAGTGATCCAACTCAGCCAAATGATACACTGTTCCGAATCTCTAATGTTCGCTCCGAATGTATCATTCCGACTCAAAAGGATATCGAGTCCGAGTGAACCGAATGAACTGAATGATACGATGAGCTGAATGATCCGAATGACCTGAATGATTCGAGTAAGTCGAATTATCTGAATGAGCAGAATGAATCACGGATCTATCTGAGAGTCGATGTTCCAAATGAAGCGTTTCAATGTTCCGCTTCTCTGCACTGATCCAGATGCAAATGTTACAATCTTTTGAAAGATATGTTTTTACCAGGTCTATGCACTACACACACAACAACACTTGACCCTTGGTCAACTGAGTTATGCGGATGACTAAGCGGCCACCCTAGTTCGCTGTTAATTTAGTAATTAAGGATTAGATAGGTCCTTAAGGTGACGGGTAGGGCACACTGGCGACGCCAATCGACTTTGATTTTTAGCTACTAAACCGGATCTATATTAAACAATTTCGGGGTTACAACCTATTAGCAAACACGTACACTATTTATTAAATAACCATGCACAAATGTTGGGTCCGTTTTTGTACGCGTAAAATTGGTTTACGCCAAAATCAATTTTTCGCGTACGCGTTGGACGAAGAGGTTGTAATCCCGAATTTTTTTAATATAGATCCGGTTTAGAAGCTAAAAATTTAAATCGATTGGCGTCGCTAGTGTGCCCTACCCATCACCTTAATGAATAAGGCATCTGTTGCCAAAGTTTTGTTTTTATAACTTGATATTCTAGTCCTATTTGCGAAAAATGGTTCGCCTGAGATCGGCCGTCGTGATTAATACTTAGGGTCTGCCCGATAATCGGCGACAGATTATTTACATCAGAAGCGATGTCAGGCATCACCTCCGTTGGGACCGCCATACTGGCCCGCGAGATGCTTCTTCACCATGTGCTTAATTTAACTATAGTTAACTATCTAACCAATTGTCAACGTGGACGGCCTTTCCTTATAATATAACTATTAGTTAAGCTAATTATTGCTAAAAAAACAAATTTTATATTTACCATTGGTTCCTTTTTACCCGACTGCCAAAGAAGGAGGGTAATGTTTTTCGAGTGTATGTAAGTATGTATGTATGTCTTTTCCTTTGTGACCTCCTGTAGCCTAAACGGCTTGATGGATTTTGATGTATGAGGTATCGTTAGATTTGTCTTGATTACGGGAGTGTCATAGGATACATTTTATCCTAAAAGTCCCACGGGATAAAGACATAATAATATTTTTTCTAAATTTCCCTTTAAAAAAATATGTATGCGGTATCATTAGATTCATTTCAATCACGGGAGTAATTAATATAGGATACGTTTTTTCTCAAAATTCCCACGGGAACATGTTAATTCTGCGTCAACGCAAAGCAACTCATGCGTTAGCAAGCAAAAAGATAGGGCGTGGCCTGGCATGCGGCGCGCGGCGCGGTGCGGAGGGGGATATGCTCGAGTATACAGCCCGAATGCGGGCACACGCATAAGGGCACACGTCGTTGACAGTCGTCTCTAAATAGCGATTTTTTCGATACTTCGTCGTCTGAGCGAAACATACCAGATTGGCGGTAAATTTATGTTGCGGAGTAACATCACTCGTAATCTAAAGCCAAATGTGGTCGAAATAATTTAAAATGGTACTTACATATACATAGTCTTCTACATCTACAACATTTTCGTTAAATAAAAACAGCTAAAAAGTTATAAATAAAAAAAATTATTATTAAAAAAACAAAATACCCGACTGCACACTAAAAAAAGAGTAAAACAAGCCCCACAATAATATTGATCAATCAAATGCTAAAAACTAATTATGTAATACCGTTTAAACAATACCTATATTAAAATACACTACAATATGTGTTCGTAATCGATAGTTAAATAAACAGAAACTTATTTTGAATACAAATTTACTGAATATAATTTATAAATGTTGATGGAAAGCATCGCAGGCGGGGACCACCTTGACCGCCACCAACGAAAATTCTGCTAAATGGTGCACAACCGAAATGACTATAAATAAGCCTCTGTTGGTAAGCCTCTGTTGGTCCCCGGCTGCGATGCTTTCCATCAACATTTATAAATTATATTCAGTAAATTTGTATTCAAAATAAGTTTCTGTTTATTTAACTATCGATTACGAACACATATTGTAGTGTATTTTAATATAGGTATTGTTTAAACGGTATTACATAATTAGTTTTTAGCATTTGATTGATCAATATTATTGTGGGGCTTGTTTTACTCTTTTTTTAGTGTGCAGTCGGGTATTTTGTTTTTTTAATAATAATTTTTTTTATTTGAACCACTATTTCAGTTTATCAAAAATCAGCCCTTAGAGTTGACATGCTCCATGGAAATGGCCCCTAACAGATAAGATATAATAATAATAATAATTCTTACAACATCTCATACGTTGTTCTGATCCCGTACTAAGTAGCTTAAGCACTTGTGTTACAGATATCAGACAACAGAGGAACACAAATATATACTTAAATACATATATTACACCCAGACACTGAACAAACACAAGTGTTCATCGCACGAATGTTTGTCCAGGGTGGGGATCGAACCCACGACCTTTGGCGTAAGAGGCAGGGTCACTACCAATTGCGCCATCCGGTCAGTCTAAAAGCTTAAAAATATAAAAAGCTTAAAATGATCTAACAACATTTGTTTTTTTGTTTTCTTGAATTTATTTTGAATAGAAAATAGAATTTTCCTATACTAAGTCAAAAAATAAAATCCATATATGAAAAATGATTTAATATATATAAGACCTCCATTTTAATTGGTTCCACTTTTGTTTCGATTAATCAATTGATGTCAAGTTCGCAAAATAGCGCAGTGTCTCAATGCGCGTCAACCTTGACATTACCGGATAAGACTAAGACTGTGAAAAACCGCCAGTGCTTTCGTTTCGTCATTTTAGTGACGGTTTATGACGGACAATTTACGGCAACATTTAACTAAAAAGCCGCTAAGCTCTGGAATGAGCTTCCACCGCGGTGAGTCCTTTTATTTTTATTGCTTATAGGTAGACGAGCTTGCGGCCCATCTGATGGTAAACGGTAACCGCCGCTCATAGACTTCAACAATGCCGGAGAACAGTCAGCCCGCTGCCTACCGTGAAAGAAGAACTATTTTCAAACCTCGTTTAAGGCATGTTACAGGTATTAGCCGCGGTGTTCCCTGATCGCTAAGACATGGCATTATTGAAGTCTATGGGGAGCGTTCACCATTTACCGTCTTGGGGCTGTATGCTCGTCTGCCTATTTTAGCAATATCAAGAAGATTTAAAAGTTCCAGTAATCGGCAAAAACACGAAAAATCTAGACTACCCAAATCTCAAGCGTACCCCGGGCTCCGAAGCGTTGGGATTTTATTAATAATTCTCACAACATCTCATACGTTGACCTGATTCCGTACTAAGTAGCTTAAGCACTTGTGTTACAGATATCAGACAACAGAGGAACACAAATATATACTTAAATACATATATTACACCCAGACACCGTACAAACACAAGTGTTCATCGCACGAATGTTTGTCCAGGGTGGGGATCGAACCCACAACTTTTGGCGTAAGAGGCAGGGTCACTACCAATTGCGCCATCCGGTCAGTCTAATTACACAGAGTACTTTTAATATAGCACCAGTCGTACTGTTTGCAGTGCCTCGATGCGCACGCGCAGCCTCGTCAACCTTGACATTACCGGATAAGACGACTGTGACATACCGTACGCGTAGGCAGGTCGCATGGCGACAGCGTCGGACAGGTTTGGCCCCCTTTTTAAATCAAACGACTTGCAAACAGGCGGTCGGTATCGCTTGATTCTTGAGTTTTTGTCTGCTTGTCTCTGCTCTGCTCTACGATGCTTTTTTATAATGTCTGCAAAGATCGTGATCTTTATAACGCGCTTAAAAATGAAACGGTTTCACACCCGTCCCTTTCACGCGCTCTGTTTGTTAGATATATGTATGGCAGATGAGCAGACAGATCACCCAAAGGTGAGCGAATGCCACCGCATCACCATTGGAGTCACAAGTGCGTTGCCAACTTTTAAATCCCGTTTCCCCGGATTGGATCTCTGGTACCCTCAAACACTCGATGAAACCCAGCGCAGATTCTCCTTCACGTTAACTTTCTGGGAACTAAGTGTCAATTACTTAATTTTGAATGAAAATCCGAGGCCTCTTAACACAATATCAAAGTAATCAAATTGCTCTTTAATACCATAAAAAAAAAACTATTTTATATGTACGCTTTTCGAATAAAGAAAGAAAAAAAGATAAACCATATTTTTTAGTTTTTTTTAAATGTGGGTTTTATTGAATTATTTTTTGAATATTTCTCCTTTTTAAATATTAATATGCCGGAAGTAACGTAGTCCTGAGGCTCAACGTATTGTGATGTCGGTGCTATATGTACAATAATAAAGTTTAGGCGACTAAGTTACTTGTTGTCACTGTCATTGTTTGACGTTTAATTTTATGAATTCCTTTTTTTTTGAAATCAACGTGAGCTATAGCGTTATTAATTTGTAATGTCGAGTGACGACGTCATAGGAGGGTTTTAAATTTTACACTATTTAATTTCTCCATAAGTATATGTTAAAAAATTCCAATTTTTTTTCTTAAATTTCTATGAGTCTAATCAAGAAAAAGTATTTTACATTTCAAATACAGTTTTTTTGTCATATTGTCCATTATAGCCCGATGGTGTTAGAACTGTCTTAGTTAGCGGCCCTATCAATAAACAAGTAAGTTAATTAATCAATGTATTTGCACAGGCTGAGATTTTGTGGTTACTTTCCGTTTAACACAATGTGGAGTCAATCAAAAAGCAATAACTCTAGTTATTTTAGTATTGAATAAGGTAATAAACCTTCCTACGAATACAAGACTTAAGGTGACTGGTAGGGCACTCTAGCGACGCCAATCGATTTTAATTTTTAGCACTAAACCGGATCTATTTTAAATAATTTCGGGGTTAACACCTCTCAGCAAACACTTAAACTATTTATTAAATAGCCATGCAAAAATATTGGGTATAACGCGTACGCGAAAAATTTATTCACGCCAAAAGTGGCCGCTTTTGGTGTGAATCAATTTTTCGCGAAAATTAAAATCTATTGACAGCGCTAGTGTGCCCTACCCGTCACCTTAAAGGCTGAGCTACGGAATAAGTAAGTACATGGTTAACTTTTAATCGTTTCAATGCCGAAGCCCCAATAGGTATTATAAATGTATATAAATTTATTTTATTTTGTGTAACAATTAAACTGTATGGCTTGGTATGATGATAACACAACATTGTATGAAAGTTTGGCGATTAAAAAGAGTAACTGGCGAGTTTCTGGCCGGATCTTCTCGACCAGAAACAACTTTCCGAGCCGGTGGTAGAATCGCATTATGTTTATTTATTTCTTTAGTATATTTTATGTATAAACATATATATGTATTAACATGTAAATTATACATAAGAACTTATAAATAGTTTTCAGTCATTCAAATGTATGACGATTTGTAAGTGCTGTGTACAAGCCTATGCAAATAAAGAATTATTTGACTTTGAATGAAACTATTAATAAATACACCCTGTATTAAACCAGAGTACATAATATGCCAATGTTTTGATTAAACCATACTAATAGTTCGATGTTATGGATAATGACTAAACATTAACATTATTAGAGAATTATGCAGCTTGTCATAACTATTAGATACTGAATGATATATGATGAAGCCACAAACTTTATCATATATCAACTCTTCGATATTATTACAACAAATTTTGCGTATTACGCATGAACAATTTTGTAGGAAAACGATGGAAGCATTATTTAGACAAAGCAATGTGTATACCGATTTTTTTTAACGTTTACATCCTGAAATCTTATAATAGGTATCCTGAATGAAGTTCATTTAGCATATTAGATAAATAAAATAAGCGAAAAAAAAATCAGCTGTTCCATATAAAATAGAATATCTACATTAATATAATAACTTATATAATGTGGATATGCTATTTTATATGTTTGCCGACAGGTTGTAAGCCCGAAATTATTTAAAATAGATCCGGTTCCGTAGCTAAAAATTAAAATCGATTGGCGTCGCTAGTGTGCCCTACCCGTCACCTTAATATAGGAAGAGAACAATCTTCAAGTCTAATACTTATAATCCCATCCATATAATTGTATGTATCAAATATATCTTCTCTAACCTTATAACGTATCTATAAGTAATATATTTTGTATTAATTTTGTATAATTTGTGTAGGTATTATTTGTATTTCAGTTAGGTAACATTCGTCTATATTAGTGTATGATAATAAATAAAACGTCATCATACACTAATATATATGTATGTATTAATACATAATGTATTTACACTATAAATTTACTTAATCAATGTTCAAAACCAAAAGGATTGCACCACCCTCCCCTCTTCTATCTAATGTCCTTTACCTGAAGGTTGTCTAGTAGAGATCGCTCCCAGCCATAAGACCGCCTAAATTGTACATTGTATCTCTGTATACCTAGCTTTTAAGTTTTGTATGTTGTGCAATAAAGAGTATCTATCTATCTATATTGCCACAAAAACATACCACTGTGTTCGACCGTGCTTCGCCTTTCAGACACTCTTTGCGCGCCCGCTTTAACTGCACCGGTGACGCGCCCGCGCCACGTCCGCGTCCCGCCCGCGCTTCGTCCGCGCTTCGTCCGCGCTTCGCCCGCGCTTTACCCGCGCTTCATCCACGCTTCGCCCGCGCTTTACCCGCGCTTCACCCGCGCTTTGCCCGCACTTCGCCCGCACTTCGCCCGCGCTTCACCCGAGCTTCGCCCGCACTTCCCCATAAGGCACAGGACAAATACAAGATGCTTAGTAAGCATCTTGTATTTGTACTGCGCCTTATGGGGAACCAGAATGGTTACACATTTCAGAAACTAAACTAACGAAAACGTGGAGATTCCTCAGGATGTTTTCCTTAATCGAATTAAAACACAGGTTACATCACAATTACTCGGATCCATCACAAGAACTAGGTCTTTGTACACTTTAATTCGCTAAATGAACTCTTGACGTCTCTTGCGCAACACTGATGGATTGATGAGCGCGTGTTGTGTTACCGGGACGTTAATGTAAAGAGAAGGCCAAGACAAGAAATATATGAATAAGATTTAATACTTTGATTGTATAAAAGTTTTCGAAAGTAGATTTGTAGCCTAATGAACAAAAATGATTTGCCTTTCAAAAGACTTCGACTGAATTATTGTAAAGTACGAGTTAGAGTGTGTGTAGCTACTTGAACATTTTAAAAACTAATTTCAATATTTCTTATATAATAAGGAATCGATTCATACCTCATTCGACAAAATCACTTGGGTAGTTTAGGCAGAATCGGGGAACATACTAAAATACTTACATACATATATAGACTGCTAAAAACATAACCCTTCCTTTTTGAATTTGCCGTAGTCGGGTAAAAAGACTTACAAGATTGTCTGAGATTGTAGGTTTCTATGGCTCGGCTTTTGATAAGGATATCTACTTCTACATCAGGAGTCGTAGTTAATAGAAAAAATAACATTATTTAGTTGAAAGGACACTAAGACATGTTATTATTTGTATACACCGTACTTTTATAACCGACTGTATCACTTATCCAGGGCATTAAACTGTTGAAAACCCCAGAAACTTAAGGCTAATCTCAAAAAAAAAAAGTCTTCTCATACAAATCGCACCAGTCAGCTGATCACTTTTGTATGGGAAGGTGATTTTTTTTCCTGAGATACGACCCTATGTTGTCTGGGGAAAAGTGTTTGTTTTCCAATGTCAAGTAACTTATTGATAACAAGTAGGTGGTCAACAGTCGAAGTCAGTCAAAGTCACAGTCACTCAATAAAACGCCGGTGTTTTTATGTTTTATCGACCTACGGATTCATCGGATATCACTCTAAAAGCAATCGCGGGTTTTAAGACTCTACCTGATAGAGTCCAAGCAAGTCGTCACGAGACAACTCACTCGACACACAATAGCAGTGTTAAAAACGATACAATCCAACGATTCTTATTATTAGGATCACTTTTCGGCACTTCACTGCACAAATAAACACCAAATTTGTACACTAAAACCACTAGACACTAATTTAATACCTTTGGATTACATCAGCCCACGTGGCTTGTTTTAGCTCTACTCGCCGAATCCATCAATACAATGCCCTCGATAAGTAAGTAAGACGGTTAAATAGCACAGTGTATAACACAACCAATTTCTTTTGTCATCTAGGTCATGGACTAATTATGTAATTAGTATGTCTAGGAACAGCTTTGAGTATCGGAATGGCTCTAATTTCTTCAAGCGATGGCTTATCGTTTCACCACATCAAAGCTGCATCAACATTGAAAAAGTGTGGTTGTACGAGCTTTCCGAAGCTAGTAATTTTTTTTTTAAATTTTAAAGGTATCAGTTCAGAACCTACGAAAGAAAACGTGTGGCTTTACGTCGAAAGGGATGACATGCATGACAAGAAACAGACCACCATGGATGCCCAAGACCGTGCGAAGTGGAGGAGTGGCGGCAGAAAAAGCGGACCCCGGACTCCGTAACCGGGACGAAACGCTAAGTTTTTTTTTATGATATAGATAGCAGACGAGCCGATGCATCACCAGGAGCCCAATTCTCGTGCTCGTGACATTTTGAAAACATGGCGGATATCACTTGAAAACCATACAAAGAAAGTATGTTTTAGTGATATATGTCGTATGAAAATAAATATCACGAGCACGAGAATTGGGCTCCTGATGGTAAGCGATTATCACCGCCCATGGTCACCTGCAACACCAGTGGTGTTACAAGTGGGCTGCTTACCTTTTAACCCCCCTTGCCCTGGAAGATGAAGAAAAAGAAGAATTTCAGTTCAGAATGTCTCCCGAGCTTGGAATGGCTCTCTTCCGAGTCCCCTTTGCAAGTAGGTTCACGGTTGTGTTTTGTATCTACGCGCGTATAATTATAATATGGATGCGATCGACGCCTGCGCCGCCGCGGGCTGCATATTAGATGCGGTGACTGACAAATGACTGTATAATGAGTGTGGTAACAATATATTGACAGTGACTTTTGTTCTTCTTTCAAGTTTGATTATAAATGGATACGCACCATAGAATTAGAACGGCATATTAAATCTATGATAGGCACAGATCACAGATAATTCACACCGATCGAAATCGGACATCATGACACACCGATCTTTACATTTCTTTAATGCTTACTTACTCCTATGACTCAGCGACCCGAAGCGAGTCTTGGCCTCCGAAACAAGAGAACGCCACTTTGATCGATCCTGCACTACTTGTCGCCAGTCACCGGCCTGAAGTTCTCGCAGATCATTCTCGACGACGTCCTTCCAGCGATACCTAGGCCGGCCTACCGGGCGTCGGCCCATCGGTCGGCACTGGTATGCTTTCTTCACGAGACGATGCTCGTCCAGTCTTTAATGCTGTTATGAGTTTTTTTATTAGAATAAATATTCTAGATATGATTATCTTGACTGATTCGGTGGCGCAGTTGTTAGTGGATCGCACGTTAAAGCGACGGCTGCGCAAGAGGTCCCGGGTTCGACCCCGGTCGGGGCAAAAATTTGTACCTAAGTTTTCGGTAAGAAATTATTAGTGGCAGCCCGGAGTCTGGGAGTTGGCGGTCTTGTACCCCCGTGCCACGGAAAGCACGTTAAGCCGTTGGTCCTGCGCCCGATCCCTCTCCGGTCGTGTCACAGTAGTGTCCCATCGTAATATGAGGGTAAGGAAATAGAGAGTGCTCTTGTGTTTGCGCACACACTTGGGCACTATAATATATCCTGCGTACGTGGGTAATCGTTGAGAATGGCCGTCGTAGCCGTAATCGGTTGGGTAGATTAATATGATTATCTTACAGAAAAATCATTTCATAAGGTATGTAATTGTTAATGTAGTTTTATTGTCGTTTACATGTAAATACCTCATTCATCAAAATCGGCTAGGTAGTTTAGACAGAATCTTGGAACTTACAAACATATTTAACATACTTACATACATTGACAGCTAAAGTCATAACCCTTCCTTTTTGGCTTTGCCGTAGTCGGTAAATTTTTAACCTACGCTATAAATTATAAAAGCATCGAAATGTGACTACAAAATTGTTGACCTACCTACCCCTCGAAAATTTAGAAGATTGATTTATTAGTCGATTAAAACAATTTTACGATGCAACATTGATAATTATGCACCTTATAAATATGCAGCATGACTGAAAATAACTTTGAATGGTTCCTAAGACACGTTTCTATCGCGAAATAGGTTGTTCAGTTTTTGCGAGTTTGACCTTTTGTCTTACGCAATATACTGCGTGCCATAGAATGCTTTACGATAGTAATAATTACAATAGCAAATTCACGACTATAGTTCTGTGCTATTAGAAATGTAGGTTAGTTTGCCTCTTTCTGTGAGGACGTAATGTCACAGAAAGAGGCTGCCGAGCGACTGCGAGAGGAGGATCCCCTCGCAAGCGCTCGCAGAAGGGCAAGAAGGAACAGATGCGCGTCTCCCCCCTCTCCGAGGAAGAGGCCGGTCAGCGCGTGGTACGACGGTTCTAGCGTTGGCATTACACAGGCCTCCTTCTCAGCTCGGTAGGTACGGCTTGGCGCTCCCGGCTGTCCCTATCCCTCCCCCCCAACCTATCTGGGGGAGTTAGTGCAGCGCCCGCGATGTAAGGAACGTATAGTTAAAGTTAACTAGTACCCACCGCCTGGGAAGGAACATGTAGTTAAAGTTCATTAACTAGTACACATGTCCCCTTCTCACTCTGGCGAAGAAGAGAGTGCCGGCGGGGGTTTAGTCGCATGCATAAGGCCACGTTGGTCCACTGCTCTACGGGCCGGCCGCATTCCTCTGACGCAAAAAAAGGCTAGGGCTTAATAATATTAGAAGTCGGTAAAGGTAGTGTAGGACGCCCTCAGGCCATATGGAGAAACAATCTTTATGTTTTTTTATGTGATAGATGGCAGACGAGCAGACAGATTACCAAATGGTAAGTTGCCGCCGCCCATGGACACCTGCGACACCAGTGCAGTTACAAGTGCGCTGCCAACCTTTAAACATTCCTTTCCCCGGACTGGAACTCCGGTACCCTCACTTACGCAGCGAAACACAGCCGTACATAGTCTGTAAGGTTATGGTATCACTTTGGTCGAGCCGGCCCGTTCATGCTGAAGCGTGCCTCGCCCACGGTGACGGTGAATCTGCGTAGGATGACCGGCAGCTGGATGAGAGTACCCAATGATCTATCGGAGTGGTGAACATTTGGAGACCATCTTCTATGATGTAATATACCCGTATTTTAGTGTGTCAATTTGTTAGGATCAATTCGACTAACCTTATTCCGATAATAAATCAATAATATAACGCTGTCATTCTATACAAATCAGACTTTATAGCATAGATTTATCCAAAGATAAAGATTGGTCGAATCCAGCCTAAAACAACTAAATTCCTACATCTATTCCGCCATTCAACATCCACAATTCTTCTCCTTAGTTTTCTTACAACATACGCTCCTTTTTAGGGTTCCATAGCCTAATGGCAAAAAACGGAACCCTTATAGATTCGTCATGTCTGTCCGTCTGTCCGTCCGTCCGTATGTCGCAGCCACTTTTCTCCGAAACTATTAGAACTATACTATTGAAACTTGGTAAATAGATGTATTTTGTTAACCGCATTACGATTTTTACACAAAAATTGGAAAAAATAAAAAATTAGGGGTTCTCCATACTTGAAACTGAAACTCAAAATTTTTTTTTCATTAAGCCCATACGTGTGGGGTATCTATGGATAGGTCTTTAAAAATGATGTTGAGGTCTGAAACATCATTTTTTTCTAAACACAATACTTTGCGCAAGAGACGCTCCCAAAGTGGTAAATTGTGTGTCCCCCCCCCCCCTCTAACTTCTATAATAAATGAATTATAAAACTAAAAAAAAATAAATGATGTACATAATCATGAAAACTAACAACGAAAATTGGTTTAAACTAGATATAGTGAGTAGTTTTTTTTTAATACGTTATAAACCGTAAACCGCAATTTACTTTGCATATATCTTACTTGCTGCTACGAAACCCTTGTGCATGGAGAAAATGTAAAACCTTTATTTTAATTAATAAATTTTTGAATTGAATTAAATGGCTACGGAACCCTTCATGGGCGGGTCCGACTCGCACTTGGCAGGTTTTTTTCTTTCGTCGTTATCCGAAAAAATAATACTAATAAAGCAGTTTAAAAGTAGCACTCAACATTGTTGTAAGCACGCCCATAACATGGTGTCGATCTTTGCACGTATAAACAGGTGCTACTCAAAGTCAATGCCAAGGATTTCAATACATTGAATCGAATGTAAGACCATTAGTCACTATGACACGTCTCCACAAAGACCTCGCTGAGGTCGTTAAGGTGACGTGTAGGGCACACTAGCGATGCCAATTGATTTTAATTTTTAGTTACTAAACCGGATCTATTTAACGACCCGAATTTTTAGTAGTCTGTTTGTATTGGTCTGGGTGTTTCTATGTATTATTACGTATGCATTTACAAAAGAAAAGTATTATATGTATATATTTGTAATCCCACTGTTGATTCTGATATCCGTAACATAGGTGCTTGAGCTACCTATCTCGGAGTCAGATCAATGTATGTGATGTTGTGAAATATTTATTTATTTATTTAAAACAATTTCGGGGTTACAACCTCTCGGCAAACACTTATACTCTTTATTCAATTACCATGTAATAAAAGTGTTTGCCAAGAGGTTGTAACCCAGAAATTGTTTAAAATAGATCCGGTTTAGTAGCTAAAAATTTAAATCGTTTGGCGTCGCTAGTGTGCCCTACCCGTCGCCTAGGTGGATGAGAAAAACGTTGATTGGCAGATTTCCTCGCCTACTTTTTATGATGCTTTCGCGTTATGAGGTATGAGGTAGACAAGCTGATGACTATGTTATGGTTGTTGATAAATGACTACTACGGATATTGAAAGCCTGTTATTATAATCTAGGTTGATGACATTATTATAAATGAATGGGCCAGTCAGTTACATATCATCTAGTGTATAGATCATTTAGTGTAGGACAGTCATTTCACTTACTACTTTTTTCCTTAATATGGGAAAAATAGTCCAGCGGTTTTCGTTAGATAGATCTTGTAAAGAGCAGATGTAGCTTTAAAAAGCAATCAAGCAGGTGTTTCGGCTTTGTTTCGGTAGATGTCACTATGCATTTTTAAATCGCGCAAGTAAAGCGTGTTTCCGAAACAATGTCCTTCAGCCGCCTTCCCTTATTAACAATAATAAAAAGTATGGTCAATATACCAGAGATTTAGAAGGAACTGGGAATTTTATTACATAGAAAATAAATTTCAGGTGCCCAATTCTCGTGCTCGTGATATTTTGAAAACATGGCGGATGCCTGGGGGTCTAATTTGAAGTTAACTTTGAGACTCAACCAAACGTATTTGACGACGTTTCCTAATTTGAAGTGAACATTGCGTCGGTTGAACTCAACCGAAACTCTTTTGACACATCTCGCCTCAAACCCTAATTTGAAGACGCTAATGCTCAACCAAAATATCGAATTTGACATTTCTTGTCTCGCGTCTTTATGTCAAAATTCACGATAGCTCGAAAGGTGTTTTGGTTCGGTTGAATGGATTTATGGTGTATTAAAAAAGGATCTTTATGTCTTTGTAAATAAGGTCCAATGACTTACATATCAATAAAGATTAGTTTAAAGCGGAGTTTCTTGGTATAAAATGTTGAAATTGCTATACCTATATAGATGATTATGAATACATAGAGTACTTAGGTACTTTTAATGCTTAATCAAAGTTTTCATGTATGAATCTCAGTACTTACGTTTAAATATGTAAATTAATTTACATTAAGTGCCTATTTACCTACTTACTGAGAATTTTTGTAGATTTATGCCAGTGAGAATATGTATGGTATAGGTCAATGATTCATGCAGATTTAAGTTAGTAAGTATACTAAGTACCTACCTAGTGGTGTAGGCTTCTTATAGATAAACTAGATTCACTAAGTAATTAGTCTTTTTCTGCGACTAAGTACATTGTATTCTTCAAACTTAATCTTAACAGTTCAAAAGTTTGAAACTTTTGATGGTTTAATTAGGTATTATTTATATAGGCTTTTGATTCAATTAGGTATTAATCCACCAAAGTACAAAGTGAAATACATTTTGAGGGTTTTAACCATTTGCAAGCCTCAATTATGTATTACAAGAGGCAATAATTTTGCCTAAGTTCCTACTTTGTCTACATTACAAGTATACGTAATAAGTTTTCTCTTTCCTTAAAAAGTAGGTATACCTACCTACTTACCTTTGTGTTAGGTTCCTACATAACTATTTAAGTACCTAGTTATCTACTTATAAATTTTACAATTTTGGGGTAATTTTGGATATCCATTAAATATTACACAGTACCAACCAGTTAAACTTATGTTTAACTGGTTTAATACATTTGCTCCACTATTAGTTAGTGAATTTCAATATATCCCATAGAATATTTCACAACATCACATATGTACATTGATCTGACTCCGAGATAGGTAGCTCAAGCACCCGTGTTACGGATATAATAGTCCACAGTGGGATTACAAATATATACATATAATACTTTTCTTTTGTAAAAACATACTAATACATAGAAAACACCCAGACCAATACAAACAGACATGTACATGCACACAAATGTTTGTACTGTATGGGGATCGAACCAGCAACCCTTGAACCAAAGCCATCGTTCACTACCACTGTTCCAAAAGCCCTGTTAACACTCATGCGATTAACATACTAATTAACAGGAGAGCAGTACATAAGGAATGAAAAAAACAACAAAGTACATGTGATGGAATCATTTATTAAAATAAATAATAAAAGATACAATAATGTTATCCTATTTTAAGAAGAAACTATGTACACACACATATTTTGTATTCTTTCTGTGCAATAAAGGATGTCTATCTATCTATCTTCACACACCCACTTAGTATTAATTAATAACCTTCAACTATTTACAAATAAAACAACGCCCCATTGTCCAATGGTTTAAGACGGTTCTGACGATGGCCCTGTGGCCATGATCTCGGGGTCATGGGTTCGATTCCCGGGTCGAGCAAAGTTTTGAATTTTCCGAACATAGTTCGGGTTTGTGATCACTAATCCGCATTTGGCAAGAGTGATGATTAAGCCTAATCCCATCATAGTAGCGATGACTTGATTTCTATGATGGGGGTCTTAGCCCTACAAAGGGAATAATTAAGCTGATACTTTACTTTATTTACATAATAAATGATGACTGAATGATGCTTGTCCATAGGTACTTATCAGTTGAATTATAACAAACTATTTTCAGCAAATAATTAACTTCGTTTAGCAATGAAACCCGGAGTGCTGGAACTGGGTATGTTTCTTCTAGCGGAGATCTGTGCAATGCTGGTAGATATTCTGCAATAATCATAAAGGAGTTTTAAATAAAATAAATAAATACCTAATAATAAAAGTATTTTTATTGCTCTCTCATACAAAAAACTGTTGGTAGGTACATAGGTATTTCGATTACAATCATACTTATTAAGTAAATAAAAACAAGCTATTTAATTTTAAAATGGAAATAATGTAAAAAATAAACTCAAATGCATATTTCTACCAACGAGCTCCATATGCACTTAAGATTACTTTAATAAGTTTCTGTAACATGTAACCATGATTAATTTGGTGTGGTTCCCCCGTCTAAGGTTGTTAAGGTCAGACGGCAGTCCCTTCATAGTAATTGCCAGACTTGCCAAATCCTCGATCATGGCTCACGGTACACTGGCCTCCAAAATCATAGTTCTGGACCACCAACCAAGAATAACACTGCAAGGATTTGACAACCCATTTGGAACGGTAGTGAATGCTGCCTTTGTTCCAAGGGTTGCGGGTTCAATCCCTGCACAGTACAAACATTTGTGTGCATGAACATGTCTGTTTGTATTGGTCTGGGTATATTCTATGTATTATTAGTATGTATTTATTAAAGAAAAGTATTTTATGCATATATTTGTAATCCCACTGTTGATTCTTATATCCGTAACACAGGTGCTTGAGGTACCTATCTTGGAGTCAGACCAATGTATGTGATGTTGTGAAATATTTATTTATAAGGATTACACTTTTGTATACATGTTTAAACAATTATATTATCTTTATCTTAATGTTTTTTCTTTCAGTAAGGAAATTAGTTATAGCACAGATATTATCATCGTCAGCCCATTTAAGTCCCCACTGCTGGGGCACGGGCCTCCCTCAATCACATGAGGGGTAATTGCCATACTCACCACGCTTGGCAGACGGGTTGGCGAGGATATAGATACAGATATTATAGATTCAGTTAAATAACTTTTTGTTATTTTGATTACCTCCGGTGAGATGTTCACTTTTTTCAACTCATTCTCCAACAGTCATTCTAGCTCAGCTTTCTATTACAGTTTGGTCCAATGGAGAACTTTGATGTCTTGTTTACTGAAATATTTAATTACAAATGGTTAAATTATAGAAATGATGTTTCAAAGTTGTTCTTTCTAAAGTGTAAATTGGAATAGTCATCATCATCAGCCCATTTAAGTCCCCACTGCTGGGGCACGGGCCTTCCTCAATCACATGAGGGGTAATTGCCATACTCACCACGCTTGGCAGACGGGTTGGCGAGGGTTTTGATATAAATGCAGAGTTTTCCATGTCTGGGTGCTGATGATCATGCCAGCAGCTTTACCTTATTGGCCTTTTACGACACCTCGGTAAGAGTGAGGATGGCCTATTCTACTCCGTGGCCGAGTGGTCCCCGGCAGAGTAAATTTAATAACAAATAAACTTATTTAGGTAGGATTATGCGACTAACCTAACTTATACTTGATTTACTTAAGAAAGTAGAGTCTTTAGATAACTATAGAACTTGTATATAAGCATAATACTAATGTACATACGCTTTCAAACAATTTTACAATATTTTAAATTATGTATTGAGATTGCATAATTATCGTACGTGCATACTTATGTCAATAATTTACAAGTTTTTTTCTTGTTTCACAGATGGCCACAGATAACTATATGGGCTATGATGTAGAAAAATAGCAAGCTGTCAGATTTTTTAAAATATTTTAACATTTTAATGTTTTTATTATTTAAAATCTTTCTTTCAAACACATTTAACAATAGTCCTTTAATTTAAAAGTCAAATATCTTTAATTCGTTAAAAAAAATATTGTTAATTATAAATAAAATCAATTCAATTGGTTTTATTTGATGTGGGTCTTTCGGCGACACTATCATCGCGAATATCATTCATTCACGAGAGTCTATGGTCGGATCCGTACGAAAGTGTCCCATACGATGGTATTTCAAATTGCCAAACTAAACTACAATTGATTGACTGTCGGCTCGATCGAACGATCGTACGTGGTAACTTGAAATTAGACCCCCTGGAGCCCAGTTCTCGTGTTCGTGACATTTATTATCATACGACATATATCACTAAAACATATTTTTTTTGTATGGTTTTCAGGTGATATCCGCCATGTTTTCAAAATATCACGAGCACGAGAATTGGGCTCCTGAAAACCATCCAAAAATTCTGTGTTTTAGTGATATATGTCGTAGGAAAATAAATATCACGAGCACGAGAATTGGGCTCCTGATATTTTTATTAATCGTCTCCCTGACTGATTCTTGTGTTCTTCTTTTGTGAAACTAGATTCAATAGAACAAATGTATGTCAGTTGCAGATTTATGTTTTAAAATAAAACAAAAATAAAATACTGGGTGACATGTAGTTTCATTCAAAGCATTAAAATTCATAGACAGGAAATGCGGATTTCATTTTAATTTTTTTCCTTCTTGTTGCACATACTGATCAAAACGGACTCTTGACTTCCGCCACTCACGCTGCACACAAGGAACAAAAATCTCGACTCAGTTGCGCTCTCGAAAAATATTATTGAAAACATTTAGATTACAAAATAACTAATAACATTCTTATCAATATTTTAACATTTTCAATAAAACTACACGTCAAACAGTATTTCTTAAATTAATATTTGAAAGCCTAAATCTGCCATCAGGAGCACCCTGTACAAAGATCTCCGAAGGTTGACTTTGTTACTTCGCAGGCTGTTGGTCAATACCTATCAAAAGTGACGTACGTGACTTCGTAACGTTTTTGACCACTTGTATGCTTTTACTGCTGATGGTATATTATATGATGGACGATAAGACTGACAGTCCGTGCGTGAGTAGATCAAGGCTGGAGTTACACATTCCAGTACAATCAGACATATCTCTGATCCTTATAAAAGCACTCAACCGCATTCCATTGGCATTTTTGCAGTCCTTTTTTTAATGAATATTATGACGGAAGAGCAAAAAAGAGAACAAGCGATGGTAGCTAAGTGAACTCAGTGAAGTAAGAATTGCACCCTCTATTTAGGTCGCAGGTTCGAGTTCGAGTATGTTTCTATGGATTTTTCAAATTATGTGCGTATATCCACCGTCAGGAAATCCGCTCGTTTTGGATAGTTTCTGAAACGTGTAACTATGATTCAGTTGTTCTGTTTCCCCTGTTAAATAGTTGCAAAGGTCAGAAGGCAGTGGTTTCATTGTAATTATCAGACTCGTCAAATTCTGAATCATTCACTCCGAAGCGCTAGCTTTGGACGTAACCGGGAATCGCACACAGAAATCAGAGATGATGCTTTATTTACTTCTTCACTTGAGTGAGTCTTTTAAATTATGATAATAGAGACATTCTAAATTGTACAGAAAGACGTTAATTTTTCGACTTGGCTTTACATTCCATTGGGAAAAAGTCTTGTTACCTTAAGTATACTCATCATCATCACCATCAGCCCATTTAAGTCCCCACTGCTGGGGCACAAGCCTCCCTCAATCACATGAGAGGTAATTGCCATACTCACCACGCTTGGCAGACGGGTTGGCGAGGGTTTTGATATAAACGCAGAGTTTTCCTTCTCTGGGTGCTGATGATTATTCCAGCAGCTTTACCTTAATCGCCTTTTACGACACCTCGGTAAGAGTGAGGGTGGCCTTTTCTACTCTGCCGGGGACCACACGGCTAAGTATACTCGTAGTGATTTAAAAAGTATGACAGTTTAAAAACGCCCTGTGGGTTCCACCGGTACAAAATATCTAATAGCTCAAAGTCAGACCGTCATATAGAGTCATGTTATGAGGCCTGTTATGTATTAATTTTGATTTAATCGAAGTCTATAAATTCAATTATTCATATTGTGTAAGTCTATTTATGTTACATAATATCATCGATTGTAATTTGTACAGAAATTACTGCATTAATGATTCATGATTGCCTGAATATATCAGCCGCAGAACTGACGGCCGTTTTTTTATGAACTAGAGTCCAACGCTTGACCACGTCTCACCTGATTAGACGTATATAACTCTTTACTGAAACGACTCAGTGATCCGACTCAGCCAAATGATACACTGTTCCGAATCTCTAATGTTCGCTCCGAATGTATCATTCAACTCAAATGGATATCGAGTCCGAGTGAGTAGAATGATCTGAATGAGTGGAAAGATCCGAATGAGCTGAATGATCCGCATTAGCGGAATGATCCGAATCCAGAGCGAAAGAGTAAGCTGTGGGCTGTCCGGGGTGAATAAGTAACCGTCTTTCCATGTATTACGCGGGAATAGAGATAGCTATATTACATGGCACAGCAGCAGGGGATCGATTATTCATTCGTAACAAAATCAATTAATCACGAATCTATCTGAGAGTTGATGTTACAAATGATTCAAATGCAGCGTTTCACTGTCTCGCATCTTTGCACTGATTCAAATGCAAATATTTCAATCTTTTGAAAGATACGTTATTCCAGGTCTAACACCTGATGGAAAGTGACAATGAGGTCTAGGACGTAACGTGTTCACCTAGGACAAACGAACTGTAAAGTTGAGCGATTTCAGTAAACCTAGTGTACGAAGCCTTCAGACCAGGTGGAGCAACGATATGCACACGATACTGGTAGCTGGATGAGAGTAGCCAAGGATTGATCAAAGTATCGAGCGATTGGAGAAGCCTCTGTTCTTCAGTAGTTTGAGTCGAGGATGATGATATGATTCACCTACCTCCTTCACTCTCTGCAGTAGTGGTTCCAACCAGTGCACGTTGCATTCCACGTGGGAGTCTAAGAAGGTCAGCACGGGCGCAGTGGCGAGGTCCGCCCCTCGGACCCTGGATCTCATCAGGCCCTCCCGTTTAGTGTTTCTGATCACGCGCACTTTGCGGATAGCTCGAAGAGCTGATCCATCTTCGGCTGTAGAAAAAAAGTATGAATGAATTAATCTGTCACTGTATTTTAATAATAAAATAAATAAAAAATAAAAACATTTATTAACCAAAAACACACATTAACAGAAAGTAAAGTTCTTTAACTCCCACACTAGGCAGTGCCTGTCTCGTGGGTGTCAAATCATATGAATTTCCGCTATGGCTTATTGTCTAAATTAAGACTAAAGTGACAAACTGAATGTAATCTTCAAAAAAATATATATATCGAAAAGTAATCAAAAATACTAAAATTTAAGTTATGGCTGTAAGCGCGTTAGTGAAGTAGTGTGTGTGCGTGTGTGTACGTGTATGTGTAAGTGTGGTGAGGAGGAGTTGGGTTTTGGGTAGCCCTATGATTTTAGTCTTGGAATCGAGCGACAGGAGGGTGCTGGGTCTCTGCCGCTCACTACCTATTAAGGGGCAAGTGTATATGTATACCAGTACTAAGTACATTTATGAGGATACTTTGAGAATTTCCTCGGACTGTTTGTAGTTCCAGGATAAAAGTAGGCTTAAAAGCCTCTTTTTAGCGTCATGAGTTTGGCAGTATTTTATATTTGTGATATTTGCAAGTGTGTTGTAAATTCGTGGTAATAGAAATGGCTTGAAACGTTGAGCAAAGGACGATTTAATTTCAACTGTGGGGAGCTTGAAGACTCTTTTCCGTAGTATGCTATCTCTTGCTGGTAACTGCAAGAATTGTTTGTGCATGTATACGGCAGCCCGAATTAAAAAGCAACCTACGGACACTTAATACTTGAGCTTCATTGTAGACCTCTACTGTCGGATAAGACCTCCCTCTTCCCAATGCTACTTTTAAAACCGCTCTCTGAGCTTTTGTTAGATTGGAATGGTGTTTTGTTGTATGGTGTCAGTGCCAGATACAGTCCGCACCAAGAAAGAAGTTTCGCGGAAACAACACGGAACTAAAATTTAAGATTCCTTGTGTCTATGAGCACAAAACTCAAATTTGAATGTTGATGGCGACATAATACCACGGCCTCAGAAAACCGGCGTGAAGCAACACTGTGCTGTGTTTCGCTGCGTGAGTGAGGGTACCGGAGGCCCAATCTGGGGCAAAGGGAGCTTTAAAGTTTGGCAGCGCACTTGTGACTCCACTGGTGTCGCGGGTGTATATGGGCGGCGGCAATCACCTACATCAGGTGATTCTTCTGCCCGTCTGCCACCTATCACATAAAAAAGCGTACTTTTCACGGGACGTCTTTCGTGGCGCGGACTCTACCAATATGTTTGCTGCAAGGTATCGTGCAATTCTTTATTGCACGTCAAAGATTATTTAATGTTGAAGTATTTATCGCGTTTAGATAGCTACAAACACTATATTATACTAACACTATACTATATTAAGTATATATCACAATTTTGTTACAACGTAGATTCATGTCCTTTTTCAAGGTTGACTAGTAGAGAAATAACACCACCACATAAGACCACCGAAGTTGTACATATAATTTCTATAATGCCTAGTACTTAAGTTGTGTTTGTGTTAAGTTGTGTTGTGCCGTGTGGTCCCCGGCAGAGCGAAGGCCACCCTCACTCTTACCGAGGTGTCGTAAAAGGCGACTAAGGTAAAGCTGCTGGCATGATCATCAGCACCCAGAGAAGGAAAACTCTGCTTTTATATCAAAACCCTCGCCAACCCGTCTGCCAAGCGTGGTGAGTATGGCAATTACCCCTCATGTGATTGAGGGAGGCCCGTGCCCCAGCAGTGGGGACTTTAAATGGGCTGATGATGATGATGAAGTTGTGTTTTGTGTACTAAAGTATATCTATCTATCTATCTTCTACTGATGTTTCCATATGGTTCCTGAGTGACCTTCCTCAGTAGGGAAGACAGATAAATAACCGCACTTTCATTTGTAACTTTTCTTATTTCATTACTTAATCCATATTAATGTGTACGCATCTGTATCGCGCTTGCCGTCTACTCTACGGCTCTTTTACTATTATTATTCTGTATTCTGCTTCTACTGGTGACTCTACAGGGTAGGTAGGTACGTGAGCTAAGAGGCCTTGGATGTCTGTTTCATTTTAATTAGGTCTAAGTTGCGGGTAGAATTCGAATCATTACTTTTGATAGTGAGATTTACATCAGTATTAAAGCAAATTACTGTAGTGGCTTTAGAGCTTTCCATCTGAAAAGATCATTGTCGTTTACCGAGAAATTTGTGACTCTGAGATTTGCTTCTTTTATACACAAATTGAGATAAAAAAACGTTTATTGCTTTCTCATACAACAAAACAGGTACATAAGTATAAATAATAAAGAGTCGACATATTTTTTGTCCTTGCATTAAAACCGGCCCAGCTTTTGTTGAGTCAAAATAAGACTTCCATCTCTGTTAAGAGTCCTGCGGAGGTCAGTTCAATTCAATTCGAGGCAAGCTTCGCCGTTCCTTAGACATTTCGCTATCTCAGTCACCACCTCGAGCCTTCACGTGCGAGTAAACAAATCGATGGAGGATTTGGATACACAAACACGAACGTAGAACTAACGTAACTTTACGCCAGTGGTGAAGCATCCACAAATGTTTAAAGCCTCAGAATACGTAATAGCAGAGGTAATTACAGAATTAAAGTATATTTGGACAAGTGTATATCTAGCATACCAATAACTCATTTCTCACGGTCGATTACGATTATGGCAACTGCACATATTTAGTACAAATACTCTTTTGTCTTTTAATACTCGTATTGCAGTTGATTTTCTCTAAAATTCTTTAACTAATCAAGCAGTTTAAACGGTTAAACAACAAGAGAAAACATCAGAGCAGAATCAGGACGCATATTGGTCTTCAACGCCGTAGAAAATGGACGGATTTAAAGAAGGCCTACACCAAAATAATGAATAACAAAAACTAAAGAAGGAGAGGAGATTATATTTATTTAAAATTTACCCTAAATATTTATTTTCTCAATGAAATATTTTTGGTGTTTCTCAATATTCTGCTCGTGATTATATTTAACCATGTCAAGTCTACCTAAATTATGAATTGCATAAAGACACGCTACCAAACTAATATGTGTGTAATTACGATGATGCTAACAGATAATGATTAAGTGAGCAACAGAGAAAGGGAATCACACACAGTTCAAGGTCAAAAAACGAGTGTACTATAGGGCAAAAATAATGTGTGTGTAATTTATTATTTATATGAGGATTTACGGTTACCACAAAGATTACAGCATACGGAACACTTATCTAAATTAACATCAGACTCCAAAATGCAATAGGAGGTGCTTTCGTTAAGTTAGCTTAATAACTTAGAGGATTACAAGCCTGACTTAATGACTTTGTAACTTTTCACGATCATATCTTTCTGTTCGGTTTAATTAATATAAAGATGTAAAAGATTTCTACCATGCAAGGTCTTGGTAACAAAAAAGTAATTATTTTCAAAAACGTAATTACTATGGATGGTTAAATGAATACTTTGCTTTTTGGAAATGATACTTTAAAAACGGTACCAAACTCATTTGAGTATGATTTATTATTAAAAGCTTTGTTTAAAATATATCCATTTTAAGCTGACCTTTCCATCTTCATTAAGGCTAAAAGCCAACCAGAATATTTTAATGTCTACATAATTCTATTTTAAAACAGCCTCACTCACTTTTTTGTAACTTTGCAATATAAGTTGAGAAAGATCATACTTCTAAAGTTATACTTACGGTTATCACTGAAATCGTCGACTAGAATAATTTCTTTGATCAGATGCTCAGGACTTCGATTTAGAACGCTGCAACAAAACATTTTCAATAAAATCTATTTGCAATATTATCAAAAGTAGCTCCTTTATGAATTGAAATATTATCTACTTCCGTTCGCAGCAGCGGCCACTAAGTGATATTATTGACCGAAGAATGAGGAGATTCCCCATAGTAATAAATGTATAGACTATAGTAATCAGAAACTACTAGTTAGTGAATTTTAAAACTATGTGTAATATTTTTTGAGTTAATTAATTACGAGCATTAAAAATATAAATCTATTCTCTCTATAAAATACAGAGTAGGTGCATGTCATGATTATGTCATCCACATGTGGCATAGATATACCTGTAATAAAACTCTGACAACTAAATACTAGAAACTAAAAATAGTACAATAAATATTCCAAAAGGCATCAACGAAATGTAGGTTTCATAGATAATTAAAAAAATATTTTATATAATTAGTATTGTTTGGTAAAACTTGTACCTGACAACAGTTCTTAGGAGAGTCGAGCGGGCTTCGTTGTGGAATGTGATGATTACGCTTGTTTGAGGTAAATCATCGTCGTACTTTTTGAGGCGACACCTGCAATAGATAAGAAGAGTATAAAAATAAACATTCGTTTATGAAAGCCTGCGTATGTTCTCTATTTTGGAGTTAAAATATTTGTATCTTAAATAAATAGCTTAACAGTAGTTTGGTTATTCGTGAAATGATACTTTCAATAACTCTGATTCAGAATATTATTCTGTTACCATAACACAAAGTTCAAGCTACTAATTTGGGAAGAGTCGATTTATGAGATGTTGTCTGATAATTAAATTAGCTTTTCCTTCTCGTACCACCCTTTTTTCCGAAAATTATATCCTACATAAGGCGTTTTCACTACTCAATCACTGTGAAGTTAAAGAACCAAATTGCTGAATTGCGTGTGCGTATTCTGCTAGTTGGAGTCGCTTCCTTTTCCTACCTAAATTAATGGCAGTCAGGTCTTTTAAAGATAAGGAAATCTATAAAAACGCAAATGTGTCTAAGGCGTGGGACAAAGGAATCACGACTTTATTATTTCTTAAGGTTGGTGCAAACGATTCTTGCAGGGGATAAATTGGACAAACGCAGTGTACGACGCCCTGGCATTCGTTAAGAGAGGCTGACTTGGGGTACTGGTAGTAAGATGATAAGAAAACCTTGGGGTAGTTTTATCACTCTATCCCAAATTCATGTAGCACTCTACATGTAGGATAACAGACGTCCAGCAGTCTATGCGTAGCATTATCTTCTTAGGCAGCTCGTAATATTGAATTATACATTAATGATAAAAAAGTTTATTTACAGGAATTATGAGTAAGAATTAAATTCATTGGAGTTGACATATGCTACAATACTTTGCAATTTTATACCTACATATCATATAAATAATGCTTTATTTTTTATACAATGATTAATACTATGTCACTAACGTCTTCAACAAATGTCAAGGATAATATATAGGTCACAGAATCCGCGATTTTATCATTAATGATGCTATAATTGGAAGTCGTTATGTAAATTAAATGTCCGGAAAATGCATAAGATGGCAGATGTCTCAAGATATTACAATAATATGAATTTACATTGACGTTTCATTTAATTCTATGAATATTACCTACTTGAAATCAATATTTCTATGAAGTTTAATCATTATCGACGACCGAGAGAAGCCTAAAACATAGGCCTTCCCCATTGAACTCCAAGGTGTCCGGTCTTTATTTGCAATATTTATCTTTTTTGAAATTGAAATTAACCAATATTACAGTGCAACACAAAATATAAAGTACATACACAATTAGTTTAAGGGGCAACTCGGCCGTTGATAACTATCTTCTTCTTTCTATCTAAGAAGCAAATAATATAGCAAGTCTTAATGCCATAAAGTAAATCAAACACATACGAAAAAAATGTGCCTAGTCCAGAACTTTTATCACTTAGAAAGTTTTAACTAAATTCGCCCCCTTTATTGTTATTATTTTAGTATGCATAAATATTCGATCAAATAGGTTCTGCTTTAACCAATCAAAGTGTGCATGATATGCAGGTGCGGCATCCTAAAGGTTATAAAATCAAAGTGCCGTTCGACCATGACGTAATATTATTATAAGGTCAAAATTTACGGCAGTTTGCAAGTCTTCATCGTGATACATCTGCTTCGACCTTCGGTTTGCGCAACTCGCACCTACGTTGTTAATCGGCGCCGGGAAGTAGAGACATGTAAAATGTATCGATAAGTTTTGTTATCGATTATAGAGATCTATAGTTAGCCTTGCTAGTTTTTTGGTAACTTTGGTGGAATCATTATTAAATTTCGTTATGTCGCGCCACCGTATTCTCTTCAGATTATAAGGTTTGAGTTCTCTAAACTTTTAAATTATCCAGGCGTAAAGCCAAAGTTTGAGAACTCATAAGCATTAACAAAACGTATCAGCTTCAGTGACTGACGTGGCTGCTCTTTATGGCAAAGGTTCTATTTGGTTATAGTTATTATATTCTAGGTACAGTAGCTCGGTCATCTACCAGCAATAAAATCTATTGATGACTTTGCTATGTTTTGACGACCCGATTGGAACAGTGGTAGTAAACGCTGCCTCTGATACAAGGGTTGCGGGTTCGATACCCGCACAGTACAAACATTTGTGTGCATGAACATGTTTGTTTGTATTGGTCTGGGTGTTTGCTATGTATTATAAGTATGTATTTACAAGAGAAAATTATTAAATGTATATATTTGTAATCCCACTGTTGATTCTGATATCCGTAACACAGGCGCTTGAGCTACCTATCTCGGATATTTGAGTCTAATGTAGTTATTGCGATCAGCTTGTCGTTTCAGGTTCATTATTTAACAGTGAAGACCTTCGTTTCATAAAAGAGTATAATGTTATTTATCTTATTCTTCATTCTTATTCATCTTTAAGTGTGTATACTTGACTGCTACACATCAGGTAACCACAATCGGCACAATCTGTCAAATTTCATCAAATGACTTTGAACGTAATGTCTTTGACATAAGTTAGAGTTATTGAAGATATTTGACAGATTACAACATACATACAATACATTGATGTGTGGCTGTCCGTAGCAAGAACAGGGCTAATGCCGTTATTTGGGACTCAGTGTTTATTGTCAGGCGTTTTCCCTTTAGATATATTGATAATTTTTGAGCATTTTTATCCGATAAGAGTCATCGATACTTTTAATGCGTTATCTCGTTCACTAGTGTATGTATGTGACCTGCCTTGGACCGGATGAACCTCTGCTTTACTGGGTAGGGGTCGACGTTTTGGTCGTATGCACATAATTATGTTTGTATGTTTATGTATGACAGCTGTTTCCTCGCTGAATGTAATTGCAGATATTACGAAATCTCGAACCGTAGCATCTTGATGCGATTTTTCATGATGTAAAAGGAAGCGTAATTTTGTTAATTTTGAATGTAAAATTGCGAAATTTGCTATAAATTTCGATTTGTCTTTTGCGGCTTTTTCAAGTAGCCGCACACCTTACGACTTTTACTAACCAATATTCATATTTAATAGGGTAGGAGACTTTAGGTACCCATAAAATCTTTAATTATTTAAACACAGACTGTTATTAATCTAGTAACTACCTACTAGTAGATCAAGTTGGCCAGTAGATCTAAATTCAGTTTCAAGGTCAGTTAGTATCGTAGTTTAAAATCCCCCTCTAAAATTATTCAGATTCAATGCTGTTATGTTTATCAACGAGGTTCACCTCGTAGGTAATTAAATTTACCTGTTCATAATGAATGAATACCTATCTATAACGCAGTCTGCATCGAATCTTCAGGTCAAGAATAGTAAGAAATCTGGGAAAGGCTGGCAGCGCACTTGTAACGCATTTGGTGTTGCAGGCAGCAGTAATCGCTTACCATCAGGTGATCCGCCTGCTCGTCTGCCCCCTAAATCATAAAAAGAATCAGGTAGGGGGAAACTGGCCCTATAAAAACCGCCCTATAAAAGGCCCGCTTCGAGCAAGGAGAGCACGAGTTCGGCGGAGAACTCTTCGTCCTCTTCGTGGAGATAGCCAGCCGGCAACAGGGACGGGGGTCCTTGTGCCGGCACTGTCATTGGCACCTCCACCGTTCGTTGGGGACGGCTCAGCTCTTCCGGCTGTCCCCAACCCCCCTCTTCCCAGTCTGAGGAGGGGCGTGGCCGCACACCACGTGTAGGGGCGTGTGGGGGAGTGGGTTTGGGACTCCATTCCATACCCACGGGTGATTGAGCCCCGGGAGTTTTAGTGGGTATGCCCTCAGGTTGCTTCTTGTTAGAAAAAGCGGCCCGAAGGGTTAGTCCCACAGTACCATGTCGCCCCCCGGCGGCAGGGTCTGCGTAATGCATTTCTCCCGGGAAACCAAAAAAATAGGTTAGAACAGTTGCCAGCAAAAACATCCTAAAATTCTGGGACAAGTTTTAATAGGACGAGTTTCCCCCTAACTCAAAAAAATGACATCGTTTACGATAGGTCCAAATTTAAAGGCATCATTCATATTGAAAGCAGATAGAAAAAAAAACATTTTAGTCATAAAGGATTATTAGTTTTACCACTAACATGTTTTTTTTTCTAATGAGGAGTAAGCTCATAAAAGGAAGTTATGTTGTACTTAAAGTTTTTTGCTCATGGCTCTAAACCTGCTTTGTTTTACTTTTGCCATAACAGCTTTCTAGTAACATTTGAGGAGACCCTTAGAAACTCACATCGCATTCCTAGTATCAGGAATAGCCCTATTACTGGGCAAGTTGTCCGAAGCGGCCTGGTTGAACCGGTTCCGGATGTAAGGGTCTGAGTCCTTTAGCCCTCCGGCTACATAGCCCCCCTCGTCGAAGTACGTCCTCCCCGTACTCCCAGTCCCGTAGGCTTCGTCGGGGGAGGCCGGGCTGCTTTCCGCCTCTTCCACGTCTGAATGTTGCTTGATTAGACGGAGAGCTATATTTTCTTCCTGAAACAAAAGAGAGGACAATCTATACTATTTATAAAGAGCTACAACGCTTACGAAATCCGGAAACACGGAACGCTAGCGCGATTCAATTAAACCTGGCGCCATCTATTGGTTTATAGTGAAACTAATGTCCCGAAACAAAGTGAGGGCGGGCCACTATTACTGAATAAGATAAAAGCCACAACAAGACAAGCCATAAGGAAGATAAAGCCATTGTCTCAGTAATTGCATGTTTAATAGTACTAACTTAGTATAGGACAGACACCCTGCGGTATCTTGACTGACGATTTGATAAAGATGGCCTATACACTGGGACTTATTGAATTCCTGAGGGCATTATACGAATGAAAACGTTTCTCTCCAAGGAACATAGGGTCGAATCTCAAAAGAAATCACCTCCACATAATAAGATGATTTTTTAAGGTTAGAGGGTTAGTCTCGCGCTCCCGCTACGCCGCCTCATTCTGCGCCATCACTTCTTCGCAGAAGTGGGCGAAGGCCGACCAGGCCCTCTCATCATCCAGCATAGCTGCAACTATGAAGGAGTGTCCTCCCGCTGAATACGGTGCAGGTAGTTACCGAAGCAACCATGCCCGGTTAGTACCTGCACCATCCGGAAAGACAAAAACCCATGTGGGAGCTCGAGCCACCGGTCCAAGACCGGGGCGAGCGCCGCGAGCGTGGGACGGCCATGTTTCTTTGGGAAAAATGTTTTTTTTTCATTATTAGTATGATGCCCTCGAAATGTCTCTCAATTATTCAAAAAATCACGAGGTAGGTATATCGGCTGGATCCAGGCTACTCAGGACTCGGTTGATTGGTCTTTTGGGTCGCCATAAATAGCTGAACGTAGACCACGTTGAGCTATTTATGACGATATCTAGGCTGATTGATGGATATCCTACTACATTACCTTTACATTATTTTTTTTATTTTCTTTATTAAGGAAAAAATACAGCTGTTAAAAAGCTAAAACTGTTACGCTAACTGTTCTAAAATTACTTAAATAATAGATGTATTATTAAAAAAAAATACTTAAATAATAGATGTATTAATAAGTAATTTTAGAACAGTTTGCGTAACAGTTTTAGCTATTTAACAGCTGTATTTTTTCCTTAATAAAAAAAAAAATTAAATTAAATTGCTGATGAGCAATTTAAATTTTCCACTACAAATTAATACGTTTAGTGTTGTGAGACAAAATACAAAAATAATGCGAAAAGGATGATTATTTTAGGTACTTATTAATTTAACTCAAGAATAAAGATTATTTTTAAAACTAATCTTATCATGAAATGTCGATATAATTATAGTAACTATTAAATTTATTACAAGCTCTAACAATAAAACTATTTTTCCTGTAATTACATTTACATAAAGGAGTAGCAAACGTTTTCCTATAGATCATCGTCAGCCCATTTAAGTCCCCACTGCTGGGCCACGGGCCTCCCTCAATCAATCACATGAGGAGTAATTGCCATACTCACCACGCTTGGCAGACGGGTTGGCGAGGGTTTTGATATAAATGCAGAGTTTTCCTTCTCTGGGTGCTGATGATCATGCCAGCAGCTTTACCTTAGTCGCCTTTTACGACACCTCGGTAAGAGTGAGGGTGGGCTATTCTACTCTGCCGGGGACCGACACGGCTGTTAAAGTCATAATATTTACCATCGACAACTTTACTTTTACACGTTAAAATATTAGCTCTTAGTCGAAAGTTTGCTACACAACATTCAACCTTGGGTAGGTCCCAAATTAAAGCTCGTGACTGTACAACCAAGCAACTGTCGTATGACCATGACCACACGCCTTCCTATAGATGCCCTTCTTTAAATATAGATGACCTGTCAGAGGGTCTACGAATCATTATCATTGTGTATATTTGCGTTCGTTGTAGCCTAGGTTCTATAGGTATTTCATATTGTTGTGTAAGGCCAAAGCCCAAGAATTTCCAACGAATATGAAATGAGGCCGCACCCAGAGCATTACACGTTAATTATACAGGTGCTCGAGGTTCATAAATCCAGGGAAGGCATCCAAATGAATAAGTTATAATAGGAGATTGCGTGGAGACCTCTGACGAGCTAGCAATCCGAGGCGCAGTTTACTGTACTATCTAAAGTAATGTCTTTTATTACATTTTTATGCTAGAGGCGACAAAATAACATGCTGGTCACCTGATGGAAAGTAATCAACGCCGCAATATCAATAAGGCCTATTATAATCTAAAAGAGTATTTTGGTGACCAATTTTTAGGCTAAGAACACTTAATAGTAAAACCTATCATAATTTTATTTGTTTTTTTTTGTTTGAGATTGTATTTATTTTAAAATGTAATAGATTAAAATTTCAATAATATTCTTTTATTGCATATTTTTGGTATTCATTTCTTGATTTTAGTTTGTATATATAATTAATTAATTTTATTATCTTCTATCTTCGATCTCTCTGATTTCGGGGATGTTTATTGTATTTTTTTTATAGGTGGCAGACGAGCAGACGGGTCACCTCATAATAATTGCCGCTGCCCATGGATACCAGTGAAGTCACAAGTGTGCAGCTAACCTTTGAACCCCCCTTTCCGCAGATTGGGGCTTCGGTACCCTCACTCACGCCAGTGAGGCCGTCACTTCGGTAGAGCCGGCCCATTCATGTGGAAGCGTGGCTGTTCCACGGTTCTAAAACTTCAGTCGTCTGAATTCTCGGAGAAATCTCGCGTTTATTCGCGAATAAAGGCCCAAAGCACCAAATCCTTAGATAATATAATGCAATCATTCAGAAAGTGGATAAAGTGGTTTTACTCAGTCAATCGAATTTAGCGAGATAAAGAACTCCGTTTATGGGGGTATGAAATCGTGGCTTAGGTGAAACTTGTTTTAGCCTACATGCGGGTGTTTTCATAAAGAATTTCGTTAATGCCTCTGTGGTTAGGTAATTCTAAGAGGGTTTTGTCACTTTTAGGGCATTTACATTGGTCTTAATAAACACTTATGATGATGGGGTACGAGAAACGCACGACGGGCCCTAAGGATGGAACGGGGAGAAGCGGGGTGGCCCGCATTTGGACCAACGACTGACTTATCGACCAATGTAAATGTCCCCTTATAACTCACAGCGGCCTTTAAGGTGACGGGTAGGGCATACTAGCGACGCCAATCGATTTTAATTTTTAGCTACTAAACCGGATATATTTTTAACAACTGCGGGATTGCAACCTCTCGGCAAAAACTTATACTATTTATTAAATAACCATGCAAAAATGTTGGGTCCAACGCGTACGCGAAAAAACGGACCACTTTTGGCGTGAATCAATTTTTCGTGTACAAAATCAGACCCAACATTTGTGCATGGTTATTTAATATATTTAATAGTATAAGTGTTTGCCGAGAGGTTGTACTCGTAACCTCGAAATCGTTTAAAATAGATCCGGTTTAGTAGCACAAAATTAAAATTGATTGGCGTCGCTAGTGTGCCCTACCCGTCACCTTAACAAAATCGCTTAAAACAGTTTCCATAGCGTGTAATCTGATCATCAATTTTTTAACCTTGACATATAGTGGATCTGGTATTAATAAAAGCCTTGATATGCTAATACATAAACTAGTTGTAGGTCCAATGGTGTCATCGTTTTTGTAACACAATAATAGAATGAACCGGCACCTATGAAAGTTATTTCATGTATTATAATTTATTCAAATTTTCCTTGTGTCGGTATCCATAGCCCAGCGTTTTTTTAATATTCATTTTTGTATCCCTTCTTGCAACAAACGAACAAAACAACGACGTTGCTAATACGGAGTTTCAATAACAGATTTCTTAATTCGTGTAGAAAGAGGAAAATAAATAGATGAATAATAGTTTTAAGAAAATATCGACGTGTGGCTGCACGTACGTGCCGTCATTATAAATGCATACAAATGGTGTTATTAGTTATTTATTATGTTAATAAAATAAATGTTTTTCCATTACATAGTTTTATGTAATAATTTATAAATAAAAAAAATAGAATTTATTTTATTTATTTAATATAATTGTACGGGATAAACCCAATTACATAATTATACATAATTAGCTCTTATTGTATTATAAACACATATCAATTTTATTTACTAAGGACTTAACATTATCTGTAAATATGTCTAGTTCTGGATGCAATGTCAAGAGTGCGTTAAGCGTGTGATGCATGCGACAGAGCGGTGACTGCGAATTTAATGATTTTTGAGGGGAAATTAAAATGTTATTGTTAATATAATTGAAATAATATTTATCGTAGTGAACCTATATAATATATATGGAAAAATGCACTTGGCATTTCCCACTCAACAATAAAATTCTAGAGCCGGCAACACGTATGTGATACCTCAGGTGTTGCAGATGTCCATGGGCGGCGGTGATCACTTTCTATCAGGTGTGCCGTCTACTCGTTTGTCCGCTATAATGAAAAAAAAATATAGTAAATATAATATGTGGACAATGTGGTTGGTCTTACAATAAGGAATATTTATAACTACAATATTGTAAAAAAATATATGATTGAAAAACTGTTTTTTGTCCTAAATAAATGGAAAAAAATAATAATAACGCACTTATAAATTTCATTGAGTGTTTCGCCGTGTGGTCCCCGGCAGAGTAGAATAGGCCACCCTCACTCTTACCGAGGTGTCGTAAAAGGCGACTAAGGTAAAGCTGCTGGCATGATCATCAGCACGCAGAGAAGGAAAACTCTGCATTTATATCAAAACCCTCGCCAACCCGTCTGCCAAGCGTGGTGAGTATGGCAATTACCCCTCATGTGATTGAGGGAGGCCCGTGCCCCAGCAGTGGGGACTTAAATGGGCTGACGATGATGACGATGTTTAGGCGGGATTTGTATACACGTCTTTCACGTTCCGGGTGGCTATTGTAATTTTGTTTTATTTGGCGCATTGGGTAATGACCCTGCCTCTTAAGCCTAAGGTTATGGGTTATGGGTTCGATCCCCACTCTCGACAAACATCATCATCATCACCTTGTATATTGATCCCACTGCAGGGTATAGGCTTCCTCCTATGCTCGCTACTCGCAGCGGTCCTGTGCCAGTCTCATCCAGGACTTACGCACCGCTCTGTCTATGTCGTCAGCCCATCTGGTCAAACATGCGTATTATAAAAAATGTGTTTGTGCAGTACCAGGTGCTTAGGAAGGAACCTCTCGCTCCAAAGCATAGTCCAAGCTATGCTGGTGAGCGAGGAGTCCAGGATTGGCTTTTTCGTCCTTCTGCGAGGAGGTGATCTCGCAGAAGGAGGCAGCTGAGCGACTGCGAGAGGAGAACCATGACGAAAGACGGGTCCAAAGAAAGACGGGTCCATGGGAGAAGCCAGTCAGAACAGAATAGTTAATTCTCGTGTCGGAGACCAAGATCCACTTCTGGTCGCTGAGCCACGTAGTAAATAAGTAAGCAAAGATATAGGGTTTTGGTAATAACATGCTACTTATTCAAGCTACTATTTTACCTAGAGTATGTAAAGCTGCAAAAAATTAAAACAACCGTCACTTGTTTAATAAAATGCACATGCATGAAGTCACACCTGAGTAAAGCGTCTATTAAGTATCTAAAGAAAACAGAATAATGAATAAAAAAACATTTTTATTGAGCAAAATGACGTCAATATTATACTAAGATAATTAAATACCTATTTGAGACAATAACTTATGACTTATTGTTTTACGTCAGTACATTGAAAGAAAAAAACAGTAAAATATTAGTACGAGTTAAAGAGCATGGTTATCATTGTATTAAATGTATTATTCGACTCAAATGGATCTCGAGTCAGAGTGACCCGAATGAGCTGAATGATTCGATTGACCCAAATGATCCGAATGAGCTGAATGATCCAAGTGCGTCGAATGATCCGAATGAGCTGAATGATCCGAGTGAGCCCAATGAGCGGAATGATTCGATGAGCCAAATGATCTGAATGAGCTGAATAATTCGAGTGAGCCGAATAAGCGGAATCGATCACGGATCTAACTAATAGCCGATATTCCAAATGAAGCGTTTCACTGTTCCGCATCTCTGCACTGTTCCAGATGCATATGTTCCAATCATTGCAATGATACATTATTGCCAGGTCTAGTAGAGTCATTATCACCCTATCATTTCCGGTTGCAACCAAAGCTGTCCGGGGTACGCTAGGACCATAATCCAGGATGTGAAATGCGAAGGTCAGACAGCAGTCGCTTCATTGTAATTCCCAGATTTTCCGAATCCTCGATTATAGTATCGCCAAGCGTGCTCTGGCACCCGAAGCGACAGCTTTGGACGCAACTAAGAATTTGCACGCTAAGATAAGGAGGAGAAAATTGGCAGATGTCAAGTTCCTAAAAATTTGACATTTCTTCATCAGTCAAATTGAGGAGAAATCATAGACTTAACCAATGACATTCAATGTCATGGACTTAGGAAACCGCCCTACAGAAATGTATGGTAATAATAACACATTGACATCTGTTAATTTTTCGCATAATTGAAAATCAGAATATGGTGCTAGTGACTTTAGG
The DNA here is from genome assembly GCA_019059595.1 of Marasmia exigua. Taxonomy (NCBI): domain Eukaryota; kingdom Metazoa; phylum Arthropoda; class Insecta; order Lepidoptera; family Crambidae; genus Marasmia; species Marasmia exigua. The sequence goes on from CM032473.1 coordinate 16,223,626, forward strand.
AGTACTGGGAATGATTGGATCAGAAAAGCCTATAGAAAACTGTGGCGTAGTGATCTTTTACCGCCTTTACTATGGTGAGTGTTCCGAGGAGTTGTTTGAGTTGCTGAATTTCACTACCGTACTACACGCCGTAAACTAGGATTCCATCCGTACCATCTGGATGGGTGGAGGACCACCACCGTGCGCTTTACACGTCATTTTTTGCCACGCACCTCCTCATTGTGGAATCCACTTCCCGCAGCGGTATTTGTGGTTGATTTCAATGGGCGGCAGTGATCACTTACCATCAGGTGACTCAATTGCTCGTTTGATTCCCTTTCTCATAAAAAAAGTGAGTGAGATCTGACGTTTAGTATTGGACGGTTTCGAGGCTGTTGTGGAGATTTAACACTGCAAACATACCTAAGATACCTATATGAACTCTGCATTTGTGTAGCCGATTTCTGAGTCTACTTATATATGAATTTTAATTATAAATGGACTAGGATATGGTTTTGAGGACCATAGGACTACCTAAAAAGGGACGGTATTTTTTTGTGAAAAGATGAATTATGATTTTTATGAAAGACTAAATTATGATAATACCTACACATACCTATATATCAAGTAAGTATGAATTTAGTAAATGATTCAGAACTTTTAAAAAATAGAACTGCTATAATGGTGATTATTGTACAGTTTATATTGTTACATAAATTGAGCATCCATTATTTGTATTGTAAAGAAGAGGAAATAATTTTCTATAATAAAGCAATGCTATGATTTGTGTGCCGTATATAATTTTTATTTTAAATATGACTAGCTTTTTCCTGCGGATTCACTTGCGTTGGAAAGAAATAAAACTAGCCTATGGTACCTACTCTTCATCCCTTTAACTCTCCAGTAACGAAATCAGGTCCATCCGTCGCTCCGTTTTGCCGTAACAGACGAACAAACAGACAGACACGCACACTCTTTCACATTTGTAATATTAGTATACGACTGACCGGATGGCGCAATTGGTAGTGACCCTGCCTCTTACGCCAAAGGTCGTGGGTTCGATCCCCACCCTGGACAAACATTCGTGCGATGAACACTTGTGTTTGTTCGGTGTCTGGGTGTAATATATGTATTTAAGTATATATTTGTGTTCCTCTGTTGTCTAATATCTGTAACACAAGTGCTTAATCTACTTAGTACGGAATCAGGTCAACGTATGAGATGTTGTGAGAATTATTATTATAGTATCGTTATGGATGCTGAAAATAGAGCGACGCAATTTTCAACCTGGCGACCATGGGATCGAAAACGACCTGTTGAAACCGTTGGGAAAAAGTGGATCCAGAATGAACAAGAATGTGACAGTGGGTTGACCGGGGTTTTCAGCCGAAAGGTCAAAACAGGCTGAAGAGAGAAAGAGAGAGAGAGATAGATAAAGTGAGAGATAATATTATTCAAACTGGCTCGACTAAAACACTTAAAATTCGCTAAAATCAACGGTGCTAATTATCTTCAAGGAGAATTAAAAAAGGACCTGCACAACATGGGCCCTTCAGATACCAAAATCTGCAGGTTCTGTCGCGAGGACGAGGAAACGATTATCCACGTCCTCGGCGAGTGCATAGCGCTGCACCGCTGCAGAAGCCGGCACCTAGGAGCACACATGATCTCAGCAGACGAGATCAAAAGCTCCCCCATCAGCTCCATTCTCGGGTTTATCCTGGAACTGGAGCTACATGAGGTGCTGTAATAGGTTACGGGGCTGCCACAATAGATCATCTACTGGTCGCAGTGGCTATGAGACGCGGGGCTCACCCCATTTCTAACAAATAATAATAATAATATCTTTAAGGAGAGAAGCATTATTATATTCAAAGGCCATGATGGTATTATCTACTTACTAGATTTAATTTTAAACAGAACAACTGATGATGGAATTTTGAAATCTCATGTCGACAATCAGGATACGAATTCATAACGCTTAGTTACCAGTCTATCCGCTGAACCACGTCAAAGATTACCCTCTAATAAGGTCGTATGTCGTAATGCAAGCAATCGTCACGCCCCTCGTGTGGGCAATTTGAGCTCTAAGTTTCAAGACACACTAGGCGTCTTTTCGGTTTGTTCTAAAACGTGGCGGAAGATCAGCTACCAAGTGTGCGCGACGATCGCAATTCGTATGCAACGAATTGTATTAGCGCTCTGCCGCGTTTTACACGCGACCGAAAAATCGCCTAGTGTGTTTTGCCTCTTTGTGTTAGTTCAGCCTTGTGATCCGGTTATTAGGCCGTTCGTGATGGGTCTGGCATGGTCAATTTGACGGACTTATGTCATAATAGGTATATGCCTCTTTCTGCTCTTACAAAATCGTCTCCTCAGTTTTCCTTATAAGGTTTAGGCGCTGCATTTTCTGGTTGTTTTTTTTATAGTGACACAGTATATGGCTCTCCTCAGCCTGATGGTAAGCAAGAGAAGAGCCCACGTTGCCATTACAACGGACGCGATGTCAGGCATCACCTCCGTTGGGACTGCCATACTGGCCCGCGAGATGCTTCTTCACGCTTCGTTTGAAGGAATCCATATTGTAGTAAGGAGGTAATAGATGCATTATCATGAAGGAGGAAATAAATACATTATAAGACGTCTTGTTCTTTATTTTGCAGGCATATCTATTTTGATTATATTTTACGTGTTTTATATTTATATTTATATTTAGTAACAGAAGCCGGAAATAAGTAGAGTTATTTTGGTACTCTCACTGATTTCATACAGCGAAAGAATAAAGTGAATATGCCTATTGACGACCCGTTTGGAACAGTGGTAGTGAACGCTGCCTTTGGTCCAAGGGTTGCAGGATTCGGTCCCCGCACAGTACAAACATTTGTGTGCATGAACATGTCTGTTTGTATTGGTCTGGGCGTTTTCTATGTATTATACGTATGTATATACAAAAGAAAAGTATTATATGTATATATTTGTAATCCCAGTCGGAGTCAGTTCAATGTATGTGATGTTGTGAAAATATTATTATATTATTATGCCTCGAAAATCAAAAATAATTTTAAAGAACTCAGAAAATTCCGGGATTTATTCAACGTGGTCTGAAATTCAAGTATCCTAAGTAATTTAGGATATACGCCCAAAATGTTATTTAAAAATAGGATGACCATTACAAACCCGCGAAAATCCATGTTATCATCAACATTTTGATGCAAGTACTACAATAATTAATCAACCTCATTAAACCATGAACTTTTGCGAATAAATGAAAATTTAATTGAATAGCTTGTATTTGATATGTATTAGGTTACATCACATATTAACATATACACGCTTTAATGGCGGTGACTAACACTCAAAGAATGTAGGTTACAAAAATTTGTTTCTAATAAACCAAGCCGACAATTTGCATTCACATATTTCTATGCGGTCTTGCGAATTTGGCCTTAGCACGGAATAAATTATGAAAACGGAAACTAAGGAGGCCTTTACAGATTTTCTCTTATCACGAATTCACGTTCCATTTTAATTATTCTTGCGCTACTGTTTGATAAAAAAAAATTACAAATATTGTAAAGTTACATGAACCAATTTATACAATTTGATATAGTTTCATATGATTAACCTTGTTTATTATATTCGGCATTACAAAACTAAACTTACTTACTTATAAGCTAAAACTAAACTAAACTTATTTATATTCGGTAAATAATATTTAAATTAGTACGCAAAAACAATATTCACAAATTACACAAGTTGTCAACAAACGGATACAATAAAAATATGTTTCGTCGTTATACATGGTCTCACAGAAAACCGGCGTGAAGCAGCACTGTGCTGTGTTTCGCTGCGTCAGTGCGGAAGCCCAACCCTGGGGAAAGAGGAGTAGAGGTTGGCAGCGTACTTGTGACTCCACAGGTGTTGTAGGTGTCCATGGGCGGCGGCAATCACTTACCATCAGGTGATCCGTCTGCTTGTCTGCCACCTATCACATAAAAGTAGAAAAAAATGGTTGAAAGCACACATGGAGATTGGGGGTGCCTTGGATGCCCCAAGAAGTACTCTATCAAAAATCGAATGCCGACTATTTGTGACTAAAAAACCAGCCAAGTGCGAGACGGACTCGCCCATGAAGGGTTCCGTAGCAGCAAGTAAGATGCATGGAAAGGAAATTGCGGTTTACGATTTAGAACGTATTAAAAAAGAACTACTCACTAGGTATATCTAGTTCAAACCAATTTTCGTTGTTAGTTTTCGTGATCACGTACAGCATATATATTTTTTAGTTTTATAAATCATTTATTATAGAAGTTAGTTATGAGGGGGGGGGGGGGGGGACAATTTACCACTAAAGTATTGTGTTTAGAAAAAAATTATGTTAAAAACCTCAACATCACTTTTAAAGACCTATCCATAGATACTCCCCACGTATAGGTTAATGAAAAAAAATGAGTTTCAGTTTCAAGTATGGAGACACCCCCAATTTTTTATTTTTTTCAATTTTTGTGTAAAAATCGTAATACGGTTAACAAAATACGTCTATTTACCAAGATTCAATAGTCACAGGCACTTTTCACCGTATGTCACAGGCAGAAAAGTGCCTGTGACATACGGACGGACGGACAGACATGACGAATCTATAAGGGTTCCGTTTTTTGCCATTTGGCTACGGAACCCTAAAAATCGTGCATCATTTTTTGGCATAGGGAACCGTGTTACCCCGAATTTATCGCGAGCGAAGCGCGAAAGCTAATAAAGAAATAAATTTGCCAACTGTTTGTTCTGAAGCTAGTGAATACAAGGGCTTGTGTTTGCTTTCACCCGAGCTGCCATCGCGAGGGGCGCGAAATTCATTGGCTATGCATAGAAAGCTCGACGAGTTATCGGCACTTAGGGGCAGGAAGTAAACTTCCTCTGGCCGGCTATAGGGATGGTACATCGAACATATCGATGTTCGATGTACCATCTATTGTTTGTTCAAATACATACTGCCAGATATATCAATATGTATCGACATATTGATATATCTGGCAGTATGTATTTGACAGTTAAATCAGGCAAACAAAACAGACGTCTTTCCAATGGATAGATGGTTTCTTTTCTCTTTTTGAGTTTTGGAACCCTAAAACTTGGCACAGAGATTAAATGTGCGTCCGTTGTATATCGTGGCTGCAGATACAGTGAAAAAAATAACCATTTATATTGATTGATTTGAAATTTTATTTAAAAAATAAGTTTATTTTTATTCTTCTTGTAGTAAATGTTAATTGTAGCAAATGCTAAAAGATTGGCAGCGCACTTGTGACTCCACTGGTGTTGGGAGTATCTATAGACGGTAGTGAACCGGCTGGTTGTTAGCCAAATATTACATTTTAAAAAGACATATTGGACGACTCAGTCTGCTGACTGATGATTAATCGATACTTTTTGTAACATCTCTAGCCGACGTAATTTCCTTCGTCGTCAGACAAAGGCAATTATCTGTTTCCTGAAAGTACAACGGTGAACAAGTTTAATTTCGTAAGTTTAACGTACACGGTGTGCAAGTTTCTGTAAGGACGATATTGGACATTGAAAATTGAAAACATCGACATTGGATATTGAAAAATTACATCTTTAAGGTGACGGGTAGGGCACACTAGCGACGCCAATCGATTTAAATTTTTTAGCTACTAAACCGGATCTATTTTAAACAATTTCGGGGTTACAACCTCACGGCAAACATTTATACCATTTATTAAATAACCATGCACAAATGTTAGGTCCAACGCGTACGAAAACTTGATTACCGCCAAAAGCGGCCACTTTTAGCGTGAATCAATTTTTCGCATACAAAAACGGACCCAACATTTGTGCATGGTTATTAATAAATAGTTAGGTTTGCAAAGATGGTTGTAACCCCGAAATAGTTTTTTTTTTATATGAGAGGTGGCAGCACGAGCAGACGGAACACCTGATGGCAAGCGATTCCGCCGCCCATAGACACCCGCAACACCAGTGGAGTCACAAGTGCGCTGCCAACCTTTTCCCCTTCCCCCCATTGGGCCTCCGGTAACCTCACTCACACGGCGAAACACAGTTTAAAATAGATCTGGTTTGGTAGCTAAAAATTAAAATCAATTGGCGTCGCTAGTGTGCCCTACCCGTCACCTTAAAGCCATAAAGAGCCTTAAAGCCTTGATCTTTGGAGATTTTAATCTTCTCAATCAAAATTTTAAATTATTCAAAGTTGTTTAAAACATCGTCATCATATTTATATCACAACATCATCATTTATTTTCATGTCTATTATCGATATAGCGAGTTGATTTTTTTTTAGTTTTATACCTTATATTTATTAATTAGGTAATGAAATGAAATGAAAATTGTTTATTCAAATTAGGTCCATACAGAACACTTATGAATGTCAACATGTTTACCACTGGTTCGGAATGTAGTTTTCTGCCAAGAAGACACCAGTAAGAAACTCAGCAGTTACTCTTTAAAAATAATGTTTTTCAAAATGTCACCATTAACTTAAAAATATAGTACAATTTTTGTGTTACTAATATGTCCCTAAATTATTGTCATTCAAAAAATCGTCTATTTTATAATAGCCCTTTCTTCATTAAACAGTTTTTTTATATAAAATTTAAACTTATGTGTGGGCAAGTCAATAATAATCTGAGGTAACTTATTAAACATTTTTATGCTCAATCCTATAAATGAACTGCCAACCTTATGGAGCCTGATATTTGGAATGGCCAGTCTGTGCTTATTTCTGGTGTTAAGGCTGTGACAGTCGGACTTCTTCGAGAACAGATGGAGATTATTATGTACGTACATAAGTTAAAAACACCAATTTACACATAGAGGTCACAATATTAGAGTAAGATTCATAACATTGGATATTATCCCTTTATGTACCCCACCAGGTTTCTGCTGGGAATGTTGGGGATGAACTCTTTGGAGGTGAGGAGAACGCGGGTAGAGATCTCGACTGCTGTGGCCATACTGCGTGGAAGTCTGGACTCGCCTGAATGTGTTGAGCAATTATCTCGCATGTATGTGCCTGATAAATATCTTCGCATACGTTCTGGTCGCAGGCATCGACTGTTCGCGCCGCCGCCGGCATGATCATCAGTACCCAGAGAAGGAAAACTCTGCATTTATATCAAAACCCTCGCCACCCCGTCTGCCAAGCGTCGTGAGTATGACAATTACCCCTCATGTGATTGAGGGAGGCCCGTGCCCCAGCAGTGGGGACTTAAATGGGCTGACGATGAGGACCCATGGGTACAATCCCCAACCTTTCACCGAAACTAGGCCTTCAAGTAAAATAAAACCTACTTTTAACACTTCGCGTCTTTTCTTTTATACTGAATGGGATCAAAGATAACCCATTCAACAATCATGTAACAAGAGCATTGTTACATAAAACCGAATCCGATGATAATTTGTACAATTGTCTCGCATTATGGCATCGGAGAGTATGATTGTTACTTGTTACAGTTGTTAGATCATTTCGTCTGCTATTTGGAAATATCTGTGAGTTATTATGTTATCGGAGTGTGCTACTTTTGAAATATAATTGTTTTTGTTGTTAACAAATTGTAATAGTAATATTGTAGCAGGTCTGTATTTCATAGGTTTCGACAGGGTTTTTTGGTACTAGAGTAAGAGGTGATATAGGTATTACCTTCTTCTTCTGGTGCCTCTCCTTTTTTTATGTGATGGGTGGCAGACGAGCAGACCATTCACCTGATGGTAGGCAATTACCACCCGCGACACCAGTGGAGTCACAAGTACCCTCCGGTACCCTCACTCAGCGAAAAACAGTGCTGTCTCACGCCGGTTTTCTGTGAGGCCGTGGTATCACTCCGGTCGAGGCGGCCCATACTAGTTAAGGTTGGCAGTCAGCTTCGCATATCTCACTCGATCTATTGCATTTTTTTTTCATGTGATAAATGGCAGACGAGCTGACGGATCACCTGATGGAAAGGGATTGCCGCCGCCCATGGACACCGGCGACACCAGTTGAGTCACAAGGGCGCTGCCGACCTTTAAACCTCCCTTTCCCGCGGGTTTGGCATCCGGTACCCTCACTCATGCAGCGAAATACAGCACGGTGCTGCTTCTAAGGCACTGGCGATCCATTCTCTGATGTTACGCAACCATGATTTCTTTCTCCGGCCAACTGCTCGTCTTCCGGCTACTTTGCCCATCATGACCAGCTGCAAGAGTTCCTATACATCGTGCTTTAGCACGTGACTAAGATATGCAACTTTTGACGGTCTGCATAAGATAGCGCTGTTTTCCAAACCGACATAATACTTTTTTTTTATAGTGACACAGTATATTGGCTCTCCTCAGTCTGATGGTAAGCAAGAGAAGAGCCCACGTTGCAATTACAACGGAAGCGATGTGAGGCATCACCTTCGTTGGGACTGCCATACTGGCCCGCGAGATGCTTCTTCACGCTTTGTTTGAAGGAATAAATATGGAAGCAGGAAATGCATGCGCCGGAAACCAGTTATATTTCTTGATGGTGCGGCGACTTCTGTATTGTCAAACGATATATCCAGCTCCAGTATTATCAGGGTATAAAATTTATGATTCTGAAAGTGTACCTAGCCGTGTCTAAGTGGTGTGGTTCCCTTTTCTAAGGATTACAATGAGCAGGCGACAGTTACTTAATTATACCTACCTTTTACTCCTGAGACTCCAGAATAAGTCCGGCTCAGTCTCACATCCTTATAATGTTAATGATAAAGCGAGAACTTTGCATGCAATGTAGGAAATAGGATAACTAAGATCATTGAGATGTTTAAAACAAAAATTTACGTTTTGATAACTTACTAGTGGCCCCACCTTACTTCGTTACGGGACATTAATTCCACTTTGTAGCAATAGATGGCGCTAGGTGTCCATTACATCACGCAAGCGTTTTTGTTTACGAATTATTTAGAGGTTTTTGGCTCTCTTTGCCTCTTCTGTAGGCTCTTCCATGGAGAGTGCTCTGTGATCCTGTTTAATATCATACCAAGTTCACCATTCTACTATCGCACGACTAGACGCTGCGGCAATTTTTACCAATACTACCTGGAACCAATCCCTTCCAGAACGCTTTGTTTCCAGTTCTATTTTTTTCCACGCTCGTGTAAACTCTGGAATGAGCTTCCAGCTGCGGTGTTGTCTGAACGCTATGACATGTCCTTTTTAAAACGAGGTTTAAAAAGAGTTCTTCTTTCAAGGTAGGCAGTGACTGTGCTCCGGCATTGTTGATTGATGATTATAATTTATTACGAATACGTTATTCCTCCCAAAGGTTGTCTGGAAGATATCGCTACAAGCAATAAGACTGCCTTATTGTACTGTCTGTTGTTGTTGTATCATACTTGTATTTTATTTGTGTGCAATAAAGAATATCTATCTATAAGCCTTGCCGCTGTCCACCTGTAGGCTTTACCTGTGCTTAGTTTGTGATAAATAGTATAGATTACTATTTCCTTTATTTATTTTTCAATCTGTTGTAGCAGTAAACGTTTTTAACCTCGAGAAGTACCAACTTTAACATTAATACTGCAGTCTCCGTCCACGTCGACAAAGCTTCCTGGAAACTAATCAAGAAGAAAAATAGCTAAGAATCACCCAAGAATCACTACAAAATTCATAGGCTGGACAAGTTGATAGTTTACGGCTACAGGTCGGCACCTTTACATTACAAGTAAGGGTTCGGTCACAGATGTGTTCTTAAAAAGTTAAGTACACAATTCATAATCAGGTGGGGTTTTAGTTCAAATAGGAGCATGCGCCTATGAATTTTTAAAACCTCTTTGCAATTATCGTCAGTCAATTTGCACGTTTCGGAGTTTCTGAAATGCGTAACCATGATTTCAGTTGGTCTGATGGCCTAATCTCTTCATAGAAGAGTTGACTTGATTTCTATAATTGAAGGGAAAAGACCTCCAGTGGTACAGTATTTAATATAATATAAAGATTTATTTATTTCTCTTTCACAATATAGCTAAATTATTACAAATGACAATATTATGAGAAAAAAAATACTTTTTATATTACTATATTGTGAGAGGCTGGTATCCGTACTAGGCGATCTTGTGTTACAGATTACCAGGCCCCCACCATCTCACTGATTTATTTCAACAAAAAATAATCTGAATATTAGCTAATGGTTTCACTTTTGTAGGTATTATTTAAACTAAAATGATTATATCGTGTAGCCGTGGTCGTATGCCACATTGATTTTATTTTATTATTATAATGAATCTGTTTTGCTACAGTAGGTGGCATACGACAGCAGAGACAACTTTCTTGTTTTGTACTTTTTAGATCGTCTTTTTTTGGTAGTCGGGTTTTAGTTTTTAAACTTTATTTTATTTATTTTTTAGTTAAGTAAATATAATAATATATTTGAAATGTGCTAAAAAAGCTCTTTCATTTGATACCCCACACGGTACCGTCAAGCAAAATTTTTTTTTAGTTCCTTGCTCTAAGTCTCCTAGAGGGCGCTGTAATAAATTTAACGTGACGTCATGTTGCCTATAACCAGAAGACAACCAAGACGCTTCTAACGACACCTCATTTGTTCAAATATGATAACTAGTTTAGAAGTTACGTGGAAACAGATGAACATACATACATACATAGCCTGTCAAAATCATAACCCTCCTTTTGCTCTGCCGTAGTCGGGTAAAAAGACTTCTCTTATCCAGTATGCACAGATTGACAAGGTACTCCTCAGTCACGCCCAGTAAGCACGACGCACTCGCACTTACAACTTTTCCCACTACACTTCCACTTTCAAGACCCAACTTCCGAACAATTGCAGCTATCCAGCAAACGATTAGCCACGCACTGTTGTCATTGTGGTGTTATGCCTGTGAGCACACGTCATTGTTTGTGCAGTTATCGGTGGCAGGTTTAACAACTGTTATTTTGTTGAAGACCTTGGTTAGGGCTGTTGACCTTTTTTTTTCTTTTTTTTTCTTCTCGCTGGGGAATGCCGCCGGCCCGTAGTGCAATGGCCGACGTCGCCGCCTAGTGGCGGCGCCTTATGCATACCCTCCTGCTGGGGAGCAGGAGGGTTATGTCGGGCTCTCCTCTAGCGAGGGCTTTTCCTAACGAGAAGCCGGCCAGAGGCATACCGACTAAACCCCAGCGGTTTTCCCTCATCGCCCTTAAATGGGAAGGCGTCGTGGGCTGTCAGCCCTGACGCCGTGAAGTTAGCGCGCATAACTTCATAATCATCATCAGCCCATTTAAGTCCCCACTGCTGGAGTACGGGCCTTCCTCAATCACATGAGGGGTAATTGCCATACTCACCACGCTTGGCGGACGGGTTGGTGAGGGTTTTGATATAAATGCAGAGTTTTCCTTCTCTGGGTGCTGATGATCCTGCCAGCAGCTTTACCTTAGTCGCCTTTTACGACACCTCGGTAAGAGTGAGGGTGGCCTATTCTACTCTGCCGGGGACCACACGGCCAATACGCATAACTTCACAACCTAAGTACAGTGTAGGTAAATCGCAAGTATTATTAGCTTACTCTTTGGTTAGTCGTAAGTCCGCCTCTCGACTCAACTCACTCAACTCAAATAATTCTTTCTTTGCATAGGCTTGTACACAGCCCTTACAAATCATCATACATTTGAATGATTGAAGACTATTTATAAGTACGTATGTATTCGGATCGGTGAGGTCGCTCCGCGAAGCATGTGAAGCTCCCAGAAAACTTCTGCGCTTCTGGGAGGAGCTGGGCTGGCTTCATTAGTCAGTCGACCCATCACGTACAATGGACCGAAAGAGAGTCTAAGTGCGGAAAAGGGAGTCCACATTACATTACAAGTACTTATGTATAATTTACATAAAAGTAAAGTAAATTACATAAACAAAATGCGATTCTACCACCGGCTCGGAAAGTCGTTTCTGGTCGAGAAGGTCCAGCAAGAAACTCGCCAGTTACTCTAATCGCCAAACTTTCATACAATTTTGTGTCTTCAACATACCAAGCCATACAGTTTAATTGTAACAAACAAAATTAAAGGAAATAATAAAATAAATATTATGAGGTAAACCGAAGCAGACCAGTCCTCAAAGTCTAGTCTAACTCCACTCAAAGGTCCACGCCACGAAACGTAGTTCCGCGGCAAAACACGGTACTAAAATTTTGTATTCCTTGTGTCTATGACATAGACTCGACCGATATAGATTTCGACCGTGGGAGAGTCACGCTTCGCCATGAATGGGCCGGCACGACCGGAGTGATACCACGGTCTCACAGAAAACCGGTGTGAAGCAGTACTGTGCTGTGTTTCGCTGCGTGAGTCCGGGGGCCCAATCCGGGGGAAAGGGGGGGTTTAAAGGTTGGCAGCGCACTTGTGACTTGTGTGTCACGGGTGTACATGGGCGGAAATCGCTTATCATCAGGTGATCCGTCTGCTCCGTCTGCCACCTATCATATAAAAAAAAAGATTATAGATCTCGAATGTTGATGGCGACTGAAACTTCTTTTCAAGGGGCTTCTTTGATGGCGCGTCGTCTATTCATGCTTATGCTTGTAAAACAGTGGGCGTATGAGACATTTCATTATTCCATTATCATTTTATTAATAGGACCTACTGTAACTCAACTAAAACGGAAAATTAGTAACCACGCAACACACGGTACATCGTGTGTTGCGTGTACTTAATAATATTAAATCTATAATAAGAATGAGAACCACTACCAACAAGCTGTTACACATTAATTTTATTGTATTTACGGTAATAATAAATGAAAAACCAATTTTGTATGTGCTTTTTTCTTCGCCGTGGGCCGACGATTGTTTCATCAATATATGTATGTACCTACAAATATCCAGAATAAATATTTTACCACCTGTTAAGATGATACTCGGCTGGGCAGCGTTGGGGAAGCTACGCAGCATATTTCCGGCCCATCTACTCTCAAGACAAAAGACTTCAATGCGTGTGTTTTGCCAGTGATGACAAACGGAACCGAAACGTGGCCGCTTACAATGTGCCGATTGAAGAGGCTCAAAGTCACCCAGAGAGCAATGGAGAGGGCTATGCTCGGAGTCTCCCTGCGTGATCGTATCAGAAATGATGAGATCCGCAGGAGAACTAAGGTCACAGAAATAGCCCAAAGGATTGCATCCCTCAAGTGGCAATGGGCAGGACACATAGCGAGGAGAACAGACAGCCGTTGAGGCGGAAAGGTCCTCGAGTGGAGGCCATGTACAGGAAGTCGCAGCCGTCGCACGCCCCCCACAAGGTGGACCGACGATCTGGTGAAGATCGCGGGAATCCATTGGATGCGGGCGGCACAGGACCGATCTGTTTGGAGAACATTGGGGGAGGCCTATGTCCAGCAGAGGACGGCTATTGGTTGAAATGAATGAATGAATGAAAATGAAGAGATGAAGAAGATAGTGCTTAATTGATATGATTTTTTGGGGATAGCAATTTTTTGTATGTACATACATATTGTAGGTACATACATATTATATTGATGAAACTATCGTCGGCTCACGGCGAACGAAGCAAAAAGCACTTACGAAATTCGTCGACAAATCAAGGTCTCTGTTAGCTTAGTCGGTAAAGCAGTTGCCCGCTTAGCAAAAGATCGTGCGTTCGAGTCCCACCCGAAGACTGCCGAAAAAATTTTCGTTTCGAAAGAAACGAACTTCGTTTCTTTGGTAACTACTTTTATTATTACTATTTCGTATTCGTTTAACGAGCCTACCCAGACTCACTAGCAACCACAGACGTACACCCTAACCTGACCCTAACGAGACTGAGCCTTTTCATAGAAAGCCATATTTGAAAAACCGCGCGAAGCCGTTAGTACTGGGATGACGGCCCGGCGACGTTCTTTCTCTACCGCGCCCGTATAAAGATGCATTAAATCTGCGTCAGTATATTCATAGATTCATGGAAATAATTCTATGAATAGAATATTACTCTGGTTTATTATATTATCTCTTTCACACTCTGTGACGTTTTTTCCGAAAATGGAACATTCCGTTTAAAATGCGCGTTTCTAGTAAACGCGCATTTTAAACGGAATGTTCCATTCCATGGTAGCGACAAAATTAAAATGGCCGCCATGTTTTTTAACAAAGGGGAAAAATAACATTTCATACAATGTCGTTGAAATTGATTCTATTGACTATCATTCACGGGTCGGACACTGGTAACCAGACAGACTGTATATCTATATTATGAGAAAGAAAGTCACGACTTACGAATCTTTTCATATAAAAAACTGGGCCAATGTCAATTTATGTCATGGCTCAATCTGTCACGTTTCCTGCTATAAAATAATATAAATGGAAAAAATAAAACAATAAAATTGTGGAGCGGCTGCTAGACTACGTTTTACTGACTCTCTATGCCCGTAGTCACTTCTACGACACAAGAGGTTATTATAGCAATTCTGGAACATAAGCGTAAGTGAAGGAAGACATGTATGATTCGATGAACGATGCATCGGCCGGGACTCGAACCCGGGCCTCCCGGATCGCAGGAATTTTACCTCTGAACCACCGATTTTGAACTCGAATAAAACCAAGAATTACTAATGACCCTACTACCCCATAGCTTTGGTACCATAGTAATAAATACTCATAACCATGGGAGAGCCACGTTTCGGCATGAATGGGCCGGCTAGACCGGAGTGATACCACGGCCTCACAGAAAACTGGCGTGAAACAGCATTGTGCTGTGTTCGCTGCGTGAGTGAGGGTACCTGAGGCCCAATCCGGGGGAAAAGGTTTAAAGGTCGCAAGCGCACTTGTGACTTCAATCACTTACCATTAGGTGACCCATCTGCTCGTCTGCCACCTATTACATAAAAAAAATACTCAGGGGGAGAAGTCCTACAGACTACCTACAGCAAAAAAAATGGGCTGGCTCAATTCAAACTATTGCAGCAACACTAAATCGCATCGATTACGGCTCTAATCCTGCGCGTGAGCGTACTCCCAAATCACACTTCTCGATTAAGGCTAAGTATCGATAAACTAAAGCAATTAGAGGCGAGCTGCGCGGGCGCAAGTGAAAGTGCGCGGTCACCGCGCGTCCTTGGCGCTTGCGACACAGATCCGGTTTTTATGTAGACTAGATGGACAATGCGATCCCATGATGTTACGTGTGGTATTTGAGATTACGCGCATGTAGGTGTACGCGCATAATATACTCCAAGCGATTCGGCTACGACGGCCAATCTCAACGACATACGTACGTATCGTGTAAATGGTATCGTGTCGTTCGATAGGTCTGGAGTTATTTATGTAAAAGTAAAGTATCAGCCTATAAACTGTCCCACTGCATGCATACTATGATGGGATTAGGCTTAACAACCACCCTTGCTAATTTGGAATTGGTGATCACAAACCTGAGATACGTTCGAAAAATATGAAACATACTTGTCGCTCGACCCGGGAATCGAACGGGGTCTTAGACCCCGAGACCACGGCCCCGTACATAAACCACTAGACCAAGAGGTTGTTTATGCAGGTACTTGCGTCGAAATGTTGTTATTAATATGGATATTCCCGACATTTTTAATGGACATCCCATTATTAATTATGGCCGTATCACCTAAAGTGCAGAAACATCCATTTTATTTATTTATTTATTAAATACAATTGTTTCTTACAAACTAACAGATGTCAACATCCAAAACGCCTATAAGAATAATCAGTCACAATTTTGATGTCAATAAAAATGCTATTACAAGATAATCAATTCAAAAATTAAACGTCATGTGAAATTAAAATGTATACAAATGTCAAAACCGAAAAAAATTACATATAAGAATAATACATAGAAAATACAGAAAACAATTACATGCTTAATACATACGAATAAAATTTTCAATATAAGATGTCAGAATTGGTACATAAACAATTTAATTATATTTACTGGAAGCATAGCTAATTGTTTTGATTAGTAATGTATTAAGATGGTTGGCGAATAAGTCAACTATTAATTATTATTTTGATTGAATTAAAGGATACTCACAACATAAAAACAATGTTTTTATTTAATAAATTGTTTTTCCACCTTTTTATAATTAATTAAGACATTTGAGGCATATCCAATTTATTCTTTCGCTTTATGAAAACAGTGTACGAGCAAGTACCAAAATAACTACCTAATTCCGACCTCAACTTAGTAACATAGTAGCAGACTTAAAAATATCTTACAAACAATGGATTTATTGAAAGGATTCCACTTTATATTACGAGTATTTACTATTTAAAAACCTATTTTTATTAATTACGGAATGGGTCAGCTAAAATGTGGGCTATATCATCATCATCATCAGCCCATTTAAGTCCCCACTGCTGCGGCACGGGCCTTCCTCAATCACATGAGGGGTAATTGCCATACTCACCACGCTTGGCAGACGGGTTGGCGAGGGTTTTGATAAAAATGCAGAGTTTTCCTTCTCTGGGTGCTGATGATCATGCCAGCAGCTTTACCTTAGTCGCCTTTTACGACACCTCACTATATAGTAGATACGAATGCACTATAATACATATCTAAGTGTCAAAAACCGATTTATTAAGTGTTTTAAGTCAATGAAATATATTAGGTTTTGTTGTCAAAATTAACTTAATTGCAAGTCTTAAGACTGGTTAAAAATAGGCCAAGTTTTTCTGCGCAAATCTTCAAGTAAACGAAATGGGTGATTTAAGAAGTAAGTGAACGTAAAAATATTAACGTAAAAATACGAACGTAAACGAACGTACGAACGTAGTGAACACTCTAGTATTAAACAGCTGTACCTAAAGCACCAAATAGAGAGGCACACATTATTGGTAGATTCGTTCGCATAATGATTTCGGCGTGGTTCGGCATGAGATAGATACGGATTTTAAGCCACGTGTGAAAGAGAGACCCGATAGGATATACTTTCTAGCGTATAGGACATATAGAACTTTTATTTATTTATTTATTTAGGACAAACAACAAGACATACCCACACCTTACAAACTAATGTTACATTTGTAGGTTACGTGTACATAGTGCTGCCTTACTTATAGTCTGCCACGGAAAGTACAGTCAACTCCAAAAATATGTATACACTAAAGTGTATACATATTTTCTAAATATGTCCTAAAGGACGTTGTCACAATATATAATATAAGAAAGTAGACCTCTACTTTCTTATAGGTAAGTATTGTGACAAGGTCCTAAAGTGTATACATATTTTTGGAGTTGACTGTACAATACAGAAAGTAGTATTTGGGAGCGAAATAATCTACAGAATACAGTAGTGAATAACTGAGTTACAAACTAACAAAAAAAAACAAAAACTAACTTTTACTAACTAATGTTATCATATTTTTTATCTAAGTATTTAATTTTTAAATCAATTTAGGAGTAAGGATTTTTTTTATAAGTGTTTTGTTTTCTAAAACTTTTCAATATTATAAATATTTCACAACATCACATACATTGATCTGACTCCGAGGTAGGTAGCTCAAGCACCTGTGTTACGGATATTAGAATCAACAGTGGGATTACAAATATATACATATAATACTTTTCTTTTGTAAATACATACTTATAATACATAGCAAACACCCAGACCAATACAAACAAACATGTTCATGCACACAAATGTTGTATCAGAGGCAGCGTTCACTACCACTGTTCCAATCGGGTCGTCAAGCTTTTCAATATTAGTTATGTTAGATTGAGCAAACCTGTGTCTATTATTCACCGTGCTTTTTTAACCATCATACTCCCTTATTGAGGGCATTATACTGATGATAGCAAACATTTTCCCCCAAGGAATATGTTCCTTGACACTATGGGGTCTAATCTAAAAAAAAAACCTTTTTTTGCCAACGGATCACCTGATGGTAAGCGATTACCACCGCCCATGGACACCCGCGACACTACGATATTTGATCTGTTGTGACTTCCCCATTCATTTCTTATTCCCTTTATACTGCTGGCATGCCGCTATGGTGACCCAGTGGAGTCACAAGTGCGCTGCCAACCTTTAAACTCCCAGATTAGGCCTCCGGTACCCTCACTCACGCAGTGAAACACAGCACAGTGCTGCATCACGCCGGTTTTCTGTGAGGCCGTGGTATCACTCCGGTCGAGCGAGCTGATTACTTTTGTATGTAAAGGTGTTTTTTTTTCTGAGATAAGACTCTACGTTCCTTGGGGAAAGTGTTGAAATCAGTATAATGCCCTCAATAAGGGGGTAAGACAATTAAAAAGCACGGTGTATTGTGCCTAAAGGGAGGATGTGTTACATGAAAATAGGCGGCCAAGTTTTCGCACCAGTGACTCTGGATAAGAAAAATCCACAATAGAGGACTATATCTATATCTGACGTTATTTATTAGTTACCTATTCACGCCCCGAATAATAAATCGAAGCACAATAACTCTGAGATACATAGTGTGTTCGTATTATATTCTGAGCTGACGAAGATGGAGCCTGTCTAAGTGATGGATGACTTTGCAGTAGGTAGCTTAAGCTAGTGATGCAGGTTGAGGTAGTACGTATCCCACACATCTACATAATGTACTTGGCCCACCCTCACTTCGTTTCGGGGCTCATTAGCACAGTGACATGCAATGTCAAAGCATATTTTTGGAAACCGTTGGACGACCTTTGGAACAGTGGTAGTAAACGCTGCCTCTGGTGCAAGGGTTGCGGGTTCGATCCCCGCACAGTACAAACATTTGTGTGCATGAACATATCTGTTTGTATTGGTCTGTGCGTTATTTATGTATTATAAGTATGTATGTGTATGTATATATATGTTCAGCCGTGTGGTCCCGGCAGAGTAGAATAGGCCACCCTCACTCTTACCGAGGTGTCGTAAAAGGCGACTAAGGTAAAGCTGCTGGCATGATCATCAGCACCCAGAGAAGGAAAACTCTGCATTTATATCAAAACCCTCGCCAACCCGTTTGCCAAGCGTGTTGAGTATGGGAATTACCCCTCATGTGATTGAGGGAGGCCCGTGCCCCAGCAGTGGGGACTTAAATGGGCTGATGATGATGATGATAAGTATGTATTTACAAAAGAAAAGTATTATATGTATATATTTGTAATCCCACTGTTGATTCTGATATCCGTAACACAGGTGCTTGAGCTACCTATCTCGGAGTCAGATCAATGTATGTGATGTTGTGATTTTTTTTTTATTTTTTATTTTGGAATATGGCGTTGAAGCGTTTTGCCCCATAACGTATCTACGTTACGATTATACTGCCTAGCGCGAAGATCAGTGAACTCTTAGATATCAATGTCAGCTAGACCCACGTTGTGTGTATTTGTTTTGTAAAAATTACTTACGCAAAAAAGAATTATTCAAACGTGCATGCGACAACGATGAGTCGTCGCATGCACGTTTAAATAATTCTTTGTAGGCAACTAGCCGCAAAGAAGAAAAATCTATCGTCTTTGGCAACTAGTTGAGTAGCGAGAATGTTACTTCTTCTTCAACAACTTATTGTGAACCTTATTGATGTGGCCGGAGGGGTTTGAGACTAGGAAATTTGGGCTATTCCGTTTTCCACCAACATGTCCCGCGTTATCGTAAAATAAATTTGGTAACGCTGTTGATGTTAACTACTCAGTTTCTTGCTGGTGTCTTTTCAGTAGAAATCGACATTCCAAACCAGCGGTAGATTATAATATGTGTACCTATTTTGACATTCATCACAAATATTCTGTATAAAAATGGAAATAATTTTTTATCTTTTACCGTAAATAAAGTTCTTTTTTTAAGTCCGTGCTTTTATCTTTATCTTTAGAAGTTCCTCTAAGGCGGCTGAGATTCCGACTTGACTCTTACCTACAATTTATCACTCAAACATTTTCTGTCAGTGGCACTTGAGTTATTTGAAACACATCACTAGCAGATGAGACTGCCAGACCTTATGGTGTCGAAGAGTTTGTCAATAATGGAATCGTAGTGATATATGTTATATTGTTTTAGTACCTCTCTAAACTCAGTACGAAGACTTGGCCCTTGTGTTCGTGTAAAATATGGAACATGATATTCAAGAAAAGAGTGAATAGATTGGTACCAGATAGGCATTTTTTATGTGATAGGTGGCAGACGAGCAGACAGATCACCTGATGGGTGTCCATGTGCAATACCAGTGCAGTTACAAGATCGTTGCCAACCTCTAAGCCTGCTTAAATCCATGCCTAATTGGTTACATACAATCTACATTATTTATTTCATCTTAAATCAATTATTATTGATGAGGCAACTCTGCCTTTGTGTTTGGAACGAATGGATCAAACTTGAACTATGGCATGACAGTCACGACTGTAATTTATTCATTCATTCGGTCGCCTAATAATTTTATTCAAATGGAAATTGAAATATTTAATCAAGACACTATCTTGACAAATAAGGCTAATCAAATTATACAAATAGCCTTTTATCATTGTTATTCATAGGGTAAATTAATTAAATAGTTTATAAGTTTATTAAATTTAAATTATTCAAATTTAGTTTCATATTCATCTGACATAAAATCATAAATATGAGAAATGATGGTTGGTTAAAATCGTATGCAAATTCCTGGTACAGTCAAAGAACGAAAAGGTTCGTCAGTTTTCAAATTGATTCGTTTGATATGCTATGAGCACTTATTACCTTTCGTAAGTTTGTCAGAGTAATACCTGTTGCATAGAAAATTATGCTTAACTGTTAGATGAGAAAGTTCAGATTTGCTTGTAGCATTGATTCTATTTGATGTAAATAAAATTTTAAGAAGGCTGGCAGATCTTTTTAAAACGGTATGTTGGTATAACTGATTCTTGGCGTGCAAGCGAAAATTTACCTTAAGGTCACGAACCTTTTTATTCTCTGTACCATACATCAGATTTTTCTTAGTATAATATCAGGGTTTGTTTAATTGAAGGTTATTCAGAATTTGGGGAGTCTGGTAATTACAATGAAGCGACTTTAACAGAGGAACTTAACCAACTGAATCATGTTTACACGTTTCAGAAACTATTCGAAACGTGCAGTTTTCACTATATTTTCTCTCACCACCAATCTAATAGTAGCAAATACACATAGAATTTAAAAAGCCGAAAGTGCTGGGATCCGAACCTAGGACTTCCCGTATGGAAGCAGAGTTTTTATTTACTGAGCTGCCCACTCATCCTAGCGTGTAATTTCCAGTTGCGTCCAAAGCTGTCGCTCTTCGTCGCCCGGGGTACCCTTCTGTGGCTTGCACCATGAGTCTGGTAATTACAATAAAGTGACTGCCGTCTGAACCCTATGACAAGGGAAACCAGACCAACTGAATGCGGAGAGCGATGGTAGTCAAGGTAAATGGTAGGTTCAGAACGCGCCATCCATCCGGGGGACCGGGTTCGAATTCGATGATGCACCTCTTTTTCAAATCTATGTGCGTATTTTTTTTATGAGATATAGGTCAATCAAAAATTGACATTTCAATGTACGGGAGAAATCGCTCACTGGCTTGATGTGACGTCATTCCATACGACGCCACGGCGCTGCACAATCATGCATGACATTTGCATAAAAGAACTACTTCTTTTTCGTCTATGTACTTGGGCTACCAACTTATGTTTTGGAGCCTGGATTGGTGGCCGACGAGCGAATGGATCACCTGATGGTAAGCGATTGCTGCCGCCCATGGACACCCGCGACACCAGTGGAGTTACAAGTGCGCTGCCAACCTTTCTATCCACTGGGCTATCATCGCTATCAATCTCTGTCTGACCATCCGTGACCGATGGAGTGCAATAACTCGGAAACGAGTGGATCGATTTGTAACTCGGTAATCAGACGAGCCGTGGATAATTGTGATAAATCATGAATCTTTACGACATCATCTTTAAATTCTTCCAAAAAAATCAAGAGTTACCAGAATATAAATTTAAGCTTCGTCTTTTTTTGTGAATAGCCAGACATTTTAACGCAATACGCCTAGTAAAAAAAATATAGTATGGCGACTTTTTGCTTGTTAAAGAAGTAATACAAGTTTTACTGTGTGTCTTATGTTGATGCGAATAAATAATTTCTCTATCTATCTATATATTTATTCTTGTTGTGTCTAGAAATAAACAGCAATTTCATACTTTAACCCCTATTAATAGGAGTTAAAATATGATTTTTTTTTGAGTCACAACAATATTAATAATTACTATAAAAAGCCAAGAAGTTGCTGTGGTATATTTTTATTTTGATGAAATATGGTCTTTAAGACCGTACTTCTAAGGTGTGTAATGTGCAAATCAATTAAAATTGTATTCTTGATGCAGAAAAAAAATCCTTGAAAGTGACTTTCTTTTGTTAGGCAGAATTGACGTTTTCAGCATTCATAACTTTTAAATAAATAATGTTTTTTTCTGAAAACCTCACTGCGCTTCGTGAGTGAGAGTACCGGAGGCCCAATAAGAGATAAAAGGGGGCTGATAGGTTAGCAGCGCACTTGTGACTCCAATGGTGTTGCAGCTGTTCATGGGCGGTAGCAATCTCTTACCATCAAGTGACCCGTCTGCTCGTCTGTTTCGACTTACCTAATTAGACTATTAATTAAGTAAGCAGTTTTGCGAAGATACTTTGAAATAAACAATAACTACCTATGTACGATTTTAAACTTTCGCGTTGTAATATACTAAAATTCATATGTACCGGGTACACTTGTACATGTATATTTTCGTCGCGTTTAGCCCCGATATTTTTTATTTATTTATTTATAATATACACACAGCACATTACAATCGTAAATAAACAAATTGAGAAAAATAAAGTGCAGTTTTGAACCAGATTGCAATCCAAAAACAATGTGTACATAAAAAAAACAATAATTGAATTACTTAGGTTTGTCGCACTAGCCGCATATAACAATATGACAAACCAATAAAAGAACCCAAGCTATGAACAATGAAACAACAGAAACAATACTTTATCCCAGTTATATCTTGCTTTAGAGGGTTAGCCCCGATGCTGAGCAGGCCCAGTACCGTGGCCAGACCCATTTAATATTTATTATGAATTTTACAGAATAACTAATCGAAGAATCCCAATTTACCTGTAAAAAAAACCTATAGCCAACCCTATTTAAATTAATTAAAGAAAAGAGTGAATTGGCTCTTACTAGACAGGCATGATCCATCCTCGGCCACATCATCACTTACCATCAGGTGAGATTGTGGCCAAATGTCTGGCTATTATAATAAAAAAAAAGGAAAAAGTACCCTATCAAAAACCGTGTAAAAGTACTTGTGTATTTGGGACTGCGATCCTAAAAGCTTGTGGTCCCAAACGCAGAAAATATTAACCGCGTAGAAACGGAATAATAGTTAATTATTCATTCCGGTAATCTTAATAACTAATTCTTAAATTAATTTAGGTTACTATAATTAATTAATTTTGAGTCAGTGCAAAAAATCTACACCGCCTCGGTGCGCATCGTGTTTTACGTAATTAATTAATTTGCTTGTAGATTACAAAACCTTCGTTTTTTTGTCGGTCAAAAGTAGTTATTAAAAGGTTGGAACTGTAACCACATATACGATTTCATCAAAAGTTCAATAAACCTTCATATGCTTTGACGTTTAAAATAAAAAAAAAACATACAAGATTTATGAAAAAAGAACACAAACTGTTCTAACAGTTACAACCCCTGCTATAACACCGTTTTAGCTAGCAATGGTTTATCAAACATTTTTGAATAAGACCCTATCCTCTTTATTACAAATCGCGATCTAAGGATTGTCCCGGAACATTGCATGTTAGAACGGGATGACATGAGCTTTAATACGTAATAACTTTTGATCGTAATTTAAAATAAGGTAATATGAAACAAAATGAAAGCTAGTCAGCTTCCATTTTGTTTCGGTAATTCGCTTAGCACTTTTGTAAGCGTTCCAAAACGTACCTATAGATGGCGCTGGGTATCGATTACATCGCGCAAGTGTCAGTAATTGTCAGTATAATTTACCTCATCAAAATAGTACAGATACAGAAACTGCAGTCAATGGCTCAAGTTGTCTGACTTTTGCGTTTAAAATAGAAAGTAACCGGAGTCCTAGCGTGGAGGTTGCTGTGTGAACGCGATCCCTCACTGAGGGACTAGTTGGGTTATTTTTAGATCGGAGGGCCGGATTCATATGAACTAACCTTTTGATTTGAAACTATCATCAGTTAAGCTAAAATGTCGCTCTTTAACGATACAATATAAATTATGTACAGTCAAAGAACGGAAACGAAATGTTTGTCAGTTTTAAAATTGATTCGTTTGATATGCTATGAGCACTTATTACCTTTCGTAAATTTGTCAGAGCAATACCGTTGCACAAAAAAATCATGCTTAACTGTTTGATGAGAAAGTTCATATTTGCTTGAAGCAACATTGATTCCTTTTGATGTTAAGAAAATTTTGAAAAAGGTTGGCAGATCTTTTTAAGAATGTATGTTGGTATAACTGATTCTTGCCGTGCAAGCGAAAATTGACCTTAAAGTGACGAACCTTTTTATTCTCTGTAGGTACCGTGCTTAAAAATAAAATTATGTTTATTTTATTTAACTTATGGTTATTTATTAAGAAGCTCGGTTTTTCTCTGTCTGTGAATGAGATAGTTTAATTTAAACTTACATTTGCATTCGAAAATGAATGAGAAAAGTATGACCTTAATAATGAGTCATTATGTTTTTATTTTATTTTACTATAGATAATTTCTACACTGGGCAGCAAATAAACCGAGCCACCAGCTAAATTTCATACAAATGCGCCTAGTTCGAAAGCCTAGAAAACATAAAAGTTTCACTGCCATGGTAATGATTTAAATGTAAATCAATGTCAATAATGCTCAATTTTTTAATAAACATTTTAATTGACCCCAGAAATATGCCAAATCCCAAAATAAATTAGCAAATGTTAATATTTTTTCTTGCTTATCGAAATCCACCTACATTTTCCAATATTTTAGGAAATGGGCATGTTTCTGGCATAATTGGAAAATGCTTAATTTAAAGTTGAACATTTCTGACATCGACTTACATTTAAATTATTTCCATAGCAGTAAAATTTTTCATAATTGTAGGCCTCTGAACTGGGTATGTTGGTATGAAAATTAGCTGGTGGCTCGGTTTATTTGCTGCCCAGTGTATGTATCTTTATCAACTCTACACACAATAAGATATTAAACATTGTCAACAATTACTGTCCTGCATAAGTTACTTTCATTACCGCATATACTATATCCTAAAGTCACGTAATCACGTAACCAAGTTATATTTATGTATTTAAATGTGAGTGCGCCTTCCTCCATTCGCTCTTTCACTATAGGTGACAGCCTCGGTGACGTAGTAGTTAGTAAGTCCCACTATAAAGCGATAGCTGCGTTAAAGGTCCCGGGTCGGGCCCAAAAATTGTACCTAAGATTTCGGTAAGAAATTATTAGTGTCAGCCCGAAGTCTGGAAGTTAGCGGTCTTCTACCCCCGTACATCTTGGTTCTGCGCCCAATCCCTCTCCCGTCGCGTCACGCTGGTGTCCCATCGGAATATGAGGGTAAGGGAATAGAGAGTGCACTTGTGTTTGTTCACACATTTGAGCATCATAATATATCCTGCGTACGTGGCTAATCATTGAGATTGGCCACCAAATCAAAATCAAAATCAAAATCAAATAATTCTTTATTTGCATAGGCTTGTACACAGCACTTACAAATCGTCATACATTTGAATGATTTAAAACTATTTATAAGTACTTATGTAATAATTTACATGTTAATACATATATATGTTGATACATAAAATATACTAAAGAAATAAATAAACATAATGCGATTCTACCACCGGCTCGGAAAGTTGTTTCTGGTCGAGAAGATCCGGCAAGAAACTCGCCAGTTACTCTTTTTAATCGCCAACTTTTTTACAATGGTTTATTATCCTCATACCAAGTCATACAGTCTAATGCAACACAAAATAGAATGAAGCAAATTAAAAGCTCAATATGAGGTAAACCGAAGAGGACCAGTCCCCAAAGGTGGCACCTGTTCACAAGTATGACGTATGTGTCAGCCATCATTTCACTCAACCATATTAGAGGGAATGTAATGACCCGCCACATAACGCCACCACCTCAGAGACATTTGAGTGAGCATGACTACTTAGGTTCCCCTCATAGGTCACAGAGTACTTAATCCAATACTAATAAACTGCAGGACGAGGTGTACAATAGTAGGTGGTTAGCATCTTGTCAATTGTTTGATTAATCAATACTAATCAATTTGTATACAATAATAAATGCTGCTAAGCCTAATTTATTAAAATTGATTAATTATATAATAATAGTGATTTCAGTAAATATTTATAAAATTACTACATGTGTGCAGGCACGGAGGTCATTATGTCCACGAATCCTTATCATTTAAGTAATCTACAATTTTATAGTATCCTTTACTCATTAAACAGGTTTTCACGTGGGATTTAAATTTATGCGTTGGTAACTCAATTACATTTTGTGGCAACTTATTGTACATTTTAATACTTTGTCCAACAAATGAACTATTAATCTTTTGGAGCTTCAGATTTGGAATCGCGAGCTTGTGTTTATTTCTAGTGTTAAAACCATGACAATCAGATTTTTTAGAAAAAATATCAATGTTCTTACGCACGTACAAAATACAGTCCAAAATGTATTGGGAAGCTACAGTTAAAATGTCGATATTCTTAAACAGTTCTTTCAGCGAATCGCGAGGCCTAAGGTTGTATATGGAGCGGATGGCCCTCTTCTGCAATACAAAAATAGTCTGTATCTCAGCCGCCGACCCCCACAACAAAAGACCATATGACATTATACTATGAAAATAACTAAAATAAACCAGTCTCGCGGTTTCAATATCAGTCAGATGTCTGATCTTCTTAACCGCATATGCGGCGGAACTAAGTCTTCCCGCCAAGGCTGGCGGCTACACCGTAGCCGTAATCGGTTGGAGGATATTATAGGTGACTATAGTGCGTAAAATGAAGTTTTATTAGAATAATAATAATATTTCACAACACCACATACATAGATCTAACTCCGAGATAGGTAGCTCAAGCACCTGTATTACGGATATCAAAATCAACAGCGGAATTACAAATATATACATATTATACTTTTCTTTTGTAAATACATACTTATTATACATACAAACACCCAGACCAATACAAACAGACATGACAACTAATCGGTGTTACAGAAATATTATCTTTAGGTCTCATCATCAGCCCATTTAAGTCCCCACTGCTGGAGCACGGGCCTCCCTCAATCACATGAGGGGTAATTGCCATACTCACCACGCTTGGCAGACGGGTTGGCGAGGGTTTTGATATAAATGCAGAGTTTTCCTTCTCTGGGTGCTGATGATCATGCCAGCAGCTTTACCTTAGTCGCCTTTTACGACACCTCGGTAAGAGTGAGTGATCTTTAGGTCTATTGTAATAAAAATCTATGGATAAAACATTGTTAAAATAAATTATAAACATTATGTTCATTGAAATAAAGTTCTAGTGACATCTGGCATTCAAATCAAGCTATATCTTACGGAGTATATGTAAGTTAATAATTCAATTACTTTCAGGAACCGATTCTCGCGCAATTGACATCGAAATACTAATTGGCTATTAGTCATTGAAAGAAGTCTCTGTCCTTAAATTGCTGAATAGAATACAGCTACGCAAAGCACTTGATTGGCATTTGAAAAATCATGATGTAATCTCAATCATGCTTTGATTTTTGACAATGTCGAATGCGATTTTCGTATCGAAGACTCGAGAATCGCACCCCTAGGGCCTATTTAGGTACACTCGACAATGAAGTCGATTAGAGATTTCAATACATTCGTCCATACAAATGTTGAATTCGAGAATTTCGCGATTAATTTAGATCAAGTATAGGCACCCAGGTTCATTGGTATTTTTGTCGTTGGATACAACATCAAGGCGAAAAAGTAAAAAAAAGTTTCTATCAATATAAATGTAATGTGGTGTATTTCTGAAAAGGGTCATCCATCATGGTTAACTTCGAATAACGACTGTAAGTAAAGCATAACAAGCAAAAGGATTTTTTTACAAACGAACAAGCGAGTCACCTGATGGAAAGTAAATATCGTCGCCCATGAACATCCGCGAAATCAGAGTGATCGCTAATGTATTGCCGGCCTTTTTAAAAAGGAGTACGCTTTTTCCCCGTGAGGAGTATGCGGTTGCAAAGATAGGTTAAAACGCCCATACCACGGACCCATCCCCTTCTATGCCTCAATGGGGACTCCATCGGATCCGACAGCTTTCCGGTGAAGTCATCATTAGTAATTATTTAAGTTTAATTGTGTATATTAACTTCGTACAAGCATGGACTAATTAGTCCATGGTACAAGTAACCATAATTCTTTATATTGCATAAAGTGGCAATTATAAAAATCGTGGTTACTTGTAGGAAGAAATTATGACACAATTTTATGATAAATTATGTTCTTAATTTCATCGATACGTACGATTGGTAGAGTATTCTTTGAGGTATTAAGTCCGCCAATGCGGTATTTGACATTTTTTTTATTTTTGTAATCAAAAGACCTCTCAATGATAGAAAGAAACATCGTTGAAAGAATGACTTAATTCTCATTTAAACTACCTAAGATATCACCAATTTAAAATCACATTATATTGGGCAAACCCAAAACGCTCCATACAAATGGCTACTAAGATGTCATGTCACACGCAAGTATTTTGTATGCATTTCATCTGAATTTTGTACGGTGGCTATTATCAAATGTTTCGTTTATGCCAATGGTTCTATTTTAATAGTTGGTGCGAATTGTATGAGTTGTTCAATGGTTTAATATTTTTTTAATAAATTCATACTTTTAAAATGGACTTGCCCATGAATCTTTGAATGACCATAAAACCGGCTAGACGTTATATTTTTAATTGAGATGTTTTGCTATTGGCACATATTTACCTGTATTTAGAAAAAAAAAATTATATTTTGTAAAATCTCGAGCTTAGTCAAATACTCTATTGTACAATACTTATTATATTATAAGATTCGATTTAAAAAAAAAACTTACTTATCTCAAAATGATCTCACATTTGAATTACATAATATAATGTAGGCCTATTTTAAACCCTAACTATAATATAGATGTCACTAGTATTCAAATGCATAGATCTTTGAGGCATAGATATATTAATTTAAGTAATAATATTTGAAAACAATTAAGTACCTACTTATAAGTTTTGTTAATTACATTATTCTTAATCCTACTTAATCTATTTGCGCGCCTGCTGGGAGGCTGGATACCGTGTCCATGATACTTTTTATAACATCTTTGTATCAAATTGTGTATTAAGCAAATAAATAATGTTTCTGTTTCTGTACTTTTTTTTACTTTGTGCAATAAAAAATAAATAAATGAATGCGTCACCTTCAAGTTCACGATCGTCAGCGACCACAAATGTAAGCAAATATTCGATTTCCGATTATGCTGACTTATTCGATTGTACTCAAGAGGAGCCGTAGAACTAGCAATAGGCCGTCGCCTTTAGTATCTAGAAATGTATCGCTTCACTCTAAACGGGTTTGGAAAGTTACTCGTTCTCTTCGGGAGTCAGTCACGACCTGTCTGGATGGGTCTACTAAACAACGAAATAGACCTTGTGGAGGATACGGAGAGTGCACTTTTCAGTGGAAGAGGATTTATTAGGTTACCTAACTTGAGACCTAGGTTGGATACGTAACCGGTGTGGCGGGGTGGTAAAAAATTCGATCAATTGCAATTTATCGTGACATCTTTGGTTTCTACAAAATACGATACGACAATAATATCTCGTAAATTTAAATGTAAACACCTGTTACTCATTGTCTATGATTGTATCGAGCTGCAATATTATACTAAAGATCTCATTAATAATATTAAATACCAATAATAATAATATCCTCCAACCGATTACGGCTACGGCTGCCAATCTCAACGATCAGCCACGTTTTTTTTATGTGAGAGGTGGCAGACGAGCAGACGGATTGCCAGATGGTAAGCGATTGCCGACACCTGTGACACCAGTGGAGTCACAATGCGCTGCCAACCTTTAAACCCTCTTTTCCCCCGGATTGGGCCCCAGTACCCTCACAGCGAAACACAACACAGTACTGCTTCACGTACGCAGGATATATTATAGTGCTCAAGTGTGTGCGCAAACACAAGTGCACTCTCTATTCCCTTACCCTCATATTCCGATGAGGTCTGTAAATTTTGTGCAATTAAAGTGTATCTATCTATCCGATGGAACACTACTGTGACCACTGTGACACGACCCCGGAGAGGGTTCGGGGCGCAGGACCAAAAGCTTAACGTGGCTATCTGAGGCACGGAGGTACAAATGGCGGTCTTGTACTGTAATACTATTTAGTGTCATTAATACCATTAATGCTACAATAGTTAGTCATAACAAAGATCTCCATTATAAATAGTAACAAGTTATTAATTCAAAGAAATATTATTGTATACCTGCTAAGTAGTGACTTTTGAACATTTGCACAGAATGTTAAGTTTAAGCATGAAGCGCAATAAAAATAAGTTAATAATAAATTAGTATACGGTTTGGTCTCTACTGAAAAGCAGCGCTATGGTACAGGCAATATCTAAATGCTAAGTAGGGACCAAAATTCAAAATTCAAAAGTACTTTATTTGCATAGGCTTATATACAGCTCTTACAAATCGTCATACATGATATATAAAATATTTAATAAGTTACCACAAAATCTTGTTGATTTACCAATGCCAAAATGTAAAATACACGTTAAAAATTATTTAATGGCAAAAGCCATATTATACAGTTAATAATTACATAAATGACAAGAGTTTGTGGAAATGATAAACTATTCGCCTACACCCATGATACTGTGCTTATAAAAATTTTGGCGATTTAAAAGAGTAACTGCTGAGTTTCTTGCCGGATCTTCTCGTCAGAATCAACTTTCCGATTCCGGTGGTAGAATCACATTCTATTCATTCATTTCTTAGTATATTTTTTGTATCGACATATATGTGTAATTACATGCATAATATACATAGTTATAATTTATTTTTATCATGTATGACGATTTGTAAGAGCTGTATATAAGCCTATGCAAATAAAGTACTTTTGAATTTTGATTTTTTTTTAAATTTTGAATTGACCGAATCAATTGAGACAGACAGTGCTTAGACAAGAAGGTTAGATATGCGATAATTCAAACTTGACACTTGGCATGACGTTATATCATAAATGACAAAGAGAGCAATAGTCACTGACACAATCTTATTGCAAGGTCAATTGACCTTGTTGTTTCATGACATTCAAACGAATCTCAACCGTAGGGTGGTAGACCACATTTTTGGCTGACTGTACGTAGGGACAGTTGACGACCCGTTTGGAACAGTGGTAGCAAACGCTGCCTTTAGTCCAAGGGTTGCGGGCTCGATCCCCGCACACATAAGTATGTATTTACAAAAGAAAAGTAGTAAATGTACTTATTTGTAATTACGCTGTTGGTTCTGATATCCGTAACACAGGTGCTTGAGCTACTTATCTCCAAGTCCCTGAATACTGTCTCCGTTTGGGGAGACGCTAACTTAGGCATGTCTGTTTTCGGCGAAGCGGAGTCCATTCCACCTGACTGCGACCTTCCGAAATGTTCCGGTACCGGTGACGGACCACCTAGAGCTCCTGGGCCTGGATCTGTCCACCAGTCTCAATTTACGTCGCAACATTGAGTCCATAGTAAAAACAGCTCCAAAAAACTAGGCATTCTTTGGAAAGTCAGGCGGTACTTTAAGCCTTAGCAGCTCTTAAATCTTTACAGAGTCCAGGTTCGCTCCTGTTTACTGCTGTACCTTTAGGATGGATCTGCCCAGTATCAGCTGGATGCTTTGGACTCTGGAACTGAACACCGTGCAAAGAGACTCATCGGTGATGACGTACTCTCAGAGGCTGGCTTACAGAACCTTGACCACCGCAGACGTGTGGCAAGCCTCTCAGTCTTCTACAGAATTCATTTCGCGGAGTGCGGAGGTTCTACATAATTTGATCCCCCCTAGCCCATTCCATCACCGGACAACAAGGCTCGGCGAGGGGTTTCATCCATGGATACGTTATTGGCTTCCCCCTTATCCACACGGAGCGATTTGCTTCCACGTTCATAATGCGGACAGCTAAGGAATGGAACTCCTTGCCAAGGTCTGTTTTTTCCGTACAACTACAATCTAGACATGTTCAAGGCAAGAGTGAACAGGCATCTTCTAGGCGAACGCGTTTCATCCTAGACCTCATCGTCACTTTCCATTAGATGAGATTGTGGTCAAGCGTTAGCCTAAAGTTCATAAAAAAAAATGTATGGGATGTTGTGAAATATTTATTTATTTAGCGAAATCGACTTTGTTTTATACTATGAGTGATAGTAACAATGAGAATATAAGTTAAAGTATTAAATAACGCACGTTATGCCTACTGGTTGACCTTGACTATGCTTACCTTTCAAAAAGTCTGCTTTTGGTAGATAATGAAATAAATTGATTAATTATTTATTCAATTCAGGTCCAACACAACACGCACAACACTTATGAATGTCAAATAGGTACACGTGTACCTAATCTACCGTTCAGTTTGAGTATAACAATTTACTCGGCTTAGGCTCCATTCGACCAATCTTTATCCGTGGATAAATCTATAGCATAACGTCAGATTTGTATAGAATGACAGCGCTATATCATAGATTTATTATCGGAATAAGGTTGATCGAATCGGCCCTTAGGATCGATTTGACTAATCTTTATCCGTAGATAAATCTATGGTATAACGTCAGATTTGTATAGAAGACAGCGCTTTACCATAGAATTCGTGTTCGATTAAGATTGGTCGAGGATTCGGCGGGTAGGGCTAAAACAAACCGCGTGAGCGCATGCAATTCAAAGGTTTTAAATTAGTGTCTAGTGGTTTTAGTGTACAAATTTGGTGTTTATTTGCGCAGTCAAGCACCGCAAAGTGATCCTAATAAAAGGAATCGTTAGATAGTATCGTTTTTAACACTGCTATTGTGTGTCGGGTGTGTTGTCTCGTGACAACTTGTTTGAACTTAATAGAGTCTTAAAACCCGCGATTGATTTTAGAGTTATATCCGCTGGACCGTAGGTTGATAAAACGTAAAAAACCGGCGTTTTATTGAGTGAATGTGACTATGACTGATTTTGACTGTTAACTACCTACCTACTTATTCTCAATAAGTTAGGTACTTACTTGACATTGGCAAGTTATTTTCGGGTAGAGCCAAATAATAAAAAAAAGATTGGTCGAATCCGCCCTTAATAATAAAACGTACCTACTCATGTAATGAGGTAATTGTAGATATTTTTAACTGTGTATTAAAAGTGATTAAATTTTTCGTTCACGCTCTTTATAAATAATTTTCTCCGAATGTGGTGGAATGAGTGGCATTATAGTCTCCCGTAAGTAGTACGTAAGACTATCGCTACAAGCGATAAGACCGCCTTATTGTAGGTACTGTCTGTTTTTCTTGTATCATATTTGTATTTGATTTTTGTGCAACAAATAATACTTAGCTATCTACTACGGGTTTAAATAGGTTTAGTTCGCATAATGAGAAGGTCTTAGGTTACTTGATAACATTTCACAACTTAACACTGTACTAAAACCCACTTGAACATTCCAAGCACCTGCATAAGTCGATAAAGGAATATTTTAACCTACTTTACATAAATAAGTCAAAAGTAAGTTGAACACGAAGTAAGGGTTAATTAATATTTTAACTGCGGTTAAATAAGTTTATGCAATTCAACACCTAGCCAGTTTATAAGTCTAGATTAATTTAAAGTCCAGATGAAATAGTACAGGTGATAACGCAAAATTTTAGAATGCATGTGTTTCCTCCTTCATACAATCCGGGTTCTTATAGGCGGGGCGTGAAACGGCATCTCAGCAGGCCATTAGGGTGAGGATGGCAGACACGATGGGTACTTTGTTAGTTCTTTTGTGCCTGTCCACCTCATATTTGAATTTCACGGCCGCTTACCATCAAGCGGAATGACGTCATCCTGATTGGCCTTTTATAAAAAAATGCGACAATGGTTTTCAAGATTAATTTTATTATTCTCAATTGAAAAAAAATACCACCAATGTCACTTACTGTTGCGAATTTTAATGTAGGGACCTTTTTACAATACGAGTAAATGAACATTTTATAAAAGTGCACTATTTAATTCATAATTATAAATTTATCCAAAATCTTTATTTCTTCAGACAAATTAGATTTACCCCTAGCCCGATGACGTATTTTGGTCTTTCCCGCCTCATATGCTAAAGGTCGTGGTTCGATATTGGTTTTCTTCTGTCCTAGACAATAAGACAGTCCTAGTAAGTAAGTTCTTTATTGTGTATGGAAAACAGGGATACAAAAATGATCTTAAAATAGTTACCTACCTTTTCAGGCAATACACATATTGTTTTTTTTTAGAACTTCTCGCGAGGAGAATCCCGCTAATCCCCCAGGCATACCTAGGACTGTATTTGACGGCGTGAAGCAGCACTGTGCTGTGTTTCGATGCGTGAGTGAGGGTTTTTTTATTTGAAAGAAATGGGTTGAGCCTTGTGTCTCATAGCCACTGCGACCAGTAGATGATCTATTGTGGTAGCCCCAGAACCTATTACAGTACCTCAGGTAGCTCCAGGCATGCTGTTCTTTGAACTTTGCTGAGGTTCTCCACGCAGTTGAGTTGGTGCATCTTCTTATGCCACACACAGCAGCCATAAGTGACGATCGGCCTCGTTATGGTTTAATAAATCCAGAGTGCGGCCATGGGCCGTAGCCCCCATTTTAGCCCCACCAACCTACTGCTTGCCCCCATCGCAATTTTTGCCTTTCTAGTAATGTAGTCGAGATGCTTGTTCGATGTTTGTTTTTGGTCTAGAAAGACTCCCGAGATATTTGACCTCGTTGGACAAGCATAGCTTCGTACCAAGAAGTGTTGGGGCGCGCCTTTAGTTTCCTTCTTTTGGTAAACGGGATTAAGACCGTTTTACGTGCGTTGACTGTTAGCACGTGTCTTGTGCACTAGTTTTCTACTGAGTAAGGGTACCGGAGGCCCAATCCTGGGGAAAGAGGGTTAAGGTTGGCAGCGCACTTGTGACTCGACTGGTGTCGCGGGTGTCCATGGGCAGTGGCAATCGCTTACCACCAGGTGATCCACATGCTTCTGCCTAGGTGGCAGTTATAAAAAAAGGGAATTACAAAATAATAAAATTCCAATGTTTTTTCATCTCAACACAATACATCTGTCAAAATCTGCTACAATACATTTCGATTACGCGATCGTGCTTTTTACCAAAATTCGGTCGTCGCCTCTGGCACTAGAAGCTTTTACTTTTGTTTTCCGTTTAATCCGCTTACGAAACGGCAATTAAACTCCTGCGCATTGTTTTGCACAGATTTGCATTCGCAAGATCTTGTTCTTCTAATAGCTTGTGCAATTATCAAATTTTTTTGTTCACGTTTATTGGTTTAGTAAATTAACTGACACGAAAGTTTAATTGAGTTGTACCTACATTGCGCAGTTTATTATAATAGATTGACTTTAGTTTATCACGACTTTCGATACAAAAACTGCTGTTCGTACCAACCAATCTTATTTGGAAGTGTTTTTTACTCTCTTATTTTAAGGTGACGGGTAGGGCACACTAGCGACGCCAATTGATTTAAATTGTAAGTTGCCAGTTGATCTAAACCGGATATCTTTTTAACAATTTCGAAGATGCAGCCTCTCGGATAACACTTATACTATGTAAAGTATTAAGTAAAAAAGCAGACCCAAAAGTTAAGTACCTATAAGTATTATAGGTACTTAACTTTTGGGTCTGCTTTTGTACTCGTAATTTGAATTACGGCAACAACGGCCACTTTTGGCGTTTCATCCAAATTTCGAGTGAAAAAACCGATAAAAAATTAGAGCACAATTACTAAATGTATAGTATAAATGGTTGCTTAGAGATTCCCGCTACCAATTTAAATCGATTGGTGTCGCTAGTTTGGGCTACCGGACACCTTAACTAAGATAAGAGAGACAGAAAAGCGCTTGTTTGGATGATTAGCGCCGTCATTTGATTTGTATTAATTGTGAAGAGTAGACAACATTTCTAGAAAAACATTTTTTTTTCAATAGCGAGCGATTTCCGTCTCCTCTGGATATTACCCGTGGTGTAAAAGTGCGCTGCTAACCTTTGAACACCCCTTCCTCCTTAATTGGGCCTCCGATACATCCACATTCAGTCGGCGAAATACGATTACAGCACAAGCAGTCCTTCAGCGCCGGTTCTGGGTGATTCCCCGAAAGGTGATTGGCAGGTGCCCATGTATTTTGAGTACCGCATTTAGGTTCATGGTTTCTAGATGTAAATATGTGGATTTCAATGCTTAAATTGAGTGTAATAAATAATGTAATTATGAGATAAACGTAGAAGTTGGGAATAATAAGTTCATGACTAACATAATCGATAGACTATAGATAAGTTTTTTTTTACCTTAAAATATTAGGATTGTTGTCAATCACAGAGACCAAGTACCTGTAAACAAAAAACAAAATTTTGTTAAATAGGTGATTCAAAATCATTTTTTTAAACTATTTTTACGAGACATACAATGATACA
The DNA here is from genome assembly GCA_019059595.1 of Marasmia exigua. Lineage (NCBI taxonomy): Eukaryota > Metazoa > Arthropoda > Insecta > Lepidoptera > Crambidae > Marasmia > Marasmia exigua. Next base: position 16,260,322 of record CM032473.1, read on the forward strand.
TAGCACATGTGGATGTGCTTGCTTTATTGTACGACCAGTTTGAACTTGGTTTATTGGAAAGTCTAAGCCAAAAGCAAGCAATGATACCTACTGATTCGAAAGGGACAATGATTAAATAACCACAGGCTTTTAATTATTAAATGAATGAATTGTCTAACAACGTAATAATCACCTTATTCAGTTCAGTTACTTAACTATTAATTAACTTTCACCTTCACCGTTTTAAATAGAATAATAGTTAATCTACATTAGATTGATGGTCAGACAGTCTATTCTAGTCCTCTGTAGCTGAATCGGATGGATACTCAGTCAATGTATTCGGCTTTAACACATACATCACTTTCACTTGTTTAATTTGCTTGATTTTTATCCTTTGTAAACTTTGAAGTAGTGTTGTGGCAACAGCCTCTATCAAATGTATCGATGGTCAAAATTGGATGATACTATTTTGATGACATGGAAAACGATAGTTTCAACGCGGTCGACTAGACAAGAAATTATACTCCAATATTAAACAAGAATCGGGGGAAACGTAGTTTTGGACGCCCTGCGGTATGATGGACTGACGATTTGAGAAAGCTGGCTGATGAGAGTTGGATGCCAACTGCTCAGGACCTGGTTGGTTGGCGCGTATATATATATATATATATATATATATATATATATATATATATATATATATATATTAAAATTCTAAATTGTATTCAATCATTTCAATTTTTATTGTTCATATTTGTCTTTTGTTTTTTTTTCTTTTACTGACATTACATAATATTTAAATGATTTCTGGCCGTCCAAGATACAGGCATTGCCTAGTTTGGAGGCTCCTGTTCAATGTTTGTGGCATAGTATGTGTAGTGCACTTAAATTAAATTTTAATCGTATGTATGTAACTGTGGTTATTTTTTATGTGCAATAAATACATTTTTATCTTTATCTTATCTATCTTATCTATATATATATCTACTACTGTGGGGATCCGGTGCTGACTTACAAGCCATCTTCATTTTGCAGAAGAGGGCCATCCGTGCCATTTACGGCCTTAGATCACGTGACTCACGTTATTTAAGCCATTTAAGTCCCCACTGCTGGGGCACGGGCCTCCCTCAATCACATGAGGGGTAATTTCCATACTCACCACGCTTGGCAGACGGGTTGGCGAGGGTTTTGAAATGCAGAGTTTTCCTTCTCTGGGTGCTGATGATCATGCCAGCAGCTTTACCTTAGTCGCCTTTTACGACACCTCGGTAAGAGTGAGGGTGGCCTATTCTGCTCTGCCGGGGGCCGGGGACCACACGGCAAGTTGCATGTAAAATCTGCCTAATGCAGAAAGGCTACTATAAAGTAGATGATTATTTGAATGATAAGGATTCCTGGACTTGTTTATCTCTTCGCCTGTCCTCTAATGTATAATTAATTTCATAATTTTTCTTTGACGATATATCTAAACGATATTGATTATAAGCATTGTTTATCATACTGTCACTGTAATCATAATTTGTATAAGAAAGAAAATTGTAATTACCATATTATTTGAAAAGAGTAACTACTGAGTTTCTTGCTGATTCTTCTCGGTAGAAATTGACATTCCGAATCAGCGGTAGATTACATAATATTTGACATTCATAAATGTTCTGTATGGACTTAAATTGAATAAAGACATTTTTGATTTTGTTTTTAGGGTTCCGTACCTCAAAAGGAAAAAACGGAACCCTTATAGGATCACTTTGTTGTCCGTCTGTCCGTCCGTCCGTCTGTCAAGACCCTTTTTCTCAGGAACGCGTGGAGGTATGAAGCTGAAATTTATATCAATTACTCAAGTCTACTGTTCCTTGAAGCTGTGAAAAAATCAAACTTCTAAGCCAACGCAATCAAAAGATACAGCCGTTTATGCCGCAAATTTTCGACACTTGCAAGGGAATCAAAACCTACAGGATGCTTCCCGTGAACTCAGAATCTTGAAATTTGGTACGAAGCAACGTCTTATAGCATAAATAAAGGAAAAATTACGAAAACCATACATTTTTAGTTACATCACATAATATATATTTTTTTAATAAATTTAAACTTACTACCCATTTCCTCATAAACGCGTAAAGGTATTAAATTGAAATTCATACCAAATACTCAGGTCTATAATACCTTTAAGCTGTAACAAAATCAAACTTCTATGTCAACGCAATCAAACAAAACAGCAATTTAAGCTGCATATTTTGAAACTCGCAAGTACTCGCAAGGGAATCAAAACCTAAAGGGTACTTCCAGTCGACCTAGAATCTTGAAATTTGGCATGAAGTAACGTTTTATAGCACACATAAAGGAAAAATTCCGAAAACCTTAAATTTTTAGTTACATTACAAAATATATATTTTTTAATAAATATAAACTTATTACTTTTTTCCTCATGAACGCGTAGAGCTATCAAGTTGAAATTCATATCAAATACTTAGATCTAATTGCTTTTAACCCGTGAAAAAAAAAAATTCTAAGTCAACGCAAAAACGCAAAACGCAAAAGTACAACCATTGATACCGCATATTTTGAAACTCGCAACTGCACGCAAGGGAATTAAAACCTAAAGACCACTTCCCGTTGACATAGAATCTCGAAATTTGGCGAGTTATACTATGTATGGGGAGGGCAACATTTTTCAAACGGCAAAGACGACCTCACTCATCGTCATTCAATCCCGATGTTTTGGTGAATGTAGCTGTATAATCTAAATGCGTCCTAACTGCTTAAAGTGTTATATGACTCGATTGTCGTAATGAACGAACTTTGTAAACCTTGCAGGTTTGTACGGAACCTTCGGTGCGCGAGTCCGACTCGCACTTGGCCGGTTTTTTTTTTAGATAAAGCAGCGTTAATACAGTCGACGCAGTCAATGCAATGAATGAATTCGATATGGGATCAAATAAATTGAAAAAAAAGCTGCCCCAACTGCTTAAACTGCCCTAAATTAGGCAGAAGAAACAAAACATGTAGTTCACGTCATTATCCCAGTATTATCGTCACCAGCTTGTCTCAGTCCACTGCTGGATGGCTTCTACTAATGTTCGCCATTAATCAGACAGTCTTTGGTTTGACACATTCAGTCTCTACCAGCGGCATTTCGCAGATCGTCATTCCATCTTGCCGATAGACGCTATACGTTACACTCTCTGAGTGGCAGTCATTACCATGATGGGCCTCAATTCAAAAGGAATTAGGACACCTGATCACCATCACAAAGACAACATAGCGTGAAGAGAAAAGGTGTAAACTGATTAAGGGATCTATAACTGAAAGGAGAACAAGGGAAGGAAGAAGACGTTTCAAAGGGTATCATATTTACCTCATAGTAAGGTAACGTTTTGTAAAGCCAGAATTCTGTTTCGTCAGGGTATAAAATGCTAAAGTATACGAACGATTTCAAATGATTTTCGTAAGCAATAAAATGCATGACTGAATTTGGTTAATTAAAAATTATGACTAGATCTTTAAATTTTGCAACCCCAAGTTCAATTGAAATTAATTTATAAATTAGCATAATATTATCATTAACTCTAGCGATAATGATCTGTTCGCAAAATGATGTTGCGTCATTGTTTGCACTGCAGGAGCTCATAATGAATCATGTTGATGAATTGAGATGAACCGAGAGCAGATACAAACAAACAGGTCTGTTAGAGAAAGGATTTTATTAATATACATTTTGGGATCGCACCCATACGACAAATGTATCAAGTAGAGATGAAACGGATAGCAGTTTGGCTGGATACTGGATACCGGATATTCGGCCGACTAAGTGACCGGATAGCCGGATATTCGGCTGCCGAATATCCGGCGCAACTTAGCTGTTTGCGTAGGCATCGCGCGAACGATCAGGGCAGTGTGTATAGCGAAAGACTTTTTTCTGAAGCTGGACTTATTTATGAAGAGAAACGCAACCACCTGCTACCTACCTCTCAATGCACAGAAATTAGTATTTATTCTTTTTTATGAGATAGGTGGCAGACGAGCAGACGGATCACCTGATGGTAAGTGACTGCCGCCGCCCATGGACAACCGTGACACCTTAGTGCAGTATGAGTACTAAATGAAGGTACTAATTCTTTCATTTTAATTGTATTACATGACTTACTATTGTGTTATTAAAAATTTAATACATTAACTAATTATATTTAAGTAATGTGATTCTAAGTAAATAAAGCAAATAATTACTCAAAAATATGTTTCTTTTATCCACCTTTTTTTAAATCGGCCGGTTCTCTATCCGGCCGAATAGTAGCTATCCGGTATTCGGCCGGATAGTATAATGGCGGCCGGATAGGCCGGATACCGGATAGTTACCGGATATCTGTTTCATCTCTAGTATCAATCCCAGCTTCATATTAAAGTTAGATTGTCCACAACATGCCAAAAACGCATATTTTACATTTCGGTCACATCTTCGAGAAAATCTTGAAAAACTGATTGTGGTTGAGAACACCGAAGGCTGAAGTTCCTGTGGTCGTTCACTAACAAGGTGGACCGATCAGTTGAAAGACTTGTCGTCCTCCAAATTCTGCGCAGTCGTAAGAGATGCGCTAGACAGAAACCGGTGGAGACAGATCAGGCAGATCATCCACTCTAGATGCAGCCGTGATACTGACCACGATCTTCAGGCATGAGGCACCGACTCAAAATAGAGAGAGACAGAATTATGGGTTTGTCATCATCATCATTATCTTAGCTACTGTTATCTGTCTTTAGACTTAATTCTCCCTCAGGTAAGGGAAGGAGTGAGGTGGGTAGGAAGGACGAAAACGCATCTGTATTACGTTAACTCCCTTATAAAACGTTATATGGAACATTAAGACCGTACCTTACTCAGCTGAATCAACTAAATACAAGAGAGTATTAAATTCTTACGCAAGAATTAATCAACGGTTGTACGTTCCGACCTCCTGGTTCGTAATCAGTCGTCGTGATTGCCGCTCCAATCTTCGTATACCTTCTAATTTGACGACTGCCCCTCAGTCATCAGCGCAAATTGATTATAGAATCCTAAGGTATTGAGGCGACGGGTAGGGCACAAGGGGACGCCAATCGATTTTCATTTTTACTACCTAACCGGATCTATTTAAAACAATTTCGGTGTTACAAGCTCTCGGAAAACACTTATACTATTTATTTTGTACGCGAAAAACTGATTTACGCCTGAAGTGACCGCGTTAGGCGTGAATCAATTTATCGCGTATGTTAATTTATAAATAGCGCAAGTGTTTGTCGAGAGGTTGTAACCCCGAAATTGTTTGAATAAAACCGGTTTCATCATCATCATCATCAGCCCATTTAAGTCCCCACTGCTGGGGCACGGGCCTCCCTCAATCACATGAGGGGTAATTGCCATACTTACCACGCTTGGCAGACGGGTTGGCAAGGGTTTTGATATAAATGCAGAGTTTTCCTTTTCTGGGTGCTGATGATCATGCCAGCAGTTTAACCTTAGTCGGCTTTTACGACACCTCGGTAAGAGTTGAGGGTGGCCTATTCTACTTTGGGGACCACACGGCTAGCTAAAAATTAAAATCGATTGGCGTCGCTAGTGTGCTCTACCCGTCACCTTAAGGAATTTTACTAATCACTCGAACATTTTAGGTTTTTGAAAACCTTCGATAGTGAGTCTTTCTCTTTATCCTAATAAACCACCATAATAATAATAATATCCTCCAACCGATTACGGCTACGGCGGCCAATCTCAACGATCAGTCACGTACGCAGGATATATTATAGTGCTCAAGTGTGTGCGCAAACACAAGTGCACTCTATATTCCCTTACCCTCATATTTCGATGGGATACTATTGTGACACGACCTCAACTTGACTGCCTCGGTGGCGCAGTGGTTAGTGGGTCGCACTTTGAAGCGATGGCTACGCAAGAGGTCCCAAAATAACAATTTTAAAATGGGTGATTTGATATATTGTTTGTAGGAACTGAAAAGTGAAGGAATAATATTATGGGTAGCTACGTCCGTTAAGAATAGCTTGCTAAATTAATGGACTTAACATAAACTAAAGGTTATTAGAAAGAGATCTTATTGCGGTTGGTCTCAACAGTATGTCATGTTTTGGACAGATGGTTTTTGGGAGTTTTATTCCGATAATAATAATAATATTATCACATCTTCTCTCATTCACAACCATACGTCCCACAAACACGCCCAATCACACAGCAACGCTGATCATCACGCAATGACGACTCATTGCAATTACCCCCACATCACAATCAGATTCGTAGTGTAGGATTGCACTTGGCCTTGGCCCCTACATATCTGAAAAGCCAGCAAATAGCTGTGATACTCAGCGTATAAAGAACATAATAATAATTCTTTATTGCACAAATAATAATAATTACAAAGATATGTTAGTTCAGTTTAACAATAGTACGGTAACAGAAATAATTATATTTGCAGTTTAACAGAGGTCCCCAAACTAGGCATTGACTGTATCTTGGAAAACCATATTAAGGTGAACATATATTTTTTTTATTATGAAATTTTTTATTTTATTAACCGCCGACGCAAAAACGACGGGGTGTTATAAGTTTGACGTGTCTGTGTGTCTGTCTATGGCATCGTAGCTCCCGAACAAATGAACCGATTTTGATTTCGTTTTTGTTTGAAAGATAAATAAGGAGGGCGTGTTCTTAGCTATGTTGGATAAAAATCGATCCAAGATGGCCGCCGTCACAAAGCTATGGATTGTAAGTTTTAACACAACTCCCACAATATGGGTATCATATAAAAGGGCTTGAGTAGCAGAATAAATTTGATCGGGAATCGGGGGTCTTATAAATTTTCAATTTAAATTTTTCTTTATTAAAATAACGTTTCTATCACCATGAGTGCTTTTCTCCCGCATCCCACCCTCACTTTTCCGTCGGGGGCCAGATTGGCAGTGCCAACGGAAGTGATGAGTGCCAATATGGGCTCTCTTTTTGTTTACCATTAGGCTGAGGCGTGTGGTCCCCGGCAGAGTAGAATAGGCCACCCTCACTCTTCCGAGGTGTCGTAAAAGGCGACTAAGGTAAAGCTGCTGGCATGATCATCAGCACCCAGAGAAGGAAAACTCTGCATTTATATCAAAACCCTCGCCAACCCGTCTGCCAAGCGTGGTGAGTATGGCAATTACCCCTCATGTGATTGAGGGAGGCTCATGCCCCAGCAGTGGGGACTTAAATGGGCTGATGAGATGAAGATGATGAGGCTGAGGCGTACCAATATACGATGTCATTATAAAAAAAAAGGATAATTGACGGATTCTTCGTTAGCGGCATTGTAGTCAAAGGACTAGTGAGTGTGGTTCACAAGCCAACCAGACTGCACAACAGCGGCAATCACAAAAGTACGCACACCAACATCACACCTAAGTAGGTTCTTTCTCCTACAAATCGTACAGCATCTAGGAACAAGCCCCGATGATGTGAATCAAGATGTGTTGATAACTGTGGCGAAACGTTTTCATTGTGCCGCCACAATGGATTGCGATATTACGATAATTTCCTCAACTATTTCAATAGCCATTGTGGATCTAATTACAAGGCATAAAGAGTGGTAATAAAGTGTGTTATGTGGCTGATGAGTTAGGCAGAGTTAGTGCGAAATTAGAGGGTCTGTGTGAACTAATCAATTGTGTTAGGAAATAAGTGTTAGAAATCCGCAAACACCTAGTTAAAGTTAACTAAGATGTATGAGCTAGCCATATTTAGCTAAAAATGGCATTCATAAACGAAACTATTTACCGTGGGAGAGCAACGCTTTGGCAAGAATGGGCTGGCTCGACCAGAGTGATACCACGGCCTCACAGAAAACCGGCGTGAAGCAGCACTGTGTTGTGTTTCGCTGCGTGAGTGAGGGTACCGGAGGCCCAATCCGGGAGAAAAAGGTTTAATGGTTGGCAGCGCAATTTTGAGTCCACTGGTGTCACGGGTGCCCATGAGCCTTTGTTCCCGTTGAGTCACACCATTTCGTGTAACACTGTTACCCATTGGTAAAAAAAATACCAATTTGTAATAAGAAATGGATTTTTGTTGGTTTATATAATTTTCATTTTTATTCACATTTTTATGAGATAGGTGGCAAACGAGCACTGTTGCTTACCATCAGGTAAGCAACAGTGCTCGTTTGCCACCTATCTCATAAAAATGTGAATAAAAATGAAAATTATATAAACCAACAAAAATCCATTTCTTATGAATCAGTAACATTTGCGATATCTCTGAGTTCGCTGGCAACTCGCTTGCTGGTATGTTGTTTGTATGAAATAAAAACTTATCCGATACTAGTTACCTATAAGTACTTGCGAATAAGTATCGTAGATAAAATTAATATTTTTACACCTTGAAATTTGAACCCAACCGCCGTGTTAGCCGTGTGGTCCCCGGCAGAGTAGAATAGGCCACCCTCACTCTTACCGAGGTGTCCGTAAAAGGCGACTAAGGTAAAGCTGCTGGCATGGTCAGCCAGTCCCCGATGATGTGAATCAAGATGTGTTGATAACTGTGGCGAAACGTTTTCATTGTGCCGCCACAATGGATTGCGATATTACGATAATTTCCTCAACTATTTCAATAGCCATTGTGGATCTAATTACAAGGCATAAAGAGTGGTAATAAAGTGTGTTATGTGGCTGATGAGTTAGGCAGAGTTAGTGCGAAATTAGAGGGTCTGTGTGAACTAATCAATTGTGTTAGGAAATAAGTGTTAGAAATCCGCAAACACCTAGTTAAAGTTAACTAAGATGTATGAGCTAGCCATATTTAGCTAAAAATGGCATTCATAAACGAAACTATTTACCGTGGGAGAGCAACGCTTTGGCAAGAATGGGCTGGCTCGACCAGAGTGATACCACGGCCTCACAGAAAACCGGCGTGAAGCAGCACTGTGTTGTGTTTCGCTGCGTGAGTGAGGGTACCGGAGGCCCAATCCGGGAGAAAAAGGTTTAATGGTTGGCAGCGCAATTTTGAGTCCACTGGTGTCACGGGTGCCCATGAGCCTTTGTTCCCGTTGAGTCACACCATTTCGTGTAACACTGTTACCCATTGGTAAAAAAAATACCAATTTGTAATAAGAAATGGATTTTTGTTGGTTTATATAATTTTCATTTTTATTCACATTTTTATGAGATAGGTGGCAAACGAGCACTGTTGCTTACCATCAGGTAAGCAACAGTGCTCGTTTGCCACCTATCTCATAAAAATGTGAATAAAAATGAAAATTACCTATATAAACCAACAAAAATCCATTTCTTATGAATCAGTAACATTTGCGATATCTCTGAGTTCGCTGGCAACTCGCTTGCTGGTATGTTGTTTGTATGAAATAAAAACTTATCCGATACTAGTTACCTATAAGTACTTGCGAATAAGTATCGTAGATAAAATTAATATTTTTACACCTTGAAATTTGACCCAACCGCCGTGTTAGCCGTGTGGTCCCCGGCAGAGTAGAATAGGCCACCCTCACTCTTACCGAGGTGTCGTAAAAGGCGACTAAGGTAAAGCTGCTGGCATGGTCATCAGCACCCAGAGAAGGAAAACTCTGCATTTATATCAAAACCCTCGCCAACCCGTCTGCCAAGCGTGGTGAGTAAGGCAATTACCCCTCATGTGATTGAGGGAGGCCCGTGCTCCAGCAATGGGGACTTAAATGGGCTGATGATGATGATGATAATTTGACCCAACTAATCAATTCTAGATAAGACGTCATAACGTGATTAAAAGTAACATAACGTTTCTTCGCCGTATATAAACTAAGTATGTAATTGAAATACTGACATGAAAGATATATTGTGATATATGTATTGAGAATGTTAGCGATAGTTTTTGTTTCCGTTGCGAAATTACGATGCTTCAGATTTGCAATATTATTAGAATGTATTTACTTGACGTCTTAACATCAATCATGAATACAATATGCAAAGTGAGCTATTACTAGAAGCGTCATATAATAAAAGGGTATCAGTGAACAACATTCTTTTAAATGTGTATTCTATTCGTCGTTTTGAACATTTTTTTAAATTCGAACAAAAATGTTTGCTTGGCCCATTTAAAATAACCAATTCGAACGGACAATTTTGTGTAAAATATCGAAAAATATTATAACGATTTTCAATTATTTTTTTTTCAAACAAAGGTGGTTCTACGTAACGATTAGAATTCGTACGTGTTTAGAATGATGTAAGTGTTCGCTGATACACTCTGTACATGAATTTAAAATAAGATTTTAATAATGGATTAGAATAATGGAATACTTAGGAGAAACAAAGTTGTGGACGTAGCCCAGAGGATTAATACGTCTGATATAAGAATTGTTATGGTCACAGAAAGTTTACAAAGTTTTAGTAAACGGAGCGTGCGAGATAACCGCAACACAATGGAAGTCGATGGGGGAGGCCTATGTGCAACAGAGGACCTCTGAAGACTAACGATGATGATGATCCTACTCTCTACCAACTATCATATAAACAAGTAACAAAAATGTTTTCATATAGGAAAAGTTTGGTGGCTGCGAGTGAGTTATTTATTTGGGTGTTACATACTTACCTACTTCATAGAACATAACTTTATATTGTTAAGCTGATTAGATTTGAGCCTCGTGTTTTTTTGGTAAAAGCGATAATTTGCAACACATTTTTAAAACTTTTATTACATTATGCATCACGCATTTTGAAATACTTACTATCTTCATGTCCCATCTAGTGTTTGTACATCATCGCTAACCGGACGAGTCATCTAAATAACCATACATTATCATTGTATCGCGTGTAGGTCAGTAATCAGCGGACGTGGCTGACTGTACGCTGTTCCCAATGAAAGCTGATATGTTGCGTAACGCGCTATTAATGTTACTTTTAGAAGCAAATTATTTTATTTTAACTTTTTAACATTTGTAAAGCGAAGCACTAATAATAATCCTCCAACCGATTACGGCTACGGCCAATCTTAGCGATCAGGTATTACGCAAGATATATTACAGCGCACAAGTGTGTGCGTAAACACAAGTGCATTCTCTATCCCCTTACCCTCATATTCCGATGGGACTAGTATGGCACGACTGGCGAGGGATCGGGCGCAGGACCGACGGCTTAACGTGATTTCCGAGGCAAGGGGAAATAATTGCAGACTCCAGGCTGACGCTAAGAATTTCTTACCGAAAACTTACGTACACATTTTTGGCCCGATCACCCGGGGATCGAACCCGGAACCTCTTGCGCAGCCGTCGCTTTAAGGTGCGACCCACTAACCACTGCGCCACCGAGGCAGTATAACGATTGTAAAGCGAAGCACTATTAAAATTAAAAAAAAAAAACAATTCGTATTTTCGATTAGGTATTTAATTGGGTACAGTCAGCATTAAAATGATGTTAGTTAACTTACCATAAATATGTAAGCATTTGGGAAAAATCACATTTAACATTGTCTATCGTTTAGGTGCCTAAGTATTGTTTTGTTACCGCAGACGACAATACGGATAACCTGATATTTATTATACACTGTGTTTTTTTACATTACAGCGGACACACGAGTAGATGTCTCACCTGTTTTTTTTTTATTATATAGAGAACAGACGAGCAGACGTATCACCTGATGGTAAGCGATTACACAGGTGTGCTGCCGTCCTTTTTAAAAGGGAGTACGATCTTTTCTTGAAGGTTTGGTTTGCCTGTTAAGTTTACCGGCGCCCGGGGACATCTGCAACTTATTAAATCTCTGTTTGCAACACATGAGGCTGATCACAGATATGTTGCCGTGTTTGTACTTGTTTGCATTTTATTTATATGTAGGTCTTTGACATAAATCGCGTCATGTACGAGAAATGACGGAACCAACTCATACAAAATGTTGAACGGTGATGATCATGACGACACTTCAATGGAAACAGCATAATGTGTTAAGCAGTCAGTACAACTTACACTTATATTTGTACCTACTTGTTACATGGGAAATGATTCGTCATCGCGGTCAGACGAGGTATTTTTTTATATGATAGGTGGCAGACGAGCAGACGGATCACCTGATGGTAAGCAATTCCGCCGCCCATGGACACCCGCAACACCAGTGGAGTCACAAGTGCGCTGCCAACCTTTTCCCCTTGCCCCCCATTAGGCCTCCGGTAACCTCACTCACACGGCGAAACACAGCGCAGGCGCTGCTTCACGCCAGTTTTCTGTGAGGCAGTGGTATCACTCCGGTCGAGCCGGCCCATTCATGCCTAAGCGTGGCTCTCCCACATTAAAACACACGTACAACAACACACAACGTTGCCAATGATTTTTTTTATTTTTAGCAGACGGATCACCTGGTGGATAGTCAAGAAAGTAAAGTCTTCGAATGGATCTCGAATCCACGACCTTTTGACCAACTAAGCTATCGACGACTTTAATAAGTTTTGGCGGGGGTCGAGCCAGCCCATTTATGCAGAAGCGTTGTTATAGCACGGTCAAATCGGGTTATAATTGGTTTGTCATATTGTTATATGCGGCTAGTGTGACAAACCTAAGTAATTCAATTATTGTTTTTTTTAGGTACACATTGTTTTTGGATTGCTATCTGGTTCAAAACTGCACTTTATTTTTCTCACTTTGTTTATTTACGATTGTAATGTGTTGTGTGTATATTATAAATAAATAAATAAAATATTAGTTCCATCAAAGCAGTCAGTGGAGACTTAGGGTTAATGATCGGTGTCATAAAGCAGTTTTCATTTTTTTTCTATTTTTTTTTATTCAAACGTCACAACTACTATCAAAGGTTTATTAAACGTTTATAAATAAAGCCGAATATCTTTGACATTCAGAAATGTCCTTCAATTTAATTAAATATAATTTTTCATTTTCAATAGCAACTCATAAAGCGAACCTACAAATCCAATGAATGGTAAAACCAGTAAGTCGGCCACGCTGTTTATGAATGAAGTCATTAGACTAGGATTCGGGTTATTAGGCACAACGGTGTCGAGGTCGGTATCATAACAATGACTACAATATAGCCATTAATAAGTGCACAGATATGGGTGAATGTAATTATCTACGAATTCTTAATCCACTCTACCATGACATTTTTTTGTACCGCTGTTATTTAACGGGGCAGCAGAAGAACCTAACATAACCTTTTTTTTTTGGTTTCGCAGGGGGAATGCCGCCGGTTCAAGAGATGAGCCGACTACCATATGCATACCAGACCACCGGGGGGCGGCCGGGTTATGTGGGGCTCTCCTTTGGTGGGGGGCTTCTCCCAAAGAGAAGCCAGGCAAAGGCATACCCACTAAACCCCCTACGGTTTTGACACAATAAATGATTGCCCAGCAAAAAACTTATTTTGTTACAGGAAATACAAGTATAGCAATGAACTATCAAATCACCTATCTTAGCAATATCAGCGTATATGTCCCAGTTGCGTCCAAAGCTGTAGCTTTTTTAGCCCGGGATACGTTTGGGCCATGATCCAGGTTTTGGGGAGTCTGGTAACTACAATGACGCGACTGCCGTCTGCCGGAAACGTGGACAATACGGGATAAAGAGAGAGAGACAGAGAATAGATGCATTCGTAATGTGGTGCTCCAAGGTATTCCATGCTGAGAATACCTTGGAGGGCTAAGCGCACAAATGTATTTCTTTCCCAACTTGGCACGAGAACCCGACTGTCGAGCTTATGTCTACAACGCATACTCACTAATTTCGGCCACATAATGCGAAGTACTGTGCGTCTATTTAGTTTGAATGCAACAAGTATCGTCATCCCATTTAAGTCCCCACAGCTGGGGCACGGGCCTCCCTCAAACATGAGGGGTAATTGCCATACTCACCACGCTTGGCAGACGGGTTGGCGAGGGTTTTGATATAAATGCAGAGTTTTCCTTCTCTGGGTGCTGATGATCATGCCAGCAGCTTTACCTTAGTCGCCTTTTACGACACCTCGGTAAGAGTGAGGGTGGCCTATTCTACTCTGCCGGGGACCACACGGCTCAAGTATATTCTTATTTATTACGGGACAGTTTCGTTTTAAGTCCTTAAGATGTCCCTGGTAATGATGCAAGATGCAGTAGTTTACTTACCAATAATTGTGTATTTTTGTTGTTGAAGATTTCTAATTCCATACTTATTTACCTGAAACCAAAAGTTTTTTTTATTAATTAGAGCACAAAACGTACGCAAATTGTCTCAGTACGCAAATATAACAAAATGAACCCGCGTGATTTATCCAAAATTGGCGGTACAATTTTTTAAGACAGGCCGCGCCAAATAAAACCAGCGGTGGCCTTTAATGCGCAGAAATCTTTTTTTTAGTATTAAGTAAGCTATTTTACAAGTGCGCAAACTAACTACACATAATCAGAATAAGCATGATTGTTTTAGCGACTGCGTGTCAACATTTATCCGCTTTAGGCAGTCAGACATATACTAACCGGCTACATTTGAAAGTAATATTTAATTGTGTTCCGGAAGTAGGTACGAACCTACTATATTATGTTACTGCATAGATTTTTTTGTAAAGTTTTGGAGTCTCGTATTCCGATTGTATCATCGAGTTCTCATGAAAGTGAAAACTGTGTATGATATAACGGTGTTAACTTTGTTATTTTGTTTATTAACTCTATTGTTTGAGAGAAACGATGACGTAGTATTTTTATTATCATTACACAAAGCAACAAAAAAAAAACAGATAATTTCCCGTGACTTTGCAGGTATATTTAAAATGGGGACCACGCCTAAGATAGACTCTGTTGTGAAAGATACTAGACGTGTGTAATTTACTGAAACGACTCAGTGATCCGACTCAGCGAAATGATACACGATTCCGAATCTCTAATATTTGCTCCGAATGTATCATTCGACTCAAATGGACCTCGAGTCCCAGTGAGCCAAATGAGCTGAATGATCCGATTGAACCAAATAATTCGAATGAGCGGAATGATTTGAATTCATAGCAATAGACTAAGCTGTGGGCTGTTTGGGGTAAATACGTAACCTTTTTTCCATGTTTTATGCGGGGAAAAGAGATAGGTATATTTACATGGCACAAAATTAATTAATCACGGATTTATCTAAGAGCTAATGTTTCAAATAATTCAAATGAAGCATTTCACTGTTCCGCATCTTAACACTGATCCAGATGCAAATGTTCTGATCTTTTGAAGGTAACGTTTTTTCCAGGTCTAGTAAATACTGATGTTCAGGTTGTATTGGTAAATACATCCGTTTGGAACAGTGGTAGTGAACGCTGCCTTTGGTCCAAGGGTTGCGGGTTCGATCCCCGCACAGTACAAACATTTGTGTGCATGTCTGTTTGTATTGGTCTGTAGTAAAAAAGTATAATATGTATATATTTGTAATCCCACTGTTGATTCTGATATCCGTAACACAGGTGCTTGAGCTACCTATCTCGGAGTCAGATCAATGTATGTGATGTTGTGAAATATTTATTTATTTATTTATCTAACCACGTCTTCTACCTACCCATTTGGACAACAATAGTTATACTGCGAATTTTTCATATAAAATACATCGAATTATTTCGACTTCTTATACAAAATGAACAGGTTACTTCACTTTTTTGAAGAGTGCATTTTATCGCCAATTTCCAAGAGTAATAGAACAAAACATTGTTCAGAGTGGTTGGGTGTTACCGATATCATAATCAACAGTAGGATTACAAATCTATACTATTTATAAATAGGTAAATTATACTAACATCGGCAACGCTTACAGGTAATCCGAAAACACGAAACGCTTGCGAGATGTAATCGACACCAAGCGCCATCTATAAGGTATAAAATGGAACTAATGTTCCGAATATATGACATATATTATTACGAAAAAACAACACTTTCTATCTCATGGAAGTGTTTGTGAAATTCGGCTAATAAATTCAGTCCTGTTACATCGTAACGTACAAAGCCCACCAAAATCAGTTGGAGTCACTCAGAAACTATTCAAGTAGGTAATTGGACTGTCGACGCTGACAGCCAGCATGACTTTGCACAAAATACACAGAAAAAGAGATCAGTGCTCCTCTATTCTCTTATGCAAAACCACCATTTGTGTTCTAACGTCTAATTCATATCAGCATCGCTGCAACCAATTTACTTTTAAATGTGGGAGAGCCACGCTTAGGCATGAATGGGCCGGCTCGACCGGAGTGATACCACTGCCTCACAGAAGACCGGCGTGAAGCAGCGCCTGCGATGTGTTTCGCCGTGTGAGTGAGGTTACCGGAGGCCCAATGGGGGGAAGGGGAAAAGGTTGGCAGCGCACTTGTGACTCCACTGGTGTTGCGGGTGTCCATGGGCGGCGGAATTGCTCACCATCGGGTGATCCGTCTGCTCGTCTGCCACCTTTCATATAAAAAAAAGACTTTCAGTTTAGTTCTTAACCTTTAAACTTGTCAGAAATTAGCGATTTGTTTGACTGAGTAATATATTTCGTTTGCGCATACGAAACGTGCAGGTTTTCTCACAATGTTTCCCTCGCCGAGGAGCCGAAATACAAACAGAGATTTGAAAAATCCAGAGGTACATTTTCGGACTTGAATGCGTTCTTATCCACTCACGGCCGCAGACGTCATTTAAGCTAATGTTCATTAACTTTAGTATCGGTAGTCTTTATGCGTATCAAAATAAGTGTCAATATTTTTTCTTAAGTAGCCAACTAAGTTAATTAAAGACTCTGAGTTTGGCAGTTAGCTACCATCACTTGCTTGATAGGTGCTTGAGCTCAAGCACGTCATATCAAGCAAGCGATAGAGTCAGATCAATGTAGGTGATGTTGTGAAATATATATTTATTTATCACTCTGTTCTTACCATTCTGTACTGTTTTACCTATTGTAAAAATACCAATTTGCATCAATTACGAGGCCTTAGAGGCTCGAGGGCGAAAGTGCGAGCACTAAATAGTGAAAGCTTCCAGGACTGCGGCTATCATACGCTTTCTCAAACACTTCTGCCTATAGCAAGCTAATATTATTTAAAATACCTTCGCTGATGGGATGACTCACGGTTTAATATGCATTACCACTTGGAAAATCTTAGGTTAGATAGGTATATTCTAAGCGCATTCAACCTACCAAAAATATGTGAGCATTTGACAAAAGAGAAATGTATACGCCGAGGCGCATTTCCATTACTTGTTCGAGAACGAAATGAAAACAATTGAAAGTACACGTGAAGGTATTGTGTTAAAAGTGACTTCTGTCAAATGGTCAGATATTTGTGATAGATTTCAACGCTAAGATATTTTTGAAGCTGACCGTACTCTAACGCTGTCCATTAAAGCTGGAGCTAGAAGTCAGCGGAATGTGTAATTTTCGGAAAAAACGTCACTGAGTGTGAAAGAGATCCAACCGGCCCCGACGCAGATTCTATACGGGTGCGGTAGAGAAAGAACGTAGTCGCACGTCACCCCAAAACTAACAGCTTCGCGCAGTTTTTCGAGTATGGCTTTCTATGAAAAGGTTCAGTCTGTTCAAGGTGTATGTCTTTGATTAGTTCATAGTTAAATTTTTAGAACAGTAGCATGAATACTTACTAAAATAAATTTTAGTATGGGAAGCACAGCTTTTCATATAAATTGGCAATTTGATTCTTAAGGCGACGGGTAGCCCTAACTAACGACACCAATCGATTTAATGTGTTAGCTACTAAACCGGATCTATTATAAACAATTTCGGAGCGGGAGGCGAAATTTGGATTAACGCCATAAGTGGTAAATCAAATTTAGAGTACAAAAGCAGACCCAAAAGTTAAGTATAAGTATCAAATAAATAGTATAAGTGTTTACGAATATACGAGTAATTTACACGCTAAATTATAAATTTTGTGAATCTCGTAAACTCTTCTTCGCAATTTAATTGTTTTGCTTCATTCGGCACCAAAGAGAACAGAGCTGCGTCTGTTGTAAGGTCGATCACTCACTGTTTGATTACTTAACGCGGTTGGTCGCTCTCAATTTGTGAGCACTCAGCCTAATCTGGTGCTAATTAAAGATAAATATTTGGGCCCGGAAGTGCCTTATTGTTTTCGGCAGTGAAGTGGAAATGGACAACATTTCAAAATTGCTGAGCTCTGAAACAAAAAATACCATTTCTTTATTTACTTTTCCGCTGCGCGGATATATATTTATTAATTTTTTATATTGCTTATTTACTGAGAAAAAAATTAAAAACTAAAAAACGTAAGATGACGTCATCGGACGGCAGAATGTAAAATATTTCTTTGCCTAGCACATTATAGTTTTAAATTTACGAAATGCCAAACCCATGACATGCAACTGTCAAAAAAAAGACAACTTGTCAACGTTGAATGAATGAATGACGTTGACAATTTTGACACTAGTATTATTTACCTTTGACAGTAGTACCTTTTTTTTATTAAAACAATGATAAGCAAAGGAATATCGCTGTATTCAGCCGTCCGATGACGTCATTTGGCGCTTACGTCTATTTAGAATATAAAGAATTTTAATAATTATTTTATGCATGAAAGTGGACAAATTTTGAAAAAAGAAAAAATATGGGTCCGCTCATTTTATGTCTATTTTCATATAAAAAAACAATATGGACATGTTAAAAATATGAAATGTTGTCCATTGTTTTCTTTCTATTATCTTACATTATAGTTTGGTTAGAGCGAGCTAAAAGTTTATTCATAGAACTTAAATATTACAGAAAAATGTATTTTTTAAATATTTATCAATTAAAACGAGCTCGAAAACCAAAGTAGTCTCAGACTAAGGCATTCCCTGTACGTTCTCCACCTTTCCGTTCGAACCTGTACAATTTACGAAAGTTAGATTGCTGAATTGACCCAGAACCTTTCGAGCTTGGTGGACAACGCCGTAACCAATTCAACTGACATTATTAGGACATTGTTAGTACAGAAACTGCTTCCATTCATAAAGATGTTAAACCTTTTGATATTCGTTTTCGTTAAAGAGAAGAAAGGTAATCCGAAAACACGAAACGCTAGCGCGATGTAAGCTACACCGAACGCCATCTATTGGTATAATTTGGAACTAATATTGTCCCGAAACCAAGAGAGAGTGGACCACTATCTAAACCTATTAAAGAGAAGTATTTTTACTAAGAGCGGATACGCTTAAAGTAATCCGAAAACACGAAACGCTAGCGCAATGTAAACCACACCCAGCGCCACCTATTAGTAAAATTTGGAACTAATACAGTCCCGAAACAAAGTGAGGGTGGGCGACCTATCATACCTAATATAAAACCAGTTTATAATGTCAGCCTATATACTCCCACCTAATACATTTAACTGAAGCAATAAATGTTTGATTAATTGACTGCAGGGCAAAGACCTCCATCATAGAAATCAAGTCATCGCTACTATGATGGGATTAGGCTTAATCACCATGCTTGCTTAATACGGATTGCTGATCACAAACCCGAGCTATGTTCGAAAAATTTTAAACATACCTATGCTCGACCAGGGAATCTAACCCATGACCCCGAGATCACGGCCCGGCACTTAAACCACTAGACCAACGGGGCGTTGTTCTAGTAAAAACGTTTCTGGTAAAAAAACGTCGCTGAAAAAGTATAAAACAAGCCTTCGTTGTCAATTTATGCAATATTCACTATGTAGAGATAAAATTTCATGTTTGGAAATCCGCAGTCACACGTTGTCAAAGGGTAGTATATTTAACGTGTGACTACGCCTTTCCAAACATGAAATTTTATCTCTACATAGTGAATATTGCATAAATTGACAACGAAGGCTTGTTTTATACTTTTTCAGCGACGTTTTTTGTCGTAGTTGGGTTTTAGTTTTTTTACTTTTATTTTATTTGTACTATTTTGGTGTCCAAGTGCTAGTAATATATATATATATATATATATATATTCAAAATGTACAAGTCAAGCGCTTTCAAATGATACCAAACACGGCATATTTATCATAACTTTATTTTTTTACTCTGTATGTTTTGTCCGCTAGAGGGCGCCACATTAGATTTTGTGAAACTTCATATAGCCTATAACCAGCGGACGATCAAGACGCTTATAATGATATGTCATTTGTCGAATTCTGATAAGTAGTTAAGAAGTTACGTGGAAACAGATGAACATACATACATACATACATACATACATACATACATACATACATACATACATACATAGCCTGTCAAAATCATAACCCTCCTTTTGCTTTGCCGTAGTCGGGTAAAAACTAGTTTACACTTTACATAATTTATCTATTGTTTCAAATTATGTGCAAAATGTTCCCCTTAGCCGCAGAGAAAGTAATGGGGCAGCATTATCTGGCTTTCCCATGCGCCTGCCATGCGTTGTTAGTTGTTACGTATTCGAACCGTAAACATAATCCAAAGCGTCCATTATTTTGAATTAATTTATGATTTTATTACTTTCTGCCTTTAGGCGCACGCGCAACTACAGATAAGCTCGTTATAGCGATTGTCTCGTTTAGTGAATGAAACTAAGGTTATTTCACTTAGTACTTTTTTCCGAAAATAGTTCAGCGGTTTTCGTTAGATGGAGTACCTATGTAAAAAGCATATGTAGCTTAAAACCAATCAAGCAGATGGTGCGGCGTTGTTTCGATAGGTGTCACTATGCATTTTTACATCGCGCTAGTAAAGCGTGTTTCCGAAACAATTATCGCAAGCCGAGCCGAGATATTTTTTTTTGAGCGAGCAGGCCGCTTTAAAAAAATATGGGAAATAAGCTAGAGATCTAGGAGATATTGGGAATTTTGTTATTAGCAAATATAGTTATTTGTGGTACTTTATTTAATCGTCTCCCTGACTGTTTCTCGGAGGTGGCCGTACTACATAGCCGTTGAGTTGGTCGTTTTCCCCTAGATGGCGCTAGCACCTCTATCTCAGTATATATAAGTTACTCTATGAATGAAACATTAACAAAAGAAGTTTTGCGAATGTCAATTTTGTGAATGAGATGTTCAGGTGTGACGATATAATATTGAGGATGAAGGTGAATCAATATTGGTAGGGCAATGAATGCGGTTAAAGGGCGTAAATAATATATTAAAGTTCCTATTTGTCTATGAAAAAATATAGAAATACGGACATTCCAACTTTTTATTTTTAGTGATAAACATAAAGACCCTCTTATGAATACTTATGTATAATGTTTACAATTAAGTTCGTTTTTCGCTTGAAAATGAGAGAACTGATAGAACAGATACACATTTTTTTTTGTAATATGAGAGGTGGCAGACGAGCAGACGGATCACCTGATGGTAAGTAATTCCGCCGCCCATGGACACCCGCAACACCAGTGGAGTCACAAGTGCGCTGCCAACCTTTTCCCCTTCCCCCCCTTGGGCCTCCGGTAATCTCACTCACACGGCGATACACAGCGCAGGCGCTGCTTCACGCCGGTCTTCTGTGAGGCAGTGGTATCACTCCGGTCGAGCCGGCCCATTCATGCCTAAGCGTGACTCTCCCACATTTGACATAAAGAGAACTATTACGCCTGTTTATTGATTGTAACGAAATTAAGACAATAAATGAAAAATTAATCGATACATTTTAATAAATAGTTATTTGCAATTTTTCAAGGTATTTTGCACACGCCATTCATATCACAATCATCTCTAGCAAGATTTTTAAAAAAGTAGTTAGAAAAAAATTTAAAAAGGCTCCTAAGTAAGGCTGCGTCAATAATTGAGGCAAAACCTAATTACATAATTGTGCAGCTTAAAGTATTATTATATCAGAAGTTAGTCGAAAGGGAAGGGCACAAATTTAGTACCATATCGATTGCATGTCATGCGCCAAACATTTCACACTGC
This sequence comes from Marasmia exigua, assembly GCA_019059595.1. NCBI lineage: Eukaryota > Metazoa > Arthropoda > Insecta > Lepidoptera > Crambidae > Marasmia > Marasmia exigua. The sequence continues at coordinate 16,282,136 of CM032473.1, forward strand.
CAAGCTTGACTTGCCACAAGACCGGTTAACTATTAATACTCGACATGACCTGACGACCTTGCGTGACTATTCAGTATCACTTTACTTCCACCACAGCTTTAATAAAGGCAGCGGCTTCATAGGTACTCTCAAGGGAATGTTGGTGGGCAGAGGGAAGCTGTCCCTGGAGGTTTGATACCTCGGCGTTTTGGGAGGAGGCCGTACTGCAGAGCCTTCGCATTCCATGTAATGTAATGTAAAGTGGACTCCTTTTTCCGCACTTAGGCTTTCATTTGCTCAATTGTACGTGTTAGGTCCTGGCTATTCTAGCCATCCCAACTCCGCCCAGAAGCGCAAAAGCAGGAAGCTTTTGCGCTTCACAGGCTTTGCGGAGTCAGCTCGCATTTCATGGCTGGGACGCAGTGCTAGGATCCGTTCGCTGAGCCTAGTTTGTTGGTGGGCCGAGAGAGAGGCCCTGGAGACTTTAATACTCGTAGTTTTGGCGTGAGGGCCCGTCATTACGCCGGGCTTGCATTCAGGGTGGGACACGATGCCAGGATCTGTCTGTGTGACCTGTGTCTCGCCCCGTAGCGATATAGTTTAGTGGGCATACCTCTGGACGGTCGCTAATTAGCAGAGACTCAACCCAGAGGAGAGCTCCTCAGTCACCCTACCAACGCGACGTGTGTGCATAAGGCGGTGCCGACCTTTGCATCGGTCCCAACGGCTGCATTTCCTCTTCATCACTAAAAAACGGTATAACCTGAGGTAGAAATCGGGTTGGAGAGGCCGATAAGCGACGATTACTCGCCATTAGTGTTGCTGATTGATAGTCGACTCTATCGATAGTTGAGGAAATCTCTCATTATATTGTGTACTGCCAGGATATAACTATCGATACATTTATAAACATTTTTTTTCTTTGCGCTGCCGTGTACAATAATGAATAGAATATAATAAGTAATGTTTACAGTTAGATTCTATTCATAATCTTTATTGTTCCATGTAGGTAAACCATTATCATTTCTAGACTGATGAGTGGTTTTCTAAAGAGGGGTATAATTTTGTCAAAATTAACGTATATACTTATTAAATTAACCTAGTTCTGTGTAATCTATATCTGATCCCACTGAAAACCAGCGTAAGGGTATGTAATCATTGAGGGTCGTTTATGCTAGATGCTTCAACACAACACATTAGAAAATGCTCGAAATTGCCTGTTCAGTGGAGCATGACACTGTTAGCGCATTTTTTTAAGGTGACGGGTAGCCCTAACTAGCGACACCATTCTTTTTTAATTGTTAGCTACTAAACCGACTATGACGACCCGTTTGGAACAGTGGTAGTGAACGCTGCCTCAGGTTCAAGGGTTGCGGGTTCGATCTCCGCACAGGGCAAATATTTGTGTGCATGAACATGTCTGTTTGTATTGGTCTGGGCGTTATCTATGTATTATAAGTATGTAAAAAAGTTGGCGGTTAAAAAGAGTAACTGGCGAGTTTCTTGCCGGATCTTCTCGACCAGAAACAACTTTCCGAGCCGGTGGTAGAATCGCATTATGTTTATTTATTTCTTTAGTATATTTTATGTATCAACATATATATGTATTAACATGTAAATTATTACATAAGTACTTATAAATAGTTTTAAATCATTCAAATGTATGACGATTTGTAAGTGCTGTGTACAAGCCTATGCAAATAAAGAATTATTTGATTGATTGATTGATTTACAAAAGAAAAGTATTATATGTATATATTTGTAATCCCACTGTTGATTCTGATATCCGTAACACAGGTGCTTGAGCTACCTATCTCGGAGTCAGATCAATGTATGTGATGTTGTGAAATATTTATTTATAAAAAAAAATGGATCTATTTATAATAACTTCGGGATTACAACCTCTTGGCAAACACGTATACTATTTAATAATTAACTATGCACAAATGTTGGGTCCGTTTTTGTACACAAAAAATTGATTACCGCCAAAAGCGGCCACTTTTTGCGTGAATCAATTTTTCGCGTACAAATGTTCGGTCCGCATTTGTGCATGGTTACTTAATAAATAGTATAAGTTTTTGCCAAGAATTGTTTAAAATAGATCCGGTTAAGTAGCTAACAATTAAAATCGATTGGCGTCGCTAGTGTGCCCTACCCGTCACCTTACCTAAGTGGGTATCGTCGCATGCTTAATTTTTTTATGTTTATTTTATTATGTTTGTACGAGTATTTGTTAATATATATATATTTTTTAATGATATAGGTGGCACATGAACCGACGGATCACCTGATGGTAAGCGATTACCGCCGCCCATGGACACCTGCAACACCAGTGGTGTCACAAGTGCGCTGCTTACCTTTTAATCCCCCTTCCCGGGGTTGGGCATCCCTTTTGGTATGTACCATAATGGGTTATGGTGACCAGATTAATAAATGTATCTTCTATATATCGATGTCGATAATTGTCGTTTTCGGATAAAAACTATCGACAGTCTGGCCTCACTACTCACCATTAGGCAACTATTGTCTGACTGTTTGCTTGTCATGTAAAAAATATTTGAATACAAACCGTAAAACCTGCAAATTGAGTCATTTGTATGTACAAGGTATGTTTACAGGTGCGCGTTAATCAGCTATTTACATCGACTGAGATGCGCGTGCGCCCAATTGTGGAACAAGTTCACTTTCTAAAGGCTTAGACTGCATTCTTCACTTACGCAATTAGGAGTGTGGTTTGTTTTTTAGATTTTATTGTAAAGTGGCTTCTGTCGCGCATGGAATTAGCTTAAAATAATGTTTTAACATAGAGCATAAAAAGGTACCCGTTGGTCGATATAGTTGTCTCTGTTATATTGTTAACGTAGTACATTTACATCACATCAAGTGTCTATTAACTATTCTGAACAGTATTTGAACTTGTTAATTGATTTAAGCTTTACCTACATAGCACAATGAAACATAGGAATATTAGTAATATAAAGTAATTGTAAATGTTACTCATCATTATATTCTATTGATTATTATACACAACAGCATAAAGAAAAGTCAGCTTTAGAATAGTTAATTACGGGATTTCTACCATGCACCTTATTTTTGAGTTTCCGATATTTCGGCACTGTTGCAAGCGCGATGGTCACCGAGTAGCATCCCACATATATACATAATATAATAGAAATCCTGTAAATAAATATTCAAACATTAGTGACTATGAATGTTTAAAATAATATAGAAATCAGCTTGTAATGAAATTTGACTTAAAAAGAGTTTGTTCCTTCCGTATCATCTAGGTAGTCTAAAACAATCGATACTATCGATTTTTTTTTGTTTATAAGCAACAAACGCATCCATAGATATTTCCTGGCTCGGAACTATTGATACTGTTGACATTGGGCATCTTATTATATCTTATTAATCGCTACCTAAGTTATTACCGTACTAAAACTCATGTCATCCCGTTCCAACACGTAATGTCAAAAGGGCCGGCAAGAGTTTTGTTTCCGGGATTATCCTTAGTTCTCGATTTGGAATAAGGGGGCAGAACATTTTTTTATGGTACGACAGACGAGCGTTTGACCTCAATCTCACCTAATGTTAAGTGAAGATGAGGTCCATGGTGGACCATGCTTGCTCGTGAAAAAAAGGGAAGGGTGAATACACCCTTCCCTTAAAGAGGCCCAGGTTATATTTCAGTACAGGAAATACATCGGTGGGCAACGAGTTCCACTCCTTGGCTGTTCGCATCAAAAAGGAGTTTGCGTAGCGCTTGGTACGGTAATTAGGTATATGGTTTAATACTTTTATATACCAAACTGGTCGTTTTGTTCTATAATTTCAAGACTTATCAAACGTAACTGCACTTACAAAGATTTTAAAAAGATTTATTGATCTTTAAAGTTTGAACTAGAAGAAAATTGTAGCTAATCAAATTGGATAAAAAATGGCAAATCCGGTTATTACTGGCAGTAAACCGGAAACGTGAAATTGAGTTTAATTACTCTTGTAATAGCCAAAGATTTTATTATGAAAGTGTTTTGCATAAGTAAAAGTCTTATATCATCCGTGTCATTGCTTCGTGCTAAGCGATAAATGTAAACAATCATAACAAGTACTAAGAGATTTTATAGCTCACAGGATAGGCAAGCGGAAGTGGCAGTGGGTTAGCCATATCAGTCGTAGAACTGGCAACCACAGGGGTAAATTATGGAATAGAGTCGGTAACCATAGGAGATCCACGCTTCGGCATGAATGGGCTGGCTCAACCGGAGTTTATACCACGGCCTCACAGAAAACTGGCATGAAACAGCACTGTGCTGTGTTTCGCTGCGTGAGTACCGGAGGGTACCGGAGAGGGGTATAAAAGCAACGTACTCGTGACTGCACTGGGGTCGCGGGTGTCCATGCAATCGCTTACCATCAGGTGATCCGTCTGCTAGACTGCCATCAATGACATTAAAAAAAAGTAGTATAGGACCCCCTCAGGCCTGATGAAGTGGTGATTCGCGCAAGATGGCTGGAAGGACCTGAATGCAAGTACCCAAGTTTGGTGAAAGGGGCGAATATTTAGCCACCTGTCTGGATACCTGCGTACACTTGTCCAGCAGTAGATTGCGACAAACTGACGAAAGAAACTTTTGTATCATAATGAAAGAGATTAAATAATTCTTCTGATTCTTCCTGATCATTCTTACTCTGGGTCGAGAGTACGTTATAGACCTAGAGCCGGAGTTTGCCGAGGCATCTTCTTCTTTTCCTCCCGGGTCCAGGCTATAGGGGTGGGCTGTAAGGAGTTTACCTGCTTGAGTGGTCATGCCTAAGCAGGCTTATTATCATTGAATCGTATCTTTGTAGTTCCTGTATATGAAGCAGCATCTTAAAAATATAAGCGCCCAAGGAAGGTGTGGTAGAAAGTGGTTTAAGGATGGAGAAGGATGCAGAAGGAGACAAACCTGTTATATTGAGATTATACCACTATAGCCGAAATATCGATTAAAAGGACATAACTATGCTTTGACCAGATCGTGGGTTCACCTTGTGGGGGGCCTGCCACGGCTGCGGCTTTCTGTACGTGGTCTCCACTCGAGGACCTTTCCACCCCAACGGCCGTCTGTTCTCCTCGATATGTGACCTGCTGATTGACACTTGAGGCATGCAATCCTTTGGGCTATGTCTGTGACCTTAGTTCTCCTGCGGATCTCAATCATTTCTGATACGATCACGCAAGGAAACTCCGAGCATAGCCCTCTCCATTGCTCTCTGGGTGACTTTGAGTCTACTTAATTGTAACATTTTAAGCACATTGTAAGTTTTCGTATGTCATCACTGGCAGGCAACATACACGCATTAAAGAATTTCGTACTTAAGACCCTGCGGTAGAAGGGCAGCAAATATGCTGCGTAGCTTCCCGAACGCTGCCCGAGTGAGATTCGTCGATCGTCCTCTTTTGGAAGTTGGACTTAGCAAGTTATTAACATTCATTGAGCATTCGTAGCTTGTTTCAATATTGACAAAGATAATGAAAATTGCAGTAATAATAGATTATGCATAAAGATTATATTATGTATTTCAACAGTAATATTAGAATGGAAATTGTTTGTGTTTCGTTTGCATGTTAGTTTAACTAATATAGAAAATTATTTTATTAAATCAGTTGAAAATAAGGTGTGCTTAGCTAAAAGTAGAAAAACTTACTAGTTTAGTTTCAGAAACTATCCAAACGTGCAGGTTTTCTCACGATGTTTTCCCTCACCGCCGAGCTAATGGTAGAAATATACACATAAAATTTGAAAAATCCAGAGGTGCATGCTCGGATTCGAACCATGACTGAGCTACCATCGCGCTTGACCTGTCATACTAAGTACAGGTAAATGTTCCAACGCAAAAGATTAAACTTTCACGTTATAATATAAACGCTCGTGTTTACGAGTTTTGGACTCCTTAACGTTAGATATAACAAGTGTGAAAGTAGTTCTCACTTGCGTAATGGTGTAATTATGCATGGTTAATTTTAACCGACAAGAATAATTCGTGATTGGTTGTAATTAAATTTCCATAATAATTTGCGATAGTATGAGATGTCTGACATAAATATTTAATTAAACGTCGTTTACGAGGCTCTGGACCAGAAAGGCTTAGTCACTTTAACGGCAAAGTCCTCAGAATACAAGTTAGCAAGTTCGTTTAATAAGACATTAGAAAAATCAGGTGCCCAAATCTCGTGCACTTGATTTTTAAGTCGAATTCTAAATACAAATATTGAACTCGACTGCAATGTCGAGTGTTCGAGAATAGGCCTTCAACTCGTCCGTTATATCCGTATATAAGACCGACCAACATCAGAAGGCACTGCAGTGACATCATAGGGGCGCTGTATCAGTATTTTTTCTATGGGAAAATGTCAACAGCACTGACACGTAGGTAAAGGAAACAGCGTTAGTTTCGATTTTTGCCATGTGCCAAATAACCGTGTTCGGACCAATATACTTCTGTTACGTTTTAACTTTCATCTATTATGTCAAACCGACGTCACTCAAGGTCCAACCTGAAAACCAGCGCTACAGCGGGCACACTGTTCGTTGCAGAAGCAGCAGAGCAGAGCAGCAGCAGAGGCTGGAACCTTGTGGGCCACCATAGATTAACTTATATATACTGAGATCTAAATACCACGTTCGAGAATCAGTCAGGTAGACGATTAAATAAAATATCAGAAATAATTTTATTTGCTACATAACCAAATTTCTAATATATTCTAGATCTCTGGTTAATTCCCATCCTACTTTTTTAAAATTGCTAATATGGGCAGGCAGCTTCAGGTTTTTTTCGGAAACACGCTTTACAAGCGCTATGTAAAAATGCATAGCATAGACATCTACCGAAACAACGCCGATCCATCTGCTTGATTGCTTTTTAAAACTACATCTGATTTTTACAAGCTCCATCTAACGAAAACCGCGGAACTATTTTTCACATACTAACGAAAAATGTATTAAGCGAAATGACCCTGTTGGCCACTACTACCTTCATATTTGAAAGAAAGAATGATGCTTATTTGGTACTTACCAACAATTTTGAAAATTATGACATATCACAACCAAACTTACAACGCTATTATTAGGTTGATACAACGTTGTAACACAAACCCTCTTATTCCAAAATATGGTTTAAAATAAGTAGCGAGTTTAATACTGGGAATAACTGATGAACTCGAATAAACATTATTACAAAACTAAGTTTAACTTTATTTAGTATATCAACTATAAGACTTAAGTCAATCCACCTGGACCCCTAGTTTAAAATAAGTACTAAAATAAGAACTTCAAAATATCGATTCAGTAACCATGACAACTTATCCCAGTGACAGTACATTCCGTTTCACACTAAAGTTGATTTAGAAAGTAATTAATATATTTTTTGGATTTAATCCCAGAAATATAATCCATCCCTATGCATATTACTTGGAAACCTTACTTAGGTCAATATTTTAAAGAATTGTTGCCTAAAAAATACTAAAATATTTTTACTTCTAACAACAAAATAAGGTTATGTAAAATGAAATGTCACTGAACGAATGATTGAATGATTCGATCAATTTAGACACTCTCCTGCGGTGTTAAGTGGTCTATGGTTAGTAGAGGATTTGTAATAAAAATTTAAGAACTAAAACTTTTCCGTAATTATCATGAACTTGCTAGTTTAGGATTAAAACCGCTATCAGAGCAATTTTTTCTAATAAGAGGAAAATGGTTGTGATAAATATAGGTAGGTACCAAAATTGTCTCGAATGATTTTGATACCACAAAAATTAAGAGGCACACAGCCTCAGCCACTGACAGCTATTTTCAAACAGATTCAGTACACACTCACACAAACACACACACGCATAGATTTGTGGCAGTGTTTGGAATAGTATCAAAATTTCCTATAATGAAATTGTTCTTTCTCATTCTTTTTAAATTGTTTTTAAACAACCAAAATGGCTGTAAAAATTGTTGCTATTTCAGTCAGTACATTCTTACAAAATAATTTTGGAAACGGCTATAGACGAGCGGTTTCTCCTAACACAAGCAACGCCATTGCTTAAAAGGAGACTCCAAAACCTTGTACAAAAAATATTGTCAGAAACTGAATAAATATTTTTGTGTTTTTTTGTATTTTTGTATTCAGTGATTACATACAATATTGCTAAGGAAATAATTATTTTTATTTATTTTTTGTCTGTAATATGTGTGCAATTATTTCCATCCTGTGGTCAATAAACTAATACCTTAATTACTCTTCTACCATCTTCGGCTTTAAATATTCTTCCAAGTCCTCCCCAATAGCACACCACTCAACTCGTTTTTCTGTTATTCTTTTCCAACCGATCCCACCAATCTCGCGAATATCGTCGCTCCATCAAAACTGTTTATGTGTGTACCCGTATTCATTCGTAGGTTACAAAAACTCCTAACAGATTTCAGTCTTAAACAACTTTCTTAGCACAAATCAGTTACCATACAATTAAATTGCAAACTGCAATGTCATAGGCAAAAAGTCGCTCACTTCACGTTCCCCGCATTTTTATGCAGCAACAATTCTGTGAGCGTTTGGCTCGCTCACACGTTGGCCCGTTTCCCACGACTTTGCGACAGTCTCGCTCACGCTTTCAGTGTCAAATCGGAAACATTGCTCTTGCTGTGGAAATATCGTTTTTATTCGTATTTGGGTCGTTCTTCTTTTTTATCGACAACGAGTCAAACTTAGATATCAACATTTAACTTTAATATAACAGACTAAAAATGATAAATAGTATGTCCTAAATATTCGTTAATGTACTATTTTACAGATGAACTATTACATGATGTAAAATTTAATTGACAAAGAATACTTTTTGATTGAAATGAACACCTCTGTCACGTCCCCCGAAATTAGTGCCATTTACACCTATGTCACGCTTTATATATTTTTTTACATAGTTAAATCAACTATAGTACCTACGAGGCGATAAAATAATGTCATTATTTCATGGTAAATAAGGAATATCCTGAAGGTGTAACGTATATTTTTTTATATAATAAATTACTTCATAAGTTACTGAGGACTGGCTTATTGTCGATAAAAAAGAAGAACGACCCATTTGCAATATAAAGAGCAAGCTTGGGATATGATAGTTGGTTTTCCTTAGGTCTAAGCCACTTCACCGCACCTGATGAAAAGCGACGATGAGGTCTAAGAAGATACCAGTTCAATCTTGCCTTGCCGAAATTTAATTATAATTCACTGCTGGCAAGGGCAAACTAGCAAACCACGTAAGTGGCAGACAAGAATACAGCCTACTTGATGGCGAAAGATATATATAATAAATAAATAAATATTTCAAACCATCACATACATTGATCTGACTCTGAGATAGGTAGCTCAAGCACCTGTATTTCGGATATCAGAATCAACCGTGGGATCACAAATATATACATATAATACTTTCCTTTTGTAAATAAATACTTATAATACATACAAAACACCCAGACCAATACAAACAGACATGTATTTATACTGTGCGGGGATCGAATCTTCTGAAGATCTTGCACCAGAGACAGCGTTCACTACCACTGTTCCAGACGGGTCGTCAATTTATATCTAGGTATATTTCTATACTATTTATAAAGAGGTAAATCCTACAGACAGTGGCAATGCTTATGGGTAACCCGAAAAACCGGCAGACGAGCTTGCGGCCCATCGGATGGTAAACGGTAACCGCCGCTCATAGATATCAACAATGCCGGAGCACAGTCATGCCGCTGCCTACCGTGAAAGAACTCTTTTCAAACCTCGTCTAAAAAAGGACATGTCATAGCGATCAGGGAACACCGCGGCCGGAAGCTCATTCCAGAGTTTGCACGAGGGTTGGAAAAAGGAACGCCGGAAACGAAGCGTTCTGGAAGGAATTGGTTCCAGGAGGTATTGGTGAAGTTTGCCCCGGCATCTAGTCGTGCGATTGTAGAATCGTGAGCCTGGTATGATATTTAACAGCTCCACAGTTCACTCTCAATGGAATGAGGCGTTTTCTTTAAAAAAATAAAAGCTTAAAAAATAATAACTTAATAGATGGCGCTGGGCAAGCGAAAATAGTTACTACGTACTGTCGGATTTTTTAATTAGGCAAAGTAAACTGACAGAAGTCAATGTGTCATTCCCATATATTAACAACCGTCAAATCACTTTGTTTAATTAAAAATCCAACGATATAGGTCCTTTTTTAAAAAAAAAAAGTGTCATATCATACAAAGCATATAAGCATTCATCAATTCATCATTAATTCATATGTTTGTTGCATTTTTGCGATTTTTCTTCAACTGGTTTCGGTAAAAACAAACTGTGTGCCTACAAAGTGAGTCTCAAAATCGTTTGGGGTGAAATGGTCCGCACAAACACATCAATATTTCCGTAGATACCATCCAATTTTTCGATGGACATCTGTCCTGGTGGATTTGATCCACTGTCGCTTTAGGATAGGAAAAAATAATTATTACCTACTAATAAACGGGATAACTATTTTTTTTTTACTCTATTACACTTAAACGAATACCTACAAAGTACGTACGTTTATTCCTAAAAAGAATGGTTATTCATAGTGTAACAATATAATTTATTTTATATTATCACGGCTTTAATTAACAAACAATTTTTCCCAAAAATTAGAGAATTGAGAACGCGCTACACTCATTGATTTGACAGTTAAATTCTTGTGACTAGCACGCCATCTAGTAAGTGTTTTGTAACAATGTATTTTTTTTAGGAAAACGCCTCATTGAATGAAATGGATTGGTGATATGCTGAGCGGGCGCCTATCTGGTACAACTTATATGTTATTTTTATTGTTTTTTAATATAATTATTGTCCCATATCTTCCTTCGTGTGAAATCTGTTATCTGTTAGGTATTTGTTGTGTCAATAAATGTCTCATTCATTCATACATACATCACAAACCCGAGCTATGTTCGAAACATTCTAAACATACTTTAAGCTCGAACCGGAAATCCATTCAGGACCCCGAGATCATTAAACGCTTATACCACAAGACCAATTCAATATAATTTGAAGAAAATAGGCCATTGTGATTCTATTATTAACAGATTCTTCCACATTGAAACACGCTGACCTAAATGCAAGTGTAAAATTAAGGTGCAGCTATATTTTTGTATTTAGGTCAAACAACTAGGGGAGATAGCCAACTGAATGCTTAATTTACGAAATCGTTAGAAAGGAACTAAAATTCGACAAAGGAAATACTTTTATGATTAACATTCCTGCATATTTTTTTTTATATAGGTGGCAGACGAGCAGACGGATCACCTGATGGTAAGCGATTACCGCCGCCCATGGACGGCTGCAACACCAGTGGTGTCACAAGTGCGCTGCTTACCTTTTAACCCCCCTTCCCCTGGATTGGGCGTCCGGTACCATCACTCACGCAGCGAAACACAGCGCATGCACTGCTTCACGCCGGTTTTCTGTGAGGACGTGGTATTACTCCGATCGAGCCGGCCCATTCATGCCGAAGCGTGGCTCTCCCACTGTCAAGGGCATATATGTGAATAATAATAATAATGCTCACAACGTCTCATACGTTGACCTGATTCCGTACTAAGTAGCTTAAGCACTTGTGTTACAGATATCAGATAACAGAGGAACACAAATATATACATAAGTACATATACTACACCCAGACACCGAATAAACACAAGTGTTCATCGCACGAATGTTTGTCCAGGGTGGGGATCGACCCCACGACCTTTGGCGCAAGAGGCAGGGTCACTACCAATTGCGCCATCCGGTCAGCCAAAATGAAATGAAATATTTATTTGTGTGCTAAGTGTTACATACAAATATTAGGTGTTTTTTTAGTAAACAGGTACTTATAACTTAGCTACCTTTTAGGTAATCGCAAATGTGAGGGCAGCTTTATCCTAATAACAATATTAATATAAGAATCTTAAATAAGTAGGTACTAAAGTGACAATCTGGTCACGACATAGACATTTTTTCTTTTTATTGCGTTAAATATTCATTTTTAGTGTAGTAGCATTTTTAAATTAAGTGAGATCTAAGGTTTCTTGTAAATATTTTAAAGTGTTTTAATATTGGGGGGTAATTTATTATAAATTTATGGTTGTTAGTTTATTACTGAAACAATCGACCTAGAGGCTATCATATAAATTATGTATGCGTACATAGGCGATAAACCAATGATAGAGACCAAGAAATTCAATAAATAAGGTAATATACAAGGTAAAAGAAACCCAGGAAGAAGATGAACATCTTACCCCTTATTACAAATCTCTAATTAAGGATAGTCCCGGAACTAAATTCGTGCGAGCGCCTTTTAACATTACGTGCTGGAACGGGATGATATTTCATTTAGTACGGTAATAATCTTTAGATCGCGATTTAGAATTCGTGGAGGGAACACTGCGCAGCCGCGACGTGTTCGCTACGCCGTCAATCCGGTTTGAAAACGCTCACAATCCGCCAGTGTGGCAACTCCTTTAGTTCAAGGGGTAGGTACAATGGTTTATGACGAGCGATTTTTCCACACTTTCCCCGCTTTCGATAGCGTCAAGTGAAACCGATAAGTGTCTGTAATTGCAGGAAAGTGGTATTGTTCATTGATCGATTTTTTTGGTACAATAAGCCTTGTAGAACAGGTACATTATTGTATACTATATTAGATACTATTTACTATATTACAGGTACATTATTGTACATTATTGTATACTGTATAATAACATATCTAAGTTAGGAACTTTCAATCAGAGGCCGAGTAAATCTCGAGTGTATTTGTTGTTGATCCTTTTTTGGTGTTCAAAGGGATATTTTTATTTTAAAGCAGTAAATATTTTCTAATAAGTTTCCAGTGACTTCTTACAGCAGAGCAAGACGATATTTGCAAAGCTCTTCGTAATATTATAGGGCAAAATTTAATTCTTTATTCACATAATATGTTCATTATTTTGATACTTCTATTTAATCGTACATTTTGAGATCAAATGATTTTTATTCATTCATATGTAATATTCGGTCACTCTACTTTTTTCACGCTTATTCGAAGCGACATGAATTGCTTAAATTAAATCCAGAACCGAAACCCAAAAGGAGTTTTTTATGTGTTTCTAATGACATGTTAGGTATTTTATACAACTTTGACATGTAAGTAAAGAATAAGAAATTTTAACTTAAAAACTAAAAGTTGAGTTCGATTCATCATCATCATTATCATCATCAGCCCATTTAAGTCCTCACTACTGGGGCACGGGCCTCCCTCAATCACATGAGGGGTAATTGCCATACTCACCACGCTTGGCAGACGGGTTGACATAAATGCAGTTTTCCTTCTCTGGGTGCTGATGATCATGCCAGCAGCTTTACCTTAGTCGCCTTTTACGACACCTCGGTAAGAGTGAGGGTGGCCTATTCTACTCTGCCGGAACCACACGGCTACCACACGGCGGAGTTCGATTAGTCGGCAAAAAAATAAAGAATATAATTTATCAGCAGTAGAAGAACTTCAAAATAGTTAGGTAATCCATCTTCATAATAAAAAACTTGGGCAGCAAAAGTTCTCTTTTCACCTTTCCGATTTAATGGTACACGAAAAATCACAACATCAACACCTTATGTGGTTTAACTTTCTAGTTAAATGACGACCTTATAAGATTTTGTACTCTGAATCAGAACTTTGCTAGAAACCACTAATAGAGGCTTGAACTAATCCATACCTTATCGGTTTACTAGACATGCCTCATCCGAATGTTCCACGTAATTTCCGCTTCTTGGATGGCAGCCATCTACAGGTGAGTAAAATTAAATGTTTTGCCAAGTCACTAACAAGGTAAACATTCAAGTTATATAAAGTAGAAAGGATTCAGTAGAGCTCTCTAGTATAATTCATTTGAGTTTGGATTGCTTGCCAGGAGAAAAACACGAGCTGGGAGTTTTTAATAAGTATAAGTAAGTAGTTCATTACAAAAAATAGAGTTGGATAATAATTTTTTACGACACCTCGGTAAGAGTGAGGGTGGCCTATTCTACTCTGCCGGGGACCACACGGCATGAAAACGACGCCGCCTTTTACGAGGTGTCGTAAAAGGCAACTAAGGTAAAGCTGCTGGTATGATCATCAGCACCCAGAGAAGGAAAACTCTGCATTTATATCAAAACCCTCGCCAACCCGTCTGCCAAGCGTGGTGAGTATGGCAATTACCCCTCATGTGATTGAGGGAGGCCCGTGCCCCAGCAGTGGGGACTTAAATGGGCTGATGGTGATGATGATGATTTTTTTTATGTCATAGGTGGCAGACGAGCAGACGGATCACCTAATAGTAAGCGATTTCCGCTGCCCATGGGCACCCCCGACACCAGTGGAGTCACAAGTGCGCTGCCAATCTTAACCCCCCTTTCCCCCGGATTAGGCATCCGGTACCCTCACTCACGCATCGAAACACAGCACAGTGCTGCTTTACGCCAGTTTTCAGTGTGGCCGCGGTATAACTCCGGTCAAGCCGGCCCACTTTTACTAAATAGGAATCCGCAAATAATAATTAAGGAATCGTAGAACTCTAGACTTCAGTGAGATGCCTAGAGCAAGCCCATCATAAAAAAACAAGAACTACTTATACTAATGATGACAACAGGATAAAATAATGTTCTCAACTTTCCTTATGGCCATTAGCCATAGTTTATAGGAATGAAGTCATAATTGCGCAACCACGGTTTGTTTGGTTTAGGTCTACCACCATTTTTCCGTGGTTACCTTCTAAGGATAGGCTGGAAGAAAATGTGAAGCTATTTAATTATAAATCAAACGGCCGCACCCAGAGACGTCATTTAAGGTGACGGGTAGGGCACACTAGCGACGCCATTCGATTTTAATTTTTAAAGTTGGGCCCAACGCGTACGCGAAAAATATATTCACACCAAAAGCGGCCACTTTTGGCGTGAATCAATTTTTCACGTACAAAAACGGATCCAACATTTGTGCATGGCTATTTAATAAATAGTATAAGTGTTTCGCCGTGTGGTCCCCGGCAGAGTAAAATAGGCCACCTTCACTCTTACCGAGGTGTCGTAAAAGGCGACTAAGGCATGACTAAGGGATGAGGCTGCTGGCATGATCATTAGCACCTAGAGAAGGAAAACTCTGCATTTATATCAAAACCTTCGCTAACCCGTCTGCCAAGCGTGGTGAGTATGGCAATTACCCCTCATGTGATTGAGGGAGGCCCGTGCCCCAGCAGTGGGGACTTAAATGGGCTGATGATGATAAGTGTTTGCCGAGAGGTTGTAACCCCGAAATTGTTTAAAATAGATCCGGTTTAGTAACTAAAAATTAAAATCGATTGGCGTCGCTGGTGCGCCCTCCCCGTCACCTTAAGCTAATGTTCATTAAGTTTAGTCTTTATGCGTATCAAAAGAAGTGTCAATATTTTTTCTTACGTAGACAACTAAGTTAATCAACGACACTCTCTCTAACGACTCTGAGTGTGGCAGTAAGTCTCGGCTTTCTTAATGTCTTTAACAGGAAACTAACACAATGTTGAAATACTGGTCTATGTATATGCGGGAAAAGCTAGCAATTTTGCTATTGAGTACTTTTCAGTTATAATACGTTACCTATAATCGTTAGAGTGCTGAGGGGGACACACGCACACTGACGGCTTCCACATCGTGGTGCGGCGCCGCATCGCGTCGCAGATGCACCGCACGCGCGGGAGCCCCAACACCATCCTGAGCGTGCTCAGCCAGAAGCCGATGTCCAAATGCATGTTCGCTTGCCCGGGCTCGCAGCGCGCGGCAGATACCTAAACTAATTGGTTGTGGTTCTACTAACATAGTTTTTAAGTATTTTATATACTAATATTGTTATGGGCGAAGCCTGAAATAAATGAATTTTATTTTATTTTATTTATTTATTTTATAATAGGTTACCTATTAAATTGCTATTTTTTTCTAGACACAGTAAGGCCATATTCGACCAATTTTTATTCCTGGAATCGGCCCTAAATCGTTTTTGTATAATTTGTAAAATCTTTGAATTATTAATGAAAACTGCTTTATAATACCGTTGTAGTTAGCAAACTTTTATGAATAAGGCCCTGAATTTATAATAATAATAATATTTCACAACATCACATACATTGATCCGACTCCGAGATAGGTAGCTCAAGCACCTGTGTTACGGATATCAGAATCAACAGTGGGATTACAAATATATAGATATTATACTTTTCTTTTGTAAATACATACTTATAGTACATACAAACACCCAGACCAATACAAACAGACATGTTCATGCACACAAATGTTTGTACTGTGCGGGGATCGAACCCGCAACCCTTGGATCAAAGGCAGCGTTCACTACCACTGTTCCAAACGGGTCGTATAAGTAATTTTAATTTGCGGTTTGTATATCCGCTACACTAGATATTTATTAAGGGTCACTAACAGATGAAGATGGAGGACAGACACGTGCGTGTTCACGAAACGCGAAAGAATGTTCAATAGAGTATTTTGAGTAAGTACCCTACATTTTCATTTACAAGGTCACCGGAGCAGTATTCGTAGAAAAAGTAATTGTTAAATCGTTTCAAAATTAAAGAATCCATTCGATATTGTCTATTAACAATAGCTCAGGGAAGAAATACTATGGAGTACTGACTCCATAGTTTTTTCACCTTCATAGCCGTTATCGGTAGCAAAAAATTCGGCCCTTATTATAATACAAGTCACGCCACCGACCACGTCTACTGTATAACTGACCTAAACACCGTCCATATTAACCGTCATGTGTTTTTGTAAGCATCCTAAGCACTTTGAGTCATCGCTTTGGTACTTCTGTAATAGACCTGTAAAAAACGTATATTTATAAAGATTGGAGCATTTACAGCGGGATCAGTGGAAAGATGCGGATCAGCTGGATCAGTGAAGAGAATGCAGTGAAACGCTACATTTGAATCATTTGGAACATCAACTCTCAGATAGATCAGTGATTAATTGATTTTGTTACGAATGAATAATTGATCCCCTCCTGCTGTGCCATATCATTTATTTATCTCTTTTCCCCACGTAATACTTGGTAAGACGGTTACCTATTCATCCCAGACAGCCCACAGCTTACTCTTTCGCTCTGAATTCGGATCATTCGGCTCACTCGGATCATTCAGTTTATTCAGATCATTCCGCTCATTCTGATCATTCGACTCACTCTGATCATTCAGCTCATTCGAATCATTCGGATCACTCGAACTCAGCTCGACCCGGAGATCGAACCCGGTACCCCAAGCGCAGCCGTCGCTCTAAAGTGCGACCCACTACCCACTGCGCCAACGAGGCAGTCAAACTTTTTGGTTATTAAATTAGCAACTAGCTTAAACGCAGCTATTCATAGCTGAGCCAAATGTTATTATGCTCTAATACGTTCTACAACCGTTGGCCGTGTGGTCCCCGGCAGAGTAGAATAGGCCACCCTCACTCTTACCGAGGTGTCGTAAAAGGCGACTAAGGTAAAGCTGCTGGCATGATCATCAGCATCCAGAGAAGGAAAACTCTGCATTTAGTTCAAAACCCTCGCCAACCCGTCTGCCAAGCGTGGTGAGTATGGCAATTACCCCTCATGTGATTGAGGGAGGCCCGTGCCCCAGCAGTGGGGACTTAAATGGGCTGATGATGATGATGATGATGATGACGTTCTATAAAAATATGGAAATTGGATTTAAGTCCGCAGGGCGTATTATAAGGTGGTTAAGACTTTTTGATTCTTATTCTAGGATAGACATGTTATTGCATAGCTCAATTCACTTATAAATTCAGTAGCTAAACATACTGTCGGCGTCATTATCCGTACAAAGAATCTTTCGAAACAGTTTTTTTACTTGGCCCAGTGCCACAAACATGAGTAGCTCTTTGTGACAAGTTTCCAGTACAAGGAACGTGACGAAATGAAAATGTATTCTGTTAGGTACTTTATTGTTCTTTGTTAAGGTGACGGGTAGGGTACACTAGCGACGCCAATCGATTTTAATTTTAAGCTGCTAAACCGAATCTATTTTAAACAATTTCGGGGTTACAACCTCTCGGCAAACACATATACTATTTATTATATAACCATTCACAAATTTTGGGTCCGTTTTTGTACGCGAAAAATTGATTCACGCCAAAAGCGGCCACTTTTGGCGGTAATCCAAAATTCGAGTGCAAAACGCTAGCGCGATGTAATCAATACCTAGCGCCATCTATTGATATAAATCGGAACTAATGCCCCGAAACGAAGTCTAAAAATATGAGTATCTGACCGCGGTATCAATTTGACCGTGGGAGAGCCACGCTTCAGCATGAATGGGTCGGCTCAAAGGGAGTCAGCACTGTGCTTTGACCGTACCGGAATCTCAATCCGGGGGAAAGGCGGGTTTTAAGGATCAGTGGAGTGGAGTGGACACACGAGTGGAAAGGGGGTTTATAGGTTGGCAGCGTACTTGTGACTCCAATCACTGGTGTCACGGGTGTCGGCAATCGCTTACCATCAGGCGATCCGTTGGCTCGTCTGCCACCATTAAAAATCTCCTAATCAAACTGTACAGTACCTTTACTACCTATGTTTCTACTAAATTCGTTTATACATACTCTAGCATAAAACTAATTCTAAAACATTCAAGGAATCAGAGCATATCGTTCGAAAGAAATTCCGTTGCGTCAGCCTTTTAATCAATAATCCATTTGGAGATTCGTCAAGTGTCACTAGAACTAATCGATGGAAAACTTATTTCAGACTTCGGTTGTTAGCGATGACCCGAGAAATTCGTTTACATTTCATCGCTACTGAATTTGATTAGAATTGTTTTATAACAGATTCGTCATCAACCTAGCGCGTAATAGATCTGACAAAAACGTATCTTCCACAACATTGGAACATTTGCATTTGGATCAGTGCAGAGATGCGGAACAGTGAAACGCTTCACTGGACATCGACTCTCAGAAAGATCGTGATTCATTCCGCTCATACAGATCATTTGGCTCACTCGGATCATTCAGCTCATTCGGATCATTCGGCTCATCGGATCATTCAGCTCATTCGGCTCATCGGATCATTCAGCTCATTCGGCTCATCGGATTCATTCAGGATTATTCAAGTCATTCGGTTCACTTGAACTCGAGATCCATTTGAGTGGAATGATACATCGAAGACTCAGCCGTGTGTCCCGGCAGAGTAGAATAGGCCACCCTCACTCTTACCGAGGTGTCGTAAAAGGCGACTAAGGTAAAGCTGCTGGCATGATCATCAGCACCCAGAGAAGGAAAAACTCTGAATTTATATCAAAACCCTCGCCAACCCGTCTGCCAAGCGTGGTGAGTATGGCAATTACCCCTCATGTGATTGAGGCGAGGCCCGTGCCCCAGCAGTGGGGACTTAAATGGGCTGATGATGATGATGATGATGATGACGTTCTTTAAAAATATGGAAATTGGATTTAAGTCCGCAGGGCGTATTATAAGGTGGTTAAGACTTTTTGATTCTTATTCAAGGTTTCTAGGATTGACATTTTATTGCATAGCTCAATTCACTTATAAATTCAGTAGCTAAACATACTGTTCGGCGTCATTATCCGTACAAAGAACCTTTCGAAACAGTTTTTTTACTTGGCCCAGTGCCACAAACATGAGTAGCTCTTTGTGACAAGTTTCCAGTACAAGGAACGTGACGAAATGAAAATGTATTCTGTTAGGTACTTTATTGTTCTTTGTTAAGGTGACGGGTAGGGTACACTAGCGACGCCAATCGATTTTAATTTTAAGCTGCTAAACCGAATCTATTTTAAACAATTTCGGGGTTACAACCTCTCGGCAAACACATATACTATTTATTATATAACCATTCACAAATTTTGGGTCCGTTTTTGTACGCGAAAAATTGATTCACGCCAAAAGCGGCCACTTTTGGCGGTAATCCAAAATTCGAGTGCAAAACGCTAGCGCGATGTAATCAATACCTAGCGCCATCTATTGATATAAATCGGAACTAATGCCCCGAAACGAAGTCTAAAAATATGAGTATCTGACCGCGGTATCAATTTGACCGTGGGAGAGCCACGCTTCAGCATGAATGGGTCGGCTCAAAGGGAGTCAGCACTGTGCTTTGTTTTGCTGCGTCAGTGAGGGAACCAGAATCTCAGAAAGGCGGGTTTTAAGTATCAGTGGAGTGGAGTGGACACACGAGTGGAAAGGGGGTTTATAGGTTGGCAGCGTACTTGTGACTCCAATCACTGGTGTCACGGGTGTCGGCAATCGCTTACCATCAGGCGATCCGTTAGCTCGTCTGCCACCATTAAAAATCTCCTAATCAAACTGTACAGTACCTTTACTACCTATGTTTCTACTAAATTTGTTTACACTCTAGCATCTAATTCTAAAACATTCAACGAATCAGAGCATATCGCTCGAAAGAAATTCCATTGCGTCAGCCTTTTAATCAATAATCCATTTGGAGATTCGTCAAGTGTCACTAGAACTAATCGATGGAAAACTTATTTCAGACTTCGGTTGTTAGCGATGACCCGAGAAATTCGTTTACATTTCATCGCTACTGAATTTGATTAGAATTGTTTTATAACAGATTCGTCATCAACCTAGCGCGTAATAGATCTGACAAAAACGTATCTTCCACAACATTGGAACATTTGCATTTGGATCAGTGCAGAGATGCGGAACAGTGAAACGCTTCACTTGGAACATCGACTCTCAGAAAGATCCGTGATTCATTCCGCTCATACAGATCATTTGGCTCACTCGGATCATTCAGCTCATTCGGATCATTCGGCTCATCGGATCATTCCACTCATTCGGTTCATTTGGATCATTCAGCTCATTCGGCTCATCGGATCATTCAGCTTATTCAAGTCATTCGGTTCACTTGAACTCGAGATCCATTTGAGTGGAATGATACATCGAAGACTCAGCCGTGTGGTCCCGGCAGAGTAGAATAGGCCACCCTCACTCTTACCGAGGTGTCGTAAAAGGCGACTAAGGTAAAGCTGCTGGCATGATCATCAGCACCCAGAGAAGGAAAACTCTGAATTTATATCAAAACCCTCGCCAACCCGTCTGCCAAGCGTGGTGAGTATGGCAATTACCCCTCATGTGATTGAGGGAGGCCCGTGCCCCAGCAGTGGGGACTTAAATGGGCTGATGATGATGATGATGATACATCGAAGATAAGAGAACATTAGAGATTCGGTACAGTGTATCATTTGGCTGAGTCGGATCACTGAGTCTTTTCAGTAAAGACTTACACACGTCTAGCGCGTAATTCGTAGTTACGTTCAGAGCTGTCGCTTCAGGGCCCGGGGTACGCTTGGGAATTCTGATAGTTACGACTTCCGTGTGACCTTTGTAACCCTTACACAAATAAACCAGACCGACTGAATATTGTGTTGCGAGCGTCTACATTACTGACGACTCCTGTTTCACAGTACCCATAGCGGGCCTCGAATGCGGCATTCAGCCTTCCATTGCGCAACGTTTGTGCGTAAACCTCGTGCAGTCACCCCGACCATAGTGATGCCTGCGAGAACATCCTCAACTGCCCACTCTGGCAAGTTGGGAAACCGTTGGCGATAGAGTTAGATCAGCTCTACCGCCACCACTGACGCACTGTGTAGAAACGGACTGCTACACATTTCATAAACTATTTTCCTTACGGTGTTTCCCTCAACCAGGGTCAAATCACCTAGTACTTTTTTCTTTAGTATGGGAAAAATAGTACAACCGTTTTCGTTAGATGGAGCTTGTAAAAAGCAGATGTAACCTTGAAAAGCAATTAAGCAGTTGGTTCGACGTTGCTTCGGTAGATGTCACTATGCATTTTTACATCGTGCTAGTAAAGCGTGTTTCCGAAACAGCAACTTTTAATAAGTACGGAAAATAAATCAGAGGTCCAGAAGGTGTTGGGAATTTGTTATATAGCAAATAAAATGATTTCTGAAATTTTATTTAATCGTCTCCCTAAACGATTCTCGAAAGTGGTCGTTCTACATAGCCGTTGAGTATTGGTCGGTTTCCTCTAGATGGCGCTAATACTGGCTAGCCGACTGATGCCTCTATCTCAGTATATATAAGTTACTCTATACCGTCAACTCCGAGCTAATAATGGTAGATTTACGCACATATTCTACTTCGAATTCCCATGAGAAATTGTCAACTTCCATTTAGACGCTGATGTCAGAAATTTATCTAATATATCCATGTTTAAACTTAAAATTCCAAGCCACATCTAACCCATTAAATACAGGATATAATTTAGATTCACTCACTTTTACCCGAAGGTTTACATCTCGCCAGATTATATATTCACGTCGCAACTTGGCTTTGACCACTTTCCTTGGAATGTCGTCATAAAACCACTGATGAAGTATTCCGGGATCATACATAACCGTTCTGAAGTCAGATCACGAAGTAATGGATGCGAAGCAAAAGTATACCGTAGATTATTACTTATTTATTCGAAATTTTGGCACAATAGTATTTTGTTTCTGTTTGTGACTGGACGGATATATCAGTTGAACTCTTTACGAGTAATCGAGAATTTATATCCATGTAGAATAAATAACTTGTAAATTAACATTCGTAAGCGGAGAATAATACGAGTAGGTATCGGAAGGAAACTGATATTTTTTTATTCGGTACTCTCAGATCGCATTACATTGCGTCATGGAATAATTTCTAATTTTACGGTATATTTTATAGTTTATCGTATCCTTCTCCTTAAAGTGCCTTTCCGACTAGCGAAGGTTGGCCGTTAATCTAGCATAACCATCTAGGTCTCTAGCGAGGCGAATTATCTTGGCGGCACTCGCTATCCTCCTCCACTCTCGGGTGTTACGCAGCCATGATTTTTTCCTCTAACCAACATGGCCCTTGCCACAACCTTATTTTTTTGACGCTGTGAAATACCTCCTTATGCATACCCTCCTGCCGCGGGGCAGACGGATTATGTCCGGCTCTCCTAGTGCGGGGGCTTCTCCTAATAAGAAGCCGGCCAGAGGCATACCGACTAAGCCCCAGCGACGCTCTCTCCCCGACGGAACATGAGTACGGGTTGAAGAACTCTGTTTCACGTCCCTCCCCAGGCGCAGAGCCCGCATCTTACCACAGCCTACGCCACGCCTTTATCTTCGTAACACAATATTAACTACAGCGGCAGAAATAATTACAAAGCAGTACTGTTTTTTCAACTCATTGAAAACCGTTACTATCAGTTACTTTTCTTTCGATCATTGCAATTCCGTGTGAACATTTCATTTGAACTTCCATGAACGGCATGGTATTGTTAAGGGACACGTACCTGCTGTTTACGGGACAAACCGCTACCGTGGTCTGGTTGCATTCGTTTTTTATGTCAAATGTGAATGGTCGTTGTCATTGACTTGGTTAATACAAGTGGAATGGTTTCTTTATTTATTGAGCCATTATTTAAACTGATTGAGTAATACTTTGTTGAATATAAACTTTTTTTTGGATGATTAATCAAAATCTGCAATTTCATAGCTAATCTCGGGCCACATACATTCGCAAACATCACCGCTTTGTGTCATTTCTATATGCGTCCAAAGCGGTTGCTTTGGTACCTGGGTTATGCTTGGACTTGGACTTTTTTGGATTTCAATGAAACGCCTGCCGTCTGATCTTTGGAATCCTTAAACAGGGGAACCAGACTAAAAAAATCATGGTAACACGTTCAGAATCATTATCTTACCAATTGTGGGTATTAAAAAATTTGAGACTATCCAAAACTTTCACGATGTTTTCCCTCAAGAATGATCGAAATACTTACGCACGCAGATTTGAAGAATCCTGTGGTGCATAATTTGACTCGAATGTCATAGAATCAAATCCAGTCATGGATGTAGCCAGCAAAGGATTCAGGGTGGGGAGTCATGGGCTCAGAGTGGGGCAGCCTATAGGGTTTGGGTGGGGCAAGAGTCTAAAATAATAGGAACTAGCGCACTTTTACTCTGATTGCAATTTTTCTCTGTACTACCTAGATAATTCAGTTTCTTAAGTCTGACACATAGGATTGCATGCCCCAAGTGGCAATGGGCAGCCCACATAGCGTAGATAACAGACGGATGTTGCGGCGGAACATCCGTTTACGGTTTCTGTACGTGGCCTCTAATCGAGGACCCCTTCGAGTGGAGGCCACGTACAGGATGTCGCAGCCGTGGCAGGCCTCTCACAAGTTGGAACAACGATCTGGTGAAGGACGCGGGAATTCATTGGATGCGGGCGGCGCAGGACCGATCTATGTGGAGAACATTGAGGGAGGCCTATGTCCAGCAGTGGGCGTCTATTGACTGAAATGATGTAGTCTGATACATAACTGATATAAAAGGTCGGAGTCAGGGGCAAGCCTCACCATGGCTATTCCCATGAATCCCGTTCAGTAGGCACATATTTTTATCCTAAAGTAGGGTCTTTTAGTTAGTAGATCATGTCGATCTACTCACTCCAAGATATCGTCATACCGCTAAACTAAGCGGAGTATTCGGGTCGGCTAATCTTTTAATTTCGTGATACGCATTGAAATTCATCATTACGCACTTTCTAGACCGTGCAATGAATGCCAAGATTTATTTTTGACACTCTTTTGTACCAAAGTAAAAAACCAGCCAGGGGCGAGTCGGACTCGCCCATAAAAGGTTCCGTAGCAGCAAATGAGATTTTACTTAATTGTAAAACAATTGGATTGACTAAATGGAAGGTAAATTGCGGTTTACAGTTTATAACGTATTAAAAAAATCTACTTACTAGATCTAGTTCAAACCAATATTCGTTGTTTGTTTTCATGTATATCATATATTTTTTAAGGTTTTATAATTGTTTTATTATAGAAGTTAGAGGGATGGGAGGGATACATTTTACCACTTTTGGAGCGTCTCTTGCGCAAAGTATTAAGTTTAAAAAAAATATTAGAAACCTCAACATCATTTTTAAAGACCTATCCATAGATACACAACACGTATAGGGTTGAGACAGACAGACATGACGAATCTTCCGTTCCGTTTTTTTGCCATTTGGCTACGGAACCCTAAAAAGTTCATTCTATTTATTCTTTCTTTTATTTAATCGCAATTTCTTTGATTAGATATGGTACGTTTTTTATTTTTTTACTATAGACTAAAGAAGATGAGATACAATTTGTGACGTCATATTGCTTGAGATTTATCAAAAGTCACCCCACGGTTATTTGGCACGCGGCAAAAGTCAGAACTAATGCTGTTTTGACATATTCCCATAGAAAAAATGTTGCGCAACGCCCCCCTATCAATGTCACTGAAGTGCCTTCTGATCATGGTCACACTGGAGAGAATATCTAAAGCAGTGCAGTCAATGTCATCTTTTTGCTAATAAATCCTTGTCACCTTAATAATAATTGTGCTCTTTCTCATTTTAGCGTGTAATTCCCTAGTCGCGTCCAAAGTTGTCGCTTGGACCGTGATTCTTAATTTGGGGAGTCTGGTAAATACAATGTAGGGACTGCCGTCCGACTTTAGCAACCCTTTAACATGGGAACCAGACCAACTGAATCATGGCTACACTTTTTAGAAACTATTCGCAACGTGCAGGTTTCCTCACGATGTTTTCCCTTAACGCCGAGCTAATGGTAGAAATACGCACATAGATTTAAAAAATCCAGTGGTGCATGCTCGGATTCGAACGCGGTCCTCTCGTTTGGAAGGCGCGTTCTAAACCACAGAGCTGTATTTTATAATAACTGTGCTGTTCAGTTATTTATTCACAGCAAACTAGCTATCTTTAGGTTAAATATCAACGATATCGAGTAAGAAATGAAATAATGGTATTGATAAAATATGAATGTTTATACATTCTATTGTTCTTCGGATTCCGTTGTGGCTACTCTTTCAGGAATAATAGGATTATGACGTCACCAAGTCAGAGCTGTCCACGTGACAGCATACGATTTGTTGACTCATGTTTAATGAGCAGTTTTCCACTAGGAATTTATTAACTTTGAGGTTACTCGCTAGATGGTGTAATCAGTTTCTATATATTTCAGGTGTTGGGTGATAAATCCTGTGCTCCCTAATTTATGGGAAAATTTCCCAGTGCAAGTTTTTCAAGTTTATCTAATATTTCAAAGTAACCGTATGGTTGGTTATATGGATAATAATACTTTATACTAACATCACTTATTTTAGATCATAAGTTGTAAAATGTCTGCCATGGATTATGGAGATATTTTTGATTGCTGCCTGTTTGAAACTGGGCAGTTTGTCATTAAATATTTCTATCGAATTTTATTATTTACATAAAGTTCATTGTTATTTGTTGATTATTCAAAATAAAAAATATTTTTGAATAAAACTTATTTCATTCATTTATGGGTAAATGAAAATAAAATATGGCAATACTTTAAATGCCGCGACCAATCGCTGTAATTTTTATACAGATACGGGTAGCGCCATCTGTTATCACTTTGGAGAAACCGACTGACTAATGTCATTGGAAAACTCCTCATTGTACGCATCGTGTAAGTACGCGCATACCTTTAAAAGCCTATTGTATTACCTTTTATAGTGTGTGTGAAAACGGTGCTTTAAAAAAAAGTCGAATAAAATAACGTCGAATTAGGCATGTTTTCCATGGTTGGCTTCCCGCATTCGATTCGCCTATTTTTTTATTCGTTTATTTTTAAGGTGACGGGTAGGGCACACTAACAACGCCAATCGATTTTATTTTTTAGCTACTAAACCAGATCTACTTTAAACAATTTCGGGCTTACAACCTCTCGGAAAACACCTATACTATTTATTTAATACTTATAGTTAACTGTTTGGCCTGCTTTTGCACTCGAATTTTGGATTACCGCCAAAAGTGGCCGCTTTTGGCGTGAATCAATTTTTCGCATACAAGAACGGGCCCAACATTTGTGCATGGTTATTAAATTAATAGTATAAGTGTATGCCGAGAAGTTGTAACCCCGAAATTGTTTAAAATACATCCGGTTTAGTAGCTAAAAGTTAAAATCGATTGGTGTCGCTAGTGTGCCCTACCAGTCACCTTAATTGTACGCACTGTGTAAGTACGGGCATACCTTTAAAAGCCTATTGTAGTACCTTTTATAGTGTGTGCCAAAACGTGATTAAAAAAAAATTAAATAATATCGTAAATCGAATTAGGCACGTTTTCCATGGTTGGGTTCCCGCATTCGATTCGCCTATTTTTTATTCGTTTATTTTTAAGGAGCCCGGTATTCGTTTCAACTATTTAAACTTTTTCGGAACCGAACCACTTTTAACATAGATGTGTGATATAAAATCAGTTTGAGTGACAGTAGCGCAGTGGTTCTGAACGCGCGTTCCATACGGGACATCACGGTTCGAATCCAAGCATGCACCTGTAAATTTCTAGATTTACCATTAGCTCGGCGGTGGGAGAAATCATCGTGAGGAAACCTGCAATTTTGTGATAGTTTCATAATATTGTGGATACCTACAATATCATTGGGGGAGGCCAATGTTGAACAGAAAGAAAGAAAGAAGAAAATATTTATTATTATAGACATCAACACAGAACTTATAGCAGTTGTAAACAGAACACAATTTGGCACAAACCTTATTACATTATATAACCCCTTATGTATTGTCAAAATGTATTTTATGTTGGTGCTCTAATTAAATAAATAAACAGAAAACACAAAAAACATAAAACAATTAAAAATACACATAAATAAACAACAGTGGACATCTATTGGCTGAAATGATGATTATTGTGTATCTATTTTTTACTGCCTCGGTGGCGTAGTGGTTAATAGGTCGCACTCTTAAGCGACGCCTGCGCAAGAGGTCTCGAGTTCAATCCCCGAATCGGGCCAAAGATTTGTACATAAGTTTTCGGTAAGAAATTCTAAGTGTCAGCCCGGAGTCTGGAAGTTGGCGGTCTTGTATCCCCGTGCCTGGGAAAGCACATTGGTTCTGCGCCTAATCCCTCTCCAGTCGTGTCACGCTGGCGTCCCATCGGAATATGAGGGTAAGGGAATAGAGAGTGCACTGGTGTTTGCGCACACACTTGAGCACAATAATATATCCTACTCACGTGGCTGATCGTTGAGATTGGCCGCCGTAGCCGTAATCGGTTGGAGGATATATATTGTTATCTATTTTGTAACAAATCAACATAATTTGACAAAACAAATACATTTTATCTTTATTTCCCACTACTGTGCGCTTTTTATAGTGCCATTAATCGTAAATTAGGTAACTTACACACCGGAAATTTCGGTGTACTCAGCTTTACTTATCTTATTTACTCATGTGTTACTGCTCTATGTTGCCGATAAGATATCGGATAACTTCGTTTGCATAAGCCACGTGTTCATACACCTCCACCGTAAATTAATTAAACCGGCCCATTTACAAACGAAATGCAACTTCATCTTCGGGCTATTAAAGTTGAAAATTTATGAGTTTATAGAATAAGGTAGTGAGCTTACACCTAAAGAGGTTAGGGAAAGTGCATTAATTGGAGAAATATGACAGGATATCCAATTACTTTTTTTTAATAGAAACGCCAATCAGGATGACCTCACTCCGTCTGAGGGTAAGCGGCCGTGAAATCCAAATATGAGGTTGACAGGCATAAAATAACTAATAAAGTACCCATTGAGTCTGCCATCCTCACCCTGATGGCCTGCTGAGATGCCGCTTCACGCCCCGCCTAAAAGACCCCGGATTGTATGAAGGAGGAAACACATGAGCTTAAACTTAATTACTTGATTAAAATATTCCTATTACACTTGCGTTATGATTTTTTTTTATGACAAACGAGCAAGCGAGTCACTTGATGAATATATATATTCATCATTCATATAAACTAATACCATCATTCATATATACTAAATTGTACCTAAATTTTCGGTATGAAATTCTTAGTGGCAGCCCGGAGTCTAGAAGTTGGCGGTCTTGTACCCCCGTGCCTCGGAAAGCACGTTAAGCTGTTGGTCCTGCAGCCCGATGTCCTCTCCGGTCGTAGTCACAGTAGTGTCCCATCGGAATATGGGGGTAAGGGAATAGAAAGTGCATTTGTGTTTGCGCACACACTTGAGCACTATAATATATCCTGCGTACGTGGCTCATCGTTGAGATTGGCCGCCGCGTAGCCGTAATCGGTTGGGATATTATTATACTAATATAAGGTTATCTGGAAGTATAATACTAGCTATAGTAAGATCGTCTTATCGTACTGTGATCTGTAGTGATCTATCGTTTTTGTGTCTATCATGGATATATCCCAAAAATAACAAATTCGCTTTTGCTGTTTGTGCCTATGTCCATGAGGACATACTCACGGCTTTTTTCTATGGGACATACCTTTGGTCCGTTTGGTCCCTTTGGCCCGTCGGGTCTTCTGGGCCCGTCTGGTCCCTTTGGCCCATCTGGCCCCCTTGGTCCGTCTGGTCCCTTTGGCCTATCCGGTCCCATACATAGAACTCATGAGGGTCATGAGACCCTATGTATGGGCGATCTTTAAAACTAAGCAACTGCTTTCGTTGTGGTCTTTTATAATTTACTAAATAGCATACCGTGGATGGACAGCTATAGGTTGTCTTCTTCATATAAGCGTGTGATTCCCGGTTGCGTCAATTAGCTTTGCTTTGGAGCAAAGATAATGGACGCAACGCAACTCAATCATGGTTACACGTTTCAGAAACTATCCGAAACGTGCAGGTTTCCTCACGATGTTTTCCCTCACTGCCAAACTAATGGTAGGTAGTATCGTTAGTTAAATCGATATAGTAGATATAATCCTTTAGTACGCCATTTATCGGATTTTTCACACGCGATAATCCGATTAGAAATATGGTCCCACGTTGGGCGCCATCAAATATAATGTTATATTATAAGCCAATACAGAGTCCGGGCCACGATAGAAGTCCAACGAAAAACTACGGAACTAAAATGCTGGGGCACGGACCTCCCTCAATCACATGAGGGGTAATTGCCATACTCACCGCGCTTGGCAGACGGGTTGGCGAGGGTTTTGATATAAATGCAGAGTTTTCCTTCTCTGGATGCTGATGATCATGCCAGCAGCTTTACCTTAGTCGCCTTTTACGACACCTCGGTAAGAGTGAGGGTGGCCTATTCTACTCTGCCGGGACCACACGGCCTGAGATTTCTTGTCTCTATGAAAATAAAGCTCAAATTTGAATGTTGATGGCGATTCTTACGTGTTTTTTACGGGACTGGCGGCTTTGGTGGCGCGCACTCTATAAATGGTGCCGTGTGGTTCCCGGCAGAGTAGAATAGGCCACCCTCACTCTTACCGAGGTGTCGTAAAAGGCGACTAAGGTAAAGCTGTTGGCATGATCAGCACCCAGAGAAGGAAAACTCTGCATTTATATCAAAACCCTCGCCAACCCGTCTGCCAAGCGTGGTGAGTATGGCAATTACCCCTCATGTGATTGAGGGAGGCCCGTGCCCCAGCAGTGGGGACGTAAATGGGCTGATGATGATGATGATGATGATATCTTATTGCACTTTAATTTTGGAAAAATGAAAACAAAATGCTCCATCAAATGGGATTCAGGATCTTCTGCCTAATTTAGCAAAAGCAGTAAACAAAACATTATTTTAACACTCTGTTTGATACGACCTTTTAAGGGCACTAAACCATGAATAAATAAAATTATATAAATAAAACCCTCAATAAAAACATGAATGTTTGTAATGCATTCCGTCATGGTAAGGAGTCACAACCCTCCTCAATCCCCATAGACAATAAAATGCTAAATCTGTGGAAAAAGACATGCGAAATTTGATCCCAAATAAACAGACGTATCTCTACAAAATTATCGAAGCAATTTCCATAGACAAAAGATTGCGTGCTCTGACTGTTTTAACAGGATTATAATAAAGCCAAGTATACGACCGTCTGTGTTACGGCGCGAGGGTTATCCCTACCCGCCATTTTAACAAGTTTATATTTTATGAATCAAATTCATGAATGGAATACGTCTAGGCCCCAGCACTCGCCATATTGATCCGAGCCCACTACCCTTGGGGTTACCACCCTCTCGTTTTACTTTTCCCTGCGTAATTCGAGTATTTTGTTGAGTGATTACCGCTGCTCCAGGACAAAGCTGTATAGATTCAAATTGCGCTGAGTGTTCATTATCTCAGTAAGTAAAAGTTTATTTTTTTCTTTATGATATATGTGGCAGACGAGCCAACGGAGCACCTGATGGTAAGCGATTACCGCCGCCCATGGACATCTGCAACACCAGCGGTGTCACAAGTGCACTGCTTACATTTTAACCCCCCTTCCCCTGGATTGGGCCTCCGGTACCCTCACTCACGCAGCGAAACACGGCGCATACACTGCTTCACGCCGATTTTATGTAAAATTATCTTTACATTAAATGCATTTTCACCATAATACGCGTTTATTATGTTTGTTAAATATTGTCAAATTATTGTCATCCCTAGGAAAACTAAAATTTTTTTATATCAATATTATTACTGTTTTTCCTGAATGTAAATATCATAATTTACAATAGGGATTGGCAAGATATCCCCTTAATTACGGGAAAATTACCCTAAAGTGGGAAATCAACCACTACACCTTGTATGGAACCGCGAAAATAAGGCGCACTCTTTCTTGCCGCGTAAGTCCGCTCTCCTCGCACGGACGCTAATATTTTTCGTCGCCTGTTAAATCGATATTTTGTAAAGTTATTCTTGTTATCACAACAAACATTAGAGTGCGTTCTTTCGAGACCGTTTATCGATATTTGGGGGTATTAAAGGCGTAAGTTTCATGACGATGAGCAATGGTAGAAATACGGAAATGGTAGAGATACGATTTGTAATAGCTAAACTTTGTTTCAAACAAAATTACTTTGCGGTCCGAATGATTCGGCTAAAAGGCTAACGGGGGGAAGGGAATGTAATTTTACTACGGAGAAATGTCATACTATGTGACACTTCAATCTGGAAAAATGCATAATCGATTATAAAACAAAATAGGAATTGGTGTTTACAAATTATTGGGTGTCAGCACCCAATAAATGTTTTTAAAATAAGAAGCTTAGCAATTTAATGATATTTGTTCTAAATAATATTCTTAAGCCCGATTCAACCATTATTTATCCGAGAATAAGTCTATGGTATAACGCTGTCAGCCGTAGCGTTAATATCGTTAAATATAAGTTCGACAATATCAGTTTAAAAAAAATACAAAACGTTACAGATTATAAATAATTAGTACTTTTGTAAACTTTTTAGTTAATTGGAGTTACAAGTAAAAGGCTAACATTTTGTTGAGTCTCGGAAAAAATGGCAATTTCTTAGGTAGGTAACAATAAGGCGTTCTAGGTAACAAATCATTTTCTCTTAACTTAAATGTTTCTTGTTAAAAGTAAACAAACAACACAAAGAAAAATATAAAGTAATAAACAAACAAATCAAGACATTAATCTACAAAAGAGCACTAGCTATATTTGGAGTAAGTTTAATCTAGGTAATACTTCGCATGTCTAGTCCTGTTTCGAAACAGATGTTTCGGCTTAACATTTCGTTACACGAATAACATTTTCTGCTGAATTATTCGGCTTTTCTGATTGCTTGATGCCGAGTACTATTTATTTCAATTGTATATTATACATTTAGTAGAAGTGTCTACTGTAGTTTGCGGAACAATTTAATTAAACAAGGAAAATTGTAATGATTTTGGTATTTTTTTATTACTATTAGCTTTCAAGGGCTATGGGCACATCGATTTTTAAAAGTCTTAGACTAAATTTGACACATTTTTTATTTACTTACAAGATCACCCACATGATTTACATCAGTACATGATACAATAATAACACCAGAAAAATCTAAATCTTATCCGAGAATAAAGTTGTCAAACAATACAATTCATAGCGTTATACCGGTATAAATTATAATACATATTTCACAACATCACATACATTGATCTGACTCCGAGATAGGTAGCTCAAGCACCTGTGTCACGGATATCAGAACCAACAGCGGAATTACAAATACATATATACATTTAATACTTTTCTTTTGTAAATGCATACTTATAATACATATAAAACACCCAAACCAATACAAACAGACATGTTCATGTACCTACACAAATGTTTGTACAAGCCTTGCACCAGAGGCAGCATTAACTACCACTAATCCAAACGGGTCGTCGAATATATTTATTTACGGATAAAGATTGGTCGAATTGGGCCTAAATTTAATAAAATTGAAACCATTTCTATAAAAGGTTAAATCTGATTTTTAAATGCTGATTTCTTAGAGAGTTTTCTTGAGTAATTCTTATATCAATATTTATTTTGTTCAAATCAATCGATCAATCAATTTATTTTGCTCAAAAGGTGCCAGAAGTCATTTGATTATCGGTTGATCAGAAAATATTGTAATCATTACATAAATTAACATCATAATAGATTATTTTTTATGTTGGTTATTTAGTTTCCTTAGTAATAAATACGACAAATTTGTTCGTATGTCAATTCTATTATTAGCTAATTAGTCTTTAAATAAGTATTACGTTTTCCTGTGTCATAAAAACTTCACTATCCTAACCAAGAATAAAAAAACTAGGAAGACACTTAGGTAGGAACGAGTCGCACGCGAAGCTCCAATAATGTGTTACTGCTGAGTTATATAAAAATACTAAATTAAACACCTTTAGCCAGTGGTATTTCCTTCATAACTCACAAAATAGTGATGCTTCTTAGTTAGCAATATCGATATTGTGATCTCGGTTCTAAAATAGATTGAAACAACATCACCGGTCCCAAACTATGCTCTGATTTTTAATTATGCGAACTGAACTGACAGATGTAAACGTCAAGTTCTCTTACATTTTGACACATTGCATCTGTCAAAAGTAGCAAATATGTATGGGAATGACACATTGACACCTGTCAGTTTAGTTCAGATAATTAAAAATTATAGTTTAAGGTTTTCCCTTGTACTATGGAAACCAGGAACAAAAAAAATACGATGAACCTCCAGACCCAACACAAAGACCTAACTATTTCATCAAACATATTAGTGTTGCTGCGTCTCAACCACTGCGCTAAACGGGTTGTTTTAATAATAATATCATACAACAACACTAAATAATTGTTGAACTGCATCGGTGTCATCCGCATTAGAATTAATGAAGGTACCATAAAATATCTCCAAGTACCCATTAGATTATCATTAACATCTGACCACTGGCTAAACTCTATAATACAGAGCTCAGAGTGGAAATCAAACCCATAAACCTTGGAGTATATAGCAGCAGGTTGTAGTTCATATTTATATACATATATTTATTGCATATCACATGTCACGTAGTACAGATCTTAATATTATGGTTTGTTACAATGTGATAGCTACAGCATAAACTTAAGGTAACGGGTAGGGCACACTAGCGACGCCAATGGATTTTAACTTTTAGCTACTAAACCGGATCTATTTTAAACAATTTCAGGACTACAACCTCTCGGCAAAGACTTTTACTATTTATTAAATAACCATGCACAAATGTTGGGTAGTTTTTGTACGCGAAAAATGGATTCACGCCAAAAGTGGCCGCTTTTGGCGTGAATCAATTTTTCGCGTACGCGTCGGACCCAACATTTGTGCATGGTTTTTTAGTAAATAGTATAAGTGTTTGCCGAGAGGTTGTAACCCCGAAATTGTTTAAAATAGTTCCGGTTTAGTTGCTAAAAATTGAAACCGATTGGCGTCGCTAGTGTGCTCTACCCGTCACCTTAAGTCTAACTATTATCTAACATCACGTCTGAAAAAAAAAATTCAATATTATATTAATTCTAGACATTAAGTAGCAAAAAATTAAATAATCTTAGTATTTGACAAAACAATTATTATAGGATATCATAAATACAAATACATAGTTAAAATCAGTATTCGTTAGTAGTAATTATTGTAGTGCACTTTCTTACAAGGATCATAAATTTTATGTATTAAAATTCGTAGTAGTTAATTGTTTTAGATAAGAAATGTATAATAATTATTGTCACGCGGGGCGCGGTGAAATCAATAAGTTGATATGTATTAAAAAAATAAAAATGTTTGTAAATTAAATCATTTCGATATTTTAACTTTTATGCTGCTATCGATATAAATAACAACACAAAAAATTTTCAACATTGTATTCCATATCTAGTTCCTATTGTACATAACAGTAGAAAAGAAATTGTAGGGTGTTTCTGTGAGTAATTTGTGCAGTGCAAATGCATATAATTGCAGTAGTAGTGTGTCTCTAAGAAAGCGTGCATGTTAGAGTCGAGTGAAATGTGTAGCTGTTTTTGTTACTCTATTACCTAATTACTTAATTAGAAAACACGTTGCTACTCAACGCTATTAGTCTATGACATGACTAACGTGGTTAGTCTCAAATAAATGTCAACAACACTGTACTTAGTGTACCTAGACTGTAACGTATCCGTTAAACTCTATTTTAGTTAATATTAAGAATCGGAACTAATAGGATAAGTACGGACAGCCAATGGACAAAAAATATAGATAGATAGATACTCTTTATTGCACAACATACAAAACTTAAAAGCTAGGTATACAGAGATACAATGTACAATTTAGGCGGTCTTATCGCTGGGACCGATCTCTACCAGACAACCTTCAGGTAAAGGACATTAGATATTACCATTTTTGTACGCTTTTCAAATAAAGAACAAAAAAAAAGATGGCCCCTATTTTTTATGTTTTCATTAAATCTGTTTTTTTATTGAAATGTTACGATTTTTATACGCTTTTCGAATAAACCGGACACGCCCATGAAGGGTTCCGTAGCAGCAAGAAAATATTAATTGCGGTTTACGGTTTATAACGTATTAAAAAAAACTACTCACTATATCTAGTTCAAACCAATTTTCGTTGTTAGTATTCATAATTATGTATCTTACATATTTTTTAGTTTAATAATTCAGAAGTTAGAGAGGGGGGAACACAATTTATCAATTTGGGAGCGTCTCTTGCGCCAAGATTTGTGTTAAGAAAAAAATGATGTTAAAAACCTCGACATCATTTTTAAAGACCTATCCATAGAAACCTTACACGTATAGGTTTGAAGAAAAAAAATCAGTTTCGCGTATGGAGACCCCCATTTTTTTATTTTTTCCAATTTTTATTTAAAAATCGTAATGCGGTTAACAAAATACATCTATTTACCAAGTTTCAATAGTATAGTTTCGGAGAAAAGTGGCTGTGACATACGGACGGACACACAGACGGACAGACATGACGAATCTATAAGGGTTCCGTTTTTTGCCATTTGGCTACGGAACCCTAAAAAAGATGGCCCATACTTTTAGTTTTCATTAAATATGTGTTTTTATTCATATATTATTTTTTAAAATATTAATTAATATGCCGGAAGTGACGTAGTCCTGAAGCTCAACGTTTTGTGATGTCGGTGCTATATGTACAATTAAAAAAGTTTAGGCGACTGGTCATGCCTTTGTTTGAAATTACAGGTGATGGCTGTATTGGCCTTTGCCTTAAATCAAAGAAAGAATTCAACCAAAGAAAATGTCTTTGTTTGAAGTTTGGTTTTTTATATTACCTTTTTTTTTAAATCAATGTGACCAAAAGCATTATCAATTTGTCATGCCGAATAATGACGTTACAGGAGGATTTTTACATTTGATTTTTTTTTCTCCATAAATGTCTCTAAAAATTCTGAAATTATTTTTGTTAAATTTCTAGAGTCTAATCTGGAAACAGTATTTTTCAATTAGGAAAACGATTTTTTGTCGTATTGTCCATTATATTATCAGTTGAAAATGGTATACACATTTGAAAGACACGGAACTAAAATTTTAGGTTTCTTGTATCTATGATAATAAAGTTCAAATTTGAATGTTGACGGCAGCTCAAGCGTGGTTTTCACGGGATTTCTTTGGAGTCATAACAAAAAAAAAAACGAATTAAGGGCAGGCCTACAAGTAGAGTACATATCAGACATTCTACTAGTGACCGATAAGTTGTTTTAAGTGGTCAATAGCTTTATTTTATTTATTTATTTGGCACGTCAACAATATAAACAATATATTTATTTAAATATATTTATATATGTAGGTATGTATATAGTATATAATGTAGTTATTTAATATTAGTGTTTTTTTTTTCTCCTTTTACTAGTAACTACAAATTTTCCTTTCGCCGCACCACTGCACTTTCTGCATGACCCAAAGGTTGATTGGTAGAGAATGCTTCTTGGCATTAAGTTCGCCTTATTGTATCAAAATTTGTGCAATAAAAGTTTAAATAAATAAATAAATAAATAAACAGAAGGATTTTACATAAACAAGACAAGGGACTATTCTAGTGTTTACATCAAGCACAGACATGCACAGCACGATATTTTAGAGGGCACAGTAACTGTTATAATCGAGTCGAAAGACCCGTGACAGTCGGTGTCATATTTCCTTCATAACTAATGGATAATTAACTGCAGCTTATAGCTGCGTTTGGGGTCCCGGGTTCGATCCCCGGGTTGGGCCAAATTTTTTACCTGAGTTTTTCTGCAAAAAAAAACTCAGTGTCAGCCTGGAGACTGGAAGCTGGCGGTCTTATACCTCCATGCCTCGGAAAGCACGTTAATCTGTTGATCCTGCACCTGATCCCTCTACGGTCGTGTCACACTAGTGTCCCATCGGATTATGAGGGTAAAGGAAAAGAGAGTGCACTTGTGTTTGCGCACACACTTGCGCACTATAATATATGTTGCTGATCGTCGAAATTGGCCGCCTAAGCGGAACGGACCGGAATCGGTTAGAAGATGTTATATTATAATCAATTAATGAAATTCTATAATGTATGGCACAAGTATTCGAGTTTAGTATAAGCCGTCTCTTTCGGAAGAGTCGACAATCGTACGTAAACCGTCAATAAATACAGCTGTAATTACAAAAGTGCCATTTTATTTGCTAGACTAAAAGCAAATGCATTTTGACGTCACGATAATACTGGTTAATTAAAAAGTGATTTATTTACAACAATGAATGAGTTTAAGTGGAAATAGCGTGAAAAGAATACTTGGCAATTACTTTTAATTCCGTGTCTATAATTTTGCTTGATTCAGTAAGGACTGTTGTCTGTTTACATTCTTAATATTACATTATCATAATAGAATGTAAGTAACGGAAAGTTACCATAATGGCCTGATGGCGCATTTTGTAGTGACCTTGAGCATGCAAAGGTCGTGGATTTAATCAAACAAATTCACTTGCTGCCATCGGATAATATCTACGTATTGATTGTGACCTTTTTGATACTGGCCTAAACGTTACACCTACATTAGCCTTAGAAAAAGTTAGCTGTCATCTGTCACAATATGGCGGCGATGCGGTTAACAAATGTTACAGGCACGAAGTTTCTTATCTATACTACCCTCCTTGGTTACAGACCAACCAAGATTTTCTAATCTTGGTGGGTCTGTACGAGTACTAGCACTTCAGTAACATTGACAGAGGGGCGTTTGAAAACGTTTTATATATATCTATGCCAAAATGTCAAAACTGCATTAGTTCCGACTTCTGTCACTTGCCAAATTATAAAAATATTTGACAACATCACATACATTGATCCCACTCCGAGATAGGTAGCTCAAGCACCTGTGTTACGGATATCAGAATCAACAGTGGGATTACAAATATATACATATAATACTTTTCTTTTGTAAAAACATACTTATGATATATAGAAAACACCCAGACCAATACAAACATACATGTTCATTCACACAAATGTTTGTACAGTGCGGGGACGAACCCACAACCCTTGCACCAGAGGCAGCGTTCACTACCACTTTTCCAAACAGGTCGTCAATAACTGTAATCAGACTGTAGTTGGTGGAACGTAAATTAATTAGGAAAACGTTTGTTATTAAAGTTCGGCCAAATCAATTTTGGCAGGCAAGGAGATATTATCAAATAAGATTGTTATTTGATAATATCTCCTTGCCTGCCAACTATGAAGATTTTACCCGAAAATCATGTAATCCACTGATAAATCATTTTTGATTACATCATTTTTGAGCACACTTTTATTTTTATCCCCGTCGAAAATACGCAATTGTGTCCTATTTATTGTGGTTGTGTTTATAAGTTTGACTTGCCTGTGTGAAAATAATAAATAAATTGAGACAACATCACAAACATTGTCCTGTTTCCAAACTAAGGTTTTCCCTTGTACTATGGAAACCAAAAACCACGACGGTACCACAAACACCCAACACAAATATCTGCTTCCCAACACAAATATCTGCTTCATCAACAACCATTTTTGTTGGTGCGAGAATTGAACCCGCGACCCTTGCGTCTAAACTGCGTACAAACCAATGCGCTAAACGGGTCGTCTGATAAACCGATTTTGATTTAGTTTTTTTTATCATTTTAACATCATAACGTACATACATACGTTACATCAACAAAATTTTCAGTACATCTAATTCCTCTGTTGTCTGATAGCCGTAACACAAGAGTCTAAACTATTCATATACCTAAGAAATCAAGTCAATGTAAGAAATGTTGTAGACTTATTTAATGTACCTAGACATTAGACATTGACAGAACAGACCGCCGACAAAAAAGGCACAGAAACTCAGACCAACCAATAAGACGGGTGAAACAATTTATCAAACGCAACCTAGATCAAACAGTGACTGTAGTGACCTGAAGACCGAGCGATCGCTTACGCAACTATTGTTACGAGCAAATGCTCCAGACGCTACCAGCACTAGTAACAGTAAGTTAGTGACTGTTCAAAAAGAAGACAAGCCGGACAAGTGCACACGTATCGTGTATTCCGGAACGATTTAGGGATGTGACACTAATAAGAACCAATACCTTTTTATCGATATTTCCCAAAAAAAAAAATACCAAAAAGACCTGGAGCTCAATTCTCGTGCTCGTGATATTTTGAATACATGGCGGATATCACCTGAAAACCATACAAAAAAACTATGTTTTAGTGATAGATGTCGTATGATAATAAATGTCACGAGCTCGAGGATTGGGCTCCTGACCCAATATTAGCCCAGAAACCGCAAAACTGCCCAGGGTATAGAAAATGGATAAGGAAAGCCGACCCCAGATCATGGGAAAAGGTGAAGGCAGATGATGATGATTTAGCAAAAATATTTAAGAAATATTTCCACTCATCATCGATATTTATCATATTTTTTTTAAATAAATAAATAACATGAGCGTCAACAATCGCTTCCCATTAGATGATCTGTCTAGGTACTCCTATCACGTAAAAAGAGACAACAGGAAAAACATCACGAGAAAAATAATGAATCCTACGTTTAAAGGTAGAAACAATTCAAATAAAATTATTCAAATCAAAAGTAGAATCGGTAGAATATCCACACGAAATGTGGAAGATGTGAATCCGATTCTTGCATGAACATAAGAATATAATTATTACAAAAAGTTGTGGAAAATATCAACTAAATCATTACTGTTTTTTTAAATCCCAGAAAACCGGCGTGAAGCAGCACTGTGCTGTGTTTCGCTCCGTAAGTTAGGGTACCGGAAGGCTCAATACGAGGAGAAGGGGAGTTTAAAGGTTGGCAGCGCACTCGTGACTCCACTAGTTTAGGCGGGTACCGGATGCCCCATCCGGAGAGAAGGGGAATTTAAAGGTTGGCCGCGCATTTGTGACTCCACAGTGTCCTGGGCGGCGGAAACCGCTTACCATCAGGTGATCCGTCTGCTCGTCTCCCACCTATCACAAAAAAAAATTAAACATTCATATGAGCTAAAATCGTGTTTAGGCAACTGAATGTCACTATGATGAAATAATAATAAATATTTCACAACATCACATACATTGCTCTGACCTCTGTGTTACGGATATCAGAATCAACAGTGGGATTACAAATATACCTTTACATATAATACTTTTCTTTTGTAAATACATACTTATAATACATAGCAAACACCCAGACCAATACAAACAAACATGTTCCTCCACACAAATGTTTGTACTGTGCGGGGATCGAACCCGCAACCCTTGTATCAGAGGCAGCGTTCACTACCACTGTTCCATCGGGTCGTCAAAAATGTCATAGCGTTTTTACATCCCTATTGTTCTCTACACAGGCTTCGTAGGGTGAAGTGAAGGGTCGTAGAGTAAAGAGCGGCGCGTGCGATGTTAAGCCACTTGCTATTCTTTGTCATTTTATTGTTCTGCAAAACTTGTGGAGAAAAGTCTACCTCCATGATATATGAACCCACTTAGCAAACTACGAGTAATTTAATAAAGCAACTAGTACTTAGAGTCTTAAAACGTGATTTACTGCCTGTAACTCTTTCTCCAAGCACTAAATTCTATTTATGTACTACAGTATACTTAACATGTTCAATTTTTTTTATTCCAGATGGCAAACAATCAAGCAGTTCACATGATGGCAATTGATCGCCAAACCCCCATGAAGATGTTTATCGAGAATCAAACTAGATCAGAGAGGTCGATTTGTAAAGAATCGAAATTTTGAGCAAAATCATAGACAGAAGGGCGCTATGACGAACATTCAAAGAATTCGCAACATTAACGTATCGTACCCACGATACGATTACGGATCAAATACTAGTACTCGGTACGAAGCACCTTCGTCGACGATAGTTAGTCACGAAACCAAATGTCAAAATGTATTGTATACTTCAGCGTTAGACGTGTGTAAAACTCGTTACCTACTGAAACGACTCAGTGATCTGAAGCCAACTGATACACTGTTCCGAATCTCTAATGTTCGCTCCGAATGTATCATTCGACGCAAATGGATCATCATTCTCACTGATACGGAGTTGTATGATCCGATTAAGCCGAATGAGCTGAAAAACCGAGTGAGCCGAATCATCTGAATGTTCTGAGTGAGACGAATGATCCGAATGAACTGAATAATCCGAGTGAGCCGAATGATCCGAATGAGCTGAATGATTCGTACGATCGAAATTGGGATGAAAAAGTCAACTGTGGGCTATTCAGGGTGAATCAGTAACCGTCTTTCTATCTATAACGCGGGGGAAAGAGACAGGTATATGACATGGCACAGCAGAGGTGGATCGATTCATTCGTAATCAATTAATCACGGATCTATCTGAGAGTTGATTCAAATGAAGCGTTTCAATATTCCACATCTTTGCATTGATCCAGATGCAAATGTTCCAATCTTTTGAAAGATACTTTTTTGCCAGGTATAGCCAGCGTTGACGGGCGCTAGCGCCACGCTCACATTACGATACTATTCTGTCAGACGTTCGAACTGTAACTTTTAGTTAATCTTTCCGTACGATAAAGGAAAGATCTTCATACAAATTGAATCATGTTCATGCTAGCCCTTCTAAAAGAAAACTGACAAGACAACTGCAGTAAAGCACTTAAGAAAATTACTCATAACTTCAACAACAAAAGCCTGTCTTTGTTTAACAAACACAAATGCGATTCCATCGGCAATTTCCGTGATTTAATGCAGATGTGGTTAATAAGATAGAATGAAATATCAAGCAGACCTTTTGATCCTTTCACTAACACTACTAAGTGGCCCTCAAATCTAAGATACTGTCAGCAATTGTGTATTTATTACTGGATACTGATTAGATCAAACAACCGAACTGGTTGCGAGCAGTCATATCTATACTATTAGGTCCTTATGAAATTGGCGTTTTGTATGGGTGGAACAAAAAGTCGAATATTTTAAAATATAATATATTTAATAAATATAAGTATGAATCATTGTCTTCTATGCACTTTTCCGATCACATAGGAAGTTCATTGATCCCTTTACTAAAAATACAAATCGGACGGGAATCAATAACATTTTTGAAGGCGATTTGGACTGTCTCATTAGTGTTGAATTTTTTCCCTAGCAAGAAGTAATCCAAATTTTGAAAAAAAAAATGGTAATCTGTTGGAGCAAGATCCGGGGATTACGGGATCCTCCGTCTTAGACATTCCAATTGAAGCTCTACTAATTTGGTAGCCGTCTGTTGTGCAGTGTGTGGTCTAGCGTTGTCGTGAAGCAGCAGTGGCGTGGAGCGATTAACCATCCCAGCTTTTCCATCATGGTTTGCAATCACTGATAAAAGACATCAGCCGTAATAGTTTGGCCAGATTTGAGGACTCTGTAACGAACAAAACCGGCACTAGTCCACGAAACGCTTACAAGTAACTTTTTTGGGGTTAATTTTCACTTGGGGCAGAATTTGCCTGGCTGTTCAGGATCCAACTATTGCAATGAGCGCTGCCGATTATTGTCAAGAATCCATTTTTCAACACAGGTAATGATTCGGTTTCAAATACCTTCATTATTGTGCCGATTCAGTAATATAACGTAGCAGTAGACACGCGTTTGCCGGTTTGCTTCAGTCAATTCGTGAGGTACCCATCTTTCAGGCTTTTTAATCTTCCCTATGGGCTTCAAGTAAATTGAAACAGTTTTATCACTAACATAAGCAGCCTGCAGATAACTTGGACGTGGTTTGCGATAGATCCGTTTACCATCAAATGGGCCGCAAGCTCGTCTACCTACTATAAGCAATAAAAAAAAAAAAGATCCGCTTCAATTCTTCAATATCAACTTGGGTCTTAGGCCGTCCACGGGGCTTGTTCTGCAAATCGAAATTTCCAGAACGAAAACTTTGGAACTAAAAACGAACTGTGTTTTCTTTTGCAACACAACCGTCATATACATCATTCACCCTTCGAGTTGTTTCCGCAGCACTAGTGCCACGGCGGAACTCGTACTCGTAAATAATGCGATATTAAAGTATCGCATTATTTACGATTCGATACGATTCAAGCACACAAATGTTTGTACTATGCGGAGATCGAACCTACAACCCTTGCACCAGAGGCAGTGTTTACTACCACTGATCCAAATGGGTCAACAACATTACAACAGAACGCTAAAAGGAAGACAAAGACAAAAGTGAAGGTGTCGCAGCGACAGCTGAAGTGCGCACGCGACGGTACGATAGCAGAAATTCAGGTATTTCGAGACGGCGAGGATACTGGTAATTAATGTGGAAATGTATTTATCCAATCGACAGAATCACGAA
Source organism: Marasmia exigua (assembly GCA_019059595.1). Classification (NCBI taxonomy): domain Eukaryota; kingdom Metazoa; phylum Arthropoda; class Insecta; order Lepidoptera; family Crambidae; genus Marasmia; species Marasmia exigua. The sequence goes on from CM032473.1 coordinate 16,326,285, forward strand.
ACTGTGTTAAGGTGACGCATGACGAAACTAGCGCCGCCAATAGATTTGTATTAATTCAATTCAATTTTTTTTTCAATTCACTTCTTTTTATTGGCAAAAATTATAAACAATTTAAGTAAATTCAGTGACTTGGCTCGCAGGCCTGTGTCGCACAAGTCGTTGAGTGAGCTAATTAAACCGAGTTACAATTTGCTCCAGTTATTTAATTGTGGCGATTATAGAACATAACGGTGAATCCATAAACGAAACTATTGAGATTTATTTGAAATGTACTTGTGTAATATTATCTTTGTACAAGTTGCCAGAATTCTTTTATTATAGAAGTTAGGGGGGAGGATATACATTTTACCACTTTGGGTGGTAGAAAACTCAACATTATTTTTAAAAGGCCTATCCATAGATACTCCATACGTATAGGACCCCTCAGTTTTTTTTTCCTTTTTTGTGTAAAAATCGTAACGCGGTTAACAAAATACATCTATTTACCAAGTTTCAATAGTAGTTCTTATAGTTTCGGAAAAAAGTATCTGTGACAGAGACGGACGGACAGACAGACATAACAATTATATAATTGTTCCGTTTTTTGCCATTTGGCCATGGACAAGACGCGCGGGGCGCGGTGCGCGGGGGACCAGCGGCGATGGGCCCCGGACTTCGACCTGACCAACGGTGGACCACGCATGCGTCCTCGACGATATTTTCTATTTACTTCAATAATTATTCCACGTACAAATCACGACTTTCATTCATCTCCGAGATTAGGATCCCAATCAATGGTCCTTCGAGTCGGATCCTCTGATCCGTCAAGGAGCACTTCTGATTGATTTCATCTAGAGCATGTTTCTACTTCAACAGACGACTCAGTTCATTTGGGAAAGAGGACAGCCACTGCTTTTGTGGGCACTGGGCCGCATCACTCGGGTCTTCCCGGATAGCGACGGAGCCACACGCGTCGCTGAGCTGTTGGCAATCCTGCCGGTCTTCTACATTGGCACAATCGGCTCGGCGTCGGACAAGACGCGCGGGGCGGGTGCGCGGGGTACCAGCGGCGATGGGCCCCGGACTTCGACCTAACCAACGGTGGACCACGAACGCGTCTTCGACGATATTTCCTATTTACTTCAAGAATTATTCCACGTACAAATCACGACTTTCATTCATCTCCGAGATTAGGATCCCAATCACTTACCGTTGTATTTTTTTAATGTCTCATAATCGCCATAATAATTTCAAATCTATTAGTGGCGTTAGTTTCGCCGATACCTTGCTTACTAGCATAGTCGTTGTTGTACATACATATTATGTCCTTTACATGTCTCCATTCGGAATAATGCCCCTAGAAGTAATTAATAGTGCCCAAGTATTATTTCCTGAAAATGTACGGCTATTAAGCATGTCCCTATGTTTTACTTTTTTCATAAATTAATTATCCATTTATGCCTTGTTTTCATTTTTTATGAAAAAAAAGTTTCCTGGCTCGTTCGACGTTTCTAGCATCTATTCATATATATCTCTTTTATACAGAATTTAATTCTATAGACTACGACAAGGCTTACAGGTAATTTTAACGCGAAACAAATGCGCGATGTAATCGTCCATTTGCGCCATCTATTAGTCCAGTTAAAAATTAAGTCCTGAATCCGGGCCAGTAGTAAAAAAAACTATTAAAAAAATATTTTATAGAAAATTATTCTAATAACTAATTATTAATAATTAATTAATTATTAATAGCGATAAGACCGCCGAAATTGTACACAAAATTTTTGTAATGCCTAGTTGTGTATTTTGTGCAATAAAGTATATCTATCTATCTATCTATTATTATTATAGTCATCCAATGGCAACCGATCGATGGACGTCGACTACGCGGCAGGCCCAAAAAAAGATGGTGTGACGATTTCAATACGTATGTCCAAGAATGGCAAGTAAAGGCATTGGATAGGGAGGAATGGAGAGGCTTGGGGGAGGTCTTTTCCCAGCAGTGGGACTCTGCAGACTAAAAAAAAAATTATTCATAATTATCTAAAAGTATAAAAGAAGGGAGAAAGAATACAAAATTGTCAATTGTAACTGCAATGTGGACTCTCCTTTTCTTATCATCAGGTTATGGTGAGCCAATATACAGTGCCTGTGCCACTAAATAACTAGACCTGGCAAAAACATTTCTTTCAAAAGATTGAAACATTTACATCTGGATCAGTACAGAGACGCGAAACAGTGAAACACTTCATTTGGAACATCGACTCTCAGTTAGATCCGTGATTCATTCCGCTCATTCGGATCATTCGGCTCACTCGGATCGTTCAGCTTATTCGGATCATTGGCTCATTAGAATTATTCACTTCATTTGGATCATTCGGTTTCGTATATATATTTGAATGAAATGGGGTGAGCATTGCATCTCATAACCACTGCGACCAGCAGAAGATCTATTGTGGCAGCCCCAAAACTTATTACAGCACCTCATGTAGCCCCAGCTCCAGGATAAACCCGAAGATGGAGCTGATGGGGGAGCTCTTGATCTCGTCTGCCGAAATAATGTGTGCTCCCAGGTGCCGGCCTCTGCAGTGGTGCAGCGCTATGCACTCGCCGAGGACGTGGATAATCGTTTCCTCGTCCTCGCGACAGAACCTGCAGATTTTGGTATCTGAAAGGCCCATGTTGTGCAGGTGCTTGTTTAATTTGCTGTGCCCCGTGAGGGTCCGAGTAAGTGCCCTAATGTGTCCTCTGCTCAGTTTTATTATTTCTACAGCTCGTTTCTGGTTGAACGCCTGTATTAACGCCTTGGATCATTCGGTTCACTCGGAATCGAGATTCATTTGAGTCGAATGATTCGGAGCGAATATCAGAGATTCGGAACAGTGTATCATTTGGCTGAGTCGGATCACTGAGTCGTTTCAGTAAATAGTTACACACGTCTCAAATATACCTACATGCCTTTTTTGAAGCATATTATTGCGTAACCAATCGTTGAAAACTGTTAAATTAATTTATTAACCACGAAGTGAGATTATTTTATTTACAACGTTCATTGTAGCTTATTTACGACCTGTTGGAATCGACTGGATTCATTTATTAAAGTACGTTTTCATTACGAAGTAGTTAGCCAACTAATAAATGCCATGGGCGTGGGATTGCATTTTATTTCGACGCCCCGTTTAGATCAGTGTATGTGAACGCTGCTTCTGGTCCAAGGGTTGCGGGTTCGATCCCCGTACAGTACAAACATTTGTGTGCATGAACATGTCTGTTTGTATTGGTCTGGGTGTTTTCTATGTATTATAAGTATGTTTTTACAAAAGGAAAGTATTAACTGTATATATTTGTAATTCCGCTGTTAGTTTTGATATCCGGAATATATGTGCTTGAGCTACCTATCTCGGAATCAGATCAATGTATAGATAGATACTCTTTATTGCACAACATACAAAACTTAAAAGCTAGGTATACAGAGATACAATGTACAATTTAGGCGGTCTTATGTATGTGATGTTGTGAAATATTTATAGTGACTATTATATTTATTATATTATATTTCTTTATTTGCATATCACATGGTATAAAGGTCTTACAAAATAACATGAACAGAGACATGTGACGCCCCGTAAGGGCACCGCAAAGTGTTAGAGAGCAGGTGTGCTTTCTTAAAAAAATAATTAACTAGTATTTAAATTATGTAAATACAAGTAATATTAAAATATAACATTGGAAGCAATCAATAGCATTAAAGCATGCATTATTAAATCGTTATTAACAATAAATAAATCAAATTAAATAAAAATAAATCATTAATTAAATATACATTTTTAGCCTTTAATTGGGCACTTATTATCTAGGAACAATTCTTTCAAGTTATAAAAAATTATTTAAATATATTTTATATTATTTGACTAGTCAAATAGCACATTTGGTAGTGACCCTGCCTCATACAACAAAGGTCGTGGGTTCGATTCATCTCACGAATATTTGTCCAAGGGGACCTTGAACAAACATATGTGTGATGATCACTTATTATAATTATATGTATTTAAGTAATATATATGTAATTCTGCTGTTGCCTGATAGTACAAGTGCTTAAACTACTTAGTAAAGTAGGTACGAAATTAGGTAAATGTATGAATATTTGGGTGAATATTATTAGAGCTTTTATATTAAGTAACTAGTGACGCCGCCCTAACTTCGTTTCGGGACATTTGTTCCACTTTGTATCAATAGATGACGCTAGGTGTCGATTACATCGCGCAAGCGTTTCGTTTCAGATCACCTATAAGCATTGCCGCTGTGTGTAGGGGATTACCTCTTTATAAGTAGTATAGATTTGATGCAGAAAATTCGATAGATTTTTTTTGACAACGTAATCTTTTTAAAACATTCGTTGAAAGTAATTTCTTAATCGTTATGTAAATCTTTTTGGTAAACATTTTTGTACATCGCTTAAAGTTTAATGGGTACCTGTCTTAAAGCGAGTAGTCACACTAGTTTCGAACTGTCTGAACAAGGATATAAATTTTTAATCACACGAGATCGAACATAAACTTTAATAACTAGTCTAAAATCATCCTCCAACCGATTACGGCTTCGGCGGCATATATTATAGTGCTCAAGTGTGTGCGCAAACACAAGTGCACTCTCTTTTCCCTTACTCTCATATTCCGATGGGACACCAGCGTGACACGACCGGACGGGGATTGGGCGCGGGAACAACGGTTTTACGTGCTTTCCGAGGCACGGGGGTTCAATACCACCAACTTCTAGACTCCGGGCTGAGACTAAGAATATCTCACCGAAAGCTTTGGTACAATTTTTTTTTGACCTGACCCGGGGATCGAACCTGAGACTTTAAAGTGCGACCCACTACTTACCACTGCACCTAGCTGCTGCGCTTCGAGGTTTGACCCGAGCAGTGATGTACGAATAATTATCGTTTTATTTTGGGTAATTTAGAATATATCGTAATGAATTGTAGCTTATGTGTGATATGTAAGCTATGTTATTGTGGAGTTTCATCAAAATTCATTTAAGTTATTTTTGCGTAAAGCAACAAAACGCAAAACCGGCGTGAAGCACCACTGTGCATTATTCTAGATTCCGTTGTAAAATAACTCAATGATAAATTTACCAGTAATCAAGTTTTAATTGGATTCAATTATAATACGAAAACGATGTACCGACAGCCGCGCGTCAATCAGATAGATAGATAGATATTCTTTATTGTACAAAAACAAAATACAAGCATGATATAACAGCAACAGACAGTACAATAAGGCGGTCTTATCGCTTGTAGCGATTTCTTCCAGACAACCTTTGGGTAGAGGAAAGAAATATCGTATTCGTAATAAGGGAAGGCAGTGCAAAGTAGTTTAACAAATGAAATTGAGAATGGCAGAAATATACATTATTTTATAAATTAATATTATTACATTACATAAATAATAATAAACAATACATATATACCCAATAATATATACATAGATAATTTATAACAAAAATTCAATAAAATTATTCATATCAGGTTTAACTACAATAATTATTGATTTAATAACGTTCAGATTTGTATAGCTTAATATGTGGTTGTCCGTACCTAAAATTACCTTATCGTACACATGCCGTAACGAATGAATTAGGAATTTTAAATCGAATAATAAAAAATATTAACAATTATCCAATTTTTTGTAAAAATAATGTTTACCGAAACGTAGGTAATTTGTAAGCGGTTTGCTTGCAGCTTTCGTAAAAATAATGTAGATACTTGATTATTATTTTTTTATATTAGATATTATGATATTGTTGAGAATTACATCATTGATTATGAAATAAGTAATTAATACATTATACACAAAAAGTTTCTGCGAAATAAACACCTTCAAAAACCACGAACTAAAAAGTGTAAAAAAAATTTTTTTTTACTTCAAATAACATTTTCCGCAGGCGGTTTTTTTTCGCAGAAATTTTTTTGCAAGCGCTTTAGTGTCTCATTTTTCATCCACCCCCGCCAAATTACTCATCATCCTCCTGCCCTTTTCCCAGGTTATCTGGGGTCGGCGCAGTATGTTTTCCTTTTCCATACGTCCCTGTCATTCGTCATCGAATCATCCACCTCTTCCCTGCCAAATAACTATCAAACTAATTGCGAGTGCATTGGATGGATAACTTTTTCCATTAACTCCTTATTTTTGAGAAGTTGAAATTCCATCATCAGCTGAGCCACAAAATTAATACAATCAGGCGTTAAAAGTGGTGCAGTTTTGAAAAATGATACAAAAACAATACGTGTGCCTTTAAAATTTGAGGGTTCCTCTTTTTCCAGGATTCCATCATCAGATTCTGATATCTTTACCATGGTACCAATCTGGGACTGTCTAATTTCGAAATAAAAAATAATCATTTAAATCGGTTCATAAATGGCAAAGTAATCGGCCAACAAACAAAAAAATATATACATGTCGAATTGAAAACCTCCTTTTTTTCCAAGTCCGTTAAAAATATACTAAGAGAACCTCTTGTGTTTTATTCTTCAGTTAAAACTATCAGTCAAAAACAATATGTACTCTCATATTTTGCTTAACGTTTCGACAACGTTACAGTACATAATTTTGTATCTTAAAATAAATTTCGTGTTAATTCACTTCTTAATTAATTATAGTTGGGATGCAACGCGAAAATCTAAAAAAATAACTAGTGTTTATTAGATATAACTTTAACTACCTAATTAATCACCTAAAGTATTAAATATCTGAAATATAATCGAAAGCATCATTCTAGTACTAACCGAGATTCAAGAATAAAGTGTTAATTACTCGATTAAAATACAAAAAAAATATGATAATATAACTGTAATTAATGTACATGTAACCGTTATTATGTTATGCAAATCGGCTAATGCAGCAACCTTGAGCAATTTGCCGAAAAAGAGAAAAAAATACACTCGTTGTGTAGTCTCCGAGAGATTATAAAACATAAACGGGCAAGTGAGGGTCTGGTTTGGGTGGAAGGTTCCGTTCCTAATTTTAAGTAAACTTACAGACAAATAAATCAGGTTACCTTAATAATTCAAACTTCTTCAATTGATATTGACCTAAACTTTTGGTTCTGGCGGTAGGAGTCAAACACTCCACGTAGGCTAATGCAATTCAAAAGTTTTAAATTAGTATCTAGTTGTTTTCAGAGAGAAATTTTGGTGTTTATTTGTGCATTGAAGTGCCGCGAAGTGATCCTGGTAATAAGAATCGTTGAATTTTATCGTTTTTACGGTTCCGTAGCCAAATGGCAAAAAACGGAACCCTTATAGATTCGTCATGTCTGTCCGTCTGTCCGTATGTCACAGCCACTTTTCTCCGAAACTATAAGAACTATAGTATTGAAACTTGGTAAATAGATGTATTTTGTTAACCGCATTACGATTTTTACACAAAAAGTAAAAAATAAAAAAAAAATTGGGGGGTCATATTTGAAACCGATTTTTTTCATCAAACCTATACGCGTGGGCTATCTATGGATAGGTCTTTAAAATTGGTTTGGACTAGATCTAGTAAGTAGTTTTTTTAATACGTTATAAACCGTAAGCCGCAATTTACCTTCCATATATCTTACTTGCTGCTACGGAACCCTTCATGGGCGAGTCCGACTCGCACTTGGCCGGTTTTCGTTTTTAATACTGCTATTGTGTGTCGAGTGAGCTGTCACGGACAACTTGCTTGGACCTGATAGAGTATGACTCTATCAGGATTAAGAATACGTATTAAGAATACCCACGATTGTGTTTAGAATGGTATCGACAGAATCCGTATAAAACTTAAAACTCCGACGTTTTATTGACTGACTTCGACTATTGACTACCACTTATCTCAATAAGTTACTAGATATTGGCAAGATATCTCCAAAAAGAAAGCCCAAACTTTTTTGACATTAATGTGAGAATCGGCTGAAGAAGTTTGACATTTTATATATCGATATGGTAGCTGTCCGTACATAAATATTTTATTGTGTTAGTTACTTAGGTATATCAATTTATTGTTAATTACTAACGCACTTAAAAATAACCACCCGGAACGGGGAAGATGGTTCGAACCCCGCCTGAACACGCGATGATTTTTTTAAGTGCGCTATTAACTTATTTATGTACCTACCTAAATACCAAAATATTCTTTATTGCGCAACAACTTACAGAATATAATTAATAATGACCTAATAGCTAATACTCGCGTAGATTTTTTTTTATAAGATTTGTAGTTTTGTCTTAAACCATTAATTTTTATAGTCAATTAATTACAATGCTGGTTGAGATCAATATAACGTTTAATCTTACTGGGAATGTATTTTACAATCTGCAGTGATTGAAATATCATTAACGACCATATAATTTGACCTATTATCAAGCATGGAATAAGTTTATTTTTATTGTAGTTTTCAACCATATTTCCCTTTCCCATGTTTTCATGTTAAAAATGGTCTTGAATGATTGATAGACATGTACGGACAGCTCCATGTCTAAGTACACAAATTTGTCAGATTTTATTAATGGTAATGTACTTGCTCTTGGTTTCACTCGAACCCTAGAGAAGAAGCCGATGGAGCGAGCTTACCCAGAATAAGATTGTAGCAACCTGAAGCGTGGCTCTCTGTACATAAGCTGTCGGACATATTTTATATTATATGTAACTACAGAGCTTTTATTTTATTTTAACGCACAGAACCCTAAAAGAATCGTTGTGTAGCCTCAGCCGAAAGACCACAAAGTAAAAAGTAAAAACAGTGATGTAACTCGGTCTAGATCCGTGATTCGGATATTAGTGTGTGCAATTACGGCACGCAACAATACATGATATTTTTAAAGATGGGACACTGCATAAAAAATCTATAATATTATCTAAGTGTGATTTTTAAAAGCAAGTAGGTATGCATAATCGATTTTATAATATTTGGAGTTCATCTAGACTATTTTTACAAAAAAATATTTGCTTTTAGAAGCAATATAATTTTTTACTGTAGCTATATTTGTGTAGCTGTAGGACCACTGTGAGCTATATTATGGTACAAGCTAAAAGAGTAAAAATGTTCATGCAATTTATTAGTTTCCTTAATATCGGTTTTGGGTGCTTGGGGATTTGGACAAGTTTATTAAGTTTGAATGCCTGAAGTTCTGTAAGGGAGATGTAATTTTGGCCAATATTTGTATTTCTCTATTCTTATTGTTTGTTGTGAGTGTTAACAGTGAGAGAGCCACGCTACGGCATGAATGGGCCGGCTCGACCGGAGTAATACCACGTCCTCACAGAAAACCGGCGTGAAGCAGTGCATGCGCTGTGTTTCGTTGCGTGAGTGAGGGTACCGGAGTCCCAATCCAGGGGAAGGGGGGTTAAAAGGTAAGCAGCGTACTTGTGACACCATTGGTGTTGCAGGTGTCCATGGGCGGCGGTAATTGCTTACAATCAGGTGATCCGTCAGCTCGTCTGCCACCTATATCATTAAAAAAATAATAATAATTTAGGCTGCTAACATATATAAATGAAACATATCGCATAGGAGAATCAACGTAGTATTGACTCAAAAACGTTGTTTTAAACGTAACTATAAAATGGTGTATCTCAATAAATTGTTTTTTGAGTCAACCTCTACCTGATGATTTTTAAGTATGATTTGTCACATCTCTATTATTTTAAGCATGGTCTCACGATACAATGACATTTCGCATATGGTCAAATTGCCAGCACGTTCCGTGACAATAGCATTTTGAACATGGTCATATTACCGGCATGTTCGGTAACGTTTTTGGTCTTTAGGTCAAGGTGAGCGTTGAATGGTGGATAAACCTCACTTTCACTCAATCGGGTTAATGTTAGTCTTTTTATAATGGTTTGTTTCAGGGATCAACGTTACTGATGGTCAACAGAGATTTGTAAGTAGGTACAGTATTTTTCTAATAACCATCTATTTCCACAAAGAAGACACTAAATTATCCGTTTCTATATCATTATTCTTTTCTGCTGTCCACATGCTATAATGCCGTTAAGTACCAAAGCCACAAAGACAGATTCTGGGAAAATGGGGATCGAAAATGAAATTAAAAAAAATGTTGTATCGATATAAGTTGTATTTATTTATTATTATTGAGTACATAGGTATTTTAACAGCGAATGGGCTGAATGTGCACTCAGTGCCACAAACAGAGAAAGATGGAGAAGTCTCGCAAAAGCCGCTACCCAACATACAGAGAATCCATAATCACGACCACTCCGTCAGGAGTGTACGACTTCCCATGATTTCATGTTTAATGGACAGGCTAACGCTTGACCACAATCGCACCTGATGAAAATCGACGATGAAGTCTAGGATGATACGCGTTTGCCTAAAAGATGCCTTTTCACTCTTGCCTTAAAGATGTCCAGATTCTTGTGGTCAGGAAAAACAGACTTCGCCAGGGAGTTCCATTCCTTAGCCGTCCGCATTATAAATGTGGAAGCGAATCTAAGAAACTTAAGGTAACTGTTAAAATTACCTTAACTTCGTTCGTGTTTGCGAGGTAAATAGCTAAAAAAATTACTTTTTACCTCGCAAAAGGAAGCACTGTCTCGCAGTTAACGACATTTTTTCTCAGGAACTAAACAAGATTAAATAATTTGGAAAAGATGGGTTTATTCAGTTTCTTTTTCTCATTCGGATGGTATCATAAAAGTAAAATTTGACTGATTGTTGTTAACAGCGTTATAGCAAAAGTCGTAAGACGCAAATTCCTTTTTAAAGGCAAAAACAATTGATTTTCTATTGTATCTGCTGTCTGGACCTTTTGAAGTTATAGGACGGCGGTTTTGCTATGCGAAAGGGAGGCTTAAGAACAAGCGAGTCATCTGATTGTAAGCAATCACCGCCGCCCAAGGACATCCACTATACTATACGTCATAGGCGTTGGCAGCATTCTTGATGAGATGGTTGTCTTAAGTGATCAAACCTTTATCAAAACTTTGGTGATCACACCGTAACCATCTTAGGTAAATATCTCAGTGTCATTCCCCCATGTCGCCTAAAGCTGTCGTTTCAGATTCTGGAGTTCTGTGATCACAAGGCAACACCTTTATCTGGATGAAATAATCTAAGTTACTGGGGCGCCTTTCTGATACTGCTAATCTTACAAAGCCTTAAGAATTTTGGAAGGGTAGATGGAAAAACCATGAATATTGGTACCTATTTTAAAAGCCGTTCTATTCAAGACACACTATTTCCATAACCAGCAGGCACTTTGGAAAAATTGACGACCTAACTAACTCAGCAAACAGCTGAAAATGGCAATGGATAGAGAAGGAACTTAACATAGCTGAAATTGTATGAAAAGAAAACACGGGCAAAACGTTACCAATTAAATAAAAATATTAATTTCATTTAGTAAAAAGGCTTCTTTTTCAAATCTGCCTAAAACATTTTTATCCAAAAATATCGAAATATTGCTAGCTTACTGGAAAACTCTACCGAAACTTACTACAGAGCGGAGCTCACGATTTTTTGTAAAAAATTATCAAGTTTCCAAAAAAATACATGAACAATTTTTGTACAAGTAAACACAAACAGTCCATCAAAACATTGTTTAATTAACGCCATTAAAAGGCCATAATCATTGCAGTTATCGCATATAGTCCGCACATGCGCGATACGGACCCAAACAGCTGATCGTACCTTTGACTGCGAAGAGTCCGGCTGCATGTAGTAAAATAGGAACATCGTCCACACAGCGCCGAGGAGGCAAACGATCTTCAAGTTACGCCTCATTATCCCAAACTTTTTATTCACAGCACTATTTCGAATTCGAATTTCGAACGTGGAACGCACGATATTTCAACCGTTTCTCGCGTCGCGGGCGGCGCGCTGCCGCGCTCCGAGCCTCGTGCGGACTGAGCGCGGTGCCACAGATTATGTTTGGTCATGCGCGTATCGGTCTTCGAACTCCGCAGTCGAAAATAGAACCACAATGGATGGGGTGGCGGTGAGAAGCGTTGGGTTGGTTGTGGAAGTTCGATTTGCTTGATACTTTGGATATTGACAAGAACATCATGCGATTACCATTAGGTGATTCCACATGACCGATAATTGATGACCGTTTTTTTTTGTAGGAGAGAAATAGAACGTACTGATCTCAATAGCAACACACACAACCTACAAAACGTTGGTCCGACAAAATTTCGGTCTTGTAGGATCACTCTTGAACGGTTATGCTCTACATACGATTTTGAGTCAGGAAGTTTGCTATATTTTTTACTAGGCGGCGCTAGAAAGGATTCAATACCTACACTAGCACAGTACAGAGACGTAGCTAGACGTGGGTAACGTGGGCAATCGCCCACGGCCTCGCACTCAAGGGGGCCTCGCGACGGATCATGACCCTACCTACTAAAATTTTTGCTCTACCATTATCGACTTGCCTTCGTCTACATTTAGCCACGCTACTCCACAGGATAGGTAATCCTACTAAGTACTTCAATAATTTTAACATTGCCTTATTATAATGTTCCTTTAATTATTTTTATTATTAATACAATAGGTATATCGTGCCCTTGCAAATGCACTTATTCTGACCGTTGCTTAAATAAGTATTTAAATCCCATTCATGCCGAAGCGAGATCTACTCCTACGGTAAAAGGTATCTATTAAGGTGCTATGTGGTTTAGTTTTTCCTATACAAAGCGTATATAAACGTGGCAGATGGTATAATCTTTCATTCATTAATTTTGAATGAACTGTAACACCGACTGCCTTGAGTCTTTGACTCAAGAATAACAGTTACTTCCTTTTAAACGTACTGATAATTTTGAACAACTTAAAATACATAATTTATATCATTCATTATTAAATAATGAATTACTCTACCGCCTGCCTCGAGACTTTGCGTTTGGTGTCGTACGTTACGGTATAAAAAAAAAACAAAAATAGGACGGTCGCCTGCAAAGAAATATAAACACTTTAGTACCATGTTAAGGACGATATTTCTGTGACAAGATGCTTAAGTGTACCTATACATCTTATTGCAGCTCACTGTACCTTAGGGTTATACTGTTGTCGTCTGCACTGTGCCATAATATGCGGTGCAGTGCGTGCGTGCGATGCATTGTAGTGCCGGGTCAAGGAATAGGGCTAGAGTTGACCGGCTCCTGCTATTTGTATGACGTTTAGACTGGATACCTATCTAGACAGACATCTTAAAAGATATCAGATATTTAAAAAAAATCTAAAATTCATACAAAATCTCTTATAATGCTATATATACTTCATACTTTGACCTGATACTTCATACTTTGACTTATTTTTTGATCTGACAATTTTTTTTACCTTGACTACTTTTATTTGACCTGACTGCTTTTATTTGACCTGACTACTTTTATTTGACCTGACTGCTTTTATTTGACCTGACTACTTTTATTCGACCTGACTGCTTTTACTTGACCTGATTCTTGTTTTGACCTGACTACTTTTATTTAACCTAACTATTTTTTGACCTGACTACTTTTATTTATCCTGACAATTTTTTTACCTGACTACTTATTGTTGACCTGACTACTTTTTTGCCATGACTACTTGGTACGGAATTAGGTGCTTAAAGGTAGTACTTATCATTTTCCCCCAAGGAATATAAAGACTAATCTAAAAAAATCACCTTCCCATACAAAGTTGATGCATTTAGTATGGGAATACCCATACTTCTGCTTCGTAGTATGTAGGTATGGGATGCAATTACAATTTATATTTTGGGATTAGAGCCTACGTTAGATAGATACTCTTTATTGCACAACATACAAAACTTAAATGCTAGGTATACAGAGATACAATGTACAATTTAGGCAATTGACGTTCTTAGAAATATGTTTATTTTATTAGTAAAAAAAATTAGCTTTTGCGAAGTTTCTCGGGTATTAAGAAAGTCACAGTGTATATTACATTTAGACACTGAACAAACACATGCCCCGTTGGTCTAATGGTTTAAGTACCGGGCCATGATCTCGGGGTCCTGGGTTCGAATACCGGGTTGGACAAAGGTATGTTTCGAATTTTTCGAACATAGCTCACCGATCACCAATCCGCATTTGGCAAGCGTGGTGAATAAGCCTAATCCCATCATAGTGGCGATGATTTGATTTCTATGATGGAGGCCTTAGCCCTGTAGTGGGACAGTAAGTAGGCTGATACTTTACTGAACAAACACAAGTGTTCATCACACGAATAGTTCCCTATTAAAACTCGTCCTAGAATTTTAGGATTTTTTTGCTGGCCCCTGTTCTAACCTAGCCTAACCAATATTTTTGGTTGTGTATAGTTCAGTATGTATTACACCACTACCTACCGGGCAGGATTACCTTAGTCCCCAAACTTAACACTACAGTCTATTACATAAGGTGGTCGCCGAAATCGGCTGGGAAGGCATCATCATCACTCGCATCCAGGTCCAGCCAGCCATCCTGCGTAGATCGACACTCCATTCTACTCCGACATTTAGCGAATATTTGGAATGGGAAACTGCGTTTTTTTCCGGTGTGTGTATAATGACTTGACCAGCCACTCCTTGTATAGCATTAGATGTCCCATTTAGATAGGTCGTGATGGAATGGACCACCCAAAATGGTAGTTTTACGTCATTTTAATTATCATAGCGATCTTTTACCTCCCTGTATTTCCTTTTAAAAGTACAAGTTTTAAACTTGTATTTTTAAAAGGAACATTATTATTGCACAGTATTGTTGGTACTTTTTTTTTACATGACCGTGGGAGAGCCACGCTTCGGCATAAATCGGCCGGCTCGACCGGAGTGATAGTAGGTATCACAGAAAACCGGCGTGAAGCAGCACTGTGCTGTGTTTCGCTGCGTGAGTGAGGGTACCGATGGCCCGATCCGGGGGAAAGGGGGGTTTAAAGATTAGAAATTGTGACTCGACTGGTGTTGTGGGTGTCTATCATCTTTCATCTTTAGCCCATTTAAGTCCCCACTGCTGGGGCACGGGCCTCCCTCAATCACTTGAGGGGTAATTGCCATACTCCCCACGCTTGGCAGACGGGTTGGCGAGGGTTTTGATATAAATGCAGAGTTTTCCTTCTCTGGGTGCTGATGATCATGCCAGCAGCTTTACCTTAGTCGCCTTTTACGACACCTCGGTAAGAGTGAGGGTGGCCTATTCTACTCTGCCGGGGACCACACGGCTACATGACCAACCACACGACCACACGGCGGGTGTCTATGGGCGGCGGCAATCGATTACCATCAGGTGATCCGTCTGCTCGTCTGTCAACTATCACATAAAAAAAACATTAGGTAGATACACCTACCGTAGAAACGAGCAGACAGCTCACCTGATGGTGAGTGATCACCGCTCCCCATGGACATCTGCAACACGGCATTATAGAGGCGTTGCCAGTTCTCAAGGAAGGAATAAGCTCTTTTCTTGAAGATCACCAGGTCGTATCTGTTCGGAAACATCATCTATGGTAGATTTGCTGATTAACTAAATCAGCTCGCCCTGTTGGTCAAGAGGATTAAGTACCGAGCCGTGATCTCGGGTCGAGGGGCAAAAAGTATGTTTCAAATTTTTCGAACATTGCTCGGGTTTGTGATCACCAATCCGCATTAGGCAAGCGTGGTGTTTAAGCCTAATCCCATCATAGTAGCGATAACTTGATTTCTATGATAGAGGCCTTTGCCCTTCAGTAGGGCAGCATATAGACTGATACTAAATCGGCTCTCCTTTGACTCTCTCTCTCTGTCTTGGGTCGGTCCCTATATCTCAGGAGCGTGGTCAGCATCAGTTTATCCGGATTTTCTCTGCACTATGTGACCGAATTATGAAAGTATGCATTTTTAAATAAATAAAAATAAAATAATTTTTATTTCGACCAACTGAGATCATAATTACAACAATTCATACTAATCACATTACATTACCTAGATTTTACTAAATTACAATGGTATATCGTGGACATTCAAGCCTTAATGTGGATAGGATTGATACATTCGTGCGTTTATAAGTCCAAGATATTCTTAGCAATTTTGACATTTGAGGCTTTTCCTAACGTTAGGAGCTTTCCTTTTCAACTTACCAAATGCTGTGTTTGCCTATAACTGGCATACATACTGACATCTAATTTAATCTAAAAAGTTCTGTTGGTGAACCTAAATAAATAAATAAAGTCAGGAGGGGGAGGGTGGAGGGCGTACGAAATAGTAAAAGAGATCCAATGTGATCCGTATGCTCGTCTGCCAACTATCACATAAAAAATGGAAGGTCTCTAATAATACCGATATTGTTAGAAGGTAATTCAAAACGAACATCCATTTCCACATAAAACTAAGGAGTTAAAGTAATAAACAAGTCGTGCTGATCATGGAGCAATATAAGGAAAATCATGTAGTTAATTAATTTATTACGTCATTATAAAATTATAACCACCGTTAAATCTGTCTCTACTATAATGCAATGGTCTCTACCATTAAAACTGCTGAATACTGCCATCTATCGCGAAGCCGCGTAAATATAATTGTAGCGTTAAAAGAGAGGGGCAACGCGATTACAAAAATACAACTATTTTAATATAGATGGCGTTGTATAATACTTTTACATATTTAAAAACTGTTCGAATAAAAAAGATATTTCAAAAAATCTGTATTATTATTTGGTAGAACAAATCAGGAGCCCACTTCTCAAGATTTTCGACATGAAAAAACATGGCGGATATCACCTGAAAACAATACAAAAAACGATGTTTTAGTGATATGTATCGTATGATGACAAAATATTGACACACGAATAATCATGGTAGTCAACTTGAACGAGAACGCTTTTAGCTATAAAGTTTTCTTCATTCTTTTTCTCTGTCTGTACCATTGAGATATTTTTTATTGTATGTTTAGTAGTACAAAAGATATTAAAACAATAACTATAGGTACATATAGAATAATAGAATAAATAAAGATGAATATTGGTGTGTTTGTTTATGATTTCACATAATTAATATGTATCAAAAATCGTAATGCGGTTCACAAAATACATCTATTTACTAAGTTGTAGTTCTTATAGTTTCGGAGAAAAGTGGCTGTGACATACGGACCGACGGACAGAACGGACAGACATGACGAATCTATAAGGGTTTCGTTTTTTTCCATTTGGCTACGGAACCCTAAAAACCAATCGAATTCACCAATTTCATATAGGTAACTCAACTAGAAAACACAACCTTTGCTTTCGTCATCTGAATTAATATACACTGACCCACTTAAACGTAAAAATATGAATATCACGAGAAAGGAACGGGGTAAATTCAAATAGAAATAAAATCCTTATAAAACCATAAATAATAAAAAGACGTCTGTCGCCAACACTTCTAAAACACTATTCAACTAGGTGTTTCTACGGATGCAATTTTTCAGGGATACTTTACACCCTGTATACCGAAAACTCTTATGGTCGGGTTGCGCTCCAAGCTGTCGCATCAGAGCCCGTCCCGGGGCCCGCATCTGCATTCATACTTGGACTCCTCTTCACACGGTTATATCGAAAACTATTTATTATATTTTTATATTTATTACTTTGTCGAATATTTTCATAAAGAAAATGCCTTATTTAATTGTCAGTAACCAGTCAATTCTTATTAAAACATTTTACACATCAACTAACTTTAGAGTTTAGTTTATTAAAATAAATCATAAAAGTATCAAAAAACAAAACGCAAATAAAAGTTCCAAAGCAAAAAACATCCGTAAACTTTTCCCAAGATCGCACCCGGTAACTCGCTGTCAAGTCGTGTTCCTTTTCATCCTGCATTCCCGGCCATCCTGCAGAATCGGCGCGCGGTCCGCCGGGATCGGCCGTCCTTCCCGTACTGTGACAGCGTCCCGCAACTTAGCTACCTCCGCGCGAGTAAAGTTCCGAATTCGAAATTTAAAATCTTCTCACTATTCTTTTGCGTTGCGAGAATCCGAATGGAATTCTAAATTTGAAATTTTTATTTCTTTTGCTTTGGGTGGGTTTTGAAATTAAAGTGGGATTAGTTTTCTTTTTTTTTTCGACGAAACCTTCAAACAAGCCAGTTCAATTTTGTCTTTTTTAAGTTCTCATTTTATTTTAATCGAAGTGTTACAAATTCTACCCATCGTGCTATAAACTATTTGGAAACTACTTATTGAACTTTTGCTGCGAAGTTTTTTCTTTAACATACGTTTGGACATTTTGATTTAATAAGAATGACTGAGTTTGTGTGTTGTGTTCATGGAATGAGGTGTTGAACTGTTCACTGTCGATTGACCAGATTGTCGAACGTTAAAATATAGGTAAGCAAAGGTTTTGTCTTCATTTGCATGCATCTAGGTTGTATTTTCTTCAAAAACAATAACGCACACATTTGTCATAATTTAATATTAAATAAGTATACAAATTCATTACGGGAACTTCCATTTCAGAAGTTTAAGTATACCTACCTACTATTTAACTTATAGGTACTTTTCATTGCACAAAATAAAACAAGGATACAATAATTACAACCATTAATAGTGCAATAACGCGGACTTATCGCTAGTAGTTCTTCCCAGAGAGCTACAATTTGGATGTTTTTAAGGCGAGAGTGAATAGGCTTCTTCTGGGTAAGCCCGCTACATCTTAGACCTTATTTTCATACGTTATGAAAAAATGCAAAATTGTAGCATTTAGATAATTCATTTATTATTGATTATTATTGATACTTAAAGTATAAAAACATACTTGAAAACGCCTCCGGCCACATTACCAACTAAGATTCACAACCAGTTGTCGAAGAACTAACTTCTTGCTACTAAACCAGTTGCCAAAGACGATAGATTTTTCTTTTTTCGCAATTAGTTGCCTACAAAGAATTATTTTATGAATATGGTTACGTAAGAAGAATTTTCATTCTCAGTTTACAACTAACAAGAAGAGTGTGTGTCCCCTACTTCAAAAAAATTGGAAGCTTAGGAAGTATTCGGGAATATTTCCAGAAGTATTCTTGAAACATCTGGAAGTTTTCATCTCTACTCAATATGCAAACTTAAAATAAGTAATCCTTTAAATAACTAACTAACTAACTAGGTTGGCGCAGCGACCCATAGTGAGTCTTGGCCTCCGATAATAAGAGCCTCCATCTTGGTCGATCCTGCGCCACCTCCTGCCAGTCATCTGCCGAGAGTCCGCGCAAGTCTTTTTCGACCTCATCCTTCCAGCGATATCTCGGGCGGCCGACTGGCCTTTTGCCATTAGGCCGTCCCTGATACGCTCGCTTTACCGCACGATCGTCTCCCATTCTTTCTAGGTGGCCCAGCCAGCAAAGTCGATGCGCTTTAGTCTCGCCAATGATGTTGGGCTCGCCTACCTGGTCTTCCAGTTCCCTGTTCTTTAGCCTCCTCCAGGCGCCATCCGGAGTCTGTATAGGACCCAGAATCTTCCTCCAGGTCTTTCGTTCTGCCACGAGTAGTTTGGTCTCTTCTTTGCGGGTCAATGTCCAAGCTTCACAGCCGAACATCAAGATTGGATATTACTGTCTTGTAGATACGGATTTTTGTGCGTTTGCTAAGAAACCTGGACACCAAAACCCTGTGTAAAGCTGCACTACAACGGATCCTAAATGTCCTTTAAATAGAGGAGATAAATTACGTCTTAATATTATGGTGTTCCAACTTATCCTAATAATGTATTCGGACCAAAAATAAATGTCTAACTATTCGCAAAAATAGTTATTCACAAAAAAACTTTAGATTTAATTAAAAATACGCAAATGCTGAAGCTTGCAGAAAATTATTTTCATAGCAGGAATGTTAACTTTCAACTGCATATCCTGAGCTGATTCGTGCAGACAGTCTGAAGAGCCACTCACATTCCTCTAGACACATGCACGTCTCTTACGTTTTACATATATATGTATATTCATTCATATAAAACCGGCCAAGTGATCTTCAAGAAAAGATTTTATTCTTCCCTTAAGAGCCGGTAACGCTTCTGTGATGTCTCATGGGTTGCAGATGTCCATGGGCGGCGGTAATCATAAACCATCAGGTGAGCGATCAGCTCGTTTGTCCACCTTGGATATTTGGACTTGTCCGCTGATGGTTCCCTATTCCCTATATCCTTAAATAAAAAAGGATTTGCGATTGTTCAAACTTATTTTGCACACGCCATTCATGACACATGAATGGAAGTGCAATCATCATCTCTAGCAAGATTGAAATTTCTAGTGGCCAGTAGAGAGGTTATGGACATAATAATGGATGGATTAGTACGGTACAGAGAATAAAGAGGTTCGTCACCTTAAGGTAAATTTTCGCTTGCACGCCAAAAATCAGTTATACCAACATACTGTTTTAAAAAGATCTGCCAACCTTCTTTAAAATTTCTTTACATCAAAAGAAATCATTGTTGCTACAAGCAAATCTGAACTTTCTGATCTAACAGTTAAGCATAATTTTCTGTGCAACAGGTATTACTCTGACAAATTTACGAAAGGCAATAAGTGCTCATAGCATAACAAACGAATCAATTTGAAAACTGACGAACCTCTTCGTTCTTTGATTGTACCTCTGTTGCTCTGTACCTATAAACGCATACGAGAAATAAACAAGACAAGTATTATTTATTCTTTTTTTATTCAGTTCTATTACAGGAGTAAGTACTTTAGCTTAGGACCTGGATAATGTAGGATCTAGTATTCTTTACTTTAGTTCATTCATTTTAATGGAAGCTCCAGATTGTATTACAGTATCTAATTAACAGTATCGATTACGAAGTGGCCTACACTGATTGTCCTAGTAAATATACAATTTGGTCCATCTGCAATTATAGTAATGGATCTACGGCAAATTAGACTAGGAGCTCGACACTGGACATCCTACGTCGTTGGTGATACGAGTACCTACAATAATATACAATAGTTTTAGTCTGATTCGTAACGGAATCTGAAAGATGACGGTTTTTTTTTGTGATCGATGACGGTAGAGCATACGGATCATCTGATGGTATATTTACATTATCGCTGCCGACCTGACCTGGCTGACCGTGGGAGAGCCACGCTTCGGCATGAATGGGCCTCACATTAAAACAGCGTGAAGAAGCACTGTGCTGTGTTTCGCTGCGTAACCGGAGGCCCAATCTAGGTGGTTTAAAAGTTGGCAGCACACTTATGATTCGACTGGGCGGCGGCAATCACTTATCGTCAGGTGATCCGTCTGCTCGTCTGCCACCTATCACATAAAACATCTTTTAATCTCCCCTTCCCCGCGGATTGGGTCTCCGGTACCCTAACTCACTCGGCCAAATACAGCGCAGCTCAGGCGTTGCTTGACGCCGATTTTCTGTATCACAATTCATGCTGAAGTGTTGCTCTCCCACAGTTGAAATCCTAACAAAACAGTAAAGCTGGTGTTCTTGCTTCCCTATTTGTTGAACCGTCGAATACCTATACGGGCGTTGATTATAATTTGCCATGAGAATGAAAATTGAAGTACTTATTTGCGATTAAAGCCCTTGCGGAATTCTCTCAAGTAAATATTTCAACATCACACTCAAGTATGAATTTTGAGTGATAATAACAATTTTATCAACGTTCTGTCAATATTTACCGTTCTATTTTTAGTGTAGTGTCACACATAGGAAACTAGAATGCTTTTATTTGCAAAAAAAGTGCTCTAAGCACTTTTTTATATGATCGGTGGCAGACAAGCAGACGGATCTTCTGATGTTAAGAGTAAGAGTATATCTATCTAGATATACTTTATTGCACAAAAGCCACAACTTAAGTATTAGGAATCACAATTTCTAGTAAGCGTTTTCTATATTTAGATTTTGAATTAAACTATCAGCCATGAATTTACTTATTTATTTATTGAAAACTTTATTGCACTTTGTTACAATAGGCGAACTTAATGCCAAGAATGACTTCGAAACAAAATTGATCCATTAGAGCATTAAATTGAGTTCTGATCCTTTACCACAAATCAATCATCGCTATTAAACTAGGGACGGAGAACATTGGGGGAGACCTATGTCCAGCTGTGGACGTCTATTGGCTGAAATGATGATGATGACATTGTTCAGATTTGGCAGTTACGGGCTCCTAGTCTAAAGTTGATTTGCCCACTACATTTGCTGTTGCAGAAATTTGCAATTTAGTACCGTGTTAATTAGTGGCTTTAGTTTAAATAATTAGTTAGGATTCGGCCGTGTGGTCCCCGGCAGAGTAGAATAGGCCACCCTCACTCTTACCGAGGTGTCGTAAAAGGCGACTAAGGTAAAGCTGCTGGCATGATCATCAGCACCCAGAGAAGCAAAACTCTGCATTTATATAAAAACCCTCGCCAACCCGTCTGCCAAGCGTGGTGAGTATTATTTTAGCAATTACCCCTCATGTGATTGAGGGAGGCCCGTACCCCAGCAGTGGGGACTTAAATGGGCTGACGATGATGATGATTCGGCTTATATGTTGACATACTATTACATAATGGTACTCTAACCTTATCTAACCTGTATTACCTGCCTTATACATGGTGTATCTTTGAACATTTACATCCCTTTAACCATGCGTTCTACCAACCATTCTGAACAACATTTGTTCAACGACTTTTCTAAATTCATCGAAAAAATTTCGACTACCCATACAAAATGACCAAGTCACGTGACCGACTTTGTATGAAATGTTAAAATTTTTCCATGCGAATTTAAAAAAGTGATAGAACAAATGTTGTTCATTATTGGATAGTAGAACACGTGGTTAAAGGGATGTAAGTGTTCACAGATATACCTGTATAGTTCGATGGTATTGATAGGGTTCAAGGGTAGAGAAATGAGACCGACCAGTGCAAATGGGTACTGTTTAATGATTACACAGTACACACATGTACTGGTCGGTTTTCAATAATAAATAGGTTCTTAATAATAAATAGTGGATTACACTGTAATTCACTATAAGGTGTTGCATCGACGTAACTAGCTCCGCCAGTCGATTTTAATAAATTGTGGCGATTATGATACATTTTAAAAAAGTGCACGGCGAATCCTTTAAGGAATGTATTAGGTTTTTTTGAGATGTACTTGTGTAATATTATCCTCATACAAATTATGAAATTACGACATTGTCTCCAAAAAATCTTAATAATTTTGTTTGTGGATTCACCATTGTACTTTTTTTTTAAATGTCTCATAATAGCAACAATAAGTACAAATCTACTACTGTTTGATCTACTGCAGCTGCAGCTGCAGGGCAGCTGAATTCTTACATCGAACCACTCGCAAGCGATTGCCATTCCATCCCCATCATCTCGATGGATGGCGGTCTAATTCTGTGCGTTTCTCGCGGAACTTTCTACCACGTACCTCAGTTCTGTGGAACGATGTGGCTGCAGGAGTATTTCCGGACGGCTACGACTTAAAGACCTTGAAGAGAAGAGCGTACCTACTCTTTTTAACCGACTTCAAAGAAAAAGAGGTTCTCAATTCGACATGTGTTTTTTTTTTCAATGTTTGTTCGCCGATTACTTTGCCATTTATGAACTGATTTAGATGATTCTTTTTTAGTTGGAAAGTTAGTCCCGGATTGGTACCATGATCAGGATAACAGGATCTGATGATGGGATCCTGGAAAAATTGAGGGGAACTTTCAAATTTTGTAGGGACACGTAATGCTCATTTTTTAGCTAAAAATGAGACACTAAAAAGCTTGAAAAAAAAATTTCTGCGAAAAAAAACCGCCTTCAAATACCACGAACTAAAAAAAAAAATATTTTATCACTTTATACACTTTAAATAACATTTTATAACAGTACACTCGAGAAAAGGTGTTACCGAAGTTGGCACCCAATACGTTGTAATTTAATATAACAATCAATTAGTTAATTTGAAGTGTATAAAGTGATAAAAATATTATTTAACACTTTTTAGTTCGTGGTATTTGAAGGCGGTTTTTTTCTTCGCAGAATTTTTTTTTACACACATTTACTATCTCTCTGATTTCACTGATGTTTATGGGAGGCGTTGATTACTTTCCATCGCTTGCTCGTTTGTCCGCCTCTACCATAAAAAATCTATTGGCGGCGCTAGTGGCAGATGTTAGAATAAACGCGGCTATGCTGTGGCATCTACGATTACTCGTACTATCTTTTAATAAACCGTAATTTTTTGAACACCCGGGCAAATAATATTCTCGAGGGCGTTTTATACTAATGCAAACTATCATTTCCCCAAGGAGCAAACTAATCTGAGCCTTCCCATACAATAGCTGTTGTCCCATAAAAAATAAAAAAGATTGAAGTGATTAAGTAGTATGGGAAGACGAATTTTCTTTTTGAGATTAGACCGTATGTTCTTAGGCCAAAAATATTTGATTTGATTAATATAATAACCTCAACAGTTTCTAAGGTAATCATTTCAGCCAATAGACGTACACTGCGGACATAGGCCTCCCCAATGTTCTCCACACAGATCGGTCTTGTGCCGCCCGCATCCAATGGATTCCCGCGATCTTCACCAGATCGTCGGTCCACCTTGTGGCCTGGGGCCTGCCACGGCTGCGACTTCCTGTACATGGCCTCCACTTGATGACCTTTCCTCCCCAACGGCCGTCTGTTCTCCTCGCTATGTGCCCTGCCCATTGCCACTTGAGGCATGCAGTCCTTTGGGCTATGTCTGTGACCTTAGTTCTCCTGCGGATCTCATCATTTCTGATACGATCACTTAGGGAGACTCCGAGCATAGCCCTCTCCATTGCTCTCTGGGCGACTTTGAGCCTCCTTAATCGGCAGATTGTAAGCGGCCACGTTTCGGTTCCCTATGTCATCACTGGCAACACACACGCATTGAAGACTTTCGTCTTGAGACACTACGGTAGATGGGCCGAAAATATGCTGCGTAACTTCCCGAACGCTGCCCAGCCGAGGCATAAAGGTAAGGTTCTAAGGTATATAAAAAAACCAATTTTGTGTTAGGAATGTTTAATTTTACTTTCCAAGTCCGTCTAAAACTGAACCAACCTCAGAAGCACGCCGAAGCCATACCCACCCCTAATACCACAGGAGAAGTGGTCCGAAGACAATGAGGGGTATTACGGACATTACCTACAAATGACCCTCGAATCGTTGCATCTGTCAGGCCAGACCACGATTGGTTTAGATAAGTGTTGCAGGACTATCGGCAATTTGATTATATCGATGCCATTTTCTCTTAGATGATTTAAATAGCCAGTGATTTGGTTTCTTTAATTCACACAGAGGCTACAATTTTTGGGTTTTCAAAGCGCGAGTGAATAGGTATCTTCTAGGTAATCGTGCTACATCTTAGACCATATTATCACTTACCATCAGGTGAAATATGGTCAAACGCTTACCTATCTACAGTAAAAAAAAAAAAACTTCAATTCTTCCTGCTGTAAAGATAAGCACCTGTGATTTCTCTGGTGCAGCAGATATCCATGGCTAGTTACTTACCATCACCATGGCGTCAGGCGATCCATCTGCTTGTCTGCTGCCTATCTCATAAAAGAAAAATAATGCTCATAAGTTTAATGTAATCTTTTGACCATAAAATCGGAAAAGAAGCGTCTTTTTTAAAATGGTGTTCTAGCAATAATTACAAACAAGTGTCAATGAGACCAATAGTGAAAGAAAAAAATGCCGTCTCTTATACACTTCGATGAATTCACTCTTGGACTATGGAACATCATTTTTTTTAATAATCAAGAGTCATCATGTAAAATTTGCTCCGTATTATCTATACCCCGTTATTTTTATATAATTTCAAAAGAATTTGCTAAGGCCTGTTGATCTTTCGATTCAAAACTATTGTTATACTTTTTTTTTATGACATAGGTGGTAGACGGGCAGATCGATCACCACATGGTAAGCGATTACCGTGGACACCCGCAACACCAGCGGAGTCACAAGTGCGCTGCCAACCTTAAGACTCCCCTTTACCTCCGTATTGGGGGTCCGGTATCCTCACTCAAGCAGCGAAACACAGCACAGAGCCGCTTCACGCCAGTTTTCTGTGAGGCCGTGGTATCACTCTGGTCGAGCCGGCCCATTCATGCCGTAGCGTGGCTCTCCCACGGTCAGCCGAAGCGTGGCTCTCCCATGGTCAAGGTTTATGTACCTCGTATACTTACTTTAGATAGTTACCGCAAACTGTTCCACGTTATCGATAACTATCAGTATTGCACAGCACTATTAAGGACTTAAACCGCGAGGGGAAACCTGGGGGACAAGCATATATGGACAAAATGTTTACTCTTTAAATGGCAAAATTCGAGAGTATGTGTGTCTAATTTTTATAGGCGTTAGTAAACAGTAGATAAATATCGTCGAATTTTGGTCGTGTACATGGAAGGTTTTAGACTTTCTTTGTACAAAATGAACAAGATTTTCGATAAGTAGAGTAAAAGAACGAAAAGGTTCGTCAGTTATCAAATTGATTCGTTTTGATATATGAACACTTATTATTTTTCGTAAATTTGTCAGAGTAATACCTGCTGCACAGAAAATTATGCTTGATTGTTAGATCAGAAAATTCAGATTTGCTTGTAGCAACATTCCTTTTCATTGTAAAGAAAATTTAAAGAAGGTTGGCACATCTTTTTAAACGGTATGTTGGTATAACTGATTCTTGCCGTGCAAGCGAAAATTTACCTTAAAATGACGAACCTGTACTGTACATTGTTGGCAAAGTCGCGTTTCTATTGTATGGAACAGTATACTTAAAATATGATTTTTTAGCTTGGTAAATTTACTTTACCTCATAATAGGTATCATGATGGAAAGGGGATGAATAATATCCTCCAACCGATTTCAGCTTCGGCGGCCAATCTCAACGATCAACCACTTACGCAGGATATATTAAAGTGCTCTAGTGTGTTCGCAAACACAAGTGCACTCTCTATTCCCTTGCCCTCATATTCCTTAGGGACACCAGCGTAACACGACCGAAAAGGGATCGGGCGCAGGGCCAACGGCTTAACGTGCTTTCCGAGGCACGAGGGTACAAGACCGCCAACTTCCAGACTCCGTGCTGACTAAGCTAAGTTTTTCTTACCGAAAACTTAGGTACAACCTGTGCGGATAAAGAATGGGATCAGAAATGGCAGCGCATCTATTCACTTCTCGCTCGCACACTATTTTTGTCTATACTCGCACTAGTGGGGTGCGAGTATAGACGCACATAGTGTGCGAGCGAGAAGTGAATAGATGCGCCGCCATTTCTGATCCCATTCTTTATCCGCACAGGTAGTACTAATTTTTGGCCCGACCCGGGACCTCTTGCGCAGCCGTCGCTTTAAAGTGCGACCCACTAAACACTGCGCCACCGAGGCAGTCAAGTTAAGGGGATGAATATAATAGGAGTAATATTGTTCTGTGCTTATCTATGCTATACAGTATCTATTAAGGCGACGGGTAGCCCTAACTAGCGACACCATTCGTTTTTAATTGGTAGCTACTAAACCGGATCTATTTTAAACAATTTCGGAGTAACAACCTCTGGGCAAAAACTTATACTATTTATTAAATAACCATTGACAAATGCTGGGTCCGTTTTTGTAAGCGAAAAATTGATTACCGCCAAAAGCGGCCACTTTTGGCGTGAATCAATTTTTCGTGTACAAATGTTAGGTCCGCATTTGTGCATGGTAATTTAATAAATAGTATAAGTGTTTGCAAAGATATTGTAACCCCGAAACTGTTTAAAATAGATCCAGTTTAGTAGCTAAAAATTAAAACCGATTGGCGTCGCTAGTGTGTGAAATGCCAAACCCATGACATGCAACTGTCAAAAAAAGACAATTTGTCAACGTTGAATGAATGAATGACGTTGACAATGTTGACACTAGTATTTTTTACCTTTGACAGTAGTACCTTTTTTTATTAAAGCAATGATAAGCAAAGGAATATCGCTGTATTCAGCCGTCCGATGACGTCATTTGGCGCTTACGTCTATTTAGAATATAAAGAATTTCAATAATTATTTTATGTATGAAAATGGCCAAAAGTTGAAAAAAGAAAAAATAAGGGTCTGTTCATTTGATGTCTAATTTCATATAAAAAAAAACAATATGGACATGTTAAAAATATGAAATGTTGTCCATTCGCGACATCGGTGTTGGCACTATTGATGTAGATGGCATGGTTCATAGGTTACTGTAGTTGTGCATGTTATATTATAAGTGTAATGGCAGAAGCTGCGGAGACTTGTCATTTGTGTATATATCCTGAAAAAATAAGTTTAAGCCGTGGCAGGACCGACGATCTGGTGAAGGTTGCGGGAATCCATTGGATGCGGGCGACGCAGGACCGATCTGTGTGGAAAACATCGGGGCAGGCCTCTGTCGCAGCAGTGGACGAAATGATCTACTGGCTGAAATGATGATGATAAAAAATAAGCTTAAGAAATTAAAAATATAGTACAGTACACTGTTTGCCGTGTGGTCCCCGGCAGAGTAGAATAGGCCACCCTCACTCTTACCGAGGTGTCGTAAAAGGCGACTAAGGTAAAGCTGCTGGCATGATCATCAGCACCCAGAGAAGGAAAACTCTGCATTCATATCAAAATCCTCGCCAACCCGTCTGCCAAGCGTGGTGAGTATGTCAATTACCCCTCATGTGATTGAGGGAGGCCCGTGCCCCAGCAGTGGGGACTTAAATGGGCTGATGATGATGATAATGATGATGACACTGTTTGAATTCCTAAATAAATAATAAAATAAACGCGCCAACCTCATAATTCCGGTCACCTCAACGGCCAATCAGAAATAGCCAGCGGTTGATTGCATTTGTCACGCAATATTAATTAAACAATTAGCTGTCTGCAAGCTCGTTAACGCATTTAACGTTTGAAACGGACGGCTAACTGAATTCCCTCCACATAATAATGTCCTCGAACTGATACTTGATATTCTACCGCTTATACTAAAGATAAAGATAAAAGATAAAAAATTCTTTATTCAATTTAGGTCCACACAGAACACTTATGAATGTCAAGGTACATAATATCTACCGCTGGTTCGGTGTCGATTTCTACTGAGAAGACACCAGCAAGAAACTCAGTAGTTATTCTTTTCAAATATTGATGATGTTACAGAGTTTCAATTGAGAAAAAAAAATACAATTATGAAAGTTAATAGACTACTATGAATAACAACTCAAAATATTAATCAATTAACTTGACCAAGACTCCTTATCATTTAAATAGTCTTGTACACTATAATAACCTTTCTTCATTAGGCAGGTTTTAATATGAGACTGAAACTTATCCAGTGATAGGTTAATGACATTTTGTGGTAGCTTATTAAATATCTTAATACTTAAGCCAACAAACGAATTACCGATTTTATGAAGTCTGAGGACCGGGACGGCAAGCCTATGTTTATTTCTGGTGTTAAGACTATGACTATCGGACTTTTTTGGAAAAGTGTGCAAGTTCTTACGTACATACATAATGCAGTACGTACATACATAGTACTATGGGGAATGCTCTGAGGAATTGATCGAACTAATTTCTGCCGCTCGTCACTCAACTCCACTCGTCAACAGTTCCATGCCCAACATCTAGATGATTGGCACTCTTCAATTGAAATTGAAAAAATCTTTCTACCAGGTACGACAAAACTGTGGAATCAACTATCGCCTGCGGTCTTTCCGGACCGATACGACCTGCAAACCTTCAAGAAAAGAGCGTAATCCCTTTTAAAAAGGAACTTGGGACTCCCTTGACGTCGCAGGTGTCCATGGGCGGTGGTAATCACTTACCATCACATGGTACGTTAGCTCGTCTGTCCCTAATGTCATAAAAAAAATTGGACTAACACGACTCAGATTGGTATGAGCCCTAATTTTATAAATAGAGATATTATATATATCGTGGCAGAACGAAAGATCTGGAGGGAGATTCTGGGACCTATACAGACTCCGGATGGCGCCTGGAGGAGGCTAAAGAACAGGGAACTGGAAGACCAGGTGGGCGAGCCCAACATCATTGGCGAGACTAAAGCGCATCGACTTCGCTGTCTCGGCCACCTAGAAAGAATGGGAGACGATCGTGCGGTAAAGCGAGCGTATCAGGGACGTCCTAATGGCAAAAGGCCAGTCGTCCGTCCGAGATATCGCTGGAAGGCTGGAAGAAAAAGACTTGCGCGGACTCTAGGCAGATGACTGGCAGGAGGTGGTGCAGGATCGACCAAGATGGAGGCTCTTATTATCGGAGGCCAAGACTCACTATGGGTCGCTGCGCCAACCTAGTTAGTTAGTTAGTTATATATATATATCGACTGACCGGATGGCGCAATTGTTAGTGACCCTGCCTCTTACGCCAAAGGTCGTGATATCTGTAACACAAGTGCTTAAGCTACTTAGTACGGAATCAGGTCAACGTATGAGATGTTGTGAGAATTATTGTATATTATAGACTAGCTTTTGCCCGCGTTAGAATGAGATAAAAGTAGCTTATGTTACTCTTCACCCCTTTAATTATCCCCACTTAAATAATCACGTCAATGAGTCGCTCCATTTTTCCGTGAAAGACGGATAAACAGACAGACAGACACAATTTTACATTTGTAATATTACTATGGATAAATCGAGACAACATCACAAATGTCCTGGGAGCCTAATTTAAAGCAGACGTTACGATCGAATCCGCGTTTCTCTCTCTTTCACACGCGCTGTGTGTCTCCTTTGTTTGGATGTGACAGTTTCTCTTTTGCTGCGGGGTGGCTTTAAATTAAGCTACCAGGTCCCAAAATAAGGATTGCCCTTATACTATTGAAACCAGAAACAACGAAGGTATCAAAAAGACCGAGACCCAACACAAATATTTTTTTCATTTACAAACATTTGTATTAGTGTGGAAAACGAACCCGCAACAAAAAACAATACGGATATAATATTACGGTTATTATTAAAATATTTCGATTGTTATTGTACAGAAAGACCAAGATCAGAAGGCACTTCAGTGACAATGATATGGGGGCGCTGTACAATTATTTTATGGGAAAATATCAAAACCACTGACACTTGTAAGGGAAACAGCTTTAGTTCCGACTTTCGCTACAAGCCAAATAACCGTGATCGGTCGGACTGTATCGTCTTAGGAACAATATTTTCTTAAACCATAAACAATGACTTCGAAGAGAATCCTCTACCTACTTATAGTTTTTACTACCAAGTGGTTTAAGAACTAAGTTTATATTTAGACCATAAACATTGATTGCGATGGCCGTGCGTTACCTCGGAGTCTGAGAAATTTAGCCCTTAGCTGTCCTACCTAGTCGAGCGATACCAAGCGATTTTCTCTCTGCTGGTACAGAGCTTAGTCTGCTGTTAAATTGCTGTAGTATAAAGCCGTTGTAAGAGTATATATTTATTTATTCAGGTATAAGTATACAGGTTATCTTAGTGATTTTGAATAAAGACATTTAAACTGACATATTAGCCGTGTGTTCCCCGGCAGAGTAGAATAGGCCACCCTCACTCTTACCGAGGGGTCGTAAAAGGCGACTAAGGTAAGCTGCTGGCATGATCATCAGCACCCAGAGAAGGAAAACTCTGCATTTTATTTTTCTATTTTTTTAATGATGATGGGTTTGCTCTTGGCTTCGCACTGAATCCTCAAGTTTAGAAAAAGCCAGAGCGAGCTTACCCAAAAGTAGCCTATTTAGTAATTTCTTAGTTTCACGCAATATTATCAAGCAATTAATGCATGATAATTATCGACTGATGGACAAAAAAACCAGGCCATCCCGCTTGTATAGGTACTCTTTATCTCCACAAAACAAGAATTGCTGTTTTTACTGTATTAATCGCTTACCATCAGGTAAGTCCGTCTGCTCGTCTGTCACCTAACACATAAAAATAATTAAATCTAATTATATGTTTAACTGTTAATTCATCAATTCAATAGCCCGAGAAATCATGGAATCACTTCAAAATTAGAAAATAACAAAGAAAACATCTGGGGAAAGGAGCACGTTGATGCTGCGGGTGCGGGTCTATAAATAATCTCATAAAAATTCTCCTCATCTTAGCGTGTAATTCCCGGTTGCATTCAAAGCAAACTCTGGAGCCCGGGGTACGCTTGGACCATGATGAGGATTTAGAGTAATAATAATTTCATAAAGGTTATCATTAAAAAATTACAGGCATTGCCTAGTGCGGGGGTCAGTTTCATGTATTCTATGTAGGTAATGTTTTATTGGAAAGAAAGAAAGAAAAAATATTTATTTAGTGACACAAATAAAATAACAATATTACAAATCATTATTACATCTATGTAAATAAAAAGAATATTAAAGTTAGGTAAAACGAAAAAGATAAAGGCAAAAAATGTGTCACCAAAAAGGTTGCAGCACATGCCGAAGGGACGCTTCGACCCTGGTCTTCCGTGCAAGCCTCGTGTGGTAGAGCAGTTGGTATTTTATATTGGCAATAAATATTTTTCATTTGAGTTGAAATCGCCTAGCACGTTCACGTAGGACGTATTTACAAGAGTCGGCTGTACCGTGGCGAATCTCTCGCAAGTGGAACGGATCTGTTTTACAATCCGCGGCGACAGGTCAGTCCTATTGGGACACTAAAACTTCATTTCACGCTCCTTGTTTTAAACTTATGAGGTCTTTGTGCCTTAGCTTAAACAGCAAGAACTAGTGGCTAGTTGAAAATTTTCAAGTTTTAATGATAATTCATAAATTAGAGAGACAAAAAACGTCATGCCTAGCATTGCGTATTAATCAGACTAAGCATACCTGCATACGCAGGGCTAATCCGGGGGAAAGGAAGGTTTAAAGGTTCGCAGCGCACTTGTGACTCCACTGGTGTCGCGGGTGTCATGGGCGGCGGCAATTGCTTACCATCAGGCCGTAGATCCGTCTGCTCGTCTGCCCACCTACCACATAAAAAAATAACCATGCGAGCGTGCAGTGATCTGATCTCGGTATGGTTTGGCGTCAAACTGAGACAGACTATACCGAACATAATACGATACTGTCTAGCGCGTAGGTCAAAGAACTCTTTGGTATAAATGTCAGCTGGTACCGACCTTTTGTGTCTATTTACTTTGTGGAGCAAGGGGATGTACCGTATTCAGCGGAAGGTAGCAAGTACTATAACTGTTAAATTACGCAATACTAAACCATATCTCTAGTTGTTTAAAGTAAAGTATCAGCCATCCCACAGCTGGACTAATGCCTCCATCATAGAAATCCAGTCATCGCTACCATGATGGAATTAGGCTTGATCACCACGCCTGCTTCAAACGCCCTGTTGGTCAAATGGTTTAAGTACCGGGCCGTGATCTCGGGGTCCTGTGTTCCATTCCGGGGTCGAGCGAAAAGTATGTTTCGAATTTTTTGAACATAACGCGGGTTTGTGATCACCAATCCGCATTTGGCAGGCTTGGTGATTAAGCCCAATCCCATTATAGTAGCGATAACTTAATCTTTTATGATAGAGGCCTTTGCCCTGCAGTGGGACAGTTTATAGGCTGTTGTTGGTGATCACATACCCGAGATAGGTTCAAAAAATCGAAATATACTTAATACTACGACAGTGGGAGAGCCACGCTTCCGCATGAATGGGCCTGTTCGACCGGAGCGATACCATGGCCTCACAGGAAACCGGCGTGAAGCAGTATTGTGCTGTGTTTCGCTGCGTGAGGGTACCAGAGGCCCAATTAAGGGGAAAGGGGGGTTCAGAGGTTGGCAGCGCACTTGTGACTTCACTGGTGTCGCGGGTGTCCATGGGCGGAGGCAATCGCTTTCAATCAGGTGATCCGTTTGCTCGTCTGCAACCTATCACACAAAAAAAATATTGCTTCACGAGGGAATCGAACTCTGAACCCCGAGATTAGGGCCCGGCTCTTAGGTAAGCGCTTTTTAGTGTGCAATAGTGGCAACTCCATCGGTTTAAATTTTAAGTGGTCACTATTTTTAAGTCTTGCTATAGATGACTCTCACATGATTGGAGTAAGCAAAGTAAGCTTGAAAATTCACAAATTCTTTTTCATTTTCAATGCCTTGATACATTTTTCATTTATTGTATCAATTTCATTATAATCAATAAAAAATGAGGAGGCTCCACTGATCTGTAAAAAGGGACTCTTAAGCCACTAGACCAAAAGGCGTTAGTTGAATGCCGTGTGGTGAATCTGGTAAGCAAAACGAATCAGTTTTACAGTCCAGAGCGACAGGTAATTCCTAGTAAGAGTAACATTTCGTTTCACGCTCCTTGCTTTAATTTGAATATGTTTATGGAGTGAGCGAAATAAAAACACTTTACTGCCTTGGGAGGGGGTGAAATTCCAAATAAAACTAGCGACCTAGTTTGCAACTTATTGTATTCTCAATTTCGAGTGGAAGTTTTATTATAATGACTGTCTGTATTAATAATACGAGGGCGACACTGAAAGTTTTTAGATCTGGCCACTTATAAGACGATGGTTAAAAAAATAAGTTTAAATTTTCAAAATGGAACAAGGTTGCGATATGACCTGTACAACCTGTGCGGATAAAGAATGGGATCAAAATGGCGGCGCATCTATTCACTTCTCGCTCGCACACTATTTGCGTCTATACTCGCACTCGTTGTTGTATATCATAACAGTTTGTTTAGAGGATCGAAAAACAGTTACCGCACGCTAACAACTGTTTGCCACTTGTCTTGGAAAAAGTTCGGGAAAAACGACCTTGCAGTGGGATCCTCCTTCACCACGACAACGCCTCGCCGCACACCGCCAAGCAAACACTCGAGTATTTAGCGACGTCAGACGTAGAATTACTGGGTCATCCCAGATCTCGCACCCTGCGTTTTGTATTTATTTCCAAAAATAAAAGAAAAACTAAAGGGAAAACGTTTCACGGACGCCGAAGAAGCAGTGGCTGCGTATCAAAAGGTCGTCGAAGAAACCCCTAAAGAAGAGTGGGCCAAGTGCTTTTCTCAGTGGTTTCTGCGAATGCAGCGATGTATTGATGTGAAGGGACACTATTTTGAAAGGATATATTAAAAGTAACAACTTGCTAAATTGTTCAGTTTTCGATTTTCTAAGAACTTTCAGTGTCGCCCTCGTAACAGCGGTATTCATAATATATTACTCACTTCTCCTTGTCGAATTGGTCCTCTAGCACTGCGGCGGGATATAGCTTCCCTCAGCATTTTATACCGCATCTATCATGGGGAGTGCTCTGAGGAACTGTTTGATCTACTCCCTTTAGCTGAATTCTTACATCGAACCACTCGCAAGGAATGACAATTCCATCGCCATCATCTCGATGGATGGCGGTCTAATACTGTGCGTTTCTCGAGGAATTTTCTAACACGTACCTCAGTTCTGTAGAACGGTTTGGCTGCAGGAGTATTCCCCGACGGGTATGACTTAGGGACCTTCAAGAGAAGAGCGTACTCTTTTTAAAAAGGCCTCTCTGATTTCGCGGATGTTCATAGGCGGCGTTGATTACTTTCCATCAGGTGTCTCGCTTGCTCGTTTGACCGCCTCTAGCATTTAAAAAATACCTTAGACGGTAATCTAAGCAGATCATTACGCTTTAGCACGCTTTCAGTTTCGACCGAAGTGATACCACGGCCTCGGAGAAAACCAGCGTGAAGCATCCTCTGTGCTGTTTCGCCGAATGAGTTAGGGTACTGGAAACCCTTTTCGGGGAAAAGGGGGCTTAGCGGTTGTCAAACTGGTGTTGTGGATATCCATGAGCGGCGGCAATCGCTTACCATCATCATCGGGTGGGGGGAAACTCGCCCTATTAAATTCGTTCGTTTTATAGAGTTCAGCCTACTGAACAGTGGTACATATATTCATCATCAGCCCATTTAAGTCTCCACTGCTGGGGCACGGGCCTCCCTCAATCACATGAGGGGTAATTGCCATTCTCACCACGCTTGGCAGACGGGTTGGCGAGGGTTTTGAAATGCAGAGTTTTCCTTCTCTGGGTGCTGATGATCATGCCAGCAGCTTTACCTTAGTCGCCTTTTACTACACCTCGGTAAGAGTGAGGGTGGCCTATTCTACTCTGCCGGGGACCACATGTCCTCCCACATACATACGGCCACGGTACATATATTACCGCCAGAAAAATATTGGTTGGGTTAGGTTAAAACAGTGGCCAGCAAAAAAAAATCTGGGACAAGTTTTAATAGGGCGATTTCCACCTAACCCACAATCATGTGGTTAGTCAATTCGTCCGCCACCTATCACTTAAAAAAAGTCTGGATCCACAACATCCCTGCTGCAAAGCTAAAGTTGAGACTATGTCCACAACATCACACACATTATAGCAATATTTGCCAGTCCTTTTTTACCATGGATAGTTTCTTTGTACACATTGTCGGGGAGTTTGCATTTCGTTCAACGCAGCTTGCAAGCGAGTGAAAAAGTGAAAAACCAGTGATATTCGCAAGCGATAGCCGCATATTATACAAAGAACAAAAGGACATGCCGAAAACAATGCGCCGATAGTGCTTTATAAAGAACATATTATAAGTAGACATGTAGAATGCGTTCGGGCAGGTACTCATATGTGATTTTTTAATTTACTCCCTTTTGGGGCTCAGTGTACATAGGTGTTTAATCGTTGGACGAAAATGTCTCTTAAATTTAGGAAAACAAAACTTATTTTTGTACAAAACACATACAGGTGAGAAGTGTATTTAGGTAATTGCTTTATAATGGAAAACTGCCCTCGAGGTACATTGACTAAAATGTTTTCAGAAAAACATTTTGATATTTGTATGCTCAGATCTGTCTCTGAACCCTTTTTAGTATGCATCTAATGTAGACTTCGATTAAATAGACGATAGCTTAGCCTCCTTTTAGATCATTAGGTATTTTAGCTGTCAAACTGATGGTTGATGTATTTACTGTAAAATTATCTCTTATACATATGACCACCAGCTTTTAATAATCATTCAATTCAATTCAATTCAAATAATTCTTTATTTGCATAGGCTTGTTCACAGCACTTACAAATCGTCATACATTTGAATGATTTAAAACTACTTATAAGTACTTATGTAATAATTTACATGTTAATACATATATATGTTGATACATAAAATATACTAAAAAAAGTAAATAAACATAATGCGATTCTACCACCGGCTCGGAAAGTTGTTTCTGGTCGAGAAGATACGGCAAGAAACTCGCCAGTTACTCTTTTTAATTTTTATTAGACATTATTAGACAGGTGGTTCGTGTATTTTAAGGTGACGGTTAGGGCACACTAGCGACGCCAATCGATTTTAATTTTTAGCTACTAAACCGGATCTAGTTTAAACAATTTCGGGGTTACAACCTCTTGGCAAACACTTATACTATTTATTAAATAACCATGCACAAGTGTTGCATCCAACGCGTACGTGAAAAATGGACCCAAAATTTGAGCATGGTTATTCAATAAATAGTATAAGTGTTTGCCTAGAGATTGTAACACCGAAATTGTTTTATTGTTAGTAGCTAAAAATAAAAATCGATTGGTGTCGCTAGTGTGCCCAACCCGTCACCTTGAGCGACGAAAAACAACGAAGGAGGACCTTAATTCGACGCGAATATTTAGTACATGTATGATGTGATGAACATGCACAACTTGGATTGGGTAGTTTCATTTTATTAAGAATTAGATACTTAAATTAAATAAATAAATATTTCACAACATCACATACATTGATCTGACTCCGAGATAGGTAGCTCAAGCACCTGTGTTACGGATATCAGAATCAACAGTGGGGTTACAAGTATATACAAATAATACTTTTCTTTAGTAAATACACACTTATAATACATAGATAACATCCAGATCAATACACACAGACATGTTTATGCACACAAATATTTGTACTCTGCGGGGATCGAACCCGCAACCCTTGCACCAGAGGCAGCGTTCACTACCACTGTTCCAAACGGGTCAAGTCAAATAAGTTTCAAAATATGTTATTAAGATAATTTTGAGATAATTATTATTTATTGCAAAAAAATCAAATACCAGCTCAATATAGCAAGATCATTTAAGGAATGCTCTTGTTAGGTCTTTTGTGATAAAAGTATGATACAACAACAGCAGACAATATTTAGCTACTCGGTTCGGCATTAATTTTTTTTTGTTACAAAGATTCTTTGTAGGTAACCTATCACATAGCATTTACTATTTTGGCAAAGTAGATATATATTTTTTATGTGATTGGTGGCACACCGCCTGATGGTAAGCGATTGCCGTCGCCCATAGACACGCGCGACACCAGTGGAGCCACAAGTGCGCTGCTAACCTTTAAGCTCCGGTACCCTCACTCAGGCAGCAAAACACAGCACAGTGCTGCTTCACGGCGCTTTCCTATGAGGCCGTGGTATGGCCGTGGTAAATAAAGTATATTAAGTATAGTAAGACGCCGTGTGGTCCCCTGCAGAGTAGAATAGGCGACCCTCACTCTTACCGAGGTGTCGTAAAAGGCGACTAAGGTTAAGTTGCTGGCATGAACATCAGCACCCAGAGAAGGAAAACTCTGCATTTATATCAAAACCCTCGCCAACCCGTCTGCCAAGCGTGGTGAGTATGGCAATTACCCCTCATGTGATTGAGGGAGGCCCGTGCCCCAGCAGTGGGGACTTAAATGGGCTGATGATGATGAAATAAAGTATCACTCCAGTCGAGCCGGCCACGAATGACTATGCTATGACTATATACTCTACGCTACAAAACTTTCAAACTTAGAACATTGATGAAATCCATTCACTCAGGATCACACTGCTATTCGAAAGTAAATTTGAAACTGTAAAATTTATATGCGGGCGAATCTACCATTCGCTTGCAAGCTGGCGTTGGAACGACAAAAAGTCAGTGTAAACATGTCCTAACTATTGTCCAGCGCTGAATGCGACTATTGTGCCCATAGGCTAATGGTGCACAACGGAAATGCGAGGATTTTTGGATGGCGTGACTGACCGCTGGCAGTTAGAGAAATAACGGGTGTAAAGTTATATTGAAGGGTTAAAAAGCAATGATTCGGCGGGTAGGGCTAAAACAAGCCGCGTGGCCTGATGCAATTCAAAGGTTTTAAATTAGTGTCTAGTGGTTTTTAGTGTTCAAATTTGGTGTTTATTTGTGCAGTGAAGTGCCGCAAAGTGATCCTAATAATAAGAATCGTGGATTGTATCGTTTTTAACACTGCTATTGTGTGTCGACTTCGAGTGAGTTGTCTCGTGACAACTTGCTTGGACCAAATAGAGTCTTAAAACCTGCAATTGCTTTTAGAGTGATATCCGCTGAATCCGTAGGTCGATAAAACGTAAAACACCGGCGTTTTATTGATTGACGGTGACTTCGACTGTTGACTACCTACTTATGCTCAATAAGTTACTTGACATTGGCGAATTATCTTCGTGTAGAGCCATAATAAAAAAAAACTTAAAAAGCAATGACAGTCACTTTTTAAGGCGACGGGTAGCCCTAACTAGCGACACATCATCATAATTTCAGCCAATAGACGTCCACTGCTGGACATAGACCTCCTCCAATGATCTCCAAACAGATCGGTGGTCCGCATCCATTGGATTCCCGCGACCTTCACCAGATCGTCGGTCTACCTTGTCGGGGGCCTGCCACGGCTTCGACTTCCTGTACGTGGCCTCTACTCGAGGACCTTTCCGCCCCAACGGCCGTCTGTTCTCCATCGCTATGTACCCTGCCCATTGCCACTTAAGGCATGCAATCTTTTGGGCTATGTCTGTGACCTTAGTTCTCCTGCGGATCTCATCATTTCTGATACGATCACGCAAGGACTAGCGACACAAATCGATTTAAATTGTTAGCTTCTAAACCGTATCTATTTTAAACAATTTCGGAGCGGGAGTCTTTTAGCAAACATTTATGCTATTTATCTAATTATTTTTTAATATTTTTTTGCACTCGAAATTTAGATTAACGCCGGATTTGCAATAACGAATTAAGTGGCCGTTTTTAGCGATAACCAAAATTTGAGTATAGGTATTGAATTAAGGCGTCGCTAGTGTGCCCTACCCGTCACCTTAAGAGGGAAACTGACTGTCGCACTTTAAAGCGACGGTTGCTGATCGGGCTATATAGTATGTACGCATCCAAATCTTCGTATTAAGAAATTCGCAGTGTCAGCCCGAAGTATGGAAGTTGGCGGTTTTGTAAAGACCCCTGTGCCTCATAAAGCGCATTGATCTCTCTTCAGTCTTTATTATCACAATAGTATCCCATCGAAATAATACTGTGAGGGAATAGATAATGAACTTGTGTCTGCACAAATACTTTGCATTCAAAATAAAAAAAATAATTATTTAAAAAATATTTATTTGCATAGGCTTGTACACTGCACTTACAAATCGTCATAAATTTAAGATATTTAACACTATTTTTAAGTACTTATGTATAATTTACATAAATAATATGCATTGATTGCCATAGCTGATATATCGGAGAGACGGACAACATTATAGTGAAAAAAAATCGTTGCCAGCTCTTAAGGCAGGAATAAACTCTTTTCTTGAAAATCTCCAGGACGTATCTCTTCAGAAACAGCTGATTCTACAGTTTTACTACGCGCGGTAAAAACTGGCGTGAGAGACACATTGTGGTGGAATAAAATCGATCCATATATATTTTTTATGTAATAGGTAGCAGACGAGCAGATGGTAAGCAATAGCCGCCGCCCATGGACACCCGCGACACCAGTGGAGTCACAAGCCAACATTTTAACCCCCATATGATGTTATTGTACGTTTTATCCAAAACACCTATAATATTCTTATCAACTTCTATTAGCTACTATATGGCCGCTATGAGTAAATTGTTGTCCCTAAATAAATATACGAGAAAATAATCTATTCAACAAAATCCATCTCTATTAGTCACTAGGTATGTTATTTGACCCTACACAGGCGCACGCGACCGTGTTAACACGTCAATCGCTCCGGGGGGTTGCACAGATCCATTCAACTACCGTGCCTCTACAAAAAATCGCGACCCTCTTAATGCAAACAAAGAAAGCTTAAATTGGACCCTCTATTATGCCAAATAGAATTTTGAATTTTTTATTAGTGTTCTAGGGTTGAAAGGGGTTGATCGATAGCTGGTAGCAGGTCCCAAGTCCCAATGAATACTATTCAGGGATTAAGTGGTTTTTTGTTACGATTTCATTTCTTTTGTATTTGAGATTTATTTAGTTCCGGGAGTAGCAGTTAATTAAAGTTCAGATTTTTTAATCAATAATTCGAAAACTCTTCGAAAATTCGAATTCAGGTGTGTTGTCTGCTCGTTTGTCCGCTATAATGTAAAAAAAACTGGATTTACAAAAGAAATAATTAATTTTCAAATCAATTTAACTACAGATGATTTGCATTATGTTATTTTATTTAAATAAAAGTTACAATAGACGCAGTTAAGTATTTGTTAAAGAAAACCTTGGTGTATTACTATTTTTGTAGTTAACATTTTATTTATTGTTACATTTCAGAATAATAATAATTAGTTAGGAAAACCTTGATGTATGTTACTTATTGTTATAGTTAACATTTTTATATTACCGTCATAGTTATAGTTACATAGTATAGTTATGTTATGATTTTAATTCATATGAGTTAGTATTTTGTTGATATGTTATATTTAAATAAACTTTTCTAGGATGAAAACATTTTCTCGTTACCCACTGTTTGTAAACGTGTATCCTGCCAACTAACATACCCTCATTACAACAACATTGATGTTAATAAAAGCACAAGTTATTCCTTTGTGCAGTAATGAGACTTTAATAGAGCTGTTAGTTCTCATTCCGAAGTTTGTATGCTATGTGTGTATTTTCCACCATAACAATTTTCTGAGCTTGCTTTGTTATAAAAACTGAACTAACTTTTTTGTTGAGCCCATCCCAAAATATGGTGTGGCTAAAAGAAATATTTAACTAAAAATGTTGACTTAGAATTCCACAAAATATCTTTTACGTTTTTGTTTGTGGTTCCGTTGATCCATTTAGGTACCTGATAATCATCATCATCATCATCATCAGCCCATTTAAGTCCCCACTG
This sequence comes from Marasmia exigua, assembly GCA_019059595.1. Taxonomy (NCBI): domain Eukaryota; kingdom Metazoa; phylum Arthropoda; class Insecta; order Lepidoptera; family Crambidae; genus Marasmia; species Marasmia exigua. Next base: position 16,368,320 of record CM032473.1, read on the forward strand.
CTGGGGCACGGGCCTCCCTCAATCACATGAGGGGTAATTGCCATACTCACCACGCTTGGCAGACGGGTTGGCGAGGGTTTTGATATAAATGCAGAGTTTTCCTTCTCTGGGTGCCGATGATCATGCCAGCAGATTTACCTTAGTCGCCTTTTACGACACCTCGGTAAGAGTGAGGGTGGCCTATTCTACTCTGCCGGGACCACACGGCGGATAATGCTAGGTATCAACCATAACTCTTACTTAGGAGTCAGGCGGATGTATATGCACTAAAAGTTAGGTTAGGATTAGTAACAAACTTTGACTTACAGAAAAGTAACGAACTTAAAATAGTAAGAAAATAATATGACTGTACCATTACCACCTTATTATAAATCGTGGACTTAAATTATTACCTTACTAAAGCTCAAGTCGTCCCGTTCCAATACGCAATGTTAAAATGGGCACGCACGATTTCAGTTCCGGTACTTTTCTTAGACCTAGTTTTGAAATAAGGGGGTTAAAGTTTAAGTTATCCCAATTTTCTGAATTATTTCAAAATACAAGATACACCTCTGGAAATCACATTTGAGATAGTGTACCCATTGAATTATTATTACTAGCGTAGTAGTACTAACTCATTGAGCGAACCTTGCAATGCGCAATCGATGCCTTTTATCACCAAACGCAACTTGCATATAGAAGCAAAGGAAGTCCCGATACATTTAAGATACACTTCTAAAAAACAACTTTAAACCTCCCACTACATTTTCACCATAAATCCTTTGATCAGAGACGTAAAGGTACACACATGTTTTTCGAGAGCAAATGACACAGTGCAAATATTACCACAGTGAGTCGAATTATTGTGAACTGACAAACTAAACTGAACTTATTTTTATTAGTAGAATAGGCCACCCTCACTCTTACCGAGGTGTCGTAAAAGGCGACTAAGGTAAAGCTGCTGGCATGATCATCAGCACCCAGAGAAGGAAAACTCTGCATGTATATCAAAACCCTCGCCAACCCGTCTGCCAAGCGTGGTGAGTATGGCAATTACCCCTCATGTGATTGAGGGAGGCCCGTGCCCCAGCAGTGGGGACTTAAGTGGGCTGATGATGATGATGATTTATCATTCTCCGTACAAAATAACTGAATGGAACGGGCTGGTGGATATGAAAAGACACACTGTTTTCAGAAGGTTTTGTTTTCTTCATTCACAAGATTCAGAACAGCGCCCATAAAGATGTTCCTGCTACTGTAATTTTATACTAAAAGCGACAAACGATCAAGCGGGTCACCTGACAGTCAACCATCACTGTCGCCCATGTATAGGTATATGTGTGATCAGAGAGATGCGTCCGGTCTTTTAGAAAGAGGCGTCCGATCTTCTGTTGAAGGACCCTAAGTACTAATCGTCAGGAAATACGGCAGTTAAACCGTTCCACAAAACTGAGGTACGGTACAGAGAATAAAAAGGTTCGTCACCTTAAGGTAAATTTTCGCTTGCACGGCAAGAATTAGTTATACCAACATACCGTTTTAAAAATATCTGCCTACCTTCTTTAAATATACTTTACATCAAAAGGAATCAATGTTGCTACAAGCAAATCTGAACTTTATGATAGTTAAGCGTAATTTTCTGTGCAACAGGTATTATTCTGACAAATTTACGAAAGGTAATAAGTGCTCATAGCATATCAAACGAATCCATTTGAAAACTGACGAACTTTTTCGTTCGTAGAGTCACTACGTGGTTGACAGTTCCATGCGAAACGCACAGCACTGGAGACATCCATCTAAATGATCAGGATGGAACGACAGCCGCTTGTAATATTTTGATTCTGGAATATTTATTATGTGAAACAACATTGTGTACTCACATAAGACGCCGCGGACCAGTTGGCAAAAAGAGGAGCGGAAACGACAGTGGTCGGCCCACATCCACTCATACCGCTTCCATTTTCGCTGATTCGAACATGGACCCGCCAGTTATCCGCTGACCTACAGAACAAACGATGGATGGAAACCACAGACTGTAGGCAATCCAAAATCGCACTACCCAAATTAGACCCGCGGCCAACAAAACGACTTCTAACCCTCAGTAGGAAAAACCTCAGAATAATGATGGGGACAATCACGGGCTAATGTCCCCTAAATAAACACCTTTACACCCTAGGCGCTACCGACAGCCCTCTATGCAGGGGATGCTTCAGCGCCGAAGAAACAGTTACACACTTGGTCCTGGAATGTAATGCGGTGACCAGACAACCCGAAGAAATCCTCGGTTCGGCGGGGTCACTCCGCGAAGCCTGTGAAGCTCCCAGGAAGCTTCTGCGCTTCTAGGCGGAGTTAGGCTGGCTAGAATAGCCAGGACCCAACACGCACAATGGACCCAATAAGAGTCTAGATACGGAAAAAGGAGTCCACATTACATTGCATTACATTACTCACATATTTGGCTCGACGTTTCGGCTACGTTACAGCAGCCTTGGTCACGAGCGAGAGTCCGCTCGTGCTGTTTCACATAATAAATATCGTGTTAATCCCCGTATTGATACATTATAGTTATAATGCAACGCGAAAATCTAAACAACTAATTTGTCCCTCAGCTCGTCAAAAATTTATACCAGGCTTTCTTCTTACTGTGGCATGGGTAAATTTCGCAGCGGTGCCCACTTATTTACATCGGGTAACACCGACCCTCTCGTTAACGAACTATGCACTCGTTAGAGCGCATTTGCGGGTTGAATTTTACCTTTTTCCAACTAAAAGTCAGACAGATGTGCTCTCAAAAACGCTAATGTTGCTCTGACTACAATCAACTGGAGACTCGAGCCAATTTTATTTTGTTCAATAAAAATGATGGTATGAAAAAGAAACAATGGACTAGAATGTACTTCTGCAGCCCTTATTCTGTTAATTAGTAAAAGTAGAGCTTAACGAATTAAAATAATATTGTTTCTGTATTTACTTTTGTTTTTTTATGGGATACGGGGCAGACGAGCAGACGGATCATCTGATGGTAAGCGAGTACCGCCGTCCATGAACACCAGCAACACCCGTTTGGAACAGTGGTAGTGAACGCTGCCTTTGGTCCAAGGGTTGCGGGTTCGATCCCCGCACAGTACAAACATTTGTGTTCATGAACATGTCTGTTTGTATTGGTCTGGGTGTTTCCTATGTATTATAAGTATGTATTTACAAAAGAAAAGTATATTACATGTATATATTTGTAATCCTACTGTTGAATCTGATATCCGTAACACAGGTGCTTGAGCTACCTATCTCGGAGTCAGATCAATGTATGTGATGTTGTGAAATATTTATTTAATATTATTATAAACACCATTTTTTTCCTATTTCGACTTTCCATTATTCTCGTATGTTTCTAAGCCTTTTGAAATTAGCCTTCACGAATAGCAATTTTAATTTTGAATTTGTAAAATTAAATAGCATTATATTAGGTTTTTTAAATGTGGTTGAAGACAAAAGAAATATTCAAGCGACTAAGATGTTCGAAGATCGATGATGATGTTAAGGAGGGACTATTCAAATTACCCCTTTGCTCGCATTCCCGTGTTTAACGTTTTATTTTTTATGTTAAATTTATAGTTACATATATCTATCAGCTAAAGGGAGTCATAGAAAGCACGTCACAATAACAAATTATATCAGCGAGGGATTTCATCCGTACGTTGTTGGCTTACCCCTTATATTAAAATTTTATACTCTATAAACACATATACAATTAGCGAATTAGTAATTTATTATGTCCTAAGTTATGTTAAACGCCCTGTTGGTCTAGTGGTTTAAGTACCGGGATTTTTTGATCACCAATCGCATTTGGCAAACGTGGTGATTAAGCCTAATCCCATCATAGCAGCGGTGATTTGATTTCTATGATGGAGGCCTTTGCCCTGCAGTGGGACAGTATATAGGCTGATACTTTACTTTACATTATTTTAACACAATTTTCGTCATTCGTAAATAACGGCTTCGACCATTCGTTTCCTTGTTATGGCTTTAATTTATTTCCAAATAAATGAGCTGAATTTTCTAAATTTAACCATTTCCAGATAAAAATATAATTATACGAATCGGTTTGCTTCCACATTTGTAATGCATACAGCTAAGGAATAGAACTCATTGCCAACGTACAAAAATCTGGACATCTTTAATGCAAGAGTGAACAAGCATCTTCTAGGCGAACGAGTTACATCCTAACCTTATCGTCACTTTTCATTAGGTGAGATTGTGGTCAAGCGTTAGCCAATAGTGCATGAAAAAAAAGAGTCAGCCGAACCTTTCCGACAACTGGACAAAACTCTTCAGTTATTCCTGGAAATGTAAAATCTACATTTATAAGACCATTAATCAGCTAAACGAAGTTAGATTAGAGTGAGGAGCACATTACATCACATTTCGCAGTGGGCCTTCCTGTCCTGACGTCGCGTGTGGCCTGCAATGCTGGCATACGGCCCGTGTTTTATTGCCGCTGAGGAAACCGTACCTCCTTGTTTTGCATTGGCCTATTAAGCAAGAGTTACCTTACCTAAGTGCAACTGCTTATGGTCATTATTCGTTGGTGAAGAGTGGAATTGGTCACTGATATAATAAATTTGGTTCAAAATGTATGTCGATGCTATCTGATTAAGGCCGGATTCAACCAATTTTTATACGGGGAAAATCTATGGTATAACGTGAGAATTGTATAGAATGGCAGATTTAGTATCGGAATAAGATTGTTTGAATCCCCCCTAAACAATAAAGGTAGGTTAACTCTGTCAAAAAGTCGACAAATTTATTCTAGAGGAACTAAATACAGTTCCTTTGATTTTAAACCAATCGGGTTACCATGCTCTATGATGTAAGCGGCAGTGGCGCCACCGTTTATTTTCACGAGTTTAACAGAGTACAGTCTATTGTTTTAAGGCCGATAACACGTCTATATTTTGTTTGGGGCGAAAAATCGACGGGGTGTTATAAGTTTGACGAGCGCGCGCGTGTGTGTGTGTGTGCGTAGCATCGTAGCTTCCGAATAGATGAACCGATATTGATGTTGTTTTTTTTGTTTGAAAAGTGAATTGATCGGGAGTGTTCTTAGCTATGATATAGATGGAAATTAATCCAAAATGGCTATCCCCATAAAAGGGCGAAATAATAAATTACAATATATACTAGAGTTGGGTGCCTATTGAAAACGGGAACTGATTTGTATCTAAGTAAAATAAAAATTAGAGAGTCACTTAAAAAAGGAACAAATAAAAAATAAAATTTAAAAACCCCCGACAAAAATTAAAAAATACCAAAAATAAATTAAAATTGCTGTTAACTGCAACACTGTTCAGACGTAGGACAATGAACAGCAAATACAATTTATTTTTGGACTTTTTATGTTTTTGTGAGGGGTTTTTAAATTTTGGCTTATTTCTTCTGGAAAAAAAAATATCTGTCTAACAGCCTCTGTGATATGTTTCGCCAATTGGCTATTAGAGGCCTAATCGGGGTTACAAGGTTTGGTTGTCTTAACACCAGGTGATCTTCCCCTCAGCCATCTACCACATAAAAAAAAATGGTTAACTAAGCTAAAAAGTCCCTTGGCGTACACCAGATTTAAATGCACACTGAAAATTAAACTGCAGGGACGTATTTCCTCTGTTTAGAATCAGTTTCAGAATCCCCTAGTTATTTTCTTTTAAAAATTAAAAATAAAATTTAAAAACCCTCGACAAAAATTTAAAAAGGCCAAAAATAAATTAAAATTGCTGTTGAAAGCAACAATGTTCAGACGTAGGACAATCAACAGCAATTATAATTTATTTTTGAACTTTTTAAATTGTTATAGCGGATTTTTAAATTTTTAATTGTGGCTTATTTCTTCTGAAAAAAAATATATGTGTCTAACAGCGTCTGTAATATGTTTCTCCAATTGAGAGTGTTAGAGGACTAATCGGGGTTATAAGGTTTGGTTGTCTTAACACCAAGTAATTTTTCCGTCTGCCATCTATCACATAAAAAAATGGTAAACTAAGCTAAAAAGTCCCTTGGCATAAACCAGATTTAAAAACAAACTGAAAATTAAACTGCAGGGACCTATTTCCTCTGTTTAGAATCAGTTTCAAAATCGCCCAGTTATTTTCTTTTAAACTTAACATCATAAACTGGGAAGAAACAACTAGAACAATATTCATTTAGATAAACTTAGACTGAAGCACTGGTTTAATAAAAGAATTTACTTTAAGAGTACTTTTAAAACTTTCAGTTGAATGTGTAAAGTTGAGTAGTCGAGTTACATCTTAAAACATGTGACTTTTGATTAGCTTTCTAATGAAAGATTTTCGTAGTACAAAGCATGTTTTAAATTATAGATTTTTAATGTAATACCTAAATAAATATAAACATAAATAAATTGATACAACATCACACATATTCTTCTGGTCCCAAACTAAGATTTTTCCTTGTACTATGAAAACCAGTTACAACGAAGGTACTACCACAAACACCCATACCCAACACAGATATCTGTTTCATCAAGAAACACTTTTGTTGGTGTGGGATTCGAACTCATGATCCTCGAGTCTCTTACTTAAGTTTTAAAACATTGGTGAAAATTATTCTAGGCTTTTTAGTATAATTATTTTTACTGCGTTTTAATAGCAGTGTCAATCAGATAAAAGATAAACATAAAGATAAAAAAATCTTTATTCAATTTAGGTCCACACAGAACACTTATGAATGTCAAAATAGGTACATAATAAATCTACCGCTGGTTCGGAATGTCGATTTCTACTGAGAAGACACCAGCAAGAAACTTAGTAGTTACTCTTTTCAAATATTGATGATGTTACAGAGTTTCAATTGAGAAGAGAAAAAAATACAATTATGAAAGTTAATAGACTACTATGAATAACAACTCAAAAGATTGATCAATTAACATGACCAAGAATCCATACCATTTAAATAGTCTTGTACACTATAGTAACCTATCTTCATTAGGCAGGTTTTAATATGAGACAAACTTATCCAGGTTAATGACATTTTGTGGTATCTTATTAAATATCTTAATACTTAAGCCAACAAACGAATTACCGATTTTATGAAGTCTGAGGACCGGGACGGCAAGCCTATGTTTATTTCTGGTGTTAAGAATATGACTATCGGACTTTTTTGGAAAAGTGTGCAAGTTCTTACGTACATACATAATGCAGTCGAGGATAAATTGGGAAGCCACGGTTAAAATATTAATTTCTTTAAATATTTCTCTAAGTGAGTCACGTGATCTAAGGCTGTATATAGCGCGGATGACCCTTTTCTGTAATATAATCGTGTACTAAAACTACGATTAGAGTCGTCAAGTTAACTTTAAGGGTTACCTTAATATAAATATTGACACTTATTTTAATACGCATAAAGACTATTCATAATTAAGTTCTTCAAACGAACCGTGAAGAAGAATCGCGCGGGCCAGTATGGCAGCCCCAACGGAGGTGATGCCTGACATCGCGTCCGTTGTAATTGCAATGTGGGCTCTTTTCTTGTTTACTATCAGGCTGAGGAAAGCGAATATACTGTGTCACTATACAAAAAGTGAATTTACATTTAGCTTTATTGGCATTTCTGTGGCAGTTACCTACTTGGTAAACATTATAAATTTAGACACTAGTCACGTTTTACGAAAATAAAAAATAATATAACTTATTTTTAATTTGTTATAAGCAGTTGAAGATAATTTGATAAGCTAAAGCGGATTAAAACTGATGCCAGATGGTCATTGCATTTAGGCCCCTTATTAGAATTTAAGTAAGCACATGTTGTCAGGTCAGTTCATGACATTCAATGCTTTTGGTATTATTTTTAAGTATTTCATTAAATTGCTATAACATAAATAAATAATAAATATTTCACATCACATACATTGATCTAACTCCGAGATAGGTAGCTCAAGCACCTGTGTTACGGATATTAGAATCAACAGTGGGATTACAAATATATACATATAATACTTTTCTTTTGTAAATACATACTTATAATACATAGATAACAACCAGATAAATACAAACAGACATGTTCATGCACACAAATGTTTGTACTGTGCGGGGATCGAACCTGCAACCCTTACATCAGAGGCAACATTCACTACCACTGTTCCAAACGGGTCGTCAACAAAAATAACAAAAATATAACACCATAGTTTTTTTATTTGATAGGTGGCAGACGAGCAGACGGATCACCTGATCGTAAGCGATTGCCGTGGACACCAGTGGAGTCACAAGTGCGTTGCCAACCTTTAGGCCCCCCATTCCTCTGGATTGGACCTCCGGTACCCTCACTCTCGCAGCTAAACACTAGTGCTGCTTCACGCTGGTTTTCTGAGAGGCCATATCACGGTCAGATCCACGGTTAGATCTCCCTCAGTCAGGCCTCCAAAAACCTAACCAATCAACCTTGTTCTGAGTAGTCTGTAAAACGGTGTATATACAGGGTCTATCTGTGAAAATGTATACCCCTTTTTAACCACGTATTCTATCAAACATTCTGAACATTGTTCTACGATTCGTAAGTAAATATCACACTTCATCTCGTGTTCAGGCGGGACGAGATGAAATTTTTAAGTGTGTTATTTACTTAAGAATAAATTGCAAAAGAGAAAGATTGTTATAAAAAATATCAACTAATGTTCTACGATTTTTCGAAATTCATCAAAATAATAGATTTTTATTGATGTCCAATGCATAACCCACCAGAAGTTACAAGGTTAAATCGTCAGTCCATTCCGTAGATAATAAGTTTCTTATACCAAAGGCTTGTTGCAAGATCTGCTTTCCATTAAGATACTATCCGTATGCTTAATTCATTGAAGTAACATACCAGATCCGAAACGTAGATCAATCGGCACGGTCGAGATGCGTACACGCATCTGTAAACACGCATACGATGCCACCGCCCTCTATGTTTATACCTCCACGTTTAAAAACGCCTACGCGAATGCGTACCTTAATTCGTGGACATAAGCATTATTAAAGTTATCTATGTTTATGAATTGAGATAAAAATCGCTTACACAAAAATGTACCTTGCTCCGTAGACATAAGCGTTAAAAGAGTTGACTTATGTTTTCAAATTTACCCTAAAAATGTTCACGCAAAAATGTACCTTATATACCCGAAATAAGCATTTTTAGGGAAGGTTAGCTTTAGTAGGCAGTCTATTAAGGTAAGAGAATAACAGTTAGGAACCGCGTTACCACAGTATATAAATATATACTTTGGCGTTACTTTGTAAAAGCCGCGAAAGGTAAATATTGAAAAACTGTGGGTTATTTATTGTTTACGCGTTTAACAGGAGTTATTTCTGGAGTTTCTTTTTATGGAATTAGTTTTTTTTGTGGACCGTGAATCATGTTTTTTGTTTCAAAGTTCATGGCTACTGAATACACGTAAACAGCAGCCATGACAGGGTTGCTCATTGCTCAATGACTCCATGAGAAGAATAGTATGGTAGTTAAGGGGATAGAACGCCTTCCGAACGGTATTTCGTAGGTTAAAACCTTTTTAAATCTATGTTCAAACCCAAGCACGCTTTTCAAAATTTTCCATATCTATGTGCCTAAGGGACAATACGACAAAAAAAAACATTTTTATACGCTGTTCGAATAAATAAAGTAAAAAAATGTCATATACTTTTAGTTTTTATGAATATGTGTGTTTTTTAAATATTTATTATAATATGCCAGAAGGGATGTAGTCCTGAGGCTCAACGTATTGTGATGTCGGTGTTATATGTACAAAAAAGAAGATTAAGCGACTGGTCATGTCATTTTTTGACGTTTGGTTTTTTGAATTACCTTTTTTTTAATCAACGTGAGTAAAAGTGTTATTAATTTTTACATTTAATTTTTTTTTCTCCTCAAATATCTGTTTAAAAATTCTGAAATTATTTTTCTTAAACTTCTATGAGTCTAATCTAGAAATTATATTTATCAATTCGGAAAATGATTTTTGTCGTATTGTCGACAATAGGTTATATTATGTAATACTATCAACAGTAAAAGAAACTATTTTCAGAATAATTTCTACAAAGAAATAAATTCACAAACATTTTTACGCAAATACTTATTGAATAGATTTACTTATCTACTGTTTCCTGATAACACAAAGAGGATGTAGGTACCTGTAAAGTTTTACCAACCATTCTGAACATTTGTACTATGCCTTTTGGAAAATCGCATAAAAAAAACAACTTTTCATGCAAATTGGGCCACGTAATTTTGTCATTTTTTATGGGGAGTCGAAAAAATTTTCGACGACTTTTGAAAACCTTTCGACGATTTTCGAAAAGTATTCGACCAATGTCGAAAAGTTTTCGGGGAATTTCGAAATATTTTCGACCAATTTCAAAAAGTTTTCGAGGAATTTCGAAAAGTTTTCTACGAATTTCGAAAAGTTATCGACGATTTTCGAAAACTTTTCGACGAATTTCTTAAAGTCGTAGAAGTGGTTAAAGGGATGTAAATGATCACAAATGCACGCCGTATAAAATCCCTATACGTAAATACGTCAATGTATAATGTACCCAATTATTGGCGTTCCCCGTAAACACCGCTTAACAAGCTTAAAGTTTAAATTATTGTTGGTAAAAGCGCAAATTTCCCGAAATGACACTAGTTGAGAACAATCTCCATAAAATTTAATATCGTAAACTGAATTTTTGTCGTAAACGAAAATACAGGAGAAAACTTTAGCTCACAGTAGATTTTGTTTATAGTTAAACTCGGGATTTTAGTTGAAACATTTTATGTTGCTGTAAAAGTATGAACAGATTTTGGCCTGGATTTTCTAGCAGTTTTTCAACCACCATTCTGCTTTGATCCATTTTTCATGCAGACGTAGCAGACGAGCTGACTGATCACCTAATCATCATCAGCAACCCACACTCGTCCACTGCTGGACATAGGTCTCCCCTAATGCACGCCACTGCTCCCGATTTTCGGCCACTCTCATCCAGCCCACACCAGCCAGCCTTCGAATGTCATCATCCCATCTTGTCGCAGGGCGTCCTACACTGCGCTTACCGAGTCGCGGTCTCCACTCAAGGACTTTACGGCTCCAACGGCTGTCAGTTCTGCGGCTAATATGACCAGCCCACTGCCACTTCAGTTTGCTAATTCGGTGACTCTGGTTCTCTGTCGGATTACATCATTTCTGATGCGGTCCTTCAGAGATATTCCGAGCATAGCCCTTTCCATAGCTCTTTGAGCGACTTTGAACCGGTGGACTAGTCCAGCCGTGAGTGTCCACCTAATGGTAATGGTAAACTATTGCGTTTAAAACCAGTCAAAGTACCATACAAGGTCACACCTCAAAGAAAACAGGCGTGAAGCAGCACTGTGCTGTGTTTCGCTGCGTGAGTGAGGGTACCGGAGCTGAGGCCCAATAAGGGGGAAAGGGGGAGTTTAAAAGTTGACAGCGCACTTGTGACTCCATCGGTGTCGCGGGTGCGCCCTATGAGTGGCGGCAATCACTTACCGTCAGGCGATCCGTCTGCTCATCTGCCACCTATCACATAAAAAAATCATAAGATTTGAGACTGAATGCACTGTAGGTAAGGTTGAAAACCAATTCAAAAAGTGTTGTCTAGTTGCCTGGTAATGGGTTAAACTCCCCTACCACCAGATTGGGCTTCCGGTACCGTCACTCCCTTTACCAGTCGACGAACCAAAGCGCAGATGCTGCGTCACCCCAGTTTTCTGTGAGGCCGTGGTATCATTCAGGTCAAGCCGGAAGCGGCATGACTGTGCTCCGGCAATGTTGATGTCTATGAGCGGTGGTTACCGTTTACCATCACATGGGCCGCAAGCTCGTCTGTCTATATTACCTGTACGCAATTAGAAAAACCCCCAGCGTAGGGCCCCAACAAGGTGGACCGACGATCTGGTGAAGATCGCGGGAATCCATTGGATGCGGGCGGCGCAGGACCGATCTGTGTGGAGAACATTGGGGGAGGCCTATACCCAACAGTGGACGTCTATTGGCTGAAATGATGATTATGATGATGAATAAAAAAAAGTTGGCCCATTTAAGCCGAAGTGTGACTCTCCTTTATTCCAGTGGTGTTGTCGATTGTTTTTTCATGTTTAAATTTGATAGGTTATTTTTTACCGTAAAATACTCGTAATTAAAAATACCTTCATCATCAAACACACTATTTATCGTATACATATTTACGCACTCGGATTGCCTCTCTATGTAGTTTTTTAATCAAACAGTCCATAGAGGGCGAATATTGATTTGGCTAAGCAAATAAGGGGTGATTTATTTGCAAGGAATACAAGTGCGCACATTTTGATACAAATTAAAAGAGGGCTATTGGAATAGTGACGCGAACAGTCTAAAATTTTGAAACTCGATTCGATTATTTCGATTCGATTAATGCTTGTAAATATTAATTGACCTCTGCACAAAATTATACAGAGGGGAGTTAAGGTGGGACCAGACCATCAAGTCCAGTCTATCGAGAAAACCAAACATCGAGTGGCAATCGTGGCTGCGCCGCCGCGCTATGATTGGAGTGTGAAACATTTTAAGATCTGGTAAGATTAATTTGAATATGTATTGTAATGTCTTAAATATTTGGCATGCCTGTTAAGGTAACTTTTGACACTATACATTTTTTTTTATCAACTAGCACTGCTGCAAGCAATAAAAATGATTTTGTTTCTGGATGGTTGCCGCGCGCGTTAGGTCTACAAATTGATGCGCGGCGGCAGCATTCAACGAATGCTACCCGTGTCATCCATCATTCAGCGAATGCTACCCGTGGCATCATAGAATCTTGCATGCTGTCTTTGCCAAAAGTTTGACGTGTGTGTTCGACAGTCTAACATTGTTCGAATGAGAATCTCCCTTTAATATTGTGTCGTCTTTGTGTATGTTTTGTTCTGTCTTGGTTTTAGATGGTGTTTGGTGCAAAACTCAATTAAAATAAATATTAAAAGGATTTAAACTCGCCACACCGGTCAATAACCATAAAAATAACGTATACCTCTAATCACTCGACACTGGCATAGTTAATATGTGTTGCCACGGGCAACACCAGTAGCAGCCACTGATATAAAAAAAAAACATTGTTCGAGGTTCCTAAACCGATTTAGGTAGGTACTTACCTAACAATTTATTTTTTGTACGAACGGTAACTTGAAGAAAAGTGTCTTTTAAAATAATCATTAGTAGATCATCAGCTCATTTCTGGTGATTGAAGGAATATGAGCCTCCTTTATTTGTTTGATCGATTTTTTGAATTTCGATCTCATGTAGACGCACACAAATAGCTTTTTAAATCGATCGATTCAAACGCACAGTTCAATCGATTCGAATCGCCTAGGAGCGTAGATCCTCGGCCTTTGAGGCTTAATTTTTGGTTCTGAATGTGAAAATTGAATGAATATGGTATTTGTTTCGACACACACACGTAAAACAAGAGAAAATTTGACAATTAAATATTTCTTACTCGCACTTTCCCGTCGAGATAACGTCACAATCCGAAATGTTTTGGGAGCGAAAAGTGAAAAGTTAAAGACAACTTTAGTGGAGTCGCATCACTAGAGTATGCGTAAATTGTTGGTTTATAGAGATGTTTCTACGGAGAATAATCTGAAGGGATGGGAGATTGAAAAGCCATGTAGTATTTGTTAATATAAATAAACACCTAATAATATTTCACGGTTTATTGGGAAAGGTACCTAATTCTAAAAAGATTTTACTATGTAAGTTCCAAAAGACAAATTTCTTTTTTGCTACGAAACACTCTATTATAATCAGCTAAAGTATTGTAACCAGGCATATTACAAGCCAACGCCAGGTAGAGTTAAGTAACAGCCTATATACTGTGCCACTGCAGAGCAAAGGCCCCCATCATAGAAATCAAGTTAACGCTACTATGATGGGATTGGGCTAATGCGGATTGGTGATCACAAACCCGAGCAATTTTCGAAAAATTCGAAACATACTTTTTGCTCGACCCGGGAATCGAACCCAGGACCACTAAGGTAAACCACTGGACCGACAGGGCGATCCAGGTAGAGTAACTTTATGTTTCTTTTAGATAGATTTTCAATTATCTTCATCTGTAGGTACGGTAATATATATTTTTTGAATATTGTATAAAATTCGTACCTAGAACGGGCAAGAAGTAGCGTCTCTGCTGTTAGTCCGAGTGAGTGAGGCTACCTGAGTCTCATCCGGGGAAAGGGGGTTCAAACGTTGGCAGCGCACTTGTGACTCCACTCCACCACACTCTAGTGTGCCTTACCATCTTGCGATTCATCTGCTCCACTGCCATCTATCACATAAAAAACACAGTTTTATTAAATTTCAAGATATTTTTTTTATATGTGGTAGGTGGCAGACGAGCAGACGGATCGCCTGATGGTAAGTGTGTAGAGTCACAAGTGCGCTGCCAACCTTTAAACCCCCCATTCCCCGTTTGGGCCTCCAGTACCTTCACTCATGCAGCGAAACACAGCACAGTGCTGCTTCACGCCGGTTTTCTGTGATTCTTTCGAGTTTGCTTTGTCGAGGTAAAGCATTCCCTGAGAGCTATTTTCTTAAAAAAAAGAGAATTAAAGAGATTTAAGAGCGCGGATTTTATTCTTCACAAGAAATTAAAATATGCATGAGAGTCTAAACTAATAGTCTGGTCTGAACAACCCCCCCGAGGACCAGACGGTTATAAATTGGTCCTTTTATTCACTCCACATCTTCTCAGCAAATAAAATAAGGCTCGTTTAACATATAATTTACATTTCTACTAATGTCTTTATCTTCATATATAAAAGCTTTAGCCAACCGTATGCAGAGCAAACGAATTTTGTGCTTAGGCTGGTCATTTTTGTTGGATGCAGAATTGCTGACCCCAAAGAGCAGTATAGTGAGATTGAGTGAGTGACGGCCGCACTCAGAGACGTCATTTAAGGTGACGGGTAGGGCACACTAGCGACGCCAATCGATTTTGATTTTTAGCTACTAAACCGGATCTATTTTAAACAATTTCGAGGTTACAACCTCAAGGCAAACACTTTTACTATTAATTAAATAACCATGCACAAATGTTGGGTCCAACGCATACGTGGAAAATCGTCTTTATGCGTATCAAAATAAGTGTCAATATTTTTTCTTAAGTAGCCAACTGAGTTAACGACGACTCTGAGTGTGGCAGTGAGTGTTATTTCTTACTACGTATAGTGATAATATACCAAAGTTCGTGGGCAATCCCCCTCCTAGAAATACATCCGTGTGATGAACATTTGTTTTTTCAGTGTCTGGGTATAATGTATAATTTAAGTATCATTTTGTGATTCATCTGTTATTATAAACTAAAAATTTCATGCTTACGCGGTAAAAAACTGATCCAGAAGTTACGCCATCCAGAAGTTCGTTAATCGAATAATTATTCGAAATCCATAGTTTGGATATGATTAAAAAAACTGATGGTTAACTTCTGGATCAATTTTTATCATTGATAAAAACTGATCCATTAGACGTAATTTAAACTTAAGTAAAACACTCTTCTTGGCTACAAAATAGACATTATTTTTAACCGACTTAATAAAAAGGAGGTTCTCAATTCGACATGTATTTAAGGATATCAGGATCTGATGATGGGATTCTGGAAAAATTGAGGCTGCAAAAAAATTTGACAATAAAAGGCGCCGACTTCGGTAAAACCTTTTCTCAAGTGCACTGTTACAAAATGTTATTTGAAGTGTGTAAGTGATAAAAATATGATTTTACACTTTTTAGTTCGTAGTATTTGAAGGCGGTTTTTTTTCGCAAAACATTTTTTGTTTTGACGTATTGGACTATTAATCAATAGTTAGATGAGGACAAAGAAATTCACGAATCACAGCACCTTAAATATTATCGTCAATTAGTCCTTATTATTTGATATAAATGGGGTGAGCCCTGCGTCTCATAGCCACTGCGACCAGTAGATGATCTATTGTGGCAGCCCCGTAACCTATTACAGCACCTCATGTAGCTCCAGTTCCAGGATAAGTCCGAGAATGGAGCTGAGAATGGAGCTGACGAGATCAAGAGCTCCCCGCTCTTGATCTCGTCAGCTGAGATCATGTGTGCTCCCAGGTGCCGGCTTCTGCAGCGGTGCAGCGCTATGCACTCGCCGAGGACGTGGATAATCGTTTCCTCGTCCTCGCGACAAAACCTTTCGGTATCTGAAAGGCCCATGTTGTGCAGGTGCTTGTTTAATTCAATGTGGCCAATGTGTGTCAATGTAGTCATTGGCATTTATAATTAGCAATTATTACCGTATAAATATTTATCTCACGCGGACAGACAGATGGACAGACAAACGATGTCGAGCTAAACAAAATGTTGCACTTCACAGAATATACGCATAAAAAATTATAAACATCCGTACGTATAATAATGACTTGCTCTGTTATTTTTAGACGATAATATAATAGCCTCCAACCGATTGCGACTACGATGGCCAATCTCAACTATCAGCCACGTACGCAGGATATATTATCATTTAACCCGACAATAGTTCATACGAGACCACCAGATTTTGAACTTTGTGCAGTTGAGATAAGGTAGAAAACCAATGAAATAAATGATGTATATTTGCCAAACACAAGTGCACTCTCTATTCCCTTACACTCGTATTACGGGACACCAGCGTGACACGACCGGCGAGGGATTGGGCGCAGGACCAACGGCATAACGTGCTTTCCGAGGCACGGGGGTACAAGACCGCCAACTTCCAGACTCCGGGCTGACACTAAGAATTTCTTACCGAAAACTTAAGTACAAATTTTTGGCCTGACCCGGGATCGAACCCGGGACCTCTTGCGCAGCCGTCGCTTTAAAGTGCGACCCACTAACCATTGCGCCACCGAGGCAGTTAGACGATTCTTAGTTTGTCGCTTACCTTATTTTAGTCCAATTATATTTACAAAATGGGTTTTAGTTTTAACTGTCATCAAATTTGTGCATTTTTAAATCAGACTTCCATCACATAGATACCTCAAAGTAATTAGCTAAAATGTTACCTAATGAAGTACCTAATTAGATTTTACTCTCAATCACTGAACAACCTCAAACGCTTATCACACGAATGTTTATCTAAGATGGGAATCGAAACCACCCCCAGGCATACCCAGACCCCAAATATAACAGCTGAAACACAACGCTTGTTCATAATTCACTCAAATTATGACCAAACTTACTCCCATAAATTATATCCCAAGTTTACCGTAAGAACCGCCTTTCAGCTAAATACTCATTACCGTCGATATTGGAAGATCACTCATCCTCTTTCCTCATTCTCCGCATCAGTGTTGTATACACCTAATGAAGGTTTCCCGAAATGTAGGGGAAATTTTGGGGAATTTTGGTGCTTTCATTCAACTGTTAGTAGCTTTATTTTGTAACTGGAGACTTGATTTGGTGGATCAAGTAAGGAAAAGGTTTTATCAAAAACTTAGAAAAACTTCTGTAGCCGTTCGAAGAAGTGAGAGACTTACTGCGCCAAAAAATATTATGTGGATTTGTAAATAAAAAACTCATGGAGTTTGGCTACGGACATTGTCAAACTGAGATGAGATTTTTATTTTTTATTCATATTAAAAATGTAAATCTAATGATAAAACAAAATACAATGCATTATTGTTGTAATTAAAATTGACCATTTCAAATTACGTACTTAATAAATTTTGATTTATAATACGTAATGTTTTAAATGTAGAGATTTGGATTTTTTTGTGTTGACAAACTGTTTATTATTTGTAAGATTTTAATGTAGATACTCGTATTTTGATTTAATTTTGTTAACATAATTTACAATTTATGAGATGTTTTAAATGTAGATACACCTGAAAAGGTAAAATTTTTCTGGTGTTCTGTTAAAGCCAATGTAACTGCTAATTATGTACCTAAATTTATATCTACAATAAAAATCATGCATTCATAGAATCAATATCTTGATATTAATGTTTCGTGCGGAAATTTAAACTACAAGGTAACACTCGCCGCATAAAGAAGGAGAGGGGGGGGGGGGGGGGGTTGTGAGGGAATTAGATGCAATTTCATTGACTTGAAATGAGAATACCATTTGCCGAGTCTAGCGCTCAACTTAGGGTATTGAAATTTTATACCTAGGAATTCGAGTATTTATTCTGCCTTTGAGCTTGATATCGGTAAATACCGTAATTACTTTCGACGGCGCTTTACATTTTTATTGGCTTGGAATCTTTGAGGTTGTTTTCTTAAGCTTTTTCTCAGTGAATTTCTCATCTTTATGATCATAAGAGTTTGTATTGAGGGAATTTTACAAAATATCTTTCTTTGCAGATAGATTTTTCTGAATAGGTGACTGACGTGGATGTCGACGTCCACGTTGAACGATAAGTAACGGTAATGATGCGTGTCATTACCATTCCTATCTAACTTAAAGTAAAAACTAAAGTGTAAATTATTTTTTTGTAAATTATATATTTTTAATTATTTTAAATAAAAAAAGTCCCTGTATAGTAGGTGATAATATAGTTCTTAACCTCTGCCTTCAATATAGAAAAATGTCAAATATGGAAAATCAAATCAAATCAAGGTTGCTTTCTCACAGCATTGAACCGGGCCTATGAAAAACAAACTATTTTCATTTCTGTGTTATGCCGCGGGACTTCTTTGGTGGCGTGGACTCTTGCTGTCCCAACCAAATAATAGCAACGCACAGCACGTGTGAAAGGGACAGAAATATATTAAAAGAAAGGTCTATTAGCCGCGGAAACTGGTCACATTGCAAAACACTATTTGACTGGAATTTCGAAGTCTGAATTAGATTGGACAAGCTCTGCATATGTATCGACACATTACAATACATACTGACGGTACTAGGAATTTGCATTGCAAACGAATTTTACAGACTATTCGTTTGATATTCTGGGAAATGAAATTAAAAATCCATGGTTATCGAGTTATAAGACTTGCCCATAGCGAAATAGCTATAGTAATCCATACTTAATATTATAAATGTGAAAATGTGTGGGTCGTTTATCTGTCTGTCTGTCTGATTTTCCGTCTTTCACGGCAAAACGGAGCGACCAATTCACGTTTTTTTAAATATTTTATTTTTATTGCTTATAGTAACTTAATAGGTAGACGAGCTTACGGCCCATCTGATTGTAAACGGTAACCGCCGCTCATAGACATCAACAATGCCGGAGCACAGTCATACGCTGCCTACCGTGAAAGAAGAACTCTTTTCAAACCTCGTATAAACAACATAAAAGATGCTTGTCCACCGTCGATCCTCAACACTTATTTCACCGTTTTATATCTAAAACATATCCATTCATTATAATAGGCTTGTGTCATATTTTTTCAATTTACACTGTCTATGTTATTTCCAGTCTCGTTTTTATCCATTTTACCGAGAAGGTAATTCTCATGCCCTATAGAAGTGAACATTTCTAAATCTGCAATGTCAGCTGCGTTACGTCATAATCGCGATTAACCCTTGATACAAAAAGGGTGAAGCACTCGAAAAGCGTAGCGTTAGGATTTTAAGTAATAAGAGGCAGACGAGCGGACGGATCACCAATAGTTGATGGGTGTCTTCATCAATGTAGTCACAAGTCGCTCACGCTCCTCCCTCACTCACTAGGCAAAACATACAGCAAAGGCCTTACCATGAGTTTAAAATACTATCCTCGCTATCCAAAACTATTGCTCTGTCTCTTTCACATGCACCACAACGAAAAGGACAAGGCGATAGTGTTTGATAGGGAGAACAGTTTTTCAAACTCATGGGGTACAGGACAGGTTTTCTGTAAGGCCATGATGTCAGCTTATGGCGAATCAACTACTTACCAAAAATCGTTAACTTACTATCGTGTTCAGTAATTCTATTGGAACATCATCCACTCGGTACGTGGAAGGTTCCAACCTGAACGAACTAAACAATTTTATCATTTACAGTGGCGGTCAAAAAGTGTTTACCAGTTTTGAAATTTGATTCTATATCACACTTTTTGCACTAAAGTCAAAACATTCATATCAAGTTACATATTACCTTTTTGGTACCTTAAAAGTAAATATGGAAAAAGACACATAAAGAGGATACATTACAGAAGCAGCCATTTTTTTTTATTATAGCACTACCCAAAGATATTCGCCAATGTCAAGTAACTTATTGACAAAAGCATTTTAACGTCACGATAATACTGGTTAATTAAAAAGTGATTTATTTACAACAATGAATGAGTTTAACTGGAAATAGCGTGAGAAGAATACTTGGCAATTACTGTTAATTCCGTGTCTATAATTTTGCTTGATTCAGTAATATGCAAGGTCTGTTGTTTATATTCTTAACATTACATTATCATTAAAGAATGTAAGTAACGTAAAGTTACAACACTGAGTGGCCTGATGGCGCATTAGTAGTGACCATGCCTCGTACGTAGAGGTTTAATCTCCACCCTGGACAAACATTCGTGTTGTCGTCGATCACTTATGTTATAAAAAAGAATAAAAATAAACAAATTCACTTGCTGCCATCGGATAATATCTACGTATTGATTGTGACCTCTTTGATACTGGCCTAAACGTTACACCTACATTAGCGTTTAGAAAAAGTTTACTGTCATCTGTCACAATATGGCGGCGATGCGGTTAACAAATGTTTTTTTTAATATGGCTCTACCCGAAGATAATTCGCCAATGTCAAGTAACTTATTGAGAATAAGTAGGTAGTCAACCGTCGAAGTCAGTCAAAGTTACAGTCACTCAATAAAACGCCGGTGTTTTACGTTTTATCGCCCTACGGATTCAGCGGATATCACTCTTAAAGCAATCGCGGGTTCTAAGACTTTCTTAGGTCCAAGCCAGTAGTCACGAGACAACGCACTCGACACACAATAGCAGTGTTAAAAACGATACAATACAACGATTCTTATTATAAGGATCACTTTGCGGCACTTCACTGCACAAATAAACACCATATTTTTACAGTAAATACCACAAGACACTAATTTAAAACCTTTGATTTGCATCAGCGGCTTGTTTTAGGCCTACCCGCCGAATCATTGCACGCTAAGAAAAGGAGAAAATTGACAGATGTTGAGTGCCTATAAATTTAAAATTTTTCATCAGTCAAAATGACGAGAAATCATAGACTTAGCCAATGACATTCAATGTCATGGACTTAGGATACCGCCCTACTGAAATGTATGGTAATAAAAACACATTGACACCTGTTAAATGCTTGTTTTAGCCCTACCCGCTGAATCCGGAGCAGACATAAATAAAACCTAATTTCTTTGAAATGACATGACATTTGTCAAAAATACTGACACTTGTAAAAGAAATAGTATTAGTTCTGGTTTTTGACACGCCCCCAATAAGGGTTGTGCAACTTTAAACTTACTCTTTTAGCTGCTAACTGTCAGCTGTCATATCATTCAAAAAGATACCATATCTATGATCAATATTATGTAATAGACATATAGAACTTATCACCTACATGTGTGCGTGGGATTATGATCCTTAAGGTGGTGAACACTTTTTGACCGCGCCTGTACTTAAAAATAATTGCAAAGATTCCTTTCACAAAAATAAAATATTAATAGAAGGTATTGAACACCAGCTTACAAATTTCACGACATCTCCATACTACAAAGAAAGATACCTTGTCGTGCAAATGTCGCCTCGCTCTCTATATCTCCCGACTTTACGTGCTTACCTCAGCAATAAAAGCTCCGTGGAATATCTGAGCGAAATTCAGCCCGAATTCCGCCGAGTCCCACTCCAGGTTCGCACGTAACGTGTTTATTTTACGAGCAACCGCACGAAACTGCGCACGTGGTCGAGTTACTCGTTGTATAGTACGAGAAGTGGCGACAGATTTTTAGTAGGTTACATACAAGTCAAGCTTAATATACCTATGTAAGTGAAACTGATGATAATAATTAAAAATATTTTGTAACCTGTAATCTGTAAAGTATGAAATTATCTTCCACTCCACTCTAGTAAAGGTTGGAAGCTCTACACTGGAAGTTGTAGACGAGTATATCTACCTCGGACAAAAAGTCCAGCTTGGTAAGTCCAACTTCCAGAAAGAGGTCGATCGACGAATCCAACTCGGCTGGGCAGCGTTCGGGAAGCTACGCAGCATGTTTTCGGCCCGTCTACCGC
The DNA here is from genome assembly GCA_019059595.1 of Marasmia exigua. NCBI lineage: Eukaryota > Metazoa > Arthropoda > Insecta > Lepidoptera > Crambidae > Marasmia > Marasmia exigua. The sequence continues at coordinate 16,390,506 of CM032473.1, forward strand.
AGTGTCTCAAGACGAAAGTCTTCAATGCGTGTGTGTTGCCAGTGATCACATACGGAAACGAAATGTAGCCGTTTACAATGTGCCGATTAAGGAGGCTCAAAGTCACCCAAAGAGCAATGTAGAGGGCTATGCTCTGAGTCTCCCTGTGTGATCGTATCAGAAATGATGACATCAGCAGGAGAACTAAGGTCACAGACTTTTGATATTCTTATTTATATTAGTGTCATTATTGATAGGCGAAAAAGGGTGCTTTATAAAGTTGTAAAGTAATGTGTTTTAATGTTGCCGTCCTCTAGGTGAGTTCCCTTATCTTTATCGTAGTGCCGCTGCCACAGACCCTAGGTAGGCGCCTCATATTCCATCGTTAACAACATTAAAGTTTAAAGTAAACCAAGTGAAGAAATTGAACGGTTTGTGCGTTTAGCTCAGTACATCATGTTGTCTGAACTCATGATAAATTGAACTATGTTCGGAAATAAAAACCTAAGCTACAAATTTTGACATAGGTTCCCGTACTATTACTTATTACTATAAGCCTGAAATGTACGGAAATCACAATTGGAAGTTTTAAATTTTTGATCCCATTCACGTAGAAACATTACGGCGATGCTTAGGTCGTAACTTAGGCGGAATTTTATATTTGTAAAGTCGAATCGAGGAAGACCATAGTAGAGTAATCTTGCTTTTTGATAATTAATTATATCATCGTGTTGATGACTGACCGGATGGCGCAATTGGTAGTGACCCTGCCTCTTACGCCAATGGTCGTGGGTTCAATCCCCACCATGGACAAACATTCGTGCGATGAACACTTGTGTTTGTTCAATGGGTGTAATATATGTATTTAAGTATATATTTGTGTTCCTCTGTTGTCTGATATCTGTAACACAAGTGCTTAAGCTACTTAGTATGGAATCAGGTGAACGTATGAGATGTTGTGAGAAAGATAAATAAATATTCCGCTTGCGTCTAAAGCAATTGCTTTGGAGCCCGGGGTACGTTTGCACCATGATCAAGGATTTAGCGAGTCTGGAGATTACAGTAAAGCGAATGTTCGACTTTCGCAGTCTTTTAATGGGGGAATCACAACAACCGAAATTGTAGGCATGCGCCTATAATTTTTGTCACATCAATATATAGGTATCCTGGCCGAGTGACCCGTAGCTCCTAAAGGTCTACTTGGACCACTGTGGGAGTCAACGAATACTTACTTACTCCGCTGGCTCGACCCGAACCGATGTCTTGGCCTTCGAAACAAGAGTTTGGCTGATCATGCCTTACTTCTTGCCAATCATTGACCTGAAAATCTCGCAGATCAGTCTCGACGACGTCTTTTCAGCGATACCTACGATCTAATAGATCTATGGATTTTAAATGATAAGGAAGGATGATGCCCGGAGTGATACCACGGCCTCACAAAATCCTGCGTGATTCAGCACTGTGCTTTGTTTCGCTGCGTGAGTGAGGGTACCGGAGGCCCAATCCAGGGGAAAGGTGATTTAAGGGTTGGCAGCGCACTTGTGACTCTACTGGTTTCGCGAGTGTCTATAGGTGGCGGCAATTGCTTACCATCATTCAATCCATCTGCTCGTCTAACACCCAACACATAAAAAAGCTACAAACAATTGAGACTATCCTGAAAGTCGGCTTCATGACTTCGATAGCAGAGGTCAAAGGAACTAAAGAGGCGTTTCATTTCTTGCAAATTACTAGTACGTGTTTATCCGATCGACATAGCCGCTAGATATCTGTTCGTTAAAGTTTAACTACCTACTTACATGTAAATGGACTAGAAGTTTTGCTGTTACTCTGATAATGGGCTGAATAAGCACAAAACGTATTGTTATGGTAGTACTTCTAATCTAATAATGATCCAGGTTTCTAAGATGTTTTTGGGAAATATTATTTTTTTTCCTATAACCAGGAGTATGACCATTTTCTCTCTTTTTCTATGTGACAGACGAGCAAAGAACTTTTCCCAATATAATTGTTAATGATGAAGCCAGAGACAGATGTAAATGCTTACTTACTACGCTGGCTCAGCGATCAAAAGTGAATCTTGGTCTCCGACGTCAAAGTTCACCATTTTTTGCGGTCCTGTGCCTATTCCGCCCAATCGTGCACGTTAAGAGAGCCAAAAGAGCCTATCTGGGACGACCAATGGGGCGACGTCCTATGGTCCATCCAAGATACCGCTGGAGGGACGAAGTCTCCAAAGACCTCAGATGTATATAAATACTTTTTATTTCACAAAAGGTTAAAGAATTTATTATATTTCATACGTTTTTACCGACTTCAAAAAAGGAGGAAGTTCTATGTTCGACTGTATGTTGTATATTATAACGGTGATATTGTAACGGTGCCGTTTCCCTCCAGTCTCAGTGGAAGTCCAACCATCATAAGATGGTTGGGGTTCCATGATGACTGGAAACTCGTTCTTATTCATACGTAACCTACTGGCCACTCATAATCTAAATTTAAATTGTCGGTTACAGAAAAATTAAAAAAATCGGTTGGTAAAATTAAATTTATTGATCTTCATTCTTTGCCGAAGGTTCAGTCTTGCTACATGTAAAGTGATCTGTGATTCAATCCTATCACACACTAAGTAGAAGATACTGAGCCCATTTTTCGTGCTCGTGACATTTTGACAACATGGCGGATATCACCTGAAAACCATACAAAAAACTATGTTTTAGCGATATATGTCGTATGAAATTAAATGTCCTTCACATACAGCCGAGCCGCATAGACATCCGTAATAGAAGCGATCTATTATGTATAATTAAATAATGTGCAATTGCTAAATAACTAAAAGAAACCCGTCAACTACACAAGTATACCTATTCAAACTGTTGAAATAAACAACAATTAATCAGTTAATGCATTGCACTATTATTTATTATGGTATTAAAACGCAAGGAAATTGGCCATCTAAAACCAATCTACGGCCAATTGTAAAAACAGAGCCATTTCATTTTCAGAGTAAAAATAAACATCCCTATCGTATTGGATTTCAGACCTCCGAAGTTAATCCTGGGATAAACCAGCTTACGGCATAAGAACTTAAAGCCAATTGTGGAGGCTACACCCTCGATAAAGCTACACTGATGTACGGATCAGTTTGGGCCTAGATTATATTAGAGGAATTTATTTGTAAGTCTTCAAATTAAATAGACATTGACACAGCCCCTCACTTTAGCGTGCAATTCTTTATCGCGTCCAAAGATTTCGATTCGGGGTTACGCTTGGATTATGATCCAGCGCCCTGTGGCTAGGGGCGTTTAAGAATACTGCCAAGGTTTTCGCGGTATGTTGTAAGAATAATAAATAAATAATAAAAAATATTTCACAACGTCACATATATTGATCTAACTCCGAGATAAGTAGCTCAAGCACCTGTTACGGATATCAGAACCAACAGTGGGATTACAAAAAATATACCTTTCTTTCGTAAATACATACTTATAATACATAGAAAACACAGAGACCAATAAAAACAGACGTTCATGCACACAATTTTTTCTACTGTGCGCGAATCGAACCCGCAAACCCCTGCATCAGAGGCAGCGTTCACTACCACTGTTCCAAACGGTTCGACGAATAGACGGATCACCTGATGGTAAGCGATTGCCGCCGCCCATGGACTCCCGTGACACCAGTGGAGTCACAAGTGCGCTGCCAACACCTGGACCCCCCCCCCCCCCCCCCCTCCCTCGGATTTGGCCTCCGGTACCCTCACTCACGTAGCGAAACACAGCACAGTGCTACTTCACGCCGGTTTTCCGTGAGGCCGTGGTATCACTCCGGCCAAGCCAGCCCATTCAAGCCGAATAATTTGATCGTGGCTCTCCCACGATTAAATTATTCCGAAATCATTCATTCATTCCAACTATTTTACATGGAGTTGTATAAAATACAATTTTAGTGTTTATCTTTTAAACGTTAATTTATGGTAATGATCGCCTCGTCAATCTACAAAAGAAAAGCAACATTTAAGTTTGGCACGTTAAATTGCAGCAGCAAAAGTGAAGATCACTTTCCATGTGTGGGATGGTAATGACGGTATGGTAATGACGACGTGGTAATGACTCGGTAATTTGATAATAGAAGTAAAGGCCTGTGGTATTGAATGCGCCGGCACGCATCGCCGCTAATGAGTACGTGTGCACTCGCGGAAAAATTAGCACGCGCTCATCCGTTGTCCTAGGTGAGCGACCAACGCGGCTACGTGAAGCGACGCGAAATTATAAAGACTCTGGCTGCACAGTCACAATTCCTATTATTTTATTCCTCAAATTCACGATAGGAACCGTGTGCGAATGTGGTATAGGTCGCATGAAAGAGAAATAGGACTTCTCTCATTCCTGCGAAACTTCTAGACTCTGGGCTGATACTGTTAATTTATTAGACCGTGTGGTATATCCCCTTGTATGAAATGTAGTCGTGACTTATTTGGACACGACAAATTGTTTGCAATAAGACCAGACAACCAATACATCCTACTAACTAAATCGTAAACCTTTTTGTAACCCCGATGAGGTTCTTGCCTCAAGGCAACGCTAGGATGTATCCTAACATTGCATCTATAGCTCTCGCTTAGGAGTCAAGGGTACGCTTAGACCATGATTCAGAATTTAGGAAGTCTTGTAATTACAATGTTACCTCGATGAGACTACTTTTGCATAATTAGATGGCTATGTAGATACATGTTTACAGATTAAATTATATCATAATTTTATTGATGTTTCACTGCTGCATTTTTTTGCTCACACACATATAACATAAGGCAAGGCACAGGTAGCGTGAACTAATTGGCGGCATAACGTCGCGACACCTCACGCGACTATAATCTGGAACATCTTTAAGGCAAGCGTGAACAGGCATCTTTTAGGCAAACGCGTATCATCCTAGACCTCATCGTCGCTTTCCATCAGATGTGATTGTGGTCAAGCGTTAGTATATAGACCAAAGAAAAATCCTCCCGTAGCTTGTCGCGTTCCATCGTTCACCTAGGACTCACTCACTCGACGGTAACAGCTAACAGCTTGTTTGCTTGTCGACCTGTTCAAGAGATGCTTACGTCATGTGAGGGTAATACTCGGGATATCATTGCACGCGTACTTTGACTGTATGCATCAACAGATCGTTTTGCGTGCTTTTTTTTTAAATTTTGAAACCGGAATTTGAACTCTGTTGATGTAGCAATAGGCAAGGCACTAAGAACTTTTAGCCGCTATAGCGGGTTCTGGAGTGGGAAATTTACCTTTGAGATTGACGGATGACCAGAGGGCCTAATTGAAAGCAGATGTTATGACCGAATCGGAGTTTCCCTCTATTTCGCACGCGCTGTGTTTCTTTTGTTTTTATGTGACAGGTATTTCTCGTTCGTTACGGGAAGACTTAAATTAAGCCACCTGATGAGTCTTGCTGGATGCACTGCGAGTGAACACTCTGGAAGTATATGAGGTAGGCCCATGTTCAGCAGTGGACTCTCAGCTGTTGATTGATAATATTTGAATCGACCATTGACTAACCACGCATTTTAATCAAACTCGGTATTTGATCTCTTCTCAGAGATTCTGACGTCAATATTTTAAGAGCTTTATTTTGAGGTATACGTTTTATATCGCTAATTTTATAAAAAAAGTGTTGATACCTAAGTAATACGAAACAATTGAAAACCTCATTTTTCTATAGTTAAACCACAGCATAACAAGATAACGTCGCGACTAATCGCGTAGTCTCTTGTTAGGTATACTGTGATGAAACATTTTTTTTACATCATCTCATACATTGATCTGATTCCGTACTAAGTAGCTTGGCCGTGTGGTCCCCGGCAGAGTAGAACAGGCCACCCTCACTCTTACCGAGGTGTCGTAAAAAGCGACTAAGGTAAAGCTGCTGGCATGATCATCAGCACCCAGAGAAGGAAAACTCTGCATTTATATCTAAACCCTCGCCAACCCGTCTGCCAAGCGTGGTGAATATGGCAACTACCCCTCATGTGATTGAGGGAGGCCAGTGGGGACTTAAATGGGCTGATGATGATGATGATGATGACTAAGTAGCTTAAGCACTTGTGTTACAGAGAAATTAAAAATATACAATACATATATTAACTTTTCTTTTTCTTGTTTTTATGACTGCTGTGGTAAGATGTATTGTGTCTGTTCCAACCCTTTAATGCTTACAATGTAGGTTAGCCGGTATTCGTCGTTTCTGTTTTTTTCATGTTTTTTTATGAGTTAATTGTAGTATAAGTAGGTTTATTGTATTATATAGTTATGTATGTATATTTAGTCATATTATATATTACTCACATGTATGTTTATGGATATAAATTGGTTTAGCCGCCTAATGATTGACTGGTAGAGAATGCTGTATAGCATTAAGTCCGCCAATTGTACTTTATTTTCTTGTGCAATAAAGAATAAATAAATAAATAATACACCCTATATTATCACCTACAAGGTGCACGGACAGTATCAAGTCTACTACAAAGCGTTTCTTGACTGAATGTGCACGCAGTGCCACAAACAGAGAAAGATGGAGAAGTCTCGCTAAAGCCACTACCCTACATACAGACAATCCATAATCACGATCACTACGTCAGGAGTGTATGACTGAGAAGATATTACACCCAGACACTGAACAAACACACGAATCAAACGAATATTTCTCCAGGGTGGGGATTGAACCTACGAACTTTGGCGTATGAGGCATTAGTAGATCACAGTGTAAAACTCGCACCAAAATGTTATAAAACACTACCCCACTTAACAACTCGAATACTGCACTGCTACAAAACAAATTCCACTGGAATCCCCGGTCTCCAGGCGGGAATTATGTAAGTCGGTCAGCCAGCCCGATGTGGCGGATGATAAGATTCAAATCGCACTCTTTCATATTCACCTGAATACTCTTAACGTTTCGCCTGAGGCAGTGCTGCGTTTGAAACGGTATAAACACCGGTATTGAGAAAATAACTGTTAGTGCTGGGGTGGAAACGGTATAACGGTATAATATACCGCACTGAGGAAATAACGGTTAGTGCTGGAATGGCAACGGTATAAAAACGGTTAAAGTTGGAAAAATAAGCAGCTTACTAAAACCGGGGACTGGGATAACAGATGAAAATTTAAATATCTACCGATATTTTGAATACGATGGCTAATCTCAACGATCAGTAAAAAACGATATATATAGTGCATAAGTGAGAGTGCTATGGGATAGGGTATATGACAAATGTAAACGTAATCCTTTAGACTCCGGGTTGACACGCAGATATTTTAACAGAAAAGTTCAAGCTCTTTTGGCTCGTCCCGACAAAACAAACCCAGGGACCAAATCGCAGTCATCGCTTAGCCATTGCACTAGAAAAGCTTGTGACTATATCAAGAAATCAATACAATGTTTTACATTGATTAGATATCTGCCTCAAAACCTAAAAATATATGACTAATAATGAATTTAATACCTCATTATCATTTCAGCCAATAGACGCCCACTGCTAGACATAAGCCTCCCCAATGTTCTCCCCATAGATTTGTCCTGTGCCGCCCGCATCCAATGGATTCCCGCTACCTTCACCAGATCGACGGTCCACCTGTGGCCTACCACGACTGCGACTTCCTGTACGTGGCCTCCACTCGAGGAATCTTCCGCCCCAACGGCCGTCTGTTCTCCTCGCTATGTACCCTGCGCATTGCCACATGGGCAATTTAATACCTAGTAATGTATTATCTTAATCCAAGGAGTGCTCTAACTATGTGCATCCCAAGCTCCGAAGCGACATCTTTGGACGTAACCGGAAATTATAAACTGAGATAAGGACTGCTATTTCTACCGATAAATGTTATATTCCACCGATATGCTACCGATATACAACGGTTCTGCGGGCATTTGAATTTTATTTTCCGTTCCTTGCGAATTGAAATATGAAATAAGCTTGATGTTTTGGCCAAAGTGGAATAAATGCGGCAGATGTTACCGGAAATGTTTAGCCCCGATTAAACTTGAGCGGCCCGATAAATTGTTCTTCTTCTTCTTGCATTTTTTATTATGCCATTCGGTACTTAGGACAACCACAGTAAGCTACCTGTCTTTATTATTGACTTGACTATAGACCATAGATTAGATAGAACGTACCGGTATTGTAAGTACTTATATACCTACTATGGAAAATATAGAGAATAAAATCACTACGTAAGCGTACCACGGACTCTGAATTAGTGATGGCTTTAGATGTAACCGGGAGTGACACGATGAGATGTGGATGATAAATAGTGTTGTCAACAACGCAATCTTATCGTTATGACTCCAATAAAACTATCGATAATATAGATAAATCAATAGTATTACCTGGTTTTGCGCTATCGATACTATAGATATAAATAAATGAATAATATTTCATAGCATCACATAACATTGATCTAACTCCGAGATAGGTAGCTCAAGCACCTGTGTCGGATACCAGAACCAACAGCCGTTATAATTACGATTATGATGTTAATTATGTTTTTATTTTGACAAATCTGTTTGGGTGGGCTTAAAAATCAACCTCTCGATTGGAGACTAAAAAATCATGAGTATTCGTACAACACGGCTTATGATATGCTTCCTATTACATTACCAGCATTTACTTTTTAGTTCTTAAGCCTCTCCCGTCTTAAATTTTTATTTCCCACCGTCATAATCCCACAATGGGGTAGGGATTCCTCCAAAATGAAATTAAACCTACAGCGTTTTAATTAATAAACTAATTTCACAATCAGGCCTACGGTCTCCATGAAAAAGGTCCACTCTGTCCGAAGAGGATTTCCATCAGACTTAAGCGTAGGGTTCACACTACAGAAATATATTTCTGTGGTGGACACTGACAGCTCATTATGTGCGCTAGTTTTGCCGGATAATCGATTGTATGTCGTAATGGGGCAATGGGCCCAATTAATCTAATAATCGATTGTACTATCGATTAACTCGATATTTATTTTTGGTCGATTTAATCGTTTCAATTGACGATACCAGCGATTTTATGGATTATAATAGATTAATCTGCAATTATTTCTAGATATATCGTCATTCATACAGAAGATGTCTAAGAACTCATAATATAAATAACGATTATATCTCAAAATAATTGCAGATTAATCGAATATAATCGATAGTATCGGCTTAATTCCAGTATCAATTTAATTGATAGTATCGTCAATATAAACGATTATAATCGATAATTTTGACCAAAAATGAAAAACGATTTGATCGATTTAATCGATACTGTCAATAATATAATCGATTATTAGATTAATAAGGATGAAAATGATCGATTAATCGATTGTCGATTATTTGGCAACACTACCAGAAGAAGGGGCAGGTGGGAGTTGTAAAATTCGTACCGCACTTGTGTTGGCTGTCCATGGGCAGCGTCATTTGCTTACCATCAGGTGATCGGTGATGTTCCTCTACTATCACATACCACATTAATAATCTGTGCTTAGTTGAATGACAATGAAAAATACCAACTGTAGATACCCACACTCCTATTTATTCATTATAATAATTTAATAGTATGTATCTCATTATGTATCTCAGTATGTATCTCATTATTATTTGATATTTTCTTCTTAGTAGATATATATACCCACATTACACATACACGTTAGGTACACAAAATACACTAGACAAGCGTCCGTGGCACTCATTCAGCTGGTCTCACTGAAAACCAGCGTCATGGCCTTTGTTTGGGCTGTGACATAAGCTGAGTGAGGGCCATTTATACTAGACGTCATAACACATCATTATATTCATTTGGCACTGTCTGGACATGATTGAATATAGTTTTGTTTTTTTTTTCCTTTTGTTTTATTTTTATGTATTTTTAATTGTTTTATGTTTTGTTTTATGTTTGTACCAAATTGTGTTCTGTTTATAATTGCGATATGTTCTGTGTTGTGATGTCTATAATAATAAATATTTTCTTTCTTTCTTTCTTTCTCTTTATATGTACTCTTAGTCACAACATTTAGTCATCTTTTAGGCAAACGCGTATCCTAGACCTCACCGTCGTGTTCCATCAGGAGTGATTGTGGTCAAGCGTTAGCCTGTTAACCAAAAAATAATTGTGTTATTTTTTTAATGCTTACATGACGAAGCTCACACAATAAGTATCATGAATAAAGCATTGCATGCATTCATTTAGCAAATATCAGACTCCCCAAATACTGAATCATGGTCCAAGCGTACCCCGGGCTCCAAAGCGACAGCTTTGGACGCAACCGTGAATTACACGCTAAGATGAGAAGGAGGGTTGGTCTAATTTGCTAAATGAGCTTTATTCATGATACCTTTCATATGGGCTTAGGCCTGTAGAACGAAAAAAAAATTACGGTGTATTAACGTGGGAACCCTGCCATCTATCCTGGGCTGGCTTAGTCGTGCGATGCCGGATTATACAAAGGGACTGGATTGCCACTTAAAATTCGCTTATTTATTTGGGTGTTGTTAATGAGCCTCTGTTTTTGCCTACGTTGACATTTGAAATTTAAACTAGCCGCAGTGGGCGGGTTTGTTCATAAAAACCAAGTTTTTACAGGTGCTATTAAGTATAAGCGTAAAGGCTGCGATTTTTTCCTTATAAACGTCCATTTTTATACGAAATGGAGGCAAAAGAAAAATAATATAATTGCTCCATCCATGAACCACATCCATTTCGTCGGGAGGTATGCAGATGAAGAGTTTCAAAGAGTTTAAATGTTGTTTTGGTTTGGCAATACCGTTGCTGAAATAAGAAAGTAAAATAAAAAAAAAATCAGTTTTTGGGAAAAGAAATGTGGTAATAACAGCTCTATGTTATATTCAATCGAAAATTGTAGGTAAATATAATATACCTATTCGAATCTCAGCATATCATAGATCAAGAGAGATAAACTATTGTTTAACTATGATAAACATGAGACAAACATTATGGTGTTAATAAGTTGTATTTTAGACACTATTGTACCTAGACACATCATCGTCATCGTCAGCCCATTAAGTCCCCACTGCTGGGGCACGGGCCTCCCTCAATCAAATGAGGGGTAATTGCGATACTCGCCACGCTCGGCAGACGGGTTGGCGAGGGTTTTTATATAAATGCAGAGTTTTCCTTCTCTGGGTGCTGATGATCATGCCAACAGTTTACCTTAGTCGCCTTTTACGACACCTCGGTAAGAGTGAGGGTGGCCTATTCTACTCTGCCGGGACCACACGGCTTACCACTAATGTGTCTTAGTGTCTAAAATACATCTTATCATCTTATTTTATTTGCGATGTGACCGATGTTGTGTGATATTTATTTATCAATCAATCAAAATGAAATATTGAGGTAAATGCTGTAAAATTGGACTTTTCAGGCGATTTGTGTTCATTGTAATGCTAACGATGTTTTCATGGCATCAGTCTTCGAAAAATGTTGTTTCAGGATTTTTATTAACCATTTTTCAGCCCAGAAATTGAAGCTGGGACCGTGCGTTTATGTTTTGACACAAAGCCTTAGTCATTAAACCATGGGAGAGCCACACTTCGGTATGAATGGGCCGGCTCGAAGGCAGTGATTCACGCCCTCTCAAAAAACCAACGTAAAGCAGCGCACTGTTTCGCCGAGTCAGAGTACTAAAATTGGCAGCGCACTTGTGACTTCATTGGTGTTGCTGGCAACGCGAATCGCTTATCAGGTGATCCGTTTGCTCGACTGCCACCAATCATACAAAAAATAAACAGAAATCATTAAAAACTGTCTTTATGTACCCAATACAATTAAAAATATAATAGCAATATCAAACAGTTATAAATATAATTATGTATTACATATAATCCATCCTTTGATTTCTTTCCAACCACTTCTTATCAGGAAGACAGTCAGACAATCCAATATCCTGTAGGTACAGTCGGCTTCATTACGCTCCATTTTGTTTATTTCTGCAGAGAATACTCGAACGCCGGATGAAGATGAATGGGAACTTCAAAGTGACCGGATTTCTTTAAAAAAGTACATTTCGAGAAGTAAAAGAAAGAAGCAATAAATCAAAGCCAGACAGTAAGCCTACTTTGAGGAATACGTACCGACCATCCGTATAATAAGAGCTAAGGAAAGCTCTGGTTATACTGTGTTGGCCATGACTAGGTACTAGGTTCATCATCATCATTTCAGCCAATAGACGTCCACTGCTGGACATGGGCCTCCCCCAAAATGTTCTCCTCACACAGATCGGTCGTGTGCCGCCTCGGACAAAAAGTCCAGCTTGGTAAGTCCAACTTCCAGAAAGAGGTCGATCGACGAATCCAACTCGGCTGGGCAGCATATTTTCAGCCCATCTACCGCAGTGTCTCAAGACGAAAGTCTTCAATACGTATGTGTTGCCAGTGATGACATACGGAACCGAAACGTGGCCGCTTACAATGTGCCGATTAAGGAGGCTCAAAGTCACCCAGAGGAGAGCTCGGAGTCTCCCTGCATGATCGTATCAGAAATGATGAGATCCGCAGGAGAACTAAGGTCACAGACATAGCCCAAAGGTACTAGGTTGGTTTGGGGAAAATATAACTGAGGATAGATCGGATGTTAGGATGCATATTTTTGAAAGAAAAGTAAAGTATCAGCCTATTAACTGTCCCACTGTAAGGCAAAGGCCTCCATCATAGCAATCAAGTTATCGCTATGATGAGATTAGGCTTTAACACCACGCTTACCAAATGTGGATTGGTGATGATAACAAACTCGAGCTATATCCGAAAAAATCGAAACATACTTTTCGCTCGACCCGGGAATCGAACGCAGGACCCCGAGATTACGGCCCGGTACCTAAACCACTAGATTAACAGGGCGTTCTAGCTAGACCAACAGAGCGTTCAGCCACTTACGCAGGATATATTATAGTGCTCAAGTGTGTGTGCAAACACAAGTGCACTCTTTATCCCGTTACCCTCATATTCCAATGGAACACTACTGTGACACGTGATTGGACGCACGACCAACAGGTTAACGTGCTTTCCGAGGCACGGGGGTACAAGACCGCCAACTTCCAGATTCCGGGCTGCCACTAAGAATTTCTTAACGACGACGAGCAATCGATATCTTATACAATTTATAGCAATTTTTGTTAAGAAACCTTTTTTATATAAACTCACTATTTCATATAGCTATCGAACAAAGCTATCTCGCGATGCGGTCAAACTAGAGAGGTCACCACGCCTCGCGTACTGTTTGTATGGAGCGTTTTGGGCAATTCTAGTTTAAGTGATTTTCAAATTGTCCTATCTCGAAAAGTTTCCAAGCTAACAAATCCATTATTTCGCCTATGTTTTCACTTTTGAGGGGTTCTTATATTACCAACAAGAGAAAAAAATAGGACACAAGCCTAATAGGCTTGCAGATAGAGATCGAATGTTAGGATGCATATTTTACTTAGGTCTTAGGTCTTTACCTAATAAGATATGGGTTATTGTTTTTTTTTTAATATCTCGACTAATCACATGATTTTATGGGCACTGTCCCCATCAAATATTACAGTAGTTTTTTGATGTGATAGGTGGCAGACGAGCAGACGGAACACCTGATAATAAACGATTGCCACCGCCCATGAACACCAGCAACAACAGTGGAGTCACAAGTGCGCTGCCAATCTTTAGACCCCTTACCGGAGGACCATTCCGGAGGGGGCGCATTTGTTCCACGACTTTTCGAAATTCGTGTAATTTTTTTTCGACTCTCCATAAAAATGGGCAGGGCACATAGCGAGGAGAAGAGACGGCCGTTGGGGCGGAAAGGTCCTCGAATGGAGGCCAGGTACAGGAAGACACAGCAGTGGCAGGCCCCCCACAAGGTGGACCGACGATCTGGTGAAGATCGCGGGAATCCATTGGATGCGGGCGGCACAGGACCAATCTGTGTGGAGAACATTGGGGGAGACCTATGTCCAGCAGTGGACGTCTATTGGCTGAAAGAAGATGATGATGATAAAAATGGCCAAGTCACGTGACCGAAATTGTATGAAAAATTGGTGTCGCGAGTGTCCATGGGCGGCAGCAATCGCTTACCACCAGGTAATTAGTCTGCTCGTCTGCCACCTATTACATAAAAAAAATTGAATTATTTTTACACGACTCTCCAAAAGTCATTATTATTAATATGAAATAAATGAAGTGAGTCTTGCGTCTCATAGCCACTGCGACCAATAGATGATCTATTGTGGTAGCCCCAGAACCTATTACAGCACCTCATGTAGCTCCAGTTCCAGGATAAACCCGAGAATAGAGCTGATAGGGGAGCTTTTGATCTCGTCTGCCGAGATCATGTGTGCTCCCAGGTGCCGGCTTCTGCAGCGGTGTAGCGCTATGCATTCGCCTGAGGACGTGGATAATCGTTTCTTTATTTATTTTTTTATTTATTTATTATGGTACACTGACAGATCACAGTCATAACTTGGCAACAATAAAAACAATCATAAAAATAAGGCTAGACAGTAATCCGTAAATAGTATACACAAGCATGTCAAAATTAAATAAGATTAAGTTTGTAATTAAATTAATTATAATAGTAGTATTAAATTCAAATAATATTATTAAAATTAGATCCTATACAATTCAATTCAATGTCAAACAAGTATAATCTACTTAATGAAGTTACTAGAGAGAGAGGGTTTCATTCGCGAATATTCGCGTAGTGTTTAGTGCTGCTCTTTTGTACGACGAAAATTTGTCATCAAATCCTTACTTCCTTACTAATATTATAAAGGCGAAAGTTTGTTTGGATAGATGTATGGATGTTTGTTCCTCTTTCACGCAAAAATTACTAAACGGATTTTAATGAAACTTTACAGTAATGTAGCTTATAGATCAGAATAACACATAGGCTATAATTTATAAAGATATTGTGTGAACGCAGACGAAGTCGCGGGCAAAAGCTATCCTTACTTCCTTACTAATATTATAAAGGCGAAAGTTTGTTTGGATGGATGTATGGATGTTTGTTCCTCTTTCACGCAAAAACTACTAAACGGATTTTAATGAAACTTTACAGTAATGTAGCTTATAGATCAGAATAACACATAGGCTATAATTTATAAAGATATTGTGTGAACGCAGACGAAGTCGCGGGCAAAAGCTAGTACATCTATACCTGTATCTTTGCTGCCACACGCTATCTCGTTATAAGTCCTACACATTCGAACCAATGAGTAAAGACATGAAGTAAGACGTATCGTTTTTATAAACTCTAATACAGAATGTTTTTGGACATCTTATTTTATATCGAGTGTTGATGGTGAGCGACGAGAGTAGACCAGGCGCGTCGATAAAACAATGTAAGATCTTATGAATGTTTCCTCGTCCTCGTGCAGATGCTCGTTTAATCAAAAGCCATAGAACAAATGTTATTCAGAATGGTTGGTATGTTGGTACCTTGTATATTATACTTTGATTTTACGGAATACACCTCAGCACCTAAACTCCTATTTTTTTTTTTACTGTAGATAGGTAAGCGTTTGACTATATTTCACCTGATGGTAAGTGATAATATGGTCTAAGATGTAGCACGATTACCTAGAAGATACCTATTCACTCGCGCTTTGAAAACCCCCAAATTGTAGCCACTAGGGAATACCTCTTCAGGCAACTGATTCCACTGTTTCGCAGTACGAATAAGAAAACAGGATTCAAACCTCTTTGTGCGGACTTTTGGTATTTCTACCATGTACCGGTGTCGATTGAGGGTCTGCCTGGTGGAGTAGTGGAAGAACGGAGATGCTCCAATGGCATTGTACAGTTCCGTGGCGCACTCTCCAAAATGTATCCGATAGAAGACCGATAAGCTTGCTACCTTGCGTCGGTGTTCAAGGCTATCTTAACAATTACTATGCATGTATGTACTTTATTACTCCATCGTCATACCTATCACTACTCACGACTAATAACCTCTGAGAGCAAGATGAATACCAAACAGACCACCTTTTTTCTGCGGTCTACATCACCTAGTTACCATCACTTAAGGTTGCTTTTTGAAAAGCGAGTGCTAGTTCCTTGGTGGGACGAAACGCATCCTTCAAAGTACGGCAGGTCTGGGTTTCTCAAAGTGTCGTAGGTAGGGTTTGCAATATGGTATGGGTCTGGAGTTCGAAACAAAATTAATATCGTGGATCTTTTTGAAAAGATTAGGCGAAAATAGTGTGGCGGGAGAAAAGGGTCCTACTTTCTGTTACTTTATTTTTTTAGTAGACTCTCTACTTGTGATAATTGTTTGCCAATATATATCACGTGAGTTATATATCAAAGTGAGTCTGACTTAAAGACACTTAAGCTGACGCATCGATGAAACTAGCGCCACCAATCGATTTGTATTAATTATGGCGATTATGAGATTTTAAAAAAAAAGTACAACGAATCCATAAAGGATAGTATTAAGATTTTTTGAGATAAATTTGTGTCATAATTTTCCTACAAGTAACTATTTATGTTTAATTGCTAAAAGTGGTCTTTTTTTTTGAGCAGTCGGCACACCTGATGGAAAGTGATCACCGCCGCCTATGGACACCTGCAACACCAGAGGTATCACATATGCGTATGAGGTATCAGTTTAGGCAATATTAAGAATTATGATTACTTAACGAAGATAATATTGCACAAGTACATCTCAAAAAAATCTTGATACTTTTCTTTATAGAAAAGACAAAGGTCACTTTGTCATTTTTTAAAAATGTCTCATAATCGCCAAAATAAACACAATGCGTCAGCGCAATTGTTCTACGGATTCTGCCAAGAACAATCAAAATTGAAAATGGCAAGTTTCACGTGTAAAGTTGTCCACGTTACAGCCACTAAAAAAAGCATCAATTGTGCACTATGTACCTACCAATGTCAGAATGGGCGGTGTGCTCTCGCAAAATTGATGAATATAAATTCTAGCTAACACTTTACGTTGGTTACCATCGACGGAATGTCAAGTTAGTGGTTTCAAGAGTTTGTAAAATCCTACGGTAGGTGCAGCATCGATCCGGGGGAGGTCGTGGTAGTCCAAGGCTTTGCCGGATACCCATAACCTTTCCCCAATGGGGCGATGAGGGAACGCCGCTGTGTTTTTTAGTCGGTATGTCTCTGGGCGTATACCTAGAGGAGAGCCCGACATAACCCCTGATGGCCCCCACTATCTCGGGTATGCATAAGGCCAGCATTTTACACAGCGACAAAAAAAAAAACAGGTGCAGCATCGGTGAAGAAAATCCTCCCGCAAACAAAGAAAATTTGTCAAAGTAAAATGGTGTGTCCAAAAATCTTAGTGTTAGTAAAAGTTAGTGGTTATAAAAGTTTGAGAAACCTTACGGTAGGCGCAGCATTGTGACGAGTCCTCAAAGCTGCTGGGTGTTGTTACGGCTTCGCGCCAGAAAACTCTCGCGTAAACAAAGATAAGGCGAAAATGTGCCGGGAAAAATAGGTCCTTTCTCTTTGCGGGAATTAGGGAAATTTTTATGTAATTCAGAGAGTTTCAAAGTCAAAATGAAAAAAAAAAACGCCTACTTAATGTCAAAAAATAAAAAGTTAAATAACAATTTATACATCTCCCAATTAATAAAGTTTGTTTTGACTAAATGTGTACGTCAGTATATGTTTTGTTTATTTTAGGTGGTGTTTAATAGTAACCCAAACTGAATTAATTAAAGAGAACCAGCTCATTAATCAATCAACCAATTTTCTAAGGAACGTATCTCTTTAATCATTTGACATTGGCAGAGTTGTCTCGTAAGAGCAACAGCACGCCATAAAAAATAGTTTCTACATATGTCTTCACATTTTCATTTATTCAATCGGTCGGAGAAACTTTAATTTAGACATTGGTAGCTTGGAGAATAAATTAACGCGCTAGTTTTCAGATGCTACTCGTAAATGAACCAGACGAACTGTGTTTTAAGCAGTGAGTACTACTATTTAGTAATATGTAGTTCAATGGTTTTATAACATTTTATCCTATGAGAAGTTAAGGGTACTAATGTCGGGCAATCGAATGTTAGGTACACACGATTGGCCGATTCATACCGATCAAGTTCACATAAGTACTTTATATTTTTTAAGTGTGAATGGCTGCCAGCTTCGGCTGCCAGGTTGGCCCTTGTTGGCTACAGAATTTGTCGTCTTTGTGTCCTACTTATGTCACTCGTGTTTAAATTTGTGTTCTGTGGCCAATAAAGAAATCTTTATCTTTTATCCTTAATGATATAAGTACTTACCTATTTAATCCAAGCTTTATAATTCTTTCCTTCAAGTATAAAGAATCATGGTATAGACAGGTAATTAAGTGTTGAAAGAACCTTCATGTAGATACTATTTATTTTTACAGTCAACAGAAAATAAAAAGACAAACATTAACATACTTCAATAAAAAGTAAGTATCAGCCTATAACTGTCCCACTGCAGGGTAAAGGCCTTCCATCAAATAAATCAAGTCATTGCTACTATGATGGGATTAGGCGTAATCACTACGCTTGCCAAATGCGGATTGGTGATCACAAACCCGAGCTATGTTCGAAAAATTCGAAATACACTTTTTGCTCGACCCAGGAATCGAAACCAGGACCACATAAATAACATAGAAACTTATTTGTGTCAAAATTACAAAGTTTCTTTCCACCATTTCTCCAATTTTTTTTATAATTGGGTCCTTTTATAAACCTGTTCATAATTCGGACGGAAATTTATAATCTCGGGGCTCATCCTTTAGAGTGCAGAGCCATAGCAAAGATATTGCTATAGTAAAATGTCTTCTTTTTTTCCAGTGCGCCTTGAGGACAATCGGCAATGAGTGCGGGGGGCGCGCGGGGCGGGAGGAGGATCCCCACTCCCATGCCCCCTCCGAAGGAGAGCGCGTATCCTGGCAGGTAAGACCTAAGTAGTAAAGTAGGTAATATATACAGGGAGTATCTGTGAACATTTACACCCCTTTAACCATGTGTTCTATCAACCATTCTGAACAACATTTGTTCATGACTTTTGGAAATTCGCATAAAAAAAAATTTAACTTCTCATACAAAGTCGGTCACGTGATTCATTTCATCATTCATCACTCATTCATCGTGGTCATTTTGTATGGGTATGAACAAATGTTGTTCGTAATGGTTGGTAGAACATGTGGTTAAAGGGATGTAAATGTCCACAGATACACGCGGTCACGCATCAGTGAAACGCGCCACGTAGGTTGACAGAACCACAGATCACCCCCAATCACTATTGGGGGTGATCTGTGGACAGAACTGACCGACCGACAAAAAAAAACAAAAAATAGAACGCGCCTTCTTCCATATGAAGGGACGTGGTTCAAATGCGAGCGTGGAAAAAAGGATTCGGCGGGTAGGGCTAAAAGAAGCCGCGTGGGCTGATAAAGAAAGAAAGGTTTTAAATTAGTGTCTAGTGGTTTTTAGTGTACAAGTTTGGTGTTTATTTGTGCAGTGAAGTGCCGCAAAGTGATCCTAATAATAAGAATCGTTGGATTGTATCGTTTTTAACACTGCTATTGTGTGTCGAGTGCGTTGTCTCGTGACAACTTGCTTGGACCTAATAGAGTCTTGAAACCCGCGACTGCTTTTGGAGTGATATCCGCTGAATCCGTAGGTCGATAAAACGCAAAACACCGGCGTATTGAGTGACTGTGACTTTGACTGACTTCGACTGTTGACTACCTACTTGTTCTCAATAAGTTACTTGACATTGGCGAGTTATCTTCGGTTGTCCCGCTTAATAATGCCTAAAATCTAAAACATGATAATGGCAGGAGTAATTCTCAGTCGAGAAGTTGATTGCCACAAATAAAATAAGAAGAAGAAATGCGAGCGTGCACCTCTGGAGCCCAATTCTCGGGCTCGTGATAATTTGAAAACATGGTGGATGTCACATGTCCAATCCATACATAAAGCTATGTTTTAGTGATATATATGTCGTATGATGATAAATGTCACGAGCCCGGGAATTGGGCTCCAGGATTTTTAAAATACATTTGCGTATTTATACCGTTAGCTCGGCGGTGAGAGAGAAAACCTGCATGGTTCGAAGACAGAAAGAAAAAAGAAAAGTTTTGTTATTTTGGACACCCATCACTATCTACAACATCAGTTTCATAAACAAAAAATAAGTTAAACAAAAGAAATCATCATCATCTTCAGCCCATTTAAGTCCCCGCTGCTGGGGCACGGGCCTCCCTCAATCACATGAGGGGTAATTGCCATCACCACGCTTGGCAGACGGGTTGGCGAAGGTTTTAATATAAATGCAGAGTTTTCCTTCTCTGGGTGCTGTTGATCATACCAGCAGCTTTACCTTAGTCGCCTTTTACGACACCTCGGTAAGAGTGAGAGTGGCCTATTCTACTCTGCCGGGGACCACACGGCGTAACAAAAAAAATAATGCTGAAAAATACAAAGCAAAGAATAAACAAAATTTTAAGGGTAGAAATAACTAGACTGCGCATTTTTATTGTGTGTACTTTTAACAGAAATGTCCCTCAGTCAGCTTATGTCATGGCTCTGAAAAAGGTCATCACGCTGATTTTCAGTAGGGCCAGCTAAATGATTGCCATGAATATTAGCCGTTAGTGAAACGTGTAACCATGATTCAGTTAATCTGTTTCACATATTCCCCGAAATTGTTTAAAATAGATCCGGCTTAGTAGCTAAAAATTTGTGCCGTGTGGTCCCCGGCCGAGTAGAATAGGCCACCCTCACTCTTACCGCGGTGTCTTAAAAGGCGACTAAGGTAAATCTGCTAGCACGATCATCAGCACCCAGAGAAGGAAAACTCTGCATTTATATCTAAACCCTCGCCAACCCGTCTGCCAAGCGTGGTGAGTATGGCAATTACCCCTCATGTGATTGAGGGAGGCCCGTGCCCCAGCAGTGGGGACTTAAATGGGCTGATGATGAGTAGCTAAAAATTTAAATCGTTTGGCGTGGCTAGTGTGCCCTACCCGTCACCTTAACGAGGGGGAGAAACGCGGTATGGGGGTTTAGCAAATTTTAATGTAAGAATCTTGAAATTCATTATTTGGGCTCCTAATATAAATCAAAAACAATTTGTTTCTATAACATTTTAGTAAATTCAACCCTAAAGGGAGTGAAAAAAGGGATCGAAGTTTGTATGATAGACCGTCGTCTTTGATGTTAGGAATGAGAAAATTTGTACCTATACGTATAATTTGAAATAAACAGAAATTCATTTCAACATGTTTGAAAAATCACCCTTAGAAGGGGTGAAATGGGGGGGTGAAATGCAGTAAGGGGGTTTGCTAATTAGTAAATTAAGAGACTTAAAATTGATTTTTGGGCACGGGTTTTAAATAAAAAAGTGACTTTTGAACTTTCAACCCCTAAAGGGTCAACTACCCTTTAGGGGTTGAAAGTTCAAAAGTTTGAAATTTGTATGAAGATTTTGTAATAAAAACTACAACTGCGTGAGTAACGCCGGGGCGCAGTCTATAAAATAATTATTTTGCTAAGACATCTTCATAACTCATTGAAATGCATAGACATCAATTGACCGTGGGAGAGCCACGCTTCGGCATGAATGGGCCGGCTCGACCGGAGTGATACCACGGCCTCACAGAAAACCAGCGTGAAGCAGCACTGTGCTTTGTTTCGCTGCGCGAGTGAGGGTACCGGAGGCATAATCCTGGGGATAGGGGGGTTTAAAGGTTGGCAGCGCACTTGTGACTCCACTGGTGTCGCGGGTGTCCATGGGCGGCGGCAATTGCTTACCATCAGGTGACCGGTCTGTTCATCTGCCTACCTATTACATAAAAAAAAAATTGAAAAAAATCACGGCCTGGACCAGGAAGAAATGCAAGATGTTAGTGTAAAACTGTGCTCTGCCGCCCGGGAAATCATACTAATGGTTCAGGCGAAACGGTAAGCCTTGTTTGTTGACTGGTAGACGGTGTCAAGAGGCATTAAGTCTGTTCTTTCCTTTCTTTAAATTCGCGGAAGTGTGAAATGAAAGGTAACGCTGTGCGGGGAATTTTGTTCAGTTGGAAGTGTAGGTAGGTATTTGTATAACTTTAAGATATAAATTATAACTCAGTAATTCTTATAAGTTTGCTTTGTCACAATAATTCAATTATAAGTTTATAATTAATTTATTTATTGTTTAGAATTGACTAATACGTTTTTTTATTTATTATTAGTTATATAAATAAATAAATATATATTGAACAACATCACATAGCTGGCTCCGAGATAGGTAGCTCAAGTACCTGTGTTACGGATATCAGTATAAACATTCAATACTTTTCGTTTGTAAATAAATATTTATAATACATAGAAAATACCCAGACCAATACAAACAGATTATGTTCATGCACACAAATATTTGTACTGTGCGGGGATCGAACCCGCAACCCTTGCACCAGAGGCAGCGTTCACTACCACTGATCCAAATGGGTCGTCAACCAAGTCGTCAAGGATATTTATACCAAATACAGAAAATATTAAAAAACAAAATTGTTTTTTTAGTTAGCTCAAATTGTCCCACTGCTAGGCAACGGAGGAAATCTGCATGTTCCGGATAGTTTCTGAAACGCGTAACCATGATTCAGTTGGTCTGGTTCCCTTAAAGGGTTGCGACGGTCAGACGGCAGTCGCTTCATTGTAATTACCAGACTCCCAACTGAATCATGTTCAAAGCGCACCCCCGGGTTCCAGAGCGGCAGTATAGGACGCAACCGAGAATTGCACACTATGACGAGGAGGCTAAGAATTTACATTATAACCGACTTTAAAACAGGAGGAGGTTCTATGTTGTATATAGTTTTTATTTTTTTTATTTTTCATATATGTTTATCGATAACTCCGCCAAATATTGACCGATTTGCAGAATTCTTTTTTATTTGAAAGAACACACTCCCAGGTTAGTCCCATTGTCATGAGCTGATGATGGAATATCAGAGAAATCGAGGGAAAACCTTAAATTTTATGGGCATACGTATTGTTTTTGTATCTTTTTTCAAAGCTGCACCAGTATTTACGCCTAATCTGTTCTGTTGTGTGTATCTGTTTATAATTGCTATATGTTCTGTGTTGTGATGTCTATAATAATAAATATTTTCTTTCTTTCTTTCTTTCTTTCTTTCTTTCTTTCTTTCTTTCTAATTGTATTAATTTAGTGGCTCCACTGATAATGGAAGCTCCACTTCTCAGCGGTAAGGAGTTAACGGATAACTCTTTCAATATTGTACACATAATTCGTTTGTTAGTTATTTGGCAGGGGTGGGGAGAGGGGGGGGGGGGGCGGTGCTGCCAAAAAGAGATACTAAAAAGCGTGAAAAGAGATTCTACGAAAAAATCCGCCTTCAAAAACCACGAACTAAAAAGTGTAAAATAATATTTTTAACACTTCATACACTTCAAATAACATTTTATAACAGTACATATAATAGTCGGTGCCTAATCCCTGTTGGATAATTGAATATTGTATTACAAGATAGTATTTGTGGTAACATTTTTACGGTAAAACAACATTCACTCCTCGTTTGTTTTTCTTAAACAAAAGTGAGTTAGGGTACCGGAGACCCATTCCGGAGGGGAAAGGGGAGTTTGCAACCCACCTGTGACTGCACTGGTGTTGCAGGTGTCCATTGGCGGCGGCAATTGCTTACCATCAGGTGATCCGTCTGCTCGTCTGCCACCTATGTCATAAAAAAACAAAAGGCCTTAAACTTCTCCCTATTCCGTCTTCATTATTGGCTTCCTTGACATGTAATTGAAGTGAACTAATGTTTATTTTGACAGTCCAATCGAAGTGGAAAGAGTAACCGATCCGACCCCGCTCAACGGTATCGGGTGTCGTACACCAAATCCCTAAATGTCGGATTAGGTATCCGTCTTATTTGTGAAAGGAATAGGTTCAAGGGAGACTAGGTAATTTAAGGAAACTCATTTTAAAAGCTGTAGATGCGAGAATGAGAAGTTAAAAAAAGTGGTAGGGATGACAGTTATCAGTTTATAATAGATGACGCCTAGTTACATTCAGACGATCTTAGGCGCGTATAAACAAAGTTTTATTGAATGTGGAAGGTGCCGACCACCTACCAGTCCAGTGGCTGGCCCATCCCGGCTGCCATAAAAAATAAATACATGACTCAGAGAGTTCAGCACTTGCGCCGCCAACGCTCTATATCTACTTAAGGGACAGTGTTAAATTGTCTAAGGGAAATGTTCTCAACCGCAACATGAAGATTGTAAGCATTCAAGCGTTTCGACGACCCGTTTGGAACAGTGGTAGTGAACGCTGCCTCTGGTGCAAGGGTTGCGGGTTCGATCCCCGCACAGTACAAACATTTGTGTGCATGAACATATCTGTTTGTATTGGTCTGGGCGTTATCTATATATTATAAGTATGTATTTACAAAAGAAAAGTATTATATGTATATATTTGTAATCTCACTGTTGATTCTGATATCCGTAACACAGGTGCTTGAGCTACCTATCTCGGAGTCAGATCAATGTATGTGATGTTGTGAAATATTTATTATATTCGTCCTTGAATGTAAGAAAGAAAGAAAACTATTTATTAAGTAAATAACACACTTAAAAATTTCATCTCGTTTTCAGGCGGGACCCGAACCCACACCTTCCACAATCCGGGTGAATGTTTTACCAATTAGACCACTGAACGCGTTAAGGTGACGGGTAGGACACACTAGCGACGCCAATCGATTTTAATTTTTAGCTACTAAACCGGATCTATTTTTAACAATTCCTGGATTACAACCTCTCGGCAAACTTATACTATATATTAAATAACCATGCACAAATGTCGGGTCCGTTTTTGTACGCGAAAAATTGATTCACGCTAAAAGTGACCGCTTTTGGCATTAATTAATTTTTATCTAAGATTTCTGTTGAGATTCTGTCGAGTGTAGTCCAACACAGCGTATCAACTGATGCGATTCAAAGGTTTAAAATGACGGGTAGGGAACACTAGCGACGCCAATCGATTTTAATTTTTAGCTACTAAACCGGATCTATTTTTAACAATTTCTGGATTACAACCTCTCGGCAAACTTATACTATATATTAAATAACCATGCACAAATGTTGGGTCCGTTTTTGTACGCGAAAAATTTATTCACGCTAAAAGTGACCGCTTTTGGCATTAATTAATTTTTATCTAAGATTTCTGTTGAGATTCTGTCGAGTGTAGTCCAACACAGCGTATCAACTGATGCGATTCAAAGGTTTAAAATGACGGGTAGGGAACACTAGCGACGCCAATCGATTTTAATTTTTAGCTACTAAACCGGATCTATTTTTAACAATTTCTGGAAAACAACCTCTTGGCAAACTTATACTATATATTAAATAACCATGCACAAATGTTGGGTCCGTTTTTGTACGCGAAAAATTTATTCACGCTAAAAGTGACCGCTTTTGGCATTAATAAATTTTTCACGTACGCGTTGGACCCAACATTTGTTCATGGTTATTTAATCAATTGTATAAGTGTTTGCCGAGAGGTTGTACCCCGAAATTGTTTAAAATAGATTCGGTTTAGATAGTAGCATACAATTTGAATCGATTGGTGTCGATTATTATTAGTTTTAGTGTATACAAACGCTGGTAAACCTGAATTAATAAATAAATAAAAAACATTTGTGCATGGTTATTTAATAAATAGTATAAGACCAACGGCTTAACGTGCTTTCCGAGGCACTGGGGTACATGACCACCGACTGCCAGTCTCCGGGCTGACACTAACAATTTCTTACTAAAAACTTAGGTACCTATTTTTGGTTTAGTGTGACCCACTAACCATTGCGCCGCCGAAGCAGCCACTTGCTTACTCTTCCCATTTCAGCTGTAGGTATCTCTTTGAGTTAATCTCTGTGTGATCATACGAAACGATGAAGTCGGGACGTTCAAAAACTACAACTTCCCTTTTCTCTGAAATCGTTCTGAAGTCTCTGAAAATGTCCATAAAAACGTGCCGCCTCATATTGAATCTTGTCCATTGATATATTAATAATAATTCTCACAACATCTCATACGTTGACCTGATTCCGCACTAAGTAGCTTAAGCACTTGTGTTACAGATATCAGACAACAGAGGAACACAAATATATACTTAAATACATATTTTACACTCAGACACCGAACAAACACAAGTAATCATCGCACGACTGTTTGTCCAGGGTGGGGATCGAACCCACGACCTTTGGCGTAAAAGGCAGGGTCACTACCAATTGTGCCATCCGGTCAGACATTCAGAATCAAAATGTATAAGTTTGACCAACACTTTTTCAATGCTTTATGAATTTGATTATATTGACGAATATTAATCTAAATTACACTAGTAAGTGTACTGTCCCACTGCAGGGCAAAGGCCTCCATCATAGAAATCAAGTCATCGCTACTGTGATGGAATTAGGCTTAATCACCACGCTTGCCTAATGCAGATTAGCGATCACAAAACCCGAACTATATTCGAAAAATTCGAAACATACTTTTGGCTCGACCCGGGAATCGAACCCAGGATCCCGAGATCACGGTCCGGTACTTAAACCATTAGACCAACAGGCGCCAATTACACTAGGTCAAACAATTACAAATCGTCATACATGAAAAATATAAATTATAACTATGTATTACAATGATCGGAGTAGGTAGAGCTATTTTTGGTACTTGTGATTTTTTCAAATAATATGGACATGCCTGGAATCCCAGGAATCCCGGGATTAAAGTTATACTTTATAGTAGTCATTTTCGTTTATACGTACGAACATTAACATCAGAACTTATTCATAAACGCTTTGTGATACCATGTTAAATAAAAAAGTTCTATTTGTTCTTTGGAAATTCAAGATACATACTTTATAACTACAATGTATCAATACGGGGATTAACACGATATTTATCATGTGAACTCACATATTTGGCTCGACGTTAATCCCCGTATTGATACATACGTTAGACAGAAAGGAACAAACTGTAAGTAAATATCGTACCGTACCGTAAGTAAGTATCGAACGTTTATGGATAATCCTTTTCATGATTAAAATGCGTTAAATATTTAACTCTAAAATAATAATTTATTTATCTTAATCCCGGGATCATAGTCAGAATCCCGGGGCGTGTCCATATTAACATCTACGTTTGCGTTCAATGAATCCAAATAGCTCTACCTACTCCGATCATTGTATTATACATGGTTTTACTGTCCACCATACACGGTCACTTGATTTCTAATTTGTTGATGATGCTGAACCATCAGTAAGAGGATTTAGTATTACAATAGTATTTAAACATTATATTTAAGTATTACGGGGGCTATACAAATATAGGGAAACAATACGTGCAATATATTTTCTTTTCATGTTTATGCCTAGATTCCACGAACCAAGCTTAGCCTATCCATTTCCATAATTCGTTCGGATTTCCCAGTCCATAGACAGCTGTATTGACAAACCACTAAATTAGTAACATGATACACTGCAGTTATTAACTGCAGCCCACAAAGTGCACTGTTCGACTTCACCGCGTTTCCGAAAAGCCGAACCTTCCGTGACCGACGCTGATGAGTTCGTGAATATATTGTTTAAAGTTACAGAGGGTTGTTTCTATTATAGCTGGGAAAGGTCAGTTGAATAAGGCATGTGTATAGATAGATATTCTTTATTGTATATAACAAAATACAAATATAATACACCAACAACAGACAAACAATAGGTGTATTATAAGCTATCTATACCGCAATTTATATAATTATTGAGCGTTGAAAATTTTAAACTAAATTAGTCAAGCAAATCATGCGATCAAATCTTTCTACTTAAGAAAATTTAAGTTTATCAAGTAGAAACATTAGTTATTGAACAATAACTGAGACCTAAAGGTAAACTAAAGGTAACTTAAAAAACCTTTCAACCAAGTCATTCAACCAAATGATGCAATCAAATCTTTCAAACAAATCTTTCAACCAAATCATTCAACTAAATCACTAAATAAATTCATGTAAGCAAACCATTCAACCAAACCAACCATTCAACCAAATCATTCCACAAAACCGTCACCAATGCAATCTATTTATTTATTTATAGGTACACATACAGATTATTGTCGCTACAAAACAGCAAACATGGCACAAATAACATAGACTAGACAATAATCCAAAAAAAGTGTACACAGCACGCTTAAAACATCAAAAACAAACAATAACATTACTCTTAAACACTAACAATCTATCACCGCTGAGTGGGAATTAAGGAAAAGAGGAATGCTGGGCTTTCACGAAATTCGTCACAGACTTTTTATATTGAGCGAAATTTGCGTTAAAAATTCATTATTGAAGATATAGCAGCATAACTTCGCTACCCTTTGACAAGGAAATGAGACCAACTGGGTCATGGTCATACACGTTTAGTATAATTATTATTTCTTCAATTGTGCGTATCTATAGTGAGAGAAACTATCCGAAACGTGCAAGTGTCTGCACTATGGTGTTCCTAACTGCCAAGCTTGTTAATGGTACATGTTAGATTTGAAAATCCAAAGATATGACCTGACCAAATGCTACCATTACTCTAAAATTCTAATTAGGAATAAACTTGATTCCATGGACTTTCTTTTTATGTTAGAGGCGACAAACGAGGCGAGCATGAACATCCGCGAAATCAGAGCTATCGCTAATGTGTTGTTGGCCTTTTTAAAAAAGAGTGCGCTCTTCTCTTGAAGGTCCCTAAGTCGTAGGAAAAGTAAATACTCTCGCAGCTAAACCGTACCACAGAACCGAGGTAGGTGGTAGAAAGTTCCGCGAGAAACGCACAGTATTAGACTGCCGTCCATCGAGATGATGGGGATGGGATCAAAATCGCTTGCGTGTGGTTCGATGTAAGAATTCAGCTGCAAGGAGTAGATCAAATAGTTCCTCAGAGCACTCCCCATGATTCCACTAATGAGAAAATATATATGAATGTTAGTCCTGAGTCGAATTGGTTACCCATGAGTTTATTTTTAAATGAAGCAAAACAAGTGAAGGTAGACTTAACAAGACCAACCTTGACAATGCAATATTTAGTTCCCCATCGATTTTTGTATGATCACCCCAAATCGCCGCTCACCCCAGTGCAAGTGCATCGCTGCAGTACGCGGCGTTCCGACACGTTCGCGGGCAATTAGACGTAACTCAGGGTTGACAACTGTCAACATATTATTATTAAGTACTCAACACAATCGCGTGTAGTCCCGGTTTTATCTATTATTTGACCACTACCTATAGCTCGATAAGGATGACGTTAGAATGCGTTCTCATTTGTCCAAACTTTTCCCCGAATTTGGCCACCGGTACCCTGAGTAGTCATCATCATCAGTCCATTTAAGTCCCCACTGCTGGGGCACGGGCCTCCCTCAATCACATGAGGGGTAATTGCCATACTCACCACGCTTGGCAGACGGGTTGGCGAGGGTTTTGACATAAATGCAGAGTTTTCCTTCTCTGGGTGCTGATGATCATGCCAGCAGCTTTACCTTAGTCGCCTTTTACGACAACTCGGTAAGAGTG
The DNA here is from genome assembly GCA_019059595.1 of Marasmia exigua. Taxonomy (NCBI): domain Eukaryota; kingdom Metazoa; phylum Arthropoda; class Insecta; order Lepidoptera; family Crambidae; genus Marasmia; species Marasmia exigua. The sequence goes on from CM032473.1 coordinate 16,420,065, forward strand.
AGGGTGGCCTATTCTACTCTGCCGGGGACCACCCTCAGTAGTACTCTCCGGAAATACAGCACAGTGCTGTTTTTAACGCCGGATTTCAGTAAGTCCGTCATAACATCTTGTCGACCCGGCCTAACGTGGCTCTTTAAAAATCCAAACTCATTTGGGAGGATTATGACGGGTCCGCTAGATAAGTAGGCCTTTTGATACCTGGAGGAAGAACGAGGTAGGTATCTCATGAACCTCTCTGTCTGGCGATGAGGGAGATTTTAAGAGGGTTTTTCGGGTATTTACTGGGAAGATCGCGAGATCGTTGACAGAACAGTGGACCGATCAGTTGAAAGACTCGTCGTCCTCCAAATTCTGCGCAGTCGTAAGATATGCCCTGGTGCCGTGTGGTCCCCGGCAGAGTAGAATAGGCCACCCTCACTCTTACCGAGGTGTCGTAAAAGGCGACTAAGGTAAAGCTGCTGGCATGATCATCAGCACCCAGAGAAGGAAAACTCTGCATTTATATCAAAACCCTCGCTACCCGTCTGCCAAGCGTGGTGAGTATGGCAATTACCCCTCATGTGATTGAGGGAGGCCGGTGCCCCAGCAGTGGGGACTTAAATGGGCTGATGATGATGATGATGATGTAAGATATGCGCTAGACGGAAACCGGTGGAGGCAGATCATCCGCTCCAGATGCAGCCATGATGCTGACCACGATTCTCAGATATGAGGGACTGACTCATGAGACAGAGCGAGCGGGTTTTTGAGAAGCTTCTTTCTTAAGAAACATTTCAGACGGAGAGCCCTACATAAACCAACCGACTTCCGTTAGTATTATCCACAATTTTTGTTTCACTCATTTCACATATTTTATATTTTTTATAATATATAGAAAATATATAAATATTATTTTTTTACAACGAACTCATCTTGTATAAATTTAGGCATTACATATTAAAAGTACTATTTTGTCTTGGAACAATATACGAAGGTGGTAAACCTGACCCTTGTTCTTTATTACCCATTCAGCTTTAAAGTACCAACCCTACTTTCACCCCTATTTCATCCCCTGCAATTTACTGGTGTTTGAGTCGTAGGGACGATATGAGACGAGTCGATTTGTCTGACTGGCTAATTCTGCGGTGACTGAAACCTAGTGCTTAGTATTTAGTCTCAAGTGTGATTAACACTATACTCCCACCATCATTGACTTTTCGACATATCGCAGTCCGGGATATACTCGGTCTTTTTTTTCAAGATTTGGTTAGGCCTGCTAATTAGAACGAAGCAATTGACATGACTTGTGACATTGACTTATCTAACTGGCTAATTCTACGGTAACTGAAACCTAGTATTTAGTCATCATCATCAGCAACCCACAGTCGTCCACTGCTGGACATCGGTCTCTCCTAATGTACGCCACTGCTCCCGATTTTCGGCCACTCTCATCCAGCCCACACCAGCCAGCCTTCGAATGTCATCATCCCATCTTGTCGCAGGGCGTCCTACACTACGCTTACCGAGTCGCGGTCTCCACTCAACATACCAGAGTCACCGACATAGCCCACCGAATTAGCAAACTGAAGTGGCAGTGGGCTGGTCATATTAGCCGCAGCACTGAAAGCCGTTGGAGCCGTAAAGTCCTTGAGTAGTATTTAGTACTTAGTCTCAAATATGATTGACACTACTGCTCAACCATCATTAACGTCGTTATATATCGGAGTCCAGGTCACGCTTGGTCTTATGTACCAAGGTTTGGTTAATCTGGTAAATACAATGAAGCGACTGCCGTGCAACCTTGATTTGTTTGACTGGCTAATTCTGCGGTGACTGAAACATGGTACTTAGTCTCAAGTGTGATTAACACTAACACATACATCCCAGTCATCATCAACATCTCAATATCTTAGTCCGAAGTATACTTGGTCCGTGATCCAAGATTTGGTTACACTAGTAATTAGGTAGTCAAGAGCTTTAATTTGGGACTTATTTCTGTTAAATGTCGTTAGAAAATTCATAATGCAATAAGGTCGAATCTTCAGTGCAAAAAGTAAATAGTTGAAGGTGAAGTTAAGACATAAAATATCTTATCTAAGCGAGCCTTGAAACGATAACCTCTTTGCAAAAAGCTATCATTACGGTTTTCTAATTACAAACACATGTTGTGTCAGTGTCAGTCACAAAAATAGTTTATTGTTACAGTTGGCGGTTCAGTTGGCGAGCTGACATATTATATCAATTGACCATTTATTATTGTTCTTTCTTTATTTGCGTCAACAAAGGGCCAAAAAGTTAATACCCACGTAACAATTACTCGGAAAACATTGGTAATGATCGTTGGCCCTCGCTCAAGTTGACGATTTTGCACGGTTGCCCCTAGAAAAGTAAAGTTGTCGATGGTAAATCAACATCATCATCATCAGCCCATTTAAGTCCCCACTGCACGGGGCACGGGCCTCTCTCAATCACATGAGAGGTAATTGCCATACTCACCACGCTTGGCAGACGGGTTGGCGAGGGTTTTGATATAAATGCAGAGTTTTCCTTCTCTGGGTGCTGATGATCATGCCAGCAGCTTTACCTTAGTCGCCTTTTACGACACCTCAGTAAGTGTGAGGGTGGCCTATTCTACTCTAGCGACGCCAATCGATTTTAATTCTTAGCTAGTAAAACGGATCTATTTTAAACAATTTCAGGATTACAACCTCTCGCCAAACACTTTAACAATTTATTAAATAATCATGCACAAATTTTGGGACCGTATATGTACGCGAAAAATTGACTCACGCCAAAAGTGGCCGCTTTTGGCGTGAATCAATTTTTCGTGTACACGTTGGACCCAACATTTTTGGATGGGTATTTAATAAATAGTAATAAGTGTTGATCTAGAGGTTGTAACCCCAAAATTGTTTAAAATAGATCCGGTTTAGAAGTGAAAATTAATCCTACCCGCTGCCTTAAGTTTTTGATCAGCTGGGCTGTTAGTTCATTGGAGGTATACATACTATGTGTTGAAAACAAAATGTTTTGATTAGTTTTATGCTACAGTTTTAGAAGACAATTGACAGTCTCTGTATATGAAAAAAGGATAAGAAGATCTTATAATCCACTACCGTGACTTTCTTTAACTTTAAGGAGAGTCATGCAATTCTCAATAATTATCGTATTCGAATCCTGTTAAATAGTTTTTTAGATTTTCGCGTTGCATTATAACTATAATGTATCAATATTAATACGAGCGGACTTCGCTCCGCTCGTGACCACGGCTGCTGTAACGTAGCCGAAACGTCGAGCCAAATATGTGAGTACACAATGTTGTTTCACATAATAAATATCGTGTTAATCCCCGTATCGATACATTATAGTTCGAATCCTGTTATTAGTGTTTCACATCCGGCAATTGGCAGGGATCTTTTGATCGCGTCACATGTGGTCGGCCATCAATGGATATTCCATATGCTGAACTTAGTACGAAGTGTGCTGACTATATGGACGTGTCTGGCTCAGATTGGGAGAGCCGTTAACTTACCTACAGGATAATGTTTATATTACGCGCTGCATTGCATCAGTGTGTCTGGATCTTGTGTGACACAACTTCGTTTCGATAAATTAGTGAAGTGTTCCCTGAACACTTCACTATGATACTTTCAAGAGAAAATTGAATAGGTTGTTACTGGACAGATCAATGCATGGCTATTAAAAAAAAGATTACATAGTATTTAAGACTTTCGATACTGTTGCTGCTTACAAGGCCAAAGTAGACAATATGTTCCAGCATTCACCCCTGAAGCTATTATTTTAGAACATTTTCATTAATATCAATAAGTCCAGTGAGTGTACCACATCGGTTTGTTACTGAGCGATTCGGGAAAAGTGCGTTTGCGCTTCAAGTTCGGCCATGTTGTTTATTTCGTCGTTACATCCCATTATGGTGACGGGTAGGGCACACTAGCGACGCCAATTGATTTAAATTGTTAGCAACTAAACCGTATATCTTTTAAACAATTTAGAAGCTGCAGCCTTTCGGAAAACACTTATACTATTTATTTAATACTTATACTTAACTTTTGGGTTTGCTTTTGTACTCGAAATTTGAAATACCGAAAAAAACACATGTTGACTCGCTAAGCCGATACTTCATGAACACTTGTAAAAAGCATTCTAACTGAAGACTGATCGATGATATAGGTACCACCTTTGGAATCAGCCCGTCATATTTCATAAGATGCGCAAAGGCCTCCCCATTTGAGGAAAACATCGGGAGAATTGAGTCTTAAGGTGACGGGTAGGGCACACTAGCGATGTCAATCGATTTTAATTTTTAGCTACTAAACCGGATCTATTTTAAACAATTTCGGGATTACAACCTCTCGGCAAACACTTATACTATTTATTAAATAACTATGCAACAATGTTGGGTCCAACACGTACGCGAAAAAAATATTCACGCCATAAGAGGCCACTTTCGGTGTGAATCAATTTTTCGCGTACAAAAACGGACCGAAAGTTTGTGCATAATTATTTGACAAATAGTATAAGTGTTTGACGAGAGATTGTAACCCCGAAATTGTTTAAAACAGATCCGGTTTACTAGCTAATCCCTTTTTTTTGCCTCCAGCCCGATGTTCAATTGGCCGACGTCGCCACCTTTCGGCGGCGCCTTATGCATACCTGTCTGCCGGGAGGCGGACGGGTTATGTTGGGCTCTCCTCCAGTAAAACTGAAGGCCTACTGACTAAACCCCCAACGACGCTCCCTCTTCGCCAGAGTGGGAAGGAGACATGTGTACTAGTTAATGAACTCACTACACGTTCCTTCCTAGGCACTAGCTAAACCCTAGCTTACCCGTGACCTTAAGTAGTTACACTTAAGAGCTAACGTTTTGTAAAAATCGAGTATGTCGTACTTAGGTATGTCAACGAGAGGTTGGTTATTCCTGGCTAATATTATGAGAAATAATATTTTTCCCCTGTAGGTATGTATAACAAAGCAGCAAATAAAATAACACAGAGCCAAGTTACAGACGCTCATGTCTCTGGGCGGGCCAACAGCGGACATTACGACTTCCTAACTATATTGGCACGTGTGCAAGATGGCGCCGCTTCCGGACCTGCGCAGTAAAGGCGCCGGATCAAAGCGCTTGCGCCGGACGCGCAGTTTGCAAGTGCATTCGCCATTTTGTTCTTGTTTTAGTATTGTTTGGAGTATAATGTAGGTAGGTAATGCTGAGAAATATTCTCTTGCATACAAAGACATAGGAGTTAGGACGTTTCGGCGACTGCAGCTTCGGGTCCTATTTAATTAACTTACATATCAAAAAAGAAGGAAATGGTTTTAGGTATATTTGGACACTAATAAACACAAACTCACGGGTAGCTAGTAGATACAGATATAGCTATGGTTCACATTAAAACAACACTTCGCTTTTCTTTTCGCTGCGTGAATGAGGGTACCGGAGGCCCGATCCGGGGGAGAGGGGGATTTAAAGGTTGGCAGCGAACTTGTGACTGCACTGGTGTCGCGGGTGTTCATGGGCGGCGGCAATGGCGTACCATCAGGTGATCCGTCTGCTCGTCTGCCACTTATCACATAAAAAAAAAGATAATCTATCTTTTATTTGGTACGCCAAAAAATTTTGGTGTAAAAATAGGGACTTTTGTAAATTTTGCTAACGACTCTCACCCAGGATACAACCCAACAAAATGTCTGTTTCATCAACAAACAAACATAAAAAAAAAAACATTTTTTAATATGACAAACTACGACAAACATACCTACGTTTATTTTTTCGTTAGATTAAATAATTTTTTGGTTTAATCTAAGGACACGGCCAAAGACCATATTTTGAGTTTGTCACCTTCGATGATTGTCAAAAATGGTGTAGGTAGAGTCCCCGCCACCAACGCGGGTTTTCGCGCATTTTTCTGTCGGCATCATCATTCAAATTTGAGTTTTATGCTTACAGACACAAGGAATCTACAATTTAGTTACATGTTTTCTTTCGTGGCACGGATCAACTTGTTTGTGAACTCGTAGTTTTGTAGAGTAGAGTTAAAAAAAACTATATCTGTACATTATTAATACTTTTTGATTGTGTTTCTTGGCAATATTTTACATGATATTTTTTTAAAAGGATACATAGGTACAATAAACAGAACTGACAACTGAAATGGACAACATTTCAAAATTGCTAAGCTCTGAAACAAAAAATACCATTTCTTTATTTACTTTTCCGCTGCGCGAATATATATTTATTAATTTTTTATATTGCTTATTTACTGAGAAAAAAAATAAAAACTAAAAAACGTAAGATGACGTCATCGGACGGCAGAATGTAAAATATTTCTTTGCTTAGCACATTATAGTTTTAAATTTACGAAATGCCAAACCCATGACATGCAACTGTCAAAAAAAAGACAACTTGTCAACGTTGAATGTATGAATGACGTTGACAATGTTGACACTAGTATTATTTACCTTTGACAGTTTTATTAAAACAATGATAAGCAAAGGAATATCGCTGTATTCAGCCGTCCGATGACGTCATTTGGCGCTTACGTCTATTTAGAATATAAAGAATTTTAATACTTATTTTATGCATGAAAATGGACAAATTTTGAAAAAAGAAAAAATATGGGTCCGTTCATTTTATGTCTATTTTCATATAAAAAACAATATGGACATGTTAAAAATATGAAATGTTGTCCATTATTGCAATACCTATTAAACATTTAGAACAAAACGTGTAATTTCGCTTCCTCCCGTATAGTCAGGATGGCCGAGCGGTCTAAGGCGCTGCGTTCAGGTCGCAGTCCACTTCTGTGGGCGTGGGTTCGAATCCCACTTCTGACAGATCATTTTTGCCTTTTTATTTGTTTAACATAATTTTAATGTTGATAAATTTATTTATTTATTTATTTTGGTTCACCAACAGCACATCATACAAAAATAATCATAACAGCTTTTTATAGTAAATTAGATGTCAGTATGTATGCCAATTACAGGGGAACACAGCGTTGATGAGTATACAATAGACAACACATAATTAATCAATTATTTACATTACATAATGTGAACTTGATATTTCAAACATAGATAATACAATGGTTTAACTTTAAAATAGCAGTTTTTATTTCAGCAGTTTTCTTTTAAAACCTGTAAAGGAGTCGTGAAAAATATCTATATCGGGTGTAATTTATAAACACAAAGGGCTTTAAACATAAACGTTCAATAAACCGTTGTTAGCTAACTAGACCAGTTATGTCGTTTGAATCCAAAAATATTCATACAAATTTTCGAAAAAAAGAACAAAAATTTCATTATAATACTGTTTTAGTTAACAAAGGTTTAACACACATTTATGAGTAAGACTCATAGGTAATAATTATAAAGTTATTAACTTTAAATACAAAACTAAAAATAGTATCAGTTACCGTCTAGTAGATATTAGGGCCTACAGGGAAAGCCCTGTTTGATGCTTAATAATTTACCGGGGTAATTTACCTAGAGCAGAGATTCATTCGTTTTTTTAAATGCATATTTTATAAAAAAAATATTTACAGATAATTTACGCCAAAAAAAAGAACATACTTTTAGGGGCATAAAGTTTAAATACTAAAACCCGACTACCAAAAAACACGATCTAAAAAGTACAAAACAAGAAAATTGTCTCTGCTGAAATGATTATGCCGTATCGCCGTGGCGTATGCCACCTACTGTAGCAAAACAGATTCATTATAATAATAAAATAAAATCAATGTGGCATACGACCACGGCGATACGGCATAATTATTTCAGCAGAGACAATTTCCTTGTTTTGTACTTTTTAGATCGTGTTTTTTTGGTAGTTGGGTTTTAGTTTTTAAACTTTATTTTTATTAAACATATTTTTAATTATGTAAATATAATTACATATTTGAAATGTGCTAAAAAAGTTCTTTCATTTGATACCCCACACGGTACCCTCAAGAAAAATTTTTTTTTAGTTCTTTTCTCTAAGTCCCCTAGACGGCACTGTAATGAATTTAACGTGACGTCATGTTGCCTATAACCAGAAGACAACCAAGACGCTTCTAACGAATTCTTCATTTGTTCAAATATGATAACTAGTTTAAAAGTTACGTTGAAACGGATGAACATACATACATACGTACATACATACATACATACATACATAGCCTGTCAAAATCATAACCCTCCTTTTGCTTTGCTGTAGTCGGGTAATAAAAGAGCCTACTAGCGCCACACCCGAGAGTTTTTTTTTCGTCATAGCCATTGAGTAAGGTAACAAATAATACTCCGGTCTTAGATTATATTATTAATATCTTTGAGAACTACTTCTTTACTTTATTTTGCGTTTATTTTTTATGTGATAGGTGGCACACGGGCAGACAAATCACCTGATATAAATTATTATTTCAATAAAAGATTTTTATTAATGAAGCACTGTAATAGAAGGAAAGATATACCCACCAAAGAACGCCAGGGTCTTTATTTATCATCTGTCCGTCTGTGTGTTTATAAATAAACTCACAAATGAAGCATTCACCCGATAACGTAGCAAAGGCAAACTTTGTGTCGCTATCGCCAGACATTGAATAGTTCTTTTATCGGCGATGTCAAAGCGGCTTATCTGCGGAATGCTAACAGAATGCGGGTTGTTTTTGATGTCTACCGTATTGCCATTGTCACTTATAATGTCTGTACAGTCGCCCTGCGGTTATTTGGCAATCGGCAAAAGTCGGAATTTCGCTGTTTCCTTTACAAGCGTCAGTGTTTTTGACATTTTCCCATATTTTTAATTTTATTTTTGTTTATTTATTTATTTAAAGTAAATTTACAAATTACAATCTTCATATCTGCCAAACTGTAAAGTAGTTTGTCGGCAGTAGTTCTCGTGTACAAAAAGATATTACTGACACTTATTAATATTTAAATACTTAGTCTAATTGTTTACTTGTTTACATCCCGTGGTACGCAACTATGGCGTTGTCCTTGAGTACCTATCTACTCAGCAACCAATTTTCATAGAAAGTTATCTATTTTACAAGTTCGCAAACTAACGGTTATCGCCACAGTTATATAAATAATGTTGTACAACGCTCTCCTATCAATGTTACTGAAGTACCTTCGGATCCCAATCATCACACTGTAACTGAATGTATCTCTGGTAGACTTTTACTGCCACCGATGACAGCAATTCGATATCTGGAGCCCAATTCTCGTGCTCGTGACATTTATTTTCATACGACTGATATCACCAAAACACTGTTTTTTTGTATGGTTTTCAGGTGAATATCTGCCATGTTTTCAAAATATCACGAGCACGAGAATTGGGCTCCTGAAATGTTCAGGTGCCAAGTGAAAATGCTGCTAGGTCTTTAAAAAAATAATAATGGCGAAAGCTCCCTTTGGACGGTTATTATTTGAAATTGATTGTGAAAATGAGCTACTTATCCATTAATTGAAAGTTATTGCTTGCTTGTTTTGCCACCATAAGCCATGATATTAGTTAGATAGTGCTAGGTACATAAATATAATACAATCTTTTTTGCAATACTGGCAACATTGGAATCTAGACAACCCAAAAAAGTATTTTAGTCCACCTAGTGCCCGTTGATTAACGATTAATCGGCTTAGAGTAAGATAATAATAGCCTGATAATCTGATTAATTTCTTGTGAAGGAGAATTTAGAACCTTTGGTTCAATAATAGCAAATTGTTAATTTTTAATTGTGTTCATCATACAGACAATGATACCAAATGTATCTCTAATTTCAGTTTTTTTTTGGATTCTTATTTTGTAAGTCTATTTTTGTAATTTGATGCCCACGTCAAGTTCTTAACCAAAGAGGTCACGTTTGTTCCCAAGTATTTGCAAGTGGGACAAGATATTCACCTCAACAAGTTTACGCATCAGACATACGTATGCACTCAGTGAACGCCGAAATCGCCCTCTTGAGGGACACTCAAGAAGTTAAAAGTATCTTTTGTGACCGGCTGACCCACTTTTTGATTATGAGAATTTCAATGACAAATCCCCTTTCGCAAATATCTTATTCGAAATTACTGCTGCGAATTTTCAGTAGGTGCTGTCGCAAGATATCTTTAGGTCGGACTTTCTCTATCATTTCTATTAGAATAACAATATCTTTTGTTCTACCTTTCTTTAATATTTTTCCCTCATGTTTTATTATTTGTATTTTATTCTGTGAAGGTAAGGTACGTTTCCCATTATTTTCTTGCATTCTTCTTTGTGCTTCTTTTTTGAGTTTCTTGGAATTGTTATTGGTACAAGCAAGTTATTGGTAAAACATCGTTAGTATTACTCAAACTATTGTTACCTTCCTCTATAGTATTGCTTTTAGAAAAATAGTACCTTAGCTGCATGGTTCAATTTGAATCCTCGCTATCATGGCTATGTATAAAAAAAAATTAGTCATGATGCATCGTACAAGTTTAGAGACTGCAAGGAAATGGAAATTATATAATTTGTGCTTCTTTATGATGAAAATTACATCAAAACAGCAATAGCGAATGTACGTTGAAATATTTTTATTTATACGTTTTTTATTTGATAGATTAATAGACGGATCATCTGATGCTAAACAATTTCCACCGCCTATAGACACCTTAAAAACCAGTGGAGTCACAAGTACACCTTTACTCGAATCGGGCCTCCGTTACCCTCTCTCACTTAGGAATCACTGCATTCAATCCTACCAATAAAAAACTTCAAAATATTTCGTTACGCTTTGCATTGGAAATTATCTCTTATATAAAAACCGGCCAAAATCCCACCCTCCTCTCAAGGAAACAAACAGAAACAGCCAGTATTGCAGTTGCATCGAACAATATGCGAGTGTGAAGTGAGCCGAACGTTGAGGGCCCATCTCGGCGCATTGTTGGTCGCAGAAAAACTCACGTCTGCCGCGGGGCCTTCGAGGACCATCGACGGTGGCGTCCTGCGCTGTAGTTCTGTGGAAGTGGCATTTTAGCGTATATACCTAGCAGATTAGTAGCATCTAAGAAAGAAGTAGCATTAGTAGCGAATCAGTATAAAAATAATTTATAAAATGAAAATTGCCTAATCTGTTTAATGCTTGGGACTAGTACAAACATTCACAGTTTTTTTTTCACTCCGATTACTCCAACAACAAAGCGCGTTAATTGTTAATTTTCTTTGCTACCAAATTAACGAACATTACAGCTCTTTTACGATTGCATCTTTTCATTAGTAAACCTTTTATCATATGAACTAATCAGAGATAATTGTAATTTATCAAAGGTTTAATATTTTCCTACGAGGTTTTGTGATCAGCTCCACAATACTATTTTTTCTTTTCAGATTTGACCATAATGATTGTATTCCTTGCAGAAACATTTTTGTTATGATCACTATAATGCCCTCGATAAGGGAGTAAAACGGTTAAAAAAGCACGGAGTATATGTCAATACATAAAATATACTAAAAAATAATGCAATTCTATCTCCGTTGATTCTGACGAGATTTTACAACCGCTTCCAGTGACGTCAAGCTCAACGTCCCTCCTCTTGCATTAACTATTGAGGCAGCCATAATGGAGCTCCTGGTGGACAATGCACTGCATTAAGGTCGCCGTTTTATGCTCCTTCCATCATCTAACTTCATTGTATCGGGCTAATATACCTTCATAGATGGAACGCAATGGAATTCAAAACTGTTAGGCGCATTAAATTTAAGAACTACTAGTTTCATGATTACCTCTACAAACCCGGATATCGTGGGTGTAAATATCATGGCTCGTGTTGAAAATAAGGAAGTTGCTTTTCATGATTAGAGAATCAAGTATGGTATAAATGGGTTACATTATGATGCAATTTTTTTAAAGCCGCAAAATAACTACAAAAGTTTTTATTGCCTAATGACAATATCAGGTTGGAGAGCAATAGTAGCTGAATTAATTAGAACGAACCTTTCAAGCGGGGAGTCAAGATTCGAGTCCGAGGATGCACCGACTTTTTGAATCTACGTGCATATTTCTACCATGAGTTTCTGAAACGTGTAATCATGATTTAGTTGGTCTGGTTCCCCTGTTAAAAGTTGCGCGAAGGTTAGACGGCAGTCGCTTCGTTGTAATTACCAGACTCCCCAAATCCTGAATCATGGTTGAAACGTACCCCGGGCTCCGAAACGGTAGCTTTGGATATAAATGGAAATTACACGCTTACAACATTTCGTCGGTATTCGATCGCTAATAGAGATCTCTTCCAAAGACAGTGGCAATAAAACAAGATGCATGTTAAGCAAATTAGTACTAACCCTTTTTAAGTTTAAAGGGGACATGGAGCTTTCTGGAATTCAAAAACAGCCCATCCTGATAACAAAAAGAAATAGTAAATCAAGCCACACATCAAGTTTAGTCCAATTTGTCGTATATCTAGATGATATGATTTACTTAGTAGTGTTCAACGATATCTCTATAATCTCATTCGTTTTATTCAGTGATGTGTAGAGAGTAGGCGTATAAGTCGAACGCTAGTTATTTATAAGCATCCATTTAATACAGAGACAGTGGATCCATGCTAATAAGCGAGCTCAGACGCTGTGTAATCTATTCGGTGGTGCGAGGCATAAGCGGCTGCCGAAAGTTCAACGCTGTAGGACTACCCGTATAGTCAAGGTTTTAACTATGACTTTTTTATGAGATAGGGGGCAGACTAGCAGACAGATTTATTTGCAAATCCCTAAAGTAGGTTAGAAGACTCTTCCTGAAATTCCTTGCGATAAAATTTTGAATACATTGATTGTACAAAAGGATACAGAAAATACTACTCACTATACTATCTAAATCTATACGAATATAAGTAGGCGAAAGCCTAATATATTTTTGAAATATATTGACCGTTGGAGAGCCACGCTTCGGCATGAAAGGGCCGGCTTGACTGGGGTAATACCACGGTCTCACAGAAAACCGGCATGTAGCAGCCCTGTGCTGCGTTTCGCTGCGTGACTGAGGGTACCGCAGGCCCAATACGAAGGAAGGGGGGTTTAAAGGTTTAAAGCGCAATTGTGAATGGTGGGGTGGATTTCCATGGGCGGCGGCAATCGCTTTCCATCAGGTGATCCGTCTGCTCGTCTGCCACCTATCACTAAAAAAAGCTGACTGATCTATCAACGCAGGGTAAAGGGTTTGAAACTTCAAACTTAGTATGACACTTTGTCATTTTTGAAGTTATTCGAATAAATGTTCTTCATTGAAAGTTATGTAACACATCAAAAATATTTTTTCAAAAATCATTTTGAAAGCAAGAAAAATGAGAGTGAGAAGTTTGTATGAAATTTTGGTTTATGAAAGATTTAGTCCCGAAAAGTAAGGGTGGGCAACAAGCATCTCTAGCGGCGCCGCTAGAGTTCTAATCGCAAAGTACGGTTCTTCAAGACAAATAAGTGTAGCGAACTGAAAAACAGTGACAGTCCGGAAAATTTTTCTTTTTTTTGTACAACAATTGTGACCAACAAGCTCGCCTGTTACCTCAGAGGTCTTGCTAATAATCCTAAAGCTTTTCACTTAGACCACACATACACGTGTCGTGGATGCGTGTTTGTACCCGCTGTCATCGTATGCAGGCGCTTCCATCAGCTCATGTGAGCATTAATTTTTTACCAGCATTACCTAACTAAAATATTTACTTTAAACATGTCCCGTCCCAATGGATCTCCGTTAAAAGGGTTGTGAACCTCATACATTTTGGGATTACTAAAGCGGCTTTTTAAGGTTTGTGTGAGTCAGTTGGTATCAGTTGGTAGAATTCATTCAACTTTTAACTGTTGGTTTTAAGCTTTCATGATCACTAACATTAGAATAGTTATTTACGAGATTTCTACGATGTACCTACCTTATGCCATTCCACCATACACCATATACCCGGTGCGCGAAGAAAAAAACAGTAACAACATACCCGCAAAAACTTCAGTTAAGGTGACGGGTAGAGCACACTAGCGACGCCAATCGATTTTAATTTTTACCTACTAAACCGGATCTATTTTAAACAATTTCGGGGTTACAATCTCTAGGCAAACTATTTATTAAATAACCATGCACAAATGTTGGATCCAACGCTTCAATGTGCATGGTTATTTTGTAAATAGTCTAAGTGTTTGCCTAGAGTTTTAACCCCGAAATTGTTTAAAATAGATCCGGTTTAGTAGCTAAAAATTAAATCGATTGGCATCGCTAGTGTGTCCTACCCGTCACCTTAATCCGTGACCATGGTGCTTGCACCAGTGCCGAAGTATCGGTATCTCAAAAATAAGGTACGTGGTAGAAATTTTGTAAATAACACATTAGCGATCTCACTGATTTCGCGTTTATAGGTGGCCTTGATTACTTTCCATCTTAAAAAAAAACTATTCTAATTTTTAAACGCAACGTAAGTACGTAGTACGCCGTGTTGGTCTAGTGGTATAAGTACTGGGCCGAGGGAAAAGTATATTTCGAATTTTTCGAACATAGCTCGGGTGTGTAATCACCAATCCGCATTTGGCAAACGTGGTGATTAAGCCTAATCCCATCATAGTAGCGATAACTCGATTTCTATAATGGAGGCCTTTGCCCTCCAGTGGGACACTTTACAGGCTGATACTTTACTTTACGTAAATAGTTAAGAAGCACCCTCCTGTCACCACATTTTAATGCAGGTATATATTTGAGACTTTATACATACGAATAATAAGTACATTCTTATCTTCCCCAAATCACAAAATCTAAAGACACAGAACGTAGCGTGCCAAACAGGCGACCGTGTGCTCGAGGTCGTTTAGCGAGAGACAGAGACAGACTTATACGCAACGTGTGCGGGAGAGACACGTTACGATTGGACGTTCGTTGTGCGCTAGGCAGTATGCCTAGCGCGTCGGTCAACGAACTGTTCGATTTCAATATCAGCTAAAGCTGAACCTTACCTTTTGGGTTTCTTTTGTTGTAGCACTGAAAACGTAAATAGGTAAGTACGGTTGAAATACATACAAGTACTTACCTACGTAAAGTAATTTTGGATTTTCGATATAGCTATTGTATTGTGGTTGCAATTCGTATCGGTGTCATCATCCTCCTGCCCTTTTTCCCAGGTTATCTGGGGTCGGCGCAGTATGTTTTCCTTTTCCATACGTCTCTGTCATTCGTCATCGAATCATCCACCTCTTTTTCCATCATGTCATTCTTCACACAATCCATCCATCTCTTTTTCGGCCGTCCTCTGATCCTCCACCCACTTACGTTTAAACTCATCACTTTTTTGGCAACATGTTCTTCCCCTCTTCTCCTTACATGGCCATTCCAGGAAAGACGATTTGCCTTCAATTTATCAATGATGGGGGCCACTTTCATACTTCCTCTAATATATTCATTCCTTATCTTGTCCATTCTCGTCACTCCACACATCCATCTTAACATTCTCATCTCTGTCGCATGCAATCGTCTTTCATCCGTCTTCTTAACGGCCCAGCATTCTGATCCATACATAGCAACAGGTCTAATGACGGATTTGTAAATTTTGCCCTTCAATTTTAGAGGCATCCGTGGATCGCATGTTGTTGCCGTGACCTGTCGCCATTTTGCTGTTGCAATTCGTATCGGTGTGGTATCACTAAAAGTGAACAATGCTTATGTTGGTTATTTCCAGCGGTAGCAAACTCGGTGGGCTAAGTGCCTTTTAATGATAAAACTTTAAAAAATAAAATAAAAAATGTAAATAAATATTGGGGGTATCTAAACAGCATGAGTTGCTTCAAAATAGGAGTGTTAGTTTAAGCTTTTTAAGGGGTCTTTTTTGGTCCCCCGGAGTTGTAGGCGTACGGTATTCGCTTACCATTAGGCGAGCCGCATGTTTCTTTGCCAGCGACGTAGTATAAAAAAGCTTATCAGATTTAAAATCATAATAGTTAGGTTTCTTACCTCTTATAGGGTTTCATCATAAGACGACTAAAATAACGACGCATATTTAGGTAAATAAAAAACTAAGTGAGAACCTAATAATTATAAGCGTATATTACAAATATTTTGACCCAAACTTGGACCAAACATTACCGATTTACTTTCTACGTAGCAAATTAACGAGTTAAAAACCTTCATTTAAAATAATTAATTTTAAACAGAAGTGGCGCTAGAGGGCCCTTGACTGCGGCCTCACGGACGGATGGACCGTTTTTAATGTGTTTGGTGTAGCCGCCGCACCCGCGCGTTAACCCCGGTCACTTGACATTGTTTAATTAATAATTCATGCTTGTTTAATTTTAAATTTAAATGTTTAATGTGATGACGTGATGGTTTGTCTCTAAGCAAATACATATACCACCGCACTCTACAATACATCAACTGCATGTATGAGCGCCTGCAACAAAACGGTCGTTAGTATGTTAAATAAATAGAGATAATTAGCATTAGCGCTAATTCAGGTGTATAGGTAAATAAAACAACTTACATTCTTTTAAACACTTTAATCTATTCCTTTTTCGTTAATTCTGCGTTACTTTGCGCTAACAATATTAAAAAGCTGACATTTATTATTACATTTGGCTAAAACGTTTTAAATTACAAAATTATTGCAACGTGGCTAATAGTACAGCTGTTTAACGCCACCTAGCGGAGACAACCTAACTTACGCGCTATCACCTTTATGATGCTTGATTTACGAGTACGAGGTAGTGTAAAGCAACTCTGGTAGATGGCGTTATTTGTAACTTATTGTACTTCAAGATATTGCTAATAGAGGGCGCTACGAAAATATTATTAACCGGTATTTATCTCACTCTATGATTGATTACGCTTATAATATTAAAAATATAATATTACTTTAACTGAAACTACCAAATTATTTCATTTTTATTATATAAATAATATAGGAAACTCAAAATCACACTACTTATTAAGTTAATAAAAGTGAACAAAGTGAATTCTCCTTTGAATTCCTCTATGTTTTGATCGCTTTGGAAGTTTAAAGGTGAGTATAGACTACAACATTTTCTGGAGCATTTCTGTGTAATGTAACGTTCTTACGAATGATATGTTACACCAATATGCTCGTTGGTTTGTAACAAAAGAGGCCAGCGAGCTCGACGTTTAGTTCGTAAGAGGATGATACACTAGAACATATCATAGAGCGGCTCGTTGTTCTGTTACAAGTAAATGTTGTAGTCTATACTCACCTTTATATTGTTGGCATCGACACTGGTACTCGTGCGCGGCCAGTCACACGCGCCTGGAGCCCAATTCTCGTGCTTGTGATATTTTGAGAACATGGCGGATATCACCCGAAAACCATACAAAAAAACTATGTTTTAGTGATATATGTCGTATGAAAATAAATGTCACGAGCACGAGAATTGGGCTCCTGGACTACCTACCTACGAGTATACCGATCCGCCAGGTTTCTCCGGTCGACTCTTGCTTGAATTTTAACACATTCAGGTCGGAGTCGGCTGGGGAAATTTGGCAGATAGTAAATGACCGAACGTGTGACCGTCTGTACACAAGTGAACGTGTAGTAAATGTGTAATATCGAAATTTTAATATTTTCAAATTACTTGAATTTTAAAGTGAGAAACTGGTTTGAAAATCAGATTTTCCCTAACTAAATTCGTTTACATTTTTGGTTTTGTTTATCATGTTAGATTTATTGTAACGATAGTTTAAGTCTATTCTGAACTAAAATGTTTATTCTAAAGTTTAAATAAGTCTATCTTAGTGCTGTTTTTAATTGCAATAGTAAAACTGTAAGTCTATTATTAATCATATTTTTTGTGCAAAGTTTGTAAATGACTGTTTGTTTCCAAATAAATAAAAAAAAAATAGAAATAGTTATGTTGAATTTTCTATGAAGAGATAGATGTTCAGTGGCCACCAATACATCTAATTCTTATTTACAATACTTATAGGTAGGATATCAGGTTATCACAGTCTTTCAAATTGAATACAACGTGTTTTCATTATTTTACAGACTGCAGTCTTTTTCGATTGCTAAATAGATTGCGGCGAGAATCGACTTCACAGATTTGTAAAGGTAGATTGATGTGTAGCTGTCTGTACGATGTAAGAAATTTTGTCGGATGACTAAGATCCCGTCCCGTTATACCACATTAGACCTTATTCCAGAGCATTAAGTTTTAAAAGTGCTCTGACTGTATCATTATTTCTTGTGCCCATAGACTTAAGGTTACATCAACCTCTCGGCCAACACTTATACTATTTATTAAATAACCATGCACAAATGTTGGGTCCAACGCGTACGCGAAAAGTATTCAGGCCATTAGCGGCTTTTGGCGTGAATCAATTTTTCGCGTACAAAAACGCAGTTGTAACCCCGAAATTGTTTAAAATAGATCCGCTTAAGTAGCTAACACTTAAAATCGATTGGCGTCGCTAGTGTGCCCTACTCGTCACCTTAATAATGTCCGCCCTGCGTTGTGTCTAAGCTGAATAATGGCTGAGTAATTCTGTGCGTCCTGTGAAAAGTGGTACTAGTCGACTTATATCGAATTTGATTTTCTTCTTGCTACTTCATCACAACCAAATCCTCTATTTTTCTGACTGATCAGACATTCAAAAAAATCCTCCATTTTGCCGTCTGATCAAACAGAATAATAGAGGTTTTTTGGTGATAAAGCAGCAAGAAGAAAATCTAATTCGATATAAGTCGACTTGTACCACTTTTCACAGGACACACATAATTGTTTCTTGTTCGATATATGTAGTTATCCATTAGTGATCAGATTTTATAGTAAATGGTACCTCGACCTTACCAGATAATTATTCACTTACGTACAGGCAAATAACGATAAGGTTCATCAGTTTACAAATTGATTCGTTTGATATGCTATGAGCACTTATTACCTTTCGTCAATTTGTCGGAGTATACCTGTTGCACAGAAAATTAAGCTTAACAGTTAGATCAGAAAGTTCAGATTTGCTTGTAGCAACATTGATTCCATTTCATGTAAAGAAAATTTAAAGAAGGTTGGCAGATCTTTTTAAAAGGGTATGTGGGTATTATAGTTTTTTAGATTTTCGCGTTGCATTATAACTATAATGCATCAAGACGGGAATTAACACGACGGGTAGGGCACACTAGCTACGCGATTGGATGGAACTACATGACCCGAAAATCCTCTCCACCGATCGTCATTATCATACCAGGATAGTACGTGAAGCGATTGAGATCAAGAAGTATTAAGCATTTCAATCGGGAGGATGGATTTAAAATATCATCGACATGGAATCCAGTAATTAACAAGTGCAAACCCCGTGCTAGGCCGTTACTAACGCAAACAAACACCGATACTGTTAGTGTAGTGTGTCGGAGTAGCTTCACTGACAACTCATCTAGTGGCGAATTAATATCAAAAAATGTGAGGGTGCCCGAAGATTCACAGCCCGGCCCCAGCAGACGACGCCGTGCTCCGCCAGTCCGCTCGTGACCACGGCTGCTGTAACGTAGCCGAAACGTCGAGCCAAATATGTGAGTACACATTGTTGTTTCACATAATAAATATCGTGTTAATTCCCGTCTTGATATAAGATAAAATAAGATAAGAAACAATATAATGACCACAACACAACACAACACACCATAGAACAAAACAGAGAAAACAAGGTACAGAGACAAAGAGTTGCGGCCAACAAGGCTCAGCCTCAGCATATGCTGCAGCTGCCACACACAGCAGCTACAGCGCTGATTTTCAGGCTGGACCTTGGGTGACGCCTTTTCATTGAAAAAAAATATTATAAAAGATTGACATGCAATATATACAAGTGAAAAGAAAATGAAAAATTACATATACAAAACAAAGAAATAATAACACAGAGATACATACATAATCAATTTAAAAACATTAAAATTATATTAAAAAAACACATAAAAAAAAAGAAACAACAAAACAAAAATGGCATTCGCGGGTGTCAAACCAATATTGTCAAACCAATATAGGTATGTTGGTACAACTGATTCTTACCGTGCAAACGAAAATTTACCAACCTTTTTAGTATCTGTACCGTACATATGCGAAGTCTCTGCCAGTGCGGCTTTTAGTGTAATATTTTGACAGATGCACTATGACATATATTTCTGCCAGAGTGGGTTTACCGTTGTTTTCCTAAGGGGTTCGCGACAATTTGTGAAATAGCCGAGTCAACGCTTTAGTAGTTGAGCTTGAATTACATCCCGGGTGAACTGTGAAGGCATTTTAATATCCAATATTTAGCGGTGAAGTTGAGAACAATACCTAAGTATATTATTAATTTTTCGCGTACGCGTTGAACTCAACATTTGTGCATGGTTATTTAATAAATAGCATGAGTGTTTGCCTAGAGGTTGTAACCCTGAAATTGTTTAGAATAGATCCAGTTTAGTAGCTAAAAATTAAAATCGATTGGAGTCGCTTGTGTGCCCTACCAGTCACCTTAATCACCACGCTTAGCCAAATGCGAGATCACGGCCCAGTACTTAAACCACTAGCCCAACGGGGTGTCCTGGGCGTTAATTTTACGTCCTTAAAAGTAAATTCCAATGATGGATCAACTCATATTTTTCCACAATAACTCACAGCTGAACATCTTAGGCCATAACCTAAAAACTAAGTCTATTAATCTAGAAGGCCATAAGCGTTCTTATCACGGAAAGTGGCAGTATCTCTCCGCAGTGTCCGTTGCGAGTTACGACCGTCTATTGTACACGCCTGGCCTCGTCCACACAATGCGTGAGATTTATCGGTCTGACTGTACCGGCGGAGGATAATAAAAATGTGCAGCTTGATAGATAAGTTACGTAGTCAGTTTTCAATAAAAAAATCATATCATTGTGTGGCAAATGGCCGACTTTTGCACGCAGATACGTCAAATTACGCCGTGTGGTCCCGGCAGAGTAGAATAGGCCACCCTCGCTCTTACCGAGGTGTCGTAAAAGGCGACTAAGGTAAAGCTGCTGGTATGATCATCAGCACCCAGAGAAGGAAAACTCTGCATTTATATCAAAACCCTCGCCAACCCGTCTGCCAAGCGTGATGAGTATGGCAATTACCGCTCATGTGATTGAGGGAGGCCCGTGCCCCAGCAGTGGGGGCTTAAATGGGCTGACGATGATGATGACGTCAAATTAACTTTATTTTTACCGACTTCAAAAAAGGAGGAGGTTCTAAGTTCGACTATATGCTTTTTTTTTTTTTTACGTATGTTCACCGATTTATGCGCCAATTGTTGGCCGATTTGCACCATTATTTTTTTATTTCAAAGAACACACATCCAAGTTGGTGCCATTTTCATCATGGCAGGATCTTATGAAGGGATCCCAGAGAAATCGAAGGCAACCACATGAAATGTTTTTGTATTTTTTATCGAAGCTGCACCAGTATTTACGCCTGATTGTATTATTTGTGTGGGTCAGCTTATCATGGAAGGTCAACTCCTCAAAGGTTAGGAGTTAAAAGATAACTCTTTCAATGCCGTTTTCACAATTAGGCTTATGGCTATTACCGAGAAATGAATAAAGCCGCCTTCAAAAACAACGAACTAAAAATTGTAAAATAACATTTTTAACACTTCATACATTTAAATAACATTTTATAAAAGTGACTTAATGTCCTAGGTCCCCTAGGTGGGGCAAAGGGCGTCCACAGTGCTCCGCCATCTCGAACGGTCTTGAGCTTCACGTTTTACTTCGTCGAAGTTTTATAACAGTACACTCAAGAAAAGGTGTTATTGAAGTCGGCGCCTAATCCCTGTTGAATAATTGAATGCAGTGGTTTTTGAAGGCGGTTTTCTTTGGGTCTACCCGAACACATCTTGCCAATGACAAGTAACTTATTGAGAATAAATGGATAGTCAACAGTTGCAGTCAGTCAGAATTTCAATAAATCGCCGGTGTTTCACTTTTATTGATCTACAGATTCTGCCGATACCACTTTAAACATTATCGCGGGTTTAAGACCCTATTTAGGTCCAAGTTGTCCGTGACAACTCACTCGACACACAATAGCAGTATTGAAAAACGTTACAATTCAACGATTTTGACCGTGGGAAAGCCACGCTTCGGCATGAATGAGCCGGCTCGACCGGAGTGATACACCGCCTCACAGAAAACCGGTCGTGAAGCAGCAGTATGCTGTGTTTCGGTGTGTGAGTGAGGGTACCGGAGGCCCAATACGGGGGAAAGGGGGATTTAAATGTTAGCAGTGCCTGGTGTCGCGAGTGTCCATGGGCGGGGGCAATCGCTTGCCATCACGTGATCCGTTGTTTGTCTGCCACATCACACAATAGAAAAGATTCTTATTATCAGGATAACTTCTCGGCACCATGGTTAATAATTCATTTCAATAAAATGATTGCTCAAAAGAAAAGCAGGGACAAATAGGTAAAAGTGCTTTTACAAATATCAGCTTTTACAAATAACGGGGAATGCTATAATGAGTTATTTCAACTTATCCCAACCTTTCCACTTCCGAACAACAAGTTCTGGACAGCGTTGCCATCCGCATACCATCCAGACAATAGCGGCGCGCACCAAGAGGTTTGGCTCCTCGTTCCTGCCCCGAGCCATGAAGGCATGGAATGCCCTCCCAGCTCATGTGTTTCCTCCTTCATACAATCCGGGGTCTTTTAGGCGGGGCGTGAAACGGCATCTCAGCAGGCCATTAGGGTGAGGATGGCAGACACAATGGGTACTTTGTTAGTTCTTCTGTGCCTGTGAGCCTCATATTTGGATTTCACGGCCGCTTACCATCAGCGAGTGAGGTCATCCTGATTGGCGTTTCTATAAAAAAAAAGTCTGAAGTTCCCGATGAGTAAGTACCTATCAATTAGAGTTGCCACCCGTCCCGATTTTGCCGGGACTGTCCCGATTTCGGCGATATTGTCCCGCGCCCCGACGGCTAATCGATTTTGTCCCGATTTTCGACAATATGCGATAGGTTCAATCAATATATTCACCGATATCCAACACTTCACACGCCACCGCGCCATCTACCGGGTACCGCATGTACCGCGTTCGTCTTCGCCTTCTCCCGCACGCCCATTATACAAAATTTTGTGCAATAAAAAAAAATCATATCCCTGAGACTGTCTCACATGGGTCATATTTTGATTGGACCAAACTCCGAACGTCTAAAGATAAAGATAAAATATTATTTATTCAATTTCAGTCCACACAGAACACTTATGAATGTCAAAATAGGTACATAATATCTACCGCTGGTTCGGAATGTCGATTTCTACTGAGAAGACCCCTGAAGGAAACTCAGTAGTTACTCTTTTCAAATATTGATGATACAATTATGAAAGTTAATAGACTACTATGAATAACAACTCAAAATATTAATCAATTAACTTGACCAAGAATCCTTATCATTTAAATAGTCTTGTACACTATAGTAACCTTTCTTCATTAGGCAGGTTTTAATATGAGACTTAAACTTATCCAGTGATAGGTTAATGACCTTTTGTAGGTAGCTTATTAAATATCTTAATACTTAAGCCAACAAACGAATTACCGATTTTATGAAGTCTGAGGATCCGGGACGGCAAGCCTATGTTTATTTCTGGTGTTAAGACTATGACTATCGGACTTTTTTTTGGAAAAGTGTGCAAGTTCTTACGTACATACATAATGCAGTCGAGGATAAATTGGGAAGCCACGGTAAAATATTTATTTCTTTAAATGCATCTCTGATGCATGCCCGATCGTCCCGATGTTTTTTTCCCTAAAGGTGGCAACCCTGCTATCAATAACACTTCCATCCTCACGTCTCAAATGAAATGGCCGACTTTGCACGCAGAATTTACCAAATTACGCCGTGTGGTTACGGCAGAGTAGAATAGGCCACCCTCGCTCTTACCGAGGTGTCGTAAAAGGCGACTAAGGTAAAGCTGCTGGTATGATTCATCAGCACCCAGAGAAGGAAAACTCTGCATTTATATCAAAACCCTCGCCACCCGTCTGCCAAGCGTGGTGAGTATGGCAATTACCCCTCATGTGATTGAGGGAGGCCCGTGCCCCAGCAGTGGGGACTTAAATGGGATGACGATGATGATGACGTCAAATTAACTTTATTTTTACCGACTTCAAAAAGGAAGGTTCTTAGTTCGACTATATGCTTTTTTTTATATTTTTTTTACGTATGTTCACCGATTATGCGCCAATTCTTGACCGATTTGCAGAATTCTTTTTTTATTTGAAAGAACACACATCCAAGTTGGTCCCATTTTCATCATGTCAGGATCTGATGAAGGGATCCCAGAGAAATCGAAGGCAACCACATGAAATGTTTTTGTATTTTTATCGAAGCTGCACCAGTATTTACGCCTGATTGTATTATTTGTGTGGGTCAGCTGATGATGGAAGGTCAACTACTCAACGGTTAGGAGTTAAAAAGTAACTCTTTCAATGCCGTTTTCACAATTAGGCTTATGGCTATTACCGAGAAATGAATAAAACCGCCTTCAAAAACAACGAACTAAAAAGTGTAAAATAAATTTTTTAACACTTCATACACTTTAAATAACATTTTATAACAGTGACATAATGTCCTATGTCTCCTAGGTGAGGCAAAGGGCGTCCACAGTGCTCCGCCATCTCGAATGGTCTTGAGCTTCACGTTTTATTTAGCTCCAAGTTTTATAACAGTACACTCAAGAAAAGGTGTTATTGAATCCGGCGCCTAATCCCTGTTAAATAATTGAATGAAGTGGTTTTTGAAGCCAGTTTTTTTTGGGTCTACCCGAAGACATCTTGCCAATGACAAGTAACTTATTGAGAATAAATGGATAGTCAACAGTTGCAGTCAGTCAAATTTCAATAAATCGCCGGTGTTTCACTTTTATTCATCTACAGATTCTGCCGATACCACTTTAAACATTATCGCGGGTTTAAGACCCTATTAGGTCCAAGTTGTCCGTGACAACTCACTCGACACACACCGTATTAAAAACGTTACAATTCAACAATTTTGACCGTGGGAAAGCCATGCTTCGGCATGAATGGCCCGGCTTGACCGGAGTGATACCGCCTCACAGAAAACCGGGCGTGAAGCAGCAGTATGCTGCGTTTCGGTGTGTGATTGAGGGTACCGGAGGCCCAATACAGGGGAAAGGGGGATTTAAAGGTTAGCAGTGCTTGGTGTCGCGAGTGTCTATGGGCGGCGGCAATCGCTTGCTATCAGGTGATCCGTTGCTTGTCTGCCACATCACTTATTAGAAACGATTCTTATTATCAGGATAACTTCTCGGCACCATGGTTAATAATTCATTTCAATAAATTGATTGCTCAAAAGAAAAGCAAGGACAAATAGGTAAAAGTGCTTTTACAAATATCAGCTTTTACAAATAACGGGGAATGCTCACTGCCGAACAACAAGTTCTGGACAGCGTTGCCATCCGCATACCATCCAGACAATGGCGGCGCGCACCAAGAAGTTTGGCTCCTCGTTCCTGCCCCGAGCCATCAAGGCATGGAATGCCCTCCCAGCTCATATGTTTCCTTCTTCATACAATCCGGGGTCTTTTAGGCGGGGCGTGAAACGGCATCTCAGCAGGCCATTAGGGTGGGGATGGCAGACACAATGGGTACTTTGTTAGTTCTTCTGTGCCTGTCAGCCTCATATTTGGATTTCACGGCCGCTTACCATCAGGCGGAGTGAGGTCATCCTGATTGGCCTTTCTATAAAAAAAAGTCTGAAGTTCCCGAGTCCCAGGTACCCGAGTCTGAGTAAGTACCTATCAATAAGAGTTGTCACCCGTCCCGATTTTGCAGGGACTGTCCCGATTTCGACGATATTGTCCCGCGTCCCGACGGCCTATCGATTTTGTCCCGATTTTCGACAATATGCGATAGGTTCAATCAATTCATTCACCGATACCCAACACAGTCACACGCCACCGCGCCATCTACCGCGCGCTGCATGTACCACGTTCGTCTTCGCCTTCTCCGCACGCCCATTATACAAAGTTTTGTGCAATAAAGTTTTAATAAAAAAAAGTTTCATTTTCCTTAGACTGTCTCACATGGGTCATATTTTGATTGGACTAAACTCCGAACGTCTTAAGATATAAAAAAATATTTATTCAATTTAGGTCCACACAGAACACTTATGAATATCAAAATAAGTACATAATATCTACCGCTGGTTCGGAATGTCGATTTCTACTGAGAAGACACCAGAAAGAAACTCAGAAGTTACTCTTTTCAAATATTGATGATGTTACAGAGTTTCAATCGAGAAAAAAAATACAATTATGAAAGTTAATAGACTACTATGAATAACAACTCAAAATATTAATCAATTAACTTGACCAAGAATCCTTATCATTTAAATAGTCTTGTACACTATAGTAACCTTTCTTCATTAGGCAGGTTTTAATATGAGACAAAGGGCCGATTTCACCGTCGAAATTGAACGCGATCAACGCTTAAACGCGATCAATGCGAGCGAAAACAAAGGAACGGAACTCAGTTTAGCGTAGACCGAGTTCAAGTGAATTGAACGCGTTCAATTTCAACGGTGAAATCGGCCCTTAAACTTATCCAGTGATAGGTTAATGCCCTTTTGTGGTAGGTTATTAAATATCTTAATACTTAAGCCAACAAACGAATTACCGATTTTATGAAGTCTGAGGACCGGGACGGCAAGCCTATGTTTATTTCTGGTGTTAAGACTATGACTATCGTACTTTTTTTGGAAAAGTGTGCAAGTTCTTACGTACATACATAATGCAGTCGAGGATAAATTGGGAAGCCACGGTTAAAATATTTATTTCTTTAAATGCATCTCTGATGCATACCCGATCGTCCCGATGTTTTTTTCCCTAAAGGTGGCAACCCTGCTATCAATAACACTTCCATCCTCACGTCTCAAATGAAATGTATCTTCCGTGACGACACGTATCAGATTCCCATTAGTGTTGACCTTGTAACCGTTTGTTTTTACAACCCGCGCGCGAGATGACACGTTTGACACCAACGCCCTCGGGACCGATGATAGTTCCCTTAATGTATGTCAATATGTTCCCGAATATGGAACTTAGCAGTAACACTTTGATTTTGTGGAGGCGACCTAAAAGGATTTGAAGATGGAGTTCAAGAGTTGAGCTTTTTGTAGATTTTCGATATAGCAATAATCTCTTGGCCGTGTGGTCCCCGGCAGAGTAGAATAGGCCACCCTCACTCTTACCGAGGTGTCGTAAAAGGCGACTAAGGTAAAGCTGCTGGCATGATCATCAGCACCCAGAGAAGGAAAACTCTGCATTTATATCAAACCCTCGCCAACCCGTCTGCCAAGCGTGGTGAGTATGGCAATTACCCCTCATATGATTGAGGGAGGCCCGTGCCCCAGCAGTGGGGACTTAAATGGGCCGATGATGATGATGAATAATCTCTTAAGTTTGGACTAGTGGCGGTATTGTTAAGTTAGCAAGGAAACATCGTTTACAACTCTAGATGGCACAAGTTCGGCCCCATATGGAATACTGGTCCCATAGAGATGGGAGCAGTGTTCTATACATATAACTTTTTGCCAATAAAGAATTTATTTATTTATTTACAAGCAAACAAAGGCACGGACTTAGACTCAGTAGTATGTAACTAACCAATAAAAAAATCACTTATATTTATCTATTAACATGCTACAGTTTAAAGCCAAGTGCCATGCAGTAATAATTTAATTGTTACACTGTTATTAAAAACATAGTTTGTAACATAACTTATTCTAAGTATATAACAATGTTTGTTTTAAACTTTCATCATCATCATCATCAGCCCATTCAAGTCCCCACTGCTGGGGCACGGGCCTCCCTCAATCACATGAGGGGTACTTGCCATACTCACCACGCTTGGCAGACGGGTTGGCGAGGGTTTTGATATAAATGCAGAGTTTTCCTTCTCTGGGTGCTGATGATCATGCCAGCAGCTTTATCTTAGTCGCCTTTTACGACACCTCGTAAACTTTCATGGTCACTAACATTAGAATAGTTATTCACGAGATTTCTACCATGTACCTTATTTTTGAGTTTCCGATATTTCGGCACTGTTGCAAGCGCCATGTTCACGGAGTAACTGAAGTGAATATCGGAAACTCAAAAATAAAGGTACATGGTAGAAATCTCGTAAATAACTACTCTAACAATGTTTGTGACCCATAAAAAGAAGAAAAATACTAAAACATACATTATAAAACACACATACACACACACACGTATAAATACATTATTACGTGCAAGGTACGTACAGCCACACATCGAGGTATGCGGAACAGTCAGATTCTCTTCATTCGATTCTCACCTTAATGTCAAACACTTTCGACTCAATATCAATTGAAGAATTTTGACGGACTATAGTAGCCTGATGTGTGGCTGTCTGTACACAACTGTCCAATTGTATTGGTGGTTTTCTTTTCTTTTCTCCCTTTTTTTTTCTGCCACACAAGTACTATGTCAAAGTAACATTTTGTACGTACCTACCCCTTATAAATTGACTATAATAGGCAGAACGGCTACTTTGACATGGTACTTAAGTGTTAAGCTACTTTTGATGCTGACCGTACCTTCGTGCCTCGGAAAGCACGTTTAGCCGTAAGTCCTGCGCCCAAACCTCTCCGGTCATGTCACGCTGTCCCATCGGAATATGAGGTAAGGGAAAAGACTGTGCACTTGTGATTGCGCACACATTTGAGCACTATAATATATCTCTTACTATCAGATCAGAAATGGCGGGGCTTCTCGCACCCCACGAGTGCGAGTATAGACGCCAATAGTGTGCGAGCGAGAAGTGAATAGATGCGCCGCCATTTCTGATCCCATTCTTTATCCGCACAGGTTGTACGTTGCTGATCGTTGAGATTGGCCACTGTAGCCCTAATCGGTTGGAGGATTAAAGAGGAATGGTATAGTTACCTTTCCTAGATTTCATACATTTCAGGTAAAATAATGCACTTTATCTTTTAAGTTATGGGATATCAAAAGGAGCACGTTGTATGATATAAAAATAAATACCAAGCTCTTTATATTTTCACCGCCTTTAAAATATATTACTTGCTGCAAAATATGAATCCCCTATCTCATGACTTGAGCCTTAGATTCTTCAACAATATGGAGGAGCTTCGGCCCGAATTTCATGCGACTATGAAGCGTATAAAATTCAATTCTGAACTTGTTCAAAGGTTCACGTCTTCTCACGTCAGGCTATTTTTGAACTTATGCAACGAGCAATAATAATAGGCCACCCTCACTCTTACCGAGGTGTCGTAAAAGGCGACTAAGGTAAAGCTGCTGGCATGGTCATCAGCATCCAGAGAAGGAAAACTCTGCATTTATATCAAAACCCTCGCCAACCCGTTTGCCAAGCGTGGTGAGTATGGCAATTACCCCTTATAAAGTCAGGCGTAACTACTGGTGCAGTTTTGAAAAAAGATATCAAAGCATTACTTGTTCCTATAAAATAAGCTGATGATGAAACAATACCTTCAGGGTAATTCCTATGATAAATACAAACACTTTGTATAATATTTATAAAGAGATAATTTTTAAAGACAACGATAAGGCTTATAACGACGATGATGTGGCAATAACTATCTAATAAATTAACTAACATTAATAATCAACCTTAGCACCATTGACATAAGGAAGTAATTTTCTCGAAAAATCTTGTTAGATAGGAGGTATTGGCGCATCATCGTCGATAAGTAAACTGAAAAGACAAACTAGCGCCATGTAACCGACACTTAGCGCCATCTTTCGGAGCATCAACATCATCATTTCAGCCAATAAACGTGCTGGACATATGCCTACCCCAATGATCTCCACACAGATCGGTCTTGTGCCACCCGAATCCAAGGGACTCCCGCGACCTTCACCAGATCGTCGGTCCACCTTGTGGGGGCTTCCACTCAAGAACCTTTATACCCCATCAGCCGTCTGATCTCCTCGGCATTGCCACTTGAGGCAAGCAATTCTTTGGGATATGTCTTTGACCTTGTTTCTCCTGTGGATCTCATCATTCCTGATACGGTCACGCAAGGAGACTCCGAGTATAGCCCTTTCCATTTCTCTCTGGGTGACTATTGGAACAGTTTGGAACTATTTAGTAAAGGACGCAATAACAAGGCCCGAAAGGAAGTGAGGGCGCAACATAAGCATAAAATTATTTTATAGTAATAAAATGTTTTAAACTATTTCAAGACATCAATCTTAGAACATAGGAGAGGCCTCAATAGGATATAGCTGACCTCGGTAACTTTTTCTGTAAAATACTGTTATACATACCATATAGGCTTGCCAGACTGGCAGGAAATCCGGGATTGTCCCGGAATCTTGCCTCTTGTCCCGTGTCCAGTAATTAGCGTTTATTGTCTCGGATTCTGAAAACTTATTATTTTTTAACAAAATAAACTGGCAACGAATGACACGGCTGCTGGTGAGCGAGTGCGAGAGGCGCGCGGCGCGTTTATTTTATGTAATGTTTTTTAAGTTAGGAATTTAATGTTTTAATTTTTTTATGGTAGTATCTTATTATAACTGGTTTTGTTTCTTCAGTTTATTACTATTTAATTTATTTTTTTTGTATTCATTGTCTAACAAAGTTTATATTTGCTAATTTAAGCGAAGTGATCAATTCTATAATAGTTTAGCGTGTGATTTCCTACCACGTTCTTCATTTTAGAATTATAATTGGCGGTAATACCTACTTATTACACACCTATATCTAATAAAAGTTTGTATTTAAATAGCATTTTTCTTTTTAAATGAATCCTTTGAAAAAAACTGATATTTTATATTATAGCCACGACCCGACATTGTCGGGTCTGTTTCTATTTCTGTCGGTCTATTTCTAGAACTGTCCTGAATTTGATAAGTTACTATCTGGCAACCCTAAGCCATACCATTTCACGAATCTGTATCCCCGTCCTTTACATACGCACTGTGCCTATTTGTTTGGATGCGACAGGTATATTTTCGTTCATAATGGGACAGTACGTATATAGACCCTCAATAGAGTTCACGTCACCAAAGAAATCCCGTGATAGGCGCCACTTCTGTCACGTCAACATTCAAATTTGAGTTTTGTTAGTAGAGACGCAAAGAATCTAAAAAAAATAGTTCCGTGTTTTGCCGTCGGACTTTTTTCGTGGCGCGGTCTCTTCTAACTTAGACTGACTTCCATCTATTCTTCGGCAATAGCATTAGAAGTGCCTGAATCCTGAACTCTGAGATATACGCTTACGCCATCGTTATTTGAATTCGCTCTTCAGATTATTTCCACAGTATATGAAGACTCTGTAGCAATATCGATACTATTAATCAATCAGTCTGTTGGGGATTCTTGAATTGTTGTATGCGGAAAAGGCCAGATAGTTGACTATAAATTTACTTGCTTTGAATTACAAAATATTGTGTATCTTCTATATACAAGGAGAACCTGAGTGACTAAGTTATTAAGTGACTAGAAATGCACCCACAACCCAAACTACTGATCTTAGAAACTAAAAATTTGAAAAAGGGTTCCTTGAATAGTAAGTGAGTACTAAGAAGGGATTTTTGAAAATTCAACCCCTAAGGAGGTAAAAAAGGGGGTGAAAAGTGTGTATGAAAGTCCGCCATCTTTGATGTTGGGAATTTGAAAATTTAAACTAATAACTTGAAATAAAAAGTCACCCAAAAGTTTGTCGAAGAAAACCCTAAAAGAGGGATGCACTACGGGGGTCTAGCCATTTAAGGTAACGGGTAGGGCTCACTAGCGACGCCAATCGATTTAAATTGTTAGCTACTAAACCGTATCTATTTTAAACAATGTCGGAGCTACTACAATTTATTAAATAACCTTGCACAAATGTTGGGTCCGTTTTTGTACGCGAAAAATTGATTCACGCCAAAAGTGGCCACTTTAAAATTATGTTTAGGTGTACGCGTTTTGAATAGAAAAGTGACTTGAAGTGAAAAGCGGTTTGAAGTTTGAATGAAGACTTTTGTAATAAAAAGTAAAACTGCGTGAGTAACGCCGCGGGCGCAGTCTAGTTGACTTATAAAAAAATAAAAGTTCTTGACCGGCGAGTAAAATGCTCACTGGGAGTTGATGAGTTGATGTCTGTCTGACGTGTGAGGCGCTGGTGGGCGCGACCCTCGCACTCTGCCGCGCGCGGGAAATTCAATTTTGGAACTTGTGTTAACACAGTTAAAATGGCCGATCTGTGTTTAACTCTTTTTTGTAGTCTTATCTCCAGTAATTCCAAGTTGCGTCGAAATCTATGACTTCCGAGGCCAGGGTACGCTTGTACCATGATTCAGGATTGGGGATGTCTGGAACGAAGAAAATTTATTCCTGTCGCATTCAAACGATAGAGACCGACTAAGCGTGTGACAGGGGATAAAGTTTCGTGAATTTTATATTTTTTTATGATCCCACGGCCCTCGATTGGACATTCCTCTGGCCAACAAGATACAGGTTTTTTTTTATCACCAATACAATAATTGTTTTCATTCTTCATTTGAAAAAATCTAATCTCTAATCTAAACGGAGAAAACACAAACAACGGGAAAACGTATCACTTTTTTATGTGATAGGTGGCAGACGAGCAGACAGATTACCTGATGGTAACTTTTTATGAACGTACAATAGTACATTGACTGTACCGCAGATATTGTACACCAACGGAGCCACTGATATTCGTTACATTGTGCAATTTTTCCAGTCCAGTTAGATAATAGCGGTCCATAATCGCTTCTTGGGAAAATATTTGGATTGACCGACGCGACCTTTGGATGGACTATTGATATTTGATATTGTCCCCGTTTCTTATAGCCGTCAGGGATTTCTCTGGTTTCCATTTGACTTCTTTCCAATGAAATGAAACTATACTGGGTCTCTCATCCTAGCGTGTAATGGATTCTGGCGGTTAGCTAGAACTCAAATTGTTTCGTTTTTTTAACACTGCTATTGTGTGTCGAGTGAGTTGTCACGGACAACTTGCTTGGACCTAAAAGAGTCTTAAAACTTTTGTGTTTTGTTCGATTGTGTTTAGAGTGATAGGCAGAATCCGTAGGTCGATAAAACTTAAAAACCCGGCGTTTTATTGAATGAATGTGACTTTGACTGATTACCCAATTATTCTCAATAAATCACTTGTCATTGGCAAAATATCTTCGGGTCAAGCTATAATATAGAAAAAAAAACTAGCGTGTAATTCTCGGTTGTGTCCAAATTAGTCGCTCTGGAGCCCAAGCTACGCTTAGAACGTATGATTCAGGATGGGAAAATAAATAAATATTTCACAACATCACATAAATTGATCTGACTCTGAGATAGGTAGCTCAAGCACCTGTGTTACGGATATCAGAATCAACAGTGGGATTACAAATATATACATATAATACTTTTCTTTTGTAAATACATACTTATAATATATAGATAACGCCCAGACCATTACAAACAGATATGTTCATGCACACAAATGTTTGTACTGTGTGGGGATCGAGCCCGCAACCCTTGCACCAGAGGCAGCGTTCACTACCACTGTTCCAAACGGGTCGTCAAATCTTATTAGAGTAAAACGACTGCGACTGACCTTCGTAACCTTGGGATGATGAAATTGTACATTGATTCTGTAATGTCTAGATTTTTAAGTTATGTATTTTGTGCTATAAAGTACATTTATCTATCCGGTAGAGGAAATCCCTATATGGACAATAAAGATTGCTTGTATTGACTGCCTTGTTGGCGCAGTGGTTAGTAGGTCGCACTTCAAAGCGACGGTTGCGCGAGCCCGAGTTCAATCCCCGGGTCGGGCCACTAACATTAGCACCTAAGTTTTCCGTAAGAAATTCTTAGTGTCAGCCCGGAGTCTGGAAGTTGGCGGTCTTGTATGCCCGTGCCTCAGAAAGCTCATAAAGCCGTTGGTCCTGCTCCCCATCCCTCTCCGATCGTGTTACGCTGGTGTCCCATCGGAATATAATGAAAAACAAAATCACAGAAATTAGTACTTAATTGCATATATTAAAACACGTAATTTAAACATATCCACACTTTTAATCACTCAACTCACACTTTCATTCACACATCTCACATTTTCATACAAACATGAAACAAGTAGTCACAATCTCACACATTGAGAATATAATTATTTAAAATCTGTAATATTTAATCATATCTAATGTGTGAACGATATGGAAGAGCGGAGTCTTCTGGCACAGGCATTATTATACTTAAAAGAAGGCTCCAATCACAAGGTGATTCAATGTAATATCATGTTTTTGTAAAAATAAACAAATATGAGTGTTAGGGAGAAGCCACAACGGATTCGTATCCGCGGCGTGACCGCTGCGCAGTCGCAACTTTTTTTTTATTATACGACAGACAAGCATTTGACCTCAATCTCACCTGATTTGAAGTGAAGATGAGGTCAGAGGTGGGCCAGACTTGCCTGTGAAAAGCCTATTCACTCTTGCATTAAAGAGGCCCAGGTTATTGTTCAGGAAATACATCGGCGGACAACGAGTTCGACTCCTTGGCTGTTCTCATCAGAAAGGAGTTTGCGTAGCGCTTAGTTCGGATGGTTGGAACTTCTACCATATAGGGATGGTAACCCAGTCTTCGCCTTGTATCCCGATAATGGAATGGGACCGGCAGAATTAGCTCATGTAGCTGTTTTCTATATAATATACGTGTTCACTGCGTTGTCTCTTCGCTTTAAAAATGCTCGCAATGCGACAATGAGGCAGCTCCCTAAGATAACAAAGAGTGCACTTGTATTTGCGCACACACTTGAGCACTATAATATGACGACCCGTTTGGAACAATGGTAGTGAACGTTGCCTTTGGACCAAGGATTGCGGGTTCGATCCCCGCACAGTACAAACATTTGTGTGCATGAACATGCCTGTTTGTATTGGTCTGGGTGTTTGTATCTATTATAAGTATGTATTTTCAAAAGAAAAGTATTATATGTATATATTTGAAATTCCGCTGTTGATTCTGATATCCCACATAGGTGCTTGAACTACCTATCTCGGAGTCAGATCAATGAATGTGATGTTGTGAAATATTTATTATTATTTATTTATTTAATATATCATGCGTACATGGCTGGTCATTGAGATTGGCCGCCGTATCCGTAATCATTTTTTTTTATTGCGAATAGTAGGCAGACAAACATGCGGTCCATCTGATGGTAAATGGTAACCGCCGCTCATAGACATCAACAATGTCGGAGCTCAGTCATCCCGCTGCCTACCGTGTAAGAAGAACTCTTTTCAAACCTCGTTTAAAAAGGACATGTCGTAGCAAACAGGGAACACCGCGGCTGGAAGCTCGTTCCAGAGTTTGCACGAGCGTGGGAATAATCGATTGGAGGATATTATTAATATATTCAAGAATCAAAATGTTCACTTTTTGCTACTTCAACACCCTCTTCTTCACTCTTCCTCATCCCATTAACTTTTTTACAATCGTCCTGTTATCGGCAGCCTGTAGTCGATGGTCCATCTTAGATCCATTTGATTATCATATTATTATTATTTTTGTCTTTTTCTGATATCAATCTCATAATATTATGTGTATGTATTTGAGCATAACTTATTTATTAGTTTATAATACTGTATTTTATTTATGTATTAGGGTTATAAGTTATATTTTAACATTCACAGTTTCTTTTTTTTTTCCTTATTGAATATTGCACCCCCTACCCCTTCTCTACTATCAAATGTCCTTTACCCGAAGGTTGTCTGGTAGAAATCGCTTTCAGCGATAAGACCGCCGAAATTGTACACAAAATTTCTGTAATGCCTAGTACTTAAGTTGTGTATTTTGTGCAATAAAGTATATCTATCTATCTATCTATCTAATGTTGAAGAAATTCGTATAAATATACAAAGTGTTCAAGCTCGTGTGTCGGCATATAACGGGGAATGCACTGCGAAAGACAGCGGGTGAAGTGTTTCTAATAATTTATTGCTTAGATTTAATAGTAGCCTTTGGAATTGCTCAGTCAGTGTGCACGTGTTTCCATTGTCAGTAATGCTTTAATTGACTCTTTGTACATTTTCTCTAAAACTTGGTCCACAAGTTAAAGGTTCACACTTGGTCCACAAGTTAAAGGTCGCTCAGCGGGCTATGGAACGAGCAATGCTCGGCGTCTCTCTCCGAGATCGAATCCGAAATGAGGTGATCCGGCAGAGAACCAAAGTCATCGACATTGCTCACCCGATTAGCAAGCTTAAGTGGCAGTGGGCTGGCCATATTAGCCGCAGAACCGACAACCGATGGGGTAAACGAGTTCTAGAAAGGAGACCGCGTCTTGGCAAACGTAATGTAGGGCGCCCTCTGGCTAGGTGGGGGGACGATCTGCGCAGGATGGCTGGCAAGAGCTGGATGCGAGAAGCCATGGATAGATCGCAGTGGCGAACAATTGGAGAGGCCTACGTCCAGCAATGGACTGCGATAGGCTGATGATGATGACATTTTCTCCTTCCTTTTTTTAATGTGATAGGTGGCAGATCAGCTGATGGTAAACAATTGCCGCCGCCCATGGACACCCGCGACACCAGTGGAGTCACAAGTGCGCTGCCAAACTTTTAATCACGACCTAAATAGTGTAAAATAATATATTTAACACTTCACATAACATTTTATACCAGTACATTCGAAAAAAGGTGTCGAAGTCGGCGCCCATTACAAAAACATTACATGTACTTATAAAATTTTAGGCTTACCTTCGATTTCGCTGTGATCATGGGATTATCTGATGATCGCATTAGATCCTGACATAGTGTGTTCTTTCAAATAAAAAAAATAATTGAGCAAATCGGTCAATAATTGGCCGAGAAATCGGTGAACATACACAAAAAAACCATACATGCAGTCGAACATAGAACCTCCTCCTTTTTTGAAGTTAGTTAAAAAATACAAACAGTCTGTTTTTTATGTGATAGGTGGCAGACGAGCAGACGGATCGCCTGATGGTTAGCAATAATACAAATCATGCACTCATGTTGTTGGATACAGATCTTACAACAACTTACAGATCAACAAGGCTTTACAGGGTAAAGTGCAATGGGAACGGCCCCCGTCGACTTGTATAGGGGCAGATGAGATCCGCAATCACTCGATAAACCACCATGATCGATGGTGCATCTTGCATGCATTATGAGTACAAGCCACCTACACTGCAGTAAGTGCATTGAAATAACTATTACTAAGGTTAAATTTAACTTAGTTATAGTAAGGGCCGATTTTTTGATCCGTAGTCCGTATAGTTACCATTTGGTAAACTTTTTTATTTTTTATTTTTGTTAATTTTTATTATAGTTAACTGTGTAACAAATAGTCGATGACAGCGTCAAAGTGACAATTCTTTGTAATTTAACTCATTTTTAGGGTTCCGTACCTCAAAAGGAAAAAACGGAACCCTTATAGGATCACTTTGTTGTCCGTCTGTCCGTCCGTCTGTCAAGACCCTTTTTCTCAGGAACGCGTGAAGGTATGAAGCTGAAATTTATATCAATTACTCAGGTCTACTGTCCCTTAAAGCTGTGAAAAAATCAAACTTCTAAGCCAACGCAATCAAAAGATAAATTTGGTGCGAAGCAACGTCTTATAGCATAGCATATAAAGGAAAAATTACGAAAACCATAAATTTTTAGTAACATCACATAATATATATTTTTTTTAATAATTTTAAACTTACTACCCATTTCCTCATAAACGCGTAGAGGTATTAAATTGAAATTCATACTAAATACTCAAGTCTATAATACCTTTAAGCTGTAACAAAATCAAACTTCTATGTCAACGCAATCAAAAGAAACAGCAATTTAAGCTGCATATTTTGAAACTCGCAAGTACTCGCAAGGGAATCAAAACCTAAAGGGTACTTCCAGTCGACCTAGAATCTTGAAATTTAGCATGAAGCAACGTTTTATAGCACACATAAAGGAAAAATTCCAAAAACCTTAAATTTTTAGTTACATTACAAAATATATATATTTTTAATAAATATAAACTTATTACTTATTTCCTCATGAACGCGTAGAGCTATCAAGTTGAAATTCATATCAAATACTTAGATCTAATTGCCTTAAACCCGTGAAAAAAAAATTCTAAGTCAACGCAAAAACGCAAAACGCAAAAGTACCGCATATTTTGAAACTCGCAACTACACGCAAGGGAATTAAAACCTAAAGACCACTTCCCGTTGACATAGAATCTCGAAATTTGGTAAGAAGCAATAGCTTACAGCACAGGTAACAGAAAAATTCCGAAAAGCTTAAAATTTTAAGTAGTTATACCACCAAAAAAAATGTGATTGTAAACATAATTGTAGTTACAGCAATGACCGCGAGTTTTTATACTATGTATGGGGAGGGCAACATTTAAAGAAAACGAAATAGCCTTCTTCTTTATATTTCGACGTTCTTTTATCGAAATGATATGTGTTAATATAAAGGATTACTTAAACGATAAAGAGATCTTTGTCTTAAATTTATGCTCCTCCATCTTTCCCCATTGTAATGTTATGAATTTAATTTTGCAATAAAAATACCATAGTTATGACTCGATTGTCGTAATGAACGAACTTTGTAAACCTTGCAGGTTTGTACGGAACCCTCGGTGCGCGAGTCCGACTCGCACTTAGCCGGTTTTTTAAGCTAACTATTGCTAAAAACTAAACTAAAAAGTGTAAAAAATATTTTTAAAACTTTACACTCTTCAGATAACATTTTATAACAGTACATTCGAGAAAAAGTGTTAGTGAAGTCGGCGCCCAATACTATATTGTAATTTAATATAACATTCGATTATTAATTATTTATTTATTTTTATGCTAGAGACGGACCAACGAGCAAGCCAGTCACCTGATGGAAAGTAATCAACGCCGCCCATGAACATTTGATTTTTCCCTCAATTTTTCCAGGATCCCATCATCAGATTCTGATATCCTTATCATGGTACCAATCCGAGACTATCTACTTTCCAACTAAATAATAATTATCTAAATCGGATCATAAATGGCAAAGTAATCGGCGAACAAACATTAAAAAAAAAAACAAATATTTATGTCGAATGGAGAACCTTTTTTCTTGAAGGCCGTTAAAAACAGTTTTAGCGATATTTTACCGGGTTACTTTTTTAAACCATGAGTTCAGTTTGACTACGGACCAAAAATTGGCCTAAGTCAACAGTTTTAAATCTGTTACAAATTAACAGATTTGAAAAAGTCTTTTCGTTTTGGAAAGTTCTTTATCTGTTGAGTTAGGCCGCCAATGGATCAGCGATTTCTCTGATACCATCAGCTGATCTGCTTGATCGTTTGTCGCCTCTAGGATGAAAAAGAGAACTCTAAAAATTCGAAAAAAAAATTATTAAACTACAAAAACATTTAGAACTTACTTGGGGTTATTTCTGGGGCCTTAGCGCAAACCGGACGTTACATCGCAATTTTAAGCGACGACTGAGCTTGGGGTTATCCCGGGTTTTCTTTTAAGAAAATATTCCCAGTGTCAGTCCGGAGTCTGGAAGTTGGCGGTATACCCCCAGGCCTCAGAAAGCACGTAAAGCCGTTGGTCCTACGCCCAATCCCTCTCAAGGGCAAGGGAATAGAAAGTGCACTTGTGTTTGCGAACACACTTGAGCAATATAGATAATATATTTTAGACGTGTATAAGTCTTTATGAAACGACTCAGTGATCCGACTCAGCCAAATGATACACTGATCTGAATCTCTAATGTTCGCTCCGAATGTATCATTCGACTAATAGGGATCTCGTGGTAGTAATCTCGCTCACTGATACAGATTAGCTGAATGATCCTAATGATTCGAGTGAGCCGAATGAGCTGAGTGATCTGAGTGAGCCGAATGAGCGGAAGAGTCTCTGAGCCCTAATTTAAAGCAGACGTTACGACCGGAGTTTGCCACTCTTTCCCACGCGCTGTAAATCTCCTTTGTTTGGATGTGACAGGTATATTTATTTATTTATTATTAGCAACACAACAGAGACGCCGTGTGGTCCCCAGCAGAGTAGAATAAGCCACCCTCACTCTTACCGAGGTGTCGTAAAAGGCGACTAAGGTAAAGCTGCTGGCATGATCATCAGCACCCAGAGAAGGAAAACTCTTCATTTATATCAAAAACCTCGCCAACCCGCCTGCCAAGCGTGGTGAGTATGGCAATTACCCCTCATATGATTGAGGGAGGCCCGTGCCCCAGCAGTGGGGACTTAAATGGGCTGATGATGATGATGAACACAACAGACATAAGTCGGTAAAGAATACAATGGTTACATTAGACATTTAGAACTACTTGGCTTACATCCTAATTAGTGTTTGCACATTATAACTTAACATTGCTTTTAATATATCTCGTTCGTTACGAGACGGCTTTAAATAAGCCACCATGTTCCAAATGATGCGTTTCACTGTTCCGCATCTTTGCACTGATCCAGATGCAAATGTTCCATTTCTTTTTATGTAATAGGTGGCAGACGGACAGACATATCACCTGATGGTAAGCGATTGCCGCCGCCCATGGACACCCGCGACACCAATGGAGTCACAAGTGCACTGCCGACCTTTAAACCCCCCTTTCCTCCGATACCCTCACTCACGCAGCGAAACACAGCACAATGCTGCTTCACGCCGGTTTTTGAAAGATACGCTTTTGCCAGGTCTAATATATGCTGCGCAAGGGGATGATCGTTAAGATTGGCCGCCTTAGCCGAAATCAGTTGGAGCATATTTTATTTTTACTGGCTGACACTGCATCTTCCATGGACAACCATCCTTTCATCATCATGGTCATCGTCAGCCCATTTAAGTCCCCACTGCTGGGGCAAGGGCCTCCCTCAATCACATGAGGGGTAATTGCCATACTCACCACGCTTGGTAGACGGGTTGGGGAGGGTTTTGATATAAATGCAGAGTTTTCCTTCTCTGGGTGCTGATGATCATGCCAGCAGCTTTACCTTAGTCGCCTTTTACGACACCTCGGTAAGAGTGAGGGTGGCCTATTCTACTCTGCCGGGACCACACAGCCCAACCATTCTTACTAACTGTTAATTTGCGAGCGCGTGAGCATCGTGTCTTTCTATCATTAGCCGCTTCGTGACGCGCAGTCGAGGTATTGTGTCGTGACAGATGAGACGTGGAACATTGTCATGAGTGAAGCCTTACAAAATTTGGCTGCACCTA
The DNA here is from genome assembly GCA_019059595.1 of Marasmia exigua. Lineage (NCBI taxonomy): Eukaryota > Metazoa > Arthropoda > Insecta > Lepidoptera > Crambidae > Marasmia > Marasmia exigua. The sequence goes on from CM032473.1 coordinate 16,461,234, forward strand.
ATTAGGACCGAATGAAGTAGGTTGATGACCTGTTTGGAGCAGTGGTAGTCAACGCTGCATTCAGTCCAAGGGTTGCATGTTTGATCCCACACTACAAACATTTGAGTGCATGAACATGGCTGCTTGTCTATGTATTATAAGTGAATATGATTAAGCCTGATCCCATCATAGTAGCGATAGCTTGATTTCTATGATGGAGGCCTTTGCCCTGCCATATGACAGTATATAGGCTGATTAAAAAAAAATGTACCGTGGGAGAGCCACGACCATCGACCGGAGTGATACCACGGCCTCACAGAGAACCGGCGTGAATCAGCACTGTGCTGTGTTTCGCTGCATGAATGAGGGTACAGTCAGAATCAAAAGTAGCTGAACATTTTAGAACTTTGTCACACTAACCATTGCGCAGTTTTAATAAGTGTTTGACTTACTCAAGCTACGCAAAACTTAGTGTTAAAACTTAGTGTGACAAAGTTCTATAATGTTCAGCTACTTTTGATTCTGACCGTACCGGGGGCCCAATCCGGGGAAAGAGGGTTTAAAAGTTGGCAGCGCACTTGTGACTTCACTGGTGTGATGGTTTTCATAAGCGGTGGCAATCACTTACCATCAGGTAATATGTCTGGTCGTCTGCCACCTATCACATAAAAAAAATAATTGAAGTAAAATATTTGTCAACCATCTGTTGTCTAGTATTCGTTACTCAAGTCAAAATGTATTAGACGTTTGAAGAATTAATTTATTTATTATTGTGTCTAAGTACACATTCAGTTGGAAATCCAAATTATATGAAATGTGGAGGTTTCCACGCGATATTTTCCCTCACTGCAGACTCATATATGAGTGTGTAGACATGTCGAGACGCGATGTTAACCTTATTATCAAACAATACTATTTCGAAATCTTCCCATTCAACTTTCCCTCTCGGAGCAGTTCCATCCCGGGCAAGCCTCTTCATTGTCTCTGGCCATGGTACAGTTGCCAACACGAAATGTCACTGTTGACGAGCAGTACAGTTAAAGGTTACAGTGCTTTGGTAGGGCTGCTGCGTGATGACATTCAATAAAAAAAATTTAACATCCTCCTGCCAAATTGAAGTGGGTATGGGATTTTGGCGGTAGGATTAAAACGCTCCGCGTGGGCCGATGCAATGCAAAGGTTTTAAATTAATAGTTGATATTTTTATGTTGAATGGTCTACTGATTAGACCACTGAACGCGTTACTAAGCCGACGAAATTGGTAAGTGCTTGACCGACATGAGCTGTCGATAGTCTCATCAATATTGTAGGTATATTTTACAATATCTAGTGGACATATTTTTACAAATATTTGACCACCAGTTAAGATGAGACTACTAAATCAATAGTTGATATTTTTATAGCAATATTTTGCAATTTATTCTTAAGTAAATAACACACTTAAAAAAAATCATCTCGTGTTCAGGCGGGACTCAAACCCACACCTTCCGCGATTCGGACGAATGTTCTACCAATTAGACCACTGAACGCGTTACTAAGCCGCCTGAACACGAGATGAAATTTTTAAGTGTGTTATTTACTTCAGGTTTTTAATTAGTTTCTAGCGGTTTTTAGTCAACAATTTGGTGTTTATTTGTGCAGTGTAGTGCCACGAAGTGATCCTGGTAATAAGAATTGTTGAATTGTATCGTTTTTAACACTGCTATTGTGTCGGGTGAGCTGTCACGTGACAATTTGCTAGGACCTAATAGAGTCTTAAAACCCGCGATTGTATTTAGAGTGGTATCAGCAGAATCTGTAGGTCGATAAAATGCAAAACACCGGCATTTTATTCAGTGACTGTGACTTTAACAACAACTTCGACTGTTGATTACGTACTTATTCTAAATAAGTTACTTGACATTGGCAAGATATCTTCGAGTATGGCTATATTATAAAAAAAAGAAATGAAAATTGGCAGGTCACCATTTGTCAAATAGCCCCGAAAAGATGGACCTAAATTACTACCCTGCAACCCGTGGGACACCGACAAAGGGGTAGGCCCGAAAAACGATGGTGCGACGATCTGAATAAATTTGTCCAAGATTGGCCTCAAATGGCGTTAAATAGAGGACAATGGAGAGATTTGGGGGAAGCCTTTGTCCAGCAGTGGGACAGTATATGCTAGTTAAAAAAAAACCCTACCGATTTGGCAAAGATGCGCCGGCCGATTTCAAACATTAGCCACGCTAGCAGGTTACAGGTACTATCATAGTGAACAAGTGCACTCTCTATTCCTTTACCCTCATATTTAAATGGGACACCAGTGTGACACGATAGTCAGATAGGGATCGAATTCAGGACCATCGGGGCATTATGTGAAAACCTTACATAGACACAGGCTTCGGTTTATTTTCAGCCTTGACCACGGCTGCTGTAACGTAGCCGAAACGTCGAGAAAAATATGCGAGTACATAATTTTGTATCACATAATAAATTTCGTGTTCAATCCCGTCTTAATTAATTATAATTACATGCTAAGATGGCCGTGTGGTCCCCGGCAGAGTAGAATAGGCCACCCTCACTCTTACCGAGGTGTCGTAAAAGGCGACTAAGGTAAAGCTGCTGGCATGATCATCAACACCCAGAGAAGGAAAACTCTGCATTTATATCTAAACCCTCGCCAACCCGTCTGCCAAGCGTGGTGAGTATGACAATTACCCCTCATGTGATTGACGGAGGGCTGTGCCCCAGCAGTGGGGACTTAAATGGGCTGACGGATGACATGCTAAGATGAAATAAAGAAACTTTTTCATCAAGTGTCATCCTTACAAAGATGATTCCACCGATCATAGACTCAAAGGTGAAAGGTTGAAGATATCAAATGGTTATTAAATATTGTATTGTATTCCTGTGTTACCGTTAGGTATAATATTATATTACAACACTATATGTTTATTAGATTGTTATTGCAACAACAAAGTTGGCATCAAGAACGCTGAGAACGAAAATGTCCTAAAAGTGACAGGACTTAGCAGGGCGGCCATTATAAGTATATGGACAGCAGGACTGACAACTTAACGTACCCTTTCAAGCAGTGCAAATCTTTTTTTGTGTCTTAGTGATGTCCAACATGTCTAAGGTCTGATCATAGACGTGCTACCCTGACCCTGACCAGACTGAGCCTTTTCATTGAATACCAGACTTCAAAAACCGCGCGAAGCCGATAGTATTGGAGTGACGTGCGGGGTGGCGTTCTTTCTCTTCCGCACCAGTTTATAGATGCATTAAAGCTGCCTCAGGGCCGGTTTGATCTCTTTCACACTGTGTAACGTTTTTCCAAAAATGGCACATTTCTTTCAAAGCGCGCGTTTTCTCGTTTCATGGGTCTGATTCGACCAATCTTTATCCGTGGATACATCTAAGGTATAACGTCAGATTTGTATAGATGACAGCGCTATACTATTATAGATGTAGTATCGGAATAAGTTTGGTCAAATCGGTATAACTAGCATAACTTATTTATTAGTTTATAATACTGTATTTTATTTATGTATTAGGGTTATATGTTATATTTTTTTAACAGTAAATACTTTTTTTTTAACACATCCAATTGCAATACTGCACCCCCGTCTAAGAATGATCAATATATTTAATTGTACTAATGAATCACTACATAATATGCGGTAAATTAAAGCAATGTAAAAAAGTTAATGTTTACTTAAGTTGTGATTTGACTCATAAGGATATTTCATCAACACCAAACGTTACGTACTAGATATCATATCAAATCAAATATAACATGTTACATAATAGTATTATTAAATAGTTCATTGAATCTCGTAGCATTTAAATAAAATAGTTGTGCATTAAATTGTATCACTAATCTTCTTACACGCAGAACGTAGCACGATACTAGCTATCCCACGTTGGATGCGTATCAAGATTGGAATTCGTAGCCGTTAGATGCATCAGCTGAATCTCGTACACGCAACTAGATAGCGTAGCACGTTAGATTGCGTATCAGCTGAATCTCGTAGCACGCTAAACTGAGATAGCGTACGCACGTTAGATTGCGTATCAAGCTGAATCTCGTAGCACGCTAAACTGAGATAGCGTAGCACGTTAGATTGCGTATCAAGCTGAATCTCGTAGCACGCTAAACTGAGATAGCGTAGCACGTTAGATTGCGTATCAAGCTGAATCTCGATAGCACGCTAAACTGAGATAGCGTAGCACGTTAGATTGCGTATCAAGCTGAATCTCGTAGCACGCTAAACTGAGATAGCGTAGCACGTTAGATTGCGTATCAAGCTGAATCTCGTAGCACGCTAAACTGAGATAGCGTAGCACGTTAGATTGCGTATCAAGCTGAATCTCGTAGCACGCTAAACTGAGATAGCGTAGCACGTTAGATTGTGTATCAAGCTGAATCTCGTAGCACGCTAAACTGAGATAGCGTAGCACGTTAGATTGCGTATCCAGCTGAAGCTCGTAGCACGCTAAGCTGAGATAGCGTAGCACGTTAGATTGCGTATCAAGCTGAATCTCGTAGCACGCTAAGCTGAGATAGCGTAGCACGTTAGATTGCGTATCAAGCTAGATAGCGTAGCATGCTAAATAGCGTAACACGCTAGATGCCGTAACACGCTAGATTGCGTAGTACGCTAGTGCGGCCACTTGTCATAGACAACGATACCGTTGTTGTCTTGTCTTCCTGTGGAATTTGAACTGACGGCCTCTATTGAAAATCTAAAATTAGTTACAGTGAAAGTAAAATTCACAATCTTTGTATATAAACTCCGTAACTTCAACTATAGGCTATCAAACCATGTTATATCCACTTTACGGTGGTTGTCAGACACTAATAGGCTAGGTTATTGGATGTTAGGCCGCGAGACACTCGGCCGGAATGCTAATAAGGTCTTTAGGGCGCGCCTGTCGCCCAAGATGGACCCTAGGGCGTCTGATATAAGTGAGGTTTCTAATTGCAGTCGACGAGACCTAGATTAGGTCACTTTCTACTATAGTGACAACAGCTATTTAGTGGGTTTTACGACGAGGAAAGGTAAATCTGAAATAGATAATACTAAGTTAGCAAAATTTCTTTATTATGATAACTATTTTAAATTGCAGAGTTAAAGATATTCAATAAGAGTTCTAAATTTTACGTAAGTATTACATTTGGTAGACGTCCTGTTGGTCTAGTGATTTAAGTACCGGGCCGTGATCTCGGGGTCCTGGGTCGAGCAAAAACTGTCTTTCGAATTTTTCGAACATAGCTCGGGTTTCTGATCACCAATCCGCATTTGGCAAGCGTGGTGATTAAACCTAATTTCATTACAGTAGCGATGACTTGATTTGTAATGGAGGCCTTTGCCCTGCAGTAGCTAGCTAGCTAGCATAGGCTGATACTTGACTTTTTTTATTACATATCGTTGAAAAGTTAAATATAAACTAAAATTCTAAAGGCAACACTAAAATTACTCTAAAAAGCCGTTTCAAAAGTTCACACACAAAACTCTTATTTCTCATGCAATTGGAAATTTATTTTATTCCCCGAAAAGCTTTATCTTCCCAATGGGGTTTTGATATCGTAAATCTGGACATCTTGCCTCAATCATTCAAGGTGTGGAAGGGAAGAAGTTGAATTTCTTACCGCATAAGCGTCATAAATAAAAGAGACGGCAAACTTTGTGCCTTTCGAGCGCTAGGTTGGCGGGGGTATTCTGGTATGGGAGGAAAATAAAATTTTTTTTTTTAGCAGATGAATTTTGAGCAGATGGGATCACTTGATAGTTTGCGATTACCGCCTCCCATGGACACCTGCAACACCAGGGGAGTCACAAGTGCTGATGGTAAGTTTTCATTGCCGTCTATGATGAGCGGTCTCTGATGCGTTGCGGGCCTTTTAAAAAGGAGTACTAAGCCTCATGAAAGGATTATTTTCATCCCGTTGTAAAGTCTATTTTACATACGGGACCTGGTGATGTCCAAGAAAAGAGCTCATTCCTTCCTTAAGAGCAGGCAACGCCCCATGTGTTGTACATGATACAACTACATGTTCCAAATAATTATTGTTCCCATGCATGAAACCATAAAGAGCGTAAAGGTAGGAGAAATAGCCAGCTTAGTCTTCCAGAAACCAAGTGCATACTTAACCAGATGCACCGCAGAGAGAATTTCATGTATATAATATGGTGCTGTCAGAATAACCATCCCGCGGTACAATTTGTCTGGGCACGGACGTTCGGCGCGCTCTCCGCAGGAAATGAGCGTATTTGTCTTACCTGCGTAGGGAGTGGACTCTCTGTAAGCGTTCTCAAACATTCTGATGAAATATTGAAATGCAAATTTTATAGCACATTTGCGATTTCAAGTATTTCATTGTTTAAATAAGAAAATATCCTTATTATAATTAGAAAAAATCTTAATAACTTTAGTATCTTAGCACTTAGCGCTACGTGCCATTACCCTTTTTGACTATGGAGCCGTATTTATGTCTGAGACACATGTGCTACTATTGCACAAAAAATATCAGTTGTTCCATACATTATCGCCGGGTGGAAATTCAATTGTGTATGGAACAGCTAATATTTTTTTTCGCTTATTTTGTTGATCTAACATGCTAAATGGACTTTATTCACGATACCTATTATGAGGTTTTCGAGATGTAAATGATAAATGATAAAAAGATAACGGTGTGTATATTTTTTTGTAAAGACGTACCTACTTAAAATAAATAGAAAATGCCCAGACCAACACTAACAAACAGTGGACAATATTTCAAAATTGCTAAGCTCTGAAACAAAAAATACCAATTCTTTGTTTACTTTTCCGCTGCTCGAATATATATTTATTACATTTTTATATTGCTTATTTACTGAGAAAAAAATTGAAAACTAAAAAACGTAAGATGACGTCATCGGACGGCAGAATGTCAAATATTTCTTTGCTTAGCACATTATAGTTTTAAATTTACGAAATGCCAAACCCATGACATGTAACTGTCAAAAAAAAGACAACTTGTCAACGTTGAATGTATGAATGACGTTGACAATGTTGACACTCGTATTATTTACCTTTGACAGTAGTACCTTTTTTTATTAAAACAATGATAAGCAAAGGAATATCGCTGTATTCAGCCGTCCGATGACGTAATTTGGCGCTTACGTCTATTTAGAATAAAAAGAATTTCAATAATTATTTTATGCATGAAAATGGACAAATTTTGAAAAAAGAAAAAATATGGGTCTGTTCATTTTATGTCTATTTTCATATAAAAAAACAATATGGACATGTTAAAAATATGAAATGTTGTCCATTCCGGAGCATTACAATGTTTACCTCAAGCGCCCCATGTTATTGGGTAGAGACAGCAGCTCAACGTCCTCGCGCGCAGTTGCACCCCACACTAAGCCGCGAGGGCATGAGCTATATATTCATAAATTCACTTACCAACATTTATGAATGTTAATAATTAAGGAGTTATATGGCGTCTGCCTGCACGCTACGTAAGTCCACATTGTAATTAAGAGCCGGCCTGCTTAATAATGGTGCTATAATGCTGATTGTCGCTGTAAATAACGTAGGAACGGTGTTGAGATTTTTAACTATGAAATGTCCAAAAGAGTTTTCATTTTGTTTGCCTAGACCAATCTAGGCAATTAGCAATCTTCTCCTCATTTTAGCGTATAGTTCTCGATGGCGTCCGAAGCTGTAGCTTTAGAGCTCAGTGTACGATTTGACCATGATTCTGGGTTTGGGTACCTGACTACCCAATGTAAGCTTCAATGAAGCGACTGCCGTCTGGCCTTCGCAACCCTTTAACAGGAGAACCAGGACCAATTTAATCATGGTTACGTGCTTCTGATACTATCCTAAACGTACATGATCACAGGATCTGTGCAATTGTCAATGACTTCAGTAATTGCTATAAATATGCACTTTTATGTGATAAGTGGCAGACGAGCAGACAGATCGCCTGATGGTAAGCGATAGCGCCGCGCATGGACACCCGCGACACCAGTGGAGTCACAAGTGCAACGCCACGAAGCCAAGTCTTTAAACCCCCCTTTCCCCGGGATTGAGCCTCCGGTACCCTCAGCTCACGCAGCGAAACACAGCATAGTGCTGCTTCACGCTGGTTTTTGTGAGGCCGTGGTATCACTTTACACTTACTTGCAAATGTTGGATCATGGTCTAAGCGTGCGTACTTTACCCTTTACCCTGTGTAGAAAGATGACAGACGGATAGATGCTCTTTATTGCTCAAAATTTCACAGGACTTATTGCTATAGTAATTGGTAAATGATTCAGTATTAAACCAAATTGCTGGTATGAGTATTTGGTAAAATATTTAAATTTTGTTAACAGGTCAACACCGCGGTTGGTTGGATCGGATGCCTCATACAAACTCAGCCCATACGAGATGGAAGCCCTCAATGCTGTAAGTACTAGAAATATAGGTAATCATTTACTATTTATAAAATGTTTCTGTTACTCCAAGTGCCTAACTAGGTATGTATTCCACATCGAATGCCTCAACACTGTAGTGGCTAATCATCATCATCATCATCATCAGCCTATCGCAGTCCACTGCTGGACGTAGGCCTCTCCAATTATTCGCCACTGTGATCTATCCATGGCTTCTCGCATCCAGCTCTTGCCAGCCATCCTGCGCAGATCGTCCCCCCACCTAGCCAGAGGGCGCCCTACATTACGTTTGCCAAGACGCGGTCTCCACTCCAGAATCCGTTTACCCCATCGGTTGTCGGTTCTGCGGCTAATATGGCCAGCCCACTGCCACTTAAGCTTGCTAATCCGGTGAGCAATGTCGATAACTTTGGTTCTCTGCCGGATCACCTCATTTCGGATTCGATCTCGGAGAGAGACGCCGAGCATTGCTCGTTCCATAGCCCGCTGAGCGACCTTTAACTTGTGGACCAGCTGTACCGTAAGTGTCCACGTTTCGGCTCCGTATGTCATGACGGGTAGGACGCACTGATTGAAGACTTTCGTCTTTAGGCACTGTGGCTAATATGGCGGGCTTTTTTCCGATGTCCCTCACTATTTGTCCACCACTGGTGATGACATCGGGAAACAATGATAGAATATATTGTTTTAAGCTTTCATGGTCACTAACATTAGAAGGTAAAGCTGCTGGCATGATCATCAGCACCCAGAGAAGGAAAACTCTGCATTTATATCAAAACCCTCGCCAACCCGTCTGCCAAGCGTGGTGAGTATGGCAATTACCCCTCATGTGATTGAGGGAGGCCTGTGCCCCATCAATGGGGACTTAAATGGGCTGACGATGACCTCATTTTTGAGTTTCCGATATTTTGCCACTGTTGCAAGCGCCATGGTCACGGAGTAGCTGAAGTTTTTGCGGGTAAGATGTTACTGGCAGACAAAACGGTTCTATCCTCCTTCGCAGTCTTTTACTACGCGCACGTGCGCAAAAAGACTGCGAAGGAGGGTAGACCGTCGACCGCCGCGGCGGTATCCTGAGGTCGATGGTGCCGCACGAGACGCCCAGTTTGGACGACGAAGCGAGGGAGCAAAACGGGAAGATTTCAGTAGCGTTCTGTCCCACTGGTGATTTTTTTTTATGCTAGAGGCCAACAAATGAGCAAGCAAGTCCTGGATGGAAAGTAATCAACGCCTACCATGAACATCCGCGAAATTATAGAGTTCACTAATATGTTGCCGGATTAAAAAAAAAGAGTACCCTATTCACTTGACGGTGCCTAAGACGAAGATGTCGGGAAAAACTTCCGCAGCCAAACCGTTCCACAGAACTGAGGTACGTCGTAGAAAGTTCCGCGAACGCGCAGTATTAGACCGCCATCCATCAAGATGATTGGGATGGAATGACCATCGCTTACCGTGTGGTCCCCGGCAGAGTAGAATAGGCCACCCTCACTCTTACCGAGGTGTCGTAAAAGGCGACTAAGGTAAAGCTGCTGGCATGATCATCAGCACCCAGAGAAGGAAAACTCTGCATTTATATCTAAACCCTCGCCAACCCGTCTGCCAAGCGTGGTGAGTAGCTCATGTGCCCCAGCAGTGGGGACTTAAATGGGCTGATGATGATGATGATGATGATGACCATCGCTTGCGTGTGGTTCGATGTAAGAATTCAGCTGCAGATAGTAGATCAAACAGTTCCTCACAGCACTCTCCATAGAATGCTGAGGGAAGCTATATCCTGCCGCAATGCCAGAGTATCAAGTCGACTAGAGAGAGTCAAATCACCGACAATTCGAGTAGCCCTATGTTGCCTATATTTCAAGTTTCCTTTTTTTACGATCCTCATCAGTGGTGAACAAAATAGGGGGGGACATCGGGAAAAAATTATATGTCGCTCTTACGGTGAAGCGCAACCTTAAATAGGTTAAAACAAGTTCATAAGTATACCAAAGGACAGGGGCCACCTGAAATGTGCGCTGAAGCTGAAATAGAGCAACGTGTCATCGAGAAACGCGGTCAAGTTTTCAGGAATACGGCTTTTATGTGCTCCACGCTGCACAGGATTTCATTAATAAAAGTATGGCGGAATGTGTATATGCGATCCTTTGAGAATTGTGCGGTTTTTTCTGTTGTCATTTCACGTTTTTATTATAATTTACTAATTTTTTTTATATTATGCCTCTACCTGAAGATATTTTGCCAATTTTAAGTAAATTATGGAGAATAAGTGGGATTGCCTCTGTGGCGCATTGGCTAGTTGATCACACGCACTTTTGAATGAATGAATATAACATTTATTTCGACACATATACATACAAAGACAATAACAACACAGTTTAAATTTTGCACATTACATACACATTTGCATTAACCCCTTTTTTTTGCGTTGGAGGAATACCGCCGGCCCGATGTTCAATTGGCCGACGCCACGTTTCGGCGGCGCCTTATGCATACCCGTCAGCCGGGGGGCGGACGGGTTATGTAAGTGCAAATGTATATGTAATGTGCATTTTTTTTGGACTTCTTGGGTCGGTTAAGAAATATTTAGTGTCAACCCCGATTCTAAAGGTACGCTGTCAGGTGCCTTAGCTACCGCTGTCCTCGGAAAGTTGTTGCGCCATTAGGAATTTCTTATTAAAAAACTCAGGTACAAACGCAGCCGTATAAATAAATAGGTGTCCCTAGCTATCAGATAAAAACACATACATTAGACCTGATCCCAAAGTAACCCGGGGGCGTCTCTCAAAACACCCAGACCCGAGACTATTAAAAAATTGGTTTTCTAAACTCACCTGACAGGGAATAAAAATCTTATTCATTGTGTAGTAAGCGACACATTTCACCATTTGAACTCCTCCAGACTTCCTATTTATGAACCGTCACAAAGGATTAACAATACTAAACGCAAAGACTTGCGGCAGACGGAGAACCGGCGTGAAGCAACGTCTGTGCTGTGTTTCGCTGCGTGAATGAGGGCAACGAAGGCCTAATCCGGGGGAAAGGGGGGTTTAAAGGTTTGCAGCGCACTTGTGACTCCACTGATGTTGCGAGTGTACACGGACGGCAGCAATCGCTTACCATTAGGTGAATCGTATGCTCGTCTGCCACCTATCACATGAAAAAAAAAGATTCATTCATTTAATGAATGGGGTATAAATTAAAATTAAATTAAATATCATTTATTTCAACCAAATTACAGGTCATATACAAAATAGAAAATAGAATAGTAAATTATAGCAATACAATATTTGACATTCATACATTGTAATAAGTGTATAAATGTCAAGTTAAATTAAATTCATAGGGGATTATAAATGTCAAGTTAAATAGAAATAAATAAATAAATAAAAAAAAATGTCATATACCGACGTATAACACCGACTGTCACGAGTCTTTGGCTCGAGTATAACAGTTACTTTCTTGACCATTTAGAAAACCTCAACTGTCGCATACTTTTATAATTGGTGAAATACCCTTCCGTGTCCTTTCGTTTACGATAATATAGGTAATTTAAAACTACATACGTGTATAGATTTTGTACCACACTAAAGCATGGAAAATACAGATTTCGGTATCTTTGTCAAACAAGCCATATTCACAAACAAGGTATTAACTGGCTCAGAACTAATATCATAAAGCAAATATTCCAGCTTTGCATCTTAGTTGTAACTTGTGAAGCTTTTGCTACCGGGTGCCATTACGTGAACAATGATGTTAGATTCTATTGATAGCAATAGAATCTAAAATCATTGTTCATACCGGTAGCATAGGCTACCGGTTAGTGCGCTGGAGAAACAGACAATAAATTATAACGGGTAACACACACGGTTTTACGCTTAAAATCTGTTTAACAATATGTCTAATCTTGTAACCTTTTGAGAGAGAAAAATTAATTATTCATTCATTCATAAAAAAAAAACACGTGTGAGAGCTACGCGTCGGTATGACTGGGCAGGCTCGAGCGGCGGTGTGAATTAGCGGGAACCAGACTAACTGAATCATGGACCAAAGCTTTATAAACTGACCGAAATATGTGGGTTTCCTCACGATGTTTTTATCAACTGCCGTGTTGATGGTAGACATATGCACATAACGTCCACTACTCTCACTATAATAACACAGTGTGATATAACACGGTATGAGCAAAATTTGTAAGAACCTGAGTTTTTCGGTTAATACAATTTCACTTTCAGCCTGAAGTCTGAAAGTTGGCTGTACTGTATCCCGGCCTTGTTGTGCCTTGGAGAGCAGGTTATGCCATTGGGGTGACGGGTAGGGCACACCTGCGATGCGAATCGATTTTAATTTTTAGCTACTAAACCGGATCTATTTTAAACAATCTTGGGGTTACAACCTCTTGGCAAACGCCAAAAGCGGCCACTTTTGGCGTGAATCAATTTTTCGCGTACAAAAACGGATCCAACATTTGTGCATGGTTATTTAATAAATAGTGCAAGTGTTTGCCAAGAGGTTGTAATCCCAAAATTGTTTAAAATAGATCCGGTTTAGTAGCTAAAAATTAAAATCGATTGGCGTCACTAGTGTGCACTACCCGTCACCTTAACTCGATCTCTCAATGGTCGTGTCATAATGGGGTCCCAGGACTGGGGATCCTAGGAGGCACAGCCGTTCGCTTCAAATGGCGACTCAAGCCACTGTGCCACCGAGGCAGTCCCTATCAATACACTTAGTTAGGCACCTATCACTTCAGTCTCTTGATCAACATGCGCAATATGATAGATATCATATACATAGCATTATCTACGTAATACCTTCTCGTATTATCCAAGAAAACCAACTATTCGCTCTGCGTTTCATTTCATCCGTGTAGGTAGAGATCAGCCACACATCAGGGTACAGTCATATTATAAGGTATTAAATCATGTCTTTAACATAATGATGAGAATCGATTGAATAAAATTTACAACACTGTAAATATATTGTGTACCTATATATACATATACATATACATGTACCTATACATTGACAAAGTTTTTTTTGTTTATGTGATAAGTGACGGAACACCTGATGGTAAACGATCGCCGCCGCCCATGGATATCGGCGACACCAGTGGAGTCACAAATGCTGTGCCAACATTTAAACACCCTTTCTCCCGAGTTATCTCCGGTACTCTCACTCACGCAGCAAAATACAGCACAGTGCTGCTTCACGCTGGCTTGCTGTTAGGCCGTGGGCCGGTCTAGCCGGCTCATTCACGCCGAAACGTGGCTCTCCCACGGTCACGGTGGTTGCGTGTACTAAGAAGGTCGGCCAGGACCTCTCGCTCCCTAGCATAGTGAGAGCTATGCTAGCGAGCGAGGTGGCCTGGAAGGCCTTCGTTGACTATTGCGAGCACGTAATGGCAGCGAAGGAGGCGGCGGAGCGCGAGCGCGAAGCAAATACTCTCGCTCCCGCGCTCCAAAGGGCAAGGAAGAGTAGGAGACGCCGAACAGATGCGCGTCTCGCTCCTCTCCGCAGAGGGAGCCCGCTGGCGCATGGTGGGGGGTCATCAGCGCCGGCATTGCACGGGCTCCCTCAGCAGCCCGGTAGGGACGGCTCAGTTTTCCCGGCCGTCCCTACCCCCTCTCCCGGCCAGCAAGCCGGGGATGAACCGCCTGGCCCGCTGTGTAGGTGGGCACCGCCCGGGGAGGGTCGTGGCGCCCGTATGGGTAATAGGTTCGTCCTACAGCCCACAACGCCTCCCCATTTAAGGGCGATGAGGGTAAACCGCTGGGGTTTAGTCGGTGTGCCTCTGGCCGGCTTCTCGTTAGGAGAAGCTCCCGCCAGAGGAGAGCCCGACATAACCCTCCTGCTCCCTAGCAGGAGGGTATGCATAAGGCGCCGCCACTAGGCGGCGACGTCGGCCATTGCACTACGGGCCGGCGGCATTCCCCAGCGAGAAGAAAAAAAAAGATATAGGCAGCGTTTTGTATAAGAGCGATGGTATGTGATGCCCCGTATATCGCAGATGTCCCTGGGTGGTAGTAATCACTTACCTACCCCCGTTTGTATGACATAATGTAAAAAAAAGGCTCAATGGATCAGAACGCGCGCCTTCTATCCGGGAGATCATAGGTTAGACTCTAAGCAAGCATCTCTACATTTTTCAAATCTATGTACATAGGTATTTCTACCATTAGCTCGGCATTGGGGGAAAACATCGCGAGGAAACCTGGACGTTTAAGATAATTTCTTAAAAAATGTCGATTGTTGAGAATGATTCGGAACGTGTTTAACTATGTCTGAAGGAGATGAAGATGATAATGAGGAGGAGGAGGGCGAAATGATTGGATGAAGATGTGAAGATGGAGTGGGAATGATGATAGCCAAGGAAACCAGTAAGGTAAGGTAAGGTAAAGCTGCTGGCATGATCATCAGCACCCAGAGAAGGAAAACTCTGCATTTATATCAAAACCCTCGCCAACCCGTCTGCCAAGCGTGGTGAGTATGGCAATTACCCCTCATGTGATTGAGGGAGGCCCGTGCCCTAGCAGTGGGGACTTAATTGGGCTGACGATGAAGGAAACCACTTGAACACAGCATTGGTATTTACATATAATGGAGACAGTTACTGGTATGGGCACTTGTTAACAACTGAACTCTTAAAAAAGGTTGACGCAACTTATATACCAGCTAACTTTCTTTTAAGAATAGATAATTTTGAATTACATAAAATAATATAGTGGCCAAAGAGGTGGTAGTCAGTAGTGGTCGCCAACAACCACCAGAATGACCCAAGTGCTCAAGATGCCTTTTCTGAGGTAGCATTATTATAACTACGTAATCATCAAATTCTGAATCATGCCCCAAGCCACCACTTAAGACGCAACTGGAAATAACACGCTGGATACGAGATAAAATATGATTAAAGAAGTAAAGTATCAGCTTATATACTCTCCCACGGCAGGGCAAAGGCCTCCATCATAGAAATCAAGTTATCGCTACTATGATGAGATCAGGCTTAATCACCACGCTTGCCCAATGCGAATTATTGATCACAAACCCAAACAATGTTCGAAAAATTCTAAATGTACTTTTTGCTCGACCCGGGAATCGAACCCAGGACGAGACCACGGCACGGTACTTGTACCACTAGACCAATAAACCTTAAAGATTAATTAAAAAATAACTTTTTCGACTCTTAACATAAAAAGTATTTTTTTATAGTGACACAGTATTATTGGCTCTCCTCAGCCTGATGGTAAGCAAGATAAGAGCCCACGTTGCAATTACAACGGAAGAGATGTCAGGCATCACCTCCGTTGGGACTGCCATACGGGCCCGCGAGATGCTTCTTCACGCTTCGTTTGAAGGAATCCATATTGTAGTCCATTTCTGATGGTGCCGCAGAAATAGGAATTGCCAAATTTTTTAGTCCGTGATGGAATGTTTTCCAATGTGAACCGGTGACAGCGCTGTCCGGCGCGGGGAGTTCTGTGACGGAATAGGGCTGGTGGGATGAGGGAGAAACGCTCTTCAGAGCATTCACCGCGGATAAAGACGGTAAAAGTTTACAAAAGAAACATCTTGTAAGTTTCGCCACTTATGGTAATGCTAAAAAGGTTCCAACTCAGCATTTCGCTATGGCCTGGGCCATAGCGCTGATTTTCTTTAGAGATCGAATCGCGAGATCAGGAGCCCAATTCTCGGGATTTTCGATATGAAAAAACATGGCGGATATCACCTGAAATGGCCGTGTGGTCCCCGGCAGAGTAGAATAGGCCACCCTCACTCTTACCGAGGTGTCGTAAAAGACGACTAAGGTAAAGCTGCTGGCATGATCATCAGCACCCAGAGAAGGAAAACTCTGCATTTATATCAAAACCCTCGCCAACCCGTCTGCCAAGCGTGGTGAGTATGGCAATTACCCCTCATGTGATTGAGGGAGGCCCGTGCCCCAGCAGTGGGGACTTAAATGGGCTGATGATGATGATGATGATGATCACCTGAAAACCATACAAAAAAACAATATTTTAGTGATATATGCCGCATGAAAAAAATGTCACGACCACGAGAATTGGGGTCCAGATATTCTACTTTGGCTCCCCAAATAAAAAATGTCTACATTACGCGTCATTATAAATCGGCGTTTCCTTTTATTGTTTTTAGATAAATCAGCCTTAATTTTATTACGTCTTTGTTCCCGACGTAATGCCGTAGGTTACAGCTTTTATATTGTTCAACGTAAAACGGAACGGAGGAAGCTGTCATCAAAATTTGAAACTGGGTTTATTAAGTTTGGGGCTGAGGCGATATTTGTAGTAACACTAGCGATCACTTCATTTCCGGACTTGATTTAGTTTTTAGTTCCAAACTTCACCAATAGATGGCACTGGATGTCGCTTACATTGCGCAAGTATTTCGTTTTTAAGCCTCGTTGTTGACTATAAAATTCACATCATTATTTTGTCGTTATTTTTACTGATCTTTCTAGAAATTACTTTGCAGCCAATGAAATAGGAATCGTTTATATGCAAAATATGGGTAAGTTATATTAGATTGCTTTGAAATATATGGCCTTCTCCAAATGTTGAAAACTTGGTCCGATCCTTGGCTACTTGTTATTAATTTTTTTATTAATTATTTTTGAGCTTCTTATTATTCGGTGTTGCTGCAAGCGCTATCGCTATTTTTTTTATTATTTGATAGAAATAGGGTGAGCCCTGCGTCTCATAGCCACTGCGACCAGTAGATGATCATTATGATTGTGGCAGCCCCTTAACCTATTACAGCGCCTCATGTAGCTCCAGTTCCTGGATAAACCCGAGAATGGAGCTGATGGGGGAGCTATTGATCTCGTCAGCTGAGATCATGTGTGCTCCCAGGTGCCAGCTTCTGCAGCGGTGCAGCGCTATGCACTCGCCGAGGACGTGGATAATCGTTTCCTCGTCCTCGCGATAGAACCTGCAGATTTTGGTATCTGAAAGGCCCATGTTGTGCAGGTGCTTGTTTAATTTGCAGTGCCCTGTGAGGGTCCGAGTGAGTGCCCGAATGGCGCTACCGCCATGGTGTAACTTTACGATGCCACATCAGAGTGACCATGTGAGAGACTGAGACTAAATAAATCATTCATTCAATCACTAAAATAATGGTAATCAATATTTGCGAAGTCAGGTAATTAATTCCAATAAAGCGAC
Source organism: Marasmia exigua (assembly GCA_019059595.1). Taxonomy (NCBI): domain Eukaryota; kingdom Metazoa; phylum Arthropoda; class Insecta; order Lepidoptera; family Crambidae; genus Marasmia; species Marasmia exigua. The sequence goes on from CM032473.1 coordinate 16,478,803, forward strand.
TGCCATTTAACCTTCGCAACAGCAGGGGATCCAGACCAATAGAAGTAAGTCTGTCATGATAATACATTCGGAATTCTTTCAACAAATTTAAGAACTATCCGAAAGTTACAAGTTTCATCATCATCATCATCATCAGCCCATTTAAGTCCCCACTGCTGGGGCACGGGCCTCCCTCAATCACATGAGGGGTAATTGCCATACTCATCACTCTTGGCAGACGGGTTGGCGAGGGTTTTGATATAAATGCAGAGTTTTCCTTCTCTGGATGCTGATGATCATGCCAGCAGCTTTACCTTAGTCGCCTTTTACGACACCTCGGTAAGAGTGAGGGTGGCCTATTCTACTCTGCCGGGGACCACACGGCAAGTTACAAGTTTACTCACGATTATTTCTCTTACCGCCGAGCGAATGGTCGAGTCTTTTTTTTATGTGATAAGTGGCAGACGAGCAGACGGATCACCTGATTGTAAGCAATAGCCGCCGCTCATAGACACCCGCGTCACCAGTGGAGTCACAAGTGCGCTGCCAACCTTTAATCCCCCGGATTGGGCCGCCGGTACCCTCACTCTAGCAACGAAACACAGCACAGAGCTGCTTCACGCTGGTTTTCTGTGAGGCCGTGGTATCTCTCCGGTCGAGCCGGCCCATTCATGCCGAAGCGTGGCTCTCCCACTGTCAAAGGCTACAATCCTCTTCGAACGGAATTTCATTATGTCTCCTCATCCTTTTTCTCAATTGACAACCCTTTACAATTTATACTCCGAATCATGGAGTAACTTTGCTCCAAATCTTATACTTTGCGCCACAGCGTAAATCCAGCAGTAATGCTCGTTAGGTGGCCTAAGTTCATGTGCTTTACGGCTGCAATAAAAGGAATCCATGTAGCTAAGTAGGTATACTGAGGTATTCTTACCAATTCACTGTTACACTGTTGACTTTTTTTAATGTAATAGGTGAGATCACCTGATAGTACCCGAGACGCCCGAGTTACAAGGGCGCCCCCAACCTTTACTTTCCCCTGGATTGGGCCTCCGGTACCCTCACTCACGCAGCGAAACACAGCACAGTGCTGCTTCACGCTGGTTTTCTGTGAGGCCGTAGTATCAGTCCGGTCGAGCCGGCCCATTCATGCCGAAGCGTGGCTCTCCCACAGTTACTTCCTAGCATTCAGTATCTGTCTGAACATACAACATGTTCTTATTTTATAAATACTTGCTATTCTGTTATCTACATGTGTGACGAGCCTTATTGAGACAAAAGTGATATCAATAAGGAGACTTTCTTCTACAAAGGTTTTAATTTAGCAATTTAAAAAATCTACTAGTAGGAATAATATGTTATTACAGAAGTCTCAATAAACTGTTAATACTTATTTTCCTATATGTATTTTCAAATGTACTTTATAATTGTGTCATAATTGCCACATATAAATCAATTACATTAGCGATCTCTCTGATTTCGTGGATGTTTATGGGCGGTGAAGATTACTTTCCATAAGGTGACTCGCTTGCTCGTTTGGCGCCTCTTGCATATAAAAAACAGAGCTAAGGCCTCGTCATAGGATAAACTGTTTAATTTTATTTAGGTTGTCAGTCTTTCACAAGTAACGGACGTATTATATGTCCGTAATAATTTATTACCTACCACTTTTAGGGTTCCGTAATCAAATGGAAAAAACAGAACCCTTATAGATTCATCATGTCTGTCTGTCCGTCTGTCCGTCCGTCCGTGTGTCACACTTTTTTCCATAATTTTAAAAACTGTACATTTGAAACTTGGTAAATAGATGTATTTTGTTAACCGCATTACGATTTTTAAATAATAAAAATAAATAGGAAAAAAAAATTACGGGGGTCCCCATACTTAGTACTGAAACTTTTTTTTTTTTCATCAAGCCTATACGTGTGGGGTATCTATGGATAGGTCTTTAAAAATGATGTTGAGGTTTCTAGTCAGATTTTTTTCTATACTTAATACTTTGCGCAAGAGACGCTCCCCAAGTGAATAAATATAAAGTTAAAAGATAAAAAAATGTGTTTTTAATACGTTATAAACCTTAAAATTTACCTTCCATTTAGTCAACTCTTTAGTCAACTTGCTGTTACGGAACCCTTCATGGGCGAGTCCGACTCGCGATTAGCCGGTTTTTTAACCCCCGACGCAAAAACGACGGGGTGTTATAAGTTTGACGTATCTGTGTGTGTGTCTGTGTGTCTGTGTATGGCATCGTAGCTCCCGAACAAATGAACCGAGTTTGAATTTTTTTTTTGTTTAAAAGATGAATTAAGGGGAACTTCAGTTACTGCGTGACCATGGCGCAGGCAACAGCACCAAAATATCGGAAACTCTAAAAACCACGAACTAAAAAGTGAAAAATAATATTTTTATAACATTATACACTTCAAATAACATTTCATAACAGTACACTCTAGAAAAGGTGTTACTGAAGTCGGCGCCCAATATTATCTTGTAATTTAATACAACATTTAATTATTCAACAGGGATTAGGCGCTGACTTCGGTAAAACCTTCAATCGAGTGTACTGTTATAAAATGTTATTTGAAGTGTATAAAGTGATAAAAATATTATTTCACCCTTTTTAGTTCGTGGTTTTTGAAGGCGGTTTTATTCGCAGATTTTTTTTTGTAAGCTTTTTAATGTCTCATTTTTTGACAGCCACCATTCCTTCTTCCACCCCCGCCAAATAACTAACAAACTAATTGTGAGTACAGTATTGAAAGAGTTATCCTTTAACTCCTTACCGTTGAGGAGTTGACCTTCCATCATCAGCAGAGCCACAAAATTAATACAATCAGTCGTAAATACTGGTGCAGTTTTGAAAAAAAGGTACAAACACATTACGTGGGCCTTTAAAATATGAGGGTTCCCCTCAATTTTTCCAGGATCCCATCATCAGATCCTGATACCCTTATCATGGTACCAATACAGGAGCAATATTTACTTTCCAACTAAAAAATAATTATCTAAATCAGTTCATAAATGGTGAAGTAATCGGCGAACAAACACATGTCGAATACATGTCGAATTGAGAACCTCCTTTTTTTTAAAGTCGGTTAAAAATAACATGCATGGCAGAAATCTCGACACTAACTATTCTATTGTAAATAGTAGTAAAGTATCACCCATTAAACTGTCCCACTGCAGGGCAAAGGCCTCCATCATAGAAATCAAGTCATCTCTACTATGATGGGATTAGGCTTAATCACCACGCTTGCCAAATGCGGATTGGTGATCACAAACCCGAGCTGCGTTCGAAAAAATCGAAACATCCTTCTTGCTCGACATGGTAATCGAACCCAGGACCTGAGATCACGGCCCGGTACTTAAACCACTAGACCAACAGGGCGTTATTCTAATGTGGTGACCATGAATGTATAAAGCAATAAACTATCTGAGACGTGCAGGTTTCCTATGTTTTCCTTCCATAGCAAGCATTGTAGTATTTATGTTCCTAATTTAAAGGCGTGACCTTCATTCACTTTGATTCTCGTGCAGTTGCATTCCCCCAGCCACAGGCAATTAATCCACAACGACTCAATCCTCACCTCCTTGGCTTCTATGCAATAATTTATTACCACAGATTTATTCCTCCTGTCGCCCGAAGATGGCGCCCCTTCCCTAATTCAGACCATTTGCTGAGTCAGCTAGCTTAATAGAGTGTAAATTTACTTATCCGTTGTGGGTGGATGGGTCTTTATTCTGTGTTAATTTATTTGGATTATGGGTTATGCCGAGATAATGCAATAGTATAATTTATCAGACAATATATAGCATCTGAATGAATCCGGCCCCAAAAAGCTTAAAAAAATATACCCAATGAAAGGTTATAGAACTAGTTTTAGACAATTTATTGTCTGACTGCCATACTCAGAGTCGTTGATTAACTTAGTTGGCTATTTAAGAAAATCATCATCAATCATCATCATCATCATCAGCCCATTTAAGTCCCCACTGCTGGGGCACGGGCCTCCCTCAATCACAAGAGGGGAAATTGCCATACTCACCACGCTTGGCAGACGGGTTGGCGAGGATTTTGATATAAATGCAGAGTTTTCCTTCTCTGGGTGCTGATGATCATGCCAGCAGCTTTACCTTAGTCGCCTTTTACGACACCCCGGTAAGAGTGAGGGTGGCCTATTCTACTCTGCCGGGGACCACACGGCGCTCGTATAAGTCGTAAGAAAAAATATTGACACTTATTTTGATACGTATAAAGACTACCGATACTAAAGTTAATGAACATTAACTTAAATGACCTCTCTGGAGTGCGGCCGTAAGGGAACTAGTCTATGATAAAACTAAGGTTATTTAAAGGTTATATAGATTAACTACACCTTTAGTTTTCTTAGTTTTAGTTTGAAAGCTCTCGTGTATAATGTATCGTTCATTATGTTCCTTTAACACGATCGTTAGATCATGCTGCAATGCTTTATTCATAATGGCAATGCCATCAAAACGATAAAAAAAATGGTGGATAAATGAAAGTCCGGTATTTTGTACAATAAAAACCTAGTTTCATCGATAATTACTATGATCTGAAACGAACCGTCTGAAAAGAACGTCGAGTGAAAAGTATTTTTCGAATTATTCGAACATAGCTCGGGTTTGTGATCACCAATCTGCATTTGGCAAGCGTGGTGATTAAGCCTAATGCCATCATAGTAGCGATGACTTGATTTCTATGATGGAGGCCTTTGCCATGCAGTGGGACAGTATATAGGCTGATACTTTACTTTACTTTACTATGATCTAGTTTCGTTTTATCTAGGGACAAAATTTAAACATGTAGTTTTTTAGCCCGGGGTACCTATGCTAAGATCATGATTCATGAGGCGTCTGGTTGGGGCGACTGCCGTCTGACCTTCGCAACCCTTAAAATTTGATTTTATCTAGGGTCACATAGTATATTCAAAACTCCTCTCAGTTCTCGGTGGCTTTGATTAAGTCTACTGTGCTTGAAGAGCGACTTACACTTTAATAAGTATAGTAGCGAGTTAAGTTGCTTCATTAGCGAGTTAAGTTGCTTCATCAGCGAGTTAAGTCATTTTTGACATCTGAACGGTAAAAATTACTTAACTTTTTGATGGAACAATTTAACTCGCTACTGTACTTATTGAAGTGTAAATCGCTCTTTAAGTCCCGATTTCAATTCTTGAGGCAGGCCAAAAGTTTTTGCCCTAAGATACAAACAAGCTCGACCTAATTGCCTATGAAAGGTATTCAAAATTTTCTTTCAAAATAAATGTAAAAAGTCAATCATTTCCATCAAAATTAATGACGTCATTTACTTCTAACAAAAAACCATCGATTCAGTACAGCCCAATTAACAGCCACAAGAAACATTGAGACCTCGCACGTACAGACAGCAACACACCAGGTTACTACAATCTGTCAAAAATCCTCATTTGATATTGAACCGAACGTGTTCGAAATTAAGGTGAGAATCGAATGGAGTAATTTGACACTTTGTATACTTTGATGTGTGGCTGTACGTACTCCATTAGCTCATTAGAGGCTTTCAGACCCGTCGCCCCGGAAATCGGCGGGATCTGATGAATAATCCCGATTTCTGCCAGAATAACCACGGGTTGTGAAGGAGGGAACTATGGTGACGTGATCGCTTGGTGTCTCTTATCGATAGTTTTTGTTTGCTATTTGCGAGTTTGACAGCTGGCGACCGTTTGACAATTTGCGAATTTGACATTTTGCGCCTGAAGGTCGTTGGATTTTGCTGATATTATTAACATTCTACGCTAATAGTACTGGAATTGGGTACCATTTTTATAGACAACTAACCACGCCTCGCGGTTTTGCTCGCAGTCTATCTTTTTGTTGTGTTTTTATATGACACAAACCTTGTCCTAGCAATGACGAATACTACTACTAATAAAACCAAGAATCATCAAATCCTCATTTATACATTTCACCTTATTTATTCACTTCACCTTATTTATTTATATCACCTCACACAACAATATTTTGTAACTACACATGGTGCCAAGTCATCATTTCAACGTGGCAGGGCGTCACCCAAATAAATAAATCTTTTTCTTCTCATGGCGGTACACAGTATGGGGCATAGATAAATGGACAAATGAGTGAGTGATGTGCGGATCGAACAGATGGGATCGATGGTGTGGGTCGATTCTTTCAACATTTGATTGTCACTCGGACAGTAGTTGAGTGAGGATCGATTGGGCTCTCCCGGTGAAGTCGGAAAATGGATGATGGCGCCACTGTCGCTTACGATACTTTGTTTTTTCTTTCTTTGTGGGTAGGTTAAATTATTATATTTGATTATATTATAGACCATATTATTATTATTACAATTATTATTAATATTAGATGGATTGATGGTCTTATAGTACACAAAAGCAAAATACTAGTATGATACAACAACAACAACAGACTGTATAAATAATATTAATAGGTTCTCGTATTGTTTTTAATATTTTTTTGTTTTATTTCACTTTTTAAAAGAGGGAGGAGGTCCTCAATTTAGCATGTATATTTATTTTTATATATATATATATATATATATATATATATATATATATATTTTTTACATTCTTTGCTAATTTTTTTTTGTACACCGCGATTACTTCCTCTATTCATGTCAATCCTTGCATACTTCAACTTTTCTCTTTAATAACCGCCAGTGCATGATGTGTGTCTGTTCTAGATCATCTATAACTTTTATTACTTCTTTTCTACTCTTATATTATTATTTTATTTATTTATTTATTTTTTTTTATCTTGAACAGACACACTATATGCTACAGGGTCACCCGCAGAATACCAGCGTCGTGACGTGTCAACAATGTCCCGGCACGACTTATGCTGAGCGGGCGCCTATTTGGCACAACACTTATACATGTATTTATTGTGTTATGTTACATTACTCTTATTGTTTTTGTTATGTATTGTTCCTATTTCTTAATTCTTGTGATATCTGTTACCTATGTATTTGTTGTGTCAATAAATGTTTCATTCATTCATTCATTCATTCAAATCAAATTTGGTGCAGTCGTTCGAAAGTTACTGGTGTATTAAGAACATTTTTTATATAAAATATGCCTATTAGATCATCATAATTACTCAAGTCATCAGCTCATCGCAGTTGAAGGCTCAGAATGTCTTCAACAGGCCAAAAATGGAAATGATCTTTTATTTGTTAATTAAAGTCCGATCACGGTTATTTAGCACCTGGCAAAAGTCGGAACTAATACTGTTTTGACATTTTCGCATAGAGAAAAAACGTTTCACAACGCCCCCCTGTCAATGTCACTGAAGTGCATTCTGATCTTGGTCGGTTTGTATGATATACATCGCATGAATACTTCTAAAATGGGTAGGTACAAAGAGTTTCGTTGGAAAAATTGAACACCATTATTTTTGTATTTAGAAGACATATCCATGGCATGTAATAATATCGATGTTTCCTCACTTTGTGTGTCACATCCCTAGCAAGGGTTGTGCCCATGAGCTAATCGGTGCATTTCACTAAACACATTGTGAGGCATCGTTTCAAATTATTTTTTGGTATGGAAATGCGACAATCATAACGGTTTGTGGACATTCTTTGAATTTCAGATTTTAACTCAAAAGTCAGTTTTTTCCTTTTCAACAAAATGGTAGATTTTTTATTGTTAATCGTCGGGTACCTACTATAAAAAGCTATGATTAAGTAATTTTATGTAAATTATGAAATAATAGTCAAATTAGGTCCTGAGACGAAGTACGGACGTGTCAATACCTATACTAACCGCAAAGACTTTCGGCAGACAGTAGAGATTTTATTTCATTCATTTTTATGACACCGGTTGCCACGAGTCTTTGTCTGGAGTATTAAAGTGATGTACTGCCCATTTTGAGCATCTTAACTGACATATATTATTCATTATCAATGAATAAAATACTGTACTCTCTGCCGGAAGTCTTTGCATTCAGTATAGTACCTATGTTGTAGTAGTGTTGAATATAGTCGCGAGGCGATCCATCTGCTTGTCTGCCACCTATCACATAAAAAAGTATATAATATATTAGTGATGCGCTAAATAACACCGATTAATATTCGGTTCAACTTTCACCGAACCGAATATTCAGCTGAATTTATTCGGTTTACGATTTCATCATTCTTGATAAATATCACACAGTTAGGTTATAATGTTATGATAATGCGGCTATCATAAAAGAATAGAAATATTTATTTTAAACTAGAATAACCACGATTACGATCTTCGACGTCATGTAATAAAGAAACTGGGTTCCTTTTAAACCGAACTGTTCGGCCGAATACGAATAGTAAAAATGATTATGCCTAATATGCCAAATACCGAATACGAACCGAATATTCAGCGCATCTCTAATATATTTTTAATTTTAAGATTTCATTAATACAGAGTATCATCCCTGATTGCGCAAGGCGCAAACTCAGCAGGAAGCAGGCCAGTGGCCATATATACGCAGTACACCATTATGTGTTTGTATAAAACAGGCTGTTATAGTTCAATACAGCTCTACTAACTTGGCCAGTAGACTGGTCAAAAGGTTAACAAAGCAAGCTGACCAATACATAAGGGCTGTCGCGAACTCTTCCGTGCTTACAAAAAGGGCAGAGGCGAGACAAATTCGTACATGGTCTTATTACAATTGTGTCTGCAAATGGTCAGGCGCCGGCGCATACATGGGCAATCCTCAGGCTAGTAATAGTGCTACAATTTGTATGGAGAAGTGACACCGAAATGGGTTTATATACCGCGTTTAAAAATACGTTATTAATATTTTTATGCACAATTATTGCGATTGGTGTTAGTGGGGGTACCGGAGGCCCAATCCAGGGAATGTAGTTTAAAAGGCAAGCATCGCACTTGTGACACCACTAGTGTTGCTGGTGTCCATGGGTAGCGGTGATCGCTAACCATCAAGTGATCCGTCGGCTCGTCTCCCACTTATATCATAAAAAAATAATGATTTTATTTCACCAACACGTGAATTTTACAAAAACATATATATATGCATTTAACATGTAAATAAAACATAAGTACTTAAAATAGTTTTAAGTTACTTGTAACTTGTAGTTGTGTAGTAAGTTGACTGAGCGGATGGCGTAATTGGTAGTTACCCTGCCTCTTACGCCAAAGGTCGTGGGTTCGATCCCCACCCTGGACAAACATTCGTGCGATAAACACTTGTGTTTGTTCGGTGTTTGGGTGTAATATATGTATTTAAGTATTTATTTGTATTCCTCTGTTGTCTGATATCTGTAACACAAGTGCTTAAGGTACTTAGTACGGAATCAGGTCAACGTATGAGATGTTGTGAGAATTATTATTATTATTACTTAAATGTAGGTATGGTAACGCCCTGTTGATCTAATGGTTTAAATACCAGGCCATGATCTCGGGGTCCTGGGTTCGAATCCTGGGTCGAGCAAAGGTATGATTCGAATTTTTCGAACATAGCTCGGGTTTGCGATCACCAATCCGCATTTGGCAAGCGTGGTGATTAAGCCTAATCACATCATAGTAGCGGTGACTTGATTTCTATGATGGAGGCCTTAGCCCTGCAGTGGGACAGTAAGTAGGCTGATACTAGTAGGTATGGCGATTTGTATGAGCTGTGTACAAACCTATGCAAATAAATATTTTTTTGACTTGACTTTTGACTTTTAATCAGGTAAATCCAAGTCAACTGGATGGATGTATTTTAATTTCGATGTCCCAGAAGAAAGTATCATGGTGACCTTGTCACATATGGCAATTGTATCTGTTTCAGCGCAACTCGTGAATATTTTTTCAGAAGTTCTAATGTAACCTAGGTTTCATCATCATCAGCCCCTTTAAGTCCCCACTGCTGGGGCACGGGCCTCCCTCAATCACATGAGGGGTAATTGCCATACTCACCACGCTTGGCAGACGGGTTGGCGAGGGTTTTGATATAAATGCAGAGTTTTCCTTCTCTGGGTGCTGATGATCATGCCAGCAGCTTTACCTTAGTCGCCTTTTACGACACCTCGGTAAGAGTGAGGGTGGCCTATTCTACTCTGCCGGGGACCACACGGCTACAGCATAGAATGTCGGTAAACCTAGGTTTACCGACATTCTATGCTACCTAGTCCTGTGAAAGTTAACCTTGACACTGTCTTCTCATACCTAGGAATACATTGACCCCTGATCTCTACATACAGGATTATTTGTATTAGAAACAATTGTGTCTAGGGTAAAAGTTCTAAATGTATTATATATTAAGTATTATATGGGCGGCGGCAATCGCTTACCATCAGGTGATCCGTCTGCTCGTCTGCCACCTATGACATAAAAAAATCTGTGCCGTGTTTCGCTGCGAGAGTAAGGGTGCCGCCTAATCTGGGGGAAAGGGGGGTTTAAAGGTTGGCAGCGCACTTGTGACTCCACTGGTATCGCGGGTGTCTATGAGCGGCGGACTATCGCTTAACATCTGCTGATCCGTCGGCTCGTCTGCCATCTTTCACATAAAAAACATTATTTTTTGAATATTTAATAGAGGTACCTAAGTGAAAACAAGTATGAGGCTAACTCTAACCAACTAAACGGGGTCCTATTTATTTGTGATACAAAAACTGCACCAGGCTAACCAAAATGACCCAAAATGCCCCAAATCATGTTCAGTCATGTTAATACTGCCATAATACGCGTTTGACTCCCATTTACCTTTAAAAAGGTATCAAAGGGGCCGCTAATGCATCGTTCGAGCAATCCTTCTGGGTGGCCGTACCGTCTACCAGCGCCAATACTTTTATTATCATTGTTAAGTAAATGCACTTCAAAGTAGTGGAGATTAATGTGTCTTTCGCTTAGGTTTGTCATACGTCGTTATAATACGTTTTGTAATGTTGGCGCTGCTTGTTTGACAACACCGTGGTGGGAAATATTTTCGTCACATCGTATGAAGAGAGGTCAATTAGGTATCTAAAAAGATAAAAAGTGACGGGAATTGATTTGAAGACCTCCAAGAGTTTTTAAATTCCTAATATATATCCATATTACACACAGGCACGTTAGGTACACAAAATACACTAGACAAGCGTCCGTGGCACTCACTCAGCTGGTCTCACTGAAAACCAGCGTCATGGCCATTGTCTGGGCCGGGACTTATGCTGAGTGAGGGCCATTTATACTAGACGTCATAACACAATATTCATTTGGCACTGCCTGGACGTGATTGAATATATTTTAGTTTTTTTTGTTTTTATTTATATGTATTTTAATTGTTTTCTGTTTGTGCCAATTTGTGTTTAGAACTGCTGTATTTCCTGTGTTGTGATGTCTATAATAATAAATTATTTTTATTTCTTCATTTTTTCTAACATTAAACAATAAAATTATATCAGAAATTAAAATATTAGATTTCTACTGTAAGTCTTAGTTCGTAAATTATAATAATTGTATTTGCATGCCTATTCAGCCGTCGATAACAAAGACTGAATGGGCGGTCTATATGTATGTCATTGTCATCTTCTGTATACCTTACTAAAAAGCAATATATTAATTCTTATCTTATAACTCACGGCTGGACTACTTCACCGGTTGAAAGTCGCCCAAAGAGCTATAGAAAGGGCTATTGCTCGAAGTATCTCTGAAGGACCGCATCAGAATCCGACAGAGAACCAGAGTCATCGACATAGCCCACCGAATTAGTAAACTGATGTGGCAGTGGGCTGGTCACATTAGCCGCAGAACTGAGAGACGTTGGAGCCGTAAAGTCTTTGAGTGGAGACCGCGACTCGGTAAGCGTAGTGTTGGACACCCTGTGACAAGATGGGATGATGACATTCGAAGGCTGGCTGGTGTGGGCTGGATGAGGGTGTCTGAAAATCGGGAGCAGTGGCGTGCATTAGGGGAGACTAATGTCCATGCAGTGGACGATTGTGGGTTACTGATGATGATCTTATAATTCCCTAGTAGGAGGTCATTAGATCTTCGAAGAAATGGAGCTGGCTTCCAAGCGACTGGTCGGATCAACTCGACCCAGTGCATTGATAGACTGAGGAGTTCCGATCCCCAGAAATTTCATTAAATTACGAGTCAACCTATATACATTTTCTAGACAAATGATCGCTTACCATCAGGTGTGATTATGGTCAAGTCTATATTATAGACTAGTGGCCCGGTCTCACTTTGTTTCGGAAAATTTCCACAGTTCCACTTTATGCCAATAGATGGCGCTATGTGTGTGGCGCTATGGCCCTTTTATAATATAACTAGTGGCCGGCTTTGATTTCGTATCGGGACATTGTTTCCATTTTATGCTAATAGATGGCGCTATGTGTCGTTTACATCGCGCACGCGTTTCGTGTTTTCGGATTACCTATAAGCGTTGCTGCTGTCTGCAGGACTTACTTCTTTATAAATATACTAGTGGCCCGCCCTTACTTGTTTTCGGGAAATAAATTAGTTCCACTTTATACTAATAGATGGCGCCAGGTGTCGATTACATCTTCGCGCAAGCGTTCGCATAAGCGTTGCCGCTGTCGTAGGATTTATCTCTTTATAAATAGTATACATGTATTTATAAATAAAAAAATAGGGAACGATTAAGATTAAGATGCGTCAAAAAAGTGGTTAACATTCACTGTTACGACTTTTCCGGCGTATTATATTTGAATCCAAGTTCGGCGCTAGTGGACGTTATTGCCGCCCCTAAATCGAAGGGTGCATAATTTATCAACCACCGCCGCTGCCTCATATCTGGTGCTATTTTTATTACATCACACGTTCTTCTGAAGAATGAATTTCAAATGGTGTCGGAAGTTTTTGTAGGGGGAAGTAAATCCGGAGGCCCTACCATTGGAAAAGTTTTTCAGTGAGTTTCTAGTGAGTTTTAAGTGAAATACAGTCTGAATTCTCAACTTTAATATTGGCTTTTATACAACGTCAGTGGCAAACAAGCGTGCTTGTCGCCTAATGTACGACTACCGCAACTTTTTTATTGGGTTAGTTACGTATCACAGACTCGAGGTCTGTACCTTTGTTTGTTAGTAATATAATTTTAAAATTGTAATGTTTGCTCCGCGTACATAAATTTGTTTTCTTTCTTACATTAATGCATTGTTAATATTGATTACTTGCGAACTGAACGATATTGTCACTAGCCTAAGTGCTAGTTTTTGTTTACTTACGTGCTAAGACATTATTCTTATATTAGGGTAAACTCGCATAATTCGGTGATAAAATGAAATTTTGTAAAGGGAAATGATTGTTGCTATCTCCGTCGCACAATCGTCAATTTTTTGTATACGCAAAGAAACTTTATTGCGTTAGTATAAAGTTCAGTTTAAAAAGGGGTAATTCTGTACCTACAAAACGGGAGAAGCTTCGAAAGTTCCTATCACCGAATCAGGTGAGTCACCGAATCATGCCAGTTTCATCATCATCATCAGCCTATCGCAGTCCACTGCTGGACGTAGGCCTCTCCAATTGTTCGCCACTGTGATCTATCCATGGCTTCTCGCATCCAGCTCTTGCCAGCCCTCCTGCGCAGATCGTCCCCCCACCTAGCCAGAGGGCGCCCTACATTACGTTTGCCAAGACGCGGTCTCCACTCAGAACCCGTTTACCCCATCGGTTGTCGGTTCTGCGGCTAATATGGCCAGCCCACTGCCACTTAAGCTTGCTAATCCGGTGAGCATGCCAGTTTACCCTACTTCATATTTTTATGTGCTGTGTCTGCCTCGCAGTTCCTCCTCAGCACGTGGAGAGGGAAACATAGCACTGCTTGAGAGCCGCTCACCTGCCCCACCTATCCAGAGACTGCCCTAGCGGGGAGAAAGGGGTTTAGGTAGTGTTAAGTGTGCAAGTAGGACCTCTCATTAAGAATGCACAAGATATTATCCACTTTATTGTAACTTGCTTTTTATGCTAGAAAAAGCGGGTCACCTGATGGCGAGAAATCTGGAAATGAAATGCTGTCCATGAACATCTGTGACATCAGACAGGTTGCTGATGTGTTACCGGACTTTTACACTTCTAGTAAGCAAAAGTAGTTCCACTTACTTGTAGAATTTATTTAACCAATCGAGAACCGCTAGTACCACCGCTCAAGCATTCTGAGGGTGCAGGAATCTCCAAAGAAAATACGCCACGAATCGAGCTTGAAGTATGACGTTAAATATAAAGCGATCCGGAAAATGATAAGTTTACACTTTGATTTATTACTAGCGCTCAAACCGGATATTATTTTCAATTTAAAGTTTTATAAATCCATTTGGAAATACGCTGTCAAAGACAGGTGATTTTTTTATTTTATTTATTAGAAAACCAACAGCGTTTCACATTGAATTATTTAGTACCAACTAAATTATGATAATAAGACCAATAAAAGGTTTCCTTTAATTTACCATTAGTATGTGATTACAAAAAGAGGTGACAGACCACATACATTGAAGATAAAATTCGCCTACGTCATTGCTATCCTCACAAAAACGATTTTAAAAATCAAGACCAATATATAATTATATAATTTAAATCATCATCTTCATAATAATTTCAACCAATAGACGTACACTGCTGAATATAGACAGCTCGGTACAGACCGTGGCAGGCCCCCAACAAGGTGGATGGACGATCTGGTGAAGGTCGCGGGAATCCATTTGATTTGAATGTGTGTGTCAAAATTATAGGTACTATAACATAATCATCATTTCAGCCAATAGACGCCCACTGCTGGACTTCTTCTTCACACAGATTGGCACTGTGCCGCCCGCATCCAAGGACTTCATGCGACCCCCATGTCGTCGGTCCACCTTGTAGGGCGTTTCACGGCTGCGAAGTTGGTACGTGGAATCCGCTCGAAGACCTTTCCGCGTCAATGGCATCTGTTCTCCCCGCAATGTGCCATGTCCATTGTCACTTGAGGTTGACAGTTCTTTGGGCTGTATGTGACCAATGACCTTTCTGTGACTTTGATTTTCATAGGGATCTCGTTATTTCTAATATTATTTATGTACTATTTCTGAATAAGTTTTTTTTAACATTATGACATCTGTCCCACATGGAGCATCACAGATGCGTTGCCGGCTCTCAAGTGAGGAATAAGTTATTTTCTTGAAGATCACCAGGTCGTATCGGTTCAGAAACACCATCGTTGTTAGCTGATTCCATAGTTTTACTACGCACGGTAGGAAGATTACGAGCATGCGTGGAGTACTCGCATCTCTGGATGGCTACGCTAAGTACCTCATGGATGCTCTCGATAGATTGCAGCGACGGGCTGTACGCATTATAGGTTACGAAGAGGTCACCAATACCCTCAATGATATCTATATATATATTGGTATAGGCCTCTTAAATTACGTAGAAACATCGGGTCGCTTAGCGTCTTTTACCGTCTATATCACAGTGAATGCTCTGAAGAGCTTTTTTCCCTCATCCCACCTGCCTTATACCGTCACAAAACTACACGCGCCAAGCAACGCTGTCACCGCTTCATAGTGGAAAACATTTCATCACGGACTAAAAATGGATTCCTTCAAACGAAGCGTGAAGAATCATCTCGCGGGCCAGTATGGCGGTTCCAACTGTAGTGATGACTTGACATCGCTTTCGTTATAATTGCAACTTAGGCTCTTCTATTGCTTAACATCAGGCTGCGTACAACCCGTGCGGATAAACTATTTGCGTCTATACTCGCACCCCACGAGTGCGAGTATAGACGCAAATAGTGTGCGAGCGAGAAGTGAATAGATGCGCCGCCATTTCTGATCCCATTCTTTATCCGCACAGGTTGTACAGCCAATATACTAGGCCTGTATAAAAAAAAAAGAAAAATTTAATCCATAGCTAAATTTTGTGGCGAAATTTGATAGAAGTCACCAGTTTTGTCCCTTGGCTGTTGTTGACGATACAGATGACAGTTTGTCAATAACTTTCTGCCTCGCGCAATAAAACTGCGCAATGTGAAGTACAGACGTGTACGTTATGAATTCGTACCTTTTTTTTTGCGTTGGGGGAATGCCGCCGGCCCGATGTTCAATTGGCCGACGTCGCCACCTTTCGGCGGCGCCTTATGCATACCCGTCTGCCGGGGGCACGTAATCGTAGCGTGCCCACGTCATACTTTGTCACCTTATACTTACAAACGATAGATGGAGCTCTTCAGTGTATACGCATACGATCTGAATCTGAATCTGAATCTTTTATGTTGCCGCAAAATACGTATCGCTCCCGCGAATTCCCTTATCATTTGCTAAAGGCGTGAAAAAATTACAAATACATTATTTAAATCTTGAAAATGTAGATATTCTTTCTCCCCAAGTTAATAAAACTGACAATATTATTCATGCTTAGATTCAAAGAAAAAAGTATGTCGTTTTCCATTCATAATCAAAATATTCAAATTGTTTTCACAGTCGCTTTCCTCAGACTACTTACATTGCCTTGAAAAAATGTGTCTTACAAAAAAAAAGATGAAATAACCCTTTGCACAAGTTTTTTTTCTGTTTTTGGGGACTTCTTCATTCCTTGTCTCTTGCGTAGACATATTTTTATTATTCATTTATTCAATTTAAGCTGTAACAAGTGCTGATGAAAGTGAAATGAAGCCACTGAGATTTGGAAAGGGTAGGACTTGGGTTTGTCACTAAAGATGTCTGGTTTTAAAGCTGGCAAGATCTCCCTTTAACATTGTGACGTCTTTGTGTATGTTTTGTTCTGTCTTGGTTTTAGATGGTGCTTGGTGAAAAACTCAATTAAAATAAACATCAAAAGGATTTAACTCGCCACACCGGTCAATAACCATTAAATTAACGTGCCTCTTTAATCACTCGACATTGGCAGAGTTATTATGTGTTTGCCGTAGGCAACACAGTAGCAGTCATATAGAAAAAAAAGCTAGCATGTTTTGGTAAAGAAAACGATAGTAGCTGAATGAATAAGAAAGTGCGAACGAGAGATTATAGGTTTGAATCTGATTACCTATGTACCTCTTTTTTATGTGATAGGTGGTAGACGAGCAGACGGGTCACCTGATGGTAGACATTGCCGCCGCCCATAGACACCCGCGACACCAGCAGAGTCACAAGTGCACTGCCAACACCCCCCCTTTCCTCCGGATAGGATCTCCGGTAGACTCACTCCAGTGAAACACAGCACAGTGCTGCTTCACGCCGGCTTTCTGTGATTCTGTGGTATCACTCCGGTCGAGCCGGCCCATTCATGCCGAAGCGTGGCTCTCCCACGGTTTGATACTTGGATATTTGAAACCTATGTGCATCTTCTTCTTCGTGCGGGCTTTTCCGCAATCAGGCATCAGTTGTGCCCATAATCGCGTAAGTAAGTAAGAATCAGCGTATGAACTGTCCCACTGCAGGGCAAAGGCCTCCATCATAGAAATCAAGTTATCGCTACTATGAGGGGATTAGGCTTAATCACCACGCTTGCCAAATGCGGATTGGTGATCACAAACCCGAGCTATGTTCGAAATTCGAAACATACTTCGCTCGACCCGGGAATCGAACCCAGGACCCTGAGATCACGGCCCAGAACTTAAACTACTAGACTAACAGGGCGTTCGGAGCCATCGTCACATTTCGCGTGCGGAGGATGAAGTCGGCCGGTGTCACATCAACCAGCTGAGTTCTTTAAGGAAACCTATCAGCGCCTTGGTGTTTCTTGGTCTTCTTGGTGATTCAGCGCTTTTGTGACTCCTATGGTGTTACAGGTATCCATGAGCGGCGATGTTACCATCATCCGTATCCGTATCCAGTGGAGGAGTTGCAGGGGAAAGTTGACCCTGGCTTCGGACGCAACCGGGACAAAACGTTGATGAGCTAGTTTTTTTTTATGACATACCTATGTCACCACCTGCCACCTGGCAGACGAGCAGACGGATCACCTGATGGCAAGCGATTGCCGTCGCCCATGGACACCCGCAACACCAGTGGAGTCACAAGTGCGCTGCTAACCTTTAAATTCCCCTTTCCCCCCGGATTGGGCCTCCGGTGCCCTCACTCATGCAGTGAAACACAGCACAGTGCTGCTTCACGCTGGTTTTTTTTGAGGCTGTGGTATCACTCCGGTAGAGCCGGCTCATTCATGCCGAAGCGTGGCTCTCTTTCGATCCTACGGTATACAATGCAAGCTTATGAGATATAAAGAACTAAACTAATATCTCAAACATGTGTCCCTGACATGAAAACGTAACATAAACGATAAGTTAGTGAAACGAAACGAGTGAGGTCCCGGAAGAGCTGTAGGTGTGTATAAAAAAAAAGAATCATCGTCATCAGCCCATTTAAGTCCCCACTGCTGGGGTACGGGCCTCCCTCAATCACATGAGGTGTAATTGCCATACTCACCACGCTTGGCAGACGGGTTGGCGAGGGTTTTGATATAAATGCAGTGTTTTCCTTCTCTGGGTGCTGATGATCATGCCAGCAGTTTTACCTTAGTCGCCTTTTACGACACCTCGGTTAGACTGAGGGTGTCCTATTCTACTCTGCCGAAACCACACGGCGACCACACGGCGAATGGCAAAAAATACAATTAATAAAAGGAATGTAAATTACAATTTCAATTTTTCTGCGAGGGTTTTGACGGCCTTCTTGAAGACGGTTTGCAAAAATCTGAGTATTTTAACATTGACAGTAAAAGGAGAAAATATTTTAAGAAAAAACTCTACCTGATACCTATCTATCCAATCCTCACACACAAAACCATCAGACTCATCTCTCATAGAAAACCGGCGCTCATCATGCATACCTGTAACACCATAGGAGTCACA
Organism: Marasmia exigua; assembly: GCA_019059595.1. Classification (NCBI taxonomy): domain Eukaryota; kingdom Metazoa; phylum Arthropoda; class Insecta; order Lepidoptera; family Crambidae; genus Marasmia; species Marasmia exigua. The sequence goes on from CM032473.1 coordinate 16,497,583, forward strand.
AGAGCGCCGATACGCTCTTCGTGAATAGTGAAAAAAAACCGCCTGCGATAACCACGAACTAAAAAGTGTCAAATGATATTTTTAACACTTTATATACTTCTAATAACATTTTATAACAGTACACTCGAGAAAAAGTGTTACCGAGGGCTTTTTGGTGTCTCATTTCAAGCTTTTTGCTGTCTCATTTTATGGCCGGTTTTTTTTAAAAATATGCACATAGATTTCAAATATTCAAGTATCTAACCATGTGAGAGCCACGCTTCGACCGTAGTGATACTACGGCCTCACAGAAAACCGGCGTGAAGCGCCAATGTGCTGTGTTGTCCCATCATAGTAGCGATAACTTGATTTTTATAATAGAGGCCTTTGTTCTGCAGTGGGACAGTTTATAGGCTGATACTAGAGATCCGTCTGCTCGTCTGCCACTTATCACATAAAAAAGACCTCATATTAGCGTGTAATTTCTAGTTGCGTCCAAAGCTGTCGCTCTGGAGCCTGGAGTACGCTTGGACCATGATTGTTAAATTGAGGAGTAATAATAAAATAAATTACTGTCTGACCTTCGCAACCCTTTAACAGGGGAACCAGACCTGATATCTATCCAATAACCTGTCAAAAATAAGTTAGAAATTCCAACCACTAACAATTTTCAATGTACCCACGACCCGTGTTCTTCCCGGACAGCAGGAATCCATCGGGGAGATGCCCTCCCGCACACCTATCCCACCTTTCCGTTACAATCCGAGATCGCATCAAAATCACAATTTCGTGTACAACAACGCGTTTCTATTCGGAGTCAGGGCTGTCTCGTGTTACATAAATATACTTAAATAACTTTTTTTTATGCTACAGTGTAAAAGTTTTGGTAAACATCGTAGGCTTTTCTCAACTCAAAGGTTCAGAGTGAAGTTAAGAACAAGCCCTTAATGAATAAAAAGATTTGCTGACATGAAGTAAGTTAATAACTTTATATTTACGACCTCTTTGGATCAGTGCTAGTGAACGCTGCCTCTGGTGCAAGTATCTCACAGTACAAACATTTGTGTGCATACATATTTGTTTGTATTAGTCTTGGTGTTTTGTGTATGTATACAAAATAAAAGTATTAAACGTATATATATGTAATTCGGCTGTTGGTTCTGATATCCGCAACACAGGTACTTTAGCTACCTATCTTGGAGTCAGATACATGTATGTGATGTTGAGAAAAAAAATATCATCGGTCCCAAAGCGCAAAGTATTCGATCATTTAAGATACACTCCACCGATTCTTTTTATGATTTTTCTCCAACAATACAAGAATGATTGGATAAAACATTAAAGACATATATTGAAATATTTTTATCTCTCTAAATAATTTTTATTTATTTCCGCATGGCGCATTTTGTGTGCTAATCTAGAATTTTTTTTAGAAAGAAATATTGCTGCAAATGACTAGTAAAATTAAGTGTACTGGGATACGCCACGCCGCAGACTATCAACATCTAGTAGGTACTCAGGGAATGCTCAGTTTTATACTAACTTATCTGACACGATTCACGAAATATCTGGAGCAATTTTTACTTGTTTTTGGTTTTAACCTGTCAGCCCTATCACCGGATATAGACAGTGCGTGCCAGAGGGGAGCAAAAATTAATAAGAGGAAACGGGATTTTAACGACCTCCAGACAAATTGATGCGGAACGATCATTTGTTATGTTCGAACTTGGGACCTTCGGCGTGCGTGACGCGTGATGGAAGTTAGCGGGACAATTTATGTCGGGAAATAATGTGTACTGTAGCTACTAACTTCCGGGATGGAGTTCAAAAGTCAAAATTGTGTATTCTCAACTGTCTTTTTTTGTCTAAACTAGTTCGACCTTGGGACCTTCGGCGTGCGTGACACGTGATGGAAGTTAGCGGGATAATTTATGTCGGGAAATAATGTGTACTGTACTGTTCTGACTATGCAAACTTTTTTTTTTATGTTATAGGTGGGAATCGAGCAGACGGATCACCTGATGGTAAGCAACCGCTGCCGCCCATGAACACCCGCGACACCAGTGGAGCCACAAGTGCTCTGCCAACCTTTAAGCCCCCCTTTCCCCGGATTGGCCCTCCGGTACCATCCATCCATAATAAGTATTTAAAAAATAAAATAATTGAACATTACAGCGCATCTTTCTAATGTTTCCATTGTCACGCTAGCATATGTTAAAGTACCCGCAAATATGGCAAAAAATACAATTAAAATTAATTGATCTCATTTCAACCCCACTGAATACACCCGCGAGCGCACATCTGCCTCTCTGTGAATAGACGGACCGACACAACAATATTGCGCACTACACATCTGCCAACTGACAGAAAACAATTTAAAGTTAACTAAAGTGTTTGTAACTTCCGTGTTAGTTTAAGTTTGAGTTAAGTGACACCTGTCGAGTTGGGGGTGAAGGTATTGCTTAAGGTGACGTGTTGGGCACACTAGCGACGCCAATCGATTTTAATTATTGGCTACTAAACCGGATCTATTTTAAACAATTTCGGGGTTACAACCTCTCGGCAAACACTTATACTATTTATTAAATAACCACGGACCCAACATTTGTACGCGAAAAATTGATTCACGCTAAAAGTGGTTACTTTTGGCGGTAATCAATTTATCGCGTACAAAAACGGACACAACATTTGTGCATGGTTATTTAATAAATAATATAGGTGTTTGCCGAGAGGATGTAATCCCGAAATCCGGATCTATTTTAAAGAAAATAGATCCGGTTTAGTAGCTATCAATTAAAAACGAATGGTGTCGCTAGTTAAGGCTACCCGTCGCCTTAAATTGCACTTACGATAATGTTAGCAGGACAAAATATCATGAATAAAAAGGTCTTGCAAATAATCAGTGGTTCTTCGTAGGTACAGTACGACATACGGCCGCTCTCTGAGACGTCATTTAAGCTAATGTTCATTAACTTTAGTATCGGTAGGTCAGTCTTTGAAAATAAGTGTAAATATTTTTTCTTAAGTAGCCAACTAAGTTAATCAACGACTCTGACTGCCACACTCAGAGCCGTTGATTAACTTAGTTTTCATTTCATTTCATTTCATCTAGTAAGTAGTTTTTTTTAAATACGTTTTAAACCGTAAACCGTAATTTACCTTCCATATATCTTACTTGCTGCTACGGAACCCTTCATGGGCGAGTCTGACTCGCATTTAGCCGGATTTTTAATAAGGCTGGCAACACACTATCGATCTTTTTGATATTGCGGATGTTCATGGGCGGCGTTGATTACTTTCCATCAGGTGACTCACTTGCTCGTGTGTCGCCTCTAGCATAATAAAAAGAAATGAAAAAAACCTGGAGACTATTGCAATTGAAATTGAAATGCAGGTTCTATCTTAAAATTTATAATAACAATACTCATGAGACTAGACACCACACTACAGCAGATGATAATGAGAAGCAATCCAACTCTGAAACAACAGACAGACGTGTTATCCCGACAGACTTGCTTGCAGCGCAACAATAAAAGGCCTAGATGTTGTGTAAAGAGTCGGCATCAGAGAACAAAAACCTGATAAACAGATGCAGTTTATTTGCATACGGTGGAATCGCACGCTTTTCACACATGCGGGTATCGCTGAGGTGCTACTATGGGTTTAAGAACTTACCATCTGTTCGGCTTAATAGATTATCAAGAATCGTGACAAGACAAAAACATCCTACATGCTTCAAGTTGAAGCATGTTACATGCTTCTTTGACCACTCGACACAGATACATCGACTTTAAAGCTGCAGGGCGATGGTTGGAATCATCATTATCATGATTTCAGCTAATAGACGTCCACTGTTGGACAAAGGTCTCCTGGGGGACGGCACAGGGCCGATCTTTGTGGAGAATATTGGGATGTTCTCCACAAAGATCGGTCCTGTGCCGTCCACATCTAATGGATTCCCCTGACTTTCACCAGATCGTCGGTCCACCTTGTGGGGGGCTTGCCACGACTTCCTGTATGTAGCCTCCAATCGAGGACCTTTCCGCCCCAACGGCCGTTCAGGCCATTCAGGAGAACTCATCGCTATGTGGCATGCCCATTACCACTTGAGGCATGCAATCCTTTGGGCTATGTCTGTGACCTTAGTACTCCTGCGGATCTCATCAATTCTGTTTCGATCTCGCAAGGAAACTTCAAGCATAGCCCTCTCCATTGCTTTCTGGGTGGGATATCTTGGACGTATTATGTACCTATAATGCGTGACTTGAAGTATGACCTATTGTAACTTATAATACAGGATGTCAAGATACAAGGAAAAAGAAGTCGAGGAAGAAGAAAAATCTTCGCCAGTGGTATAATAAAAGCACACGTTCTCTATTTAAAGCAGCTGTGTCAAGGCTTCAAATAGCCATTATGATCGCCAACCTTCGTTAGAAGATGGCACTCAAAGAAGAAGAGCGATCGTATCTCAGTAGATAAGATCGTGCGCTTTCCAAATTGAAGGTCATAGGTCGAATCCAAACTTGCACCTCTTGATTTCTCAAATCTATGTACGACTGTTGGAAAGCCACGTTTTGGCATGAATCGGCCGGCACGACCGGAGTGATACCACGCCCTCACAGGTAACCGGCGTGAAGCAGCACTGTGCTGCGTTTCGCTGCGTGAGTGAGGGTACCGGAGGCCCATTACGGGGGAAAGGGGGTTTAAGCGTTGGCAGCGCATTTGTGACTCCACTGGTCTCGCAGGCAGGTGTCCATGGGCGTCCACACGATTACGGCCGACCTACTCTACCATGCGCTCGGCGGTGAGAGACATAATCGTGAGGAAGCTTGCACGTTACGTTCTTAGGATTCTTCCGAACGTATTTTCATAACAGACTTACCTACTCCTATTGGTCTGCGAATTTTAAAACTTCTTCTCTTCCGCTACGCTCTTGCCAGAGCGGTCGTGGTCACGTTGAGGCGTCCTTGTTGGTGTTAGAGAATGTTAAATGGCAGTCGCTTTATTGTAATTACCGGACTTCTCAAATTTTGGTTTTCAAACGTTTCTCGGGCTCCGAGTCCACGGTTTTGGTCACTAAGGACAATGACACGTTAAGATAATGATAAGTAGAGTATACATAAGCAAACTATAGAGCGCGAGTGTCAGTCCCGGTCTGTTATAACGATCGTTCATGTAGATATGCTCTAAGAATAACAATAAAATAATTTAGTCAGCGCTAAACATACACAAAATAAAAATATAAAAATAGAACAAAATAAACAGCAGAATGGTACTAAAATGGGCTCCACTCAGTTTGTGTCGCAGTGTCTAAAAGACACCCTTACACTGGTCTTCCAACCACTTGATCTTTGGTCTTTGATGGTGGTTTAAGAGGGAGACTTGGGCCAATTCCTCATGATCCTTAATGCTCAACGTCTCAAAATACGAAGCAACTGTTCGAGAAAAGGTTTTGTAGGTAGATTTCGACAACCAGTAGTAGTTCTTTCCACTCTAGTCCGTCATAAATGATACAAATTCCGGGTACATTTGCATGTATGCGAGACGGTTGCAAATCATATGTTGTGTTGCTTCCCGCCTGGGCTTGCAAAATCCTGTATATAGACAGGTCAAAGCGAAGAATTTGCATGTTAAGTATCTGTAAATCTTGAATAGATATTATTAAAAGGTTTAAGGTGCCGTGTGGTCCCCGGCAGAGTAGAATAGGCCACCCTCACTCTTACCGAGGTGTCGTAAAAGGCGACTAAGGTAAAGCTGCTAGCATGATCATCAGCACCCAGAGAAGGAAAACTCTGCATTTATATATCAAAACCCTCGCCAACCCGTCTGCCAAGCGTGATGAGTATGGCAATTACCCCTCATGTGAGTGAGGGAGGCCCGTGCCCCAGCAGTGGGGACTTAAATGGGCTGATGATGATGATGATGAAAAGGTTTAAGGTTTTCGTTATCTTGATAGATAGCGGTTCAGTACTGTGCGTTTCTTGCATAACATTCTACGATGTACCTTAGTTATTAGATTTGGCTGCATCTGTATTTTACAACAGCTTCTACTTAGGGACATTTAAGGGAAGAGCTAACTCTATTCTTAAAGACCGTTAATGCATTAGCGATGTCTCTGATCTTGCAGATGTTTATAGGCTGCTGTGAATAGGATAATTTACCATAACGTGACCTGCTTCCTCGTTTATCGCTTAGCTTGAAAAAAAATATGCGAGTCACCTGATGCTAAGCAATGCGAACATTTGTAGAGTTACTCGTTTTGTACCCGTGTGCTTTGAAAAGCGTATATACCTATTTATGTTTGTATATAGGTATTGCTTTATTTAGTAGAAAAACCGTAAGAATGTCGCCTACGCTGGTACGACAATGTCCTGTGAAAACCGGACAGCTACGTAGAAAACAAATGTTTGGCCACGCACTTACCGCCGGGTCCCAACTGTCCACTATGAATGCCCAAGATCGTGCAAAAATTGAGGAGTCTTTGCATTAAAGCGGACGCCTGGCTCCGAAGCGACAGGTTGGGAAACAATTGGTACAAATCGCTAAGATGACAATGATGATACTTATGTTTGTACATACACTTGTATATTGTATTAAAATATGCCGCCACGGCCAAAAAATCGGTCGATATTTCGGTCTTTCAACGCAAACCATACCAGTATAACAAATTAGCGATACACCCTTTAATATCTGTACCATTAAAACGTTATCCTCTCCCAAAGCCACAAAGCGGACAGACACACCTACATACACACAAAAATTAATCTGCATTGCATGGGGTCTCAAATTGACGCCGCATCGATACACCATGCCCCTCACGGCGAAACCAAAACACGGCGTTTGAGATCAAAGCGACAATGCGGGAGGGTGAATTTGTCTAGGTGATACTGAGGGTTACAGAGGTGATTAGGCTGGATGAGCCATGTGGTTTGGCTATACAAAGATTACTTTTTTTTTCATGAGAGGTGGTAGAGGAGCAGACGGATCACCTGATGGTAAGCAATTCCGCCGCCCATGGACACCCGAAACACCAGTGGAGTCATAAGTGCGCTGCCGACCTGTTCCCCTTCCCCCCCATTGGGCCTCCGGTAACCTCACTCAAACGGCGAAACACAGCGCAGGTGCTGCTTCACGCCGGTCTTCTGTGAGGCAGTGGTATCACTCCGGTCGAGCCGGCCCATTCATGCCTAAGCGTGGCTCTCCCACATTCTTCTACTTCCTATATTAAGGAAAATAATTATTGATCATTGCCCTGTTTGTCTATTGGTTTAAGTACCGGGCCGTGATCTCAGGGTCCTGGGTTCGATTCCCGGGTCGAGCGAAAAGTATGTTTCGAATTTTTTCGGAGATAGCTCGGGTTTGTGATCACCAATCTGCATTTGGCAAGCGTGGTGATTAAGCCTAATCCCATCATAGTAGCGAATGACTTGATTTCTATAATAGAGGCCTTTGCCCTGCAGTGGGACAGTTTATAGGCTGATGAAATAATATAATAATAATAAAATAATTATTGATCAGTAATATAACTAGATGATCAGCGAACTTTTCTTGCTGTAATACTTGCTGCGAAAATAGGTCTTTTTTGCTGATCAATAATTTTTGGGTAAGATTAGGTCTTATTTATCCAGGCACACCGCAGGTGATAGTTTATTCCATAGTTTGGTCTTATGAGGTAGAAAGTTAACCCTCACTTATTCAGCGAAACAGAGCACAAGCGCGTCAACGGTGGTACAATAAGTGTGGTCAGCGATGTCACACAAGTCTTACCGCGGGCTGAATGTGCAGTCAGGGCTCAGAGCGTTTACAATTAACCCGGATTCACGACCTAATCTATATTCCCGTCCCTTTCACACGCTCTGTGTGTCTCTTTTGTTTGGATACAATAATTCGGTGTTAGAACGAGACATGCTAAACAAATGAAGTGTGCGGGAAAGACACGATACGGTATACTATCTAGCGCATAGGTGAACGAACTCTTCGATATCCATGACGGTTACAGCTGAAGTTCTTTGTGTGGGTCGCACTTTAAAGTGACGGTTTTTTTTTATGTCATAGGAGGCAGACGAGCCGACGGATCACCTGATGGTAAGCGATTACCGCCGCCCATGGACACCTGCCCAAGAGGTCCCGGTTTGGGCCAAATTTTTGCACCTAAGTTTTTGGTAAGAAATTCTTAATTTCTCCACGGAGGCTGGAAAATGGCGGTCTTGTACTCCCGTGTCGGAAAGCACGTTAAGCCGCTGGTCCTGCGCCCTCTCCTATCGAGTCACCCTGATGTCCCATCGGAGTGAGGGTAAAGGAATAAATAGTGCACTTGTGTTTGCGCACACACTTAAGCACTATACATTAAGGTGAGAATCGACTGAGAAAGTTTCACAGTTTTGTATGTTTTCATGTATGTATTTACGGATTAACAAAGTGTATGTATTAGGATTATAATGAATTTTGCTGATGTAATTTTTCTTTTTGTTTGGTGTGTGGTAAATAAATGGTTAAATGGTTTAAATATCCGCCTACTGCGTATACTGCGTAGGTGGCTGATCATTGAGATTGGCCGTCGTAGCTGTAATCGGTGGGGTATTAATACATGTCCCATCCAGCGGCTTTACCCGCCGGTGTGCAATGAGTGCGGTTGGCGACGACACCCGAGCCATTACCGCAGGCTCGATGCGCGCGAGTCAAGGGCTTAATGCTCGGTCTGTTATTGCGATGCTATGAGGTTTTAATATACGAAGCCCTATGAAAAAAGCATCGGCAAACCCGAGTTATGAAGACACTAGAACACAGCCTTTCAAAAACACCTAACTTAACACGTAGGAAGTTTGCGAAAATCAGCATCACACGATGTTTTTCCTACTTACATATGGGTGCCAACTTTTTTTTTATGTACTAGGTGCCAGAGGAGCAGACGGATTACCTGATGGTAAGCAATCGCCGCCGCCCATGGGCACCCGCGACACCAGTGGAGTCACAAGTGCATGGGTGCCAACTTCTTTTTTATGTGCTAGGTGCCAGAGGAGCAGACGGATCACCTGATGGTAAGCAATTGCCGCCGCCCATGAGCACCCGCGACACCAGTGGAGTCACAAGTGCATGGGTGCCAACTTCTTTTTTATGTGCTAGGTGCCAGAGGAGCAGACGGATCACGTGATGGTAAGTCATTGCCGCCGCCTATGGACACCCGCGACACCAGTGGAGTCACAAGTGTGCTGCCAATATTTTAACCCCCCTTTCCCCTGGAATGGGCCTCCGGTACCATCACTCACGTAGGGAAACACAGCACAGTGCGCTGCTTCCCGCTGGTTTTCTGTGAGGCCGTGGTATCACTCCTGTCGAGCCGGCCCATTCATGCCGAAGCATGGTTCTCCTACGGTCTAAACAAAACAAAACGGTTAAATACACGTAAATGTTATAGGTATTCTTTATAAAAGAGGCCTTTTATTTTTATTGAGAATATTTTAAGATTTTGATGTCATTTTCGGAGTAACGTTAGATTAAACTCCAGGCAGTTCACGAAAATCGAAGGGTACCCGTTTAACCTTTGCAACGCTTTTAGGGAAACCTGAAAAACATATTTATTTTTTATGGGATAGGGGGCAGACGAGCAGACAGATCACCGATTACCGCCGCCCATGAACACCTGCAACACCAGAGGAGTCACAAGTGCGCTGCCGACCTTTTAAAAAGGAATACGCTCTTTTCTTGAAGCTTTGCAGGTCATATCTGTCCAGAAATACCGTAGGCGATAGTTCATTCCATAGTTTTGTCGTACGAAGCAGAAAGTTTCTTGAGAAACGCACAGTTGAAGACTGCCAACCATCCAGATGATGTCGATGGAACCGTTGTTGAGTGGAACTATGGCGAAATGAAGCGGCCGGGATCAGTCCGAACAATTCCTCAGAGCATTCTCCATAGTATAGGCGGTAGAGTATACAAAGAGAGGCTACATCTCTACGCAGTGCTAAGGAGTCTAGCCTATTAGAGATATCTTGGCAGTCGACGATTCGAGTTGCTCTCCTTTGAATCCGATCCAGAGGGGAAAGATGGTACGCGGGCGCCCCTACCCAAAGATGAGAGCAATAGTCCATATGAGGCCGGACTTGCACCTTTCTTAATTATGGTTAAATATTTCAGGAACTATTCAAAACGTGCAGATTTTCTTACGATGCTTTCCTTCACCGCCGAATGGTAGAAAAACCAAAATAGATTAGAAAAATCCAGAGGTAAATAATGGGCAATTAGTTATTTATTTTACATATTTAAAACCTTTATCTTAATTAGAATCATTCTAAAGAAAACACCTCGGTTCATTAGTCATCAATTTTCATACATCAACATCTCTTTGTTGACTCAGCGAACAAAGTGATAATATTTTGACAGGCGTTCCGGGTTCGATCCCCGGGCGGACAAGTGTTTATTTTACCTGTTATCTATCAATTCAGGTCCGATTGTTTATTGAAATCGAGATTCCTTTGTCCAATGAGGACAAATAAATTGGTTGATTAGTCATTTTGTAAATTACCTGAAATGATTCTGAAATATCTCAGTTCTTGTGTTTTCCTTAGTATTCGGATTGTTTAGTTTCGTGGCTTATAGAACACTTGTGGCTATGGTTTGATAAACATATTATGTTTAATATTTAATGGCACAATTTTTTGATAATAATCCCAATTAAGAAAATAAATAAAACTGGGTTTGTAAGATTATGTAATAATGAATCTGGCAGAAATGAATTTGAATGAATTTGGCAGATAATTAATTTCTGTATTATTCCTAAATAAATGTTTAAGCCTGTCAACCTCATATTTGGATTTCACGGCCGCTTACCATCAGGCGGAGTGAGGTCATCCTGATTGGCATTTCTAAAAAAAAAATACATATTATTATTTGCATAGTGACACGAAGAAAGATTTTTTCCTCTCTGTTGGAATATGGTGTCGAGGCTCAATTATTAAGATCGTGATCTCTCAAATTGAAACAACAAGATTATAAATGTTAGAATACTCCTAATAGGTAAGTACTTATACAAACGATTAATATACTCGATGACTAAAGTCTCCATGATTACAATACAGACAGGCGGACTTAGGTACTTAAGTAAACACTGGAATAAAAAAAATATAGACAATGGGCCTCGCACTAGGCAAAGCCTGTCCTGCGAGCACCTTAAGATTAAGAGGGCTTAACTTACAATACGGTATTTGACTTTTTTTGTAATCAAAAGACCTCTCAATGATAGAAAAATCGTTGAAAGAATTACTTGATTCTCATTTAAACTACCTGAGATATCACAACTTTAAAATCACATTGTTTTGGGCAAACCCAAAACGCTCCATACAAATGGCTACTAAGATGTAACGTCACACACAAGTATTTTGTATACATTTCATTTGCATTTTGTATGGTAGCTATATCAAATGTTTCGTTTATGTATTGACATAAACGAAACATTTGATATATTGATATTTGATATTTTAATAGAACCATTGGGTTCTATTAAAATATTTGGTGCAAATTGTATAGGTTATTTAATGGTATAATTATTTTTTAGTTATTTCATACTTTTAAAATGGATTTGCCAATGAATCTTTGAATGAACAAAACCGGCTGGATTTTATATGTTTAAGAATAAGAATAAATTTATTGACATAATAAATCATACAATTTCTTAGTGACCATAGATACTTCACTAGGCTCACAGGCCTGAATCGAGGTATCTAATTGAGAATTTTTGCTATTGGCACATATTTAACTATATTTTCATAAAATATTTATATTTTGTAAAATCTCGAGCTTAGTTTTGACTAAGCTCGAGATTTTACAAAATCTTTGTATCGGAAGTCGAAAATAGTTTCAATAAATTTCGAAAAGTCGTTGAACAAATGTTGTTCAGAGTGGTTGGTAGAACGCGTGGTTAAAGGGATGTAAATGTTCACAGATACATCCTGTACAGACACAGTACGCAGGCTGTCTACATCGCAAGCTAATCAAGCCTGATGATATCTGTGCGTAATCACGCACACATACATGCGCGAGTGATCTCAGTAAGATTCAGTACAAATGACAGAGACAGACGCGTAAGCTAACGCATAGATCAAAGAACTCCTTAATATCAATATTAGCTATATCCGAATTTATCCCCCATATTACCCTATTAAAAAAGTAAAATATATAAAGATGGTATTCTCTTAATTTCACTCGTAATTCCCGCCTTGTATGTACTCATAGATTACCCTCGCGAACGATATTCCTCGTTTCACATGCATCGTCATCTCGGATGAGCCACTGAATATCAAGCACCTCTAAGTACCACTTGAGCTATTCATTACCTCTTTCCTTATGCTTCGTGAAGCTTGATCTACTAGAGTTACATTTGAAACTATTTTGAGTGTACTTTTGTAATCAGGCGGTTGAAATATAGGGGTCGTAATTGTAAAGGGATTTTCATAAATAAGAACTTTCTGTTTTACGAATGACACACGATTAGAAAACGAATGAAACAATCTACTTTTGGATATAGATTTTGGATTGCTAGAAAAATATAGGTCTAATAAAGCAAGATCATCATCATCATCATAACATCATCATCATCATAAAGCAAGATATTACGTCATATATCTTCATTTAATTGAAAACTCCGGCAACAAAAAAGTATTTTAGGCCTTTTTAATTTTAAGGCAAATCTCAAAACAAAATAACGGTACCCTTATAAAATCATTATGTTGTCCGTCTGTCCGTCTATCCGTCTATATGTGTATAAAATTTTGGGTGTCAAGACTCTCGTGAAGGTATCAAGCTGAAACTTGAACTTAAGGAACACTATACTCAACTCTATAATTCCCTGAAGTTATATAAAAACAATACCTCAAAGCTTTCGTAGTCAAAATATACAGCCGTTTATTTAGAAAAAAAAACCGCATATTATGGAATCCTTGGTGGGCGAGTCCGATTTGTTCATGGCATTTTTTATGATGTGAAGTTAATTAATTAGTCCAAGTGGGAGAGCCACGATTTGGCATCAATGGGCCGGCTCGACCGGAGTGATACCACGGCCTCTCAGAAAAGGCCTCACTTCGCTGCGTGAGTGAGGTTAACGGAGGCCCAATCCGGGAGAAAAGGGGATTTAAAGTTTGGTAGTGCATTTGTGACTGCACTTGTGTCCCGGGTGTCCATGGGCGGCGGCAATTGCTTACCATCACGTGATCCGTCTGCTCGTCTCCCATCTACCAAATATTAAAAATACTAAAACTGATAAATTTAAAAAACGAATACCAAATCGGTTTCGGTTCTCAGGGGACTAAATAATCCCATACAATCACACGAAAATCGCATACACTACAGCCATAAAACAAAATAACGTAATTTATATTCTAGGTTACCTAATGAGTATTTACCTACCTAACTTCCCCGAAAGCCCTAAAATACCTGCTACGAATAATTAACTTAGAATCTGAGCGGCCTCACCCTCAGGACTTCAGTCGTAATGAAATTATTCAGAAATTTCGCCATCGAGATTTAAACTTAATGTGCAAATTGATATCTCATTAAAATTAAGACTGAGTGTCAGACGAGAGACGCTGAGTTGTGCCTTATTTTTTGGAAAAAAATTGTATACCACCTTCTTACTGCACAATAATTTTGGGCCTTGATCGAGCAAAGAAGCAGACCTACAGTTTTCGGCGCGTCATAGAAACTACATCTGCCTCTAACATATGTAGGTACATCAGATTCAAGTATTTATTTGCAAACTCAGGTTACAAAGATGGTCTTACAGCTATTATTACAAGTGTACTTATGTCTTAGCAACCTTTTTCGGTATTGCAAATGACTAGAGCATGATTATTAATAAAGCAGTCACAACAACTATCATATATACATATTTGTACTGTTGGAAGTTTTATATGCTTTAATTGGTTGACTATCTGTTTTTATTATCAAGAGAAATATTCATCAAGAGAATAGATACATTTAATTAATAAGTATATCTTTAGTTTTTTATTAAATGTTCTGTAATTTTTTTATCTTTAATATCTTGTGGCAATCTATTATACAACTTTATAGCCATTAAACGATAAGAACCTAAATCTTTAAAACTTAAACTTAACGCCATTTTTAGCGTGGTTACGGCATGGAACTATAATAGAAGTGAACGGAATGTGCCATTTCGAAAAAACGTCACAAAGTGTGAAAGAGATCCAACCGGCCCTGACGCAGATTCTATACGGGTGCGGTAGAGAAAGAACTTCGCCCAGTACGTCACCCTAGTACTTACGGCTTCGCACAGTTTTTTCAAGTATGGCTTTCCATGTCTATGCGTAAGGCTGCGCATGACAAATCCCCATGTCAAAAACCGTCAAAATGCACTATCTTGTGCGGCTATGTTGGTATATGAAAAGTTTTAAATTGCATCTCAGTAGTCAAAGCGTAGGTGTAACTGAAAATATATTATTTTAACAAAATATAATATAATTATCGTGATATCTGCTTTGCCAGATCCACAAAACGTAATTTTACGATTATCTTCCTCTTCAAATAAATAACTAAATATTTCTTAACATCACATACATTGCTCTGACTCCGAGATAGATAACTCAAGCACCTGTGTTACGGATATTAAAACCATCGTCATCGTCATCCCATTTAAGTCCCCACTGCTGGGGCACGGGCCTCCCTCAATCACATGAGGGGTAATTGCCATACTCACCACGCTTGGCTTCTCTGGGTGCTGATGATCATGCCAGCAGCTTTACCTTAGTCGCCTTTTACGACACCTCGGTAAGAATGAGGGTGGCCTATTCCACTCTGCCGGGGACCACACGGCTAATATTAAAACCAACTTGATATATTACTTTTCTTTTGTAAATACATACTTATAATACATAAAAAATACCCAGAACAATACAAACAGACATGTTCATGCACACAAATGTTGGTACTGTACCACCCTTGGACCCAAAGCAGCGTTCACTATCACTGTTCCAACGGGTCATTAAATCACTGAACGATTTGGCTTTTTCTTTTTAAAAAAATCGTTTTTGTACTTGATTTAAATCAAGTGGTTGCACATATGCGTTTGCACGTCATACTTACTTCCTTATGTCACATCTTCCTTATTTTTCATATGTGCTTCGCCGATCCGTGCATTAACTGCACTCAAGTTGGGAGCGCTGTCGCAGCACGGACGTTCGTTGGTTGCAAAATCGAAATGTGCGACACATTCGTTTACATGGAGACTTAGAGCGACACGGGCCTTCAGGAGACGACTAGCGGGAGTGTTCGATCAAACCAACTTTTTACGATCTCACAGGCTGAATGCAGGATGCTGGAGACGAAGGGTGACGGTCAGATCATGAATAGCTATGGTTGAGGCTAAAACAAACCAAAAGCTAAAGTATTGTTTAAGTTATTTTAAGAGAGAGAACTATTTAACAGCTGTATTTTTCCTTAATAAAGAAAATAAATGACGAGATGTCGGCGAAAAGCGGCTACTAAACCTCTTGCGGTCACCCTCATCGCCTATAGTAGGTAAATTAGTGAAACAGCATCCTTCTTGTATTGTCCCTTCCCTACCTATCTGTATTGTGAATGGATAAAACTTTTATCATAGACTTTATGCATTAGTTTCTGAATTGGACCACTAATGTGAAATTGTGCTCGACATTGCTGAGTCAATCTTGTTGAAAAGTAATTATTAAAGTAAAGTTAATATTAACTAAATTAACAGATACATCTAACAAGTGTTTGAGGGTTTTACTAATATAAGCTACAATTCAACGAGGAACCATTTTCGCTCCTCTCTTTATTCTCTACATTAATTAATTAAAATTGAACGCATTCCGCGTAATCGACGCATATAAACTCGTGATTAATTTTAAAGTTGCAAATTTGGTAAGTCCTTCAATTTATTCGTGATTAATATATCAATTATGATCAATTTTGCTTGCTATGTTGATATGTATGTAAATAATGGTTAGGTTAATTCCTGAATTCTCTGATAGTGCAACTAGCGATAGATCTCTCTAAAGGAGATACTCGCACTCACATATATTTTTGGAAAAAATATGAAAGTGCGGTCAAAAATAAATTTTGCTGTATTCTGTTAGGACCAAGGTTAAGACTTGTCCCCTTGATGTTCAAATGTCAACATTTGGCATCACAAAAAAAATGTTTGTGTTAGTTAATTCACTGAATATGTTAATTTTTTAACTTTAATGTATCAATACGGGGATTAACACGATATTTATTATGTGAAATTGTGTACTCACATATTTAGCTCGACGTTTCGGCTACGTTACAGCAGCCGTGGTCACGAGCGGACTCACCGAAACCGAAACGTCGAGCCTAATATGTGAGTACACAATGTTGTTTCACATATCGTGTTAATCCTCATATTGATACATTATAGTTATAACGCCGTGTGGTTCCCGGCAGAGTAGAATAGGCCACCCTCACTCTTACCGAGGTGTCGTAAAAGGCGACTAAGGTAAAGCTGCTGGCATGATCATTAGCACCCAGAGAAGGAAAACTCTGCATTTAAATCAAAACCCTCGCCAACCCGTCTGCCAAGCGTGGTGAGTATGGCAATTGCCCCTCATGTGATTGAGGGAGGCCCGTGCCCCAGCAGTGGGGAATTAAATGGGCTGACGATGATAGTTATAATGCAACGCGCAAATCTAAAAAACAATGTTTTAACTTCATTAAAATGAAGCAAATTGTTAAGCTTTGGTGCCATAGTAACAAATACTTAGGGGGACAATTTCTACACAAGTTCTTTTGCGTTCATTGGGGCCAGGTGTTATTGTAATAACAGGTTCTTTCTGCAACCTATATCAGGCACCAGTCTCACAAATGCGGGATGCTCCTTAACTAAATTGTCCAATAATTATTAAGCTTTTATTGCAGATAAATAAATCCATACAAATTCGTTAGTAACATTTTGGTGCTTAAAAACTATGTTAGAATATCCAATTATTTATTATTATTGGGGACAGGAGTGTGTAAGGATCTCCAGTGTCCCAAAAATAAACCATCTATCTGTATAGCTGTGACTAAGTATAGCTCTTAAGACCTATTAGCAAAGATAAATATATCCTTTATTTATTAATAGCGACCTGCACCGTCTTCGCATGGGTGCAATATTATACATGTGCAATATTATGACGAGCATAGATATTAACCTTCCTCTTGAATTACTCTATCTATACTACTCTTGACAACTCGACTACTCTTGACGACCCGTTTGGAACAGTGGTAGTGAACGCTGCCTTTGGGCCAAGGGTTGCGGGATAGGTCCCCGCATAGTACAAACATTTGTGTGCATGAACATGCCTGTTTGTATTGGTCTGGGTGTTTTCTATGTATTAGACGTATGTATTTACAAAAGAAAAGTAGTATATGTATATATTTGTAATCCCACTGTTGATTCTGATATCCGTAACACAGGTGCTCGAGCTACCTATCTCGGAGTCAGATCAATGTATGTGATGTTGTGAAATATTTATTTATTGTTTAAAAAATCGCATCAACTGACAAACAGAAATAATATTGGCAGACAGCGAAAGTGACTTTTTTTATACTATGTATGTGATTATTTACTTTATATGAATCTGGCGATAGGACTATAACACTCTGCGTGGGCTGTTGCAATCCAAAGGTTTTAAATTAGTTTCTAGTGGTTTTGGTGAACAAATTTGGTGTTTATTTGTACAGTGAAGTGGCAAGTGATCATCATTGAATTGTATCGTTTTTAACACTGCTAATGTGTCATCGTCAGCCCATTTAAGTCCCCACTGCTGGGGCACGGGCCTCCCTCAATCACATGAGGGGAATTGCCATACTCACCACGCTTGGCAGACGGGTTGGCGAGGGTTTTGATATAAATGCAGAGTTTTCCTTCTCTGGGTGCTGATGATCATGCCAGCAGCTTTACCTTAGTCGCCTTTTACGACACCTCGGTAATAGTGAGGGTGGCCTATTCTACTCTGCCGGGGACCACACGGCTAATGTGTGTCGAGTTAGTTTTCACTTGAAAACTTGCTTTGAGCTAATAGGGTCTCGAACCCCGCGATTGTGTTTAGAGTGGTATCGACAGAACTCGTTGGTCGATAAAACGGAAAACACCGGCGTTTTGTTAAGTGACTGTGACTTTGACTAACTTCGACTGTTGACTACCCACTTATTCTCAATAATTTACTACTTGCCATTGGCCAGAAATATTCGGGTAGAGCCATATTATAAAAAAAAAAAACTTTAAATGATTACTCGCCTCACGAATTTGACGTATTTTCTCGGCTTTTGGACGTGTTTGCACAAATGACGGCTGACCAAAATAATAACCATACGAATGACGGGTAATGGAAACATTTTTTTAAATCCCGTTTGCCTTTGAACGAAAGAGTGATGTAGATATACTGTTGTTTAAAATCCGTCAATAAATCAGTATATCAATAAATAATAATATCAGTGTGTCTTTCCCAATAGGAATTGATTGTGGAGAAATAAAGATTTCTCTATTCCGTTCCTCCGTTCATCTATAGTCCTATAAGCTAAAGTGAGATAAGCAGTACTATATTAAGGTAGGTAAGCAGTGCTATAGTGAGGTAAGCAGTGCTATAGTGAGATAAGCAGTACTATAGTAAGGTAAGTAAGCAGTGCTATAGTGAGGTAAGCAGTGCTATAGTGAGATAAGCAGTACTATACTAAAGTGAGGTAGGTAAGCAGTGCTAGAGTGAGGTAAGCAGTGCTATAGTGAGGTAAGCAGTGCTATAGTGAGATAAGCAGTACTATACTATAATAAGGTAGGTAAGCAGTGCTAGAGTGAGGTAAGCAGTGCTATAGTGAGATAAGTAGTTCTATAGTAGGGTAGGTAAGCAGTGCTATAGTGAGATAAGCAGTTCTATAGTAGGGTAGGTAAGCAGTGCTATAGTGAGGTAAGCAGTGCTATAGTGAGATAAGCAGTACTATAGTAAGGTAGATAAGCAGTGCTATAGTGAGGTAAGCAGTGCTATAGTGAGATAAGCAGTTCTATAGTATGGTAGGTAAGCAGTGCTATAGTGAGGTAAGCAGTGCTATAGTGAGATAAGCAGTTCTATAGTAAGGTAGGTAAGCAGTGCTATAGTGAGATAAGCAGTACTATAGTAAGGTAGGTAAGCAGTGCTATAGTGAGGTAAACAGTGCTATAGTGAGATAAGCAGCCGACGGATCACCTGATGGTAAGCGATTACCTGAAACACCAGTGGTGTCATAAGTGCGCTGCTTACCTTTTAACCCCCCTTCCCCTGGATTGGGGCTTCGGTATCGTCACTCACGCAGCGAAACACAGCGCATGCACTGCTTCACCCCGGTTTTCTGTGAGAACCTGGTATTACTCCGATCGAGCCGGCCCATTCAGGCTGAAGCGTGGTTCTCCCACTGTTCCAGTGAGGTAAGCAGTGCTATAGTGAGGTAAGCGGTGCTTACCTCATTTTGCTAACGGACTGCTTACTAAGCAGGGACCATAATCCATGATGTGGAGAGGCAATGAAGTGACGGCCGTCACTTCGTGTCAGTCAGGCCGTCAGAGTTTCGTGAACCTTAGACAGGAGAGCCAGATCATCTGGAGCCCTGATTTTACATTCAGATTTTATTTGCATCGATCTTGGCATTAAACAGTTCTTAATTAAAGACCGAGTATGTAAATCATATACAAAATAAGTTTTGTGATTATAATTTTGTCATGTGTATGTAATGTTTTTTTCTTTTTTTAATAGTAAATACGATTTGAATCGCACATCGATTGACATCCAAAAATCAATTCACGAAATGAAATCTGGCAACCCTACCTGTGTGTACAGACGGCATCAGTTCAAATTAGCCCCTCGCAGTGCAAAAATTAAACTTTGTCTCTCAGCTTAAAGACGGTATAAAATCCAACAAGGGTAACTCAACTGACGCCGTGTGTACGTAGAATATCTGTCACATGCATTAAACTAAAGCAAACCAAATATAGTTTGAGGTGATGAAGGAGCGATTTTCTGCTCGAATATTTTGTTAGTACATTAGTATGTATTAACACGACTGTTCTTAGCTTGCTTAAAATTAGTTTCATAACATTGACTACTTGTGGTATTTCAAATTCTAAATACAATGGAAGTTACCGACTTAAAAGTTATAATTTATTTTTGACGGTACCATAAAAGGGGTAAAGTGGGTGTAGTTTTTTTTTCACAGGAGTCAAGTTTTTATTATTTACAGTTTATAGTGGCCCGCCCTCACTTTTTTATGTGGCAGACGAGCAGAGACGAATTACCACCAGTGGAGTCACTAGTGCGCTGTCAACCTTTGAACCCCCCTTTCCCCCAGATGGGGCCTTCAGTACCCTCACTGACGCAGCGACACGTCACAGACGCCGCTTCACGCCGGTTTTCTGTGAGGCCGCGGTATCACTTCAGTTGAGCCATTCATGCCAAATCGTGGCTTTCCCACGGTCAATAATTTAGTTTCGGGACATTAGTTTCACTTTCTACCAATAGATGGCGCTAGATGTCGATTACAACGTGCAAGAGTTTCGTCTTTTCGGATTACCTATAAGCGTTGCCGCTGTCTTCATGTTTATAGAATTTTCTCTTTATATATAGACCCTGCGCTGATAGATCAGTTAGTCAGTCAGTCAGCTTTCGTTTATGTAGATTTACATTTGCCCATAGCAAATATTTTATGGGAATGTCCACACAAATATTTGGGTGGGTAATGAGTGCCCGGCGAATTTTTTCCCCCTTTACGCGTCATAATCGGCCGCACCTGTCATGTTCCGTCACTGTCGCTATGTGACACGACACAAATATCATACTAATATTATAAACATGAATGTTTATAAGGATGTATGTAAGTAACGATGTTTGTTGCTCTTCCACGCATAAACTACTGAAAGGATTTAGATGAAACTTTAGGTATAAAAATTTAGCTTATATCAACTAACACAAAGACTACACTTATAAAGTTACCTTGTAGGTATATACAGTTATATACCTATCTATAAATTATCCAAAATATAATGACAATTCTATCACCACGCTGGTGAAACCGCGGGACGCATCTGGACCCCAATTCTCGGGCTCATGACATTTATTTTCCTACGACATATATCATTAAAACATAGTTTTTATGTATGCTTTTTGGGTGATATCCGCCATGTTCTCAAAATATCACAAGCACTTAGAATTCGCGCAAGGAATGAAGTCCCGCGGAAAAACATGGACCTTAATTTTGAGATTCCTTGTGTCTACAAGCATAATGTCCAAATTTGAATGTTATGGCGACTCAAGCGCACTATCCTTCCTTTCTTTGGTGGCGCGAACTATACATTTAGGCCATGTACGAGTAACTGTGGACATTCGAAATGAAACATAGAAATCTTAAAAGCTGTACTGCATACAATCCAAGCAGTAGCTTTGATGCCTAGGGTATGCTTAGACCAGGATTATGGATTTCGAGACTCTGGTAATTACAATGAAGCGACATTTCACTGCCTCGCATCTGACCTTCGCAACCCTTTCGCAGGGGAACCTGACCAACCGAATCACGGTTACACGTTTCAGAACCTAATTTTGCGAAACGTGCAGGTTTCCTCACGATGTTTTCCCTCACCGCTGAGATATTTAATCATTTTTCTGTGGTAAGGTATCATTGGTATTGTGTCGTCAGTTACAAGTAACAAAGGTACTAAGAGTCGGGCGCCGCCGCGGCACGTTCTCAATTTGCCGGTAATCCCGGCACCCGAGACCGGTGCTACGAAAATTTTCGGCTCCACTCCTAGGGCCCTGATTAGAAAATAATCCGTGTCGCTCCTGTTGGTTTGACAGCGCCTTATTAGGGTAAATTATTGAATGGCCAAAATTGTGCGTGATTTTTATTCTCTAACTTTTTTTTGTATGCTAGAGGCGACAAACGAGCAAGCCGGCGACGCATATGTGATAGGTGTTGCGGATGTCCATGGGCGGCGGTGATCACTTTCCATCAGGTGTGCCGTCTACTCGTTTGCCGCTATAATGTAAAAAAAATAATTAAGCCTTCTCTCGCTTACCATCAGGCTGAAGAGAGCCAATTTACTGTGTCATTAAAAGAAAATAATCAACGCCGCCCATGAACATCCGCTAAATCAGAGACATCGCTAGTGCGCTCTTCTCTTGAAGGTCCCAAAGTCATAGCCGTCGGGAAACACTTCTGCAGCCAAACCATTCCACAGAACTGAGGTACGTGGTAGGTGGAAGATGAAAAAACCTAACCTGGTGGTAAGCGATAGCCGCTGCCCGTTAACAGCTGTAACACTAATAGAGTAATAAGCGTTGCTAAACTTTCCCTTTTCGCCCCAATTTGTGACTTTGGTACACTCGCTCACTCTGCGAAGTACATCACTTATGTTGCTTCACGCCGGTTTTCTGTGACGTGGTATCACATCGACCGAGCCGGCTCATTCATCCTGAAGCGTGACTCTATGACATTATTTTCCAGCTGATATTTCGATGATGGCTGCTAATACCTATGCAAATAGCAATGATTAGACAAGTACCTAAGTAGGTACAAGAGTATACCGTTTTTTACCGTGGGGGAGCCACGCTTCGGCATGAATGGGCCGGCTCGCCCGTAGCCACCATTTACAGCTGCATACCACGGTCTCACAGAAAACCGGCGTGAAGCAACACAAGTGCTGTACTTCGCAGAGTTCAATACTTAATAGTCAATAGTCAAATATTCTTTATTTGCATAGGCTTGTACACAGCACTTACAAATCGTCATACATTTGAATGACTTAAAACTATTTATTAGTACTTCTGTATAATTTACATGTTAATACATATATACGTTGATACATAAAATATACTAAAGAAATAAATAAACATAATGCGATTCTACCACCGGCTCGGAAAGTTGTTTCTGGTCGAGAAGATCCGGCAAGAAACTCGCCAGTTACTCTTTTTAATCGCCAAACTTTCATACAATGTCGTGTCATCATCATAATTGTTACACAAAATAAAATGAAGGAAATAATAATAAAACAAATATTATGAGGTAAACCGAAGCAGACCAGTCCCCAAAGGTGGCACCTGTTCATAAGTATGACGTATGTGTCAGCCATCATTTCACTCAACCATATTGGAGGGAATGTAATGACCCGCCACATAGCGCCACCACCTCAGAGACATTTGAGTGAGCATGACTACTTAGGTTCCCCTCATAGGTCACAAAGATTAGTAGGTAGTTACTTAATCCAATACTAATTATATGAATATAAATTCACTTATAAAAATAATAAACTTTCACCCTAGTTTCATGTAAATAATACTTAGGTGTTATTATTTCTGCTAAGTATAAACATTAAAAATATGATTACTTAATAAAAAATGTTACGACTTCAATTCTCCAAACTTTAGGGTTCCGAAAGTCCTTTCGAATGTAACCTTGACATTTCGAATATAACTCAAGAACCCAAATCAATCATAGCAGGATTACAAGAAAACCAATTATAATATCGAATAAGTCGGGCAAGTGTGGGTCGATTCAAATATGGAGGGTTCCAGTAAAAAGCACAGTTAAGGTGACGGGTAGGGCATACTAGCGACGCTTACTTACTTACTACGCTGGCTCAGCGATCCAAAGTGGGTGTTGGCCTCCGACGTCAAAGTTCGCCATTTTTTGCGGTCCTGTGCCATTGCCGCCCAATCGTGCACGTTGAGTGCTTTGACCTAGCGACGCTAATCGATTTTTATTTTTAGCTACTAAACCGGATCCTTTTTAAACAATATCGGGATTACAACCTTTTGGCAAACACCTTGTGTGTGTATGTCTGTGTGTATGTCTATGGCATCTTAATTCCCGAACAAATGAACCGATTTTGTTTTTTTTTGTTTGAAAGATGAAATTTGTCCCAATAAATATATTTTGCTACTCAAGCCCTTTTATATGATACCCATATTGTAGGAGTTGTGTAAAAACATACAATCCATATCTTTGTGACGGCGGCCATCTTGGATCGTTTTTTATCCAACATAGCTAAGAACACTCCCCCTTTATTCATCTTTCAAACAAAAAAACAAAATCAAAATCGGTTCATTTGTTCGGGAGCTACGATTCCATAGACACACACACACGCACATACACAGACATGTCAAACTTATAACACCCCGTCGTTTTTGCGTCGGGGGTTAAAAACCAAGAAATAAAATGGAACCCAGCATAATGTTCTTATACACGTTTTTAGGTGCCGCCTGTCACCTATCACATAAAAAAAGAATTTCGGTCAAAAGACAAAGGTTTTTTCCCATATATATTACGGAACTTTAAAAATGCCCAACAGTGGCGTGTTGTCGCCAGTTAATTGGGTGAAAGTGAATGAGTGAGCAGTAATAAGGTGATCGATTTGAGATAAGCTGAGTGCAGTCGCAACTGCATGTGTAATGTAACTGTTTGTTTTATGAGTTATCATTTTTATTTTTTATACCGGCACGAAGTTATTAAGGTCATGTATCTATGTTGTTTTATGTTTTTTGCATGATTCAGAAATATTGTTCACACTACATATATTCCTGTTATCAATAATTTATTCATTATTATCTTATTTTTTATACATAAATTATTAAACATTGTGAGCTAGATAGATAGATAGATAGATACTCTTTATTGCACAACATACAAAACTTAAAAGCTAGGTATACAGAGATACAATGTACAATTTAGGCGGTCTTATCGCTGGGAGCGATCTCTACCAGACAACTTTCAGGTAAAGGACATTAGATAGAAGAGGCTAGAGAAAACGTTGTTAGTATAGATGGTCGAACCTGAAAAGATGTGCCCCATGACTTAATTACCTGACTTCGAAGGTGTTCTGTGTTCGAAGTGGAGTCGTGTGGTCTCCGGCAGAGTAGAATAAGCCACCCTCACTCTTACCGAGGTGTCGTAAAAGGTGACTAAAGTAAAGCTGCTGGCATGATCATAAGCACCCTGAGAAGGAAAACTCTGCATTTATATAAAAGCCCTCGCCAACCCGTCTGCCAAGCGTGGTGAGTATGGCAATTACCCCTCAATTGATTGAGGGAGGCCCGTGCCCCAGCAGTGGGGACTTAAATGGGCTGACGATGATGATGGGCCTCCCGCTTAATTACTATTTTATTGCTACTTACATTTACTAGAATTAATTTATAATATATTTTAAATTACATTTTATTGATGAGTATTAGATTAATTTCATGAGCCTGTGACTTAAGGAAAACCCAGGTTTTTGCTTGTGCTCTCGTAAATCTCAAGCTCATGACGCTGTGAGGCTGCCTAAGCTCCTTGGTAATCCACTGTATTACCCCTTTGGCAACCTACAACCACTTCTACATCTAACCTTTTTAAAGTTCTAATAATCCACCTGAGATTAATCCACCCTAAGTGTTAGCCGCCCACTAGCCGTTATCTATCAAACACCTTTTGTACAAGGATATTCAAATTAGTTGGGCATTTGGACACTGTTCGCCGTTCGGTACTAAACTTAAAGTTTATTTGAAGGAGGCAAGTTACAGCGGGGCCCTTGTATGCGCCCGTATATTAATTCCCCCCTGATTGGTACAAGCCTTGATACGACACAATGCATACAAGGATTACCATAAACGGGATGTTTGCTATACATATAGGAGGGAGAAAAATTATTGTAGAATACTACGTCATAATAAGTTTCTCCATCTTATATAATCATACATTCCATCACAAGGACGCAAACGCTCCCTTATGTTTAAAAACCGGCCAAGTGCGAGTCGGACTCGCCCATGAAGGGTTCCGTAGCAGCAGGTAAGATATATGGAAGGTAAATTGCGGTTTACGGTTTATAACGTATTAAAAAAAACTACTCAATATATCTAGTCCAAACCAATTTTTGTTGTTAGTTTTTATGATTATGTACATCACATATTTTTTTAGTTTTATAATTCATTTATTATAGAAGTTAGAGAGGTAGGGGACACACAATTTATCACTTTGGGAGCGTCTCTTACGCAAATTATTGTGTTTAGAAAAAAAGTGATGTTAAAAACCTCAACATCATTTTTAAAGACCTATCCATAGATACCCCACACGTAAAGGTTTGATGAAAAAAAAGTTGAGTTTCAGTTTCAAGTATGGAGACCCCCCAATTTTTTTATTTTTTTCAATTTTTGTGTAAAAATCGTAATGCGGTTAACAATATACATCTATTTACCAAGTTTCAATAGTATAGTTCTTATAGTTTCGGAGAAAAGTGGCTGTGAAATACGGACGGACGGACAGACATGACGAATCTATAAGGGTTCCGTTTTTTGCAATTTGGCTACGGAACCCTAAAAATCAGCGTTTACTAGAAATAATAAAGATGACTCGTGAGTATCTATTCTAAGTAAATTTTCAACTACATCATCAATATTTTGGCCAAAACGCTCACTGCTCGACTTAGGCCTCCCCCGATGTTCTTCACACAGATCGGTCCTGTGGTCTTCAGGCCAGGCCTTCTTCATGCTGCATCAAAGATTAATATTAATTTCGAGCTACCAAAAAAATTGTCATTATATGTTTGTCAAATTATACAATAAGTTGCCAGAAGCATTAAAGGATTTACTCATAAAAAAATTCAAAAATAGTTTATATAAATGGTTGTGTGATAGATGTTTCTATAGTATTAAAGAATTTATGGAATGTAAGATTTAATTGTTTTTTTTTTGTTGACATTTTTTTAATTATTTTTTGAGTGACTAATTCTTTGTTTTGATTTTATTTTGACTATGTATTATTTTATTATAACTTAAGACAACGCTAACTCTCTGTTATTGCATGCCGATATTAATCGGTTAAATGTGAGAATCTAAACGATAATTATGTAGGTAACTTACTGTAACCACATTTACCGCAATAAATGATTTCTGATTCTGATTCTGATTTCTATATGGAGCTGCCTGAGGCATTATTATAATTTCTACCTAAAGTCCTTACCAACATTCACACCTAGACACATGAATAGTTACCGTAATTGATACAAACTTTCACTTAACATTTTTGACGGGACATAACATGGAGCTGTCAATACCATCCAATTTGAATTCCCGACATCTCAGTTGGATTTTGGCGGTAGGGGTCAAACAATCCGCTTGGGCTGATGCAATTCAAAGGTTTTAAATTGGTGTCTAGTGGTTTTTAGTGTACACCTTTGGTGTTTATTTGTGCAGAGAAGTGCCGCAAAGTGATCCTGATATTAAGAATCGTTGAATTGTGTCGTTATTAACATTGCTATTGTGTGCCGAGTGAGTTGTCACGGACCATTTACTTGGACCTAATAGAGTATTAAAACCCACGATTGTGTTTAGAGTAGTATCCTCTGTCATTGCGTAGAGATGTAGCATCACTGTGCATCTTCTATCGCATTTACAATGGGGAATGTTCCGAGGAGCTGTTCGGCCTTATTCCAGCTGCAATTTTTCACCACCGCACATCACGTCAGAACGCCAAATTCCATTCACATCTCCTGGATGGATTTATATCGACTACAGTGCGTTTCTCACGTCATTTCTTACCACGCACAGTTAAACTGTGGAACCAGCTGTCATCCGTGGTGTTTCCGAACAGATACGACTTGGTGACCTTCTAGAAAAGGGTGTACTCCTTTCTTAAGAGCCGGCAATGCATATGTGATACCTCAGGTGTTGCAGATGTCCATGGGCGGCGGTGATCACTTTCCATCAGGTGTGCCGTCTGCTCGTTTGTCCGCTATAATGTAAAAAAAAAGTATCGGTGGAATCCGTAGGTAGATAAAACGTAAAACACCGGCGTTTTACTGAGTGACTGTGACTTTGACTGACTTCGAAGTTGACTACCCACTTATTCTCAATAAGTGACTTGACATTCGGGTAGAGCATACAAAGACATCTCAGTTTAATTAACATCAAATTTTTTGTTTATATAGCTACCTACATCCATCTATATTTAAAAAAGAAGCAAGTTGTGTTAGTTACACTATTTATTACCCAAGAACGGCTGAACTGATTTGGTTGAAAATTAGTGAAGGGAGAGCTTACAGAGCCTAGACTTAGATTAGCTGGCTCGACCGGAGTGATACCACCGCCTCACAGAAAAACAGTATGAAGCAGCTCTGCGCTGTGTCCGAAATCCGGGGGGAAAGGGAGGTTTAATGTTTGGCAGCGCACTTGTTACTCCACTGCACACTGGTGTTGTGGCTGTCCATGAGCGGCGGCAATCGCTTACCATCATCAGGTGGTCCGTCTGCTCGTCTGCCACCTATCACATAAAAAAAAAAAATAGGAGACGGATAAAGGATATAAGGACAAAAAAAATTAAATAAAGAAGGCAACGCTCCAAGTTTCCTATGGTACGGAGTAATTATGAGTTTTTGGGTACAGTCGCCCCGTGAAGGGTTTTCTTTAAGATTAGTCTCACACAAGGCGGTAGTGAGTGTACAATTCACAGCTTCTTATTGCGATCGCGTCTCCACCTGAGCCCCAATTAAGTGTTTGGACGAATGAATGGATGGATGTAGATATTTTTGCAAGGGGAATACGGAGAGTAATGGGTGGGATATAAGATATCAGCTCAAAAATACATCTACATTATAGATTGTCCCAGAAATACCCCGACAATGCGAAATGACTATAATGTATCAATACGGGGATTAACACGATCTTTATTATGTGAAACAACATTGTATACTCACATATTTGGCCCGACGTTTCAAACGTTACATTACATTCGACGTTACATTATAGTTATAATGCAACGCGAAAATCTAAAAAACTATATAATGCGAAATGAATCTTCGTAGTAGCTCCATATTTTGTCATCGGCCAAAATAGATTTTGTCGTACCATACTCAACGCAAAAACTCCATGCAGAAGGTATCATAATATCTCATTTATAACGAATGATTGATTATGTCATGTATCATAATACGACTATCACGAGTTTTTGGCTCAAGTATAACGGCTTAGGTGGCTACTCACCCAAAAATAACTCACCCAAGAATTTCAAGATATTTTTGCTGGTCACTGTGGTAACTTAACCTAACCAAAATTTTTTTTGTTTTGTTTAGTTTAGAATGTATTATTATCACAAAAATATTGGTAAGGTTAAGTTGGTACAGTGACCAGCAAAAATAATGTTAAAATTTCTTGGTTGAGTTTTTTCCCTTTATATAAATATACAATTAGATTCGAAAAATCCAGATGCGCATACTCGGATTCGCACCACGACTCTCCATATGGATGGGGTGTACTTATCCAGTGAGCTACCATCGCTCTCCGCCAGTGTGGCATCTCCCAAAATCGTACATTGATAGATAGATATTCTTTAGATAATGCCGTAGCAGCAAATGCTGAGGTTGGGACCTGATTGACCACACACACTCACACCTCTTCTTGTATATCTACTACTTATCTTCCTTGTATCCATGTCGTGTCATGTGTGATTGTATCATAGGTAGATACTTGAAATATTGTAAACTAGTTCTAAGTTTTGTAATGTCGCTCTCTGTGCTGTGAATTTTGTGATGGTTTTGGGATTCTTTATTGCGCAAAAAGAAAATACAAGCATGATACAACAACAACAACAGACAGTACAATAAGGCGATCTTATCGCTTGTAGCGATTTCTTCCAGACAACCTTTGGGTAGAGAAAAGAAATATCGTATTATTGAATCTTTGTAAACTTGCTGTAAACCTAACTTGTGTTGTGCGATAAACAGTATCTATCTATCTAGCCTAGAAATTCACCCAGCAATCACTAGATTACAATTCCGCGGCAAAATTAAGGAAACCCGAGTGTAGTATCACATATAAGGAACGTAATTCCCGCTACTGAGCAATTGACAAAGGTTTAACTACAAGTAGAAAAACCTAACTCTAATAGTAGGTATCCTAATTTACCCTACCAAATAACTCAGCAATCACTAGATTGCAATTCCGCGGCAAAATTAAGGAAACCCGAGTGTAGTATCACAGTATAAGGAACGTAATTCCCGCTACTGAGCAATTGACAAAGGTTTAACTACAAGTAGAAAAACCTAACTCTAATAGTAGGTATCCTAATTTACCCTACCAAATAACTCAGCAATCACTAGATTGCAATTCCGCGGCAAAATTAAGGAAACCCGAGTGTAGTATCACGTATAAGGAACGTAATTTTCGCTACTGAGCAATTGACAAATATTTAACTACAACCAAAAAACCTAACTCTAATATTAGGTATCCTAATTTACCCTACCAAATAACTCAGCAATCACTAGATTGCAATTCCGAGGCAAAATTAAGGAAACCCGAGTGTAGTATCACGTATAAGGAACGTAATTCCTGCTACTGAGCAATTGACAAATGTTTAATTACAAGCAAAAAACCTAACTCTAATATTAGGTATTCTAATTTACCCTACCAAATAACTCAGCTATCACTAGATTGCAATTCCGAGGCAAAATAAAGGAAACCCGAGTGTAGTATCACGTATAAGGAACGTAATTCCCGCTACTGAGCAAGTGACAAATATTTAACTACCATCAGAAAAACCAAACTCTAATATTAGGTATCCTAATTTACCCTACCAAATAACTCAGCGATCACTAGATTCCAATTTCGCGGCAAAAGGAAGGAAACCCAAGTTTAAGGAACGTATAAGGAACGTAATTCCCGCTAATGAGAAATTGACAAAATGTTTACCTATATGCATAAAAACCTAACTCAATATTTTTTTTAATATTGCTCTACCCGAAAATATTATTTTGCCAATGTCAAGTGATATAGGCAAGTGAGTGAGTAGTCAACAGTCGAAGTCAGTCATACTCATAGTCACTCAATAAAACGTCGGTGTTTTACGTTTTCTCTACTACTCTAATAGTATCCTACTTTGCCCTACAAAATCACTCAGTGATCACTAGATTGCATCTCCGCGGCAAAATGAAAGAACCCCCAGTGTTCACGTATACAGTCGTCACGTATAGGAAACATAATTCCCGTCATCGCGCGGTTGGGCCGCTTCTGGCGAGCGAGCGGGCAAATTGGGTGCGAAATCAAATAAAAAACGCGCCCACCGCGTTGGGGTCGAGGGCACAGTATACAGCATTGTAGAGAGTGAAATGATGACTAAGACACACGTCACACAATATATACTTTGCCATAAAATTTAAAAAAAAAATTGTGTCCGCGCCGCCAAAGAAGTCCCGTGAGAATATACACAAGAAATCACAAATTTTGGTTGCGTATTCTTTAGACCTGGCAAAAATGTATCTTTCGAAAGTTTGGACCATTCGTATCTGGAACAGTGAAAAGAGTCGTTTCAGTGATACGCTTCATGTGGAACATTTGGAACTTCGACTCTCAGATAGATTCAGAACAGAGAGCGATTTGATTAGAATGACCCCTTATTTAAATTAATTTACCAAGTTTCATACATACCATAGATTTTTATTACTATTGACCTAAAGATGATTTTTCCGTGACACTTATGACTGTCATTTCAATCAATGTTATGTCTACCTATCTCTTTTCTCCTTGACACGTTCCATATGTTGACGTAATGTGTGACAGAACCGACTCACTTGTTCTCTTGCTATCCGTAATTATCTGTAGTTCGCCGCTCATTCGTGTCTGTGGAACACAGTGAGTTAGTGAGCGAGGTGACCGGTTGAACGAATTCGATCATGAGATCCGAATGAGCCAAATGATACATTAGGAGCGACCATTCGTGATACGGATCAGTGTATCATCTATCTGAAACGGATCACTAAGTCGTTTCAGTAAAGAGTTACACTAGTGATCTTCCGCGGGACTCCTTTCGTGGCGCATACTCTATGAATATTTTACAAAAATA
Source organism: Marasmia exigua (assembly GCA_019059595.1). Lineage (NCBI taxonomy): Eukaryota > Metazoa > Arthropoda > Insecta > Lepidoptera > Crambidae > Marasmia > Marasmia exigua. Next base: position 16,529,407 of record CM032473.1, read on the forward strand.
ATATAGTCCCTTAGTACAGCAGGGAAAAATAATGTTTGGCCTAACTAATTTGTTACATGTTCAATTTGTTGGACTCGATAACGCTTTTTCTCTGATGAGGGTATACTCTGTTGAAACATAGTTGCTTCACTGTTATTTTGGTAGATTATACCGGAGTTGTGTAATGCGTCATTATGTGTACCACCAACTCATACTTGTGACTGTGTTGGAAGAAAACATAGTTGCTACGAATATACATATAAACGTAGACTTATTGATAGGATCGCAATGTTAGACACATATGAATGAGAATATAGGTAGATCTAAACATATTAAGACGATTGAGGATTAATGTATACCATCCAGACAATGGCGGTGCGCACCAAGAAGTTTGGCTCCTCGTTCCTGCCCCGAGTCATCAAGGCATGGAATGCCCTCCCAGCTCATGTGTTTCCTCCTTCATACAATCCGGGGTCTTTTAGGTGGGGCGTGAAACGGCATTGCTCACCGGATTAGCAAGCTTAAGTGGCAGTGGGCTGGCCATATTAGCCGCAGAACCGACAACCGATGGGGTAAACGAGTTCTAGAGTGGAGACCGCGTCTTGGCAAACGTAATGTAGGGTGCCCTCTGGCTAGGTGGGGAGACGATCTGCGCAGGATGGCTGGCAAGAGCTGGATGCGAGAAGCCATGGATAGATCACAGTGGCGAACAATTGGAGAGGCCTACGTCCAGCAGTGGACTGCGATAGGCTGATGATGATGATGATGATGATGATGTGAAACGGCATCTCAGCAGGCCATTAGAGTGAGGATGGCAGACACAATGGGTACTTTGTTAGTTCTTTTGTGCCTGTCAGCCTCATATTTGGATTTCACGGCCGCTTACCATCAGGCGGAGTGAGGGCATCCAGATTTGCCTTTCTATAAAAAAAAATGTTCACTTTGAAATAAAAAGTATTACTTATATAGAATAACATTACCCTGTTATTCTATATAAGTAATATTGTACAAAACTTTTAGAACCAATAAGCAATAAACCCTCAAGTCTATTATCAACTTTGATGAAAAAACACTTTTCCGTAGATATCAACTAAAAATCGATTCGCACTTGGTCTTTTCATTTATCTATTGAGGAAAAATTGATTGTACTCCACTATATATGCTATGAGCACTTATTACCTTTCGTCAACTTGTCAGAGTAATATCTGTTGCATAGAAAATTATGCTTAACTGTTAGATCAGAAAGTTCAAATTTGATTGTAGCATCATTGATTCCTTTTGATGTAAAGAAAATTTGAAAAAGTTTGGCAGCAAAATTTACCTAACGGTAACGAATATTTTTTTCCCTGTACTGTACATACCATTTAAATACAGAGTTACACCCCCTTTCCCAAACTAGACTCAATTATAGAATCGATTAACATTCAAAGCGTATTAATAGACCGGCTTAAACCTGAACGGTCATATCTCATCCATATCCCATGCAGACTGACCATCCGTTGAATCATTCGTTCAATCTGCGGCCTCTTTAGAAGCAATTAGTATTCCATTGATCGTGATAATCTGTGGGGTGTGTGGACACCTGCGTTTGGATTTATCGTCTGTGATGATGGCAGGGAAGACGATTTGTCATATAAGTACTTATAGAAGCATGGAATTAGAAAACGTCCGCTTTAACCGGAATGCTCCATTTTCCCAGTTACCCAGTTATCCCATGTACCCAGTGCTACCTTTTTTTTACCCTGTGGAAATGCATTACGCGTACCCGTCCACCGGGGAGCGGACGGGTTATGTCCCCCCGCGTCGGGGACTACCAACTAAAACCACAGGGTTGCTCCCGTCTGCGGTAGAGTGGGGAGGGGGCACGAGAAGCCGACTAAAGAGTCATCTTCGTGTCCCTCCCCAGGCGAAAGCCCACTTACAGCGCGGGCCCTCTACTACTCTCCCCCGGGTGGGCTAGAGGGGATTGAAGGGACAGCCAGGAGCACTAAAATGTCCCTATTTATCTGTAGAGGAGGCCAGACACCATTCGCCGACTGGCACCCAGCTGGACTGCTGCTTTTTTTTTTGGGGAAACCGTCATGGCCGTCAACTTGCTACATGTACCCCTGGGGTGTCCATCTTCGCGCAATCGCGGTCGGAAACCCCACAGCCGGGACTAGACCGTACCCCTAATCGCGCTCGCCGCTTCACCCCTATCTGGCGCAAGCCCTTCAACGCTGTACGACCTACCAGGATACCCAGTATTGTCGTCCCCCGCGGAGTCGTATGCTGAGCAAGCTATTCCCCAGCAGTGGATACGCTCACGTACTCCGAAAGCCCGTTTAGTCGCCTTTTACGACAGGCCGGGAAAACCTTGGCTGTATTCTTAAATGCCGTTAGCTTCTTTCTTGAAGTCTCTGCTTAAACTTACAATTTATGTATGTCTAATTGTGCTTAAGATTAATTTTATCAGCTGTCTCTTTATTATTAAAATTCAGGCGGCTATTATATTATTAAAGTCTTCCTTATAGTTACACAAACGTTATAACAAGCATACAAAATCATTTTCTCATAACTAGCTGTGATAATATTTATCTCATCTCTGTTTAATAGTATTTTCCCACGTGAAAAACCACATCACAAACAGTGCTTAAGTCACAGTAGTTTTCAGATTTTTTAGATATTGATATACTAATAATGTTTATAGACAATTGAGACGAGGCTCATGTAAACCAAAAGACGGTAAAATTCGTGATTCACTACCCAGTACTGAAATCCCAGTAATGAAGTCCCGAAGTAGTGTTGCTTATCGATAGTCCACTGTCGATAGATTATCGATAGTAAAAGTAAAATCGATAGTAACGATAGTCTATCGATAATATTTCTGGTTGTCAATAGTAAAGTATTAGCCTATATACTGTCCCGCTGCACGGCAAACGCCTCTATCATAGAAATCAAGTCATCGCTACTATGATGTGATTAGGCTTAATCACAACGATACCATTCGATACCATTCCCGTTGTGGTTAAGTGCGTTGTGATTAAGCCTACTCACAACGCTTGCCTAATGCGGATTGGTGATCACAATCCCGAGCTATGTTCGAAAAATTCGAAATATACCTTTGCTCCACCCGGGAATGGAACCCAGGACCCCGAAACAACGGCCTGGTACTAAATCTAAGAACAACCGGGCGATTGTCAATAGTATCGATAGTTAAATTAAATAAATACTATTATTATTATGATTATTTTGAGTCCAATAAAAGTATATTCATTCATTTATGCATTGATAACGCTTATACTATAGATACTATCGATTGTTTATTGTCCACATTTAATCAGCAGCAATACTGTCGAAACATAACTGACTATCGATTGTACAAAACTATCGATAGTATCGATACTTTTAATTCATTTTAGATTAATTCTATTAGGAACACAATACTTTCGACACTATTCATAGTATCAGGCATTAAACAATCGATAGTATTGGCGTTATCAATAGTATTGATAAAATTTTGCTATCCATAGTATCGATAATTTTAACAAATAGCAATACTATCGATAGTTCCGCAACACTATCCCGAAATGAGGGCGGGCCACTATACCTACAATAAAATTCGACTAATCATATTTCACAGCACCGGTCAATCTTCCAAAAAACCTGTGACTCTTTAATCACTCGACGTTGGCAACATTATAAATGTATCTCAAGACACAGTAGCAGCCATTAAATAAAAAAAGACTAAGCATATTATGGCCTATAAATATGATTACTTAGTACTTAGGTGTAAAAGATCTGTGAGTGTACCTGAGTCGACCAACTGGCAAGCGCCCGGTGGGACAAGCGTCCAAGGTATCGCTGGATAGACCAGGTCGAACAATCTTTTGCCCACCTACAACGGCCAAACTGTCAACAGGTGAAATCTCGTGTCGGAGGCCGAGATCCACTTCGGTTCGCTGATCCAGCGTAGTAAGTAAGTAGGTGTAAAAGATGGGCTTTTAAAACTGACCGGATAACCCAATAAGTATTTGCATTGATTTCCGATTTGTTATGATACCTCCTCCTCTAGTCGTTTTCCTCATTACTGAGGGTCGCGATTCCTCCCGTGGGCGGCCAGTGTGCTCTTTATAATGGACCTTCATCTATGTCTGTCTTTTGGAATGTGGAGGGCGACATACATCTTGGTGTCCAGCGTCGAACGTATTTGGTCTGACCATCTGATAGGGCTACGATCTCTGGGTCTCCTTCCATCCACCTTGCCGGTGACCATCAGCTGTTTTAGAGTATGTCCCTCTTTCCGGGCTATGTGACCAAAAAACTCCAGGATTCTTCTCAGGCAAGTGGTTTGCCGTGTGGTCCCGGCAGAGTAGAATAGGCCACCCTCACTCTTACCGAGGTGTCGTAAAAGGCGACTAAGGTAAAGCTGCTGGCATGATCATCAGCACCCAGAGAAGGAAAACTCTGCATTTACATCAAAACCCTCGCCAATCCGTCTGCCAAGCGTGGTGAGTATGGCAATTACCCCTCATGTGATTGAGGGAGGCCCGTGCCCCAGCAGTGGGGACTTAAAATGGGCTGATGATGATGATGATGATGAAGTGGTAGACAGCCTGGTTTTAATGTGGAGTTCTCGGCGGATGGATTCGTTTGTACGGAAAGCAGTTCATGGGATTTGGAGCATCCTTCGCCAACACCACATTTCAAAGGCGTCGATGCGGTCTCGATCGGATTTCTTTAGCGTCCACGTTTCCACGCCGTAACTAAAGATGGAGTTGACCAGAGTGTTCACTAGTTTCACTGGTTACTGGAGTAGACCAGAGTGTTAGTAGTTGTTATGATACATTCATTATTTAATATCTCAACTATCACAACTTAGGACCTAGATCCATTATTGAATCAAAGCTGGCGCCTGAGTTTCATTAGGAGGCACTAATGATAACAAACGATATGGGCCGCCGGGACTCGAATGATATTACAGGGGCGTTACAGGGCGAATAAATTCCTCCTTTAGTTCCGCTTACCATGGCAATTCGAAATATTAGAGACACAGATTTGTGAAAGCGAGCGATGCTAGTTCCGTGAGAAAGAATGTTCATACACCTCTGGATTGTACATATACCATTAACTCGGTGGTGAAGAAAAACATCGTGAGAAAACCTGCACGTCCCGAATCATCATCATCATCATCATTTCAGCCAATAGACGTCAACTACTGGACATAGGCCTCCCCCAATGTTCTCCACACAGATCGGTCCTGTGCCGCCCGCATCCAATGGATTCCCGCGATCTTCACCAGATCGTCGGTCCACCTTGTGGGGGGCCTGCCACGGCTGCGACTTCCTGTACGTGGCCTCCACTCGAGGACCTTTCCGCCCCAACGGCCGTCTGTTCTCCTCGCTATGTGCCCTGCCCATTGCCACTTGAAGCATGCAATCCTTTGGGATATGTCTGTGACCTTAGTTCTTCTGCAGATCTCATAATTTCTGATACGATCACCCGAATAGTTTCTCAAAAATTGTCATCATCATCTTAGCGGTTTGTCCGGGTTGCGTCCCAAGCTGTCGCTTCGGAGCCCTGAGCCCGCTTTCTACTTCAACTCCTCCACTTCGCGCGGTCTTGTACATCCGTAGTGGTAAGTTTATTAGCACGCATGTCATCCCTTACGATGTCAAGTCACACCTTTTTAGGTCTACCCCTTCTGCCGGGACCCGGCAGTGTGGTGCCATGGCCAGACATTTGTTTCCCACGTAGCTGTCGGGTTTTCGAAGGACAAGACCGTAATAACGTAGTTTGTCTGCTATGTCACGGATATGAAGTTCTGAAACGTGTAACCGTAATCCAGTTGGTCTGGGCCGTCTGTCTAAGGGTTGCGAAGGTCAGACGGCAGTCGCTTCATTATAACTACCAGACTTTCTGAATCCTGGATCATGGTTTAAGCACCCCAAGATTCGAAGCGACAGCTTTGAACGCAAATGGGAATGCTGAACACGCTAATATGAGGAGGGCTTGTAAAAGTAAATCTGAACCAACTCTCAGACAAACTGATTGAATACCAAAAATAAGATCCCGACGAATTCAGAACCTCCTCCTTTTTTGAAATTGGTTAAAATAACATCTTCCGGTATCTATGTACCTACATACAAATATCACACTACAAGCTTTTCTTATACTATGAACATACTCTTTAGACGGCTTCACCATAGTACAACAAGAGCTTTAAAGGAAAGCTCATAGAGTAAGGCAATAATACTCTGCGAAAGCTCTTGATACAGTGACTCTAAAATGCGATTAATCTATTTTAACCGATTGGCAAACATTGGAACAAAATTTTCTAAGGATGTTTCATATTACTGTCAATGTAATTTTTTGGCAAACGTAGCCTTGTCATGTTTGACAATTTGTATAAGTTACAAAAAAAGATATGTCCTATACACATGAACATGAAACCAATCTATTCACTGTATTACAAAGGACAGTAAGACAAACGGTATAGAGTAACTTGTTTGATTAATAAAAAAATTAAAACAGTATAATTTTTCAAAAGCACAGTGGTAGGGGATATTGAAAGTCCCCCAGTGCAAGTGAGGGTGTAGACACTGCACTTGTCTACTGGACACCCGTGACGTACAATATTGTGTCCATTGTGTCTGCCCACGCCCCATGGACTCTCGATCGATGATGTGGCAGATAAACTTAACGAGCGGAACAGTGATCAGGGGTACTGATGACGGTTACAGTAGATTGTAAATGATATTTGCGGCCAATATTTTGATAGTAATGTTTAGATAAGTTGAATTTTGATATAAATAATTAATTACAATTCATTCATCATAATGTGTTCAGCCCACGGCCCATGGACTCTCGATGGATGATGTGACAGATAAACTTAACGAGCGAAGCCGTGATCAGGGGGATTAGGTGTTCTGATGATGGTTACAGAAGATTTTAACTGATATTAACGGCCAATAATTTGAACGTTACATTGATATTTAAAATTCAATCATAATAATTTGTTCACTCCACGCTCCCTTGGATTTTAATCGATGATTTGCCAAATAAATTTAACGTAAGTTTTGTCAGGGGGATCACGGGGTGATGATGACGGTTACTAAATCAGTTTATTTTCTAATATAATTCACTAATAATTAGAGTAGTAACAGGGGTTAAAGTATGAAATTGCCGTTTTTTTTTCTAGTCACAACAAGATTAACAACCCAAAAAGTTACTGTGGTATATTTTGATTGTGCTAAAAGACCGTATTGCTAAGATGAAATGAGCAGATCCGATAAAATTATATTCTTGATACAAAAAAAGAATTTGAAAATGACTCTTTTTAGGTTAGGCAGAATTGACGCTTTCAGCATTCATAACTTTTAAATAAACAATGCTTTTCTCCGAAAACCTATTCTAAATGTACCAACTCGTTGTCTATTAAAGCACAGTTAAATATTCATATGTAACTAAAGTAAATATTTATAATGGTACGGTTTCAACAGTACCTACCATTATGAATATTTACTTTGAAATTTCAAAAAATGTTAGTATGAAAATCACAGCTCGGAAATTTCATACTATAACCCCTAATAGAACAGATGACGTGTAAAGAAGCATCTAGTGGGTGGGCCAGTATGGCGACTGTTACAAGTGATGCCATGCCGTCCCTTCCGATGTACCCAATTGTAACGTGGACTCTCTTTTTAATGGTTCATCAGATAAACTGTATACGATCAGTCAAGCATTAAACTGATGACGATTATAACAAAAATACCTATGCCTAATATTATATAACCGATAAGAATGCGATATGATTTCGATACCCTTACGGTTCTAAAGGGTGAGTAATTTAGGTATGTTATACTTTAAATTATAAAATACTTTGAGACTTATAAATAAAAACATTACATTCCTCCGCAGACTGAGATCATAGTTCTCAGAAGCGTCGACAGGGGTCGCTAACTGGATAACGTCCCCCAGCCAAGGGTGAGATTTATTAATCAATCCCCTAAACGCGTTTTAACTGGCAAATTGAAAAATTATGTGTCGACATCTTACTACCACCCCTAACTGTTTGGTTTAGTTTGATAAACAGATTAGAACGGGTGCGTGGAAAAGCAATAGATACGAATATTCAATATAGTAAGTAAAAAAAAACTCCCTCGGTGGCGCAGTGGTTAGTGGGTCGCACTTTAAAGCGACGGCTGCGCAAAAGGTCCCGGGCTCGATCCCTAAGTTGGGCCAAAATTTTGTACCTAAGTTTTCGGTAAGAAATTCTTAGTGTCAGCCCGGAGTCTGGAAGTCGGTGGTCTTCGTATCCCCGTGCCTCGGAAAGCACGTTACACTGTTAATCCTGCGCTCGATCGCTCTCCGGTCGTGTCACAGTAGTGTCCCATCGGAATATGAGGGTTAGGGAATAGCTAAAAATGTGTACCTAAGTTTTCGGTAAGAAATTCTTAGTGTCAGCCCGGAGTCTGGAAGTTGGCGGTCTTGTATCCCCGTGCCTCGGAAAGCACGTTAAGCTGTTGATCCTGCACCCGATCCCTTTCCGGTCGTATCATAGTAGTGTCCCATCCGAATATGAGGTTCAGGGAATAGAGAGTGCACTTGTGTTTGCGCACACACTTGAGCACTATAATATATCCTGCGTACGTGGCTGATCATTGAGATTGGCCGCTGTAGCCGTAAGCGATTGGAGGGTTAATTAATTAGTTTGTAAATTTTGCTCTTCATCTCTCCTTGTTATGCGAGCATCTTTCTAGCTATCTTTTTTTAATTTTTTTTATATATTTTTCTATATTTTTTTATTATTTTTTTTTGTTATGTTTTTTGTCCATCATTGTGTACATACTGTGGCACAGATAATAATGCGCGCAGCTAATTGATGGCGCCACTGTCGCTTATGATAATATTGGTTTGACACCCGCGAATGCCATTTTTTTGTTGTTTCTTTTTTTGTGTGTTTTTTTAAATATAATTTTAATATTTTTAAATTGATTATGTATGTATCTCTGTGTTATTATTTCTTTGTTTTGTATATGTAATTTTTCATTTTCTTTTTACTTGTATACAATTGCATGTCAATCTTTTATAATATTTTTTTTTCAATGAGAAGGCGTCACCCAAGTTCCAGCCTGAAAATCAGCGCTGCAGCTGCTGTGTGTGGCAGCTGCAGCATATGCTGAGGCTGAGCCTTGTTGGCCGCAACTCTTTGTCTCTGTACCGCGTTTTCTCTGTTTTGTTTTATGTGTAATGTGTTGTGGTCAATAAATTGTTTCTTATCTTATCTAGCTCGCTTGTGCGAGTTACTAATAAGTATGTCTCGTCCAAACAGTGCGAGTTACTGTGCAGTGCAGCTACTCGGCAAGCTGTCTCGTACTAGCGTACACGCTCTCACTGTGTAAACCAGTCTTGTTTGATAGAGTTCCAAGCTATATCTATATGTATATCTTCTTCTTCTATAAAAAATCGACCGTGGGAGAGCCACTTTTGGCATGAATGGGTCGGCTCGACCTGAGTGATACCACGGCCTCTCAGAGAACCGGCGTGAAGTAGCATTGTGCTATGTTTCGCTGCTTGAGTGAGGGTAACGGAGGCCCAATCCAGGGGAAAGGGGGGTATAAATGTTGGCAGCGCACTTGTGACTCCACTAGTGTCACGGGTGTCCAAGGGAGAGCCACGCTTTGGCATGAATGAGCCGGGTCGACCAAAGTAATACCACGTCCTCACAGAAAACCTAATCCAGGGGAAGGGGGTTAAAAGGTAAGCAGCGCACTTGTGACACCACTGGTTTTGCAGGCGTCCATGGGCGGCGGTAATCGCTTACCATCAGGTGATCCGTCTGCTCGTCTGAAACAAGCCTCTAAACCTTTCACCAATCTACAAGCATAAACCAACAAAGAAATACATTCGCTTAATCCCCCTCCCGATGTTGAACTGAGACAGTGTCTAATTAATCGAAGTTTGTCTTGTTGATTACTTTAACGCCAATTATAAGTTGGGGCATGTGCGTCTGACGTTGATTTGTGAGATGACAGCGAGATTAACAGAGGAAATTCTTATCTAACGTCCTCTTTAGGGGTGATGTAGGTGTGAGTATGTGTAACTTTTGTCAATTTTATTGCATTCCAATTTTCATTTCAGTGCCTACAGATCCATATACACACACTCCCAAGCAAAAAATCCGAACTAAAAAAATGTTGCTCGTACCGTGTGGGGTACCAAATGAAAGAGCTTTTTAGCACATTTTAAATATGTGATTTTATTGACATAACTAAAACTATCTTAAATAAAAATAAGGTTTAAAAACTAAAACCCGAGTACCAAAAAAACTCGACACTACGGCGATACGGCATACCTAATAATTTCAACAGAGATAATTTTCTTGTTTCGTACCTTTTTAAAATTTTAATATGATAACTTTTTATTACCTTAAAGAGTAGTTATAAATCTTTTTGTGTCTCGAAAAAAACCGGAAATTTCTTACTTTCATCATCATCATCATCAGCTTATCGCAGTCCACTGCTGGACGTAGGCCTCTTCAATTGTTCGCCACCCCGATCTATCCATGGCTTCTCGCATCCAGTTCTTGCCAGCCATCCTGCGCAGATCATCCCCCCACCTAGCCAGGGCGCCCTACATTACGTTTGCCATATTTTAACCCTTATTATTTAAGATAAATGTCTTGTTTTTGGTTTTATTTCGGTTTTCCTGTCGTATTGCTTGTCCCTAGTTGCTGTTGTTTTTATCTTAAACCGAAATTAGACAATGTTAGATTTTTAATAAAACATTTTAGATGTTAACAGAAACATGCAAATTTCTTCAAAAGAAGATTCATACGTAGTAGTAAGCCATTTTTCATATCTGCTATAATTTCTTATGGTAATCTCATATATGTGGGCCTCAGAAATGACATTGGGATTAAGGTGACGGGTAGGGCACACTAGCGACGCCAATCGATTTTCATTTTTAGCTACTAAACCGGATCTATTTTGAACAATTTCGGGGTTACAACCTCTCGGCAAACACTTATACTATTTATTAAATAGCCATGCACAAATGCGGACTCAACACTTATACGCGAAAAATTGATTCACGCTATAAGTGGCCGCTTTTGGCTTTTCGCGTACAAAAACGGACCCAACATTTGTGCATGGTTATTTAATAAATAGTATAAGTGTTTGCCGAGAGGTTGTAACCCTGAAATTGTTTAAATAGATCCGGTTTAGAAGCTAACAATTAAAAACGAATGGTGTTGCTAGTTAGGGCTACCCGTCGCCTTAACAAAAATATGCTACTAGTTCAGTCAAAATGGAAAAAGGACAGATTTTCCTTTGTGAATAATAAAGCTTCAGTCAGCATAAAATATACATTAAGTACGTGTTCATAACCGCTAAGTAGCAGACCACGCGGCTAACTCGACAGAATTTACCACATAATCCCTCTTATCTACTCATACGACTTTACCTAAGAGGTTCCTTTTCGGTCGTCTAGAGTTGCCATGATTTAATATTATTTTTTTGAAATTAGGCACGCAAACAGAACACAGTCCAAACAAATGTAGCATTCATTCATTCTCTTCAAGATCTTTACTTTAACTTAGTTTTCATTTGTTGAGGAAATTAGGCATAGTACCTACCTACATACGTATTGGTTCTGTTCTGCGGCTGCGGAAGCCGCCAATAACGGCAACAGTATGTAATAGTGTTGTTAAATTTATTTTTACGTTTCATCGCCAACTTGATCTGTTGCTTTCCGTGATCTTCGCATGTTAAAACTATTACTTACTTTATTTCTATCAGTGAAGACCTGTTATTAGCTTTAAGACATTGTAATTGCTACTGTATTAAGACAGCTGTTGGTCTTCCGAATAAAATATAATAAAAATAAAATAAAATTCTCTTTTAACCTTGGCGCCCTATCTCATAATGAAAACCGATAGTCGTAATTTACTGTTAGAAGTAGTAGCAACATTTCTAACAATAATACCGATATGGAGCCCAATTCTCGTGCTCGTGAGATTTATTATCATACGACATATATCACTAAAACAATTTTTTTTTGTATGGATTTGATGCGACATCCGCCATGTTTTTTCGTATCGACAATCCCGAGAATTAGGCTACAGGAGCCCAATTCTCGAGCTCGTGACATTTATTTTCATACGACACGAGAGAGCACGAGATTGGTCTCCATGTGTCTTTAATTTATCACGATTAATAAAATAAGATAGTGGCGACAGTGTGCCAAATATGCACCTTTTATATTTTTCCAAAGTTCGAGAGCAAATACAAGGGGTGGCTGGCTGGCAGTAAGTTTCCGCAAAAGTTAGTTATAACTTAGATTATTCAATCATAAATGATACGGTGCGTTTAATGCCACTTTAATGCCTAACTTGCTTCAATTTTTATAGCGTTTCCGTAAGTCTAATGTTAAATTTAGTTTAACGAGGTTTTATAACAGCTTTATTTTCCAAGAAATATAATATAAGTTTTTCTCAGGGGAATTAATTAATTAACTATCTCACAATCAATCTCATACGTTGACCTGATTCCGTACTAAGTAGCTTAAGTACTTGTGTTACAGATATCAGACAACAGAGGAACACAAATATATACTTAAATACATATATTACCTATACCAACCAACCAACCAAGTCAAGCAATTTAACCGTGGGAGAAAACGCTTCGGCATGAATGGGCCGGCGCGACTGAAGTGATACTACGGCCTCACAGAAAATCGGCTGATGCTGCACTATACTGTGTTTCGCTTCATAAGTGAGACTACCGGAGGCCCAATCCGGGGAAAGGGGGGTTAAAGGTTGGCAGCGCTTTTGTGACTCCACTGGTGTCGCGGGTGTCTATATGCGGCGGAATTAGCTTACCATTAGGCGACTCGTCTGCTAGTCTACCGCCATACTATAAAAAAAACCATCTCATAAAAAAAAACCGAAATAATAAAATAAATCGTATGTTCTAAACACTTCTTTAATTTTATTCTTATTTTGCAATAATTTTGACATTAATTGTATTTAATGAGTCATTTATAAATAAATATTCAAACACATTTACTTCGAAGAGTTTTCTGTTCTCGTCATCATCATCATCATCATCATCAGCCCATTTAAATCCCCACTGCTGGGGCATGGGCCTCCCTCAATCACATGAACCCCTCATGTGATTGAGGGAGGCCCAATTGCCATACTCACCACGCTTGGCAGACGGGTTGGCGAGGGTTTTGATATAAATGCAGAGTTTTTCTTCTCTGGGTGCTGATGATCATGCCAGCAGCTTTACCTTAGTCGCCTTTTACGACACCTCGGTAAGAGTGAGGGTGGCCTATTCTACTCTGTTTTTTGTTATGTGTGTTACTTATTTGAAATCTACCAGAAGTATTTTTGTTGACATAATTAGTGTTATAAAAGTAAAATGAAGACATGCTTAGTGTTATAATTGGTCAAAAATACATACCTACTTACCTAATTTTATCAACAGTAAATCGTTTGCATGCGGAATGGGATTTTTTTTCGTGCGAGCAGCCGCTTATTTATAAGACGTTTGCACATCAAAACTATCATTAATACGATTTACTTTTGTATTGCGAAATTTAATCCTATCTTATATTTTTGTTCCGTAAATTAGTTAGACGAGCATGCGGCCCATGTGATGGTAAATGGTAACCGCCGCTCATAGACCTCAATAAGGCTGGAGCACAGTCATGCCGCTGTCTACCCTCATCATTATCAGCCCATTTAAGTCCCCACTGCTGGGGCACGGGCCTCCCTCAATCACATGAGGGGTAATCGCCATACTCACCACGCTTGGCAGACGGGTTGGCGAGGGTTTTGATGTAAATGCAGAGTTTTTCTTCTCTGGGTGCTGATGATCATGCCAGCAGCTTTACCTTAGTCGCCTTTTACGACACCTCGGTAAGAGTGAAGGTGGCCTATTCTACTCTGCCGGGACCACACGGCATACCCTGAAAGAAGAATTATTTTCGAACGTCGTTTAAAAAAGGACAATATATTTACTTATGGTTGATACGTATACATATTTAGGCAAAAAACCAGAGACCAATCTGTATCAAAACAGGAAAGACGTTTAATCTGTGCCGAAGTCTGCAGAGCAAAAACTATGCTCAACTAATTGATTGACGAGCGCTAAATTAGTTAGCTATATCGCACTAATGCAGCGAAACGGTTTCCTCGAGGGGGAACTTTTTGGCTTGAGCGAGAATTGAACCAGGGACCTTCTAGTGCAGCCATAGTTTTAAAACCCGACTCATAATGACATCGATCTATTCAGTCAGTATTCATTCTAATATATAGCTTGGTTAGAATGACAGCTGTCACTTGACCTTTATTTCAAATAGACATAGATAGATACACTTTTTTACAATCTAGGCGGTTTTATCGCTAATAGTGATCTCTTCCGTGTGGCCCCCGGCAGAGTAGAATAGGCCACCCTCACTCTTACCGAGGTGTCGTAAAAGGCGACTAAGGTAAAGCTGCTGGCATGATCATCAGCACCCAGAGAAGGAAAATCTCTGCATTTATATCAAAACTCTCGCCAACCCGTCTGCCAAGCGTGGTGAGTATGGCAATTGCCCCTCATGTGATTGAGGGAGGCCCGACCCCCAGCAGTGGGGACTTAAATGGGCTGATGATGATGATGATGATGATCTCTTCCAGATAACATCAGGGTAGAGAAAAAGTATAGCGAATTAAAAAAGGCTAAAGCTGTGCAAGTCAGAAAAAAAATGTCTACCTATGGCGTCCTAATGGGCGGAGACCAGTCGGCCGTCCAAGATACCGCTGGAAAGATGAGGTCGATAAGGATTTGCGAGGAGACTTGGTAGATGACTCGCAGGAACTGGCGCAAGACCGACCGAGATGGAAGCTCTTATTATCGGAGGCCAAGACTGCGCGAACCTAATTAGTTAGTTTATCATTTCAACCAAGTTTCATTTCATAGATTTTATTACTATTGACCTGAAGATCATTTTTCTGTAACACCAACGGCTGTCATTCTAATTAAGCTTCATTTTACGGACTATATAGTACTAGTAATATTATAAATTGGAATGTGTATTTGTCAGTTAGTTTGTTCGTCTTTGAAGCCACAAATTGACGCGATTATTTAAGGGCAAACAACGTATTTCCCATATAAACGTAATAACAAAATAATTAGCAATTTAAGGATATCTCGACATTTCATTGCTGTTACTCGGATTATAAACGCCCTGTTGGTCTAGTGGTTTAAGTACCGGGCCGTGATCTCGGGGTCCTGGGTTCGATTCCCGGGTCGAGCAAAAGTATGTTTCGATTTTTTCAAACATAGCTCGGGTTTGTGATCACCAATCCGCATTTGGCAAGCATGGTGATTATGCCTATTCCCATCATAGCAGCGATGACTTGATTTCTATGATGGAGGCCATTGCCCTGCAGTGGGACAGTATAGTCTAGGCTGATACTTTACTCGGATTATGGAAGTATTTATCTATATCTCGGTTAAGACCTGCTCTTCAAAATATTTATCCAGTTAAAATATATGTGATTATATTTCATATTTTTTTACGTTAACGACCTATTTTCTGCCTTTTTGTTTTTTTTTATGTGATAGGTGGCACACGAGCAGACGGATCACCTTAAACCTTTTTATATTAAAAACTCAATTATACATTATGAAAATTTAACAGAGACAGATTGTATTGTTTAAATACAAATATAATCAAGTTTCATTCATATTATTTCGCATGAAAGGGTCGAGGTGATAGCGCGACAGAGATAGCGATATATCCGAGAAACGGCGAAGCTTGCCTCGAATTGAGTTTGATGTTCTGTTTTATCTTTGGTAATCCTAGTCATACAAAAGATAACAAAAATATCAATTGTGTCTGTTAAAAAGCTGCATGTTATACGGAGCTCGGCTTGTGGTCACCGAAGCACTTCAAGTAATAGCCTCGATGTTAGGGCTACCACCAGTATAAAAAAACAAGCTTTAAGAAAGTAATGAAAGCTCAAGGTGACGGGTAGGGCACACTAGCGACGCCAATCGATTTTAATTCTTAGCTACTTAACCGGATCTATTTTAAACAATTTCGGGGTTACAACCTCTCGGCAATCACTTATAATATTTATTAAACAACCATGCACAAATGTTGGGTCCGTTTTTGTACGCGAAAAAATTGATTCACGCCAAAAGTGGCCGCTTTTGGCGATAATTTACATTTCGAGTACAAAAGCAGACCCGAAAGTTAAGTATAAGTATTAATAAATATTATAAGTGTTTGCCGAGAGGTTGTAACCCCGGAATTGTTTAAAATAGATCCGGTTTAGTAGCTAAAAATTAAAATCGATTAGCGTCGCTAGTTTACCCTACCCGTCGCCTTAAGACTCAGTTTATGACTTTGACGGACACAGTTGACTACTCACTCCACAATAACTTTTACTTAACTTTGGTACATAATAAAAATCTACAAAATTCGAAAATGTTTATTTTGTGGAACATGAATGAATAGTTTTTTTTTATGTGATAGGTGGCAGACGAGCTTACTGATCACCTGATGGTAAACGATTGCCGCAGCTCATAGACACCCACAACACCAATGGAGTCCCGGGTGCGCTGCCAACCTTTAAACCCCCTTTCCCCTCCGGTACCCGCACTCACGCAGTGAAACACAGCACAGTGCTGCTTCATGCCGGTTTTTTGTGAGGTATCACTTCGGTCGAGCTGCCCCATTCATGCCGACGCGTGGCTCACCGGTCGGTTAGTATTTTTATTATTTCTTTGACAACCCTAGCCACAACTGAAATTTTATAAAGAGCCGTCTCTGTCTGAGAAGCGGTTGGCGTAATCCGGATTTAAAAATATTATATAGAAACAGGTGATTTCGAAGGACTAGGTGCTAAGGTTTATAAAACTCGCTGTTATTGTGTGTTGTTGCACCAGTGTGATTAAATTTCAAACACAAAACTTGTTCGCATCCCCAGTAAGCATAAGTGATCTTACTTCGAATCATCGATTTGAAAAGTACTTTAAAGATACATAATATTGTTTTTTTTTCATATTTTTCTTTTTTAATTTGACGAATTAATGGAAAAAATTCAACATTATCTTTAAACATACTTTCTTCACTCACAAGATCACTTATGCTTGTTTTCCACTGGGGGTGCTGCTGTTCCCAAATACCTACTTGAAAGCTTTACGCTGGTGCGGTCGTTTCTTGCGAAAGCCGGATAGCTATATGGGAAATAAATGTCTGGCCATGCCAACAGGGCGGGCGATTCGCATTAGCGATCTCTCTGATTTCGCGGATGTTGATGGTCGGCGATCAGGTGACTCGCTTGCACGTTTGTCGCCTCGAGCATAAAAAAAATAAGGGTTATTGGTCTGTGCAGAAGGACAAAACGCTAAGACGATGATGATCAAACAAAAAATGAGTCGTCACGCCTATTGCGAGTATTCACAGGTTCCCAATAATGATAACAACCTCTCTTTCAGCTCACTCAGCCGCGGTCACAACAATGACGTGGCATGTCGTGTGCGCAGTGTCATAAATCAGAGATGTGCGAATGAGCGGTTAATGGGCAATGGCGATGGCTATATCATTATCTCAGGAATTTGCACTGGGGAGGGAGAAACGCATAGGGCAAAACCGTTGAGGCACGTTAATATTGTAACTTTTTAATTCTTGTTTGGGATACGAGCAAATGGATCACCTGATGGTAAGCGATTGCCCATAACTACCTTTTTTGTGTCGCTGGGTAATGCCGCCAGCCTGAAGTGCGACGTCGCCGCCGTTCGGCTGAGCCTTATGAAAGTCCTCCTACTGTAGGGATGGTTATAGTTGGGCTCTCCTCTAGCGGGGGCTTCTCCTGACGAGAAGCCGGCCAGAGGCATACCGACTAAGCCCCAGCGGTTTTCCCTCATCGCCTTTGAGTGGGGAGGAGTCATGGGTTAAAAAACGCGAAATCTGGCATCATAACCCCCAAATACCAGCGATACAAGTGCGCGACAGTAAAGTCCCAAGTGCGCTGCCAAACTTTTCCCCTTCGATTGAGCCTCCTCCGGTACTCTCACTCACTCGAAACAGCACAAACGCCGCGTTTTTCTGTGCGGCCATAAGTAGTAGGTATCACTCTGGTCGGGCCGAAATGCATGTCAAAGAATTGCTCTCCTACAGTCAAAATCATGGTTACACGTTGATAAAACTAAAAAAGTGGCGCATATTTTGCACCAGTGTGAAACAAACCTAATTAATAGAAACAGGACATTTCGCGTCGTTATTCCCGGCGTAGGTATCTCCCGATCTCCACAAATCATTGCTCCTTAGTGACTAGGACAATTTTCTCTTTTCATTCGTCACAATTTATCAATAAACAGGTAAAGAACCTAACTTGACTTAGTATTTTAATAACCATCTTACTAAAAGCACATGTGGTGGTTTGAACGTCACGGGCCTCAATACGGTATATGACATTTTTTTTTTATTTTTGCAATCAAAAGACCTCTCAATGATAGAAACATCGTTGAAAGAATCACTTGATTCTCATTTAAACTACCTGAGATATCACAACTTTAAAATCACATTATTTTGGGCAAACCCAAAACGCTCCATACAAATGGCTACTTAGATGTGACGTCACACCTGAGTATTTTGTATGCATTTCATTTGAATTTTGTATGGTAGCTATATCAAATGTTTCGTTTATGTCAATGGTTCTATTATAATAATTGGTGCAAATTGTATGGGTAATTCAATGGTATAATTATTTTTTAATAATTTCATAGTTTTACAATGGACTTGCCCATGAATCTTTGAATGACCATAAAACCGGCTAGACGTTATATTTTTAATTGAGAATTTTTGCCATTGGCACATATTGACCTATATTTTGATAAAATATTAATATTTTGTAAAATCTTGAGCTTAGTCATGTACCCAATTGTCGCTGCCAGCAACAATGAACTTTACCGTTTCTTGTGAGTACCGTGTGCGACAAGCCATAGTTTGTAAAATGAAATAAAAAAAAAGTCAATTAATTAAAGAGTGCGATGGTATCTCAGTGGATAAGAACGTGCCTTCCATACGGCACGTGGTTTGAATCTGAGCACGCACCTCTGGATTTTTCAAATCTATGTGCGTATTTATACCATTAGCTCGGCGGTGAGGGAAAACATCGTGAGGAAATGTTTTGGGTAGTTTCCGAAACGTGTAATCATGATTCACATGGTCTGGTTCCCCTGTCAAATGGGTTGCGAAGGTCAGATGGCAGTCGCTTCATTGTAATTACCAGACTTCCCAAATCCTGAATCATGGTCTAAGCGTACCCGGGTTCCAAAGCGATAGCAACCGGGAATTACACGCTAAGATTAAAGAGAAGGTCCGAACAGGAACGTCCCTTGCCATTGGCAAAACACAAACAGCACGGCTGGTAAAAAACTAAATAATGGTGGAGCAAAATAGAGGACCGTCAACGATACATACTTTTTTTGTGATATGGCTCTACCCGAAGATATCTTGCCAATGTTAAGGAACTTATTGAGCATAAGTGGGTAGTCAACAGTCGAAATCAGTCAATGACGCAGTCACTCAATAAAACGCCGGTGTTTTGCGTTTCCGCCAATATCACCCAAAACAAATCGCGGGGTTTAGACTCTATTAGGTCCAAGTCACGTGACAACTCACTCGACACACAATAGAAGTGTTGAAAACGATACAATTCATCAATTTTTATTATTAGGATCACTTTGCGGTACTTGACTGCACAAGTAAACACCAAATTTGTTCACTCAAACCACTAGAAACTAATTTAAAACCTTTGAATTGCATCAGCCGCGAGTGTTTTAGTCCTCTCGCCAGAATCAGATACATACTTTTTGATCTTTATAAGTCACGCTGATTCGTCGGTTTTACCTAACATGACGCACTGTACACCAGGGTCATATCTCTTAGTAATTTTCTCCTTAGTATGGAAAAAATAGTTCAGCGGTTTTCGTTAGGTGGAGCTTGTGCAAAACAGATGTAGCTTTAAAAAGCAATCAAGCAGATGGTTCAGCATTGTTTCGATAGATGTCACTATGCATTTTTACATCGCACTAGTAGGTAAAGCGTGTTTCCGTAATAATGACCTCAAGCCGCATGCCCACATTAGTAATTTCAAAAAAGTATGGGAAATAATCTATATTTTTTTTTATGTGATGGATGGCAGGCGAGCAGACGGCTCACCTGATGGTAAGCGATTGCCGCCGCTAATGTACACCCGCGATACCAGTGTAGTCACAAGTGCGCTGCCAACCTTTAAAACACCCTTTCCCCCGGATTATACCTCCGATACCCTCACTCACGCAGCCAAACACAGCACAGTGTTGCTTCACGCCGGTTTTCTGTGAGGCCGTGGTGTCACTCCGGTCGAGCCGGCCCATTCATGCCTGTCCGTGCGTGCGAGCGTGGCTCTCCCACAGTCAAAAATTTTCATCTTTATAAGTCGTGGAGATTCGTCGCTACTGCCTACCTCAAGTACTATGTTTTGGCAATCGGCCAAAACAAACATGACGCACTGCACTCAACAGTTTACATGATAATACATATAGGGTAGATACTCTACATAGTAAAATAAATAATGAACCTGTAGTTTATGGCAACACCATAGACACCGTAAAGCTTTAATAAAATCGCTGTCACTGTTTCAAAGACGGGACGCTGTCCCATAGGTCGTAAAATGCATTCGATATCCAGAGTATTGACTACAGATGAAGGAAGCGTAGATAGTGCACTAGGCAGTAAGTGCACACAATGCAGCTTTAAAATGAAAAAAAAAACTGTTTTTTTTATAATTATGTGGCAAATGAGCAGACGGATCACCTGATGGTAAGCGATTGCCGCTGCCCATGGACACCCGCGACACCAGTGGAGTCACAAGCTGCCAAATTTTAAACCCCAATTAACCTCCGAGTTTGGGCCTCCAGTACCCTCACTTCACGCAGCGAGACAGCATAATGCTGCTTCACGCCGGTTTTCTGTGAGGCTGTTGTATCACTCCGGTCGAGCCGGCCCATTCATGCCGTAGCGTAGCTCTCCCACAGTCCACTCCCACTTCTTCGGTGTTTGCTAGAAGAGAGACAAAACTAATACATCAATTAATAAGCCTCGCTGCTGCTTACTAAAGTTGTCAAATTATTGTTGTGTTTTGATAATTTATTTAAAAAATAGTATAAGATAGAAACTGCTTAGTCACATGCAGTGACGTCAAAAAAAAATCACTCCAAAATGCCCAGTTGGTTGATACAACGGGAGGAATTTCACCATTCAAAGACATCTTTACTAGTCAAAAACTCGTCAAGCAAGCCTAAAAAAATAGATAATAAACTGGAAAACATTACCTACCCTAATTCTGATACAGTTGGGAAAAAAGAACAAGTTTTTTAAATGAACTATAGGCCAACGCTAAACCACAATCTCACCCGATGTGAAAGTGACGATGAGGTCTGTGAGGATGTAACGCGTTCACACCTGTTCACTCTTGCCTTAAAGATGTCTAGATTGTAGTGCCATTGGACACCTAATATTACGTGACACGAACAGACGTAAAAAAAGTATTTTTTTAGGTTCGTTGTGACACGTCTGCCTCTACGAGATATATGTCGCAGATCGCATGACCACGGACACATTAAAATAATCATCCGTTTTTCATTACGTCATAAAACTTAGATCGTAAAAGAGCACTTTTCATCCGATATGGATTTTTCATATTCGGTTTTTCATGTCCGTGCTTCGTAATAAAAGGAATCACTTAAAAAAAGTGCATTACGACGGCGACAACAGAGGGTCGGTTTCTTGTATTGTGGGACACACAGAGGTAAAGAATGAGCAGGACCCCAATTCTCGTGCTAACGTGTAAAAATATCACATTTTGAAAACATGGCGGATATCACCTGAAAACCATACAAAAAAACTATGTTTTAGTGATATATGTCGTATGAAAATAAATGTCACGATCGCGAGAATTGGGCTCCAGCTTTTGCATAAAGAATTAGGGCCGTCACAGTTATTTGATTGCAAGAGGTAAGTCTGATTTTGGAATGTCTATTTGAATTACTTCAAAATATTATTCTGAATGATTAATTTAAAGTTTGCTTACATGTTAATCTTCTTGAGCTTACGACAAATTGCCACATATATTGTACAAATGTCAAGATTTTCGAGCAGAAGAAGAGCTATCTATAAAATTAGTATTTTTTAGTTGTTCCTGAGATGTGTCTAAATCCAGTCAGGTCCTCATGTCGCGTTAGAGACGATGTTGATCGAAAGGTGCTATTCGAAAAAAATCGTTTCGTTTGATGGTACTCCAAATATTTGACAAGGACATTCCGTACCAGGAGCTGTACTTACACATAGATGACAGACCTTTTTTGGTCAGTTGTCAAGATCTGTGGACCTAAATTTCATAAAGAATTTTTGATTCATTTCTGTTCCAACTCTGAAAAACCAAATAAGAAATTTTCTACCATCATCAGTTTGATGGTCTCCAAAACTGTATATTCTGACACAGGGGTGAACAACAGGACACCAAACGCCGAATGAAGGCTGGATGCAAACTGCAGGGGTTCTGTCTCAGGTCGAGCAATAGAAGATTAATACCTCCTCCTTTGTGTCTTCACAAATAAGGGTCCAAATTTGCCCTTGAAGGCGTACGACGCATTGTGATTCAGGATTATGGCTGTACGGCCATTTTGAAGATGAAAACTTGAGAGCGGAGAATGGTAGCGATAATGTTAGGAACTGTTGAAAGGGCATTTTCTTTGGACGATATTGTAAATGTCGTTGTTGAGGAGGAAGATTAACGGATTTTTGTGGAAGACGCACATTTTTGCAAAAATGTTGAATAATGAAAAAAAAACTCTATAAATCAACTGCCTTTCCTTGTCTCTTCTTCCTGTTTAATGTGTTCTCTTCTCTGGTCATTTATACCTATCTATAAGAAATATATTTGTTTAATTTATTAAAAATTATCGAAATGTTATTACGTATGTATGTATTGTTTATTATTATTTATGTCATGTAATATTATTGTTATATAAGTATGTATATTTCTGCCATTTTCAATTTCATTTATTAAACTGCTTTGCCCTGCCTTTCCCCCAGTACGAATCCGTTATTTCTTTCCTCTACCCTACAAGCGATAAGACCGTCTTATTGTATTGTCTGTTGTTGTTGTATCATATTTATATTTGGTTTTTGTGCAATAAAAAATAAGTATAATACAGTGACTTGGCATTTTTAAATACAATATAATTTAATCAAAGATAACGGATGAAACAGAGAAGCCAAGACTTCAAGTGAGAAAATTAAAATTGATTTATGGAGTCTTTATTTCATTGTTGAAATTAATCTACCTAAAGATGAATAATATTTCTAGAGGAGTGTAACATTGTCCGTGAATTTATTGTCAGTGTTGAGATGAGACGTAGTTTTAGGGAAATTAACTGGTGTAAGTAACACTTTCAGCGTTATAATTTCATTTAGCGATTCAATTTTCGCACGTTGAGTGCTTCGCGGTAGTTCATCCTTTCCATGTTACTTACCTTATTAATGCACCTTCACATACTATACTTAGGTACTTATGTGCATTTACGTACTAACATTGATTATTCATTACATGTTCACTTACTTACTCCGATGGCTCAGCGGCTCAAAATGTGGCCTGTCATTCGATCCCAGTAAAATCCCTCCCCTTTTCCTCAACTTTGGCACGTATATCGAGTCCAAAGCTCAACTTGCCTCAAAAAAGCTCGGAATAATGGCTAAAGTGAGGCAGTACTTTACGCCAGGACAGCTGCTTAACATGTATCAAGCGCAAGTCCGAGCCGGCATGGAGTACTGTTCTCATCTTTGGGATGGCTCAGCCAAATACCAGCTTGAGGCGTTAGAGAGTATTGAGAGAAGGGCCAAGAGGCTAATTGGCGACGACGAGCTTGTGGGTAAGAGGCTACAAAGCCTTGAACACCGACGCAAGGTAGCAAGCTTATCGATCTTCTATCGGATACATTTTGGAGAGGTCACCACGGAACTGTACAAT
Source organism: Marasmia exigua (assembly GCA_019059595.1). Classification (NCBI taxonomy): domain Eukaryota; kingdom Metazoa; phylum Arthropoda; class Insecta; order Lepidoptera; family Crambidae; genus Marasmia; species Marasmia exigua. The sequence goes on from CM032473.1 coordinate 16,553,444, forward strand.
CCCATTGGAGCATCTCCGTTCTTCCACTACTCCACCAGGCAGACCCTCAATCGACACCGGTACATGGTAGAGATACCAAAAGTCCGTACAAAGAGGTTTGAATCCTGTTTCCATATTCGTACTGCGAAACAGTGGAATCAGTTGCCTGAGGAGGTGTTCCCTAGAGGCTACAATTTGGGGGTTTTCAAAGCGCCAGTGAATAGGTATCTTTTAGGTAATCGTGCTACATCCTAGACCATATTATCACTTACCATCAGGTGAAATTTGGTCAAACGCTTACCTAACTAAAGTAAAAAAAAAAAATACTCCTCCTCTGAATGCTGCGAGGCAGCGACTGGCTTGAAACCGCGAATGATCGAGACTTACATATTTGCTCGTACCGTATATGATGTCTGAATACTCTAATTAAATCGATGAATATTGACAATAACACATGCCATGATAATAGGGTTATTGCAAACACTTACAAATGAGAAACGATCGAAACAATGCAACTATATTGAAATCAGGAACCAAGATTCAGGACAATAACAGACCTGAAAGACTTCCCAGAGAACCGCTAAAAGTCCCTTTTAGACCCTATTCCATGGCCCTGGGTTGCTCAAGTCCGGTAATATACTATTGTTTGGTGACTTGCTAGTTTACTGAAAAAACCCCTTTACAAATGTTCCTCGTAATAAAACCGCACACATTACTCCATCATATACAAACGGAGTTATGAAGTGCATCGGTCGAATCAATCAATTTAACTCTGACGCACCCTCCCGCCGGGAGTTGATTGACTTTCAGAGATTTTGTATGCATAAAAATTGCGGTTTCGAATACCAAGGATTTTTGATCTGTTTGATTTGAAAAGGGGCCTTTACCGATGTCTTTAAGATCGAAACACATGTCTTATTACCTTCATCATCATCATCATCATCAGTCCATTTAAGTCCCCACTGCTGGGGCACGGGCCTCCTTCAATCACATGAGGGGTAATTGCCATATTCACCACGCTTGGCAGACGGGTTGGCGAGGGTTTTGATATAAATGCAGAGTTTTCCTTCTCTGGGTGCTGATGATCATGCCAGCAGCTTTACCTTAGTCGCCTTTTACGACACCTCGGTAAGAGTGAGGGTGGCCTATTCTACTCTGCCGGGACCACACGGCGACTTACCTTATAATAATAATATCTTCCTCTTATTACCTTATAATAATAATATCCTCCAATGATTACGGCAACGGCGGCCATTCTCAACGATCAGCCACGTACGCAACATAATATAGTGCTCAAGTGTGTGCGAAAACACAAGTGCACTCTCTATTTCCTTACCCTCATATTCCGATGGGACACTACAGTGACACGACCGGAGAGGGATCGGGCGCAGCACCAAACAGCTTAGCGTGCTGCTTTCCGAAGCACGGGGTACAAGACTGCCAACTTCCAGACACCTGACTTATTGAATTATTACCTAATAACAAAAATTAAAAATGCTTTTTTTTATTATATTCCACATTATCATGTTTTGTTAAACTAATTTTGATTGTTGTGTAACTCGTTGGTTTTTATTGATTTTTACAATTTACAATAAGCAATTAAAGTGCATTTTTGGTTTGTCAAAGATATTTTCGTAGAGAAAAAAGAAACTCCAAGTTCGAAACCATAACAATGAGGTTTCAATGTAATGGTTTTAATTTCTGCTTATTAGATATACCTTTTGTACAATGTTACCTATATTAAATGTTTGTATAATATACTTTCGTAAACCTACACTGTCTGTTCTTCAATATTAAGACAGCATTTAAGAAAGAACTCTTCGCGTATTACTTGGCAAAAAGTTCACTTACAAAGAATATACTTTACATCAAAATTGTTAATCCAAGAGTACTTACATTTTTAATAAAAAAACATCAAAGGAGATCCGCTACAAGACTTTCATAATCCCAATAGGATTATTTTTCCTTTAAAAATACGGGGAAGAATTCAAACCATGATAGAAGCGCTTCGATAGAAACTGTGGATTGTTTTTAAAAGAATATCTGTCGAGATATTAGGGAATATTTTCTCAATACTTGAATACACGTTCACAAGAAATAAAAGTGATTTTGAATAGAACTGTCTTTAAGCGGACTAATTCATATTTTCCGTTTATTGATTTATGTCTAATCTAATATAATTATGATCGACTGGAGTGACACCACTGCCTCACAGAAAACTTTGTTAGGCCAAATTAGTGAGGATACCAAAGGCCTAATCTGGGGGTAAATCCTAAAACTTAAAAGGTTAATTTAAAGATACTTAAAAGGTAGGTAAGGAAATTGTGACTGACGGTGGTAACCATTAGGTGATCCGTTTGATTGTCTGCTACTTATCACATAAATAAAAATGTATGCTTAGGAAACTTGAACAGTAATAAGGAATCAATTGATACCTCGTTCATCTAAATCGGCTTGTTAGTTTAGGCAGAATCTTGGAACATACAAATTTAATTATAATACTTACAAACTTATATAGACTGACAAAATCATAACCGTTTTTTTATTGTTTTGCCGTAGTAAGATATGTTCTGACGCCTTCTGACGATATTTTGAATCAGTACAGCTGTAGCTCTAGGAAAGGTAACACGTTTTCAATATTCTCCCATGAGTTTTCCGATTCTGATTCAGATTATGAAGAAGATACTCAATTTATGATATTGGCAACTTTGTTAAAAAAAGAAAGAACGAGAAGAAGATATTGGATTCATCCACTCAATAGAAAAAAGAGAAATAAATGGCGAGTTTCATTGTCTCATTAAAGAGCTTGAAAGCGATGATGAAAAATTTCATCAGTATTTCAGATTGTCGAAAGCATAGTTTGAACTCTGACGCGTCCCAACACAACACTGGCGCTTGCACATTTGTCTGACGTGCATGACGTCGTCGTTCCCCCGCCCCACCGCTCTGACGCAACCGGGATCGTTTCTGATACGACACGACAGAAGCCATCACAACACATTACGCATTACTAGTGTGAACGCTACCATACTAAATGTATGAAACCGATACCGTTCTGACGCATCACGTCACGACACGTCACGTCACGACACGTCAGATAAATATAAATCAACCTTTAGAGGGTTACAACATTTTAAAGGTTAGGAACCACTGCTTTTAGAAGAATCTCGCCATCTTTGACCGACGCTAAAATTGCTGCTCCTGATAAAGTTTGCGCCCTCTTATGAATCACGTCGTACTCGCCATTTCTCGGACATAGTGTCGGACAGCCTATTGATTTTCTATTTTGTTTGTATTCCAACATTAAAGTGTTTTAGCTCGTAAGGAATTTGTTTCGTTCTCAGTATGGGCTGGCCATATTAGCCGCAGAACCGACAACCGATGGGGTAAACGGGTTCTGGAGTGGAGACCGCGTCTTGGCAAACGTAATGTAGGGCGCCCTCTGGCTAGGTGGGGGGACGATCTGCGCAGGATGGCTGGCAAGAGCTGGATGCGAGAAGCCATGGATAGATCACAGTGGCGAACAATTGGAGAGGTCTACGTCTAGCAGTGCGATAGGCTGATGATGATGATGATAAAAATATGTATTATATTATTTCCTCTCCGGCCACATTGGCAACTAAGATTCACAACCAGTTGCCTAAGAAGAACTAACACTATTGCTACTCAACAAGCTGCCAAAGATAAGATTATATCCTAATTAAAAAAATGTTTTCTTGAATCTTGCAATGATCCTGGAATAACCATGAGGTCCAAGCTTACCCTGGGCTCCTAAGCGACAGCTTTGGACAACTGGGAATTACTCGCTAATATGAGGAAGATGATTTATAATTTTGTTTTTGTTTACCCGATAATTTGCTTAAAAATATTTTTATTTTGCAAGTACTTATTTTTATTTTGCAAGTACTTATTTTCAGTCACACAAAATTTAAATACATCATACTCAACATATTTAAAATATTATTTTAATTTGAATGAGTTATAAATCAGCTTTATATCTGAATCGAGAATATTCTTTTCCATTTATAACATTCTTGCAAGCTACGAGTATATCCAAAATTTATTAAACATTTAAAAACAATTAAAAATGACAGCTCAAAATGATTAAGAAGAAACGGCCAAAAGCATCTTACAAAATACTCCAATTGATGTATTATAAAGTGCCTGCGCAGTAATAACAGACCCTTATAATATAATAACCGTGGAGCTAATTGCCTCGCGGTATGATCACGCAAGAAATGCATTAACACACGAGCCCGAACAAGTGCATTCACTTGTACCTAATTAATGATGCCCGCAGATATAGCTACAGATTACAGCTGCTTTTTATTCAGATTTTTCATGTTACTGACCCTTGAAATAAAAACAGCGTTATTTTCTGATCGATTGAAGCAAGTTTTGGTATTGGAAAATTTTAAAAGGAGCGGTCCTAAGTAAGTCCCTTGAGGGATACCAAAATCATATTTAAAGTAGTTGGTAATAATGATTCAATTGGACGTAAGACTCTACGAATAAAAAGCTTTAGATTCTTATTTAAATACATTATGTAAATAGTATTTTCCAAACTTAATCAAATGCAGTTCCGAATTACAAAAACCTAATTACATTTTTTAATTAAAAATGTAAAAGTTCACACATCCCTAAAACAAAGGCATTCACTTGTAGATTAATGAATGCAGATAATTCTTAGATATCATTTAAGATTGTTACAACTTTGTATTTTAAGTTTTATTGTGAGAAACCTTTTTGTTACGGAAAATTTAACAAGGTATCTTCATGTTTGTTATAATGTCCCAAACATTATTCATTGTAATACAAATGAGTAGTAATCTTAACTAGAAATTTCATGATGTACTATTTCCGTGAGTAGTTATGAAATATGCTATTATTTTTATTAGGAGTACTTGTAGTTAAACATTTAAAGAAAATGAAAGAAAAATTACTGCGACAATAAATAAAATAAAGGTATCTTCATTTAAGTTTAAAGAATTTTGAAATCAAGTGCTAAGATACCAAATGAGACCGGTCATAATTTTACAGCAATGATGTTTATATCCATTATTTTAATTCTATCAAGTGGCAGTAGTGTTACTCGGACCTTATCCCATCAAATTGGATGTTTATTATATTGTTTTAAACTTTCATGGTCACTAACATTAGTATAGTTATTTACGAGATTTCTACCATGTACCTCAAAAATAAGGTACATAGTAGAAATCTCGTAAATAACCACTCTAATGGACTTTTATTGTTCCTCAAAAGTTTTAGCATAAGTAAATACTGCCCAATTGAGCTAACTAACCGGTAAATATTTTCTCAAATACAACGTCCCTTGTGCAGGAACGCAGTTACAGAAAAGTGTCAACATTGACAGGGTAAACGCACAAGTTTTCGTCCCCAAATCCAACGGCTGTACAGACACCTGCATGGCAATTATCAGCTACTGTGCCGTCCTTTGTCTCGATCCCGCCGCCGCCAAATATTTACGCAGCCACCCTACGGATGCAGTAAATACTGCGATCGAGATGAACGTCTTAGTCTAAGATGAACAGATGTTGCTTGTGCACGTTTGTGGGTATTTGTTTCCTTGCGGTTTTTTGCTCGTGTTTCATTAAGCTTTACTTATGATTGTCATCACGTGTGTGATGAGATGTTTCGTCTTACTTATTATTACATGTTGCGCTCTCTATTCATCTTCTGTCGAGTATTGTATTTGTATGGGATGTGGTTTACTGTGAGAGAGTGCTTAAGTGAGTAAGAGTACAGAAGGTCCGATCCGGAAGAAGGGGAGTTTAATGGTTGGCAGCGCACTTGTGCTTCCATTAGTGTTGCAGGTGTTTATAAGCGTAGGCGATTGCCTACCATCATGTGATCTGTCTGCTTGTCTGCCATCTATTCAGAATAACTTTTTTTTATGAGATAATTGGCAGACTAGCGGACGGATCACCTGGCGGTAAGCAATTGCCGCCGCCAATGGACACCCGCGACACCAGTGGTGTCACAAGTGCGACCGCCAACCCTTAACACAGCACAGTGCTGCTTTACGCCGGTTTCCTATGAGGCCGTGGTATTGTAGAAGCGTAGCCATTTGTGAAGTTTATGAGTACGGCACTAATTACAGAGCAACTGGGATAAGGGTCTTTGATGTGCTTATATACTGATTATAATAATAAATATATTTTGTTTCTCTCGGTTTCATGTTTTTTTCTTCATTTCGCTTATAATATTAACATCACATCTGTTGATAGATCCTTCTCTTATATTACGATATTTTCTTGTGTATCCTTTTTGTGTAGTAGTATTTTTGTCTAATCTTATTATAGTTAATACTGGGATGGGGACGAATGCCTTAGTCTAATATGAACAGGTGTGTGTAGGTTTGGGCTCGTTTGTAATTTTTTTATCCTTTGGGGTTTTTTTTCGGATTTAAGCTTTACTTCTACTGATCCTGATAACGTGGCTGATATTACAGTGCTCAAGTGTGCGCGCAAACACAAGCACTCTCTATTCCCCTACACTCATAATCCGATGGGACACCAGCGTGACACGAGAGGGATTGGGCGCAGGACCAACGGCTTAACTTTGCTTGCTTTCCAAGGCACGGGTGTACAAAACCGCCAACTTCTAGACTCCGGGCTAACACTAAGAATTTCTTACCGAAAACTTAGGTACAAATTTTTGGCCCGACCCGGGGATAGAAACCGGGACCTCTTAGACAGCCTTCGCTTTAAAGTGCGACCCACTAACCACTACGCCACCGAGGCAGTCTCTTGATATTATCATGTCAAATAATCACATGTCTCAAATGCCCTTTTATCTCAATCACATTATTTTTAAGCCCAGCTCACACACGCATTTAAGTTTATGTATGCGATAAAAATTTAAAAAAAAAACATACCTAATAATATAAATAAAGTTTTTCTATACAGCAACTTTACGAAGCGTACCTAACTATTATTACTGCGCAAAATTTGTAATCCATCATACTCCTTTATGGATGTGTTCTTTGCTCAAACTACACTTAACTGGTCAAGGAATGCTTAATTTGCATAGACTTTTACACGGGACTAATACAAATCGTCATGCATTAAAAATTTGAAATAAGTTAATGCTGTTCAAATAATAAAAATTATACCAACTTGTTCAATAGACGCTTGAGACTTCGGAAGTGACTTCGATTTATCAATTGTGGACTCTAATTCTAATAATGCCATCTTGCACAACCTATCTGATAACGAAGAGCTCTACCAGCCTTCGTTATATATGTAGATAGATGGATAGATATTATTTATTGCACAAAAAAAACAGACAGTACAGTGGCGGACAGGTCATGCTATACAAAACTGTCAAATTTCCTCAATCGATTTCGAACTCAATGTGTAACAATATAAGGTTTATAATCGAATGAAGAAATTTGACAGTTTTGTATAGCTTGATGTGTCCGCCACTGTACAATAAGAAAGTCTTATCGCTTGTAGCATATAGTAGTCACCATCATCGCAGCGTGTCATTTTCAGTAGCATCCAAAGCCAGGTGCTAGACCTGTGTAAATCGATTTTTTTTAGAGACCCGTTTCGATAATTTGGGTGGCAGGTTGTTTGTATAACCGAATGACAAATGCTCTATCTTTTTCTCAGAAATGGGCAAAAATAATGATGTTGTTACTACATAATTTTTCCTGTTAAATATTTTTTCATTTCTAAATTAATCAATCGATTGCAATCGATTGAATCCAAACGCGATCTACGAACCGTGATCAAGAAAAAATAGCTCTTCTCGCTCACAGGTCACGCGACCTCTGCCACCCAAACATACCGGATAAAGAAAGACGAAACTATTGCTTTGCACATACATGTACGACAAAAGTAGACACAGCGAAACTCGATTATTTTGCAAAAAGCGATTAATTAAGGTGACGGGTAGGGCACACTAGTGACGCCAATCGATGTTAATTTTTAGCTACTAAACCGGATCTATTTTAAACAATTTCGGGGTTGCAATCTGTCGGCAAACACTTATACTATTTATTAAATAACCATGCACAAATGTTGGATCCGTTTTTGTACGCGAAAACTTTTTCACTTATGGCGGTAATCCAAAATTCGAATGCAAAAGCAGACCAAACAGTTAACTATAAGTATTAAATAAATAGTATAGGTGTTTGCCGAGAGATTGCTAAAAATTAAAATCGATTGGCGTTGTTAGTGTGCCCTACCCGTCACCTTAATGCAGTATCATAAAAAGAAATTTTGGCATACTTCGTACGTGGGTCAAATGATCGAATCCTTTTAAGATCCGCGATTCGATAATTCGTGTATAGGTTGCGATCGAATCAAAATGATTCAATTGATCACGATCTACTCAGGTCTACCGGGTATTCTTAGACCATGCATGATACAGGAAATGGAAAATTTGATAAATACAATAACAATAAATACCATGACACACAGGGGAACCAGACAGAACATGATTGTGTAATCATTTCAGTCAATTCATTTCAGAATGTGTAATCAATCAGTTCAGAATATTTAAGTGATAAACACATAAAATATAATCAACAAATATTTATGTTTAAATGTATTCTTTTAAATTACATATCATATACCTAAACAAAATGTAAAAATATTCTTCCTCCAAATAGATGTGTCTATACACATAACATTAAAATTCATATATAGATATATACTTAATCCTTGCACAGCTACTTGTATTACTACATTATCTTTGTAAGCAAATTAAAAAATAATATTTGTTCTATATAACTAACTAACTTTTTGCTTTTAGTAATTATGCTTTTTTATTATTATTAATTTTGACATTTATATATTACAATAATCCTAATGTAGGTGTAGGTGGTTTGTAAGTATGTTTTGTTCTTTTATTTAATTTTAGTTATAGCTTTTAAATTACCTGATATTGTATTTTTCTATTGTATTTTACTGTTATTATTTATTTAACTATTATTATTCGTCTAATTTTTTTTTGCTTTATTTTATAATTTACGTTTGAAATTTAATTTTTTGTGGAAACTTTGCTGATTTGTGTATTATTTAATTGTGTAAATTATTCAAAATAACTAAATTGTTTGTTTCCCAAATAAATAAATAAATGATAATTATGATATATAATCATTCTAAACATTATGTGAAATCAAAAGCCCTCTCTCATATTGCAGTGCCCTTACTGGATCTATAGTGGTTGCTATTATGTTATCGTATAGGAGTATCACCTAACTGTACACTATGGTCGCAATAAAGAAATTGAGTATTGAGAATAATGGTCTCGACAGTTGAGAAACTATCCGACAAGTGCAGGTTTCCTCACGGTGCATATCCTCGCCGCCGACTTAATGGCAGATATACGCACAATAGACCTGTGTACTAGGTCAGGGATTTTTTTAGATAGCATTAAGAAATAACGGTCAAAAGGTACAAAATTTCAGCTTGAAACCTTATGTATTATTTTCGTTATGAGCCCTCAAAGGCAGAGATATGCAAGTAAATTTTAAGTCTTAAATTTACGAAATATTTATAGAGCAATCGATTCAATTTACAGCAAATTTTGTTAAGAAACCATTTTCATAAACGCACTATTTCATATAGCTATCAAACAAAGCTATCTCGCGATGCGCACAAACTAGTGAGGGCTGACGTCACGCCTCGCGTCGCTGTTTGTATAGAGCGTTTTGGGCAAGTCTATTTTAAGTGATTTTCAAATTGTCCTATCTCGATGAGTTTCCAAGCTAACAAATCAAATCTTTCACCGATGTTTTCACGTTTGAGGTGTTCTTATATTACCAACAAGAGAAAAAATAGGCCACAAGCCTATTATTAAAAAAAAACCAAAGGTGCATGCTCACATGCGAACCTATAACATATATTTCTGATGGCGCACGTTTTCATAATTATCTGACCTACCATCACTTTAATCCATGTTCTGAATTTAGTAACCGAGCTACATACAACTGCATACCAATTCTCATACAGTTTGATAAGTACAATAAAAAGCTTAACACGATGTAAACTGAATGAAATCCCAAATGCCATGTTTACACACTAGTGTGCAGACTCTAACCCTAGTAAGTATTAATACGACCGCATATTTGTCACTGTGATTTCTAATACCGTCTTTGTTCAAATATTCGTCGTGAGGAGTGTCCAGTCTTTCCGGGGATTACTCGGGGTACCGTCAGCAAATACACTTTTGTGCTCGCCTCTAGTTCTATTTGCTACCCTAGACGTTTCAATTACGCCCAGTTTGCTTGAGAACTAGTATTTTAATTAAATACCTTGTACTATGAAAGCAGATGGAATTTATTATAAACAGTAAACAAAGGTTATAAGAGTAATCTGTACAAACGAAAATAGTTCATTCTTTGAGCCAAATAACATTTGGAATCCCGTTTACTCCAAAACTACAGAACGTTTAAATGATTTTCAAGCAGAAGGAAGTTAGTTGAATATTTTTACAATTAATAATAATAATTCTCACAACATCTCATACGTTGACCTGATTCTGTACTAAGTAGCTTAAGCACTTGTGTTACAGATATCAGACAACAGAGGAACACAAATACATACTTAAATACATATATTACACCCAGACACTGAACAAACACAAGTGTTCATCGCACGAATGTTTGTCCAGGGTGGGGATCGAACCCACGACCTTTGGCGTAAGAGGCAGGGTCACTACCAATTGCGCCATCTGGTCAATCGAACAATTGCCAATACAAAATTAAAAAATAACGTTCATGGAAATATTTAATAAAAATCAACGAAAATTGTTGTGCAAAATGGTCTGTTTTATTGATAAAGCTTGTATAAATAAATAATATTAAAACACGCCTAACTATTATACAAAATGCTATTTTTGCTGACTAAGGCTGACTAGTTAGGTACTTCTTATTATTCGACATCATAGGAAATGCTAAATCTTAAAGGTCTTACTCATAAATGTTTGTTAGCTAAAACGGTGTTATAAAGCAGTTTTGATTCTTTTTTTGACGATTTTGTACCAATTTTTGTTTCATGTCAAAACTGCTATAAAATAATGTATATTTCTGCCATTCTCAATTTCGTTTGTAAAACTACTTTGCACTACCTTCCCTCTTTACGAATACGATATTTCTTTCCTCTACCCAAAGGTTTTCTGGAAGAAATCGCTACAAGCGATAAGACCGCCTTATTGTACTGTCTGTTGCTGTTGTATCATGCTTGTATTTTGTTTTTGTGCAATAAAGAATATCTATCTATCTATCTGCTTTATAAAACCGTTTAAAATAACAGAGCTTTATTGAAAGTTTATCAATAACTTTGTTCAATTAACCCGAAAACTTAATTGACTCATCAACTAAAACTCTAATTGCATGTCTACTATCCATCCCTACAAGGCTCTTTGTTAGACACTAAATAGGAACACAGAGTAATCTAAATCGTAGAGAAAAATACCTCCGGGCCACAGCTCGCTATCAAAGTGGGGTCCACGGTGCACTCAGATGTAGTAGATACGAGGCTTTGCGAGCATTGAGCGGCCAGTTAGCATTCAGAAAGACGCCGCGGGCGAAGGCGCGATAACATCGTCGCAGAATGCTCTGTGATATGTGACACATACCGACAAGCTGAACAGCGAGCGTTTGTCATAAAAATGACAGAACGTCATTAATGCAGATTCAATAGTCAACATACCTTGAGCATTCAGCAGCCAGTTAGCATTCAGAATACCATATTATATGAAAATGTTATCATCTTCGTAGAATATAACCAACTAAGTGTATAGCGAGCATGTTGCGTATTTTTTTGAAGCTCAACATTTCAAAATTTGTGACGTAAAAGACAGTCTAGAGTCTTATAACAATTTAGTGAGCAAAAAGTAGCCTGTTAGCATTCGGATTTCAAAATGACGCCATGGGAATAAACGTCGCTGAATGCTCTGTGACGTCATGATACACAATGGTCAGCAGTACGAGCATTCGTGTGTTTTTTTTACTTCTGTGTTATGTGTAACGTCATTATTTACATCCTATTTAAATGTACCTACCGTGTATGTGTGTATGTATGTAAAAAAATCACAGTGTGTTAAACGTCATAGGCTCTACATTTTGTTGACCCGTATGTCAAACTCATATCTCTATTCAGCTGACAACTCATAGCCGAAGGTAAATCAGAAGTAAGTGTTACATTCATTGCGGGCCCGTCTCGCGACTAATCGAGGCCGGCGCAGCTTGACAAGCATTGGAAGGGGCAAGAGGTCGATTCAATTGATTGGCTTGTGAATGAAGTAAAGGATGACATTAAACACCTGTATACGAGTAAAGTAACGCCTTATTATTTGTTAGTTCACTTTAGAAACTTTAGAAAGTCAAAGGGCTGTAAGTAAATATAACTTTTATACTTTTTTTAGAAAATTTGTCTACCTCGAATGTAACTAATACAACAAAAAGGTACTAAATACTGGATAATTTAATTTAAAGAGTCATTATTTTCGGTATGTAGTTTAATACTAAGTTTGGTGAGATGATAATAATGATGGATACTGTTACTAAGGTGACGGGTAGTAGGGAAAACTAGCGACGCCAATCAATTTTATTTTTAGCGACTAAACCGGATCTATTTTAAACAATTTCGGGGTAACAATCCCACGGCAAACACTGGCGTGAATCAACTTTTCGCGTTTGTGACAAAAACTTTTGGCGTGAATCAATGTTTCGCGTACAAAAACGGACCCAACATTTGTGCATGGTTATTTCATAAATAGTATAGGTGTTTGTCGAGAGATTGTAACCCCGAAATTGTGTAAAATAGACCCGGTTTAGTAGCTAAAAATTAAAATTGATTGGCTGGTGTGCCTTACCCGTCACCTTAAAGACGTTTTTTAGGGTTCCGTACCTCAAAAGGAAAAAACGGAACCCTTATAGGATCACTTTGTTGTCCGTCCGTCCGTCCGTCTGTCAAGACCCTTTTTCTCAGGAACGCGTGGAGGTATGAAGCTGAAATTTATATCAATTACTCAGGTCTACTGTCCCTTGAAGCTGTGAAAAAATCAAACTTCTAAGCCATCGCAATCAAAAGATACAGCCGTCTATGCAGCAAATTTTCGACACTTGGAAGGGAATCAAAACCTACAGGGTGCTTCCCGTGAACTCAGAATCTTGAAATTTGGTACGAAGCAACGTCTTATAGCATAGATAAAGGAAAAATTACGAAAACCATAAATTTTTTGTTACATCACATAATTTTTTTTTTTAATAATTTTAAACTTACTACCCATTTCCTCATAAACGCGTAGAGGTATTAAATTAAAATTCATACCAAATACTCAGGTCTATATTACCTTTAAGCTGTAACAAAATCAAACTTCTATGTCAACGCAATCAAAAGAAACAGCAATTCAAGCTGCATATTTTGAAACTCGCAAGTACTCGCAAGGGAATCAAAACCTAAAGGGTACTTCCAGTCGACCTAGAATCTTGAAATTTGGCATGAAGCAACGTTTTATAGCACACATAAAGGAAAAATTCCGAAAACCTTACATTTTTAGTTACATTACGAAATATATATTTTTTAATAAATATAAACTTATTACTTTTTTCCTCATGAACGCGTAGAGCTATCAAGTTGAAATTCATATCAAATACTTAGATCTAATTGCCTTTAACCCGTGAAAAAAAAAATTCTAAGTCAACGCAAAAACGCAAAACGCAAAAGTACAACCATTGATACCGCATATTTTGAAACTCGCAACTACACGCAAGGGAATTAAAACCTAAAGACCACTTCCTGTTGACATAGAATCTCGAAATTTGGTAAAAAGCAATAGCTTACAGCACAGGTAACAGAAAAATTCCGAAAAGCTTAAAATTTTAAGTAGTTATACCCCCAAAAAAATTGTGATTGTAAACATAATTGTAGTTACAGCAATGACCGCGAGTTATTATACTATGTATGGGGAGGGCAACATTTAAAGAAGACGAAATAGCCTTCTTTTTTATATTTCGACGTTCTTTTATTGAAATGATATGTGTTAATATAAAATAAAGGATTACTTAAACGATAAAGAGATCTTTGTCTTAAATTTATGCTCCTCCATCATTCCCCGTTGTAATGTTATGAATTTCATTTTGCAATAAAAATACCATAGTTATGACTCGATTGTCGTAATGAACGAACTTTGTAAACCTTGCAGGTTTGTACGGAACCCTCGGTGCGCGAGTCCGACTCGCACTTGGCCGGTTTTTTTAAGTAGGGTTATATTGATGAGTGGTGCAACGTCGGTGAATGAGGCGTTTACCCCAGACTAGGCAATCTGACAATGTTCTATATTCCAAAATAACTGCACGCCTGACTACCTTTGGCCACTGGCAATGCTGTTGAGAGTGTAACACAAAAAGTAGAAGCACAGTAGATATATACGCTAAAGCAGTATGGACACTACGAACAAATGCTCGAATTGACGCACGCACGCACACAGACGCACTCTTTACACGGACTCTAAGGTCCCATCGGAGTACATCGCAGGAAATAAATGCAGGGTTGTTGGTTTGGCTTGAGTGCCACTTACTTTATTTTGATAGAGAAAATAAGTAAGATATATTATTTGGCGGCGGCGAGCGTTAAAATGGAGGATCAACAGCTTTATATTTTTATTTGATAGGTGGCAGACAAGAAGACGGATCACCTGATGGTTAGGTAACATGGCTTCAAGTCAAGAACCAAACTGTAGCTTTGTGTATCTTTGCGTAGCTTTTTGCAACTTTACCCATAATTATGTGTACCTTTGTGTACATATTTTGTATTTACGGAGTGTCCATGCTGCTTTAGAGTATTTATCTACTGTGGTAGAAGTGAATATTTAACCTGTTCATAATAGTAAATACCAAAGTTTACGTAAAAACTAACAAAAGGATATTAAAAACGAGTTTATAAAACATTCATGAGAACCCATATCGCGGTATCTTAAAAAAACGTCACAAACCAATTCAACACCCTCATTTCAAACAATAAACTGAGCATTTTTTTCGCTCTAGAACAGCGTCGAAACAATACAAATTAAACGACACGCAAACTTTCTATTACCCCTTGAGTTAGCATCGGACTGGAAATAAAATAGTTATGTAAACGGGTACACGGCAAAAGTCAACATGCGTACAAAGCGCTATTATCCAGTAGATGTAGGGTTGACTTCGGAAGAGATTGTGAAACTATCAATAACCTTAAAATAAAACACCAGAAAGAACGGAGTAAGATTACATGTGGCTTTGATTATTATATTGGACACGGAAAATTTTAAAATTTTATAAAGTTTTTAAATTGACTCTATTACTAAAATACGATACGCAAATACAAGTGTAGTACAAGATTCAGGACACATGTCAATAAAAACGGATCTCAGCGAACAAAGTTTTTGTGAAGTGAATCCATAATTCTTGATATTAATGTTAGAATCCAACTTTGTGAATCCTTAGTACTATCAAAGCTAAATTAAGCGGACACAGTGATAGGTGAATGTCTATACGGTTACACAAAGAAGATTTTTCAACGCTTGCAAAATTCTTGTGTCAGATTTTGCTATAACGTTCCACGGAGAGCCCATTTATCTCCGTTTCTCAGGGAAGCGAATTCCTGATCACCCCCCTATCTATACAACAAGCTCACGTTTTCCAGGCGGGGCAGGTTGGCCACCCGCCTTTCTTGCCCAAGACACAGCACTGCAGCATTTCGTGGCAGTTTCCGGTATTCAGCCACGAAGTGCTGGAACAATATCCCACCACTCCTACAAAGTAGTCGAACATTGAAATCATTCCGTCTTAACTATAAAAAATATATTTTTAATTTACAAATAGGTAATTACTTAAGTTAGCTGTGTTTGTCACCCGCTGTCCTGTAATATATTATTTTTATAAGTATATATCGTTTAGTGACTTATTTATCGATGTTTCTAATTTATTTTTAGCTAAAAGTATATATTCACTTTTTTATATTCTACACTTTTGGAATCTGTAAAGTCATACAACTTTTGCGCGCAGTTGCGCTCTCCCACCCAAGGCACCTGCGGAAGACCAGCGTCGGGGCGTCTGCGACATCCCGACACATGCTGAGTATGTGCCTTTTCAGCGATCATACCCTAGTGTTTACCTATAGTTAAATATATTATTTGTTAATGTTATATCTACCTACTGAATTTGTCTTATATCTGTCTATATGTAACCGTGTATGCTTCGCTGAATAAAATATTTACTTACTTAAAAACCTCAGTGTGCAATGCCATTCACGCCGCTGAAGACAGGGCAAGCTGGCGAAAGAAAATCCTGGAAAAAGTGTTACGTCGGGGTCATGACCCTCAGCATTGAGGTCATCACACAAGGAGGGATTACAAAATTTATGTACCACAATTTTGAATACTTACTTAATTTTTTTTAGTGCCATGTTGACTATACTAGGTACTTGTAAAGTGGATGGCGTCATTATACTTAATTGCACAGAGCAAAACATAAAAGATTTCAGAATGATAGCTAAAAAAAGCGGTAGCCCTGCACTTGAACGCGATTGAGCGAGCGAAACAATCGCGAATTCGCTTTAAAAGCGAGCGCTTTTGCACCTTTGAAGCGCCACCGATAAAGCTATTGTTTTGACGGATGTGAAAACGAGGAGATATTGAAAGGCTCGCGAAAACGAGCGAATACATTGAATAACAATTTCGTTGTGGTATCGGCTACCGTCTGGGCTTGCGCAAAACAGTTCACTGAACTAAAAGAGTGAGATTTTTGAGTCGAAAAGATGATGTAGGGCAAAACAGTTAGTTCTAAAGAAATTCAGTTCACTTGAATCAGCAGCAGTACAAATTGAAGTAAAGCTTTACTGATCTAGTAGGTGGTGAAGTGAGAGGTAATGATGTTTCTCTGAAGTCTGACGATTACAATAGCAACTCTAGGGAGGCGGTGTTCCGTAGGCGACTGGCTCTAGCAGACCCTCAAGCGTCGAATGTCGAGGTTTTGCTGAGTCGCCACTCGCTACAATGTATATCGCTACAATATTAAAGAAACTAGATCAGTGAATTTTGTCACTGAGCTTACTTGTGTTTACTTTATAATGTCTCTACTCTAGCCGTTCTTTTTTTTTACGCTAGCTATTCAATCATACTGTTTTGTTCAATACTTGAGCATAGTTATATATTAATGAGTAGGTGATTTACTAAAGTATGATCATTCCCTGCCTCCTGTTTGACTGATTTGACCTCCTGTTGACCCGCTTGGAAACTTTACAGTTTTTCTATAATCAAGTGTATTTTCTCACTCACATGGTATGGTACGCGTTCACTTGCACAAGTTTATGACTATGGTTTATTCAAAAAAATTGTGGCGACCTCTCACCTATGAGGTGTAAAGGTTTTGTTGAGCTGCTGAACTAAATACATGATAATATAAGAAAGAATAAGTCCCACCTAGAACTGTTACAGTCTGTTCCAATTATGAAGTCCTTTTTGACATTTCGAAGAACGTAACTCTGCAGGTTGAAAGTTAATTCGATTAAAATTGGTTACAAATCGAGAATCGATGCCGCTGAGTATCGATTTCTAAGGGTACTTCCCTAGTACTGAACTATTAACATCTGTCAAAAAGGACTTCATAAATGAAACAGACCAATCCCGAATCCAGTCGTCCAATGTTACGATAGGTCGATTATATTACTAAAATCGGAGAGACTACATGAATCCAAGCAGCTCAAGACCAAAGAAAAAGAAAAACTAAACTCAACAGTAAGTACTTCCGGGTAGTATAGATGATGACGAAGTCACAATATTGATCAAGCTAGTCCAATGAACTAGTACATTTGAACTGTTCACTCAGGAACTACCACATCTATAGATGCCGCGTCGGCAAAAGGTATTGTTTTCCGCTCACTTACATTGGCTATTTTGTTGCTGCTAGTACCTTTACATGGGGATATTTGTCACAAACATGTTGATATCATGATCGGTGCGATAAACTCCCTTCTTTTGTTATGATTATTATCATGTTGCAGTGCGGTGATGAACATAGATCTCTCCACATGTTCGCAATAGTGGCGATGCTAAAAAATCTGATCGATAAAAAAACGAAAGATATCAAATGAACGACGATAACTCAAACTTTTATCAATAATAGCTAGTAGATAGATAGTGAAGATATAGGTGACTAACCATAACATTATTTGAATAAACTATAGGACAAGATAGCTTTGACGAAGATAGCTCCCAAATAACTTGTATTTCCACTGCCCACCAATACATATTTGTCTTTAATTTCCAACTTCATAAGTCTACGTTAACAGCTGCAATTGTCTATTGTATGTCTAACTGTACGAGCCACCAGGTATTTTAAGTATTTTAACAGCTTTCACAGCAAAAAAGACTGTAAGCGGTGTTAAAGTGTCATTACCATAAAATCAAGTTACGACTCAGGTGAGCCCCTATTAACATTAGCACCTCTTTACAGGTAAAAGCGACCGCGCCTAAGATGGACCGCAACGGCTACTTCTTCTACGTCGCCTCAACGGCAAAGAAGAAAAAAATAAGCCTGATGCAGCCGCGACCTCCGCGCGTCGCCTTCACCGAAGACAAGCGCCGGCCAGGGGTGGCTGAACGTAGCAGTGTGGCTCCAACCGCCACGGAGAGCGGACGTGTGGACTCTATGTCGAACCGTGGCCCATCGCCCGCGCCACGCGCGCGTCTCTACTCGCAACTTGAGAGCTACCAGCCGAGGTATCACACGATACGGGATCAGCGAGACCGTGATGGCCGTGGTGAGAGTGATAAAAGAGTGGACAGTGAGTGCCGGAGGAGGAAAAAGGAGCAAAGGATTGGATATCAGCAAGGGATTTTAAGGTGAGTGTTGTTTGTTTGTAAAGTTGAATGTTTACATTGTTGTGTCTTTTGTTTTTATCAAATATCAAAATTTGTTATAATGTGACGATGTAAATATTTATTTGCTACCTGATTTTAAAATTATTGAGAAATATTTAGAAGATGATAGTACACTTGAAGTCAAACGAAATAAATTCATGAAAGCTATTGATCCTAATAATATACATTCATTAAAATATAATAATCAATAAAAAATAAGATAAAACAAACAAAATAACCAAAACTTAAAACCAAAACTTTGATATGAAATTTAAATATGAA
Organism: Marasmia exigua; assembly: GCA_019059595.1. NCBI lineage: Eukaryota > Metazoa > Arthropoda > Insecta > Lepidoptera > Crambidae > Marasmia > Marasmia exigua. The sequence goes on from CM032473.1 coordinate 16,572,584, forward strand.
ATAAATAAAAACTAAAAATCTGTTACTATTTAATGTAACCATTGAGGTAAAGCCAAACCAATACACCACAGGTAAATGAAATATGAAGAAAGAAGAGACAATATGAATCACGTAGATGTATGAGATATATGAATATTTATTAGTGTCATGATATTCGAATTAGAATCTCTGTATGTTTGTAAACAAAAAGTGCTAATGAACGTTTGGAAAATAATGCTAAAAATCAATCGATTTGAATCATCACTTCAAAGAGTTAAACAAAATTGAATCCTATCAATACGGAGCTTGTTTTGATTCTTAATCAAAACACAGAATATTTCGAGCGTTACCCGATTTCACAAGCGATATCAGATTGATGAGAAAATTTAACAATTTGTGTATGATATTAATTCGGAAGAAATATTTTGGCCTCAATCTTGTGAATATGTATTATCCTATAATAATATACATATAATCTTGACCTTGGAGAAATCAATCAAAATATTTGACTATTCGAACTGTTATTTTTTGCTACACAAAGGTATTTTCCAAGTGAACAAGGTTTTGAATGTTATTTATTTCAATTTAAATGTTTTAGCCCGTTTAGGGCTCTTTGGTTTAAATAACTAAAGACAGCATCAATGTGACGTAATTACTTGTAATATATTATAAACTATTGGTTAAGCTAACTATTTATTTGACCATTGGTTATTTTTTTAAACCATTAGTTCAGTTTAACTACGAATCAAAAAATCGGCCTTTAGTTTAAGTTATACACTAAATTTAATTGCCCGTTTTTTACTTAGTATGCTTTCCTATTTGCAGTTTTGCATAATATATGTTCATTTGATACAACTACACTTGTAGTCACGCATTTTCTCCTATGGGTTACGTTGTAAAATTATTTAAGATAAAAAAAAACTTTTTTACAAAATTCTATGTCAAACTATAATCAAAATACTTCTTGTATTCCATAGAAGATTATTTAACAAATCTATGTACTAAATACAATAGTTCACAAAGTATTTGTTTAGTTTAACACCATAAATGCAACAATATGTTGCAGCAATTCCGAAAATCCTAACAAATATACAGTTTCAATATTACTCGAACCTACTTTCATTTGAAAGATTTCACATACAGGAATTTCTAAACAATATTATGAAATTAAACAACATGTTCAATCCAGCAAATATTCTGCGTGCTAATCGTGGCTTCGTATGCAAATGCAATTAAGCAAAATTTTAGGAATACGTAATCGAACAAACTCTGTTTGTGTCGGTATTTCAATCAGCGAATGAATATTAATAAGGTTTCGGATGTGATGTTGCCAACTACTGTCCAGAGAAAAGTGTGTTATTATTGTCCATGGAACTTCAATAAATTTCGTAGTTTGAGAACTTAGTTTCCCTTATTTCTTCATCCTTTTCTCTTAAAAAAGGCTTGTTAGCGCAATGTTGCTATTTTGACCAAAGCCTTGATATTTTTAATGATGATAGATCTACTAGGATTACGTGTGAAGATATAAATTGCACAGTAATTTCCTTAAAGGTTCCGATGTACCCAATGTTGAGGAAGAAAATATGGGTCAAAGCACGTGCTCCTAATTATCTTCATCCAGCTGATTGAGGCCAGGTTATCCCTGGTATAAAGATACTAACTTTCGATAAAAAAAAATTAATCGTTTATTTAACACACACAGTTATTTTTAAACATTTCCAAAGTTCAAATAGTATCTGCTCCGCACAATAAATATTTTGAATTGATATACTTATTCCAAAATACACTAAATCAAGTGCATATGTCATTAAGTTGGCAACATCGATCGAATAGCAGATTAATGGAGGCACTATAATGATGCAATGTAGCTAAACAAGCTACGAATAATAGAAGCGGTACTGCAACTGATGTGTAATGATAGTTTCAATTGATCAGCAGTTATCGAACTTTCTTATCGTAAACGTGTTTGCCTGACAATGCTTAAGTTCGGGATGATAATCTTGTATTACATGTAACTAGTCCTCTAAAGCAGTATGGTCTACTTTAAAGTAAAGCAGTATAGACTGGCATCAAAACCGCCAAACAACTTTTTAGGCTTGCCATAGATAATCCACGATTCAAAGAGCTGATGGCCAATCTTCAGCAATGAAGCGGCACTTTAAAAACATGAATTTCTATTGATAAATCAGATTTAGCTCATAGATTTAAAATATGAAACACTGTAATTTTACGTCGCATGGATTTGACCAACTTCAAAATGTGTATAAGCAAAACTACCACAAATAAAGTTAGTGGACCAATAACATTCCCACAGATAAAAACTGGTATGCTTCGTAAATTGTACAAATACAAAATCATTTATTATCATCATAAATAGAACCAGTAACCGTAGTTAAATAATAAATATACAAATTAAAACAACATCTCATACCTACATTGATCTGATACAGTCACAAATTACGTACCCTGTAAATTATAAAAACTAAATTGTTTTACAAGTTTCGGTAATTCCCTGAAAATATTATTGCAATACCAATACTAAATTAGCAAATGAGATAAATTTGAATTTAGTGAATTGAATTACAATACTATCTTTTATATCGATTAGCATGAAATAACCCGGAATATTATGAAGTTGTCTAATGTTGTTGCTAATAAATGAAACAATAGATTATGTTCCTTTAAAACATTGTAGTTTAGTTACAGAACAAACAACTATCTTCTAGGCAAAAGCGTAACATCTTAAAACTTACTAACGCTTTCTATCAGGTGCGATTGTGTTCAAGCGTTTACCCATAATCAATAAAATAAAATAAAAACTCAATGAAAGTACACCAATTTAAAAGCTTAAGTTATTACTTGAAGCTATTTCTTTCACTTAAGTATAATTCATCCAAATTTTAAGAATATATAATTGGTTCATTTTCTCTTGTGCTATGGTTATTAGAAATTTAGATGACGTGTTTTGTATGCATTGTTTAATAATTACTTTGCTTAGATGACTCAGCGAATTCAAACGTTATTCTGGTCCCCAATATCTGTGTCAGTCTTTTTGTAACCAAAATAACCTTACCATAATATTAATTGGTTCAACTACAGTTTAATTGTTCCACATCTAGATTTATTTCGTTGTAATAATTTCAATCTCAATATAATTACTTCATTAGCTTTTGAAATTGCGTTATACTCATATATACATAAAATAATTAGGTTTAGTTCCACAACTTTTGCCATATTAACAATAGATTGTACCAGTAAAGCTATCTAATATTTATAGTTAATTACAGGCAACAATGGGTAATGAGATTTAGTGCGTCCATTCTAATAAGATGTCAATTAACCACGATTGCTGGTTGTTGAAATTTATGAGCTATTTCTCGAAGCGAACCAACTCTGAAGCGCACGAACTCTGAGGCGCACCAACTCTGACACGCATGTAGTTGCGTGTCAGAGTTGGTTCGACGCACACCAACTTAAAAGTATACACGCACATTTTCTCAAGCGCATATCTGTAAAATCCACCAAATTTGTGAAGCGCTAATTGGTAGCGCACCAACAATGTAGTGTACTAACTTTGCAGCGCACCAATATTATAGCAACTTCAAAGCACACTAACTCTGGTACGCACAGATTTTTAGAATACCAAACTGTTATTACCAATATTGAAGCAATAAACTTCTAACAAAGCGCATCAGCTTACATCTAATAATATGTCAATTAAACAAGGTTGGTGGAATTTACGACCCTGGAAGCAGATAACGGATTGGATTTATAGTTTCTTTTTATCTGTTATGTGATCAGTACAACTAGTATCGAATGAGTGAATTTATATTTTATGTCTTCTTCTATCTTCGTGTATGAAGTACACGACCAATTATTTTGTGGTTTAAACCACAAAATAATTAGATACAGAAAGTCAGCCCAAGTTGACCATGATAACCTAGTTTGTTAAAGGTAGGTAGAAATAAGTAGTATATCGTATCGTGTTATTTTCGCACGTCTATCTCTGTCATTCACGCCGAAACACGTCGAGATCACTGAACGCTACCATGGTAACACGTTCAGAATCATTATCCTAACATTTCAGAATCTACCCAAATCGTGAAGATTTTCTCTCGATGTTTTTTTTCACCGCCACTACTACTGGAGCTCCTAATGACTATATTTTTTGTACCTCCAGCCATTTTATGCAATACAAAATATTTTTGTAAGGCCAGCCTAGACTTGAAACTCACAAAGCAGCTGTCTTAAGCTACCATACAAAATAATGAGGCTGAAACTACAAAGGTCTCAAAGACTAGACCCCCCCACAGAACCGCACAATCCTTCCTTTTACAGCCGAATCTGATATCCACTCCTCAATTATTCACTAATAAGTGGTCCGATATAATTGCCACCGGACACATGACGTGGATTCCATACCGGGATATGGTTCATAGTAAGCCTCTTTACCATAAAAGGGGCGATCGTGAATAGTGACGCGAGAGTTGCTTTCACTCGAGTGACATTCGGAAATTGATATTCTTAGCACTTACGTATTTTTATTGGTACGCTTTAACCATGAGGCAGTTTTTGGCTAGTTTGAAAATAAAATTGGATCGATTGCCATCACAACTTCCCAATTATTAGACAACGGAACCAAGGAAGTTTATTGTCACGCCACACAAGTGGCAAGCATTTAGGACCTAGCGGTGAATGAATGAGTGAATACTTTTATTGCACTCAAAATAAAGTATGAAAACTAAAAACTAGTGTTCATGGTGTTACCTGATCGCTACTCGCTATAAAATTCGTTTTTTTTTAAATGAAGTGTAAAAAGAGTTCCATCTCTACGGTGAACTAAGTTGAACTCTAGTATTGTTCATGACTTCATGAGCGATGGTGCAGAGCATTTAGAATGAGATCGGCCTCGGGTTTGTATATGAGTAGCTTAAAATAAATAAACAAATGTTCTTTATCACACAAAACAAAATACAAAACTCTGGTTAAAATAACAAAACGATAGTAATATGACGTGGTCTTACCGCTTTTATAGATTTTTAGTTAGGGAAGAGTAAAAACGTATTATTGTTATCGGGATAATGCAAAACAACAAATTGAGCTATAAAAAGCAATCAAGTGAAATTATAAAACTCAAATGACTCGAGTGACCAAGACATCAGCTACATCACTAGCCGTGATTAATAATGCATCGTAGATACATGTATGGTAAGAACAAAGTTTGAGCGTGGCGAATTTTGGTGCGCCTGCCAGGGTTAAGTGAAATCTTAACGACTTTGTTGTAAGGTTTTAAGTTGCATGGAGACTCTGAGCTGTGTATTTTGATCTTACGGTTCCGTTGGTACAGGATCAGGGTTGCCCAATATGGGTCGTTATATAGTATTATATACTCTTTTATTTTGGGCTCCTTTTTATGTATATTGAAATAATAAGCAACAGATTCATTCATTGCTGGCCTATGTCTTTCATACCCGCAACAGTAGTGGAGTTACAAGTTACCTTCAAACCCCCCCTTTCTCCCGGATTGGGCCTCCGGTACTCCTGCCTCCTCACTCACGCAGCGAAACACAGCACAGTAGCTGTTTTTCTGTAAAGCCGATACCACGGCTTGGCACGACTCCGGTCGAGCCAGCCCATTCATGCCGAAGCGTGGCTCTCTCACGGTCAAAATGTTGGCCACTCTGATCGATTTTAACTATTCGCAGTCGCTCTTGCGGACTGTGTAAATGCTATGAGAGTGTTATTACCATAATCTATGGGCTATGCTCACCGTTTCTCTGCACGGTCGAATCCGAAATGGATCTAACAGAGAATCAAAGTCACCAACATAGTTCACCAGATTAGCAAGTTAAAGTGGCTGTGAGCTCAGCAGCAGAACTAGAGTGAAGGCCTCGTCTTGGTAAACGTAGTATAGGGCGCTCTCAGGCCAGATGGACTGATGATCTGCGCAGGATGACTGGCAGGAGTTGGATTGCATACATTAATGATTATTAAGTCTGTAAACTTATTCAAATCACCGACTTAGTAGTACTTATAGACATAAGTGAGTATTTAGGAACACTACCTGATGTTTGACGATGGTATTTAGGCACGTAATTTGGATATACCTGATAACTCAGCAAAAAGTGCCGGCCGTCTTTCCAGGCATTCCTCTTTAAACGACATTATCCGTCGGTCGCTTGCCACCATCAATGTGCCGGGAAACTTGGAGCCGAACGGCATTTCACGTGATAGCAAGAAACCAGACGGAATGTCTCTCATCCCTTGGAAGATGGGACGTAGGTACTCTTGTGGGATAATATAATTAATAATAATAATAATTCTCACAACATCTCATACGTTGACCTGATTCCATACTAAGTAGCCTAAGCACTTTTGTTACAGATATCAGACAACAGAGGAATACAAATATATACTTAAATACATATATTACACCCAGACACTGAACAAACACAAGTGTTCATCGCACGAATGTTTGTCCAGGGTGGGGATCGAACCCACGACCTTTGGCGTAAGAAGCAGGGTCACTACCAATTGCGCCATCCGGTCAGTCCGCTACCTGCGTCGACCGGATGCTACCTGCGTCGACATTCTGGCACCGTCTCATCTTCCCGGGACTACGAGGAATCCCGGAGCTGCAGCCGACACGGCAGAGAGACTGAAAGCTACAAAGTATAGGCACCTATCTGGTACCTACCGCTTAGTAGCTTTCGGCATTGACGCACAAGACCCTTGGGATTCCGACGCTCTCTCTTTCTTCCGTGACTTAGCGTCTAGTCGAAGTCACGGGATAGCCAAAGGCTGGCAGTTGCCTCGCCCAGCAAATTTCCATCGCGATTCAGCGGGGTAATGCTGCCAGCATTTTGGAGACACTGCCACGGGGAACTACTTTGCGTTAACATTCCTTCTTATTTACTATACGCTTATTTTTACTTCTCAGATGTTGTCTTAATTTTCTTCTATTTTTGTCCTTTTGTTCAATATTTTTTTATCGCATACTTCATGTTATGCAATCTTATGCCTTACTCATCTAATCCTGTCTTCTAAGTCTAATATCGCCCACCAATCCTATAGCTGGACAGCCCCGCATCTACAAATTGTAGAAAATAAACGTGATCTATATTTTTTAGGCTTTATCGCCACTTTAAATTCCGTAAAACAAACTTTATGTAATGTTTTGTCTATTTGTCCTATCAAAAAATTATGTCTTTGTAACAGCAATCGCCAACCCTAGACTCGATTGAGTTCTGCCAGGAAAAATGGAATGAAAACATGGCTGAATGATTGACGAAACGCCGATTGTTTTGATACGCTTTTTGCGCAGCGCAGCGCAGAATAGCGAAGTGCCGAATAGCGCCGGAACCGTTTTCGAACGATCATAATAGCGCAGTTTGGTAACGCGCTATGTTTGTGTAACGGTTTTTATTTGAATTTTTATTTCACTAAATCGATTGGTTTAACACTTATTGTTTTGTTTGTGAATAAAAAAGGTTCGGTATTTACGAGTTAGTTGTTAACATGGAATTTAATTTCGTTTTTCACGATTCCATTTCACTAAAGGCAACTAGTTACTAGTTTATGGTTATCATACTCGTATAACTTTCTATGCATAGCTATTTACGTAAATTTTAACATGCAATACTAAAATGTACTTTTTTCGCCTACTTTACGGCTCAGCTGCAATAAAAATAACACACTTACTCGGAATAGCTCCAGCTGTCTTCTAAGAAAGGCCGTTATATTTGAAATAGTAACTCGTTCGTGACCGCAAGACCCAAGTGTAAAACAACGCAAGGTTTTTGCTCAGAATACTAATTACTTAGGCACTGTTCCGCAACTAACTTAGGTCATAACTCATACAGGTTAATTAAGCTCGCAGGGTGTATAGATTTTTACGCAAAGCCCATTATAAACTCTGGGTGATGTTTATTAATGTTTTTTCTTAACTTTCTAGGTAGATTTTTAGCAAAAAGTTCCATAGTCAAATCAACATTAAAAAAATTCTTTCTTAACTAGAAGCTACCATGTTATACATGCCATCAAATAAAAAAAAGCTTGCGAAAGATTATCTAACTGAAAATAATTCGTCGATGTCACGACCCTCCATATTGAAGAAAAACGACAGAAGGAAAATTAAATCTTTTAATGAAACTTTTGGCGTTAACATTCGTTTAATCAAACAAAATCAAATTAAAATAGATAAGTCCTCCCAAAAATCAGTATCGCCACAAGCTGATTTTTTACTAAAAAAAAAACACATTTCCATAGTCTGCTAATGTCTGCATGGAAGGAGACTAGCCGTAATTGGTTTCAATAGAAATGTAATGAGAAAAATTGCCTAACTAACATTGATATTCGATTTCCGATGATCCTATTGATGAAATGAAAAGCTATCATACGTTCATCATTTCAACGAATAGACGTCCACTGCTGGACCTAGGCCTCCCCCAATGTTCTCCACACGGATCGGTCCTGTGCCACCCACATCCAATGTACTCCGGCGACTCCTCACCCGGCCTTATTGCGACTATGCCGCCCAAAGAAACACCGGTCGTTAGACCCTCGGTGTGCTTCGGCGCGGTCGCAAAACGGGGCCGGTCCACCGGCTGTGCATCCGTCGGCCGTCGGGTAACAATCCACCGAAGTGAGATTACTACCCGATGGTGCCCGGGGAAAACCATGTCCCACGGTAACCGTTTCTGCCTGAAACCAACCGCAGCTGGAATCAGAACAGAACTGGTTACTGAATCCCTATCGTCGGTTCACCTTGTGGGGGGCCTGCCACGGCTGCGACTTCATGTTCGTGGCCTCCACTCGAGGTCCTTTCCGCCCCAACGGCCGGCTGTTCTCCTCGCTATGTGCCCTGCCCATTGTCACTTGAATCCTTAATCCCTGCCCATTGCCACTTGAGGCAGGCAATCCTTTGGGCTATGTCTGTGACCTTAGTTATCACAGTTAAAAATAATAATAATTCTCACATCTCATAGGTTGACCTGATTACTAAGTAGCTTAAGCACTTGTGTTACAGATATCAGACAACAGAGGAACACAAATATATACTTACATACATATATTACACCCAGACACTGAACAAACACAAGTGTTCATCGCACGAACTTTGGCGTAAGAGGCAGGGTCACTACCAATTGCGCCATCCGGTCAGTCAAAGTTTAATGTAATAAATGACCACATGATGATAATTTGAATACATTTTCCCCTTAGAATAGTTATTTACGAGATTTCTACCATGTACCTTATTTTTGAGTTTCCGATATTTCGGCACTGTTGCAAGCGCCATGGTCACGGAGTAAATAACTATTCTAATGTTAGTGACCAAGAAAGTTTAAAACAATATTTTCCCTTAATCCGGTTTTAACCGGTAAAAGTTTGACCTGTTTTTCACAGTTACAATTGCAACGGCAAAATATTGCAAACAAAGTTATTGTATAAATATGTTGCAAGTTCTTAAATTTCTCGCATTTCACAAAACAAACAACAAAGCTTAAAATTAATACTCTCCATTATATTACTCCACAATGCACTTACATTACCGAGTACAAGTATTTTTATGTAACATTTTATTACTGCTCGAAAATAAACTGTCATATCTAATCGTATGTTGAAGGTTCTGTATACATTTTTATAAAAAAAAATGCTTTTTTAGATTTTTTTTATGATATAGGTGGCAGACGAGTCGACGGATCTGCTGATAGTAAGCGATTACCGCCGCACATAAACACCTGCATCACCAGTAGTGTCACAGTGATTCGGCCTCCGGTACCCTCACTCACGCAGCGAAACACAGCGCATACACTGTTTCCCGCCAGTTTTCTGTGAGGACGTTGCTTTACTCCGGTCGAGCCAGGCCCATTCATGCCGAAGCGTGGCTCTCCCACTGTTGATATAGTGTTAATGTTGTTATAATGTACTACTTAACTTCCTCTTCGTTTCCAGCATTGTCTGCGTGCACTAAAATATTTTTCCTCATAAATTATAAAAAATGAGCGGTTTTGCTATAGTAAACATAATATGTTCGCTACAAACATCCGAGAATACAAAATTAGATTTTATCTTAAATTAAAATTTGAATTTGTTGATATAAAACAGGCAGAATGGTTTCTAAAGAGCATTTCATCCGAGATTATTGGAAAAAAGAAAAAAATAAGTTTAATAACAATATATATTTCTAAAAAAATCTTTAATTAATACGGTGTTTGACTATTTTTTATTTATTTTTGTAATCTAGTCAATCAAGTCAATGTAAGAAAGTCCGTTATTAGCTGTAAGATTAGTATATAAGAGTTTTGTATCTCACATTAAGAGCTGTGGAGTTTTATATCAAATAATAATAAATAAAATAATAAAAAGACTTCTCAATGATAGAAACATCGTTGAAAGTATTACTTGATTCTCATTTAAACTAACTGAGATATCACATTAAAGTTGTGTTCTGTGGTTGTCCAAAATAATCACATTATTTTGGACAAACACAAAACGCTCCATACAAATGGCTACTGAGGCGTGATGTCACAAACAAGTATTTTGTATGCATTTCATTTGAATTTTGTATGGTAGCTATATCAAATGTTTCGTTTATGTCAGTGGTTCTATTATAATAGTTGGTGCAAATTGTATGGGTTATTCAATGGTATAATTATTTTTTTATAATTTCATACTTTTAAAATGGACTTGCCCATGAATCTTTGAATGGACATAAAACCGGTTAGACGTTATATTTTTAATTGAGAATTTTTGCTATTGGCACATATTTACCTACATATTGATAAAATATTTATATTTTGTAAAATCTCGAATTAGGTCAAATATCCTATTTTTAAAACGAATAACCTAAGGTGTTATGAAATATGTCACAATACAAAAGACAAAAAGACTCATTATTTATTTTGACACTGGACCCTAAAAACGGGGCAGCGATCGAATGCGACCTCGTTCTTGTTCTAAAGGTCATAGGTTCAATTCTGAGTGTCGATGAGCTTTTAACAATGCATTGAATGATACATTGTAAAAAAAATATCCACTTAAAATATATCGAGTTTACTGTCTTGCGAGATTTTCTGCAAACAAATGATTAGGGAATATTATGTTTTTTTTTTACATTATGGCAGACAAACGAGCAGACGGCTCACCTGATGGTAAATGAATTACCGCCGCCCATAGACATCTGCGACACACGGGGCATCACAGATGCGTTGCTGGTTCTTAAGGGAGGAATAAGCTCTTTTCTTGAAGATCACCAGGTCGTATCTTAATTTTATCAAATCCTATCATCGACATCATCTAGATGGTTGGCAGTCTTCAACTGTGCGTTTAACAAGAAACTTTCTGCCTCGTACGACAAAATTATGGAATGAACTAAGGCCTGCGGTATATCCGGACAGATACGACCTGCAAACCAAAAAAAGCGTATTCTTTTTTAAAAGGCCGGCAGCGCACTTGTGACTCCTCTGGTGTTGCAGGTGTCCATGGGCGGCGGTGATCGCTTACCATCAGGTGATCCGTTTGCTCGTCTTCCCCATTAGTATTTTTGTCCAGATCTATATCACCCTGTAACCACAGACCACTGTCGCTGGTTAGACCATGTCCTAGAAATCTTGCTCACCCATAACGGCTGGAGACAGGTGGCCAAAAACAGTGGGCCTAAATTTGAACCAACGTTACCATCGAATCGGAGTTTCCTTCGCTTTTACTCGCACTGCGTATCTCCCTGTTTGAATGCGGCAGGTATATTCTCATTCGTTACGAGACAGCTTCGGATTAGACCGGAATCGCGAAGTCTCGTGGCTAAGATCCAATTTGGGTCGCTGACCCAGCGTAGTAAGTAAGTAACCATATTTTTTCTCCATGATGTTCCATACTGTATCATCATCATCATTTCAGCCAATAGACGTCCACTGCTGGACATAGGCCTCCCCCAATGTTCTCCACACAGATCGGTCCTGTGCCGCCCGCATCCAATGGATTCCCGCGATCTTCACCAGATCGTCCAGATACTGTATGTCCATAGTAAAATAAAATACTCATCTCCTGTTGTGTGATCATGTTCCTCTTGCCCTATTCCCAGGTTACCTAGTGTCAGCGCAGCAAAACTTTTAGTGATATCATTGATGAAATACCAATGTAAAAACCCATCTACATTATTAAGTTAAAATAAAACAGATGTTGTAATCCTATTACACAAGCAGGATACAATTTTAGAAAGAACAGGGTGGTTCGGTTCAAGAAAAAAAGTTAGAAACGTGAAATACTTTCTGTGATGGGTACTCGATAGTATAAATGCCTATATCTCAAAATCTCATCACTTTAAATCAGGTTGTTGGAACCTATTTGTTTCAAGTTCAAGAATTTAAAATGAAGGAAAACTTTTCTTTGAGTTAAAAAGTGCACCTAAATCTGAACATTTAGCGCAAGTATCTTTCACTGTAGTTAATTAAATCTCGGATACTTTGAAACCTTTGCAACTTGCTCTCCGAGCTATTTATTGAGCTGAGTAGTTCTAGAGTATGTTTGGTTGCCATTACAGAAGTTGCTTAAAGCTTGGTTCCGTAATTTATTGTTTTAAATGAGAATCATAACATTTAGTTTATTAGATTTTCGCGTTGCATTATAACTATAATGTAATAAAACGGGGATTAACACGATATTTATTATGTGACACAACATTGCGTACTCACATATTTGACTCAGTCCGCTCGTGACCACGGCTGCTGTAACGTAGCCGAAACGTCGAGCCAAATATGTGAGTACACAATGTTGTTTCACATAATAAATATCGTATTAATCCCCGTATTGATACATTGTAATAATAAAATTGAAAAAATATGAGGATATAAAACCCTTCTTTTTTCTTTCAATGTTTTCGGATAGGCTTTTGCGACAGAAATGTATCGACAACTTAGGCATTTTTTAGAAATATTGTTTGTTATATGTTTATTTTCTAAAATATGATTTTGATTGACTTGTTTATCCAAATCGTACTCCAAATAGCCATCACCAGTACCACATGTTCATTTAATTTGGAGACAATTCTCTTACTTAGCCTATACATCGTCCAAACACGTCCAAACTTGTTACCTCAATTGACACGTAAGCAAACTGACCAATCATCACAAAGCAGCTGTCACTCTGACCAATAGCCGATCGGTTCGCCGAAGAGCATTGCTAGTCCGTTGTAATTAATTAGCGGCATTGATAGGCGCCTCTGTGCCTGAACAAGACACCTGATATGCGAGCGATTGATCGGTGTTATTGGAGCAATGATGGTTAACGCTGATATGTTGCGGGTATCGCTTTGATTGTTGCAAATCGATCGAATCGAAATATTGGCTGCCACTTATCGATTCTTTATAGAACTAAAAAATATGCTGTTAATATTAAGTCTAGTTGTACTGTTTTTTGTAATCCATAATGATTCAATAATACAGGTAATAAAATTGATCCTTGTTGAACGCTAAGTATTTTTCTTAATCAATTATGTCTTTTTTATCTTTATATTCTTAGTTTTGTAATTATCATCATTACTCAACTACTATATGCTAAACACGTTGTTTTTTAATTAGTTCGTCATTATTATTCATTATTAAGACATTCATACTCGTATCTATACTTATTCTGTCAAACGCTCCCGCCGAATCCAAAATGCAAATATTCCGAAACCGGAGTCTTCCTTCATTAAACTTTGTTAATTTCAGTGGAAACTTGAAAAGCAACTGGAATGTGGGACTTTATATTATCTGCGTGAAAAACGAAGATACCCTAATGGGGCACCGTCATCTCATTAAACTCGAAACTGTCTTCGAATGGATCCCATCGGTTATTGTTCGGGGACCTCTTTTAAGACTGCGATTTTTAAAACACGCGTGGCTATACTTTTAAAAGTAGGTCCTTATTCTTTTTGTAAGTATTTGATAAAAACTTTAGTAGGTATTATCTCTCGTCGTAACACATATTAAGGAACTATGTAATATTATTTAGGCGGTTTTGATAGTTTTTAAAATTTTCTTGTATTACGATGAAATTTTGAAATGTTAAAATTTGGATATAGTTTTTATACGGGATTAAATAAATAACTTGACTAAAAACTAGCTGCAATAACTGATGTTTGTTGCCTGACTATTTCTACGAATGTTAAATAATAAATTCATTTAACTCATCTATTGACCAATTTCCTTTTCCAAATGCAAATACTCTTGCCAGAGTACTTTATTCATAAATAGTGAATTGTATATCATGACAGTTAAGATTTCAAAATGGTCAGTAGGTATAAAAGGGAGTAACTGTTATACTCGATCTAAATGTACGTGGCAGTCGGTGTCACGTTTCATTCATAATTAATGAATGCTTTAATATACCCTACCGTCTGTCCCGATTCTTTGCGTTTTGTATCAGCAGCTTAAGCAATTGTCTAACTTGTGTTGTAAATGCTTTCTGAAAAGCTGCCAACTTCCTATTTAACAACTTTCAAAAAAATCTTACGGACGGAAAAAGTGTACGAAATATAAGAAACATTTTACCGAGTGATTTGTCCTGAGCTTTTAAAGAACCTCCAAAACTAGACCTCAGCTAGACCCATTTGATGCCTTGCGGAGACGAGCTGTCCGGGTTGTTGGGGATCACGATCTCACCGACAAATTTGAGTCATTGGAGGCGCGAAGAGACTTTGGCTCTCTTTGCCTCTTCTATAGGCTCTTCCATGGAGAGTGCTCTGAAGAGCTGCTTAATATCATATCAGGGTCATCATTTTAAAATCACATGACTAGACGACGTGACTCCATCCATACTATCTGGAACCAACCCCTTCTAGAACGCTCCGTTTCCAGCGCTCATTTTTCCACGCTCGTGCAAACTCTGGAATGAGCTTCCAGCCGCGGTGTTCTTTGTTCGCTACGATATGTCATTTTTTAAACGAGGTTTAAAAATAGTTCTTCTTTCACGGTAGGCAGCGGCATGACTGTGCTCCAGCGTTGTTGATGTCTATGAGCGGTGGTTACCATTTACCATCAGATGGGCCGCATGCTCGTCTGCCTATTATTTCCAATAAAAAAAACAAAAAAGTCCTCCCTTAATAAGAATGTCGCAATGTTAAAAGGCCCTGCCAATGATACAGCAGTTTTGGTAAATTAAATCCTGACTCGTCTCCACTTTTCCCAATTTAACTTTTTAATTGCTTTATAAAATCTTAGGCGGATTATCATTTACTAGGCCACTGGCATTTAAGTAACCTTTGACCACTCCCTTTAGAGTTACGAGTGAGAATCCTCTCTCGTAACAGTCTCACATAACTCTTTGATGAGGAATAGAAACACGGGCACTTGGCAGATATATGACTTGTGGTACAACCTTCCTCCTATCGGATATCATTATTGATGCAGCAATAAGTAAACTTCATTTGAGAGCTCTTTGATATCTGAAGCCAGTTAATAATGACAAGTTATTTGATCTATTAATTCATAGCTATCTTATTTAATCTCATGACGATGATAATAATTAATATGACTTAGTAATTTGTCTAACATCACATTGCAAAAAGTACAATATACATACTCGTAATTGGCATGAGTTTAAATAGTAATACTGGTGCAAAATTTAAAATTTCGTACATATACTTGACTTTAAACTCGCCATTAATCTTAAAAGTTAGTTCCTATGTTTTGAGTGTAAGAATAGCTGCGCAGCTGCGTAAAAATAAAATATTTACAAGTATACTCATGAATATTTGGTAGTAAAAAATAATAATGAAAAAAAAACAACGTAAATGTATTTCAGTTAAACTGCAGGTTGTGTTATAAACACAGTATGAACCGTTGTTGTTTTCATTAAAGAATTGTCTAGGAATAGGTTGAGCTTGAAACTTAGCTTGTAAGGGATTTCTTGTTTCTGAGAAAAAAGAAGAAATTGTAGTTTATTTTGTATTGAAATAGATATTTTTATAAATGTGTCTGCATTTCACTCTGCACTGCACTCGTCATTGGTAACTTCATAATGTCTAAAAATAAAAGCAAAAAAAACTGTATTCTAGTTACAGAACACTAATTATGAATGTCTAAATAGGTACATATATTAGATACCATTGACTGCTGGTTCAGAATGTCAGTTCAGAATGAATGTCTACTGAGAAGACATCAGCAAGAAACTCAGTAGTTACTCTTTTCAAATATTGATGATGTCACAGAGTTTCAATTGAGAAGAGAATAAAAAATACAAATACGAACGTTAACAGTCTACTATGAATTAATAACAACTCAAAAGACTAATCGATTAATGTACTAGAATAATCGTCGAAAATTTTTATCATTTAATGGTCTTGTAACCTTTCTTCATTATGCAGGTTTCAGATAATTTTTCTGATTTAGTCACATATTAAGTTAAAGCGAATTCTTCCCCTTATCAAACTTTAATGTCATCATAACTTTACTTAATCATAAACATTTTGGCCCAGTAGCTTCAGATTTCGGTCCTTCAGTGCGGCCTCTATAAATTCTGACTAAACATTTAATAAAAAAAGATATACTGTCAGTTTCTCTTTGTATTTTATTAACCTCCTTGCGAATATAATTTGACAGTCACTTTAATAAATTCCCTCAGGGTCTTTCAAAATCACAGCGGATTCCTTTGAAGGTAGAATCTAAAGGTGCTCCCTTCTGACATATTATTAAAGGAAATTTATGGCAAATTATGTTCTTATGAAACGAGAATTATGTAAAATGACCTCCGCTGAGGCGTCTCAGTAAATCGACACTCGCGGTGTGATTATCGACAATTTATGTTACTGGATGTTACTGTAGTTCTTTTATGGTGGCAAATTATAGCTGACGTGTGTATTGTGATGAGATTTATGTGATTGTAATAATTGTAAGATTTAGTATCTGGAAGAGTTTGTTCATTGCAAGACATATTTTGATATTTTTTAATCTTACTTTAACGATTGTAAATCTATTTCTATTATATTTGATGGTAAGCAATTGCAGCCGACCATGAACTTCATCATTTAAATAAATAAATATTTCACAACAACATATACATTGATCTGATTCCGAGATAGGTAGCTCGAGCACCTGTGTTACGGATATTGGAATCAACAGTGGGATTATTGCATATAATACTTTTCTTTTGTAAATACATACTTATAATACATAGAAAAAGCCAGACCAATACAAACATACATGTTTATGCACACAAATGTTCCCTTGGACCAAAGGCAGCGTTCACTATTACTGTTCCCAACGAGTCGTCAATCAATCATTTAAATACAAGTACTATTCAATTAATTAATTACTTTTGTGCACAAAAACTTTCATACATACAGTCATCTTTAAACTGATCTTAGCGTTCAATAAAACCCACTAAAATATCTGATCGTTTGACAAAAATAATAATAATAATAATAATTCTCACAACATCTCATACGTTGACCTAATTCCGTACTAAGTAGCTTAAGCACTTGTGTTACAGATATCAGACAACAGAGGAACACAAATATATTCTTAAATACATATATTACACCCAGACACGGAACAAACACAAGTATTCATCGCACGAGTGTTTGTCCAGGTTGGGGATCGAACCCACGACCTTTGGCGTAAGAGGCAGGGTCACTACCAATGGACAACATTTCATATTTTTAACATGTCCATATTGTTTTTTTATATGAAAATAGACATAAAATAAACGGACCCATATTTTTTCTTTTTTCAAAATTTGTCCATTTTCATGTATAAAATAATTATTGAAATTCTTTATATTCTAAATAGACGTAAGCGCCAAATGACGTCATCGGACGGCTGAATACAGCGATATTCCTTTGCTTATCATTGTTTTAATAAAAAAAAATACTACTGTCAAAGGTAAATAATACTAGTGTCAACATTGTCAACGTCATTCATTCATTCAACATTGACAAGTTGTCTTTTTTTTGACAGTTGCATGTCATGGGTTTGGCATTTCGTAAATTTAAAACTATAATGTGCTAAGCAAAGAAATATTTTACATTCTGCCGTCCGATGACGTCATCTTACGTTTTTTAGGTTTTAATTTTTTTCTCAGTAAATAAGCAATATAAAAAAATAATAAATATATATTTGAGCAGCGGAAAAGTAAATAAAGAATTGGTATTTTTTGTTTCAGAGCTTAGCAATTTTGAAATGTTGTCCATTGCGCCATCTGGTCAGTCAAAATTTGCCAAAATCACTTTTGGCAAATTACCTTGATGTGTTGTTAAGTGCACCTTGGCTTATTCTGACATATAGTTGTCTTTTGTCCAATGCTCAGATATTTTAGGTAGATTTGATTTATTTATTTACAATAATCCTTTCCAAATAGTAATAACCAGATTCCCCGAATACGTCTATATATAATCATGGTCTAAGCGTACCCTGGGCTCGGACTCGCAACCGAGAATTACACGCTAAGATAAGGTCTCCTTTTCCAAATAGATACGTCATTCGTTGTTGATATGATGCGGGTGTCCATGGGCGGCGGCAATTGCTTACCATCAGGTGATCCGTCTATTCGTCTGCCTACCTATTACATAAATAAAAATAAATATGATGATGATAACCAAATATTACATTGTTGATATTCACAAAAGTCATTCACAAAAGTTATTCAGTGTCGACAAAAGCTGAGCGGTCACCTATTTGACACTTTTTCATTTTTTATTATTTTATTCAGTATCTATTTATGTTATTGTTTTGTTATATTATTACCTGTATTAACTGTATGTGCTTTTTACTTATTGTGTCAAATAAAGATTCATTCATTCATTCATAATATCCTATATGGAAACAGAATTCTCACAACATCTCATAAATTGACCTGATTTCGTACTATGTAACTTAAGCACTTGTGTTAACCGATATCTTACAACAGAGGAACACAAATATATACTTAAATACAATTATTACACACAATCAATCAATCAATGAATCTTCAAAGAATCAATGAATCTTCTTTCAAAAATGCTGTCCAATTAATTATTCCAAGAAACTCGCAAACAAATAACAATCTCTAAACATCCCCGGAAGAAATACGCACGAGTCGTATATACTTATCGATACACACATCATCAGTACTCGTCTCGTGTCTGAGATTACTCGAGTAGGAGAAGTTTTATTGGAAAGACGGAGTTACCAAACCTACTTCGCAAGTTAACGACGAACGCCCTTGTAGGGAAACGTTTGCATACATTTTTAATGTCGTCCAGTGACTCGATGCCTTGATGGAGTGCTCAAAAGGAATAGAAGATTTGCCCGGAGTGATATTGTTGATGTGTTTTAAAGACTAGCAATCACGTCACGATGAGCGATGGTGGATGAAAACGCGCCTTCAATACGGGTTTTTTATGCTAGATGCGACAAACGGGCAAGCGAATCTCCTGATGGAAAGTAATCATCGCCGCCCATGAAAATCCGTGAAATCAGAGAGATCGCTAATGTGTTGCCGGCCTTTTTAAAAAGGAGTACCTACACTCTTTAGGGTGGTTCGAATCCGTGCATGCACCTGTGGATTTTTCAAAGAAAAATGGCGAAATAATTGTAGAGCTGTTTATTAAGCGCCTTAAAATATCGTTATTACGAAATTATGACGTATATATGTATGTTGGTGATTCATAAGATTGTTCACACTTTAATGTAGTCCTAAGTCCAGTAAAAATATTAGTTTTAAAAAGAGCTTAACTAAATGACAGTTTTTTTACATCGTGGCCTCGACTAGCTCGCGGCTTCTTCGCGTGCATACTGGACTAAGTGTGGAGCGGGGCTTGGGGTTTCACAAGTGATATCACCTGGTCAAAAGAAACCCCTGGCTTCTTGGAACTCTGTTTTAAATAACTATCTATGGATTATTGGACATATTTTTTTATAAGTCTATTGTTTAATTACAATTATTTGTTCAGAAAAAAACTTTAAACTGAAACAGTCATGTAGTCTTTTTTAAAAAGGCCGGCAACACATTAGCGATATGTCTGATTTCGCGGATGTTCATGAGCGGCGTTGATTACTTTCCATCAGGTGACTCGCTTGCTCGTTTGTGTGTAGTGCTGATTGGTGATCACATACCCGGGCTATGTTCGAAAAATTCGAAACATAAGTTTTGCTCGACCCATGAATCGAACCCAGGACCCCGAGATCACGGTAGACCAACAAGGCGTTAGTCGGGAGTATTATTCGTCAAGCTGTGAGTATTCAGTGTAATAATTATAATGTTAAATAATTCAACAAGTTCCGGAAAAGTGTGATGACGTAATTACAACCCGTGCGGATAAAGAATGGGATCAGAAATGGCGGCGCATCTATTCACTTCTCGCTCGCACACTATTTGCGTCTATACTCGCACCCCACGAGTGCGAGGGGATCCGACGTATAGGAGATACGACGTATCTGTCGTAGTTTTTTTGGTCTTGAATTCCAGTTTGGAGTAGTGTTTTTTTTTAAATGATAAAATTCAACAGTAAAGTCAGTAAAATGACGCAGTCATTTAACAAAAAATCCCAATGCAAAAAACAGCTGAGCGTGTACAATCGATACAGGGATTATTCTGTCCAAAAATTTAAACAACATTGCTTTGTCTGATTAATGTTTTGATTTGTGTATTTTTTCTACGTTTTAAAAGTCGGCAGTCGGTCCATCTGTCCGCAAATCCTGCCGTTTTATGCGGTCAAATATATGAGAGAATTTCGATTGCTTTATCACACAAAAGTTGTTTTTGATGTCGAGTAGATTGCGTGACTGGAAGGATGTTACTGTTTATTGTTACACCCTGTTTATCTTTTGAAGACGCAAAAAATTAAAATCCCATTCTTTATCCGCACGGGTTGTATATATCGACGTTGTGAGTATACCGCAGAATTACCACTTCAGTCCATGTACATATGTCATTCTCATAGGATTATACATATCTGTATCAGACGTCAAGTGTAATAATGATGATTGTTTGCAATGATAAACCATGCTACTCAAACCTGCCACTTACATATTAATTAACTAGTTACATACATATTATACTGCTGTATGAATGCCTGAGTGTACATGTTTTTTTTTATATATGAGAGGTGGCAGACGAGCAGACGGATCACCTGATGGTAAGCAATTCCGCCGCCCATGGACACCCGCAACACCAGTGGAGTCACAAGTGCGCTGCCAGCCTTTTCCCCTTCCCCCCATTGGGCCTCCGGTAACCTCACTCACACGGCGAAACACAGCGCAGGCGCTGCTACACGCCGGTCTTCTGTGAGGCAGTGGTATCACTCCGGTCGAGCCGGCCCATACATGCCTAAGCGTGGCTCTCCCACTTTTAAAACAGTTTTTATGACAGTGAGTGGAACGTTTTTGACACCGCATTATGATTATTTTACCTTTGGGATGGCCACGTTTCAGCATAAAGCTCGGGTGGCTCGAAGGGTATGATACCGCGGCCTCACAGATAACTGGCGTGAAGCAGCGCGTTTAGAATGTGGGTAAAAAAATTTGCGACGAAATTTATTTTTGTGAACAATTAGGTAATACTTACTTTCTTCGGCGCTACAATCCATTGTGGGTCTTGGCCTCTTCTACTGTGGACTGCCAAGTGCGTCGATCCCTGGCTGTCCGTCTCCAGTTCGTAAACTTTTTCATCGCCTTAGGATCGTCTTCGATGCAATCGCACCATCTCTTCTTAGTCCTTCCCCTTGGTCTCTTCTGCTGCGGCTTCCAGTCGGTCATTATTTTCGGAGCTCTGTTTTTGTCCATTCTCTCAACATGTCCTGCCCATCTGAGACAATCAGGTGATATTGTGGCCAAATGTCTGGCTATTCGAAAAAAAAACAATGAAATTTGGTGAACAAATCACTAACTCATACAGCTGTATTTGACTGAAAGTGAATAAAAAGTATCAGCCTATATACTGTCCCACTGCAGGGCAAAGGCCTCCATCATAGAAATCAAGTCATCGCTACTATGATCGAATTAGACGTTATCACGACGCTTGCCAAATGCGGATGTTAGAAAAACTCGAAACATACTTTTTGTAGGACCCCGAGATCACGGCCCGGTACTTAAATCACTAGACCAACAGGGCGTTACTGAAAGTGATTAAGTTAAAATTAGACTGAGAGGATCCTAATTAGCATCTTAAAATTTGTTATATTTTATATGTTCTTTGTTTAGAGAACAAAACTAGTCTATTTTCTTGTACAGAATTCCTTTAAATAATATATCTACAAACAAGTATTACGTTACGGCCTGAAACTTCTTACAAGCTGTTGCTCGATTTCATTCAATCCCTGAAAATATACTCTATTCAGCTCTCTCGGGATACATCCTGAAGATTTATATAATAGATGTTGAGTTTATTCTAGTTTCGTAGTGATTTGTGACTGCAGTACATCGTTAGAAAGTTAACATTTTTTTGATAAAGAAATAATTTTGAATCTTGGGATTGAACTATGTATACATATTCCATGCTTTTATAACCATCTTAAATGATTCTCGAGGACATGATAGGTAAGTAAGAATTTCTTACCGAAAACTTCTTACCAAAAAAACCGTAAAAATGTATGGCCCGACCCGGGATCGAACCCGGCACCTCTTGCGCTCAAGTTAAAGGTCGCTCAGCGGGCTATGGAACGAGCAATGCTCGGCGTCTCTCTCCGAGATCGAATACGAAATGAGGTGATCCGGCAGAGAACCAAAGTCATCGACATTGCTCACCGAGTTACCAAGCTTAAGTGGCAGTGGGCTGGCCATATTAGCCGCAGAACTGATAACCGATGGGGTAAACGAGTTCTAGAGTGGAGACCGCGTCTTGGCAAACGTAATGTAGGGCGCCCTCTGGCTAGGTGGGCGGACGATCTGCGCAGGATGGCTGGCAAGAGCTGGATGCGAGAAGCCATGGATAGATCACAGTGGCGAACAATTGGAGAGGCCTACGTCCAGCAGTTGACTGCGATAGGCTGATGATGATGATGATGACCTCTTGCGCAGCCGTCGCTTTACAGTGTGACCCACTGTCAGTGATGATGATGAATCGTTAGGATGGCGTGTCTTGGGGTAGAGATCATGGGATCTCAGCTGGATACGTTTAGGAGGACTTAGCTGGAAGTGGTTCAGTTGTTCAAAGGCTGTTCTGCGGAATCAGAATATTCTTTATTGTTCAGTGTCCGCATTTTCGTCTCTCATCATCGAGTGATTCAAAGATAGAAAAAAAAAAGTACTTACATCAACTGATCGATCAATCTAAATCCTAAGTCGTTGTCCTTGGCACTCAAAAGTTGAATTTTGCGCAAAGGTCCCCTTAAATAAAGTTGCTAAGCTTTGAGTTACGACTTTAAAAACTTTTTCACTAAGGGTTGAAGCAGGATTAAGTTGAAGAGCTAGTGTAATTAATAAAAGTACAATCAACCTTCAAGAGACAATCTTCTTCTTACCATTTGGGTTGCTGAGCCGTCAGAGCGTATAACGAAACGAAATTTACGACCGAATCTTTATATCAGTCCCTTTCAAACGCGCTGTGCGTCTGATTTGTTTGGATGCGACAAGTGTGTTCTCGTACTTTACGGGACGGTTTCGTTGTAGGCACTCTGGTGATAGAGTTTTGTTTCGTCCTAAAGGTGGACCTCTTATGTGGTTTGATAATGACCACTATCAAAGTGACGTGGTCGACGAGATCACGTGCCCTGCAAAGTATGAAACCACCTTTCTTTCTGACAATCAGGACAGGTCTGTGACACCTGGTGCTATATTGGTGAAGTAAGTAAAAATTGACCCTCATAAATTTGACCCATGACCTCCATGTTTAACAAATCGAACTCTTAAGGTGATGGGTAGGGCAAACTAGCGACGCCATTTGATTTAAATTATTAGCATCTAAACCGGATATCTTTTTAAAATTTCGGAGTTCCAGCATCTTGAAAGAACTTATACTATTTATTCAATACTTATAATTAAAATTTTTGCTCTGCTTCCTAATCGAAATATGAATTACCGCCAAAAACGGCCACTTATGGCGGTATTCCAAATTTCGAGTGCAAAAATAGATCAAAAAGTTAATTTTAAGTATTAAATAAATAGTATTTATTCTTTCCGAGAGGTTCGAATTCCGAAATTGTTAAAAAGATATCCAGTTAAAGGCAAAGGCCCCCATCATAGAATTCAAGTTATCGCTACTATGATGGGATTAGGCTTAATCACCACGCTTGCCAAATGCGGATTGGTGATCACAAACCCGAGCTATGTTCGAAAAATTCGCAACATACTTTTCGCTCGACCCGGGAATCGCACCCAGGACCCCGAGATCACGGCCCGGTACTTAAACCGCTAGACCAACAGGGGGTTGTTCCCAAGATACATAATTCAAAAATTTACGGTGACGTCACAATACTAGCGCGCGCCTGCGAAAGTTTAATTTTCTATAAATTAATGAATACTTGGTATTTATTGATGAAACAAAACTTGTGTATTTGTATACGTATTAGCTCTACTGGGACCATAGTTTTAGGCGATTTTACACCTTTATTAACACTCTCCATTCCGGGAACAATTTAAGAAACTGCCCGAAACGTGTAGATTTCCTCACGATGTTTTCCTCAAAGCCAGGAACACACTCATCAATAGAAGGTAAACATTACCAGATTTAAAATAAAGGAAATCAGGTCGAAATAACATAAAGGTTTTTGTTATATTTACATTCCTAAAGAAAAGTTCTCGAAGAAAATCCTCCGGCTTCAAGTTTAAACAACTTGGAAATAACAAATCAAACCGTTAAATCCTTTTCACGTGGTCGGGCCGACTTAATTCCCACTTTCTCAATAAAACTTAACCAATACTGGTTCGGAAGTAAGTAAAAGTTAAACAAGTAAGTAGCGAGAGGGATGTGACACACATCTCTGTGAAAATCGATTTGTTATTTTCACAGGATAGAATCGATATAACTTCACAGTAAAGTTAGAGTTTCAAATACATCTAATATAACACATTTTTTCGATACATTATAATTTATCAAAGTGAAATTTAGAAACGGAACGCAACTCGCACGCTGTTACATCACTTGCTCCCGTAAACTTTATAGACCCAGCAAAACTGTCCAATCGGAAATAATTTTTTTATTGCAATAAAACAGTTCTATACCTTTTATTGTAATGCAAAGTATTGAGATAAAGTAAACTAATTTTATTTTTAATTTATGTAGTTATATACGAAAAATTTATAAAGGAAAACAAAAATCGATTTCGGTGGAAAAACTATATAATTGTGATATTTTTTATTGATGTACTCTAGTCAGAATAATCGATATCTAATGACGACCACTATCGATCACTGGCCAACATTTATCGATTTTCTGAAATCGATAAACTTTTCACAACCCTAAATCAAGCTGCAAATTGGCGACAGGATTGTGGAGTATTATTTATTACGTTAGTTGAGTCCGCCCTTGTTCCAACAAGTTGGGTTGGAAAAGAATAAGTAGAAAGGTTTTGGGAAATCGTGACGCAATTCTTTGCGGTGGAGTTGGTTGTTTGGGTATATTCTTTCTACTTTAGCTAACTGAACTGACATTAAGCTTAATTAATTTAATTCTAAACGCTTACTATACTTTACTTATTGTTATAACCAGACTCTCCAAAACCTGAATCATGGTCTAAGCGTACCCTGAGCTCCAAAGCGACAACTTTGGACGCAACCGGGAATGACATGCTAAGATGAAGAGGCTTTCAATCAGGGTCATTTCACTTTGTACTTTTTTACTTAGTATGGGAAATATAGTTCAACGGTTTTCGTTAGATGGAGCTTATAAAAAGCAGATGTAGTTTTAAAAAGCAATGAAGCAAATGGTTCGGTGATTATTCAGTAGATGTCACTATGCATTTTTACATCGCGCTAGTAAAGCGTGTGACCTCAAGCCGCCTGCCCACACTTGCAATTTCATAAAAGTATGGCAACTCTACCGATGACCTAGAAGGAATGGACAACATTTCAAAATTGCTAAGCTCTGAAACAAAAAATACCAATTCTTTATTTACTTTTCCGCTGCGTGAATATATTTATTAATTTTTTATATTGCTTATTTACTGAGAAAAAAATTAAAAACTAAAAAACGTAAGATGACGTCATCGGACGGCAGAATGTAAAATATTTCTTTGCTTAGCACATTATAGTTTTAAATTTACGAAATGCCAAACCCATGACATGCAACTGTCAAAAAAAAGACAACTTGTCATCGTTGAATGAATGAATGACGTTGACAATGTTGACACTAGTATTATTTACCTTTGACAGTAGTACCTTTTTTTTATTAAAACCATGATAAGCAAAAGAATATCGCTGTATTCAGACGTCCGATGACGTCATTTGGCGCTTACGTCTATTTAGAATATAAAGAATTTTAATAATTATTTTATGCGTGAAAATGGTCAAATTTTGAAAAAAGAAAAAATATGGGTCCGTTCATTTTATGTCTATTTTCATATAAAAAAACAATATGGACATGTTAAAAATATGAAATGTTGTCCATTGGGAATTTTGTTATTGTTGTTAGCAAATAAAATTATTTTATATAATCATGCCCCTGACTGATTCTCTAAGGTGGTTGTACTACATAGCTGTTGAGTATTGGTCGTTTTCCTCTAGATGGCGCTAGCACTGGCTAGCCGACCGATGCCTCTATTTCAGTATATATAAGTTACTCTATGCTTTCAATACCCCAGTTGGAAGGTTGCGAAGTTTTGACGGCAGCTCTTAGATTGTAACTAGGTTTATTATACTCTGGATCATGGTTCAAGTGAATCATGAGCTGGTTGCGTTCAAAGCTTCGATTGCGTTCAATGCATTGAAAGTTGACGGTTGGAAAGCCACGCTTCGCAACTTTACTGAAGAACTTTCGACCAATTTCACTCCTGAGTTACGTCTATAAGCTGTTCTCAACAGTCATTTCGAATCGCCTTACACGAAGACTTGACGAAGCTCAACCTGCAGAGCAGGCCGGATTCCGACGGAGTTATAGCACCATAGACCATATTCACACAGTGAGTGCTAATATGTCCGTAGTAATCCAAAATGGCCAAACTGAGCCTGTCCTGCTGCGACGTGGTGTGAGACAAGGAGATGTTATATCTCCAAAACTTTTCTCCGCTGCGCTGCAGGACATGTTCGGAACGCTAAACTGGAAAGAGCGCGGAATCAATATTAATGGCGAGTACATGTCACACCTATGATTCGCAGACGACATCGTTATCTTGGCGGAAACCCTACAAGACCTACAGGAGATGGTGAGCAGCCTGGCTGAATCTTTCAAACACAACTTCTTGGATTCTTCGTCTTGGGATGAACTTGGATAAAACCAAGGTCATGTTCAACGAGCTCGTTGATCCGGGACCGGTCGCTGTTAATGGAGCACCTCTCGAAGTTGTTCAGGAATATGCCTATCTAGGACAAACGCTCCAATTAGGCAGAAACAACTTCGAGAGAGAAGCCAATAGAAGATAGCAGATGCTTTAATGTAATTACCAGACTTACCATATCCAGGAGCATGGTCTAAGCTTACTCTGGGCTCCAATGCAGCAGTTTTGAACTCAGAATCACAAACATAATCAGATATTATTTGCAATATGGATGTAAAAGATATAATTTCGGAACAACCTCCGAAATTATATCTTTTACATCCATATTGCATACATTTTTTAACGTACCTGAAATCAATACACCAACTCCAGTACAGCCCCGAAACAATGTTAGCAGCTACGTTGCAGTTTGAAAATATTTTTAATTTACCGCCTCAGGCGAGCTTTCATTACTGGCAAATGCAATAGCTTTGAAGTCTGCCGTGGTGCATATACAGGGCGCAGGAATGCATAGGGGCACTTTCATTATAATTTCACCCCTTGCGACAACGATTGTCGCTCTCGAATTTATATGTTTTAGTTTTGTGTCACTTTTAACGGAATTTATGGTCTGACTATTATGAAGGTGACGGCATAAATAATGTGTTTCTACAATAAAAAACTAAAATATACGCAATAGTGAAGTGATATTGATAAATTAAAAATTGTAAACAGAGCGTTGTGAACGAGCAAATTTAAAATCGTAGTGGATAGCCCAACAAAAGTGACACAGTGACTCAGCTGACCGCGGAGTGCCGAATATAGCCGAAAGATCTACGGGCTCGATCGATAAACTTCGGAGCAGTAAGCCGAAAGTATCGCTTAATTTCGACGCATTGTGGCAGATGACCGGTGGCCCGTTGGCTAAGGCGACGCTACGGAAACCCAAGGACCTCAAGTTCAAATCCGGATGGTAAAAGTTTTATTTAATAAATTTTGTTTTTCTTACTTTTCGCAATTATTAGTAAGAGAAACTACTGGATAAATATTTAGAAATTGAAATAAACAATATTATTTGGAAAAATGGAAGGCAACAGTAAGATGGAAACAAAAACGTCCCGCAAAGGTTCCACAATATGTTATAAGTGCAAAATAAATAGAGAAGAAAGGGACACGGTATTGTGCCATGCCTGTAACAAAAGATTTGACTTTGATTGCATCGGACTATCTGAAAAATTATTCAGGTTAATGTTACCGGAAAAGAAATTGAACTGGAAATGCAAAGTATGTACTCAAAACTTAAAAGCGAAAATTACGGCGACTACAACCACTAAGGAAAGCTCTAATGTAACGCTTAGGAAAAAAGGAACCACAGGAATGAAGAATGTACCGTCTTGCTTGACACCGAGCGCTTCCAATATTAACGCAAAGGTACCCGAACCCGTCCCAACACCGATTCTATTATCACCATCGGGCAGCGAAAATGACGAGGACACTCTTGAGGACAACTCCCAAGACCTCTTATCAAAAAGCGTGGATTATTCCACCCTTAAAGTATGTGAAATGCAGGAAATGAAGGAGGAAATCAAAGAACTAAGAGACAATTTAATGAGTACACAAGCTGAATTGGAGAATACGATTGTTGGAAATAATGCACTTAAGAAGGAGACTAACAAGTTAAACAAGGAAATTCAGGTCCTTAAAGGATTTTGTCAATCTCCATTGGATATAAGCAGTAGTGAAAAAAAAGGAAACAAACATACATTTCTGATGAAATCGCCCAGAACTGGACGTATATCTTGTTCTTCTTCTCCTGGATCTATAAAGAAAACTAAAAGACTGGATAATGATCTGGCCATAATTCATAATCTACAAAAAGAAATAAACAATTTGCAAACCGAATTGGCAATAGCTAGAAACGAAATATCCCATTTAGACACTCAAATAGCGGAATTGAAAGCTAAACTAAAACAGGAGGTTACAACGACCTTCACTACACCACTCGTAGGTAATGAGGAAATAAACAAGCACCAGCTAAATAAGAAACAAATGGTTATCTTGGGGACCCAACAATGCACAGGCCTCGCGTCAGCACTGCTGAAATCAAGAAACAACAGAACTTACGAAGAATATCAGATATCAGCTTTCACTAAACCAATTGCAATTGCGGAAGAGGTCCTAAAACAGAGTACAACCCATGAGTACACAGACAAGCATGAGTGACAAGGTGGTATTATGTGTAGGGGAGAATGATAGTGACCCCATAATATTTATATCGGAATTGTATAACGCAATAAAATTATTACAGAAAACCACGACAGTTATTGTAATGAGTATTAGTAACAGTAAACATATGAATACAAAATTGCTCAACAATCAGATAAAATTGTTATGTAAAAAGTTTAATAATTGTCACTTTGTGGACACTAAGTCTGATTCCCTAACCGTTATGTGTCGTAGTATAAATATGTTAATAGATTATATGCATTATGAGGAAACATTTTTAAACTATTCTTACATTAGAAATCATATTAGGAAGAGCAGTAAAAAGCAACAAGATTGTAGAATAATCAAACAAAGCAAACACACAAATTTTAAACATTGGGATAGAAACTTTCAGCAGTCATCCATTTTAGACTACTTTCTCCCCAAGAGAAAGGAAAAAGAACAAGTAAACCCTTGTCTTTTTCGTCCCTCACTATAATAATAATAAATTTAATAAAGAATTATCTGATCATTGCAAAGACGATACTAATTCCAGAAGCTTTAGGGTATTTCACCAAAACATAGCTGGTTTGCTGTCAAAAAAGGACATATTAGAAATAACAATTTCTGAGCTATGCGGATCAGGTATGGAACCTGATGTGCTATGTTTCTCGGAATCGTTTATAAAAAAGGGTGATGAAAAAAATGCAAATCTTTCTAACTACAAACTAGTTGCTATCTTCTCCAGAAAGAATAGTCGCTGAGGAACATGTATTTTCCTTCGGCAATGTATTGCTTGTAAAGAACTAAAGTCATTTGAAAAACTATTGTTACCGGGTATCTTTGAATGTTGTGGAGTAAGCATTCCTAATCACAAATTAATAATTTTATGTGTTTATACCTCACACAACAGACATGCGCATTCATTTCTTATTAAGCTAGAAGCGGCAATACACGAGATACTGAATAAATTTACACACTATAAAATCATAATAGCTGGGGATTTTAATATAAACACGCTTATAGATAATAAAGCGTCACAACATATAAAGGATTTAACAAATTATTTTAACCTATTTTTTCACATTAACGAACCTACTAGGGAAGATAACTGCATTGACCATATTCTAAGTAATATAAAAACTGCCTCAGGTTTAACACTACCTCTTGGACTATCGGATCATAATACAGCTCAAATGCTACAATTTACAGTAAAGGACAGGAAAGAAATAAAATATAGGTTTATATACACAAGAGACTACAGTAAGGAAAATCTCATTAAGTTTCGTGAGTACTTGAGCTCTCTGTCTTTTTCCGACGTCACTAATGAGACGAACTTAGATAGGGCATTTGATCGCTTCTACGATTTTTTTTGTTTCTTACATGAATCTTGTTTCCCTAAGATAAAAATTAAAGTGAGTAACTTCTCTACAAGACCAAAATATCCAGAGGTCTGAAAGTCTGCGCAAAAACAAAAAGGTTACTACGCTTTAGATATTACAAAGAGAAAACTAATGATAGCAAAACCACTTACCTTCGTTATTCAAAACTGTTTAAGAAATACATAGCGATAGCTCAAAAAAATACAAACAATAAATATCTACAACGCAGCCAGAATATCTGTAGGTCTTCATGGAAACTAATTAAAGAGGAAACTGAAGAAGCGATCTCAGTAAATGACATCTCTGAAATTAAATATGAAAACAAAAGTATTAGAAATGGAAAAGAGACATCAGAATCATTTAATGATTTTTACATTAAGCTAACCGACGATCTATATAATTATGATGCTGACAGGAAACAACAAATTTTATCAAACATTGAACCTGTAATAAATTCAATATTTTTTGAGCCTGTGAGCCCAGCAGAAACTGTCAATATTATCCAATCATTGAAAAACTCGAGCTCATGTGGCTATGATGAAATATCAACCAGAGCCATAAAATTCTGCAAAAATGAATTGACAAAAATCTTAACGTTCCTTATAAACTTATCATTCGAGACGGGACATTTTCCTGACGCACTCAAATACTCAATAGTAAAGCCTTTGTATAAAAAAAACGACAGATCAGATATTGGTAATTACCGTCCGGTAACACTTATTCCAGTGTTATCTAAAGTATTTGAGAAAGCTATGCAGAAGAGAATACTAAGTTTTTGTAAGAAATTCAATATAATAATACAGAACCAGTATGGCTTTCAAAAAGGCAAGTCAACTGCCCTTGCTTGCTTTGACCTAGTGCATAATGTCATTAAAAGTCTTGACAAGAAACAGCATACCACTGTGCTTTTCTTCGATATGTCCAAAGCGTTCGATTTTGTGGTACATGATTTATTACTGGACAAACTAGAAAGATACGGTATACGGGGAAGTTGTCTCTCTTGGATCAGTTCCTATTTGAACAATAGAAGACAATGTGTAGAGATTAATGGCACGGATGAAAACAATGTTGCGGTATCAAATCGTTCAGAATATAGAATCAATAAATTCGGAGTCCCACAGGGTAGCGTGTTAGGACCTATACTATTTTTACTGTATATAAACGATTTGCCAAAAGTAACTGAAAACCATACAATTATGTTCGCTGATGACATTTCTATTATCATTAATTCTGACTATTATGATGACTTAATTAAATATCAATGTAATATTAACGACACAATTCTACATGTAATACAATATCTTAATGCAAATAATCTAAATGTTAACCTAGAAAAAACCAATTATATGAATTTTAGTATTAAGGGACGGGAAGTATTCGACCTATGTGTAAAGTATGACGATAAAACCATCAAAAGGGCTGATAATGTTATATTCCTTGGCATTGCTTTAAACGAAAGATTAAATTTCGCTAGTCATGTTAATAGAGTGTGTTGTAAAATCAATAGATTCGTGTATGTATTGAGACGTCTAGCAAAGAAGACGTCCCTCAACGTTACCTTATCGGCTTATTATGGTTATGTTGCATCTAATTTATCCTATGGACTTATCCTGTGGGGAAATAGCACAGATGCAAACAAAGCATTCATCGCACAAAAAAATGTATACGAGCTATTTGCGGCAAAGGGCCACTGGAGACATGCCGGCCGTTATTTACTAAGTTGAGCATACTCACAGTCCCTAGTATGTATATTTTAGAGGTTTTTAAGTTTGTTAAAAATCATCCGGAACTGTTTAAGAAAGCGAGTGATATATATCCACGAAATACTAGAGACAGTGATAGACTTGCATTGGATTTTCAACCAAGAACATCAGTATGTCAAAAAAGCTGCTATTGCATGTGTATTAAAATATATAATAAAATTCCAAATAAATTCAAATCCGGACCTATTAATGTAATGACTGGGAAACTACGCCAATGGTTGATATCTAATTGTTTTTATAGCCTCAAAGATTTTTTAAATTTGCATGTTAATTTAGTTAACTGAATAGCGGACATAATTTTCTGTAATATCTTTTGTGTACCTATTTAATGCAAATAAATACTTTGAATACTTTGACGTTTGCATATTTGCGTGCCATTAAGGTATGAACTCGTTTTCGGTGCATTTATTTCGTCCTTCCTGCAATATGGATTCCTTCGAACGAAGTGTGAAGAAGCATCTCACGGGCCAGTATAACAGTGCCATTTTGCTTACCATCAGGCTGAGGCAAGCTAATATACTGTGTCAATACTTAAAAAAATTAAAGTGGACCCCACGCTGTATTTCTTAGTAACTTTCGACGACACGTTTCTCAGTGGCTTTAGCGCCGGACGCAAGGTTAACAGGTTTGATTATTTTAAACAGGGGCAGACGAGCATACGGGTCACCTGAGGGTAATCAATTACCGCCGCCCATAGACATCTGTAATTATGACTCCATTGGTATTGTGGGTGTCCTGTCCATGGGCGATGGTAGCATTTTTGTATAATAGACGCTGAGACGGTTCCCCCATTTGGAGGAAAGGATTTAGGAGAAACTGGGAATACACGGATAGTGGTTTAGTAAGGTTATTATACAAAAAAAGCAAGTTGCTTAGCTTATTTTGAGTTAAGGTCTTTGTTTGTCAAGTTGTCTTATAATTATTAATATCTAAGAACCTCCATACTTATATTTTTACATGTAGGTAAGTTGGCAGACGTATCGACGGATCGCCTGATGGTAAGCGGTTGCCACCGCCCATAGACACCCGTGACACCAGTGGACTGCGCTGCCAACCTTTAAACCCCTTTCCCCTGGATTGGCCTCCGGTACCCTCACTCACGCAGCGAAACACAGCACAGTGCTGCTTCACGCCGGTTTTCTGTGCGGCCGTGGTATCAATCCGGTCGAGCCGGCCCATTCATGCCGAAGCGTGTCTCTCCCACGGTTAAGTTAGCAGTCTCCCCAATCCTGAATCATGGACTAAGCTTACCTTGGGCTTCAAAGCGACAGCTTTGGAGGCAAACCAAGAATTTACACGCTAAGATTGAAAGAAAAAGTGATTTAGTGCCTACCTCCGAACTATAAGTTTTCCACAGATTAATAATAATAATGTCCTCCAACCCGATATTCTATTCCCGTACCCTCTTATTTCAATGGGACACTAGTGTTACACGACCGAACAGGGATTAGGCGAGGACCAACGGCTTAACGTGCTTTCCGAGGCACAGGGGTACAAGACCGCCCACTTCCAGACTCCGGGCTAACACTGAGAATCTCTTAACAGAAAAACTCAGGTACAAATTTTTGCTTGACCCGGAGATCGAACCCGGGACCCCAAGCGCAACCGTCGCTTTAAAGTGCGACCCATTAACCATTGCGCCACCGAGGCAGTCACACATTAAACCACAGATTAAAGTGCTATCGAAACCTAAAATAATGAGATTGCACCTGATCAACTTAGGATTCAAAACGCATCGGTGCATTATCGGGCATAGCCTTAATGCAGTTAATGGTGTAGCTAGATTCAATATCAGTGTTGCCATTCGATAAACGAACGTCGATAGTATTACGAAAATCGACAAAGAAAAGTATCTGAAAAAGCTGATTTGGTGCGTGGTAAATATGAAAACAAAAGCTGTTTTGATTGAAATGACATATGGGTGACAATGTTTTGGACGCAATCTGGAATGTCACTATTTTCTTTTATTTAAGCCTCTGAGTGCTGATGATCATGCCCGCAGCTTTACCTTAGTCGCCTTTTACGACACCTCGGTAAGAGTGAGGGTGGCCTATTCTACTCTGCCGGGGACCACACGGCCAAGTTTCAGTTTTGTATGTTGTGCAATAAAGAGTATCTATCAGTAAATTTAGTAGCAAATAGTTTGACCTGAATAAACCACCAATAACCACCAGCAATAAGACCGATGCCAATTCAAAACGTTGAAGCCATAAAAAAAACATTTCCCTTAGAAATCCCCAAACGGTGCGTATTCGCCCTTTTCTGATTTATCGCAAACTTCCTTGTACGTTGTTGTAAGTTTTATTATGCGAACTGTCTGAGGAATTCCGGAGTTTTGACTCGACTCAAGTTTATTGAGCGTGTATGTCGCCGAGAACTAGCTTCGGGCTCGCTTCAACGGATAATGATGTTTTTACGATTCTTCAGTTTTTTTTTATGTGATAGGTTACCGACGAGCAGGCGGATCACCTGATGATAAGCGATTGCCGCCGCCCATAGATATATATACCACACCCGTGACACCAGTGGAGTCACAACTGCGCTGTCAAACTTTAAACCCCCCTTTTCCCCCGGATTGGGCCTCCGGTACCCTCACCCACGCAGCGAAACAGCACAGTGCTGCTTCACGCCGGTTTTCTGTGAAGCCGTGGTATCACTCCGGTCGAGCCGGCCCATTCATGCCGAAGCGTGACTCTCCCACGGGTAGCTTATTACAAGTTAATTGTTCAACACTTGGAAAAATTAATTCATTGGACAATACGACAACAAATCAGTTTCCGAAATGAAAAAAACTATTGTTAGATTACAATCATAGAAATTGAAGAAGAGTAATTACAAAATGTTAAAATATATATTTATGGAGAAAAAAAATAAAATGTAAAAAACCCCCCTGTCACGTCATCACTCGGTATGACAAATTAATAACGCTTTTGCTCTCGTTGATTAAAAAAAAAGTAAAATCTCTGATCATAAAATGACAACACAAAATGATGACAGTGACATTAAGTAACTTAAAGTCACCTAAACTTTTTTTATTGGACATATAGCACCGACATCACAATACGTTGAGCCTACGAACCACGGCACTTCGATGTGTCACCGTGTGGTCCCTGGCAGAGTAGAATAGGCCACCCTCACTCTTACCGAGGTATCGTAAAAGGTGACTAAGGTAAAGCTGCTGGCATGATCATTAGCACCCAAAGAAGGAAAACTCTGCATTTATAACAAAACCCTCGCCAACCCGTCTGCCAAGCGTGGTGAGTATGGCAATTACCCCTCATGTGATTGAGGGAGGCCCGTGCCCCAGCAGTGGGGACTTAAATGGGCTGATGATGATGATTCGGAAAGCGTATAAAAATGCATTTATTTTGTCGTATTGTCCATTGACGATTCAAGCACTAATGAAGAAGTCTAACCGTTATTCTTATATAGACTACCGACCGAGTAACCCCAAATCCTTAATCATGGTCTAAGCGTACCCTGGGCTCCAGAGCGACAGCTTAGAATGGAACTGACATGCTAAAAAACTTTCTCACGTGTGAAACTTTCTATGAGATGATTGGTCTTCGTTTCTGTCTTCTACCTCATAAAAAAATGACACTTCTAATCACTCATTTTTTTGTCTGTTTCAGGTAAACAATATACCTCTTTTCGAGTGGGAGAGGTGAAAAAAATAGCAGAACATTAACTGTACGTACCTGCATAGCTATTAAGATTTTATAGATGACTTTCATAGTTTTACACTATCTTTTGCGAGTGTTCTGATAGGTCTACCCTCAGATTAAATGTTTATTCAATGTAATGGTCTACCAGCCTATTTGACAAATCTTTTTCTATATGATTAATTATCTGGAATACACTTGACATTGGCGGAGTCACACGCGCGGCTGTAACCGTGCGCGGGATAACACCATAAAAAAAAATTATCTGGCACTTATCGTATGCTACTATGTCAAGTAGATTATCAAATGAAACAGGAAAATTTTTAAGGATGCTTTTTGGAGTGTTCGAATGAGCTTCACGACCTGATACCTTCTTCTTTCTACGACCGGACATTGCGGAAGACGACAGGAATCCACCCTTACACTGTGGACTGTCTTCTTTCTTGGTACGAACTGCTAAGGAATGGAAGAACTTGCCGTTTTCTGTATTCCCAGAGAGCTACAATTTGGGTGCTAACATTTGCTGAACAGTAAAATACAGTAAGTAAGTAATGCGCGTTCAATTTTATTAAGGCCAGTAAGTGGTTATAAAGCTTTCAAACTTTTTGACCTAAAAACTAGCGCCGAAAAACTACAAAGATCTTATTTGATTTGCTGAAGTTTAACAAATGGTACTTACGTGACTATTTCGGGATCCCAAGTTTAATAATAAAAGTTTCGATGGAATGGAAACATTCTTTTTGGAAGTTCAACTCACCTCGCTGCTAGATGATTTGCAATATAGTTTCTGATACAATTTCGGTACGAGTACGGCCAAAGTTTATTATAAACTGAAGTGGGTCGACTGACAGGAAAATTTATTGAAACATTAATGAAAATTTCATATGAAAATGATGAGTAGATTTTGAAAAGATATACAAATAAAATCAGTCATACACACGGTCCTGATCGAAAACGTTTTTTTTTATATTACCGACGTTTGCCTTTTTCCATATTTAAACCATTTAAAAAAAATATATAAAAATGGGATAAAGAAGGGGATGATTTATTCAATTAAATAACTAAAAATATGTTAAATCAACAAAAGTGATGCCTAAAAATTATGTACATATTTACAGAAAGAAATTGTCTGCCCCACTGATATTGTCCAACGTGCCCAGAATGCTAGCGGCGTTGCCTCTTTGGATGGCCAACCCTAAACGTTGGCCGAGGTAACTGCCAGCATTCCGGTCCCCAGAGAACTCGATCAGTCGGGCAGACAACTCTTGAAAGAGTTTGCGGGCCTCCGGTCCCCACGGCCCCAGTGTTTCCACGCCAAATGGGGCAAAGCGGTAGCAGCTATCTAAGGCGGAGTACTTGTACCGTTTTCGGGTCTCCGCCGAGGCAGCTGCAGCGCCTGCGCCCCGTGCAGTGCCATGGACACTGGAAGGAGCCAGTGTGTCCGCGCAGGTCGCGTCCCACACTAGCGCCTTCCCCTTACTCCATGGGATGATAGTCATCCCATCGGGCCTCTTTCCGTCGCTCCGACATATGCCGAGAGGTTCGAGCACTGCCGGAACGCGAATGGAAATAAAAGCCCGTCGAAGTAGGTCGTTCAGGCTTGCGTGGCGTGAGGCGCGGCCCGCGCTTTGGGCACACGACAAGCCGTGGTAGGCAAGGGGGCCTACAATGATGTATGAAAAATGAATTATTCTATTTAAAATAACGTTATTTTGTTCTTTTTAAAAAAATCTTTTAAGTGAAACCATTATTTCTTATTTTATTAGAAAGAAACTCAACAGCTTATTTGCAACAAACATACACAAGAGTAATACAAAAATAATAACAAAAATTAAACAAACATACATTTTGTAAACTATATCACTTTTAAACAATATGCTTTACACTGAAAAATATATTAAATATTTTCTATCTACGCAGGAAATTAAAGAAGCCCCTAAGATTAAAATAAAATATTACCGCAATAAAACTTAATCCGTCAAGAGGTTTCTTCAAGAACCACAAAGTTAATACTGCTTTCAAGCAAAAAAACTAAGAATTTCATAATAAAGAGATGAGAGCAGGAACCGGCGTCCAAGTGAAAACTGGTTAACATGTAAATTGGGCAAAACAAGCCAAAAGAGAAACGGGATAGCGACGGGAGAAATGCTAGTGATGCAACTTGAGTTCTTCGACTCGATTCATTCGAGTTATAAAATTTGTCCTCGAAAAAAAAACCGCCTTCAAATACCATGAACTAAAAAGTGTAAAATAATATTTTTATCACTTTATACACTTCAAATAACATTCTATAACAGTACACTCGAGAAAAGGTTTTACGAAGTCGGTGCCTAATCCCTGTTGAATAATTGAATTATTAAATTACTAAATAGTATACCAACGCGTACTCGAAAAATTTATTCACGCGTCAATCAATTTTGCGCGTACAAAAACGGACCCAACATTTGTGCATGGTTATTTAATAAATAGTATAAGTGTTTGCCGAGAGGTTGTAGAATAGAATAGAATAGAATAATATTTATTTCGCTTAAAAGGTGGTACATGATGATCTTAAAACATAATGGAGTTTCACACATTTTGTCAGAACCTGACATGCAAAATTTAAGTATTTTAAAATAATCTATTAATATAATAAAATTTAAACAATCATTAAAAATCAATAAATTACACTTTTCTAAAAGATTCAAAAAATTCATTAACAGAATAGAAACAGTTTTGTATCAACCAGCTTCTCAATCTCCTCTTGAACATTCCCAACGGTAAAGACTTCAACTCATCGCTCAATCTGTTGAATATTTTGACTGACATTTGATAACTATTCATATTGTTCAATTTTGTAGTTATTGTGTTTAGCATCAGTTTGTTGGGGTATCTTGTTCTTGTATTATGCGTTTCCATTCGCGTTTTGTATAAATTTGAATTATTTTTCACAAAGACGCATATTTCGTAAATATACAAGCAGGGTACTGTTAAGAGATTTAGCTCCCTAAAAATGTGTAGTGTAATCCCGATATTGTTGAAAATAGATCTGGTTTAGTAGATTTAAATCAAAATCGATTGGCGTCGCTAGTGTGCCCTACCCGACACCTTAACGATATCACTCAACTAAAGTTGAGCTCGTTTCATCGCATCACTAAAATGTATAAAAATTCGCTGGAAACAGTAACTTCCAGCTTTATTGTGTACGGAACTACGATTGTAAGGAAAGTTCCTTAACTTTTACAATTGAAAGGTGGTAATGAATTTTAGATCTGAAAAGAGTTTGTTAGTTTGGTACGAATTTGTCTGTATCAGTTTTCAGATCAGTTTTCTGTTTGACTGACCAGATGGCGCAATTGGTAGTGACTTTGCTTCTTGCGCCAAAGGGCGTGGGTTCGATCCCCACCCTGGACAAACATTCGCGCAATGAATGTTTGTTCAGTGTCTGGGTGTAATATATGTATTTAAGTATATATTTGTGTTCCTCTGTTGTCTGATATCTGTGACACAAGTGCTTAAGCTACTTAGTAATCTCATAGGTTGACCTGATTCCGGGTCAACCTATGAGATGTTGTGAGAATTAATATTATTATTATCTATAAAACGAATATTACACATTTTTTGCAAAGGTTGCCTGGAAGAGACCGTTCATAGTGATAACGCCGCCTTCGTTGTACACATCCTGTAATATCTAGTTTTTAAGTTTTCATACTTTATTTTGAGTGCAATAAAAGTATATTCATTCATTCATTCATTCATTCATTGATTACACTTTTTTTTTGCAATAGATTTGCGGTTCGTTTTGATATGTGATGATATGAAAGCAAAAGTCACCATACTTTATATTTATTTTGATTGAAAACTGTATTTTAAGGTTTACATTAAATAGAGATCATATATTTATTGTATTTGTGATGCAAAAAAAATTTTGAACATTACTCTTTTTACTTGGAAGAATTTAACTTTAACTAAAAATATTTTTTTTGAAAAGCTATCCTACACATTCTTAAACGTATATTAAAGCACAGTAACTTATAGAGTCGTAGCATTAAAACAGGGTGTATCTGTGGACATTTACAACCCTTTAACCACGTGTTCCAACAACCATTCCAAGCTACATTTGTTCTACGACTTTACGACTTTGTATGAAAAGTTGAACTTTTTTTATGCGAATTTCCAAAAGTCATAGAACAAATGTTGTTCATAATGGTTGATAGAACACGTGGTTAAAGGGATGTAAATGTTCACAGATATACCATGTAGTTACTTTACAAATTAAAAAAAGTAAGTATGGAACCTACAGGAGATGGTGAGCAGCCTGGCTGAATCTTCCAAACACATCGGTCTCCGGATGAACTTGGATAAAACCAAGGTCATGTTCAACGAGCTCGTTGATCCGGGACCGGTCGCTGTTAATGGAGTACCTCTCGAGGTTGTTCAGGAATATGTCTATCTAGGACAAGCGCTCCAATTAGGCAGAAACAACTTCGAGAGAGAAGCCAATAGAAGAATTCAGCTAGGCTGGGCAGCATTTGGTAAACTTCGTCAAGTCTTCTCGTCACCCATCCCTCAAAGTCTTTAGTCGAAAGTCTTCGACCAGTGCGTCCTTCCGGTCATGACTTACGGTGCCGAGACGTGGACACTCACGGCTGGACTAGTCCACCGGTTCAAAGTCGCTCAAAGAGCTATGGAAAGGGCTATGCTCGGAGTATCTCTAAAGGACCGCATCAGAAATAATGTAATCCGACAGAGAACCAGAGTCACCGACATAGCCCACCGAATTAGCAAACTGAAGTGGCAGTGGGCTGGTCATATTAGCCGCAGAACTGACAGCCGTTGGAGCCGTAAAGTCCTTGAGTGGAGACCGCGACTCGGTAAGCGTAGTGTAGGACGCCCTGCGACAAGATGCGATGATGACATTCGAAGGCTGGCTGGTGTGGGCTGGATGAGAGTGGCCGAAAATCGGGAGCAGTGGCGTGCATTAGGGGAGACCTATGTCCAGCAGTGGACGAGTGTGGGTTGCTGATGATGATGATGATAATGAAGTATGGAAAATACAGCTTTAATTTTAATTATGGTTTGGAATCTTTTTGAATTTGAATTGATTATAGCTCAAAAATCGAATTTATAACTATTGTTTACATAATAAATAAAATACAAATTTATTAATTTTAATTATGTGTTGGAAACGTGTGATATGTAATTTTTCTGAAAAAACATTTGATTTATTTATTTGATAGAAATGGGGTGAGCCCTGCGTCTCATAGCCACTGCGACCAGTAGATGATCTATTGTGGCAGCCCCGTAACCTATTACAGCACCTCATGTAGCTCCAGTTCCAGGATAAACCCGAGAATGGAGCTGATGGGGGAGCTCTTGATCTCGTCAGCTGAGATCATGTGTGCTCCCAGGTGCCGGCTTCTGCAGCGGTGCAGCGCTATGCACTCGCCGAGGACGTGGATAATCGTTTCCTCGTCCTCGCGACAGAACCTGCAGATTTTGGTATC
Source organism: Marasmia exigua (assembly GCA_019059595.1). Taxonomy (NCBI): domain Eukaryota; kingdom Metazoa; phylum Arthropoda; class Insecta; order Lepidoptera; family Crambidae; genus Marasmia; species Marasmia exigua. The sequence continues at coordinate 16,614,365 of CM032473.1, forward strand.
TGTAAGGCCCATGTTGTGCAGGTGCTTATTTAATTTGCAGTGCCCTGTGAGGGTCCGAGTGAGTGCCCTAACATGTCCTCTACTCAGTTTTGTTATTTCTACAGCTCGTTTCTGATCGAACGCCTGTATCAACGCCTTAGACTGTTCTAGTCGAGGTAGTCTTTTCCAGAATTCAGTGCTTTGTTTTTTCTCCCACTCTTTTAACTCGAACCTGACCATGCATGCTGGAACGCCACTTATTGGTTCCGGTCCGAGTAGTGGGCTCTCTGCCCCGGCCTTTGCTAGCACGTCAGCGACTTCGTTGCCTCTGATATTGCAGTGTCCCGGTACCCAAATCAGATTTACAATGTTGGCATTGCCAAGCTGGTTTAGGAGCAGGACACACTCGCTAGTGAGTTTGGAGTCAAGTTCACAGGATGTTAACGCCTTGAGGGCAGCTTGACTATCTGAGAAGATGAATATCTTCTTATTCTGGAGATTCATTTGTAGACTCTCTTGGACACAGCCAATTATTGCGAAGACTTCCGCTTGGTACACTGTGGTATAGCGACCCAGGTTGGCGAATTTGCGTATTCCGCAGCGATCATTACAAAAATCCCGCCCCGGATATGCCCTGCTTCCTGGAGCCATCTGTATACCAAACGATGTCATTCTGCTTAACATTTCCGGGAGTTCCAGCCTCCCAGTCTTGTCTACTTGGTAACAAGACTGTAAACCGCTTATCGAAGCGGTGTTCACGGACCATGGAGTCAGAGGGCATATCCATGACCGGAATTTTCATTAGTTCATTGTAGAGGCCTCTCATGACCCTAGAATGCCATCTCGTCCTCCCTCTGATTTTCGCTCTCGTAATAGCCATCCTCGCTTCCATCTGCACGTGAATGTGCAGAGGTGGAATATTCAGGAGGGCATCCAGTGCTGCAGAGGGAGAGGACGAAAGCGCGCCAGTGGCTATAAGGCAGGCAGTTCTTTGAACTTTGCTGAGGTTCTCTACGCAGTTAAGTTGGTGCGTCTTCTTATACCACACACAGCAGCCATAAGTGACGATCGGCCTTACTATGGTTTTATAAATCCAGAGTGCGGCCATGGGCCGTAGCCCCCATTTTAGCCCCACCAACCTACTGCTTGCCTCCATCGCAATTTTTGCCTTTCTAGTGATGTAGTCGAGATGCTTGTTCCATGTTAGTTTTTGGTCTAAAAAGACTCCGAGATATTTGACCTCGTTGGACAAGCATAGCTTCGTACCAAGAAGTGTTGGGGTGTGTAGCGCCTCTAGTTTCCTTCTTTTGGTAAACGGGATTAAGACCGTCTTACGTGCATTGACTGTTAGCACGTGTCTCGTGCACCAGTTTTCTACTATTCGTAGGGCCCTTTGCATAAGATTGGAAATGGTGCTAGGGCATTTTCCTATGACCATTATTACTATGTCATCTGCGTAACCCTGAGTCAGAAATCTGGCTTCATTGAGCTCGCAGATGAGACTGTCAACAACCAATGACCATTGAAGGGGTGATAGGACTCCGCCCTGTGGACATCCTCTGGTCACTCTATAATGTAGGGTTTTATTCATCAACGTTGTTGTTGCAGTCCGATTTTGTAGCATGGATCCCATCCATCTGGTGGTGGTGTCGTCGATTCCACGATTCACCATGCTACGTGTTATAACATCGAAGTTGGTGTTGTCAAACGCCCCTTCGATGTCGAGAAAGGCACAGAGTGCAATTTCTTTGTCTTCTATGGCTTTCTCAATTCTGTCCACCAGGTCAATAAGTGCCGTTTCCGTGGACTTGCCTGTTTGGTAGGCATGTTGTCTTGCACTCAGGGGTTTTTCAACGAGGTATGTTGCCCTGATGTGATCTGAAAAAACATACATAGTTTCCTTTTAAACATTAATAGGTAGATAAAATACAAAAATAAAAAATATAGCATGCTATTAAAATTAATCTAAAAAAATAATAATAACTTCCAACTGGGTAAGCACGCTACATCTTAGACTTTATTGTCATTTTCCATCAGGTGAAATGAGGTCCAGTGCAAACCCATTTAATATATAAAAAAATCTCTGAAACATCTGAGGATATAAAATACAACTAACTGTTTACTTTCTACGGCATAGCAAAGAGCTCAATTAGCGCTCGATACGACGACAGATGTTCCCAAGTTGGTGCGATAAATCAACAAATTGCCCTCGCGAGTCCATAGTTTTTTGCTCCAACCCGTATTTCACTACGCAGGTTCCCTTTATGATGCATGGTGATTAATACGTCTGTAATCGACAAAAACAATGGTGGTTTTGGGAGTGTAGGGGAAGGTGAAGTATTGTGGGTGGAGTTTTTGAATTTGACATTTGTATTGTTCAAAAGGAATATTACTTACTCTTCTACGCAAACTGGTAGGCAAGAATGTGGGAGTAGTTCTCCCTTCGGCATGAATGGGCGGACTCGACCGGAGTAATACCACGGCCTGACAGCAAACCGGCGTGAAACAGCACTGTGCTGTGTTTCGCTGCGTAAGTGAGGGTACCGGAGGCCCAATCCGGGGGAAAGGGAATCTCCCATACAGGTTGGCAGCGGACTTGTGACTCCACTGGTGTCGCGGGTGTCTATGAGCGGCGGCAATCGCTCACCATCAGGCGATCCATCTGCTCGTCAGCCACCTATCACTTAAAAAAAATTGTACATAAATAAATGCCCAACCGATAGTAATTGTGTGTTAGTAACAGCTGATTTCGTTTATCAAACTTCTTATATGTTTTCTCAAATACCTCAAAATCACTTTCCCTGGAGTTGCCTTTATTTAAAGTTAAGTGACACAAATTTATTAATTTTATTTTATTTATTTATTTCACAACATCACATACAATGATCTGACTCCGAAATAGGTGGCTCAAGCATCTGTGTTACGGATATCAGAATCAACAGTGGAATTACAAATGTATACATAATCATAATTTTCTTTTGATAAATACATACTTATAATATAAACAAAACACCCAGACCAGAATAACAAACAGATATGTTCATGCACACAAATGTTTGTACTGCGCGGGGATCGAACCCTTGCACCAGAGGCATCATTCACTACCACTGTTCCAAACGGGTCGTCAAACAAATGTCCACTTACTATATTTTAGGAGGTCGCTCCATCGCATCGATGATTTTCTGCGAAGACTAGTGACCTCAATTCTGTCTTCAATAACGAGACAAATATTTATTATCTCGCGTATAAAATACATGTTCATAATGTGAAACCCAGTTTTGCAAAACCGCAATTAAATGATCAATAACTGTTTAATCGATAAGTGAGCGAAGCGGCGTGAGCGAAACGGTGAGTGCTTTGTGTATCAGAACGCAGCTGCCAAGATGCTCAGATATCGGGACAAGTTCCAGATTCAAGTCGAAAAATGAGGAGTCCTGTAAGTTTCTTGTAATTAATCTTTCATGCTGTGTGGTGCCCGGCAGAGTAGAATAGGCCACCCTCACTCTTACCGAGGTGTCGTAAAAGGCGACTAAGGTAAAGCTGCTGGCATGATCATCAGCACCCAGAGAAGGAAAACTCTGCATTTATATCAAAACCCTCGCCAACCCGTCTGCCAAGCGTGGTGAGTATGGCAATTACCCCTCATGTGATTGAGGGAGGCCCGTGCCCCAGCAGTGGGGACTTAAATGGGCTGAGGATGATGATGAATCTTTCATTAATTTTAATACCTCTTCTCATCTTAGCGGTAATTCCTAGTTACATCAAAAGCGCTTGCTTCGAAATCCGGATTACGCCTAGCTTATGCCATAATCTAGGATTCGGGAAGTCTGGTTATTGCAATGAAGCGACAGCCGTCTGATCTTCGCGACACTTAGACAGAAGAATCAGACCAACTGGGTCAAGGTTACACGATCCGAATTATTATCTCAAATTTATTTATTTATTTATTTAAGGTACACTTACAGGTTACAATCGTTGACATTTCGAGACGTTTTGCATATAATTATAAATTAGACCAGACAATAACTTACAGGTAGTGTACACAACATGAGTATAAAAGTATAATTTTTCAAATATATGGTAGGTATCCACAATATATATATATATATATATATATATATATATATTATATATATATATATATATATATATATATATATATATATATATATAGGTTTAGGGATACTAGGATTATACATTTTTATAATGGAGAGAAACTGCCAATGGGCCGCCTGATGATGACAGATAACAACTACACATGATCACCTGATGGTAAGCGATTGCCGTCGCCCATGGACACTCGCGCTCGAGACACCAGTGTAGTCACAAATGCGCTGCCAACCTTAAAGCCCCTCTTTCCTCCGGATTGGGCCTCCAGTACCCTCATTTACGCACAGAAACACAGCACATATTGTAGAGTAATATATACTTTTTTTTTTTTAGAGCAATCCTCGTCGTAGGTAGGAATCCGAACTTACACTTCTTGATTTTTCCGGGCCTCACAAGTTCGACGCCGACGTCGACTCCAATCGATTTTAATTTTTAGCTACTAAACTGGATCTATTTTAAACAATTTCGGGGTTACAACCTCTCGGAAAACACTTATACTATATATTAAATAACCATGCACAAATGCGGTTCCATCAATTGAACGCGAATAATTTATTCACGCTAAGAGTGGCCGCTTTTGGCGGTAATCAATTTTTCCCGTACAAAAACGGACCCAAAATTTTTGCATGGTTATTTAATAAATAGCATGAGTGTTTGCCGAGAGAAACCCCGAAATTGTTTAAAATAAATCCGGTTTAGTAGCTAAGAATTAAAATCGATTGGCGTCGCTAGTGTGCCCTACCCGTCACCTTATGATGACAGATAACAACTACACATGATCACCTGATGGTAAGCGATTGCCGCCGCGGCCATGGACACTCGCGCTCGCGACACCAGTGGAGTCACAAGTGCGCTGCCCACCTTTAAACCCCTCTTTCCTCCGGATTGGGCCTCCAGTACCCTCATTCACGCACAGAAACACAGCACATATCGTAGAGTAATACATACTTTTATATTTTTTTAGAGCACTCCTCGTCGTAGGTAGGAATCCGAACTTACACCTTTTGATTTTTCCGGGCCTCACAAGTTCGACGCCGACGTCGACGCCAATCGATTTTAATTTTTAGCTACTAAACTGGATCTATTTTAAACAATTTCGGGGTTACAACCTCTCGGAAAACACTTATACTATATATTAAATAACCATGCACAAATGCGGTTCCATCAATTGAACGCGAATAATTTATTCACGCTAAGAGTGGCCGCTTTTGGCGGTAATCAATTTTTCGCGTACAAAAACGGACCCAACATTTTTGCATGGTTATTTAATAAATAGTATGAGTGTTAGCTGAGAGGTTGTAACCCCGAAATTGTTTAAAATACATCCGGTTTAGTAGCTAAGAATTAAAATCGATTGGCGTCGCTAGTGTGCCCTACCCGTCACCTTATGATGACAGATAACAACTACACATGATCACCTGATGGTAAGCGATTGCCGCCGCGGCCATGGACACTCGCGCTCGCGACACCAGTGGAGTCACAAGTGCGCTGCCAACCTTAAAGCCCCTCTTTCCTCCGGATTGGGCTTCCAGTACCCTCATTCACGCACAGAAACACAGCACCGGTTTAGTAGCTAAGAATTAAAATCGATGGCGTCGCTAGTGTGCCCTACCCGTCACCTTAAGAGAAAAAATCTCGTCACTAGTTCGATGATCTAATTAATCGATCGAACTGATGAGAAGAAAAGGATGCTAATCCGAGTTAAGGACCACTTTGGATAATTAAGTGCAATACAAATATAAAGCTCTATCCAGTGAGCGGAAACAATCGGGAGGAGTTTTGCTGAAGAATGCGTTTCTTTTTTTGCTACAAACGAGCAAACGTGTCATCTAATGGAAAGTAATCAACGCCACCCATAGCTTTATCCAAAATCAGAGAAGTCGCTAATGTGTGTTTTGCACATGATTTTAAAAAGTTAAAAATTCAAGCTTTTAATTTTCCAATTTCAAGTTTTAAAATTATAAATTCTTCGCAAATAGCGAACGTAAAATGTATATTTAAAGCGTTTCCATTTAAAATCCTTCAATAATTTCAATCAAATTCTCGTGACTGTGTGGTAAAGTATTTCCCTTCAAACCTCTTCAATTACTTTTTCACATAGGTAGGTAATTGGTTTTCCAAGTAACTGTTAGCGCAACGAAATTAAATATTTATCTAGATTCTAGACTAAATTGTAGCCATTACGGCATGACTGGATTGTGTTTATTAATCTCATTACTCGTAAATCTGCCTATTCCAGTCGAGGCTTAATTTCAGGTCTGAATTATTAGCATTTTAATGAAGACGCGTCGTTTAGTATGATTTTCCTCCTATCAACTGCTATTAAAGGCTTTAAATAGACGTATTACTGGCAATACTTTGATGCAGGTAGTTAAAGAACATGATTAAAACTTAATCCACCTTATTACCAAACGCAATCTCAATTTATTACCAGACTAAAGCTCATGCCAGCCCGTTCCAACATGCAATGTTAAAAGGGGCTAGAACAAATATTGTGCTGGAACTATTTTTAGATCGCGTTTTGAATTTGAATAATATTTAGTTTAGTATGTTGTTTGATATGTATGTTTGATATGATTTTGAAATTTCGACAAACCATAATGCTCTTTTTTTCATAGTCTAATTATTTCTCCGACCGATTCGGCTACGGCGGCCAATAGCAATGATCAACCACGTATGCAGAATATCATATTATCATGTATAATATATATTGTGATAATTTATGTATGTGTTACTGTAAAACCTTGAACTATGGAAAATCTCAAGATTTACCGGTAAAACCAATAATTGATCTAAGGTCTGAAAAAAAACGACCACCATTTTACCACCATTTTTTTTTACCAAATTATGTCGGTAAATATGTAAGATTTACCGACTTAATTTAAAAATATCAAATAAAATTGATTTATTTACCAAATGAATTGACATTAATATATAAATAAATAATAAATATTTCACAACATCACATACATTGATCTGACTCCGAGATAGGTAGCTCAAGCATTTGTGTTACGGATATCAGAATCAACAGTGGGATTACAAATATAAACATATAATACTTTTCTTTGTAATACATACTTATAAAACATAGATAACACCCAGACCAATACAAACAGACATGTTCATGTACATAAATGTTTGTACTGTGCGGGGATCGAACCCGCAACCCTTGGACCAAAGGCAGCGTTCACTACCACTGTTACAAACGGGTCGTCATCGTCAACATTCCATCCAAATAATTTAATATTCAAAGAATTTATGGCAATTAGCTAGTTGAATACACCTCGAGGAATGAAGATTAAATCATCGAGATTGAGGAGATCAAATAATTTTCTCGAAGCGTTTTGTAGCGGACGATTAACCTAGATAATAGTGATACCAGATAGACAACTATCGATAATGGATTAAAAAAAAAGTTTTACATTTTGAAATACGCGTATTCAGATTACTTTGCCTTTCCTCAGGGTGATAGTATGAATGAAACTCAGAAATTATCATAATTTTTCATAATTTTAACGGTGAAGTATCAATACCTTCTAAATAACAAATTAATTATGGAGAATGACACATAATACCTACAATCCTGGCCTCTTGTGTTGCAGATACCCATTGGCGACGGTAATCATTTACCATCAGATGATCCGTCTGCTCTCTCCCTATCTCATAAAAAAATACCTTTGGGACTTCACCATGGATATATGTCTTGATTTTGGATATTCTGGGAGACACCCCCACTATTTTGAGACTAGACTCAATTATAGGAATTAGCTGACGCGTTGTATGTATCTATTTATTGAAAAAAAAACAACTCGCGCGGTCTCAAAATAGTACATTTTATAATAAATCTCACAACATCTCATACGTTGACCTGATTCCGTACTAAGTAGCTTAAGCACTTGTGTTACAGATATCAGACAACAGAGGAACACAAATATATACTTAAATACATATATTACACCCAGACACCGAACAAACACAAGTGTTCATCGTACGAATGTTTGTCCAGGTTGGGGATCGAACCCACAACCTTTGGCGTAAGAGGCAGGGTCACTACCAATAGCGCCATCCGGTCAGTCATTGATTCAATTTTATGGTTAGTCCGTCGAGGGCTCAGTAAATATTGTCCCATGTTTAAAACGACGTCGATACCTAGTCTATCGACAACGTCACAACACTATTCAATAATGATCTTGATTTATCGTTCACTATAATAGAGCTTTACTTAATTTGTGGTTGATTGCTATATATAAGCACAGTGGTATTATTATGCATGGTGTTTATATTTTGTTAGTTAAAGGTAATTAGTTAAATGGTACCCGTTTTAAGTAGGATTTACAACATCTATATCAAAGAGCTTTATTGTTATTCATATGAATCTTAAGCTTAAAAACTGCTTTGGTTACAAAGGATATGGTGCAAACATCCTGTTTGAGTAGGTATTGGAACTTAGGACTTATTGATCGGTTTATTCGATCGAATGTCAGTGGTGTTAATTATTTGCAAAATAAATTTAACATTAGTCAAGTTAAATTTAAAATAAAAGAATATACCTATTTCGACAAAAAAAAAATGGATTTCCATAATAAAAAATAGCATCAGAAACCTAAATCGCAATGCACACAAATGCACATAAAAAGGATCATAGGTAATATGGGCTGTATCGATGTTTTCATCCCTTTAACAACCGATACTATGGGAGAGCCACGCTTTGGCATGAATGGGCCGACTCGACCGGAGTGATACCACGGCCTCACAGAAAACCGGCAGTACTGTGCTGTGTTTCGCTATTAAAGGGGTTTAAAGGTTGGCAGCGCATTTGTGACTCCACTGGTGTCGCCATTGTCCATGGACGGCGGCAATCGCTTACCATCAGGTGATCCGACTGCTCGTCTGCCACCTATCACATAAAAAAACCTCTTCTACCAAACATTCTGAACAACATTGATTCTATGATTTTGAAAAATCACATGAAAAAAAAACTTTTCATACACAGTCGGCCATATGAGCTGGGTATTTTCTTTAAATAGTCGATAATATTTTCTAGGAATTTCCAAAAGTCGTAGAACAAGCATTGTTTAGAATGGTTGGTAGAAGTGATAGTTAATGGGATGTCACTGTTTACTGATACGCCCTGTATGCAAAAGTAAATATCTACGCAACCTTTACAGCGCATTAGAAAGCCCAAGCATGTCCCACGGTCCTCATGTGGTGCATCAGCGAGACAATAGATCCCGGTCGATAGCGATACCTGATGCTATCGCAGTCTGAGCTAAGCCTCATTCAAAGGTACGGTACAAGCGACAAGATATAACGATCTCTCGGCACGAGACAGATCCGATAGTGATGCTTGATGCTATCGCAGTCTGAGCTAAACCTTATTTAAACGGTACGGTACAAGTGACAGGATATAGCGATCTAACTTAGAAACGCGTGTGACATGTTCTTCGGTTCTAGTCGCGAGACAGATCCGATAGTGATGCTTGATGCTATCGCAATCTGAGATAAACCTCACTCAAAAGGTACAAGTGACAAGATATAGCGATCTCTTCTTAGGAACGCTTGTGATTTGCTCTACGGTCCTCAACGTGAAACACAGAAGTGATAGCTATACCCGATGCTATCGCGTCTGAGATAAACCTCATTCAAAATGTACGGTACAAGTAACAGGTCATTCTTAATGCTATCGCAGTCTGGGGCTAAGCTTCATTTAAAAAGAATGGAACATGTGACAAACCTTAGCAATCTGTCTTATGCGTGATACATGTCCTGCAGTCCTCTTAGGGAGACAATAGATCCGATAGTGACTCTGATGCTATCGCAGTCTGATCAAAGCCTCATTCAAAGGATACGGTACAAGTAATAGGCGATAGCGATTTGTCTTAATAATGCGTGTGACATGTCCTTCGGTCCTCAGCCCGTGACAATAGATTAAATAGAGATATCCGATAATATCGCAGTCTGAGCTAAATCTACTTTTAAGAAATTAGTCTACTTTTAATAATCGTTTCGCTAAAAACTGAACGGACGAAGTGACCTATAACTATTGATTGGTGCCAGCACGTGACAAAAATGGGGCTCATTTGAACGCAAATGAAACGCATATGGAATAGGCCACCCTCACTCTTACCGAGGTGTCGTAAAAGGCGACTAAGGTAAAGCTGCTGGCATGATCATCAGCACCCAGAGAAGGAAAACTCTGCATTTATATCAAAACCCTCGCCAACCCGTCTGCCAAGCGTGGTGAGTATGGCAATTACCCCTCATGTGATTGAGGGAGGCCCGTGCCCCAGCAGTGGGGACTTAAATGGCCCGATGATGATGATGATGATGATGAACGCAGAAGTTCAACCAAAATAAAATGGTATATCCGTTGCGGCGGAAACCTGAAGTATTGAAACCACCTAACCCTTTCAAAACAGGTATTGTAGGATAGGATACTAGGCTCCCTGAATTTCCCATTGATTTCTACATAAAGAAAGGCTAGATTCAAATCACCAAATTCAAGGATAAAAGATGAAGTTATATTTTTATATGAGCAATAATTTAATGAATAGATAAACAAATAGTCGTATTAGCCTGTTGGTAAATTATTTTTGAATCTGATTTCAGAATTTAGGATTACTGCTGGCAGTAATGGATAAAGTAATTCTACTGATATAGAAATCTGTGACGAAGCATGAAAGAGGCCGATATTCAGCAGTAGATAGATAAGGTGACGCATTGACGTAACTAGCGCCGCCAGTAGATTTGTATTAACAGTCGTAATTTTGAGACAATGTTTAAAAAAGTACAACGGCCAATCCATAAAAGATAGTAATAAGGATTACTTGAGTAGTTCCTGTTTAATACCTTCATCATCATCAGCCCATTATGTCCCCACTGCTGGGGCACGGGTCTCCCTCAATCACATGAGGGGTAATTGCCATACTCACCACACTTGGCAGACGGGTTGGCGAGAGTTTTTATATAAATGCAGAGTTTTCCTTCTCTGGGTGCTGATGATCATGCCAGCAGCTTTACCTTAGTCGCCTTTTACGACACCTTGGTAAGAGTGAGGGTGTCCTATTCTACTCTGCCGGGGACCACACGGCGTTAATACCTTCGTACAACCGCAATTCTTATTATTGCCTAAAGTGGCCACTTTGAGCAATTATAAAAATTATGGTTACTTGTAGAAAGAAATTATGACATAATTTTGTCTCTAAAATTCTTAATACTTTCCTCTATGGATTCACCGTTGTACTATTTTTAAAATGTCTCATTATCGCCACGATTAATACAAATCTATTCTTGGCGCTAATTTCGTCGGTGTGAGTATGAATTCATGTTTGAATCAGTTTATGACTTGGACCACCGATAAAGGGTACAAGGGCCTGACTTACCATCTTTATCCACAATGCTCTTAGCTCCCAGCGAAAAATCCCTCATTGTTCTCAGACAAATTACTCGCATAGAATAATATATAAAGATCGCCCGCTCTGAAATATTACGACGATTGTGAACTCGACTCGATTCTGACCCGGAGGTTTTCGATGAATAATAAATTTATTCGGATTTAACCTGTGCATAGATAAACAGCTAGACTATGCTTTCATCTTTCTAGTCGCTTTGAGTCTTCTTCTTTTGTTAGCTCATTGTTTTAAACTCTATTAAACGAAATTCATCATCATCATCATCATCGTCAGCCCATTTAAGTCCCCACTGCTGGGGCACGGGCCTCCCTCAATCACATGAGGGGTATACATACTCACCACGTTTGGCAGACGGGTTGGTGAGGGTTTTGATATGAATGCAGAGTTTTCCTTCTCTGGGTGCTGATGATCATGCCAGCAGCTTTACCTTAGTCGCCTTTAATGACACCTCGGTAAGAAAGAGGGTGGCCTATTCTACTCTGCCGGGGGCCACACGGCCAAACGAAATTAATAATATTAAACTGAGTGAGTCACTAGCATTTAATTTGATATTATTAATTTCGGTTTCTGGCGAATCATATTTTATTCATGATTAAAAAAATGTTTTATAATTGAAAATGCTAACTACTCGAGGCAAAAGTCATAGGGTGAATCTAAATAATAAACATACGAAATTGTGTTAACCAATTGGTAATTTTAAGAAAAGTTTTTGGGACGGTTCAATTACGGTAATCACGGTTTAATCTTTGAAGTCCAATTTAATGAAAATTACAAGCTTTTCTGTATTTGGTTCGTGTATGTGTTCTCAGGATGTAAAAAAATGTTAGGCTACATCAGTAACTCTTTTGCAGATTTTAGACATAGAGTCTTTATTCATAAATGTTTGTTAACCCTTTGTATAAAACAGTCTTATAAGCAGTACAGTCAACAGTAAAAGTTGATGCACACTTCGCAGCAAGTGACTCTTATGTTCTTCGGAATAATATTATTAAAAAACTGAATAATATTAAAAAACAATTTAATACATAATAATTAATCAATACTTAATTAATAATCTTTTCTTTTTGATCAATGGTGTTCCTCCTCTCCATTTTTGTTGTGCCCGACAGGGTTCACAGTGATCTATTATGTATACCTATATTTAAGATCTTATAATGTACACTGTGAAATGCAAATAAAATATTGAGTATTGAGTATTAACTACAACCGTACCTCAAAAGTACATAAGAGTAGTATTAAATAATGTGACACGAAAAAATATACTGAGAGTAATACTTAGATACTCTCAAAATAGTCAAAAAAGCCAATGTTTACCTAAATGCTGTTTCAAAACAATTCAATTTGAGGTGAGTGAGAAAGGAAAAGAAATATTTTATTTCTTTTCCTTTCTCACTCACCTCAAATGAAGCATAAATAACTGAACAAACAAGACTCGTAACGCCCGCAACTTGCATTATGTAGCATCATGTACAGGCCATGCACAACGTACGACTTTAAACTTTAACGCATTGACACAGAGGCGAGGTGTATACACTTTTACTGCACATGTACAAGCGACAGTACGATGCATACAACTGGTGTGCCTTTAGTGTTATTGGAAGAATTTGCATTCTTACGTTTCCAGTGTCAAACATTTTCTCATGTTGTAAAACTGTACAACTTTTCATGATGGTACGTACAGCCACTCATCGAAGTTTATAAAACTGTCAAATTTATTCAGTCGATTCTCACCTTAATGTTAAATACGTTTGGATCAATATTAACTGAAGAATTTTAACAGATGTAGTAATAAATATTGATAATAAAGATTTTACAACATCACTTACATTGATCTGACTCCGAGATAGGTAGCTCAAGCACCTGTGTTACGGATATCAGAATCAACAGTGGGATTACAATTATATATATTTAATATTTTTATTTTTAAATACACACTTAAACTATATATTAAACACCCAGAACAATACAAGCATTCATGCAAGTTTGAATTGTGCGGGGATCGAACCCGCTACCCTTGGACCAGAGGCAGCGTTTATTACCACTGATCAAAACGGGTCGTAAGGAGTAACTTGATAGCCAAACATCTGTCTATACATAAGAAAGGAAGAAGATGTTTGCCATCTTTGTTTATGTAATAGGTAGCAGACAAGCAGACGGATCACCTGATGGTAAAACCAGTGGATTAACATAGTGCGCTACCAGGTTTTAAGTTTCTATTAGTCCCCGGATTAGTCCTCCTGGCACCTTCACTCACCGTCTTTGGCACCACTACCTCACGACGGGTTTCTCTCAGGCCGTAGTATGGTATCACTCTGGTTGAGCCAGCTTATTTATGCCGAAGGGTGGCTCTCCCTGGGTATAAATAAATGTGGTTTCCCCATAAAATCTACGAATAGACTCTATTAGTATGGCGTGGTCTTCATAGAGAACTACTCAACTAATGCTACTTTTCCGAATCAAAATTACTCACATTAGTAACATACTCGTAAAAACAGATTTAAAGTTGATCAATCGAGTTTCTTGGACATGTAACTTTTCCAATAAATTGACATCGAATTATTTCTTTTCGCAAACTTATTTCTTACTAACATTAACAAGATAATGTTCCTGGCACAATATACTCTTTCCAAAATATACATATTTTTGCTGTAGCATGTTATACAGGGTGGCCCATTTTCATTGGTCCATTTTCACTATTTTTTGCATTTTTTTGTAATTTCGAGTTCGAGTTACAAAATAAATTATTTTATTGCTGCCGAAAAATGAGACACTAAAAAGCATAAAAACATACTACAAAAAAAACCCCCTTCATAGCCACGAACTAAAAAGTGTAAAATAATATTTTACACTTTTTAGTTCGCGGTTTTTGAAGGCGGTTTCTTTTTCGTAATTTTTTTCTGTCTAATTTAATGTTAATGCAAAATCAAGAAATATAATCTCGCTTGGCCATACATTTTCATATTGCATGAACTATTTTTTTACTCAAAAACTACAAAAAAGTTCCGGAATAGGTGTGTTTCAGTTTAATCAGAAGCTAGGCGTGTTCAATAGGTCGAGAGGATATTTCATGCCGGGTCATCTCTTGCAGCTCTATAAGGCGCAGGTGTGGCCTCACATGGAATACTACTCTCACCTCTGGACCGGAGCACCCAAATATCAGCTTCTTCCTCTGGATCGTATCCAGCGAAGGGCTTTCCGATAGGCTCGATCCTCTGTCATTGCGTAGAGATGTAGCATCACTGTGCATCTTCTATCGAATTTACAATGGGGAATGTTCCGAGGAGCTGTTCAGCCTTATTCCAGCTGCAATTTTTCACCACCGCACATTACGTCAGAACGCTAAATTCCATACACATCACCTGGATGGATCTATATGGACTACAGTGCGTTTCTCACGTCATTTTCTACCACGCACAGTAAAGCTGTGGAACCAGGTGTCATCCGTGGTGTTTCCGAACAGATACGACCTCCAAGAAAAAGGGTTTATTCCTTTCTTAAGAGCCGGCAACGCATATGTGATGCCTCAGGAGTTGCAGATATCCATGGGCGGCGGTGATCACTTTCCATCAAGTGTGCCGCCTGCTCGTTCGTCCGCTATAATGTAAAATTAATGACGAGTCTCATTGTAAAACATCTAAAAAATATATTTTCTCGACCGCTGTGAATGGGATACCTTGTATAGAATATAGTATCAGCCTAAACACTGCCCCACTGCAGGGCCAAGGCCTCCATCATAGAAATCAAGTTATGGCTACTATGATGGGATAAAGCTTATAATCACTACGCTTGCCTAATGCGGGTTGGTGATCACAAACCCGAGCTATGTTCGAAAAATTCGAAACATACTTTTTGCTCGCACCCAGGACCCCGAGATCACAGCCTGGTACTTAAACCCATAGACCAACAGGACTTTTGAACTCGTATCTACTATGATGGGATAAAGCTTATAATCACTACGCTATGCGGGTTGGTGATCACAAACCCGAGCTATGTTCGAAAAATTCAAAACATACTTTTTGCTCGCACCCAGGACCCCGAGATCACAGCCTGGTACTTAAACCCATAGACCAACAGGACTTTTGAACTCGTATCTTTTAAAAACACACCAGAATATTTCAACATGTATGTTAAGCACCAATTTGATTATATTAGACTAGTGAACTGTAGAAAATGGCATATTGTGCACCAGGTGGCTCTTGTTGCATAAGAACATTATGCTGGGTTCCATTTTATTTCTTGGTTTTCTCTAAATATGAAAGCTAAATTGTTCTTTGATGTTTACGATACTTATAAAAGAATGCACGTGTTTCTGCAGCAAACGTAACTTGCAACCAAATAATAATATCCTCCAAACGATAACGGATACGGCGGCCAATCTCAACGTTCAGCCAAGTATGCAGGACATATTATAGCGCTCAAGTATGTGCGCAAATACAAGTGCACGCTCTATGCCCTTACCCTCATATTCCACCAGCACCAGCGTGATACGACCAGCGAGGTATTGAGCGCAGGACCAACGGCTTAACGTGCTTTCCGAGGTACGGGGTTACAAGACCGCCAACTTCCAGACACCGGGCTAACACTAAGATTTTTTTTAGCGAAATCTTAGGTACAAATTCTTGGCCCGACCCGGGGATCGAACCCAAGACCTCTTGCGCAGCCGTCACTTCAGAGTGCGACTCACTAACCACTACGCCTCCGAGGCATCCAAATAGTAAAATAACGTTACGTGCAAAGGATTAATAAGAGGTAAAACAGTTATCGAACGTAGAACGTACAATTTCAACGTAGATACGTACAACGAGAAGAATCATAATCTACATGATTACAGCCAATAGACGCCCACTGCTGGACATAGGCCTCCCCCAATGTTCTCCACACGGGTCAGTCCTGTGCCGCCCACATCAAATGGATTCCCACGACCTTCACCACATCGTCGGTCCACCTTGTGGAAATATAACGCGCTGCCTAAATTTTGCTACAGTATTAATTATCACCCTGTATGTTTTCAATATATAGGGTGTACATCCATTTAAGCACATGTTCTGAACAACATCTGTTCTTCGAATTTTCGAATTCGTCGATAATGTTATCGACTCCTCACACAAAATGACCAAGTCACGTGATCGACTTTGTGTGAAAAGATGTTTTTTTAATGGAAATTTCCAACAGACGACTGAAACAAAACAAAAGAACTGATGAACTGAACTGAAAAGAACTGAACTGAGACGAAAAACAAAATTAAATGTTGTTCAAAGTAGAACGCGTCGTTAAAAAGGTGGAAATGTTCTCAGATGAGCCTAAGATAAAGATAAGTTCTAAGATAAATTGTGCGTCTTTCATCAAACTCCGAACTTCAAAATTAAAAGGCTCAACCTAACTAGCGTCATCAATTTCTCCAGTGCACGTATGAACCGGCTCAGCTCGTGTCCAAGCTTCCTTGCGAGCTAATCTTGGGTGGCTGTGGGTGAATAGAGCGCACCAACACCAACCTCGAAAGAAAAAAAATGATGTATCAACATTGAAGTGCACCAACATTTAAGTCCACTAACTTTGTTACGGGCCGACTTTGTGAAATACTAACTTTGAGTCTCAATTTATTTGAGGAGGTATTGAAACTTACCGACTTTGTAACATGCCAAGTTTTACTGTAGCGCACCATGTTAAGCGCACCAACATTGTAACGCACTATCTTCATGTGCACCATCTTATTTCCGCACCAACATTGTAGCACACCAACATAGTAGCGCACTATATGTATGCGCACCAAACCAACATTGTAGCCTTAGATTAATACAAAATAGCGGAGGATACGGCACGTAAATTCAGCTAGACAACTGAAAACAGGCTTGATGCCACATCTCTATGACACATTTGTGGTGACCAAAACATTAATGAATTTAAAAATATCATGAGACATCAAAACTTTTCTTTTACTCATGAGTGTAATGTGATTTGTTTTTTCTTTTTAAATAATTTGTACAACGCGTAAAAGCACACGAAGGCATTTTGGTAACCTTCAACCCACTGAAAACAATTAAAGAATATATTTGTGTGACACGACCGCTTGCCAGATTTGCGACTGCGTGAGATTAGACTTAGGCGACGGGGAACTTATTTAAGCGGTCCACGCGGTTGAGACGAGTCACCTATTTTCCGCTATTTTGATTTAATCTAAGATTGTAGCATACCATCTTTATGCGCTAAGTATTAAACGCATAAACCTAACTAAGCAAACGTACCAGTGCACGCATGTCCCGCCTCGGCTAGGCCCCAGATTCCTAGCAAGCTAATCTAGCGGTGGCCGCGGGCGACCGCTTCAATGCGGAGAGCTCAATGCAAGGCTCGACTTAAACCTAGAGTGGCATGAGGATTTTTACTTGAATGTTTAACGTTCGTCAGTTTCCTTTTTAATTCGAGAATTGGGACTGCAATCTCTTTGGTCATCCTGTCTGTTTATAAAGAGGTAAATTCTATGGACGATGACAAAGCTTTGTAATATACAGACCGTTAAGCGTTGTTTTACACGCCAAAGTTGGCAGGACATGTTGAAACTAAAAAAATTGTACCAACCCATATTATGCTCTGTTGTAATATGGCTTCACACATGTTTTGGTAAATAAATATCTTTTATCTTTTATCTTTATCTTTTTATACAATCAACGCCATCTATTAGTACAGTATGGAGAGGGTATTTCATGCCGAGGTGCCTCGGCATGAAATTGCAACTTTAAGGCGTAGGTCCTCATATGGAATATTGCTCTCAACTCTGGGCTGGAGCTCCCAACTATCAGCTTCTTCCTCTAGACCGTATCCAGCGAAGTGCAGTCAGAATTATCGACGACCAGGCTCTTTCCGACACGCTTGATCCTTTGCGTAGAGATGTAGCATCGCTGTTTCTTCTATAGCATCTACAAAGGGGAGTGTTCCGAGGAGCTGTTCGGGTTATTCCAGCTGCAAATTTTAACCATCGTATATCACGCCAGATCTCCAAATTATACCCACATCACTTGGATAGATTTTATTCCACCACAGTGCGCTTCTCGCGCTGCAAAGTGAAACTATGGAATCAGCTACCAACGATGGTGTTTCCAAACAGATGCGACCTGGTAATCTTCTAGAAAAGAGCTTATTCCTCCCTTAAGAACCGGCAACGCATCGGTGATGCTCCGTGTGTCGCAGATGTCCATGGGCGGCGGTAATCATTTACCAACAGGTGAGCCATTTGCTCGTTTGTCTGCCATAATGTAAAAAAAAAGTAAAGTAACTAAAAGAAGAAGACGGTAGAGTATTTCATTAATTAAATATGACATCGACCGCCACGAGTCTTTGGTTTGAGTACAACAGTTACTCTCTTTAAACCTACTTGATGATTATTTATTAATGATATATTTATAATGAACCCGCGAGTCCTTGCGCCCAATTCACGGGACGTGATATTTTATCATCATACGATGTACACCGTTAATTTTTTTTATCGTTCATATCCCGAAAACCTCATAATAGGTACCGCGAATGAAGTCCATTTAGCATGTTAAATCAACAATATAAGCAAAAAAAAATAAGCTATTTAATACATTATTGCGGTGGATATTATATTATCGTAGTTTATCACCGTCTATAGCCGAAACTGGAATTCAATACAATGTTGCCAATGCAATAAAATGATCTTACAATAGTATATATGTAACTATTTCCTAAAAACACACGCTGACATAATTTGTTTATTAGTAATTCTAATAAGTAAATTTATTTACTTATTTTTACATAAATACAAGACGCTTTAATAAAAACTTAATAATCGGTATCTATTGTTTATAAAATCGAAAACTAAGAAGAAAATAAGAAGAAGAATCTGAAGTTTACTCTGACTCTTCTAATGTGGTTCTGCTCCATAGTGGTTTCTGCCTTGTTGAGTTTTTTTGCTAAGTTTTGGTAAAAAGGGTCTTATTTCACTTTTCCAAACTGTCTTAATAATATTATGCCACACTTTCGTTTCTTTACAATAAAATGTTGTAATGCTAGTTGAGTTGAATGTTCAATGTTAGTTAAGTTAAAAATAAAGTTAGTAATTAAGATTTGTTGTTTTAAGAAAATCCATAAAAATTAAAAGAAGCATTTACAAAAGGTTGGCGAAATCTGAAAACTGCGTTTGACAATGACTTAAGTGACATTGGTAAATTTGACAGTGACGTATCTGTCGTAGTGTTTTTGGCCTTGAATTCCAGTTTGGAGTAGTGTTTTTTTTAATGATAAAATTCAACAGTTAAGTCAGTAAAATGACGCAGTCATGTAACAAAAAATCCCAATGCAAAAAACAGGTGAGCGTGTACAATCGATACAGGGATTATTCTGTCCGAAAATTGGAACAACATTGATTTGTCTGATTTATGTTTTGATTTGTGTATTTTTTCTACGTTATAAAAGTCGGCAGTCCGGTCCATCTGTCCGCAAATCCTGCCGTTTTATGCGGTCAAATATATTAGAGAATTTCGATTGCTTTATCACACAAAAGTTGTTTTAGATGTCGAGTAGATTGCGTGACTGGAAGAATGTTACTGTTTATTGTTACACCCTCTTTATCTTTTGAAAACGCAAAAAATTAAAAAGACAATTTTTTTATGTGATAGGTGCCAGACGAGCAGACGGATCTATATATTTAGTTTATAATCAGTCAATCAGTTCAAATTCACATTGAAACTAGGACTACGTAGTTTTTTCTTGGTATATTTACTTGTTTATTTTTGACATTGTCATTTTTTATGTGATAGATGGCAGACGGATCACCTGATGGTAAGTGATTGCCGGCGATATGAGTGGAGTCACAAGTACGCTGTCAATCTTAACACCTTCTTTCCCCCAGATTGGGCCTCCGGTACCCTCACTCGTGCAACGCGGCACAGCACATTGCTGCTGCACGCGGTTTTCTGTGAGGCCGTGGTACCTCCGATCGAAGCCGGTCCATTCATGCCGAAACGTGGCTCTCTCACGGTCAAACAGTACTGATTTTATAATGAAATTCCCTCGACATGAATCATGGTATTAGCTTACCCTGGGCTCCAAAGCGACAGCTTTGGACGCAACCGGAAATAATACGCTATGACGTTGATGATGCTATTCCCTCCGACTGTACCTAACCATTTGTATCCACACTGTTAAACCCCATCAGTTTTGATGGCAAATATTAGTAGAAGCAAAGCGAAACGCGTTTCAGTGCATTACCAGATGCAAAGTGCTGGGGATGCAACGGGATGCAAGGAGATGCAAGACACCTTATTTATGAGCCGCTTGTGTTGTATCACTTATTCACGCGGAAGATCTACACGCGCAGTTTAGAGTATAATTTTCTCTTGGTGGCCAAATTGTTAGGAAGGTTTCGCGAACATAGTTTAAGAAATTTGGCAAATTCACAAAAAAGAAAACCGGCCAAGTGCGAGTCGGACTCGCCCACGAAGGGTTCCGTAGCAGCAAGTAAGATATATGGAAGGTAAATTGCGGTTTACGGTTTATAACGTAAACAAAAAACTAGGTACTTACTAAATCTAGTTCAAACCAATATTCGTTGATAGTTTGATGGTAATGTATATCATATATTTGTTTTAGTTTTATAATTATTTTATTATAGAAGTTAGAAGGGGGGAACACACATACATTTTACCACTTTGGGAGCGGCTCTTGCGCAAAGTATAAAGTTTAGAAAAAAATATATTAGAAATCTGAACATCATTTTTGAAGACCTATCCTTAGATACTCTACACGTATGGGTTTGATGAAAAAAAAAACATTTTGAGTTTCAGTTCTAAGTAGGTACTAGTAGGTTTTTTTCGTATTTTTGTGTAAAAATCATAATGCGGTTAACAAAATACATCTATTCACCAAGTTACAATAGTATTATAGTTCTTATAGTTTCGGAAAAAAGTGGCTGTGACATACGGACGGGACGAACAGACGGACAGACATGACGAATCTATAAGGATTCCGTTTTTTGCCATTTGGCTACGGAACCCTAAAAATGGAACTCGTTGCAGACGCATGTATTTTCCTCCTTCCTACAATATGTATTTCTTCAAACGAAGAGTAAAGAAACATATCATTTCAGCCAATAAACGTTGACTGCTGGGCATAGGCTTCCCTAAATGATCTCCACACAATTCGGTCTTGTGCCGCCCGCCTCAAAGGGATTCCAATGACCTTCACCAGATCGTCCACCTTGTCAGGGGCCTGCCACGCATTCGACCTTCTATACGCGGCCTCCACTCGAGGACCTTATTGCCCCATCGGCCGTCTGATCTCCTCGGAATTTGCCCTGCTCATTGCCATTTGAGGTTCGAGGCAATTTTTTGGGATATGTCTTTGACCTTGGTTTTTCTGCGGATTAAGATCCGCAGAAAAAAGATAGATAAGAAAAATAAATCGTAAAAGAAATGATAATGAGTCATTTCTGGTACGATCACGCAAGGAGACTCCGAGCATAGCTCTTTCCATTGCTCTCTGGGTGACGTTGAGCCTTCTTAAGCGGCCCATCGTAAGAGCCAATATACTGTGTCAAATAATAAATTTCTTACTTTCTTTCTTTCTAAAGTCGCAAGTGCATTGCCAACCTTTTCCCCTTCCCCCAGAATTGGGCTTCCTGCGGTACCCTACTCACTCAACGAACAGTGCAGGCACTGCTTCACACGGGTTATGTGTGAAGTTGTGGTATCACTCTGGCCGAACGGCCCATTCATGCCGAGCCGTGACTCTCCCACGGTATACACTTGCTCTAGTTTAAATTTAAGAAAATGAATAAGACACGTCGCATTACAATAAATCAATCAATCAGATGGTCCTTTGAGCCGGACTTTTATAGGCATGGGTACGTTGTTGTAATTACAAACCAAGAGACATAAAAAAGATGACTTACAGTAAAGTAATTAAGAAACAATGCCCGAACCAACGGCCATTGCAATCCAATAAAATACTCCATCAGACCAGTTAGTAGAGATGTGACAAAGAATTATCGATTATCAAATAATACATCTTTTCAGAGTTTATTGACAGCAAAATCTTACAAAAATGTTATTATAATTTCATCATCATTGTTGGCGAATGACCTCTTGCATATTATCTTCGTTTATATAAGTATTTTATAATTGAATTTGTCTTCTTTTTTACCCGACTACGGCAAACCCAAAAAGGAATGGTTATGATTTTAGCAGTCTATGTATGTAAGTATGTTTGTATGCTCCAACATTCTGCATAATTACCCATCCGATTTTGATGAATGAGGTATCAATCGATTCCTTATTACTATCCAGGTGTCCTAGGATTATATTTTTAAATATTCATATTTTTACCTAGAGTGTTTTTTAAGCGTCGTCGTGATGTATGAAGGGAAAAGACGTTTTTCTATAGTATAAAGTTTTGTGCAAAAGTATTGCTTTTCAATGCAGCCGTCCCCTAGGTGAGTCCCTATCCTCATAATAGTGCCGCTGCCACGAACGTTAGGTAGGCGCCTCATTTTCCATCGCTAACAATCATCATCATCAATGTGTCCTTCGTAATCGACCTACATCCACCAAGATCCCGTGACTCTTATCTCTCTGTCTCTCTAATTTAAGAGCGACGCTCTTGTCGGTGGTGTAGTCTCCATTCCTCTATCGACTTTGCCAGCACCTTTTATTCCTTGTACGACATGACATTTGCTTTTTCCTTATGTTGATGGACGTTATTTCCTCTTGGTCTTCCTCTTCCTCTCTTTCCTTCCACGTTTCCTTCCATTATTATTTTTATGAAAATGCCATGTCGCACCAGGTGTCCCACCATATTTCCCCCTATAGTTTCGAGCAATGATCTTTGGCGACTTATATATTCGTATACAATTTTATCGTAGGTACTTTTTTGTGCACATGCTAAAAATAAAAAGATAGATAGATAGATACACTTTATTGCACAAAATTTACAGATCTTAGTCGAATTTTGTAACCTTTTTTGGATCCACAGCATTGTAAAATTGAAATTGAACTCTAGTTCCATAATAACTAACTGCGATAACTAGTGGTGGAAATTATTTAAGGCAAATGTGTAATTTTTCTATTTATATTACAATGATGCTGTTTTTTTTCCTGAATAAATAAATACGAAATTTTATGAATGAATTAATTAATATACTTTTATTGCACTCAAAAATAAAGTATGAGAACTTAAGTAGGCTATTACAGAATATGTACAGCGTAGTGAAAAGGCCCACTTTGAGTCATCTCTTCCAGGCAGACTTTGGGTTGACACTTTATGAATGTTAAATAAGATTAAACATTTTTTTTATTCAAAATATCATTAATAAAAACATCAGTTTTTTAACTGACTGGTGCCCGACAGGGTCCATAATTGTACTATATTATGTTTATTACCCTCACTTTTACCGAGGTGTCGTAAAAGGCCACTAAGGTAAAGCTGTTGGCATGATCATCAGCACCTAGAGAAAGAAAACTCTGCATTTATATCAAAACCCTGGCAAACCCGTCTGCCAAGCGTGGTGAGTATGGCAATTACCCCTCATGTGATTGAGGGAGGCCCGTGCCCCAGCAGTGGGGACTTAAATGGGCTGACGATGACGATAATGTTTATTACCACCTTTTTGTAACATTATGGAGAGCAATAAAGAATATGAATATGATTTGAAAGTAATCGATTTTTCATTTCGTATACCACATCTCTATTCAAGTAATACAGATACAGCACGCCTTTACAACTGGTCCCGTTTTATGTCGGCTCTTAAATAACGTGTAAAACGAAACGAATCGGCACTAAAGCGATTTAATTTCGACAGCCGAGACGTCGTGTATGGCTCGTAATTAACTAAAGATTCGAGAAAATGTTCTTGGTTTTGCAAAAGTGCCGAAGTTAGCAGGGTTTGGGATTTTAATTGATCCAAGTGCACTTGCTATTTTAATATGGTCATTCTTAAGGTTATTTTAACTATTTGGGGTTTCGATCATTTTAATGGTTAGGGGCCATTTCCATGGAGTACGTCGACCCTGTGGTAAGTTAAGTAAGGTTCGTAGTTGACTAAAGATTCGGGAAAATGTGCTTGGTTTTGCAATAAAGTGGCCAAGTTGGATTTTCATTCATCTGAGTCCCAGATTAAAAAAAATCTTTTTTTAAATCTAACTCTAATTTGATCTGTGATTAGAGTGTACTTGGTATCTTAAAAAGGTCATTCTTAAGAAGTTATCTTAACTGTTAGTGGCCATTTTCCTGGAACACGTCGTTCTTATGGGAGTAAGGTTCGAAAATCAACTAAAGATTCGAGAAAACGTGCTTGGTTTAGCAAAATAGTGCCGATTTGGCGGGACTGCGGATTTTCATTGATTCTAGAACATTTTTAAACTTGAAACGGTCATTCTTAAGAAATTACCTTAACTGTTAGAGGTCATTTCCATGGAACATATCGACCCTATGGGAGTAAAGTTCTAAGTTTTGCGAAAAATGGAAGTTGGATTTCATTGATGCGAATCAAATACAAGTTTTGCAAACATTTTTTTTTTATAAGAGAGTTGGCAGACGAGCAGACGGATCACCTGATGGTAAGCGATTCCGCCGGTCATGGACACCCACAACATTAGTGGAGTCACAAGTGCGCTGCCAGCCTTTTCCCCTTCCCCCCATTGGACCTTCTTTTCCCAGGGGAAACCATCATGGCCGTCACCTTGCTACATGTAGGGAACAAGGTGGTGTGTGGGACTCAAACCCTAACTAAAACCCCTGGGGTGTCCATCTCCGCGCAATAGCGGTCGTCGCTATTGCGCGGAGATGATTGCCGGAACTAGACCGTACCGCTAATCACGCTCGCTGCTTCACCCATATCTGGCGCAATACAGCCCTTCAACGCTGTACTACCTACCAGGACACCCAGTAATGTCGTCCTCCGCGGAGTCGTACGCTGAGCGAGCCAGTCCCCAGCAGTGGATACGCTCACGTACTCCGAAAGCCCGTTTAGTCGCCTCTTACGACAGGCCGGGAAAACCTTGGCAGTATTCTTAAACGCCCCTAGCCACAGGGCGTCCGCCCTCGGTAACCTCACTCACACGGCGAAACACAGCGCAGGCGCTGCTTCACGCCGGTCTTCTGAGATTCTTCGATCTTCTCTTCTTTTCACTTTCTTCATCTTGATATTTAATACTTTTGGTCTTGGTTGGATTTGTTTTGATATTCTTGGTCTTTATGATATTCTAGAGGCGAAAAAATGAGCAAGCGGGACATCTGATGATCTGTGGTCCGAGTGCACTTAGCCATCCTAAGAAACGGTAATTTTCATGAGGCTGGTAATCGATAATCAGTTAACCTACCTACGTGACGTGGGAAAGCCATGCTTCTGCATAATTCAGTGATACCACAGCTTCACAAAAACCGGCGTTGTGTTTCGCCGAGTGAGTGAGAGTTATGGAGGCCCCATGGGGAAAGAGGTTGGCAGCGCACTTGTAACGTCATTGATGTTGCTACTAGGTTTGACTGCCTCGGTGGCGCAGTGGTTAGTGGGTCACACTTTAAAGCGACGGCTGCGCTAGGGATCCCAAGTTTGATCCCCGGGTCAAGCCAAAATTTGTACCAGAGTTATTTTGTTAAGAAATTCTTAGAGTCAGTCTGAAAGTTGGCAGTCTTGTACCCCCGTGCCTCGGAAAGCACGTTAAGCCGTTGGCCCTGTACCCGATCCTTCTCCGGTGGTATCACACTGGTGTCCCATCGGATTATGAGGGCAAGAGAATAGAGAGTGCACTTGTGTTTGCGCACTATAATAAAGGGGCCGTTCGAGTAATTATGTAAGCTCTATGGGGGGCGGTAGGGGTCTCTGCTTTGCTTATTTTTTTTTTTTTTTTTTTTTTTTTTTTATTTTGGATGACATAGAGGGTAGGGGAGTCTAGATGATGATTACGTCATCGATAATTATTTTCTTTTTAATATATAAAGAGTGCACTTGTGTTTGCGCACACACTTGAGCACTATATTATATCCTGCGAAAGTGGCTGATTGTTGAGAGTGGCCGCCTTAGCTGAAATCAGTTGGAGGATATTATTATTTGGTACCTAAGGGTGCCTATGAATGGCTTTTAGTTTACTGGTTAAACAGTGGTAAAAATGTACGAATATACAGATTGCGTTTGGCAAGACTGGCTCATATTTTGTATGCAAAACTTATAAGTTTTTCACATGTGAATTCCACAACATGCATGAACATGGCTTGCCGACCACAAGTAGTACATATTTCACATTGTTTGACTAGTGTAACATTGCTTACTACGAAGCTAGCAACCCAGTACCAGAAATTCTTTCTTTCGCCTTTGGTTTACGCCTTTATCAAATATCTGTTTGCTCGTCTGCCACATAAAAAGGTCATCTGATGGTAGTGAGCACAACCGCTTATGGACTGTCATCATTATATATATATACGTCACAATTATGTATATATATATATATATACATAATTGTGACGTTGGTGACGTGATGACGTCACTACAGGTCGTACCAGAATACCAACGCTGCCGCGGTGTTGTAAAGGATGCCGTAGCAGCAAATGCTGAGGTTAGGACCTGATTAGCCACACCCTTCTCTTTACCGGCTTCAAAAAGGAGGAGGTTCTATGTTTGACTGTCTGTTTTTTTTTTCGTTACAAAATAAGTATTGCTTTGTGTCTGTTGTATGTTATGTCATTCTGTTGTTTTTTTTGTTTGAGAGGTGGTAGACGAGCAGACGGATCACCTGATGGTAAGTAATTCCGCCGCCCATGGACACCCGCAACATCAGTGGAGTCGCAAGTGCGCTGCCAACCTTTTCCCCTTCCCGGTAAACTCACTCACACGGCGAAACACAGCGCAGGCGCTGCTTCTCGCCGGTCTTCTGTGAGGCAGTGGTATCACTCCGGTCGAGCCAGCCCATTCATGCCTAAGCGTGGCTCTCCCACATTTGTTGTGTTATCTGTATATTGTTTATGGCCAATAAATGTATTTTCTTTCTTCTTTCTTTCTTATAAAAGGTTAAACCACAAGCGACTTTTGCAGTTGTTAATACACGGCACAAAATTTACTATCATTTAAGGCAAATAAATTAGTATCTATGTTGTAAATATACAAACGTATACAGTAAGATTCCCACGTACTCCGCTAGTTTTAAATAATTAAATGGGTGCAGAACGTTAGGGCGAGTTGTTAATTTTATCTGCGAAACGGTTCATACGTGATCATCCTGGCTGGAGGAGAAAACTTTGGAAACTACATCTTATTTGGTTTGTGCACCTTTACCATTTGAACTCGATAGGTAGAATAAACTAAGCAGTCTGAACTCCGTGTGTAAAATAAAGTGTATTTTCCGTGCGTATTTACAAGATTACTTTACTCTGATGATTATTATTCCTTTTTTTATGACATAGGTAGCAGACAAGCAGACTGATCACCTGATGGTAAGCGATTGCTGCCGCCCATGGCAATTAAAGTTTAAAAATTCAAAAGTATGTACTTTATTTGCTTAGGCTTGTATACAGCTCTCACTACCTATACCATACCAATACCTAGGCATACATGAAAAATATAAATTATATTTTTTTCATTTATGACGATTCAAATAGTAGGTAGGGTCATGATTTGCCTATTTAACAGCATTTAGCATTGTATGAACGATCCGTTTGGATCAGTGGTAGTGAATGCTGCCTCTGGTGCAAGGATTGCAGGTTCGATCCGCGTACTGTAGAAACATTTGTGTGCTTCATGCACATGTCTGTTTGTATTGGTCTGGTTGGTATTTTATATGTATTATAAGTATATGTTTACAGAAGAAAAGTATTAAATGTATATATTTGTAATCCCATGTATATGTGTCATGAACATATCCGTGTGTATTGTTCTGGGTATGTATTTACAAAAGAAAAGTATTATTTTAAGTTGATTTTAATATCCGTAACACAGGGGCTTGAGCTAATCTCGGAGTCAGATTAATGTATGTGATGTTGTGAAATATTTATTTATTAACTGAGTGTGGTTTACTACAGCCAAAATCACTCAAAGTCAATTTTGCTATAAATCTTTCGAAGTTTCTTAGCGAGAACCAAAGTGCTTCGTAAGATTCCTAATAAATACTGCTATAAAAGTATATGTGAAATTCACAGGGACATTTGTAGTAAGAAGACTCATTTCTCTTGGCTTTTACTTAACGATCCGTGAACTCACTAGTGATGTCATATCTTATGACCTTATTTAGAAGAAGAAAATGAACGCTACTACTTTTGTATTACTTGTTACATTAACGTCCTTTCTAGCTAACATTTCTTCCTTGACAACGGACAAGGCCTTTTAAATCTCATTTGTTCGATAAATCTATATCTCAACTCATTTGGATAGACATTTCAGCATAATCATTGTGCTTCTGTGCGATTTCGTTTGATGTATGTCAGACATTCAAAATCCACAGCTTTTGTACAATATTGAAATTACATTCAATTATATGGCCTACAGCTAATTACAGATTTTATTATATATTAACAAAACATTTATTATTTAAGACAGTGAAAGGGTTCCAAAGTAGGGAAAGAGGGAGGG
Organism: Marasmia exigua; assembly: GCA_019059595.1. Classification (NCBI taxonomy): domain Eukaryota; kingdom Metazoa; phylum Arthropoda; class Insecta; order Lepidoptera; family Crambidae; genus Marasmia; species Marasmia exigua. The sequence goes on from CM032473.1 coordinate 16,643,429, forward strand.
ATTAAAAAAAAACAAAAGTGATTCGCTTTATCCACATTTATAATGTGGATAGCTAAGGAATGAAACTCCCTGCCGAGGTCTGTTTTTCCTGACCGCTATAATCTGAGCATCTTTAAGGCAAGATTGAACAGGTATCTTCTAGGCACACGCGTATCATCCTAGACTTCATCGTCGCTTTCCATCAGACGTGATTGTGGTCAAGCGTTAGTCTATAGTTTAACAAAAAAAACAACTTCTATTGCAAAATGTAAACCCAAAGATTTAGCAAAGCTTGCGTTAGTAGCGGCAGTTCTAAATGTACGTAAACTTTATTCCTCGTATTTGACTAATTCTCTGCAAGTTGCTCCGTGCAAAGATCTCGTTTGAGCTCTATTTGGGATGTAATACACACTGCTACGGGTAAATACGGAACTTGGACGGTTCACGTAGTTATTTAGAAATTTAGTACTGCTTTTTATATGGTGTCAACATCAAGGGGCTATTTAGTCCCGTATATACTCTATTGAATTTTCTCCATCGACTGTCATACCTTTACCAATCATTTTCATATGAGCATACCTTTGTACCAATTGTCCCAATTTTTTTTTGCCTGTTATGCACTTATTTCATGTATTATATCGGCCCCATATGGAATACTGCTCACATCTCTGGGCTGGTGCACCTCAGTACCAACTTCTTCCGTTTGACCGAGTACAACGTAGGGCTGCTCGAATTGTCGGTGACTTGACTCTCACTAGTCGACTTGATCCTCTAGCACTGCGGCGGGATATAGCCTCCCTCATCATTCTATACCGCATCTATCATGGGGAGTGCTCTGAGGAACTGTTTGATCTACTCCCTGCAGCTGAATTCTTACATCGAACCACACGCAAGCGATTGTCATTCCATCCCCATCATCTCGATGGATGGCGGTCTGATACTGTGCGTTTTTTGCGAAACTTTCTACTACGTGCCTCAGTTCTGTGGAACAGTGTACCTTTTACATAAAAATAAAATAAAAATTTATTCATACTCAGTCATCAATTTTGCATATATATTTTCTCCAGTTGATCGTTATTATCTTGTATCTCGTATCTTGATCTAGTTAGATGATAAGTGATAAACGTATAGAAATTGTAAGTAGTCTAAATTCTACGAGTACGTATTGATATCTATACATATAGGAAATGAATGACGCTTTTATTGGTACCAGATTTGTGCAAATGTTATATCTAGGAAACCAACCATAACTCGTAGTAGGTACCTGTGTGTAAAAAAAATCAGCTTTTGAAGAAAACATTATCTCTCATTTAGTGAGGTTTCTTTTTAAAAGAAATTTGTCTCTCATTTCGCGAATGAAGTCACGACCGAAGGCTAGTGAACCTATAACACTGTAACAATCCATTAACTCGTGTCCGGCATCGCCGATAACACGGTTCCCTCATAAAAGTGCTTGCGGAAAATTAAATATCATTTTAACTTTCTATAGCTGTCAGTTTCTCTTGAGATTAAAAATAAAGTTCTCGACAGGTCTCTCAAAGTGTAATATAAAAATAAAACCCACATTTACGAAAAGAACAGTGTCCTTTGGGTACGTAGAAAATTTATTAGGTCTATTCAAACTTTTATGCTTGTTTTTAAACAAATGGTAAATAAAGCATAGGTAAATTAGATTTATTTATTTTTATATTAGCGTTGCATTATAACTATACATAATTAAGACGGCTGTGTAAAAAATAAATAAGTGTTATGTAAGCCGTAATTTTGGTGCATATTCGGAGCCCAATTCTCGTGCTCGTGATATTAATTTTCGTACCACATATATCACCAAAACATAGTTTTTTTGTATGCTTTTCAGGTGATACCCGCCATATTTAGAAAATATCACAAGCACGAGAATTGGGCTCCAGGAGCCTAATTTTCGTGCTCGTAACATTTATTTTCATACGAGATATATCACTAAAACATATTTTTTTTTGTATAGTTTTCAGGTGATATCCGCCATGTTTCGATTCCCGCACCAACACAAATGTTTGTTGATGAAACAGATATTTGTATTTGGTCTGGGTGTTTGTGGTACCTTCGTTGTTCCTGGTTTCCATAGTACAGGGGAAAACCTTAGTTTGGGACCAGGACAATGTATGTGGTGTTGTCTCAATTTATTTATTTATAGTTAGCTTAAGCAATTGTCATAATATTACAGGGAATTACGTCACTTTGACGCTGTCACTTTGACTTTTCGTTCGACAGTTAGCTAAAGTTAATTTAACCAAAAGGTTACTAGGAAGGATTCGGCGGGTGATTGGCCGTGTGGTCCCCGGCAGAGCAGAATAGGCCACCCTTACTCTTACCGAGGTGTCGTAAAAGGCGACTAAGGTAAAGCTGCTGGCATGATCATCGCACCCAGAGAAGGAAAACTCTGCATTTATATCAAAACCCTCGCCAACCCGTCTGCCAAGCGTGGTGAGTATAGCAATTGAGGTGATTGAGGGAGGCCCATGCCACAGCAGTGGGGACTTAAATGGGCTAATGATGATGATGATTCGGCGGGTAGGGCTATAAAACAAGGCGCGTGGGCTGATACAATTCAAAGGTTTTAAATTAGTGTCTAGTGGTTTTTAGTGTATAAAGGTGTTTATTTGTGCAGTAAAGTGATCCTAATAATAAAAAACATTGGATTATACCGTTTTAAACACTGCTATTGTGTGTCAAGTGAGTTGTCACGGACAACTTGTTTGGACCTAATAGAGTCTTAAAACCCGCGATTGCTTTTAGAGTGATATCCGCTGAATCCATAGGTCGATAAAACGTTTATTGTGTGACTGTGACTTCGACTGACTACGACTGTTGACTACCTACTTATTCTCAATAAGTTACCTACTTGACATTGGCAAAAAATCTTCGGGTAGAGCCATATAAAAAAAAGGAACTAGGAATCAAAACATCGTCCTTTAGGGTGCCATCCTATTATAACCAATGTTTTTACATTATGATTGAAATTTGATAGATTTTGGTTACCGTGTGGTTGTCTCTGCAGAGGTACCTAATCAGGGTGTAGAATGTTCTAGAATAAATGTTTGGTGTGCGCCACGTATTCATGAAAGTAGACTCGGCAACTGTTTAGACGTAACTTACTATTTCAGTGCCATTAAAGTTTTAACACGTCATTATTTTAATGTCCTTCTCTTGTTCATTTGTTGAAGTTAATTTACTTAAAACTATGCTCTCAGACGAAGTAATACAATCATGATTTAAACTTTTAAGTTCTAGTCTGGAGGTCAAACTGTAAACCGAGATTGAAATTTATAATAGCCAAACACAAAGCGTTGTCGCCTGGATTTTTTTATGACATATATGGCAGACGAGCAGATGGATCACCTGATGGTAAGCAAGTGCCGCAACACCATTGGAGTCACAAGTGCGCTGACAACCTTTAAACTCCCCTTCCCCCCCGATTGGGCCTCCGGTTCCATCACTCACGCAGCGACACATAGTACAGTGCTAGCAGGGTTCTAAATGATTAAAGATCCTTTAAGATTTCAAAAGTTACTTGATCAAAAGAATATATATTTGAAATTGAGAACAAAAATTAAGTTGGTTGGTACAAAATTAAAAAAATTAAGAGTATCAAAATAAGGATTCCTTTTGAGTCTCAACAAGACGGGCCTCTTGATTTGATTTCATTATTAAATAATAAAGCTTTCACACTGGCCAGTGGAGGCAGACTAATTTGCCATCCCATGAATGTGAAAGTCAAGTCTGGCATTCAAATGGGAATATAATTAATTCTCTCGCAAAATACTTTTCTTTTTCTTTTAGACTTGGTGACCAAATGAAGTGTTAGTGAGAGATTAAGACCTTGCGGTGTGTTCGTACATTATACACTATAACACTGTAAAATGTTTTTGGTGGCATTTTTTCAAAATTCTCTTTTTAAAAAATATTTTCACTCTTTTTTAAAAATATTTTGTAATAACTTTGACGTGTGTGTGTGTATATATCAGTCCGTGGTATCGTTGCTCCCGAACGGATGAACCAATTTTGATTTTGTTTTTTTTTTGTTTGAAAGGTGAATTGATCAGGAGTGTTCTATAGTTGGATTTTTAACTAAACACAGTGATTTGACAGTGGCTAATGTCATATCCCCATACATTTTGACATTTTGCAAATATATGAGAATGACACATTAACATCTATCAGTTTACTTTGTCTAATTAAAAATTCTACTTTAGCTATGTTAGATGAACTTTGATCTAAGATAGCCGCCATCACAAAATGTCAGATTCACATATTGTATGACAACCCCCCTCGGTATAAATATCAATTAAAAGGGTTTGATTAGTAGAACACAATTAACTAATTTTTTTGTGGAAAGCAACCGAATGGACAGGGAAGACGTACAAATTAGAAACCCATTTGTACAAATCACATAGGTAGCTGAAAAGGAGGCATCTAATCAGACGAACCATTGATTATGGAGAACGGCCAATAAACGCGTCTTTTGTTGCGATGAAACTGCCATCTTAGTCTTATTAGGAATAAAATGAAGCTTAAACATGTAGGACAAGCCATTGAAAAACATAAGGCCAAAATTTTTTTCAACTCAATTCAATTCATTTATTTGCATAATATAGTTAAGTAATACATACAGGTCTTAAAATTAAATGTGTTGCACTATATTAGGCCTAGCAAGCGCATGCAAATTTTAAAGTGATTTAATTATTTAATCATTCAATTAATTATATTTATTCAAAAGATACAAAATAGAATAGGCTAAATTAAAAGAAAAGTATTATATGTATATATTTGTAATCCCACTGTTGATTATGATATCCGTAACACAGGTGCTTGAGCTACCTATCTCGGAGTCAGATCAATGTATGTAATGTTGTAAAATATTTAAAAAAAATTGATTAGTCAATGAATACTACAGTATAATTATTTTTATAATTACATCTTGGTATCATCATCATCATCAGCCCATTTAAGTCCCCACTGCTGGGGCACGGGCCTCCCTCAATCACATGAGGGGTAATTGTCATACTCACCACGCTTGGCAGATGGGTTGGCGAGGGTTTTGATATAAATGCAGAGTTTTCCTTCTCTGGGTGCTGATGATCATGCCAGCAGCTTTACCTTAGTCGCCTTTTACGACACCTCGGTAAGAGTGAGGGTGGCCTATTCTACTCTGCCGGGGACCACGCGGCTAATCTTGGTATATATTACACAATTATTATTAAGTATTCCATTCTAGCAATAATAAAATAATATCCTCCAACCGATTACGGCTATGGCAGCTAACCTTAACAATCAGCCACGTACGCAGGATATATTGCTCGGGTGTGTGCGCAAACACAAGTGTCCTCTCTATTCCCTTACCCTCATACTCAGACGGGATACAAGCGTGACACGATCGGATAGAGATGGGCCCAGGTCCAACGGCTTAACGTGCTTTCCGAGGCACGGGGGTACAAGACCACCAACATTCAGACTCCGGACTGACGAATCGAACCCAAACCCCATCCGCAGCCGTCACTTCAAATTGCCATGCACTACCCACTGCACCATTGAGATAGTCTTTAATTTTAAGCAATATCTAAAAGCCGTATCACCAGTGTAGTAAGTTCTTTTTTATGTTATACTAGCTTTTGCCCGCGACTTCGTCTGCGTGTAATTCGAATAAAAGCAAGGTCTTATAGATATCTTTATAAATTATAGCCTATGTGTTATTCTGATCTATAAGCTATATTACTGTAAAGTTTCATTAAAATCCGTTTAGTAGTTTTTGCGTGAAAGAGGAACAAACATCCATCCATACATCCATCCAAACAAACTTTCGCCTTTATAATATTAGTAAGGATTTGCCATTCGAGCAGACGCATCACCTGATCGTAAGCGATTTGTCCATGGACACCCGCGACACCAGTGGAGTCACACGTGCGCTGCCAACCTGTAAACCCCCCTTTCCCCCGGGTTGGGCCTCTGGTACCCGGTCCGGAACGGTGAGTGAACTCACGCAGCGTGAAGCACAGTGCTGGTTCAAGCCGTTTTTTTGTGAGGTCGTGGTATCACTCCGGTCATCATCAGCAACCCACACTCGTCCACTGCTGGACATAGGTCTCCCCTAATGCACGCCACTGCTCCCGATTTTCGGCCACTCTCATCCAGCCCACACCAGCCAGCCTTCGAATGTCATCATCCCATCTTGTCGCAGGGCGTCCTACACTACGCTTACCAAGTCGCGGTCTCCACTCAAGGATCTTACGGCTCCAACGGCTGTCAGTTCTGCGGCAAATATGACCAGCCCACTGCCACTTCAGTTTGCTAATTCGGTGGGCTATGTCGTGACTCTGGTTCTCTGCCGATCACTCCGGTCGAGCCGGCATATTAATGCCGAAGCGTGGCTCTCCCACGGTTAACGTACCATGGTCGAATAGTGTAAACCTTCCTTTCGGAAAACCAATGTTTATTCAGCTCTAGTTGCTTAATTAGACGGTATGCAATGACAGGCTGAATGTCAACAAGCCTCTGAAAGAAGCTTCTTATTCAGTCTCTATAGAACCTCTTCTATAAAATAGCCCTCATTTTTCCTTAGTGGTTTCCTCGGAATAATTTTGCAATGTCTTTAACGCCCCGTTGGTCTACAACGCCCTGCTGGTCTAGTGGTTAAAGTACCGGGCCATAATCTCGGGATCCTGAGTTCGATTTCCTGGTCGAGCGAAAAGTACTCGTATGTTTCGAATTTTTCGGACATAGCTCGGATTTGTGATCATCAATCTGCATTTGGCAAGCGTGGTTATTAAACCTAATCCCATCATAGTGGCGATAACTTGATTTCTCTGATGGAGGCCTTTGCTCTGCAGTGGGACAATTTATAGCCTTATACTTTCCGTTAGGGTCTTTTGGTCAAAGCATTAAATAGACTTAAATTTCAAAAACTTTTGGTGTATGTCGCTTTTCCTAAATCCATTATTCAATGGAATTTGAAATTGTGGATGAGGTTAACAGATGACCGGAAGAAGTGGTAGAATGAAGAAGAGGCCTACCTTTACTCAGAAGTGCACAATAATAGCAGAGATGGTTATGATGATGATAATTTTCTAAAGTTTGTCTGGTTCCCCTGTTTAAGGCGACGGGTAGCCTAACTAGCGACACCAATCGATTTAAATGGTTAGCTACTAAACCGAATCTATATTAAACAATATCGGAGCGGGAGTCCCTAAGCAAACATTTATACTATTTATTTAATAATTGTGCTCTACTTTTTAACCGACTTATATTTTTTTATGTTTGTTCGCAGATTACTTTGCCATTTATGAACCGATTCAGATGATTCTTCTTTAGTTGAAAAGTAGATAGATTATATAGCCCCGGATTAGTACCATGAGCAGGATATCAGAATCTGATGATGGGATCCTGGAAAAATTGAAGGTTACCCTCAAATTTTAAAGGCACACGAAAGGTTTCTTATCTTTTTTCAAAACTGCACCAGTATTTACGTCTGACTGTAGTAATTTTGTGGCTCTGCTGATGATGGAAGGTCAAATCCTTAACGGTAGGTAGTTAAAGGATAACTCTTTCTATATTGTACTCACAATTAGTATTTTAGTTATTTGGCGCGGGGTGAAAGGAAAATTAGACACTATAAAGCTTGCAAAAAAAAAATTCTGCGGACTTCGGTAACATCTTTTATTTTATAGTTTTTAGTTTGTGGTTTTTGAAGGCGGTTTTTTTACGAATTAGGCAGATATATCATGTTTTGAATAACAATGTACCTACTTGTTAATGAATGGAATGTCACGCACGTTCCATGTCATACAGAGTCATGACGGATTCCAGTCATTAGATGCAGTTACAACGGGTTCCACCGTTGTACCTATTGTAAGTAAACAGAGACATGTTAAGGTGACGGGTAGGGCACACTAGCAACGCCAATCGATTTTATTTTTTACTACTAAACTGGATCTGTTAAAAACATTTTCGGGGTTACAACCTCTCGGCAAACACTCATACCATTTATTAAATAACCATATATTGATTGGCGTGGATCTTTTTTTCGCGTAAAAAAACGGACCCAACATTTGTGCATGGCTATTTAGTAAATAGTATAAGTGTTTGCCTAAAGGTTGTATTCCCGAAATTGTTTAAAATATATCCGCTTTAGTAGCTGGCCGTGTGGTCCCCGGCAGAGTAGAATAGGCTACCCTCACTCTTACCGAGGTGTCGTAAAAAGCGACTAAGGTAAAGCTGCTGGCATGATCATCAGCACCCAGAGAAGGAAAACTCTGCATTTATATAAAAACCCTCGCCAACCCGTCTGCCAAGCGTGGTGAGTATGGCAATTACCCCTCATGTGATTGAGGGAGGCCCGTGCCCCAGCAGTGGGGACCTAAATGGGCTGATGATGAGTAGCTAAAAGTTAAAATCGATTGGCGTCGCTAGTGTGCCCTACCCGTCACCTTAATGTGTTTGAAGATAACTTACTTTGAAGTTTCTATCATGAAAATTTCGAACGTAGTTCCGTTAGAAATGTTCAAGGTAAATGGTACAGAACCAATTATCTAACTACTGTGCGGCCTTTGAGTGAATTAAATAAATAATTTCGCAGCCTGAGGCCGCGGCCGGGTCGACCTAACATTTCCTCTCCGAATCCGTACCATTGGTTTCTTTGAAGGTATCAAAATCTTATACCTATAAAATTCAATCCACTGTCATCTTTCCGACCGCGGTAGAGCTACGCTTTGGCTCGACTGGAGTGATACCACATCTTCACAGAAAACCGGCGTGAAGCAGCACTCTGCTGTGTTTCGCTGCGTGAGTGAGATTACAGGAGCCCCAATTCAGGGGAAAGGGGGGCTTAAAGGTTAGCATCACACTTGTGACTCCACTGGTGTCGCGGCTGTCCATGGGAGCCGGCAATCGCATACCATCTCGTGATCCATCTGCTCGTCTGCCACCTATCACGTAAAAAAATCTGAATGTCAAATAAATTTGGTTATAGATGGATTGTAGAGTTCAGTAGCATCGCAAATGGATCATCGTCATCGTCAGCCCATTTAAGTCCCCACTGCTGGGGCACGGGCCTTCCTCAATCACATGAGGGGTAATTGCCATACTCAACTCTCAAATGCTCATAATCGCAAATGGATAATTAAAGTCTATTGGTGGCGCATTTGAGCCATAAAAAGCCTCTTATTTGAGATTCGACAAATTGAAGTAGCCCGACGTGGTTGACTTCTGTAAACTAGACCTGGCTAAAACGTATTTTTCAAAAGATTGGAACATTTGCATCTGGATCAGTGCAGAGATGCGGAACAGTGAAATGCTTCATTTGAAACAGCGACTCTCAGATAGATCCGTGATTCATTCCTCTCATTCGGATCATTCGGTTTACTCTGATCATTCCGCTCATTCGGATCATTCGGCTCATCGGATCATTCAGCTCATTTAGAACAGTGTATCATTTGGATGAGTCGGATCACTGAGTCGTTTCAGTAAAGAGTTACACACGTCTACTGTAAAGTCGAGGAAATAAAATACCTACTTACTATTGAGTTTGATGATATATTGTATTTATTTATAATGTACTTATAAATTATATATTTATTTAAATATATTTATATATGTTGGTATGTATATAATGTAGTTATTTAATATTAGTGTTTTTTTTTCGCCTTACTAGTAACTACAAATTTTCCTTTCGCCGCACCACTTCACTTTCTGCATGACTCAAAGGTTGACTGGTAAAGAATGCTTCTTGGCATTAAGTTCGCCTTATTGTATAAAAATTTGTGCAATAAAAGTTTAAATAAATAAATTAACATATCTATGTATCTATGTAAAAAGGACATCTGTCCTTTATGAGGAATCATCATCATCATCAGCCTATCGCAGTCCACTGCTGGACGTAGGCCTCTCCAATTGTTCGCCACTGTGATCTATCCATGGCTTCTCGCATCCAGCTCTTGCCAGCCATCCTGCGCAGATCGTCCTCCCACCTAGCCAGAGGGCGCCCTACATTACGTTTGCCAAGACGCGGTCTCCACTCCAGAACTCGTTTACCCCATCGGTTGTCGATATTATGAGGAATAATCCTTTTTTATTACAATTTTCCTTCACTTTGAACTTATTCCGGAAAATCTCATTCGAAAACACATAGTAACAAGAGTTTGTTTAGGCCCCGTCCTAACTCGCATTTCTTTGTCAGCCTCTTTACCTTCCCAAATAAAATATTCACGATATCTTCATTCGGAGCCTGTGCAATATTAAGGACTGGGAGGTTATTGATAAAGTGGGGGGAAGCTGGGGTAACCAGGCTTTTATTATGTGGTAGGTGGCAGACAAATCACCTGATGGTAAGCGATTGCCGCCGCCAATTGATACCCTCAAAATCACCGGAGTCACAAGAATGCAGCACACATTTCCCCTTTCCCACTAGATTCCTTTATTTCAGCCAACAGACGTCCTCTGCTGGACATAGGCCTCCCCCAATGTTATCCACGCGGATCGGTCCTATACCGCCCGCATCGAATAGATTTCCGCGATCTTGACCAGATCGTCGTCCACCTTGTGGGAGCCCTGATACGGCTGTGACTTCGTGTACGTGGCCTAAACTCCGTGGCTCCCACTGGATTAGGCCTCCGGTATTCTCACTTACTCAACAAAACACAGGCGTTGCTTGGCGGCGGTTTTCAGTGAGGCTATTCACTCATAGATATTCATTTCGGGCTTAATAGATCGAAAATATCCATTTTTGATTTTGACCTAATATTTTCTGCCTCTACTCCGCGTGGGCTGATGCAATCCAAAAGTTTTAAATTAGTATCTAGTGGTTTTTAATCGACTTAAAAAAAAGAGGTTCTCAATTCGACATGTCGGGTACGACGGTACCCGAGGTCTCATCCGGGGGACAAGGGGGTGAGTGAGGACTCACACAGGGAAACACGGCGCTGTTTCACGCCGGTTTTCTGTGAAGCCGTGCTCTCACAAAAAACCGGCGTGAAGGATCACTCCGGTGAGCCGCCTCATTCATGCCGAAGCCTGGCTGCTATCTCTTACCATCAGACTATCTGTATGCTCGTCTGCCACAGCCTGCTACCTATCACATAAAATACACAAGGATTCTGGTCACCCTAGCGGAAGGGTGCCGTTATCGGTCCTCTATCATTTATTAATAGTTTCAATAAGACTTCTGAGCGTTGTCGTAAATATGTGACAGTGATATGAGCTGTGATGTTGTGTGGTGAAAATGTGTTGCTGATATGGAATTGAATTGACGCTGAAAATATCCAACCAATTTTATTCTAAGAACATCTTATACATTCGCCTGATTCTGTACTAAGTAGCTACAGGACTTGTATTACTGATATTTTTTGGATTTCATGTTTACTGAGATGGTTATTTATATATATAAGTATAGCATTGATAAAATTGGATAAAATTGGATAAAATATAATAATATAGTATACTATAGTTTTAATACCAGAAAGCATACCAGTGCCGACCGATGGGCCGATGCCCGGTAGGGCCGGCCTAGGTATCGCTGGAAAGACGTCGGCGAATATGATCTGCGAGAACTTCAGGCCGGTGACTGGCGACAAGTAGTGCAGGATCGACCAAAGTGGCGTTCTCTTGTTTCGGAGGCCAAGACTAGAGGTCGGGTCACTGAGCCAGTGGAGTAAGTATATACACATAGATAAAATTATGGATATAATACAGCTAAGTAATAATAATAAGTATCAATTCTAATACACACACACAAACACACACGCTGACAAATACACACACACACATACACACTTTCACTGTTATTGTACTCTCGGTTTGATTTTCATTTAACATGGTTTTTAACATGGTTTGGTATAACAATTGTGGTCAACCCTTAGCCTATTGACCAAAAAACTAACTATCTACGTACAGATTTTCCTGGATTGAATTCGGAAACTAAAAAAGCCGTCCCTTCATTCAACAAACGGACTCCATCCAATGTTTCGTGAACATTCATGACCCATATACAAATCGGCATATAAATATTGACTCGAATGTTATTCACATGTTAGAGATGGTAAAATTTATCGATTTTTTTAACAAACGATTTGGTATTCCAATAAAAATAAATGTTCGAAAACCAATTTTTTTTAAGTTATTGTAAGCTAGAAAATACAAACCTTTTTTTCATCCTTGACTCCTTTCATATCAGACGAGTATAATGTATTAGCAAATCAATTATACATACAGCTGGTGGCTGTGTTTCGGGACGGTACATTTGTACCGTCTTGTATTAACATTTCAGAAAACAGAGTGGATAATTATCTAGATATTCTTTAAGAAATAGGTATAATATAAAATATATTTAAAAATAAATTTAAATAAATGAGAAATGCGACTATAGTATACATGATTTTTCAATGGTAAATTTTGACGAAATTCTATGGATTTATGCAGTTTAATTTAATTTCTATTGACATTTATAAAAACCAAACTAAAAATATTTATAATACCAATGTAAAATTAATTTTAAAAAATGTTATTTTAATTTACATTGTACACACCAAATATTGGCAAAAAATGTTGAAACTCTAAATCTGTACCAACCTATGTTATGCTCTGTATTAATATGTTCTTACACATGTTTTCGTAAATAAATATCTTTATCTTTACAATCTAATTTTTTGTCGTTTGCATCCAAAAACCTCATAATCGGTATCGCGAATAAAGTCCATTTAGCATATTAAATTAACAAAATAAGGCAATAATGTATCGAACAGCTGGATTTTTCTCGCTAATTTTGGTATGGCAGAGCCACGAACCATGAACGGGTCGGCTTGGCCAGATTGACTCCTATAACTGGTGTAAAGCATCGCTTGCGCTGTGTTTCGCTGAGTAAGACCCAAAAGATTAGCAGCGCAGTTGTGTCTCCACTGGTTTTGCGAATGTCCATGGGCGGCGACAATTTCTTGGTGGTACATCTTCCCGTCAAAAAAAATATCCGACCCGTAGCGATTTGATAAATAGTTATTTAGATCATTTTTAGCTCGTGACCACGACTGCTGTAACGTAGCCGAAACGTCGAGCAAAATATATGAGTACACAATGTCGTATCACATAGTAAAATAATTTCCGTCTTGATAAATTATAGTTAATAAATTATCGATAATTTTTTTCGCTGTATCACATCTCTATCAGCCGAGCTAATTTTATTAATTTTAATCACCATTTGTCGCGTGCCGACACACATTAACTCTCTCCGCTGAAACATAGAGCCGATAAAATAACTAACAATATTCATAGTAACGCCCTCTTTAAAGCATCATTAAACCGTGTACGACCGATAAGGTATTCTTAATGAGCCGTATTATAGTTAATGTAATACGCTTTCGAGTTATTTATGACGTTAGAATAATGCGAGGTTTTATGACCACAATGGCTTGTTTGCGCGATTAGATTTTTTGAAAGTCTAGGTGCGGAATTTTGTATATCGAGGCGCCATAGGGCTGCGACTAGGCACGGTTCGACAAATCTTTATCTAAGAATAAATACATCTTTTTTTTTTATTTGACAAGCCAGTGTTTGAGCTAAAGTGGAGATGGGCAGGACACCTGGCAAGGCTTAAAGATGATAGGTGGACTAATAAAGCTTACCGAATGGCAGCCAAGAATGGGATGACGTCCTGGGGGTAGACCACCTGCACGATGGTCCGGACGATATTGTGACGGCAGTGAGGAAACAATGGATAAAGCTGGTAAGGGACCGAAGGGAATGGCGGGATAAAGAAGAGGATACTCAGCAGTGGGTGGATGTGGGCTGATATGATGATGATTTCGGCTAAGGTGGCCAAACTCAACGATCATCCACTTACGCAGGATATATTATAGTGCTCAAGTGTGTGCACAAATACAAGTGCACTCTTTATTCCCTTGCATTGTGACACGACCGGAAAGGGACCGGGTGCTTAACGTGCTTCCCGTGGCACGGGGTTACAACACCGCCAACTTGCAGACTCCGGAGTCTAGTCTCCGGAGTCTCCGGAGTCCGGAGTTCTTAGTGTCAGCCCGGGCTGACACTAAGAATTTCTTTACAGAAAAATTCAAGTACAAGTTTTGGCCCGACTCGGGGACTGAATCCGGGACGACAAGCGCAGCGTTCGCTTTAAAGTACGATGCACTACCCACTGCGCCAACGAGGCAGTCATAGTTATGATCCAACAATAATAATAGCCAACAATAGTGATTGTGGTCAGATATTGATTAAGCCACTGCTTGCCCACCATGGAAACTTCGGCGTGCTAATAATGTACTTAAAGAAATAAGTAAAAAGTCTTCCCATAATATCCTTAAACCGATTACGGCTACGGCGGCCAATATCAAGGATATATTATAGTGCACAAGTGTGTGCGCAAACACAAGTGCACTCTCTATTCCCTTACACTCGTATTCTGATGGGACACCAGCGTGACACAACCGGAGAGGGTATGGGTGCAGGACCAACGGCTTAACGTGCTTTCCGCGGCACGGGGGTACAAGACTGCCAACGTCCAGACTCCGGGCTGACACTAAGTATTTCTTACCGCAACCTTAGGTACAAATTTTGGCCCGACCCGGGGATCGAACCCGGGACCTCTTGCGCAGGCGTCGCTTTTAAAGTGCTACCACCTACTAACCTATTGCGCCACCGAGGCAGCCAAAAAAGTCTTCCCATATGACTAGATCCTAGAACAAAGTGTTGCTTTAGGATTTTTTAAATAAGTTCTAAACCACAAGCAACAGATGGCGCTGGGTGTCTGTTACATCGCGCAAGTGTCTTTTCGCTTTACCTTTATAAAGCTTATGTTTGGTCGTTGACTAATGTTTATCATACTATACATAGCAGGTTATAAATATAATTGAATTGAAGTTAATTACTTTCCAATAATTTGCATTGAACCTTTTAAGCACTTTAGTACATTTTGATAATTCCACAACATGTTGGTCATTCGTTTTAACGAGAACCGCATTTGAACTGTTAATTGAATTTGCAAATATTCATTGCATAAACATGCGGTTTCCTGGGATTTTAACAATTTATACGATGTTGTTCAACTCGTGAACCCTGGGGGGTTGGAGCTTTTAAATTTGGTACAACAGGTGAACTTGAAAACATGTTTTAAACAATTAATGTTTTTAAAATTAAAATACGTAATATTCTCCAACCGAATATGGCTACGGCGGCCAATCTCAACGATCAGCCATATACGCAGGATATATTGTAGTTCTCAAGTGTGTGCGCAAACACAAGTGCATTCTCTATTCCAATGGGACACTACTGTGACACGACCGGAGAGCATAACGTGCGTTCCGATGCACGGGGGTACAAGATCGCCAACTTCCAGACTCCGAGCTTCCACTAAGGATTTCTTACCGAAAACTTAGGTACAAAATTTGGACCTGGGTATCTACACCATCGCAGCCGTCGCATTAAAGAGGGATAACATAAAACGTAACGTTAACTTGTGGAGTAGAGAGGGCTATATGCGAATACTCATGGCACCTATTTTTGGGAATAATGATTAAGACCTTAGAATAAATATTTTAGTATAATTAAGCACTTAAGAATTGTTTTCAATGAAAATTATGAGTTAGGTTTTTTTTTTAAATGAAAAAAATTTTATGATGTGACTTAATGACAAATGTGTAAATAGTATAACTAACACATAATTTTCTTGAGTCCTTACACATTTCTAGGCTTCGTTCTACTTTGCAAAAGAACTTAAAACACTTTTTAGATAGCAATAAACTAACAGTACATTATAATGTTTGTACATAAAATTAAACATTATTAAATAGAGCATCCGTGGAGGGGCCGTGTGGTCCCCGGCAGAGTAGAATAGGCCACCCTCACTCTTACCGAGGTGTCGTAAAAGGCGACTAAGGTAAAGCTGCTGGCATGATCATCAGCACCCAGAGAAGGAAAACTGCATTTATATCAAAACCCTCCCCAACCCGTCTGCCAAGCGTGGTGAGTATGGCAATTACCCTTCATGTGATTGAGGGAGGCCCGTGCCCCAGCAGTGGGGAGTTCAATGGGCTGATGATGATGATGATGAAATAGAGTATTCCGTAGGGACCATGCTTCCAGTTCCCAAAGATTATACTTCGATTCAATGTCACGACAAACATTTGCCCGATGAACACTGGCGTATGTTTTTTTTTATGTGAAATATATGTGAATGTGACTTTGTATAGGGTTTCATATGATGTTTGTGGTATCTTCGTCGTTTCTGGTTTCCATAATACAAGGGAAAACTTAAGTTTGTGTCCAGAACTATGTTTTTTTATGTCATAGGTGGCAGACGAGTAGACGGATCACCTGATTTTAAGCGATTGCCGCCGCCCATGGACACCCGCGACTCCATTGGAGTCAAAAGTGCGCTGCCATCCTTTAAACGCCCCTTTCCCCCGGATTGGGCTTCTGATACCCACTAAAATGCTTTTTTATAAATCTGTAAATTAAAGTTCTTGAAATGTAGACGAAGATTTTTCAGGAATATGTCTATACTCTAAGTTGTTCAGGAATATGTATATCTGGGACAAACGCTCCAATTATGCAGAAACAACGTCGAGAGAGAAGCCAATAGAAGAATTCAGCTAGGCTGGGCAGCATTTGGTAAACTTCGTCAAGTCTTCTAGGCACCCATCCCTCAAAGTCTTAAGTTATTTTATCTTTCTTTCTCACAACATCTCATACGTTCACCTGATTCCATACTAAGTAGCTTAAGCACTTGTGTTACAGATATCAGACAACAGAGGAGCACAAATATATACTTAAATACATATATTACACCCAGACACTGAACCAGGGTGGGGATCGAACCCACGACCTTAAGTCGAAAGTCTTCGACCAGTGCGTCCTCCCGGTCATGACTTATGGTGCCGAGACGTGGACACTCACGGCTGGACCAGTCCACCGGTTCAAAGTCGCAAAAAGGGCTATGTTCGGAATATCTCTGAAGGACCGCATCAGAAATGATGTAACCGACATAGCCCACCGAATTAGCAAACTGAAGTGGCAGTGGGCTGGTCATATTAGCCGCAAACTGACAGCTGTTGGAGCCGTAAAGTCCTTGAGTGGAGACCGCGACTCGGAAAACGTAGTGTTGGACGCCCTGCGACAAGAAGGGATAATGACGTTCGAAGGCTGGCTGGTGTGGGCTGGATGAGAGTGGCGGTAGAGGTGGAGTATGTGTTGCTGATAATGAGACGAAGATTATGTTTAGTATTAAGTTTCATCATATTAAACGTTGTCATTATTCATATTCAATGTTAAATAAATAAATATAAATATTTAACAACATCACATACATTGATCTGACTCCGAGATAGGTAGCTCAAACACCTGTGTTATAATACTTTTCTTTTGTAAGTACATACTTATAATACATACAAACACCCAGACCAATACAAACAGACATTTTCATGCACACAAATGTTTGTACTGTGCGGGGATCGAACCTGCAACTCTTGGACCAAAGGCAGCGTTCACTACCACTGTTCCAAACGGATAGTCGTTGATTGGATTTGGACGTTGATTGGATGACGATTCGTATATTTTATTTTGTTAGGCAGCTGAATTAGCTACCTACTTATATTTTATTCCCGACCACGTACATTTTCAAGTAAGTTGTAAGACGGTGCTAGATTTATTTTACAGTTGGCCTACTCCACTTCCTCTAATGGAAGGGAGAAGAAAGTACCAAGTTTTTGTAGAAACTTTCAAGAGGTTATAGTCACTTGACTCCGTATTTCTGTTAGTTAGTTCCATTTTATCTATAATTAATTAAGACGGAGATTTATTATGGACTTGGACAATTGGACTGAGTCAGTACATAACGTTGTATCTCATAATAAATTTTGTTTTAATCTCCGTCTTAGTTAATTATAGTAGGTAATAAAGCAACTTGAAAATATAAAAAAACAGTTCCATTTTTTTAATGTTTTTTAATTTCTCATCGTTCGGCCGCCATTGTATATAAATAACAGCCTAAAAGTGAGTTGAACAGCTGTTGAGGAGTTGACCTTCAATCATCAGTTGACCCACAAAATTATTAGATACAGTTAGACGTAAATACCTACTGCTGCAGAGTTAAAAAAAAAATACAAAAACCTTACATGTTCCTATAAAATTTGATGTTTGCCTTCGATTTCTCTGGGATGATAGCATCAGATTCTGACATGTTAACAATGGGACAAATTTAAGAGTGTGTTCTTTCAAATAAAAAAAAAGAATTATACAAATCGCACAATAATTGGAGGAGAAATCGATAACATACATATAACAAAACATACATACAGTCGAACATAGAACCTCCTCTTTTTTGAAGTCGGTTAAAATTATGACCAGACGTCGAGCGACAAGAAGCGGCGCGTAAAAGTTCAAGTCCGCGAGAAAGCCTCCGTCGAATGCTACCCGTTGCTGCCGCGCACCTTGCGCGCAGTGTTTGGACACATATTATCCTAACCTGTGTACTGAATTAGTACGAATATAAATCTTTTCACAGACACGGAAAATCAAACTATCAAAAATTTCGTCGGAAGTAGCGTTTTCGATAACTCCGATGGTCAGAGAACACCTATAAACTATTGCGTAAAGTTTAATTTGCATTATTTTATTGACGTCACAACAATTTGCGTACCTAATTTAAAAATAACTCCGCCTAAATTCCAGTATTCATTAGTGAACGTAGGTTTTTTTAAATGTCCCTTTCGACTGCGTTCAACGTCGTGCAACTCGAATAGTCGACGATGAGAATCTCACCGATCGCTTACACTCTCTGGCCCTGCGGAGAGAAGTCACCTCCTTTTACCGCCTTTACCATGGTGAGTGTTCCGAGGAGCTGTTTGCATTAAAATCTGCTGCTAAATTTCACCACCGTACTACACGTCGTAAACTAGATTTCCACCGTACTATCTGGATGCGTGGAGGTCCACCACCGTGCGCTTTACACGTCATTTTTTTTTCACGCATCTCCTGATTCAACTTCCTGCAGCGGTATTTCCACACCGGTAAGACATTGCGAGCTTCAAGAAACGAGCCTATACCTTCCTAAAAGGCCGGCAACTCATCTCTACTCCTGTTGTGGCTTATGTCCATGGGCGGCGGTGACCGGTTTCTTTCTCCCTTTCTCATAAAAAAAATAATTGTAACATAAAAACACATTACTTTAATTGTAATAAACCACTAAGATTTATCCATAGGTAATGCCATAGACTAATAAATACACTAAGTATTGATAATGCTAAGTTTTACTCAGACCAATACCATATTAGCCCCGATTCGACCAATCTTTATCCATAGATAAATCTATGGTATAACGTCAGATTTATATGGAATGACAGCGCTATACGATAGATTTAGTATCGGAATAAGGTTGGTTGAATCGGCCCTTCGACAAAGTTCCCCGTAGACCAATTTTAGACCTTATTCGAATACTTTAAGGTCGAAAAGAATTTTACCGGGAACTTTGTCGATGTTGTACATTATCGTCACTAGTCTCACTAAGGTAACTCACTTATTCAATGCATGTTTTACCTGTGTAACTTAAATAAGCTGAAAATCAGCGTTAGCGGCTCCTACTTTAGTTGCTAACACATGCTGAGCGGAAACCATTTTGGGCGCATATACTTACTTGTACATGTATTTGCTTACTGTAATATTTCATCATCATCATCAGCCCATTTAAGTCCCCACTGCTGGGGCACAGGCCTCCCTCAATCACATGAGGGGTAGTTGCCATACTCACCACGCTTGGCAGACGGGTTGGCGAGACTGTAATATTTAAGTCGTGTTATTTAATATGTCCCTGTAATTTTTTAATCTGTCCAAATAAATCTTTTTGCTTTCTTTCCTTCTTTCTCTCTTATAAAATCTTTTTTTATTAAAAGAGTTTTTAGTGAAATTTAAAAACTTCTGAACAATCCCAGTGAAAGTTAATAAGCCTTACAAAATATTTTAATAAAATATTCTCAACTGACTTGGCAAACGAAGTTCGTGACAAATGATAGGTGTTAACGATCTTTTCCATAATTAACTTAAAATTAAACAATATTAATCCAAAACTTAGACTTGCGTGACTGTGGTTTAAGTTACTTACCTTGTTTAAAATTTTGAGGGACACATTTTCAGCTGCTTACAAAAGTTTAGGTTCATTATACACGCGTTATTATAATGCTTAATATTTATTCTCTGAGAATAGAGAATGTGAGAAAATCATGCAGTAAGAGACCTAATGGCGGCGGCGACTGTTTGGACGTCCTAGGTATTGCTGGAGGGACGAGGTGAGAAAGGACCTGCTGGGCTGCAGAACGACGATTGGTCGACCGTGGCCCAGAATAGAGAGTAATGGCAACTTGTTGTCAAGCAAGATCCACTACGCGTCGCTGAGCAATAAGTAGTAGTAAGTAAGTAAAAGGGACGGCCTAAAGGTTGGATGCCAGTAGGCCGACTAAGGTACCGCTGGAGATAGGAGGTTGAAAAGGATTTGCGTGGACTTCTGCCCGATGACTGGCAGGAGGTGGCGCAGGACTGACATAGATGGAGACTCTTATTATCGGAGGCAAAACTAGTTCACTATGGGTCGCTGCGCCAACCTAGTTAGTTAAAATATCTATTCAAAAAGAAAATGTGTTTATTGAAAATTTATTAAAACATAATATTTTGAATAACTATAAATACTCAAAGGTAAGCACGTAAAGTTTGCATAGCATATGATATAAGCCCGATTTTTTCTGCATGTTTCAATTTTTACTCTAGAATTTACACTACCAAAGTCAAGGGATTTTTTTTTCTAATTACACACGTCTTTAAAATGACATGAATAGCAACACTCAAACTTCCGCATTTCAAGTTACCACTGCTCCTGTATAAAATGATTGAATATTTAAATAAATGTTATAGATTACAATATAAAGGTTGCCTGGAAATCATTGTTCTCTCACGTGCCTAGTTTTTTGTTTGAAACTATAAGACTCACCATGTTTTAGGAGCAATATAGTATATTAATTACTTGGGCTACGGTTTACGATTTTAAACTTTCGCGTTGCATTATACTAAAATTCATATTGGGGCTAAACACAACGAAAATAGCAGTAAGTGCATTGTAGTACTAAATGTCAAGCAGTAAGTACTACAATTTGCTTGTTTATTCTCATCGCGTTTAGCCGCGATATATGAATTTTAGTATTTGGGTTAAGGCTTATCAACACGTGAGCCTTGCGCTTTCTAGGTTAGATTACGTTTGCGTATAACCTTAGTCGAATTGTACAAAACGATTAATAACCCGTTTATCGAATGCCGACAGCTCCGTACACAACGATAACGTTAGGCGAAACAATCACGCGAACGAACCGCCAGAACGCAAAAGGAAAGATAAATTTAGTTTTCAGTACGAATTAAATTCGTGAAGGCCCTCGTTATTATTCACCCTGGGCGGAACTCCCTTCGTTTGTGAGCGAATAAATCAAACTTAGTTCTAGTTCATTAGTAATTAAAAATAATAATTCTCTTCGAAGGTATTTTGAGGTACTAAAGTTTCGACGTAACTTGTGAAATAAAGGGTTAATGGCGGCTTTCCATCAAATAAATATCTTCTATTTGTTAGAAGCTTACTGAAGTAATTTGAATGTTCATTAGAATATTTAAAGCGCTTTAGCTGCATAATGGGCTAACATTTGGCCAATGGTTTGCAAAGTTTATGGTACTTGATATTTTTGGTAGATTTCTTGTTATATTTCACGTATGTAGATGACAGCCTTTTTTATTCTTGGTCAGTATTGGTCTGACAAAAATCTGTAAAAATAATGGATGGTGTTCTGATTTCAAACTGTTATTTAGTGCCTTATGTCATTACTTAAAACTAAATTTTCACAATGTGACAAAGATTTTCATGCGTGAATTTCCTAAAGAGAATATGCAAAATTCTATTGATAAAGACTTACAAATTATGCCCATATAATATTACTATCGATAAAATGCAATTAGTAAAATGAATTTGAAGACGTGCTTTCCCCGTTTTAAGTGAAAAGGCGTCTTTGTGCTCCGATTGTAGGGGTCTTTCTATTCTATTAGATTTTCATACATTACAAAAGGTCATGCGGCATTGTCTGGTTGAATTCGAGCGGAATCCGGGTGGTATGCCGGACTATCAGACTAATAATTATTTCCATTGTCTTATTTACCCCACGAAGCAGGAACAATTAAGCATGACGAGTCAGCGTAGTGGAGACTGGGGACATCTACAACGTGTTATTTAAATAGCGCAAAACCTCTCAGGTGGTAGTTCAGCCCATGAAATTGAACATGTTTCACTATGGGACCAACATTGAAATCGTGAAAAAAAAGCTGGTTCATACAAATCGATCAGCGCAGCAAGCCCATTTGTATGAAACGGCTGTTTTATTTTTCGCGAATTCAATGTTGGTCCTATATGTTCTATGACTTTTGGAAATTCGCATAAAAAATCAAATTTTCATACAAAGTTGGTCACGTGACTTGGTCATTTTGTATGGGTCATAGAAAAGTCATAGAACAAATATTTTTCAGAATGTTTGGTAGAACACGTGGTAAAGGGATGTAAATATTCAAAGATACACCCTGTATTTGTACGGAAAAACTTCACTTCACTTGCAATAACAACTATGGCTTCTAGTAATATCTACCACGATGCCACGGCCTCACAGAAAACCGGCGTGAAGCAGCACTGTGCTGTGTTTCGCTGCGCGAGTGAGGGTACCGGAGGCCCAATTCGGGGTAATTGCTTACCATCAGGTGATTCGTCTGCTCGCCTGCCACCTATCACATAAAAAAAATCTACAATTTTGATTGACACGGCTGTTTGTATAGCTATTTAATCCCACGAACCTTGATTAAGAACAAAAGTATTTTAATAAAACAGTGAAAGCGAAGAGTTTAAGAGTTATTTCAATATTTTCGCCGACTCTGACGAGCAAAAGGGAATTTCTAAATACAGCGAAATAATTAGTAGTGAAACGCATAAGGCGAGATTACGTCAAAGAAGTTTAGTAAACATTTATTTGTGTTTTTTTTAAAGATAAAGATAGGTACTTCATTTGCTAAGAAACATGTGCACAGAACGGGGACGCCGTGTGGTCCCCGGCAGAGTAGAATAGGCCACCCTCACTCTTACCGAGGTGTCGTAAAAGGCGACTAAGGTAAAGCTGCTGGCATGATCATCAGCACCCAGAGAAGGAAAACTCTGCATTTATATCAAAACCCTCGCCAACCCGTCTGCCAAGCGTGGTGAGTATGGCAATTACCCCTCATGTGATTGAGGGAGGCCCGTGCCCCAGCAGTGGGGACTTAAATGGGCTGATGATGATGATGATGATGTGCACAGAAAAGATGTTGTTAGATATATGCAAAGTCACATAATATTCTACCATTGTGTACAAAATGATAGATTGAATTTACTTATTGAACAATGATTATAAAATTAAATACAATAAGATATGTCACAGTTATAAAATTTGTCAATAGATTAGATACATTAAATTTCTTAGTCAATTCAAATCATCATCATCATCATTTCAAACAATAGACGTCCACTGTTGGACATAGGCCTCCCCCAATGTTCTCCACACAGATCGATCATGTGCCGCCCGCATCCAATGGATTCCATTCCACGTCCACCTTCAGGGGGACCTGTCACGGCTGCGTCTTTCTGTACGTAGCCTCCACTCGAGGACATTTCCGCCCCAACGGCCGTCTGTTCTCCTCGCTATGTGCCTGCCCATTGCCACTTGAGGCATGCAATCTTTTGGGCTCTCGGTGACCTTAGTTCTCCTGCAGATCTCGTCATTTCTTTCTAACAAATATTACAAATCGTATTATAAATTCAGATATAGTATAACAAAATTTTTCAATTAAAAGGTATTTAATTTTGTATTTAAAAAAATATAATTTAATTCTTTAAATGTATTGACATTTAAAGAAATTTATTAAATATTCTAGGAGCCATGCAAAATATACTCTTCGGCATATGCAAAATATACTCTTTGGTATGACCTTTGTTTTAGTACCCGTAGACACTCGCGACATCAGTCACAAGTGCGCTGCCAACCTTTAAATCCCCCTTTCCCCCAAATCGGACTTCCGGTACCCACACTCACACACAGTGCTGCTTCACGCCTGCTTTTCTGTGAGGCCGTGGTATCACTCCAGTCGAGCCAGCCCATTCATGCCGAAGCGTGGCTCTCCCATGGTCAAAATCATTTATCAAAATCATAATTATTTATTCGCTCACAGGGTAGGTACACAAAATTTAAGTATTACAAATATTTAACAGTATTGTTGTTAACGGGATATTTAGTCTTATCAATAATGGATTAAATGCAATGTTCGACTGTCGCCCGGGCCGTATGTCACAGTGTAAGGGATGCATTAATAATGCATCGCCGCGACTCCAGCCGAGGCCGGGTCTGCACCAATCACATTAAAATAACCCCACTCTGCGTTTAGTCTGTGTTCATTGTTCTTCGAGACCGTGTGTGGCGATACCGATCTATGCTTTTTTATCCCTCCTGTATCCCTAGTTTTATTATAAATTCAAAAGTAACGTTTTCTGTCCATCAGGCTTTTTTTATGTGATAGGTACACAGATGGGTAGACGGATCACCTAATGTTAAGCTATTGCCGCCCTTGCGGTGTCCATGGCAACACCAGGCCAGTCACAAGTGCACCGTCATCCTTTCACCTTCCTTGAATTGGGCCTCAGGTACGAGCACTCACTCATTCGGTAAAACACAGCACAGGAGCTTCTTCACAAAATTTTTGCTGAGAGGCCGTTGGATCACTCCAGTCGAGTCGGCTAATTCATACCGAAGCGTGTTTCTCCCACGGTAAAAGCTCTTTTACTTCTTGTCATGTAGGTTTTTAAGACCTGGTTAATAAATGCTATAAGCAATTGTCCTATGTATAAGTGGACTTGGTTTGATGATGATTTTTTTCAAATAATTTTTAAAAAACTATTTTATAACATCACAAACATTGATCTAACTCCGTGGTAGGTAGCTCAAGCACCTGTGTTACGGATATCAGATCCAAAAGCGGAATTACAAATATATAAATTTAATACTTTACTTTTGTTAATACATACTTATATTACATAGAAAACACCCAGACCAATACAAACAGACATGTTCATGCACACAAATGTTTGTACTGTGCGGGGATCAAACTCGCAACCCTTGCACCTGAGACAGTGTTCACTACCATTGATCCAAACGGGTCGTTAGATCAACAATATAAGCGAAAAAAAAAATCTGCTGTTCCATACAAAATAGAATACCCGCCCGGCAATAATGTACGGAACAGATGATTACTTAGAGCGGTATATCCCATGGGAAAATAACTACCTACTTTGCGGAAGTAGCCCCGGCATTGTGGGTTAAATTTCCAGAATGAACGTTAAAAAGAAAAGATGGTACATAGATTTCTTTTTCCAATACTAGTAACAGTATCTGCCATTATGATTGTAAACTTTCCATACCAACATAATAGGCGGTGATGTCAAAAACTCATTAAAATAAAATCCACTCGTCAAACAGATCAATCTTCCAAAAAATGCGTCTCTTTTATCACTCGACATTGGCAGAATTATAGATGTGCAAGACATAGTAACCAGCCATTATGAAAAAAAAACCTAATAGGTTAACCATATAGGTTTAATCTATAGCAGAAATAATTTCGAAAGTGTATTTGACAGTTGTATTTAGAACTAAGCATTTACAAAATAAATCAATAGTTACTGAGAATAATTTGACTAGGATGAACAAGTTTTTACGAAAGAAAAATTAATTAATTATTTCAATTCGTTCCTTTTTCCATTCACTTTAGCCATTCATTGGAAATCTGGATTGTAATTTATAATAAATAATGTTTCACGACATCACATTTTTTACAGTAAGAGAGCCACGCTTCGGCATGAATGGGCAGGCTCGACCAGAGAGATGCCACAGGTTCACAGAAAACCGGCGTGAAGCAGCACTGTGCTGTGTTTCGGTGCGTGAGTGAGGGTACCGGAGGCCCAATCCGGCAATCTCTTACCATCAGGCAATCCGTCTGCTCGTCTGCCACCAATCACATAAAAAAAAGAAACATACATTGATCTGACTCTGAGTTAGGAAGCACAAGCACCAACCCCCGTGTTAACAGCGGAATTACAAATATACAGGAAGACTTTTAATCGGTGATCAGGACCTACTCATTCCGACTAGGTGGATGATGGCCATTGCTATAGTAATAGTAGTTTCATTTTTATGTTTTCTTTTTATTTAGGTTTTATTTTAAATTTTATTAGATATCTAAATTTAATTGGAGTGTATGGTCTTCCTACAATTTTATGAAGTGAAGAAGATACGTCATCAATCATTATTGATAGATGTGTAGAAAGCTATTTTAATTTTCTTTAATTTGTTTTCTTTGACGTTGTCTGCCATTTGACAGTTTTCTACCAATAACATGAAAAACTTTAAATCTCTAATGAGGTTTGTTATCATCACTATACCTGTACTTATGAAGAGGTTTTATTTGTAACAAGCAGGAGTAGGATGACCATATTCATAGTTATTAACTTAAAGTCCGAGACAAGAAAAAAAAATGGAACGCTGACATGTAACTACTATTACTATAGCAATGGCCATCATCCACCTAGTCGGAATCAGTAGGTCCTGATCACCGATTAAAAGTCTTCGTGTATACATTTATTACTTTTTTTTTGTTAAACATACTTATTACTTATAGGAAAACTCAAACCAATACAAACAGACATGTTCATGCACACAAATGTTCGTACTTTGTACGGATCGAACCCGCAACCCTTGGACCAGAGGCAGATTATATTTTCGTAGCCACAACAGTGGACGGTGCACCCAACATTGACTATTCCGGTCATAAATGCGGCATGATTTGGGCAGACGCGTGCCGACAATCGTGCGTGACAATTGTGAAGACCACGTCGGGAATCTAAAAGGACATAAAGCCAAGATGCAGACCTTGGCCAAAGTCCGTTTTAGATTCCGGCCTATTTCTAGAAAGCGCTTATTGAACTTGCCATAAGATGTCTTACTCAGAGTCGATGATTAACTTTTTTTTTTTTTTATTTATTTAAGACAACAAAAAATTACACACATGTAACACTATAAGTGATGTATACTAGATAACAATACTTAGTGTGCAATCAGCACCGCTGTCTACAGATTAGGTAGAGACATGAGAAAAGGGCAATAGAGAATAAGCAGGTACGTACAATACAGCTTGGTTCGTATAACAACGCGTATCGGAATCAACGCGCATCCTGAGGCTCAAGTAAAAACCTGTTACTAAACAGTAACACACATATGACTATGGTGAAATTACCAAAGTAGCTACTAATAATTTCTTGCCTTGAGTTATGTGTAATAAAGAATACACATCCATTTCTAATGAGAAATGAAATAATTAAGTTACATATGAGTAAATAAGGCCACTATTATGTTTTGTTTAATTAAAAAAGAGGAATAAACTTAGTTGGCTACTTAAGAAAAAATATTGACACTTATTTTGATACACATAAGGACTACCGTAATAGCTTAAATGACGTCTTTGAGTGCGGCCGTTAAATACAACAGTTTCTCTGTGTGTATGTCTCAAGGGAATCCAAAAATTAGGGAACGTAGATGGCAACCTCCAAATGTCTTTTTTGTCTCCTTGTCCTACCATATCTCTGTTATCATAGCGTGTAATTCTCGGTTGCGTCCAAACCCGTGTCTTTGGTGCCCGGAATACATTCCGGAGTCTGGTAATTACAATGAAGTGACTGCCGTCTGACATTTGTAACCCTTTGACAGGGGAACCAGACCAACTGAATCATGGTTACACGTTCCAGAAACTATCCGAAACGTGCAGGATTCCTTTAGATGGTTCCCTTACCGCCGAGCTTATGATAGAAATATTAATATTTGACAAATAAAGAGGTGTTTACTCGGATTCGTTCTGAACCCCTGGTACCATGTCTACCTGTCCAACCATGTTGTGACTGATACTAATAAATATTTCACAACATCACTTAATGACTTCGAGATAGGTAGCTCAAGCACCTGTGTTACGGATATCAGAATCAACAGTGGGATTACAAACATATAGATAGATTGATATTCTTTATTGCCCAAAAATACAATACAAGCATGATACAACAGCAACAGACAGTACAATAAGGCGGTCTTATCGCTTGTAGCGATTTCTTCCAGACAATCTTTGGGTAGAGGAAAGAAATATCGTATTTGTAATAAGGGAAGGCAGTGCAAAGTAGTTTAACAAATGAAATTGAGAATGGCAGAAATATACATTATTTTATATATTAATATTATTAAATTACATAAATAATAATAAACAATACATACATACTCAATAATATATACATAGATAATTTATAACAAAAATTCAATAAAAATATTTCTTATAGATAGATATACATATAATATACTTTTCTTTTGTAAATACATTCTTATAATACATAGAAACACCCAGACTAATACAAACAGACATGTTCATGCACACAAATGTTTGTACTGTGCGGAGATCGAACCCGCAACCCTTAGATCAAAAGCAGCGTTCACTACCACTGTTCCAAACTTTTTATTGAAAATCTTTAAAAATAACAAGGCATTTTTTTATTTGCTCCAAATCTAAAAACGGAACTTTATCATCAAAGTAAGCAACTAGTACAGTCAGCACTCCATCAATGGACAGTCAGCCAAATCGTTAGTATTCTGTCAACGCTAGCCAAGCCGAATGACGCTAACGGGTCTTATTTTTAAAATAATCTCATATGGGTTTGTGCCTAGAATTTTCAATCGGGCATATCCGAAATAACTGATAAAAGCCCTAGCTTAAATTAATGTCCTAGAGAATGGTTCTAGACAGTCTCCAATGGGTAATAAACTTATGTTATGTTGTGCTCCGTCCCATTTAGCTTCGGTGATCTCAATAATCCACCATGTACGCAGCAGTGCCGTGTGGTCCCCGGCAGAGTAGAATAGGCCACCCTCACTCTTACCGAGGTATCGTAAAAAGCGACTAAGGTAAAGCTGCTGGCATGATCATCAGCACCCAAAGAAGGAAAACTCTGCATTTATATCAAAACCCTCGCCAACCCGTCTGCCAAGCGTGGTGAGTATGCCAATTACCCCTCATGTGATTGAGGGAGGCCCGTGCCCCAGCAGTGGGGACTTAAATGGGCTGATGATGATGATGATGATGATGATGATGATTACGCAGGATATATATATACTATAGCGTACAAGTGCGAGCGCAAACCCCCGTGCACTCTTTATTCCTAAGTAAATAATGCACTTAAAAAAATTTCGACAGTCTTCGGGTGGGACTCGAACCCACGATTTTTTGCTAACCGGGCAACTGCTTTACCCACTAAGCTACCGACCTTGGTATGTCGAATTTTGTAAGTGCTTTTTGCAAAAGATCGTGGCTTCGAGTCTCTTCCGAAGACTGACAAAAAAAATTTAAGAGCATTATTCACTTAAGAATAAATTGCAAAATATTTATGTACCCAAAAAACTCTTTATTTCTTTTACCCCATAATTTTAAT
Source organism: Marasmia exigua (assembly GCA_019059595.1). Classification (NCBI taxonomy): domain Eukaryota; kingdom Metazoa; phylum Arthropoda; class Insecta; order Lepidoptera; family Crambidae; genus Marasmia; species Marasmia exigua. The sequence goes on from CM032473.1 coordinate 16,673,040, forward strand.
CGAACACCAATCTGAAACGACCGCAGAGAGAACACGCGTGTGTTTTTCCGAGGCACGGGAGACAAGACCGCCAACATTCTGACTTCGAGAATGAGGCTGATGCCGAGAATTCCATGACAGAAATATCAGGCACTTATAAATGTTGCGATCCGAGTATCGAACCCAGAACACCTCGCGCTACTGTCCTACTAGCCACTTCGGTCACTTCTCCATCTTTCGGTCCGTATGCCGAGACGGTAGGAAGGACCATGGGCTGGTGGAGGGACTGTCCTACTAACCACTGCTGTACCGAGGCATTTGTCAGTACTCGAAAGCTAAAACCATTACGGTTATCCGGCACACATCTAAATTCTACAAGGCAATTTATTTGAGTGGTGGCTTTTATTTTTTTACTCCCTCCATCCGGCTTTTGTTTGCGATCACTGTCTTTCAAGTCTCATCCCTTAAAAGTAGAAATGAGCAATGACAGAAAGAGAAAAGAAATCAGACACATTTTCCCCGTTTGACTCAAAGTGATTGTGTTATTGGAATGGCGTTTTAAAGCTAATTGCGGAAGTATATTGAGAGATATCTTTTGTTTGTTTCTGCGAATTTGCTTCCAATAAAACATCGTTTGGTAGATACCTACAAGTATGAATAAAGATTGTTATTGATGTAAAAAAAAAATATACTGACACAGTATATTGCCGTGCCGACGCCGTGTGGTCCCCGGCAGAGTAGAATAGGCCACCCTCACTGTTACCGAGGTGTCGTAAAAGGCGACTAAGGTAAAGCTGCTGGCATGATCATCAGCACCCAGAGAAGGAAAACTCTGCATTTATATCTAAACCCTCGCCAACCCGTCTGCCAAGCGTGGTGAGTATGGCAATTACCCCTCATGTGATTGAGGGAGGCCCGTGCCCCAGCAGTGGGGACTTAAATGGGCTGATGATGATGATGATGATATTGGATCTTCTCAGCCTGATGGTAAGCGAGAGATGAGCCTACGTTGCAATTACGACGGACGCGATGTCAAGGCATCACCTCCGTTGGGACTGCCATACTGGCCCGCGAGGTGCTTCTTCACGCTTCGTTTGAAGGAATCCATATTGTAGGAAGGATTACGGCTACGGCGGCCAATCTCAACGATCAGCCACGTACGCAGGATATATTATAGTGCTCAAGTGTGTGCGCAAACACAAGTGCACTCTCTATTTCCTTAACCTCCTATTCCGATTAGATACTACTGTCTGTGATATGACCCGAGAGGGACCAACAGCTTAACGTGCTTTCCGAGGCACGAGGGTATAAGACCGCCAACTTCCAGACTCCGGGTTGCCACTAAGAATTTGTACCGAAAATTTAGGTACAAATTTTTGACCCGACCCGGGGATCGAACCCGGGACCTCTTGCGCAGCCGTCGCTTTAAAGTGCGACCCACTAAACAACATTATGTTTTTGTGGCACTATCATTGATAAAGAGTAGGTATGACACCGTCTACCACCAGTCTGCAATTTGAGCCTACAAGCGATCTTAAAGTAAAGTAAACCATTCATTAGGGGCTAGCCTGAAAATTTTGACAATGTCACAATTCTAGCATCCCTAACTAGTCTCGTTATGGAAATCAAAGGCAAACTGACTGACAACGAATTCGAAACTTTGCGGATGAGCCTATTTAAAGCCCATGTGCTTTTATTCCGATTTAGACCGAGGATTTATCATATTATGGTACGTTGGGTTAGGTTAGGATGGACTTGCCCGCGACGTAAGCGGGCTCACGCCAGGGGAGGGACATGAAGGGAGACTTCTTAGTCAGATTCTCATGTCCCCTCCCCACTCTGGCGAAGACGGGAGCACCCCTGGGTTTTTAGTCGGTATGCCTCTGGCCGGCTTCTCGTTAGGAGAAGCCCTCGCCAGAGGTGAGTCCGACATAACCCGTCCGCCCCCCCAGTGGGCGGGTATGCGTAAGGCATTTTCCCAGGGTGAAAAAAAAAAAAAAAAAAAAAAAAGGTTAGGATGGACTTAAGATTGTACTAGAGTTGCGGGGCAAAGCTTTTCGGCTGTTCTAGCGACACCATTCCTATTTCCACGGGTGGGTGAGTCGCTGGATAGATTTAGCTAGTAATCCGCACAAGAGGGGTTCGAATCCCCTTGCGGAGAGCCAGCTGTACCTGAGTGGCCTGCGCCAACAGGCCAGGGTCGGGTCCCTGCCCTGAGGGCCAGGACTGCTAAAGGATGCCTTTCCCCTCCACTTTCGTGAACTACGTGGTTTGACGCGGGTTAAGCACGCCTCTTCTAAGTACCCAAGGTACAGGATAAGGCGGGGGTGCTTTCTTCCAGCGTTACCAAAAAATACCAAAAAAAGGCTATAGATTGTGCCTGGGAGGTTATGAAGCCTAGGCTACGCTGGATTCCCACGATCTCCCTTAATATGGTGATGAGGAATGCACCGCTGGTGTTTCAGTGGGTACGCCTCTGGGTCGCAGTATAACTATATATGTTACTCAATGCCTCTGGACTCCATTCCCAGATGGAGAGCATCACATAACCTACGTCGGCCCCCGCCGAAGGGAAATGCAAAAGGCATAGTCCTACCATTGCACTTCGCATTTCACCACCAAAAAAAAGGCTATGGATTGTGGATTCTATTGACTTTATTAACGATTGGTGCCACACCTTTATCTTTTACCTATTTAAGCTTATGGCCCAAACGTATACCAGAAACTTACCAGTAGACCAGAAGAGCTAGGTTGTTTTTTTTTTATTGGCAGACGAGCCGAAGTATCGAATGATGTACAGGCGTTTGCCCCTGCCCATAGACACACGTGACACCAGTGGAGTCACAAGTGCGCTGCCAACCTTTAAACTACCCTTTCCCCCGGATCCGGCCACCGGTACCCTCACTCACGCAGCAAAACACACCCTAAAACCATAGCTTATTAAACTCATAGCTTATCATTATCACCTTACCGTCTACGTCAGGTCATTGACTTAATCGTGATCACGAATTGATATTAGAATGAAATATGGGCTTATCAAAGACGAGACGGAGTTAGTATTCAAGTCAGGACCCGTCGCGAGCCGAATGATGCGTGCGGCCGCTTTGTGCTTCGGTTGTAACTGTCACGAGGAAGGTGACGGGAATTTTAATTGATAGCTCACGGGAGATCTCTTCTGGGAATGTAAAAATCGACTGGTATAAATCTTCTTACCTTAGGTACTCGTGTTAGTATGTAGTCGTATACAAGGTGTCCTAAGACTATGGGACATGAAGGGAAAGTACCTTGAACTCTTTTATCATTTTTACTTAAAGAAAAAATCACTGTATTTTTTTTAAAGAAATAATACTGCATTCATAGTTTTTTTCGATTGTGCTTGTATTGCGTGGGAATCGAACGGAAAAAAATTGGCTTTTTTAATCTGCCAATCTATATAGACATCATCATCATCATATCAGCCCACATCCAGCCACTGCTGAGTATAGGCCTCTTCTTGATCACGCCATTCCATTCGGTCCCTTGCCAGCCTTATCCATTGTTTCCTCACTGCCGTCACAATATCGTCGGACCATCGGGCTGGTGGTCTACCCACAGGACATCGTCCCATTACTAACGATAAAATTTATCTAAGAAACCCTAGGTCTTACACTCGTCTATCGTCAAAGATATACCCAATACTTAGCATACAGCTACTTTAAGTGTTGTGGATCTTTGATACATTTCATTCTTGGTACTGAATCTATCGATTGTCAGAGTCCTTTCCCCTAATGTCCCAAAGTCTTGGGATGCCCTATATACCTACTTCTGAAATATTACTTATTGCTTGAAATCCTCACATCATAGACACAGTAGATATATCATAGATCACGTTCGCCCGATTGTATGTTATGTTTTCTTCGAGTCTTCCTCACCTTAGCGTGTAATTCTCAACTTGATTGCGTCTAAACATCTAACTAAACCTTTCGCTTTAGAGCTTGGTATCCTGGACTGTGATCCAGGATTCTTGTGATTAAAATGAAGCGACTACCGTCTGACCATTGCAACCCTTAGACAGGGAAACTAGACTAGCTGAATCATAGTTACACTCTCAGAATCACTATTGAAAGATTGAAACGTACTGCTGAAATATTCCATGCAGAGTCAATGAATTTAATGAAGTGAAAATCAAGCTAGTTCTTCACCGCACATTATTGCAATGTTCAGAATATTGCAACAGGTAAAAAATTAAAAAAATATATACGGTGGAAGGCACTTTTATTGTCTTGTGAAAAAGATAAGTAAGTACCTAGTAGGTACTAAAAATGCAGGATGGTTTAATTTTATTGCATAGCTAGACACTACCATATTAAACTTTGTATTCAATGATAAAGCGTGCTTTTGCTGTTTCTTCCGACAAATACAACGGAGATTTTTCCTTCAACAAGTTGCTTCTAAAAGCAACAGTTCCCACCAAGCATTGTGAGCGCCCCGTACAGTAGGTAACGCCGCACAGCGGTATTTTTAGAGACTAAAGAGCTCCCGCGGGATGAACGCGGCAGGATGAATTTGCTCTAGTTCCAATATAGCTGGATAGATGGCGTTGTTTAAATTTTCTTATTTAACCTTTAAGTTTTTGCAGTCAACAAATATGTTGCAAGACGTTGGTATCTATTATTTTTGTCAAGTTTTTTTTTTATGTGACGGCGCTGTTGTATTATGGTTGTTTTATGGATAGGCGGCAGACTAGTAGACGGATCGCCTTATAGTAAGCGATTTCCGCCGTCCATAGACACCCGCGATACCAGTGAAGTTACAAGTGCGCTGCCAACCTTTAAAACCCCCCTTCCACCGTATTGGGCATCCGGTCCCTCAATCACGCAACGAAATACAGCTCAGTGCTGCTTCAAGCCGTTTTTCTGGGAGGCCGTGGTATAACTCCGGTCGAGCCGGCCCATTCATGCCGAAACGTGGTTCTACCACGGTCGATTTCTCTAGAAATCAACTGTGAGATGTTCTCATTCATATTTTTGGTTCATTATGCTACATAGATGTACAACATCATAAGACACTTTTAAATGTAGAAAAATAATATATCCTCCAACCGATTTCTCAACGATGAGCCACTTACGCAGGATATATTATAGTGCTCAAATGTGTGCGCAAACACAAGTGCACTCTCTATTCCCTTCCCCTCGTATTCCGATGGGACAGCAGTGTAACATGACCCGAGAGGGATCGGGCGCAGGACTAACGGCTTAACGTGCTTTTCGAGGCATGGGGGTGGCAGCCCCGTAACCTATTACAGCACCTCATGTAGCTCCAGTTCCAGGATAAACCCGAGAATGGAGCTGATGGGGGAGCTCTTGATCTCGTCAGCTGAGATCATGTGTGCTCCCAGGTGCCGGCTTCTACAGCGGTGCAGCGCTATGCACTCGCCGAGGACGTGGATAATCGTTTCCTCGTCCTCGCGACAGAACCTGCAGATTTTGGTATCTGTAAGGCCCATGTTGTGCAGGTGCTTATTTAATTTGCAGTGCCCTGTGAGGGTCCGAGTGAGTGCCCTAACATGTCCTCTACTCAGTTTTGTTATTTCTACAGCTCGTTTCTGATCGAACGCCTGTATCAACGCCTTAGACTGTTCTAGTCGAGGTAGTCTTTTCCAGAATTCAGTGCTTTGTTTTTTCTCCCACTCTTTTAACTCGAACCTGACCATGCATGCTGGAACGCCACTTATTGGTTCCGGTCCGAGTAGTGGGCTCTCTGCCAGCACGTCAGCGACTTCGTTGCCTCTGATATTGCAGTGTCCCGGTACCCAAATCAGATTTACAATGTTGGCATTGCCAAGCTGGTTTAGGAGCAGGACACACTCGCTAGTGAGTTTGGAGTCAAGTTCACAGGATGTTAACGCCTTGAGGGCAGCTTGACTATCTGAGAAGATGAATATCTTCTTATTCTGGAGATTCATTTGTAGACTCTCTTGGACACAGCCAATTATTGCGAAGACTTCCGCTTGGTACACTGTGGTATAGCGACCCAGGTTGGCGAATTTGCGTATTCCGCAGCGATCATTACAAAATCCCGCCCCAGATATGCCCTGCTTCCTGGAGCCATCTGTATACCAAACGATGTCATTCTGCTTAACATTTCCGGGAGTTCCAGCCTCCCAGTCTTGTCTACTTGGTAACAAGACTGTAAACCGCTTATCGAAGCGGTGTTCACGGACCATGGAGTCAGAGGGCATATCCATGACCGGAATTTTCATTAGTTCATTGTAGAGGCCTCTCATGACCCTAGAATGCCATCTCGTCCTCCTTCTGATTTTCGCTCTCGTAATAGCCATCCTCGCTTCCATCTGCACGTGAATGTGCAGAGGTGGAATATTCAGGAGGGCATCCAGTGCTGCAGAGGGAGAGGACGAAAGCGCGCCAGTGGCTATAAGGCAGGCAGTTCTTTGAACTTTGCTGAGGTTCTCTACGCAGTTAAGTTGGTGCGTCTTCTTATACCACACACAGCAGCCATAAGTGACGATCGGCCTCACTATGGTTTTATAAATCCAGAGTGCGGCCATGGGCCGTAGCCCCCATTTTAGCCCCACCAACCTACTGCTTGCCTCCATCGCAATTTTTGCCTTTCTAGTGATGTAGTCGAGATGCTTGTTCCATGTTAGTTTTTGGTCTAAAAAGACTCCGAGATATTTGACCTCGTTGGACAAGCATAGTTTCGTACCAAGAAGTGTTGGGGTGTGTAGCGCCTCTAGTTTCCTTCTTTTGGTAAACGGGATTAAGACCGTCTTACGTGCATTGACTGTTAGCACGTGTCTCGTGCACCAGTTTTCTACTATTCGTAGGGCCCTTTGCATAAGATTGGAAATGGTGCTAGGGCATTTTCCTATGACCATTATTACTATGTCATCTGCGTAACCCTGAGTCAGAAATCTGGCTTCATTGAGCTCGCAGATGAGACTGTCAACAACCAATGACCATTGAAGGGGTGATAGGACTCCGCTCTGGTCACTCTATAATGTAGGGTTTTATTCATCAACGTTGTTGTTGCAGTCCGATTTTGTAGCATGGATCCCATCCATCTGGTGGTGGTGTCGTCGATTCCACGATTCACCATACTACGTGTTATAACATCGAAGTTGGTGTTGTCAAACGCCCCTTCGATGTCAAGAAAGGCACAGAGTGCAATTTCTTTGTCTTCTATGGCTTTCTCAATTCTGTCCACCAGGTCAATAAGTGCCGTTTCCGTGGACTTGCCTGTTTGGTAGGCATGTTGTCTTGCACTCAGGGGTTTTTCAACGAGGTATGTTGCCCTGATGTGACTGTTCAACACCTTTTCCATCGTTTTTAGTAGGAATGAGGTGAGATTTATCGGTCTGTAGGACTTGGGCTGCGATTTGTCTTTGTCCCCTCCCTTGGGAATGTAAGTGACCCTCGCCCGAGTCCACGCTGATGGCAGATAACTCCAAGCAAAGCTTGCACGGTATAATTTTATCAGCGTAGAGATGATGATATCTTCGCCCCGCTGCAACAAAGCCGGGAAGATACCATCGACCCCACCAGATTTGTAAGGCTTGAAACTCCTAATGGCCCAAATTATCTGCTGGGGACGAAAAATAACGGAAGCTCTCCTCCAGTCTTCATTCCTCGGTCTCCTGTCCGGAGACTTACTGACCTGGAGTCACGTACACGGATTCCGGAAAGTGCGTTTGAGCAAGCAGTCTCAGTGTTTCCTCCGGAGATTCTGTGAAAGATCCATCCGCTTTCCTTAGCAGGCCTAGATGGGATTCAGGTGTCTTGGATAGTATTTTGTGGATCCTGGCAGCTTGGGCAGTGTCCTTGATTGACCCGCAGAATTTTTGCCAGGATCTTCTTTTTGCTTTCCTGAGCTCCCTATTGAAACGTGTTAACGCCTTCCTGTAAGCATCCCAGTTCTTGTCTTTTTTTTGCCTTGTTAAATAAGGCACGGGCCTTTTGCCTCAGATGCTCCAGGTTTTTGTTCCACCAAGGCGTGTTTCTGTTGCTCTTAGTGGTCTTGAGAGGACAATTTTCTAGATACGCATTCATTAGGCTCTTGCCTAAGTCCTCTGCTGCGGCTTCCACTTGGTCCACAGTTTTGATGTATTTAAAATCTCCAAGGTATAACCTAAGGGAGTTCCTAAAGCCCTCCCAGTCTGTTTCCTTGGGGTCACGGTAGGTGTTCGGTTCCTTTGTTCCCGAGCATAGTATGTCGTACCTAATGTGGGTGTGGTCGGACATGGACGGCTCATCTGAGACGTGCCAATTGGTCACTCGGTGTGCGAGATTACCTGAACACCAAGTAATGTCTAGTACTTCCTGCCTAGAACGTGTGGTAAAGGTTGGTTTGCTACCCACGTTAAGAACAAATTGATTATTAGTGAGCAAGTAGTCAAACAGTAACTCACCTCTAGCGTTCGTGTTGGAGCTGCCCCATGATGTGTGGTGGGAGTTGCAGTCGGTACCCACCAGCAGCTGGGTTTCTCTCTCCAGACAGTATTCCACTACCGGCGTCACCTTGTTCACCGGATCCTGGTCCTCACGGGTAGGTACATGGAGCTGACTATGAATGTCTCCCCACCTTTCCCCCCGGGTAGGTCTATATACGCTGCAACAGCATCATCTGTACACAGAGAAGGGATCGGGAGGTAATTTATGCCTCTCTTGAAGAGCATGCATGCTCTTGGCCTTGCTCCGCAGGTGTTACTTAATATCTTACCTGCCGAGTTTAGCCCCATTACTGTGGTTTTATTCACCCTCGGTTCTTGGATCAAGGCGATGTCCAGGTCCCCAGAGAGGAATCTTTGGCAAAGGGCAGCTGAGGCTGCCTTTGAGTGCTGGAGGTTTACTTGTATCACCTTAATCATTAAACCGGATCTATTTTAAACAATTTTGGGATTACAACCTCCAGGCAAACACTTATACTATTTATTACATAACCATGCAAGAATGTTTGGTTCAACGTTCGCGTACAAAATAAGTGCTTGCCTGGAGGTTGTAACCCCGAAATTGTTTAAAATAGATCCGGTTTAGTAGCTAAGAAATAAAATCGATTGGCGTCGCTAGTGTACCCTAACCGTCACCTTAACGAAAACTTATGTACAAATATTTGGCCCGACCCGGGGATCGAACCCGGGACCTCTTGCGCAGCCGTCGCTTTAAAGTGCGACCCACTACTTAAAGTGCGACCCACTACCTAACCATTGCGCCACCGAGACAGTCGGCAGCCGATGTAGAAAAATATTTACTAGGTATTTAGGCGCGACCCCTAAAGTGGGTCCCGCTGAAAATCAGCGCCCTGGCCGGCCAGATCAATCGGCGGCAATCGCTTACCATCAGGCGATTCGTCTGCTCGTCTGCCACCTCATCAGCAACGCACATTCGTCTCGTCGCTGGACATAGGTCTCCCCTAATGCATGCCACTGCTCCCGATTTTCGGCCACTCTCATCCAGCCCACACCAGCCAGCCTTCGAATGTCATCATCCCATCTTGTCGCAGGGCGTCCTACACTATGCTTACCGAGTCGCGGTCTCCACTCAAGGACGTTGCGGCTCCAACGACTGTCAGTTCTGCGGCTAATATGACCAGCCCACTGCCATTTCAGTTTGCTAATTCGGTGGGCTATGTCGGTGACTCTGCATCTCACATAAAAAAATCAGACCAACTAAATTAGGATTATTTTCAGAAACTATTCGAAACGTGCAGGTTTCCTCACAATGTTTTCCCTCACCTCCCTCTAAAGGTAGAAATACGAATATGCCTTCAGGTATTCTATAAAACGATTCAAGCAAAAAACAAGCACAGGCCCAGAGTGTGTGATATGTAAAGTAACTCAACAAACAGAAATCCACGTTACTTTTGTACGAAACTAACCGCGGTAGTTAATCGCAAAGCAAATACGGGTAACACAATATCACTCGCTGTGTCCACTCTAGCCGCGAAATACAATGGGAAGTTGTTTAAATTATTTAAATGCGTGCAAATTTCATTCGTGCTGAATCATAGATTACACTGCATATTCACACACGGGTGAAAAGAATGGCAAACTAAGATATACCAACACAGTTATGTTTGTTTGTTTTTGTCGTTTATATTATTGTTGATCTAACATTCTAAATAGACTTTATTCACGATCTAGATATATAGAGATGCAAATGATGATACATGTACAATTTAGACTTTATTCACGATCTAGGTATATAGAAATGCAAATGATGATGCATGTACAATTTAGGAGGTCTTATCATTGAGAGCGACCTCTAACTAGACAATATTCAAGCAAAGGACATAAGATAGGGGAGAGTGGTTCCTAACAATAGCATACCATAACCTGTTTTGATAAGTAGGAGAGCCACGGCTCAACCGGAGTGTTAGGTACGGGCTCACAGAAAACCGGTATAAAGCAGAGCGCCTGCATGTGTCGCGCCACGTGAGTGAGGATAGTTGGCACAATTCGGAGAATAGGAGAAATGGTAAGCGCAGTTCTTACTAACTACCTAAAAGGTAGCTAAGTTGTAAGTGCCTGTATAATTAGAACAATCATATTTAATGTAACACTTAGCAAGCAATTAAATATTTCAATTTCAAAAACTCCACTAGTGTGGTGGCTGTAAATTTATTCTTGACGAACTGTTTAGTTCCTCAAGAATACCTTAATTTCACAATTGAGGAGTTCCTTTGATTTATATACAATAGGGTTACCATGCCTATTACGTAAGCGGCAGTCGAGAAAAATGGCGGTATTTTCACGACTTAATTGACAGAATATACATAGATGTTTGCAAAATTACTTTTTTCATACTTATGATTTCTTTTTAAATTGAATAAGTAGTATTGGCTCGTCCTCAAAAGTTCACCATTCTTCACATCCGTATGTATAAAACGGAAAGATTATAACACGTGAGATACACTTCGCTGTCGTTTAGGGTGGATCGGAGAAAGCAATCTCATGTCACTCGGACGGACAGACAGACAGTCGCACTTCGGATCCGTTATTAAATCTGTATGGGAGGCGTCGTGCCGTGGGTTAATCTATTTTGTATAAGGAAGATACAAAATATTTAACGGTTTCAAATGTCACAGGTCGGGTCGGGGTTACGCCTGTGTATTTTGAAATGAAATTTTACGGAGGATCAACAAGACTTTTATATGATCTTATTGGGTATAGCATTTTTTTGCAATTTATTCTTAAGGAAATAATGCAGTTAAAAATCTTAACTGGTGGTAAAATATTTGTAACAATATTTGTAGGTTTCTTACCTATAACATTGATGAAACCATCGTCGGCTCACGGCGAAGAAAAAAACACTTACAAAATTCGTCGGTTTACCAAGGTCTCCGGTGGCTTAGTCGATAAAGCAGTGGCCCGGTTAGCCAAAAGATCGTGGGTTCAAGTCCTACTTTGGACTTTTACTCTGTAGGAATTTGAATGATTCCCACGAAAAGAGATCTTCCGCCGATCCGGGTATCTAATATACTCGGGGGACCATGGTCCGGTGTACCAACTTGGTTTGTTGTATGTATCTCAAGTCGGTCTGCGAACTTTGCTTTCGCGATATAGAATCGTATGAAAATTCCGATCTTGTATGAAATGTTAGAATAGCGCCATCTGCTTCTGGTAGGATGGTACTAGTGGGCGAACTTCTTTCTTCGGGCAATGGTAGGTGTCGCCACAATTCTCTTGGTAGAGTAGTCGTGGTCATCGAGTAAGGCAGATAGGATTAGTGGTACACTTGACTTTTCACCTAGCTCTCGCTGTCTGTCTAGAGGATCTGGATCAGGGAGACTTAGAGTTTTGGATGCAATTGGGAATAAAATTTAACTATAATAAAAAAAAATTCAAAACATTTTTTTTTAATTTTTAAAATAATGTAACAACCTAGACCACATCGGGTTGTCGCTTTTCGTCAGGTTGTGGTCAAGTATTAGTCTAAAACCAATAAAATAGATGAACTTCTGATATGATGATGATAATGCCAACTAAATGAATCAAAATTACGTAAGTATTGTTTTGTTATTGTTAAGGCATAATGCTTTATTGGCCGTGTGGTCCCCGGTAGAGTAGAATAGGCCACCCTCACTCTTACCGAGGTGACGTAAAAGGCGACTAAGGTAAAGCTGCTGGCATGATCATCAGCACCCAGAGAAGGAAAACTCTGCATTTATATCAAAACCCTCGCCAACCCGTCTGCCAAGCGTGGTGAGTATGGCAATTAGGTACCCCACATGTGATTGAGGGAAGCCCGTGCCCCAGCAGTGGGGACTTAAATGGGCTGATGATGATGATGACTTTATTGCAAACTACGTGGGAATATTTTCTTATAGATAGGTAGATATACTTTGTTGCACATAAAACACAACTTAAAAAAACTAGGCATTACAGAAACTTAAATGTACAATTACGGCGGTCTTATCGCTCGAAGCGATTTCTACCAGACAACCTTCAAGCAAACGACATTTGATAGTAGAAAGGACAGGTTTGTAAAGTACAGTATATACCTACATTGGGTGCAAAGACGTAACTCGACTATTCATGTACGTTGGTAAATATCCGTAACATTTTCCAGACCAAACATGTACTCGTAAAAGAATAAAGAATGTCAAGCGATATAATATCCTTGGCGCCACTAACTGTAGGTAATCGCCAGAATAAAAATCCAAGTATAGCAATGCGAGTGACATTAACAGCCTATTACTTAAATGAAACAAAGTCCTTTTACTTGAAGCGTGTAACTTCGTCAATAAAATTCACGGAACCCTAAACTGAAGTAAAAAGGTAACACGTGTGAAGGGCGCGTTTTATGTCACTTTTAGTGTTGCGAGTCGACTTGACTTTTTATACTTTGAATCTAAATGAGTTTAGTTAACGTTAACCTCGGTGTTTGGATTTTTCTTACGGAATGGGCTTGCTCGACCTGAGTAATAATAACACCGCCTCATAGAAAACCGCCATGCTGTATTTTGCTGCGTGATTGAGAAACCGGAGGCCCAATTCAGCGGAAAGGGGGGGTTTAGAGGTTGGCAGCGCACTTGTGACTCCACTGGTTTTGGTGTCTATGGGCGGCAGCGATCGCTTATAAAAAACGGTATCTTTTGACTGTCACTCACCAAAGATTAAAATCCCTTTTACGACTTAGTGGCGCCACCAACACATTTAAATTCTTAGTAGCCTTTATTCAATCCTTGCTTGAAATGATTGTGATATGAATGGCCTGTAGGTACTAAATAAAATTGAAAAATCCAACCAATGACCAATTTTGAATTTATTGTCTTAATTTCGTTAGAATCAATAAAAAAATCTGGTGGCGGCGCCACTGATCCGTAAAAGGGCTCTTATTATCGTTGTTTGGATTTTTCTTACAGTAACTTTTTAGACGAGTGGCAACTCGTCTAACTTTAAGATTAGAAAAATCATGTCTAAAGAAGTAAACCCTAGGGACTGAAGCCTTATTGTTACTTCTTAAAACACATCGAATTTTTTATCTGAGCCACGATATGACTTTAAACTAAATGAACTAAACGCCTTGTCCTTTTCTGACTAATTTTCCCCCTACCTACAATAAGTGACTTTTTCGACCACTCAAGTGAATTCGTAAAATGATTAAATAACTCAAGTGGAAAAATTTAAGTCACATCACTAGACACTTTGGCAGTTTATGACATCGGTCCGTGTGTTTTCTATTTATTTTTGACAAAAATGTGTTAAGTTAATGTTTTATGGAGTTCGGCCTCCAGCTAAGTTATTGGGGACAGACGCTCGTTTTATAGGATGTGCCGAATTTCACGTCTTTTTTTTTATAGTGACACAGTTGGTACGTTGGCTCTCTTCAGCCTGATGGTAAGCAAGAGAAGAGCCCACGTTGCAATTACAACAGAAGCTGTGTCAGGCATCACCTCCGTTGGGACTACCGTACTAGCCCGCGAGATGCTTTTTCACGCTTCGTCTCGATTGAAGCGTGAAGAAGCATCTTGCGAATACAATTTACTTGGTGATACAGTAGATACCCATAAAAGATGAATATTATAATATGAGCCATAGCACCTCAGTGGAAGAGTACGTACCTATAGGCAATTATACGAGTATATATGAAAATGAATTGCTGTTGCAAAATTTGTTACGGTTTGGTCAATATAGTTGCTTTTTTGCTAAAAAAGATTTAGAATGGTTGGCTAGTATGAAATAAACTTGACAAAACTTAAAAAAGAACTTTTTGTTTCATCAAATTTCGTCTCAAAAATACGGAAAACAAAAGAGATAACAGAGCTCCAAATGCAGCTGCACTCCTGCCTACAACCCAAGGTAGTTTCACTAAGTGACAAAAACGTCTCCGTCCAAGTTTGAAGTTCTATCCAGAATGTTCCATTACGATGGGAAAAGTTCCCTGTTACCCATTTAGGGCGTTAAAAACAATCGGGGATCCTCGTTCAGTGTGCACACTGCCCTACAGCGGGACAAATACTTAACGCGGTCGGTACTATGAGTTACCACTAAATGTTTTTTTTTATGTCATAGGTGACAGATGAGCAGACGAATCACCCGATGGTTAACATTTGCCTCCGCCCATAGACAATCTTGAAACCATTTGAGTCAGAAGTGCGCAATCCTTTAAACCCTTTCCCCCGGATTGGGTCTCAGGTACCCTCAGGTACCCTCACACAGCGAAACAGCACAATGCTGCTCCACCCAGGTTTTCTATGTGGCCGTGGTAACAAACTGGTCGAGCCGTCACATTCATGCCGAAGCGTGGCTCTCCCACGGTGGCAGACGAGCAGATGAATCATCCGATGGTAAACAATTGCCGCTGCCCAAAGACCACAATAATACCAAATGGAATCATAAGTGCGCTGCCAACCCATTAAACCCGCTTTCCCCCCCCGATTAGGACTCCATTACTCTAAATCACACGGCGAAAAACAGCGCAAGAGTTGCTTCACACCTGTTTTCTGGGAGGACTTCGGTCGAACTTGCCATTTTGATCGTTGCTTGGCTGTCATAAATAAACATTTGTGACTTCCTTTTCCACTATACTCTCGAGAACAGCTAGTACGGCCACGAGACTGAGGCTAAAGTGCACTTGAGAACGAAATGAAAGTTTCACGCCGCTCCGTTTGTTTCGCTCCAACACTTCTGTCGAACTGATTTATCGTTACGCTGTGTTGCTATTGTCGCCGCTGTTTCTGGCAACATGTTTCTTATGAAATTGATGCGTGGAAGTTTTCCGTCCCTGTTTATCTTTGACTCCTTTTTAACTAGCGAGTTTTCCTATCTTTGTTTTCTTTTGACACCTAGCTTATAAGGGCAAAATGAACTAACTACTGATCACTGCGAACGACCTTGATAGGGTGATCATACCTAATCAAGGCTTTTTTGCAGCGGCAACTGCTAAACAACGTGTGGACTTAAAATACCATCAAATTAGTTGCTTCCACGTGACACTTTCCGAACCGTATTTGTTTTCTCACGATATTACCCTCATCACCAAGCAATAGTAGAAATACGCAATTTTTTTTTAATGTGATAGGTAGCAGACGAGCAGACAGGATCATCTGATGGTAAGCGAATGCCGCCGCCCATAGACACCCGTGACACCAGTGGAGTCACAAGTGCCCTGCCAACCTTTAAACCCCCTTTCTCCCGGATTCGGCCTCCAGTACCCTCACTCACGCAGCGAAACACAACACAGTGCTGCTTCACGCCCATTTTTTGTAAGGCCGTGGTATCGATCCGGCCCATTTATGCCGAAGCTGTAGCTCTCCCACGGTCGGTGCTTCAGGCTGGTTTGAATATTTGAAAGAATCCGTTGCTTCCGAATTACTGCTCACGAAAAAGTTTTAAGTTAACATTGTATTCCAATCCTAGACAATCACCAAAATTAACCCTCAATCAATCCAAGTCCTTTGATTTATTATCCAACAATATAGGTTTCTTGTTCTTGATTGCAGCCATTATACTAGTTGCACTTAGGTTTCGCTGTGCATAACATTATGTAAGATTAATGATCGGTGTATGGCGCTGAATGGGGCTTTATACTGCGATTTGCCGTCTCGACGCGTACGGCGCGATGTGTCCTCATTGCCTTTGTGTTGGGATGTTGTTATATCTGTTTGATGTACGAGTACTGTAGAAAATTAGGTTAGTTTCTGGAACGTGTAACCATGATTCAATTGGATTGGCTCCGTTGCGAGATGCTTTGGATGGTTTCGTAGCGGGTCGGGAAGGTCAGACGGCAGTTGCTTCATCATAATTATCATGGTCCAAGCGCGATTCGGTCTGCAAAGGGACACCTTTGGATGGTTCCCCTGCGGGTTGCAAAGGTCAGTCGGCAGTCGCTTCATCATATTTAGCAGACTACCCAAATCCTTAATCATGGTCCAAGCGCGACTCGGTCTGTAAAGGGACACCTTTGGATGGTTCCCCAGCGGGTTGCAAAGGTCAGACAGCAGTCGCTTCATCATAATTACCAGACAACCCAAATCCTGAAACATGGTCCAAGCGTATCCCGGGCTGCAAAGGGACTCCTTTGGATGGTTCCCCAGCGGGTTGCGAAGGTCAGACGGCAGTCGCTTATTATAATTACCAGACTACCCAAATCCTGAATCATGGTCCAAGTCTACTCCGGGCTGCAAAAGGACACCTTTGGATGGTTCCCCAGCGGGTTGCGAAGGTCAGACGGCAGTTGCTTCATCATAATTACCAGACTACCCAAATCCTTAATCATGGTCCAAGCGCGACCCGGTCTGTAAAGGGACACCTTTGGATGGTTCCCCAGCGGGTTGCGAAGGTCAGACGGCAGTCGCTTCATCATATTTACCAGACTACCCAAATCCTGAATCATGGTCCAAGCGCGACTCGGTCTGCAAAGGGACACCTTTGGATGGTTCCCCAGCGGGTTGCGAAGGTCAGACGGCAGTTGCTTCATCATAATTATCAGACTAACCAAATCCTGAAACATGATCCAAGCGTATCCCGGGCTGCAAAGGGACACCTTTGGATGGTTCCCCAGCGGGTTGTGAAGGTCAGACGGCAGTTGCTTCATCATAATTACCAGACTATCCAAATCCTGAATCATGGCCCAAGCGTATCCCGAGCTGCAAAGGGACACCTTTGGATGGTTCCCCAGCGGGTTACGAAGGTCAGACGGCAGTTGCTTCATCATAATTACCAGACTACCCAAATCCTGAAACATGGTCCAAGCTTATCCCGGGCTGCAAAGGGACACCTTTGGATGGTTCCCCAGTGGGTTGCGAAGGTCAGACGGCAGTTGCTTCATCATACCAGACTACCCAAATCCATAATCATGGTCCAAGCGCGACTCGGTCTGCAAAGGGACACCTTTGGATGGTTCCCCTGCGGGTTGCGAAGGTCAGTCGGCAGTCGCTTCCCCATAATCACCTGACTACCCAAATGGTGAGTCATGGTCCAAGCGTACCCCGGGATGTAAAGCCTGAGGCCACACTGAGATGAGAGAGTAAGATGTATTGTAGAAAATGTTTGAGTTGAGTGTTTTAACTTACTAACTTCATTGTAAGTATGGTCAATTGCTAGAACCTTAATAGTATTAAGTAACTTAATTTTTGCAGAAAGTTATAATGATGATCTTCCTCTATGAGCGGTTTATTCCCGCTGTCCACCCTCTGCTTGTCCACCCCGGGTGGACAGTGAAACAATTGTGAAAAAAAATCCCGCTGTCCACCACTTCTTGGTTGAAAGAGGGGGTGGACAGCGGGAATTTTT
The DNA here is from genome assembly GCA_019059595.1 of Marasmia exigua. Lineage (NCBI taxonomy): Eukaryota > Metazoa > Arthropoda > Insecta > Lepidoptera > Crambidae > Marasmia > Marasmia exigua. Next base: position 16,690,753 of record CM032473.1, read on the forward strand.
TAACAATTGTTTCACTGTCCACCCGGGGTGGACAAGCAGAGGGTGGACAGCGGGAATAAACCCTTTGAGCGCCATCTTCTAACAAAGGTTGACGATCTCTCATCATTGAGGATCTGAACACTGGACCCAGCTGCTCTAAATAGAGAACGGGTGCATATAAAAAAAACAAAGATAACCACAACTACTGTGACAAGAGTATAATGAACAATAATGAAGAACGGAACATATATCGTGTGCAATAAATGTATAGTAATTTATTAAACACTTGTTCCATGGGTATCAGATCACCGAAGGAAGAAATATGATGTGAGTGGGTTCACCCGTAAGACTTACAGCAGAAGTTGAACAATGTTTAAAATCTTACTCTCACTCACAATAAGATCTACAACCTCTGACGTGCAACTTCTTCTGGTGCTGACTGCACATATTGCGAGTAAAGGTGTCATCCCATGAATATTTTATAGCAAGCTAATAAATAAGTTGTTATGCTGAGTCACACCTTACTCCCCTCAGTGCAAACCCTCACGATTATCATAAACTAGTGTTCTTGAGGGAGATAGGCTTTCCAGGTCGAGGGACACTCTTAATTATATGGAATGGTGAAACGAAGGAAATGATAGTTGGATTTATAATGCGTTGTGGTTTATTACTAATACGTAATGCCATATAATGCCATAAATCAAAGTTATAATTCTTAAAAGTCAACTCTGACGCAGATAACAACGCGTTCGAGAGAGTCTCAAATTCAGGCGTAAATGTCTTTCAATAATTAATTGAGACGTTTTTAACCGTGGGACAACCACGCTTTGGCATGAATGGGCGGCTCGACTGAAGTTATCACTTCACACGGCCTCACAGAAAACCGGCGTGAAGCAGCACTGTGCACTGCGTGAGTGAGGGTACCGGAGGCCCAATAATACCGTATTCACATTTAGGCTGATGGAGCGCAGGCCACAACCTTCTCGATCTAGGATGTCATTTTTAGGGTTCCGTAGCCAAAATGGCAAAAACGGAACCCTTATAGTTTCGTCATGTCCGTCTGTCCGTCTGTCCGTCTGTCCGTCTGTCACAGCCGATTTACTCGGAAACTATAAGTACTACAGTGATGAAATTTGATGGGAATATGTGTTGTATGAACCGCTACAAAAATATGACACTAAGTAGTAAAAAAAAGAATTGGGGGTGGGGCCCCCCATACATGTAACTGAGGGATGAAATTTTTTTTTTCGATGTACATACCCGTGTAGGGTATCAATGGAAAGGTCTTTTAAAATGATATAAAGTTTTCTAAAAAACATTTTTCTTAAAGTGAACGGTTTTTGAGATATCAGCTCTCAAAGTCGTAAAAAGTATGTCCCCCCCCCTCTATTTTTATAACTACGGGGTATAAAATTCTAAAAAAAATAGAGGTGATGCATGCTAATTAACTCTTTCAACGATTTTTGGTTTGATCAAAGTATCTCTTATAGTTTTTGAGATAGGTTGATTTAACTGTAATTTTGGTTAAGTTATTGTGCTTACACTGAAAACGATGGCTGAACCTTATTAGATAGATCAAAAAATATACTACAGTATTGTACACCTTTAAAAATCCGCGATGATATAAAATCTTTTAATGTATATTGCTGCTACGGAACCCTTTGTGCAGCGACGCCGACCGCACTTGGCGGTTTTTTACCTAGAAGAAAACATGTTTAACCGTGGGAGAAAACCACGCTTGGGCTTGATGAGCGGCTCGACGGAAGTGATACCACGGCATCACAGGAAACCGGCGTGGAAAACAGCACTGTGCACTGCGTGAGTGGGGTACCGAGGCCCTAATACCGTATTCCACATTTAGGCTGATGGAGCGCAGGCCACAACCTTCTCGTCTAGGATGTCATTTTAGGGTTCCGTAGCCAAAATGCAAAAACGGAACCCTTATATTTTCGTCATGTCCGTCTGTCCCGTCGTCCTTCTGTCCGTACTGTCACAAAACAGCCGATTTACTCGGAAACTATAAGTACTACATTGATGAAATTTGATGGAATACTGTGTTGTATGAACGCTACAAAAATAGACACTAAGTAGTAAAGAAAAGAATTGGGGGTGGGGCCCCCCATACATGTAACTGAGGGATGAAATTTTTTTTTTCGATGTACATACCCGTGTAGGGCATCAATGGAAAGGTCTTTTAAAATGATATAAAGTTTTCTAAAAAACATTTTTCTTAAAGTGAACGGTTTTTGAGATATCAGCTCTCAAAGTCGTAAAAAGTATGTCCCCCCCCCTCTATTTTTATAACTACGGGGTATAAAATTCTAAAAAAAATAGAGGTGATGCATGCTAATTAACTCTTTCAACGATTTTTGGTTTGATCAAAGTATCTCTTATAGTTTTTGAGATAGGTTGATTTAACTGTAATTTTGGTTAAGTTATTGTGCTTACACTGAAAACGATGGCTGAACCTTATTAGATAGATCAAAAAATATACTACAGTATTGTACACCTTTAAAAATCCGCGATGATATAAAATCTTTATAATGTATATTTGCTGCTACGGAACCCTTTGTGCGCGAGCCCGACTCGCACTTGGCCGGTTTTTTTTAACCTAGAAGAAACCTGTTTAACCGTGGGAGAAAACCACGCTTTGGCTTGAATGAGCGGCTCGACGGAAGTGATACCACGGCCTCACAGAAAACCGGCGTGAAACAGCACTGTGCACTGCGTGAGTGGTACTGGAGGCCCAATCTATTATTGGTGGGGGTGTAGGGAAGGGGGGGGGGAGGTCTACCAAAAAATGAAACACTAAAAAGCATGAAAAAAAAATTCTACGAAAAAAAATAAGCACGAACTTTAATTACCTGTTGAATAATTGAATGAAGTAAGAATAACAAGATAGTCTTGGGCGCGACTTCGGTAACACCGTTTCTCGAGTGTACTGTTTACTGTTATAATATGTTATTTGAAGTGTATAAAGTGTTGAAAATATTATTTTACACTTTTTAGTTGGTGGTTTTTGAAGGCGGTTTTTTTTTCGTAGATTTATTTTTCTTACCACTTAGGTGGGCCAGTTTGTGTCACTCTCAAAACTGAGTGAATTACATTTTGACCACGCAAACAATAAATCTGGAAGCATATCACACTTCATTTGGTATTTTATCGTCGTCAATGAAATCTCTGGCGATAGTAGTAAACTGCATCAGGCTTCTGAGAGCTAAACTGAGCACTAAACAGGGTAATGAAGTACGGAACAAAGGCGCTTCGAGTGTCGTGTCCACCCGGGCTGGAGGCTGTTAGTGTTTATCCTTAGAACTTAGGTGCTCAAACTGTTTGGCAACCACTCGAGAGGCGAAGCTAATCAAGTCATCAGAAATTTGAATTAATAATAACATTTTTAAGTTTGAGCAGCTTTTTCGAAGTAAATTAGTTTTTTTTGACACCTTTTTAACTAATTCAAAAATACAGTGTCAACAAGAAGAAGGAAGTGTTAGATTGGATTACTTTAGAAATAGGAAATTAAGATATTCTTTCGTACAACGTTCGTTTGTTTCGTTTGTTAAAAAACCTTTTTCTTTTTTCCAACTTTTGGAATGGGCTATGAGCTTCTCATTCTTTCCAAAGGGTTTTTCAAGTTAAAGCCTCAACAATAGTTTTGTTTTGTGGAAGTTACGCTATGACCAAGTTTTTATGTCAGCAAATGAGCTAGTAGCTTAAGAAATCTCAAGGTCACGCAGAGAGCAATGAGATATGTTCAAAGTCTCCTTACGTGATCGCATTAGGAATGAGATCCGCAGGAAAACCAAGGTCAAAGACATAGCCCAAAGTTAAAGAATTGCATGCCTCAAGTGACAATGGGCAGGGGACATTGCGAAGAAATCAGACGGCCAATGGGGCGAAAAGGTTCTCAAGGGAAGGCGGTGCTTAGGAAGTTGAAGCACTGGCAGCTCACAAGGTGAACTGACGATCTGGTGAAGGTCGCAGGAATCCCTTGGATGCGGACGGCACAGGACCGATCTTTGTGGAGATCAATAGGGGAGGCCTATGTCCAGCAGTGAACATTTATTGGCTGAAATGATGATGAAGTGAGTTAGTGGATGCAAAGTTTTGAAACCATTGAATTCCATATCTGAGCTCACCTGTTCTGCCACATTTCATTCCACACAAACTTATCTGCTTAGTACCTACGCCGGAATTATGCATTAAATTCCCCGTTTCCGCGCCATGCTTTACTTCTCTTTTATTTAAACTCCCTCAGTCCTTCATAATTAATAGCCCCTATTGGCTTTGACTAATGGTTGCATATAGATAATTAAATTCCTAAAATAGCCGAAAAAGCCAAAACACGCGTTGAACGCACCAACAAAGCAATTTGTAAATTATTTCTGGCGTAGCCACGCCTATTAGGACTTCTTGATAGCTGTCTGTCGACTTCTTTCAGCGTCTATTTAAAAGCTACTGGAAACATGTAAAATACACTTTCTAAAAAGTAAATTTTGCTCAAATTTCAACCTTATTCGGACGCAATAGCGATCTTCGGAGATCTATTGACGAGAATTCCGAAAATTGCTAATGCATCATCGTATATTTCTGGTAACGAGACCGACCGATTTGAGTAGGTCTTCCTTGCTCCCCTTGTGACGGCTTGTTGAGACGTCGTGCGGGTGTTAGTTAAATTTTTTAGAGGTCAGGCTATGGTGGTAGCTGTATGCACATTGCAGACGGTTTTGTTATGATGGCCGCTTCAAAGAGGGTGGATAAGCGCCGACATATTTTTAAGTGGGAGATGTATGGGTGTTATTTATGGATTATCGGAAGCAAAGTGCCATGTACAACCCATAAGTGATATGCTGTGAGGAAATGTAGTTTTTATGTTAATTACTATTTTTGAATATTAATAAATTGAGGCTAATTGTTTTGAACAGTTTTTTCCGAAGTAATCAAATTTGGTGAATTATGAATAGGAAATGATTGGATTATGATTTGGCTGACCAAATTTTTAGAAACTGATTTCTTGCTTAAAAATTACTTTATATAAGTAAGTGACTTTCACATACATGGACCAGAATATATAATAAGCTCCCCTTGTCAATTCAAGAACTACCATTGAATACGTTTAAATATTGGCTAAAGATGCATTTAATTAAAAAAAATCTGCGGAAAAAGCCGCCTTCAAAAACCACTTCAAATAACATTTTAGAACAGTACACTCGAGAAAAAGTGTTAACAAGTCGGCGCCCAATACTATCTTGTAATTTAATACAACATTCAATTGTTTCATTTTAACTTGACTCATTGTAGTTGATTGTTTTTAATTTTATTGTTTTAGCAAATTTTTTACCTCACTATTATATTTGTGTACCCGTAATGGTACAGCATGTTGGAACTTTTCCTAATACAAATACACCTATTGTACACATGTTCAAGCAAATAAAGCTCCTTACTTCTTCCATACAACACATTAAAACAACTCTTAAGAGAGTTGTATTGTATTGCTCAAGATTAACTAAGCTAAGCGGGCAGAATTAACCTTATATTATTCGTATATCCTTAACCGAAAATCTAAAACTGTACTACACATGTATAAACGTTCTGTATGATAATACAGTTAATTGCGATTTATTAAGAAAAAAGGCTTAAACAACAAACTAAGGAAAACATAACTTAGAATTTTTCTTACAAAATTCCATTTCCATAGGTATAGTTAACTTCAGGTGAACGGGTAGGGCACACTAACTAATGTTTAGCTACTAAACCGGATCTCTTTTTAACAATTCCGGGATTACAACCTCACGGCAAACACTTATACTATATATTAAATAACCATGCACAAATGTTGGGTTCGTTTTTGTAGGCGAAAAATTTATTCACGCCAAAAGCGGCCGCTTTTGACGGTAATTCAAATTTTGACTACAAAAGTAGCAGACGCAAAAGTTTAAGTATTTAATAAATAGTAACATAAGTGTTTGCCGAGAGATTGTTAGCCCAAAATTATTTAAAATACCTAGATCCGGTTTAGTAGCTAAAAATGTAAATCGATTGGCGTCGCTAGTGTGCCCTACCCATCACCTTAAGTGAACTTGCTTAGCGCAGAAATTTTCGAATGTTTACAATCACATTAACATAGAAAGTGATGATAGTCCCGTCGAAATGCGGTCCACAAATATATTACTTATGGCTAAGAACTAAACCTTATTTAACAATGCACCCTTTCTCAATAATTTTAGGGTTTAAAATGGTCAACATACTGTTGACAATGCCTACCGGGTACAATTATACGGAATTCTGTTTGGGTTATTGCAATGCAAATTTTGCTATTCGCTTTTCAACAAAAGGGAATTGATATGAAGACTAAATAAATATTACATCATAGGCTGTTATAAATGTGAAATACTGCCGTTACTAAGTTATATATCTAATAACCATTAGACATCAAACATTCTGACGTGAGTTCGTATAGGAAAAACTTGGCTAATTATTTCGAGTCAACATCCTGAGGATCTACCTAATAATCATTGAGGAATTTTCTTTCAATATTAAAGTAAAGTTTCCTTACAAGAATACTAAACCTGGCGTTTGAGACATTCTAACTTTCAATATAATAATAATATTTTTATCGTTTTTTACACAAAAGTAGTAGGTATGGATACAGACATTGGATTGGATTCGCTATGACATGTCCTTTTTTAAACGAGATTTGAAAAGAGTTCTTCTCTCGCGGTAGCAGCGGCATGACTGTGCTCCGGCATTGTTGATATCTATGAGCGGCGGTTACCGTTTACCATCAGATGGGCCGCAAGCTCGTCTACCTACTATAAGCAATAAAAAAAAAGATGTTACATTTTAAACTTAAAATTAGTTCGCATTATTAAGATTACAATTGATTACGATTGATTGATTGATGTGGGACAGTTGAAAGGCTGATAAGTATCAGCCTATAAACTGTCCCACTGCAGGGCAAAGAGCTCCATCACAGAAATCAAGTTATCGCTACTATGATGGGATTAGGCTTAATCACCACGCTTGCCAAATGCGGATTGGTGATCACAAACCCGAGCTATGTTCGTAAAATTCGAAACATACTTTTCGCTCGATCCAGGAATCGAACCCAGTGCCCGAGATCACGGCCCGGTACTTAAACCACTAGACCAAAAGGGCGTTCACTAGACCAACAGGGCGTTCACTAGACCAACAAGGCGTTCACTAGACCAACAGGGCGTTCACTAGACCAACAGGGCGTTAATAGACCAACAGGGCGTTCTTCTCTTGGGGAACCTATTAAACGTTAGGATTACTACTATAGTAATTCTATCACATAAAAAAAATATTAATGAAATTATACACACATTTTACCACTTTGGGAGCGTCTCTTATGAAAAGTATTAAGTTTAGAAAAATATATATATATTTGAAACCTCAACATCATTTTTAAGACCTAATCATAGATACCCAACACATGGGTTTGATGAAAAAAAAATTTTAGAGGTTTTTTTTTATTATACTTCTCACATCTCATACATTGACCTGATTCCATACTAAGTAGCTTAAGCACTTGTGTTACAGATATCGGACAACAGAGGAACACAAATATTTACTTATATACATATATTACACCCAGACACTGAACAAACACAAGTGTTCATCGCACGAATGTTTGTCCAGGGTGGGGATCGAACCCACGACCTTTGGCGTAAGAGACAGGGTCACTACCAATTGCGACATCCGGTCAGTCAAGTTTCAGTTCTTAAAAAAAAGTAATTTTCCTATTTTTTGTAAAAATCGTAATGTGGTTTTCAAAATACATTTACCAAGTTTCAAGTGGCTGTGGCAAACGGACGGAGGGACAGACAGACAGACATGATGAATCTATAAGGGTTCCTTTTTTGCCAATTGGCTACTAAACCCTAAAAATGGAATCTGGTTTTCCATACACAATATTCCTTACTGACCTTCTAGCTACGAGTACATAGGTTGCTCATATGGTAAAGTTACGCGAACAAACCTCCTGCCCGTGTGTCCCCGACTCATCCGCGCTCTCATCCAACAATTTGCATATGAAACCCATAACTCTGTGACACGGAAAATTTAATCTTACTGATAATTAAATGAAGACCCCACAGTCCGGTGACCTAATTTGTCACTGTTGCAAATTCTGCTTCTAAATTTTTGTTTGTCGCTTTTTCAGGTAAGAGGCTGTCTGGTGTTTCTGTGTAAGTATTTTTTTATACAACATACACTTTAAGAAGACGGGTAGGGCACACTAGCGACGTCAATCGATTTTAATTTTTAGCTACTAAACCGGATCTATTTTAAACAATCTCGGGATTACAATCTCTCGGGAAACACTTATACTATTTATTAAATCCTTATAGTTAACTGTTTGGTCTGCTTTTGCACTCGAATTTTGGATTACCGCCAAAAGTCGTCGCTTTTGGCGTGAATCAATTTTTCGCGTACGAGTTGGTCCGTTTGTGCATGATTATTTAATCAATAGTATGTTTGCCGAGAGGTTGTAACCCCGAAATTGCTTATAATAGAACCAGTTTAGTAGCTAAAAATTAAAATCGATTGGCGTCGCTAGTGTGCCCTACCCGTCACCTTAATGGAGAAAATAGGTAAGTACTTTGAGTAAACTTATCACTGGCTGTATGTAGAAAAGAACAAAAATATCGTATATGAACTCTATTAAAATCTAAAGTTCGGAATAGCTCATTCATCAAAATCGGCATAGCTTAGGCAGAATCTTAGAACAGTTCCTTCCTACAATATGGATTCCTTCAAACGAATCGTCAAGAAGCATCTCGTGGGCCAGTATGGCGGTCCCCACCGAGGTTATGTTTTGACATCGCTTCCGTTGTAATTGCAACGTGGGCTCTTCTATTGCTTACCATCAAGCTGAGGAGAGCCTTTATAGATAGATAGATTCACTTTATTGCACAAAATTTACAGATCTTAGTCTATCGTATTATACTAGTACAATATAGGTAAGCGGTCTTATTGCTAATAGCGATAAGACCGCTTCCAGACAACCTCAGGGTAGAGGAAAAGCAAAGCGAATTAAAAAAGGGTAAGGCAGTGCAAGTCAGAAAAAGAAAAAAAAATACATTGTATAAATATGGTATATACAAACATTATAAAAATATATACTAGCTATAAATACTAGTAAATTCATCATCCTCCTGCCCTTTTCCCAGGTTATCTGGGTTCGGCGCAGTATGTTTTTCTTTTCCATACGTCCCTGTCATTCGTCATCGAATCATCCACCTCTTTTTCCATCATGTCATTCTTCACACAATCCATCCATCTCTTTTTCGGCCTTCCTCTGTTCCTCCACCCACTTACGTTTAAACTCATCACTTTTTTGGCAACATGTTCTTCCCCTCTTCTCCTTACATGGCCATACCAGGAAAGACGATTTGCCTTCAATTTATCAATGATGGGGGCCACTTTCATACTTCCTCTAATATATTCATTCCTTATCTTGTCCATTCTCGTCACTCCACACATCCATCTTAACATTCTCATCTCTGTCGCATGCAATCGTCTTTCATCCGTCTTCTTAACGGCCCAGCTTTCTGATCCATACATAGCAACAGGTCTAATGACGGATTTGTAAATTTTGCCCTTCAATTTTAGAGGCATCCGTGGATCGCATGTTGTTGCCGTGACCTGTCGCCATTTACTACCAAATACTAGTAAATTATAAAACAAATCAATATACATACTAACAGTTTATTCGATTAATATACAGAGCTTCTATAAAAATAAACATACAAACATACTTACATACATAGACTGCTAAAATCATAACCCTTCCTTTTTGGCTTTGCCGTAGTCGGGTAAAGAGGAGTCCGCCTTTAGGTGAAGTGTATGAAACATATCATTTGTCAGACTATAATATCCTTTAGTTGCAAGTCAATAAACTTTGCAATCACTAACCTTTCACCTAATAAAGCAACATTCTCATACTCCAAGAATAAGTGTCTATCTGGCACGTCCGATGTTCTACTAGGAAAACATTTTACTGAGAAACAGTAAGCAGCTTCCAACCATCTTCGTGGAGACTTAAAGCTGCTGCAAGGACAGCCTGCACTCAAACGCATCTACTTACTTTGTAAAATCCACAAACAACTAACCTTTCAACTTTCAACCTTATCGTGCTAGGAATAAACAGCAAGATTGGCAGGGGATTGAATTGCGAAGCGCAAAACAATTCTGGTCACATTCCGCGCCTACCAACTTTAAGTCAGCGTCATTGCGATTCAATACTGCTCTTTATTACCAAGGGGATAGGGATGATTTAAAATTGTAAAATGGCACTTTGATAATGGCGTCTTTAGTTTATGGCATATTAAAATCCAAGCTCTACTTATTTGCTTTAAAATGTGAGTGCCTGCAAAAATGCATCGACGTGTAATGACGGACAGTAAAGTATTTCTAGAGAAACTGCAAGTAGGTAATATTGTAACAAAGATTTCTGTTAAAAATAGGTTACAACAAAGTATCAGAACAGTTACAAAGGACGTACGATGCTTCATTTCCGATGTGGAGTTTTTCGTTTTTATAGGTCATATCTTTCATTGGGATGTTAGTCAGAGATAAAAAAACCGGCCAAGTACGAGTCGGACTCGCCCATGAAGGGTTCCGTAGCAGCAAGTAAGATATATGAAAGGTAAATTGCGGTTTACGGTTTATAACGTATTAAAAAAAACTACTCACTATATCTAGTTCAAATCAATTTTCGTTGTTAGTTTACATGATTATGTACATCATATATATTTTTTAGTTTTACAATTCATTTATTATAGAAGTTAGAAGGGGAGGACACACAATTTACCACTTTGGGAGCATCTCTAGTGCAAAGTGTTGTGTTAAGAAAAAAAATATGTTATAAACCTCAACATCATTTTTAAAAACCTATCCATTGATACCCCACACGTAAATTGAATTGAATTGGTTTGATGAAAAAAAAACTTGAGTTTCAGTTTCAAGTAAGGAGACCCCCCATTTTTTTTTTTAAATTTTTGTGTAAAAATCGTGTTGCGGTTAACAAAATACATCTATTTACCAAGTTTCAATGGTACAGTTCTTATAGTTTTGACTGACCGGATGGCGCAATTGGTAGTGACCCTGCCTCTTACGCCAAAAGTCGTGGGTTCGATCCCCACACTGGACAAATAATCGTGCGATGAACACTTGTGTTTGTTCAGAGTCTGGGTGTAATATGTATTTAAGTATATATTTGTGTTCCTCTGTTGTCTGATATTTCTAACACAAGTGCTTAAGCTACTTAGTACGGAATCAGGTCAACGTACTACCTGTGCGGATAAAGAATGGGATCAGAAATGGCGGCGCATCTATTCACTTCTCGCTCGCACACTGTTTGCGTCTATGCTCGCACCCCACGAGTGCGAGTATAGACGCAAATGGTGTGCGGGCGAGAGATGGATAGATTGGCCGCCATTTCTGATCCCATTCTTTATCCGCACAGGTTGTATGAGATGTTGTGAGAATTATCATTATTATTATTAATTATTCAGCCTTTTACTTTGTGACGATGGTACTTACTACATTATGACAGTCTACACTTTATGGCTCTATCGCCCATCCGTTTACTTAGAGGCATGAGGAGATTTGGTGTTGAATTAAGCATCATTCACAATATTGAATAACAAAAAACTTAAAACATAAAAAGATGGAACATAAAATGAACAGGAAGTAAAACGAAAAAAACTGACAAATTCTGGGGCAACACCATTAAGAACTGTTATTTTATACACGCAGAATAAAAATTACAAGTACACAGAGATAAAACAAGTTCGTACAATTTTTTATTCCTCAGCTTGTTAGGGTTCCGTAGCCAAATGGCAAAAAACGGAATCCTTATAGATTCGTCATGTCTGTCCGTCCGTCCGTATGTCACAGCCACTTTTCTCCGAAACTATAATAATAAAATAATTCTCACAACATCTCATACGTTGACCTGATTCCGTACTAAGTAGCTTAAGCACTTGTGTTACAGATATCAGATAACAGAGGAACACAAATATATACTTAAATACATACATTACACCCAGACACCGAACAAACACAAGTGTTCATCGCACGAATGTTTGTCCAGGGTGGGGATCGAACCCACGACCTTTGGCGTAAGAGGCTGGGTCACTACCAATTGGGCCATCCGGTCAGTCAAATTCTTTACCTGTTTGTTTTTGTTTGCTGATTTCTTTTATTTTGTGTATTCATTCTTTTTATTCAAAAGTACTTTATTTGCATAGTCTTATTTATATTCAGCTCTTACAAATCGTCATACATGAAAAATATAAATTATAACTATGTATATTATACATGTAATTAAACATATATGTCGATACAAAAAAATTACTAAGATATGAATAAATATAATGTGATTCTACCATCGGAATCCGAAATTTGATTCTGACGAGAAGATCCGACAAGAAACTCGCCAGTCGCTCTTTTTAATCGCCAAAATTTTTGTAAATACAGTACCTATCATGTGTGCAAGCGAACAGTTTATCAATTCCACAAATTTTTGTCATTTAAGTAATCATTACCTGTATAATAGGCTTTTGCCATTAAATAATTTTTAACATGGTAGTAGTTGTAGATATTCCTATTGATGTGTGCTGTGTTTTTCACAAATGAAGTAAATCTTTTAACGGAGAGAGGATAGTGTCACGCTGTAGTCAGCCGTGTGGTCTCCGGCAGAGTAGAATAGGCCACCCTCACTCTTACCGAGGTGTCGTAAAAGGCGACTAAGGTAAAGCTGCTGGCATGATCATCAGCACCCAGAGAAGGAAAACTCCGCATTTATATCAAAACCCTCGCCAACCCGTCTGCCAAGCGTGGTGAGTATGGCAATTACCCCTCATGTGATTGAGGGAGGCCCGTGCCCTAACAGTGGGGGCTTAAATGGGCTGATGATGATGATGAGAGAGGATAGAGTAGGTACGCACCTCTCCAATCTTGAGCATTCATTGAACTTTTATTGAAGAGTGTTACAATCTTGACGTTGACGATTTCAGACCGCACGTAAATCACATAAGTGAGGCAAATAGGCAAGTAAAGGAAAAAAATGGTAACTCTCTTCACTTGACTAATAAAACAAAAAAAAACTTTAAAATTTTTGGGTTTTTTTTAAATAGCACTAAGAAATTGCATCTTACAAATACAAAGAATATCGTTTACTTGTTATTAAGAACTGCATCCTTTGGAAAAAGAAGTTGACAAAATGGAAAAGAAAACTATCTCCTCAAGATAAGATTGCTTGAACCAAAGCATGGACTCCATTGAAACCTAACACATTGTCCCACACTTATCGGTGCTAAAACCCAATGTTTTCAAGACAATGGACTAGAATGTCTAGATAGCATGGTGCTTTGCTAACGGTCTAAAGCACTTGTTACTTAGGTCTCTGATAAGCGTCGCGATGTCTGGAAGTAATAGGAAAGTGTTTTTTTTTAGATTAAAAACATCTTGAACAGAATAGAAGATATAAAAAATCGTATATTTTTTAAATCAGCGTCATGACCTTTTTCAGGGTCACGACAGGCTGAGTGGGGGCCATTTATGTTGGAGGTCACAACACACAATATATTATTTGCACTGCCTGGTTATTTGTACTCATTATATTATAAAGGAAAACAATCCTTTGTTTTGTTTTGTTTTTATTTTCTGTATCTATTTTTTTTTCTTTTTGTTTGTTTGTTCTTTTGTTACTAATGTTGTACTCGTATGTAGTGTTGTGATGTCCAAAATAATAAATTTTTCTTTCTTTCTTCTTCTTCTTCTATTTTATGTCACTACAAATTAAGTAGTATAACTTGGAAATGTGAAAAGGACACGAAAAAAAACACTTAAGTTGAATATCATTACCATTAAGTTATATTTGACCGTGACCGTGGAGAGCTATGCTTCGGCAGGAAAGGGCCGGTACGACCGGAATGATACCACGGCGTCACAGAAAACCGGCGTGAAGCGGCACTGTGCTGTGCTGCTTCACGTCGGTGTTTCGCGGCGTGAGTGAGGGTACCGGTAACCCGATCCGGGGGAAAGGGGGTTTAAAGGTTGATGATGTCGCAGGTGTCCATGGGCGGCGGTAATCGCTTACCATCAGGTGATCCGTCTGCTCGTCTGCCATCTATCACAAAAAAAAATAGTCAATAGTTAATTTTTATACATTGTACTTAGTTAAGCACAATATATAATAGTCATTAATAAGACAATCATTTGTATAAGTGTCACTTCGTGTGTAGCTCACTACACAAACGTTCCTTTTTAAAGCGCTTTAATTAATAAATTAATAAATTCACTTATTTATAATCATCATCATCAGCCTATCGCAGTCCACTGCTGGACGCCTCTCCAATTGTTCGCCACTGTGATCTATCCATGGCTTCTCGCATCCAGCTCTTACCAGCCATCCTGCGCAGATGGTCCCCCTACCTAGCCAGAGGGCGCCCTACATTACGCTTGCCAAGACGCGGTCTCGACTCTAGAACTCGTTTACCCCATCTGTTGTCGGTTCTGCGGCTAATATGGCCAGCCCACTGCCACTTAGGCTTGCTAATCCGGTGAGCAATGTCGATGACTTTGGTTCTCTGCCGGATCACCTCATTTCGGATTCGATCTCGGAGAGAGACGCCGAGCATTGCTCGTTCCATAGCCCGCTGAGCGACCTTTAACTTGTGGACCAGCCGTTTCGGCTCCGTATTTTTATAGAAATAAATAAATTAAGTACATTCTCAAGTTACTCCACTGAATTCCAAATCTATTCTTCGGCAAATTCCTGTTCAAAATTCAAAATGTATGTAGTAGGACAAAAAAGTCATTGCAAAAACCGAACACGAAGCAATAAGGTTCGATAAATCATCCGGCGACGAATGCAATTGAAGTTTTGTCCTATTTCGTGGACTCGTTCGGGAGGGGTGGGCTATGCCACAGTATGAGAATAGGCAGAAAGAAATACAAGTATAGGCCCGAGGCATCAAGATTTTATTTCGAAGCCTTGAGGCAGATTGGCAGGACTCAGTGAGTTCGGCAAGGTTATAGAGCTGAGCTTTACGTACCGAGCCAAGCCTCGAGGTCTCAAATGATTTCAATCAAGGACGAATTTATATAATAGTTGGCAGACGAGCAGATGGATCACCATACCATCAGGTAAGCGATTGCCGCCACCCATGGCCACCCGCGACAATTCACAAGTGCGCTGCCAATATTTAAACTTCCCTTTTCCCTGGATTAGGCCTCTGGTCCCTCACTCACGTAGCGAAATACAGCACAGTGCTGCTTCACGCCGGTTTTCTGTGAGGCCGTGGTATCACTCCGGTCGAGCCAACCCATTCATGCTGAAACGTGCCTCTCCCACGGTTAAATTATTTATATCGTCCGTGGTTCATGCCATTATAAATATTGTAAACAGAGGGCCTAATTTAAAGCAAACGGTTCGGTTGTACCGAATCGGAGTTTTCCTCTCTTTCACACGCGCTGTGTATCTACTTTGCTTGGATGCGACATGTATATTATCGTTCGTTACTGGACGGCTTTAAATTAACCCACCAGAAACTACTAACGTTTGTAACGAGATTTCTACCATGTAGGTACCTTATTTTTTATATCGGAAACTTAAAAATAAGGTACATAGTAAAAATCTCGTTACCAACTAATCTTATGTTAGTTACCATGAAAGTTTAGAAAATTGCCGTTACCTAAAGTGCAGTGTATTGTAT
The DNA here is from genome assembly GCA_019059595.1 of Marasmia exigua. Taxonomy (NCBI): domain Eukaryota; kingdom Metazoa; phylum Arthropoda; class Insecta; order Lepidoptera; family Crambidae; genus Marasmia; species Marasmia exigua. Next base: position 16,706,481 of record CM032473.1, read on the forward strand.
TTTTTTTTCTGCACGTACGTCCAAGGTGAATATGGGCAATGGCACTACCACAACCGTTTTGAATCGGGCATTTCAATGCACATATTGAAGAAACTAACATCCATGTCCTCAATTTTCTACCTCTGCACGGACCGCTACATTTGTGAGCTACTAGCTAGAACTAACACTGTGGTTTTGTTATGGAATGGAATTTGCTCGTTTGTATATTGATGTAAAGTTTCGAAATGTATGTAGAATTCTAAATTTACAATTCTGTTGGAATGCAAATTTGAAATAGTAAGTAGCTTAGTTTTAAATTCAAAAATAAATATGACTGTAACTGCAAATCAAACGCATAACTCAATTTGATGAATTTACTAGTAGCAATATGAATATGTATGAAATTTGAATAAAGCTTAGAGTGCTTAAAAATATTTTTGAATTCGACAAATTCGACTGCTGATCGTAGCATAGATCCAGAAATGTCTATACCAGGTTTTTTTTGCCTTCAGCAGTGGTAAACCGGTGTTGCTATACCGACAGATAACTTGTAATAATAATGTCCTCCAAACCGATATTTCGGTCATGCCGGCTAATCTCAGCGATCAGCCATCGATGCAGGACATATTATAGTGCACATGTATTAGCCCAGGCACAAGTCCACTCTCTATTCCCGTACCCTCTTATTTCGATGAAACACTAGTGTGACACGACCGAAGAGGGATTAGGCGCAGGACCAACGGCTTAACGTGCTTTCCGAGGCACGGGGGTACAAGACCGCCAACTTCCAGACTCCGGGCTAACACAGGAAAACTCAGATACCTACAAATTTTGGCCCGACCCAGGGATCGAACCCGGGACCCCAAGCGCAACTTTACCACGTGAGCAACCTATGTACCTAGTAGATAAGTAAGTAAGTTAGTTTTTTTTATGCTAGATGCGACAAACTAGCAAGCGAGTCATAACCATGGCGCCACCGAGGCAGTCACTTATAATATACAGTCACTGGATGGCGCTACTGTGCAATCCAATAGTTTCGCATGCTGTTTTACCAATGCTCCTGTTCTTCTCCTGTTACTATTGTTTGTATTTATTTTACCACAGTAAATATTTAATTCTCTTTTTTTAAATAAGTTTACTATTTTATGGACCCTCTACATCCTTTTTAACCTGGACCCATAGGTCCAGGGTCTTCTAGTCACCATTACGATGTCATCCTCCCATCTCTATTTCTTTTTTGTTATAGCCGCCAATTTAGTAACCGGTTTGTATGTATCTTGTCTAATGATAACTTATTACGTCCAATATTACAACATTTCGGGATTATTGTTATGATAATGTTATCTAGGGAGGTACAGTTATAACGATAATCGTTACAGAACGTTATCGCATCGTGTTACATTTATTGTTATTAGCGCAATAACGGAAAGGTTACAGATGGGTTTTCGGACAGAAAGCAACATTTTCTCGCTAATGTAGATGGATATAATATTTTATTTTGGTATATCATGTAGCTTTTGTTTATGTATGTTCGAATATTTAGGCATGTTACGAGATACTTTCGCAGTATTATTTGTATCCTAAGACTAATGGCCTCTCTGGCCCTCACTTCGTTTCAGGACTTAATTTTGCTATTAGTCCCAAATTGTAGCAATAGATGGTGCTGGGTGTCGATTAAATCGCGCAAAAACTTTTCGTCTTGTTGTTATTTATAGAATTTACTTCTGTTTACCTCTGTATAAATTGTATAGGTAAGATGTATATCTTAATTATTAAAGGAAAGAAACGTTTACTTCGAGAACTGTTCAAACATCGAAACATTAAGTTTCTGCCATAAGGTTGTTTAGGAATGAGATAGAAGATATGATATTGATTGAGTATTCAAAATATACTTTGTTATCTTCTTCTTCTTTGGCCTCGCCTCTTCCCGTTATATGAGGTCAGCTTTCCTTATCATTCGGCACCATTCTTTTCGCTGGTAAGCATCGTCTTCTTTTAGGTCGAGGTTATGACTTTTGTAATTACCTGTTACCGCTTGTAATTAATCCTGGATCATGCTCCAAGCGTACCGGGCAAAGCGACAGCTTTGGACGGAACTGGAAATTACTCGCTGAAATGAGGTGAGGACTTTTTTATAACTTTTCAAAGAGACTCCCAAAATAAACTTTCGAAAGCTAATTGGCAGAAAAAGTAAACATCATCTCTCATCAATGATTACACCCGCATCAAGCATCATACGCACAGAGACGAACGAGCGTTAACTTGTTGAACCTCGCCACATTATCTGGCCGAACTCGGCATCGATCATACGCGACGAAAGCTTGCAGCACCCGCATCCACGTCTAGGGTTGTCACGAGATGACAAAGATAATTGGACTTAAATTCCTGATATCCACCCCGAGTGGACAATGACACAAATGTTTTTTAAACAATTCTCACTGTCCACTCCCTCTCGGTCCAAAATGGGGTGGCAGGCGGAAATTATTTAAACATTTGTGGCTTTGTCCACTCAGGGTGGACAAGGGGAATAAGCCGATAGTTTGACAAAGGTTGAGACGCGAAGGTCGCGGGTGCGATGTGCATTAACACAAATCTTTATTGATGAAACAGATTTTTGTGTTGAGTCTGAGTTTCTGTACCTTCCTTAATTGTTTATCATTTTCAAAGTACAGGAAAAACAGCTTAAAATAGATATATGTTATTGTTTGATGTTGTCGTAATTTATTTATTTTGTTAAGTGCTTGATTATTAATTGCCTTGATACTTTATATTAAATATCAGATAATACACTTCTACCTGGATCAAACTACCTCTTACAAACCACGGTCTAAAGTTATTACCTTACTAAAGCTCTACTAGTGTTGCTTCTTATAATGTTTCTTCTTACAAGAGCGTAACGCAGAGCAGATCACAATAAAGAATAATATTTCAAATTGGATTCTCTTAACACCGTAGATAGACATACTTTATTACACAAAATACACAACTTAATAAAACTAAGCATTACAGATGCTTAAATTAACAATTTCGGCGGTCTTATCGCTGGAAGCGATTTTTATCATAACACTGAAGAAATCGTTAAGTAATGCTTTTAAGTGAGGATCCTAAATCCAAATCAATAAATCCTAAATCAATCATCATTGATTGACGATTGACAGTTCGCCGACAGAAAAGTCGGCAACCCTAACTCCGCCGATAAACACTTGATTAAATTAAAACCGGACGCCGCACCGGACCGGGCCGTCCGGTTGATTGATTTACAGTCGTCCGGGCGACGCGACACGAAGGTTTAATTAATTTACCGAACTGTACCGCGATCGGTGAACACCGTCCACTTTGTTTTGCGTTTCTTTTCACGCACAACACGGTAAGGTGTTTGTTATGTTAATCGGTTACAGAAATATAAAAAAAAAATAATGGTAAAATATTTATCCGGATCGGTGTGAAAAATATTTTTCTGGCGCAAACGATAAGATATAAGTTACTCTATGATATACAATTTATTTATTTTTTTATTATTAATTAATGATAGTTTCAGTAGGTTTATTGTATTGTTATTTTATTTTTTTATATGAGAGGTGGCAGACGAGCAGACGGATCACCTGGTAAGCAATTCCAGTGGAGTCACAAGTGCGCTGCCAACCTTTTCCCCTTCCCCCCTCCATTATATAATTACGTAATGTATATTTAGTTATATTAAATATTTCTCACATGTATGTTTATGGATATATATTTATTTAGCCGTCATAGATATTTCTGCATCGCCTAATGGTTGACTGGTAGAGAATTCTGTATAGTATTAAGTCCGCCAATTGTACTTTATTTTCTTGTGTAATAAAGAATAAATAAATAAGTAAATACAACTCTATCAAGCTAATTGCAGCAGTAGACATCGTAACCAGACGGAGCGCACAAGTGTTGCCGGATATTCGATTGTATACGTCGATTATTAATCGATATTGCAAATGGGGCCCACATAATCTAATAATCGATTGTATTATCGATACCATCGATTAATATGATTTTGATTTGGCTTTTAAATTGACCATTATATCGATTAAATCGATACTTGGAATTAAGCCCTTGCTATCGAATATATCGATTTTAATCAATTAATCTGCAATTATTTCTAAATACAATCGTCATTCATACAGAAGATTCTTAGAAGGCATAATATAGATTACGATTATATCTAGAAATAATTGCAGATAAACCGATTAATCGATTATAAACGATAGTATCGGCTTAATTTCTGTATCGATTTAATCAGTAGTATTATTATTTTCAACGATTAAATCTAAAAATCGATTCATCATCATCATCATCAGCCTATTGAAGGCCCCACTGCTGGGGCACGGGCCTCCCTCAATCACATGAGAGGTATTTGCCATACTCACCACGCTTGGCAGACGGGTTGGCGAGGGTTTTGATATAAATGCAGAGTTTTCCTTCTCTGGGTGCTGATGATCATGCCAGCAGCTTTACCTTAGTCGCCTTTTACGACACCTCGGTAAGAGCGAGGGTGGCCTATTCTACTCTGCCGGGGACCACACGGTCAAAATCGATTATATTGACCAAAACTGAAAATAGATTTAATAGATAGTATCAATATTATCGATAGTATAGTCGATTATTAGATTATTAAGGGTGAAAATGATTAATTAATCGATTGTCGATTATGCGGCAACACTAACGTACAAACGCCAAGCAGACGGACGCGAGAACAACGGCCTGCTAACTCCCAGTTTTATGGCTTATTCGTAAAAATGCGCCATAGATCATTACCCCTACTACGAACACTCGTCGCCTGTCAGGTGACGCACGCGATGTGGTGACAGGGACCCTTGACAGGCTTACTGTGGTTAAATGTTTATTATTCTTTGGTATGATAGTAATTATAACACTTATAAACAAAAGGAGTTACGGAAAAGCAGCGCTTCCACTGCCTATAGGTACTGTGTTTCGTTGAGGTTTTTTTTTTTTTTTATTATGAACTGTAGGCTAACGCTTGACCACAATCTCACCTGATGGAAAGTGACGATGAGGTCTAGGATGTAACGCGTTTGCCTAGGAGATGCCTGTTCACTCTTGCCTTAAAGATGTCCAGATTGTAGTGGTCCGGAAAAACAGACCTTGGCAAAAACCTTGACCTTGGTTAAAAGAATTTAAAGGTTGGCATCGCATTCAGTCGGTTTTCAAGTGATTTGTCTGCTCATCTGCCACCTATCACAAACAATATTTAAATGCAAGACTATAGTTATCTGAGTGAAACTCTTCCACACTATAAGGCTGTCATTTAGTTATAATTAATAAATCAATACTCCTACGTAGTAATTAGGTATGCATTGCAAATTTTATCTATAATGGCCATTGTCGTTAATGTTTGTTTTTGTTGTTAAATTTTCGACCGTGGGAGAGCCACACTTTGGCATGAATAGGCCGGCGGTACCGGAGTGGTAACACTGCCTCACAGAAGACCGGCGTGAAGCAGCACTGTGCTGTGTTTCGCTGCATAAGTGAGGGTACTGGAGGCCCAATTCGGGGGAAAGGGGGGTTTAAAGATTGGCAGCGCACTTGTGACTCCACTGGTGAGCGGGTGTCTATGGGCGACGGTAATCACTTACCATCAGGTGATCTGTTTGCTCGTCGGCCACCTATAACATAAAAAAAATAGTTACGCTAAATTATGTTTTCTTTGACATTTTTCCATCAGTAATCTATCGTAGTAGGCAATCGTTCAAATATAAAAGTTATTATTCCTAAGAAGTGCAGTTAAAGCGAACGTGTGACAATTTGACATTCATGCTACCTTTGGTGACAAATGAATCATGCAGATCACAGGCGAATCATATCTCAGGTTTCAATCTTTTGGCAGTAACAACAGGATCCCAGTTTATTAGGAAAATCCATTGTTGTCGGCTTTTAAGACATTACAACTGAATTTTCTTTTATTAAAGAGAAAAATAGACTGAAAGATTCTTCTAAGGTCTTCAAATCAAACATGACAAATAACATAAATATTTTAGGTTTTCTTAACCATATTATACGTAACATTAACGCGATGTTTCTCACAACAACATTTTTTGAATAGTTATTTAATATATGCGCCGCCATTTCCGATCCCATTCTTTATACGCACAGGTTGTACGAGATTTCTACCATGTATGTCGGCACTGTTGCAACTTCTATTACTCCAGTTACTCCGTGACCATGCCGCTTGCAACAGTGCCGAAATATCGGAAACTCAAAAATAAGGTACATGGTAAAAATCTCGTAAATAACTATTCTAATGTTAGTGACCATGAAAGTTTAAAACAATATAACATTTTTTGAGTTGGTACTACTTATGTTGATTTTCAAGTGAGAATTATATAGACAAGCACATTACAAACTCTGGACTATCAGGCAACTGAATCTATCTTACCATCCCAAAAACATGATATTCTCTCTCTCATAATACTTTCTCAAACAAACGTAATGTAGGGCGCCCTCTGGCTAGGTGGAGGGACGATCTGCGCAAGATGGCTGGCAAGAGATGGATGCGAGCAGCCATGGATAGATCACGGTGGCAAACAATTGGAGAGGCCTACGTCCAGCAGTGGACTGCGATAGACTGATGATGATGATGAATACTTTCTTACTATTTACACGTATTCACATTCCACACATCACAAATGGTATTATAGATATTATTTTAATAATGAATAATGTTAGCTCTGTTACTTTAAAAATTGAGGTTTTGGTTACCCAAGATATAGGTTAAGTCTAGTTTGGAATCTCTTGTTACATTCATCACTCAAGCAGCAAATCTCATGTTTAATTTAAAGTACCTACACACTACCGTCAAATGTCAAATCGTCTAAGTAAGATTTTTTAGAGAGTAATAAAGCATTTTTCATTTTTATTTTCATTACACCATAAAATACGTCGTTACTAAACATCAGTTACGGCAGTGGTCAAGTGGTTCGTGTAAAATAAAGGCTCCAAAATTCTTGTTGAAGAGATTTGAAGATGACTGAAAACATACATTTTCTGTACCAAAAAAGTAACAATTCAACAAAAGAATAGGAAAACAAAGATAAAGAAATCAAAAGTTGGCGACAACCCCAAAACAAATCCTGATTGATGCATCCAGAGGTTTCTTGATGATGTTAAAAGTCAAAAGAAGTGTGCGTCCCCTCACGACCCCAATCTGCTTGGCGAGTCACTCGGCGTCACGCAACCACTCCAGAACTTCTGATAAAACTTGACAAGTCTGGAGTGACTTTAACTTGGTGGAAATTTTAGTTTTCTTTGCAAATGTAAACGAGTTTTAGTTTAAGGAATTTTAACGTTTATTTAGGTACACTTAATAGACTAGCCTTATTTATTGTTCTGGTTCTAATATTCCCATATTTAATCAGATAAAGATAAACTTTTCACTTCAATTGATCCGCATTATGCATTATCATCATCGTCCTAGCATGTCATTCCCTGTTACGTCCAATAATCTTGCTTTGGAGTAGGCTCCAAACCAATCAATATCAAACTAAGCAAGGGTAATTACAATAAAGTGATTGCCGCCTGACATTTGCAATTCTTAGATAAGGAAACCTATCCAGACTTTTAATATCTTACTGTATGAGGTAACCTGACCAACTGGATCATGGTTATATCTTCTGAATATTTTTTAGACATATGCACAGTCCACATAGATTTGATAACTCCATAATGTGTTTGCTTGGATTCCAACCTACGACCTCTTTGAACGCATTACGCTCACCTTATTCCAGAGCAACTATCTCAGCTCTTAATATTATGCATTTGTCACTTTTCTATAAACTATATCATTTATAAAGAGGTTAATTCCTACAGACGGCTACGCTTATAGGTAATCCGAAAACACGAGACGCTTGTGCGATGTAATATACACCTATCGCCATCTATTGATATGAAGTGGAACTAATGTCCCAAAACGAAGTGTGGGCGGGCCAATAGTTTAAATGTGGGAGAGCCACGCTTAGGCATGAATGGGCCGGCTCGACCGGAGTGATACCACTGCCTCACAGAAGACCGGCGTGAAGCAGCACTGTGCTGTGTTTCGCTGCATAAGTGAGGGTACTGGAGGCCCAATTCGGGGGAAAGGGGGGTTTAAAGATTGGCAGCGCACTTGTGACTCCACTGGTGAGCGGGTGTCTATGGGCGACTGTAATCACTTACCATCAGGTGATCTGTTTGCTCGTCGGCCACCTATAACATAAAAAAAATAGTTACGCTAAATTATGTTTTCTTTGACATTTTTCCATCAGTAATCTATCGTAGTAGGCAATCGTTCAAATATAAAAGTTATTATTCCTAAGAAGTGCAGTTAAAGCGAACGTGTGACAATTTGACATTCATACTACCGTTGGTGACAAATGAATCATGCAGATCACAGGCGAATCATATCTCAGGTTTCAATCTTTTGGCAGTAACAACAGGATCCCAGTTAGAAATCTTTATCAGGAAAATCCATTGTTGTCGGCTTTTAAGACATTACAACTAAATTTTCTTTTATTAAAGAGGAAAATAGACTGAAAGATTCTTCTAAGGTCTTCAAATCAAATATGACAAATAACATAAATATTTTAGCTTTTTTTGACCATATTATACGTAACATTAACGCGATGTTTCTCACAACAACATGTTTTGAATATTTACGAGATTTCTACCATGTATGTCGGCACTGTTGCAACTTCAAATACTCCACTTACTCCGTGACCATGGAGCTTGCAACAGTGCCGAAATATCGGAAACTCAAAAAATAAGGTACATGATAGAAATCTTCGTAAATACTATTCTAATGTTAGTGACCATGAAAATTTAAAACAATATAACATTTTTTGAGTTGGTACTACTTATGTTGATCAAGTGAGAATTGGATAGACAAGCACATTACAAACTCTGGACTATCAGGCAACTGAATCTATCTTACCATTCCAAAAACATGATATTCTCTCTCTCATAATACTTTCTTAAACAAACGTAATGTAGGGCGCTCTCTGGCTAGGTGGAGGGACGATCTGCGCAGGATTGCTAGCAAGAGCTGGATGCGAGAAGCCATGGATAGATCACGGTGGCGAACAATTGGAGAGGCCTACGTCCAGCAGTGGACTGCGATAGGCTGATGATGATGATGAATACTTTCTTACTATTTACACATATTCACATTCCACACATCACAAATGGTATTATAGATATTATTTTAATAATGAATAATGTTAGCTCTGTTACTTTAAAAATTGAGGTTTTGGTTACCCAAGATATAAGTTAAGTCTAGTTTGGAATCTCTTGTTACATTCATCACTCAAGCAGCAAATCTTATGTTTAATTTAAAGTACCTACACACTACCGTCAAATGTCAAATCGTCTAAGTGAGATTTTTTAGAGAGTAATAAAGCATTTTTAATTTTTATTTTCATTACACCATAAAATACGTCGTTACTAAACATCAGTTAAGGCAGTGGTCAAGTGATTCGTATTAAATAAAGGCTCCAAAATTATTGTTGAAGAGATTTGAAGATGACTGAAAACATACATTTTCTGTACCAAAAAAGTTACAATTCAACAAAAGAATAGGAAAACAAAGATAAAGAAATCAAAGTTGGCGACAACCCCAAAACAAATCCTGATTGATGCATCCAGAGGTTTCTTGATGATGTTAAAAGTCAAAAGAAGTGTGCGTCCCCTCATGACCCCAATCTGCTTGGCGAGTCACTCGGCGTCACGCAACCACTCCAGAACTTCTGATAAAACTTGACAAGTCTGGAGTGACTTTTAACTTGGTGGAAATTTTAGTTTTCTTTGCAACTGTGAACGAGTTTTAGTTTAAGGAATTTTAACGTTTATTTAGGTACACTTAATAGACTATCCTTATTTATTGTTCTGGTTCTAATATTCCCATATTTAATCAGATAAAGATAAACTTTTCATTTCAATTAATCCGCATTATGCATTATCATCATCGTCCTAGCATGCCATTCCTAGTTAATAAATCTTGCTTTGGAGTAGGCTCCAAACCAATCAATATCAAACTAAGCAAGGGTAATTACAATAAAGTGATTGCCGCCTGACCTTTGCAATTCTTAGATAAGGAAACCTATCCAGACTTTTAATATCTTACTCTATGGGGTAACCTGACCAACTGGATCATGGTTTCCAAATAATTCAGAATATTTTTTAGACATATGCTCAGTGCACATAGATTTGATAACTCCATAATTTGCTTGCTTGGATTCCTACGACCTCTTTGAACGCATTACGCTCACCTTATCCCAGATCAACTATCTCAGCTCTTAATATTATGCATTTGTCACTTTTCCATAAATTATACCATTTATAAAGAGGTTAATTCGTACAGACGGCTACGCTTATAGGTAATTCGAAAACACGAAACGGTTGTGCGATGTAATATACACCTATTGCCATCTATTGATATGAAGTGGAACTAATGTCCCAAAACGAAGTGTGGGTGGGCCAATAGTTTTCTTATAAAAAGGTTTTATTAAAAATTACCATTTACATTTCTTTCAAATCTTATGAAAAGCATACCAAAGAAGGCGCAGTTAATTAAGCGTTTTTATCTGAATAGTAGAGTATATTTTGAATGACAATTATATTTATGTTCCATACCAAAATTGTGTTCCAAATAAATTGCAGTTTGAGGGTCATCGCCACTATGAAAAATCTCAGGTGTTCCCAAAACCGATGGTAGTGGAAGCAAATATTTTTTTGTAACTGGACTTTATTTATGCACCATTTCCGCGGGGGGACTTTGACTAATGTCCGCAATTTTAGTATCCGCCGCTTTCGCCTTACCTTCCACACACGTTGCCTGTGTCTGTACACTGTAGGGCAGCCATCCGTCTGACTTTATTTGGACTTAATCTTCTACAACGTTTTTTTTTTATCGTTTACATCCTGAAAACCTCATGATAGATAGCTTGAATGAAGTCCATTTAGCATGTTAGATCAACAAAATAAGCAAAAAAAAATCTGCAGTTCCATACAAAATATAATGTCCACCCGGCAATAATATAATCCAAATATAATTCATTTCCTTATACTATTAAATTAAAAAGTATTGAAATCTATGTCCAATGAATCAATATCATAAATTATGTATGACTATTGTATGCCTAAACCGATAATTGTGCGAACTATGCTATTTGTAAGATCTGTATTTTTTGTACCACCACAATTTTACAATAAAGTTTTTACTTACTTTAATGTAATGGGATGTAAATGATAAAAAAATAACTATTTCTCCATAAGAAGTATTTTAACTTAAATTAAAAAAATCGCTTCATTTACATATTTTTGGGAAATAACTAAACCCTCATCTTATCTTAGCGTCTAACTCCCAGTTGGGTCCAAATCTGTTGCTTTGAAGCCCGGGGTATGCTTTGACCATGATGCAGGATTTGGGTAGTCTGGTAATTATAATGAAGCGACTGCCATTTGACCTTCGCATCCTTTTTCACAGGGGAACTAGACCAACTGAATCCTGATACCACGTTTCAGAAACTATTCGAAACGTGCAGGTTTTCTAATTTTTTTCCTCACCGCCGAGTTAATGGTAGAAATACGCACATAGATTTATCGAAAAAAATAATCGAGAAGTACGTGATCGGATTCAATCCACACCATGGAAAGCGCGTTTTTATCCATTTTATACCAATAGATGGCGCTAGGTGTCGATTACATCGCGCAAGCGTTCCGTGTTTTCGGATTACTTATAAGCGTTACCGCTTTCTGTAGGGATTTACCTCTTCATAAATAGTAGAGATATATACCAACCAGATACCGCTCAAAGACAAATAGGTATATATATATATATATATATTAGAATAATATTTTGCTTTTCTTCTTTAGGATTGTTTATAAAAATTAAACGCCCTAATGTAAAAAACCTACTGGCCGCACGACCGCACATCGGGGTGTGCGGAGCTGTCGGATTTCCTCATTCGATTCGCCACCTAATATCAAACACTATCGGTAATTGTCGATTGGGGAATTTCGGCGGACTGTGGTGGCCTAGTGTCGTGGCCATTAATATTTATAATATACATAATGAACATTAATAAACCTCTAAGTTGTTATAGGTAAACTAAGTTAAAGCATAACTTTTAATTAAGATATTTTAAGTATATACGGGAATGCTATGTCCACGAGAGCTCTGCCGACAAACTGTTGCACAGTTTGGCAGAAACACCAGTTATTTGTAAATGTATATGCGTTGCTTGATAAATAAAAAAAAAAAACTTCGAAAATATTTGTCTAGATTGGGAATTTAACCTACAACCATTTAAATGGATGGTAGGCTAGGTTCACAACCAAAGTTAAAGGCATGCTATTTTTTTTACAGAATGAGATATATTTAGATTTCGCGACTAAATATCGAAACTTTTATCAAATCGTCCGGAATTTTCAGGACTATTCTTTCATATGGTAACACCAGTCCCGGGTTATTTTACAAATAGACTGCATTCGAGAGCATACGTTTGAAAACTCGGTTTTTTGATATACGAGAACTCTGGTGTAATTGTGTTGTTCCGATACCATTTCAGGTCTCTTTATTACCAAGTTGTATCTTGCAGTATTTATCTACTTTGAAAAATATTTCTTCAGTTACGCTCCCGCAGGTTCGCTGAACTGTGGGGGTGTAAAAAAGCTAGATTTGATAAATTAATCTCAATATAACCCAGAGACTAAGATAATAATATGATAAAACCATAGTGCTATCAAAAAACAGTAAGCGAAGATGTGTAACTGTTTTTATTTGACATAAGAAGAATAGAAAGATAAATTATACCAATAGATGGCGCTAGGTGTCGATTACATCGCGCAAGCGTTCCGTGTTTTCGGATTACTTATAAGCGTTACCGCTTTCTGTAGGGATTTACCTTTCATAAATAGTAGAGATATATACCACCAGATACCGCTCAAAGACAAATAGGTATATATAGATATATATATTAGAATAATATTTTGCTTTTCTTCTTTAAGGATTGTTATAAAATTAAACGCCCTAATGTAAAAAAACCTACTGGCCGCACGACCGCACATCGGGGTGTGCGGAGCTGTCGGATTTCCTCATTCGATTCGCACCTTAATATCAAACACTATCGGTTAATTGTCGATTGGGGAATTTCGGCGGACTGTGGTGGCCTAGTGTGTGGCCATTAATATTATATAATATACATAATGAACATTAATAAACTCTAAGTTGTTATAGGTAAACTAAGTTAAAGCATAACTTTTAATTAAGATATTTAAGTATATAGGTAATGCTATGTCCACGAGAGCTCTGCCGACAAACTGTTGCACAGTTTGGCAGAAACACATTTTTGTAAATGTATATGCGTTGCTTGATAAATAAAAAAAAAAACTTCGAAAATATTTGTCTAGATTGGGAATTTAACCTACAACCATTTAAATGGATGGTAGGCTAGGTTCACAACCAAAGTTAAAGGCATGCTATTTTTTTTACAGAATGAGATATATTTAGATTTCGCGACTAAATATCGAAACTTTTATCAAATCGTCCGGAATTTTCAGGACTATTCTTTCATATGGTAACACCAGTCCCGGGTTATTTTACAAATAGACTGCATTCGAGAGCATACGTTTGAAAACTCGGTTTTTTTGATATACGAGAACTCTGGTGTAATTGTGTTGTTTCCGATACCATTTCAGGTCTCTTTATTACCAAGTTGTATCTTGCAGTATTTATCTACTTTGAAAAATATTTCTTCAGTTACGCTCCCGCAGGTTCGCTGAACTGTGGGGGTGTAAAAAAGCTAGATTTGATAAATTAATCTCAATATAACCCAGAGACTAAGATAATAATATGATAAAACCATAGTGCTATCAAAAAACAGTAAGCGAAGATGTGTAACTGTTTTTATTTGACATAAGAAGAATAGAAAGATAAAATATTAAAAACCATAAATAAACCGCCAACAAGATGATTCAATGATTTAAACTTTTGTCTGTCTCTCTCTCTTTCTTCCATACCAACACACGTGTGTATCTGTGAACATTGACATCGCTTTAACCACGTGTTCTTCAACCAAGAACGATTGATCTACGATTTTTCAATATTCACAAAAACTTTTTTCGACTCCCCATACAAAATGACCAAGTCACGTGACGGACTTTGTATGAAAAATTGATTTTTATATGTTAATCAGAATGGTTGATAGAACAATAAGTGGTTAGAGGGAAGTAAATGTTCAGAGATACAACTTATCTTGGCAAACCGAATTTCACGCAAATAGAGCTGGGGGTTTCTATGTCATAGATGGAAAACGAGTAAACGGATCACCTGATGATGATGATGATGGTGGGTCTCCGGTACCCTCGCTCACGCTGACAAACACTGCTTTACGCCATTTCCATTAGTTTCGAAGCGTGGTTCTCCCGCTGTTATCCACGGGTTCCACTAGTATAAAATGAATGAAGATAAACACAATAGAAAGATAGTCTGCAGTCAAAACATCTACGACTGGCCAAGTCTCAAGGAGCACGGCTCCTCAACACTTTCACGCTTAATTAAAACTTGAAATTCATTGGGGTCGCGTAATTTTATTCTCGCCCGTAGATGGCGTGAGCCAAACAGACTCTGTAATTAATAATAACAATAGTCTTTGCGGGTAGTTCCTTTGCACCCTTTTTATTGCTTTGACTATCCGAGTTAGTTACGTTTCAACAACTAGACTTGATATTTTGATATTTTGACATTCATAAGTGTTCTGTGTGGACTTAAATTGAATAAAGAATTTTTTATCTTTTTATCTTAACTACTTAATTTAAAAAAAAAATCTATTAGCGTATAATATCCTCCAACCGATTACGGCTACGGCGGTCAATCTCAACGATCAGCCACGAATTATAGTGCTCAAGTGTGTGCGCAAACACAAGTGCACTCTCTATTCCCTTACCCTTATATTACAATGGGACACCAGCGTGCCACGACCGGAGAGAGATTGGGCGCCCTGTTTAAGAGTTGTGAAGGGCAGACGGCAGTCGCTTCATTGCAATTACCCGGCTCCCCAAATTCTCAATTATGGGCTAACTGTACCCCAGGCTACAAAGCGACTGCTTTGGATGCAACTGAGAATTGAATCCGTAACCCTTGCACTAGGAGCAATGTATTTATGTGCAAAAAGTTTTTAAAAACAATTAATTAATATGGTAAAAATAAATCATAATAGAATTAGTTAAAATAGTCACCATTATCAACAACTGGAGTCCACACCACACCAACCACATCACTCAATCAATACACTCAACCTACCACAGTATACATACATCCTGTTACAGAAAGCTGCTTTATTTTATGAATTTAAATACGTGTAGGATTGTAAGAAATTTCCTGCAAATAGATAATGATACCCCCATAAATTCACGAGATGTTAACCAGCCACGCACCTTCTCTCATTCACAGCCATACGTCCCACAAACACGCCCAATCACACAGCCACGCGGATCTTCACAATGGAGATTCATTACAATTACCCCCACCAGATAACAATGAGATTCTAAGTTCAGATAATTCCTACGCATTGTACTTGGCCTAGACCCGTACATTTCTGAAAAGCCAGCAAGTAGCTGTGATACTCAGACGATAAAGATCATAATAATAACAGGCACTCTGGGCTCTAAAGCGATAGCTTTGGACGCAACCGGGAATGACCACCAACGTGAGCATCAGTCAGTGAGCGTAATTGGTGGCGTGCAGTAACGCGTCACGGCATATCCCTGGAGACGCCCGAAGAGTGATTGGTCTCATGCAACTCTGAATTTGGGTTTCGTCAAAATGGTCAATGGTTATATAAATATAAATAAATATTTCACAACATCACATACATTGATCTGACTCCGAGATAGGTAGCTCAAGCACCTGTGTTACGGATATCAGAATCAACATTGATTACAATATATACATATAATACTTTTCTTTTGTAAATACATACTTTTTTTTATTATTATTAGAATAGCCAGACATTTGGCTACAATCTCACCTGATGGTAAGTGATGATGTGGCCGAGGATGAATCATGCCTCTCTAGTAACAGCCTATTCACTCTTTTCTTGAATAAGTTCAGATCATAGCGTTCTGGGAACACATCTTCCGGCAGAGAGTTCCATTCCTTAGTTGTACGCAACATGAATGTACCTTTGAACCGTTTGGTACGTGTTGCCGGTATTTCTACTACATAAGGGTGGTAACCCCTTCTCTGTCTTGTGTCCCGATGATGAAAGGGGGCCGGTGGAATTAGATCATGTAATTCCTTCGCACACTCTCCGAAATTCAACCTGTAAAAGACCGAAAGACACGCTACGCAGATCCATCCCAAAGGTGATAGCAGTACTCCATGCAAGTTCGGATTTTGAGCTTGGTAAAGTTGTAGAAGCTGCTCCATATACAACCTTATTCGCCTTTTACAACACCTCGGTAAGAGTGAGGGTGGCCTATTCTACTCTGCCGGGGCCCACACTGTTCATTACTTTTTTTTAAATTATTTTAATGTTACTGCCCACAATACATAGGAATAAAGTTAAAGCTATATTACAATCACTTGGTTTTGCAAAAAACAATTTTATTGATTATTTGTTTGACTTCAGACCCTTATCATTGTGGGAGACTGTGGGTAGTATTATTTGAAATCTATTCTTATCTTCCTCGTCTGTTACAGGTACTTAATACTTACTTTCTTACTTCTCTGTGTTGATTTACAAAGATCCCTTGTAACCGCATCATTATCCCATACTTTGTCCGTGTTTCCGTTCTAAATGAGCTTACTTCTCTGACAACGGTTTGTCGTTGTTTTTTTACTGTTAAGACGTTTTAATTTACCGTTTCGACTCGTAGGAAATCTAGTGTAGTGGAGAAATTAATGGCTGTTTCAAATGATGCATTGTTTCCTCAAAATGCGAGTTGAAATAATAAATGAAAGTCGGTACAAAACACAATCTGGGATAGTTGTTAGACACAATATATCAGGCGATGTTTTTTACTAAAGAATTTAGACGAAATTTTTAATTGTTATCTCGTGAACTTCATGTTCGCTGTAGTACCTAGATGTTTTGATATTCCTTCCTAAACTGAGCAATAGAGGCCATAATATAATGATCACAAAACATTTGTTTTATGCTAGAAGTGACAAACTGGCAAACTTTTCACCTGATTGTAAGTAATCAACGCCGCCCACGAATGTAATGCGTTTCATCATCATCAGCCCATCCAAGTCCCCACTGCTGGGGCACGGGCCTCCCTCAATCACATGAGGGGTGATTGCCATACTCACCACGCTTGGCATCTGCCAAGCGTGGTGAGTATGGCCCTCGCCAACCCAGATGGGTTGGCGAGGGTTTTGATATAACTGCAGAGTTTTCCTTCTCTGGGCGGTGATGATCATGCCGGCAGCTTTACCTTAGTCGCCTTTTACGCCACCTCGGTAAGAGTGAGGGTGGCCTATTCTACTCTGCCGGGGACCACACGGCAAACAAAACGCAAGGCAAGGAAAGCAAAACGTCGCAGATAAATAAATTAGACCCGACCAACATTTCCTCGTGAGCTGTCATCAAAAATTCCACATTGGAACTTCACACTTTTAATTCGAAGGGTCGAAAATTCCAAACAATAAAGCGATCCTTTGCGCAATATTAATGAAGTTTCGAAAATGGCGCGTTCTGGCTGCAGACGGATGGCTGCCGGCGTGAGGGCACGAGCACTTTAAAATTTATCGAGTTTTCGTGTTTCGCCCCCGTCCCGACCGCTCCGGCCCCGCGGTGCTCCCGTAGCTCTAGGCCTTGCGGGTGATGAATATAGGAAATGCAATGCCCATACCAAATTTGGGGCTCTACAACTCAAAATCCTTATCCAACTTTAGACGTCCCCAGCGTTAGCTGGGGGCTGACGATAGCTAGCTAAACTCACGGTACGGTTTCGATTTGGTTTTCGGTTATGATGATGAATATAGAAAAAAAAATATGTAATATGTATTTCCTAAGTCTGATACGTCTGTCATTGAGGCGGGCGCTAGTGACTGCGACACAGTCTACGACTAATGCGGTCAATAACGCTAAAATTGTTTGTGAAATTAATGTTTATGGTATCAATAAAGATTATTATTATTATATTATTATAGGAAATGAAATGCCAATACCAAATTTATGGCTCTCGAGCTCAAAATTCTTAACCAAATATAGGCGTCCCCAGCGATAGCTGGTGCTAACGATAGTTGAGTAGAACTCATGGTACAGAGAATGTTCTAGTTTGAGACTATATTACCGCTGTGCGGTGCTCAAAGCTTTGCGGGTGATCATATAGGAAATGCAATGCCAATTCCTAATTTGGGGCTAAAGAGCTCAAAATCCTTAACCAACTTCAGTCGTCCCCAGCGTTAACTGGGAGCTGACGATAGTTAGCTAATCTCACGGTACAGGGAATGTTCTAGTTTAACACTATTTATCGTTGTACGGTGCTCGAGGCCTAGCGGATGATGAATATAGGAAATTGAATGCTTATGCCATATTAGAGGGCTCTAGAGCTCAAAATCCTTAACCAACTTTAGACGTCCCCAGCGTCAGCTGGGGGCTGACGATAGTTAGCTAAACTCAAGGTACAGGGAATGCTCTAGTTTGACACTATTTATCGTTGTACGGTGCTCGAGGCCTTGCGGATGATGAATATAGGCAATTGAATGCTTATGCCATATTAGAGGGCTCTAGAGCTCAAAATCCTTAACCAACTTTAGACGTCCCCAGCGTTAACTGGGAGCTAACGATAGTTACCTAATCTCACGGTACAGAGAATGCTCTAGTTTGAGACTATATTTTACAACAACATACACACATCACATCATAAAACATATAAAAAGCATCCAAGTTACAATTTTAAAGAAAACAAAACAAAAAAAATCTTATATTATGTAGGTTGTTACCTATTGTGTGTATGCTGCAGCAACCAGTGGGTCAAGGCTCAGTGTGAAGCATCCGCACAAGTGTAAGTCAAAAGTCTCTGAGGTGGTGGCGTTATGTGGCTGGTCATTACATTCCATCTAATATGGTTGAGTGAAATGATGGCCGACACATACGTCATACTTGTGAACAGGTGCCACCTTTGGGGACTGGTCCGCTTCGGTCTACCTCATATTTAGCTACTTGTATAAAGTGTCGTCGTTACATAAAAATACAAAATGACATAGGCATTAGGCATTGTTTTGATTTGCTTCATTCTATTTTGCGTTGCATTAGACTGTATGACTTGGTATGAGGATAATAAACCATTGTAAAAAAGTTGGCGATTAAAAAGAGTAACTGGCGAGTTTCTTGCCGGATCTTCTCGACCAGAAACAACTTTCCCA